>CM063709.1:19411240-20862074 GCA_032441835.1 Slavum lentiscoides | reverse complement strand
CGATAATCAATGTTTTTCAACCTAATACACTGTGATATGCTCGAGTACATATTTTTAATTATATTACGATAGATTTTACACGATTAAAAAATACTCTTAACAATACAAACGATTTTTGTAAAACGAATTTTTTGCTTAAACCAGTGTTTTTATTTATAAATTTGTATTATAACAAATCGTAATAACAACATTGTATTACATATTTTTGTTTCCATTGAAATATTATTATTATTATTATTATTATTATTATTATTATTATTATTATTATTATTATTATTATTATTATTATTATTATTATTATTATTATTATTATTATTATTATTATTATTATTATTATTATTATTATTATTATTATTATTATTATTATTATTATTATTATTATTATTATTATTATTATTATTATTATTATTATTATTATTATTATTATTATTATTATTATTATTATTATTATTATTATTATTATTATTATTATTATTATTATTATTATTATTATTATTATTATTATTATTATTATTATTATTATTATTATTATTATTAAATAAGAAATAGCCCGTATAAAGTATACCACGTTCAGTTTCATTACGACTTTTCAAGTAAGATTAATTTTGTTTTCTTATATAACTCACTACTTTACACTTATTTTAATATATTTTTATTATACTTTTTTATCTTCTTTATACATAATATTATATGCATTCTTATGACAATCATAATTATTATAAATTGTATTATATTAACTTTTGTTTAAGTAGTGTATTGATTTATTATAATATATATTCGAACATTTTATATATAATACCTTTTTTACTTTTAAATTAAAAAAGTAATATGATGGAATTCTTTTATATTTTGTGGCTCTTATACTTAAATGAAATCAATGCTGTAACTTTATAAGTAATGATTATTGCTACGAAATTAAATCACATACGTATTATCATTGATTTTAGTAAAATATTTATTTATTTTACTAAAACCTATATATACTTATTAGGAAAATATTGTTATATATATATATATATATATATATATATGTGTATATATTGTACAGAAATAATTCAATACGGTTGATTAGTAAAATAATTAATAACTCGTATATTATATTTATATGTTTTTTTTTTGATTTTGGTAAAATTTATTAAAAGAAAAAATTATTATTTTTAACGATCACACTATATTACATAATAAAGTTAATAATATTTTCAAATGATAAAAAAAGAAAAAAAATGTTGTATGTCGTTATTTGTTCTAATTTTAATGATATGCGCACATTATGCTGTGCCGTACAACTGTATAATTTTATTAATGAACTTAAAAATAATAACATGTTTATATTCCAATGATATTCGTAACAGTTCACACATATGTAAAATAAAGTGAACAACGTATAATTTTCACGAAATAAAAATTTCTATCTAATAATGTGCAAATAATATTTAAAAAAAAACAAACATAATTATTCGACAATAATTTAAAACAAAAAATTGATTTATATGACAAATCGAAAGTCTTCTTAAAGAATATTGGACTTTTTCCAAGCGTTTCGGATATTTTTATTTTTTAATTAATTTGCGATTTATGTAAATTAGTTTCAAGTGTTTTCGAATTATTTTGTTAGTAATATTATTAGTTTAATAACTAAATATTTATGGAATCGTATAACACGAAATTATCGATTATTATTTATACAAATAAATTATTATTACACATTTTTGAAGCGCGAAGATTTATGTATTTATATATAGTAAGTGAAACTGTAAACGTCATAATGTGCCTGTAGAAATATGAATTAAATATCATTTATTTTTTATTCGCGTGGCATATTGACAACGATGTATACGGATTGACAGCATTTATACTAATAATTTTTTTATTGAAAAATCATCGGTATAAATTAAATCGAGATGTCTATAGCAAACGAGTTTTATTAAATAAATAAATATTTTATTAACGAAAATATTGAGAATTTCAATTTTCACGTATTTAAAACGAAAAAAAAATAGTTTTTTAAAAGTATATAGATACTTTAAAAAATTATTTTTTTTTGTGCGAAACTCATAACCGTCTCTATCGATCTGGGCTTCAAAATTTCCATCTATCTCGCCCGTATAAATTATATTATACAATTTCCCACATTATGGTAAATGTACGGCGGCAGTTCGCACACTTATGGAAAATAAATAACGGATTGAGGACGCTACGTTTATTTCGTACAACGATTTATTTTCTACATCGGTTACATTTTATACGGTTTTGTTGCAGTCTATTCGTACTACGAAGAGCAAAAGGAAATGCGCGAAATGAGGAAGAAAAATATTACGCGTTTCACAAGCATACGGAAGCGATTAAGATGTGAAGTGCGCAATCAGCGGTGTAAATACAGAGAGAGAGTGCAAGTAGTTTTCACCCCTTCCCGAAAAAATTGTTCTTGATATTTAAAACGTTGAAATTGTATTTCGTTAATTGTAAAAGTAATAGCGAATTTCAATGCATGTTATAACGATACTATAATTGTATGAAGTTTATAGTGTCATGAGCATTACAACGCTATATGTGTATAATAATATGTGAATATACGTATAAGATATTGTATAAATAATTGACAAGACAACAATGATTTTTGTTTTTATTTGATTGTAGAAAACGCCACAAAATACTGTTCGAGAAAATCAGGTAGTTTTTTTCTTAACTGAGTCAAGTATCTTACCTGAATCTCTTAAGAAGGAGTTTTAAACAACAGACATAATACAAACAATCAGCGAGTTAAATTCGTTTTACGGGATTATTTCATTAGAAATTACTTAATAATAATTACGAATTTTAATAAATAATATCTAAGATATTTTTTTTATTTCGAAAGTTTCTTCGAAACCATCTTCCCTCAGAATTTTACCTACGCCACTGTGCGCAATATTATTAGTTCTGTGCGGAGTAAGAGATGACTACATTTACCACCACTTGCAAGGACGACGGCCGTAGATCGGTGGATAAAAGCACGTCAAAACGTCCACGACACTATGAAACATGTATTAATTTTGCGCAGATGTCTATTTTAATATGGTCGAAATGATAGACGTTAGGGGTACAACGGAGCCTTATGAAGTAAATCACTTTGACGAGGTCTTCCGGACGAGCTGAGTGCATATAATGCGAACCCTACGCGGTGGATGGCAGTTACGAGGTTATGTGCTCGTATATATTTTATATTTCCAGCAGACCATTATCTCATGACGTTACGCGAACGTTTTCAGATCGTATTTATGTGTTATACATACGCTTGTGAGTATACCTTTATTTTGGACTATATGTCTATGGCACTCTGCGTATAGAAAAGACCGTCGTAATACAGTATAACTACACAACGTACGTTATAATATATAATTTATACGCGTGAGTCGTTCTCGAATCAGCTGCTGTTCACCTAAACCCGAAATCGAGGCTTATAAATGTATAGCATTTTTCGACGTTTTATAATGTTGTAATACTTTATAGGATCGAGGGGAAGAAATCCCCCCCCCCGGACGCGCAAAAGATGTCTACAGTAAGAGAGAAACTTTGAAAAAACGAACGATTTAACAAACTTGAACGAGTTTAAGAGCAATCTTTATAAATTTCTCGAGAGAAAGAGTAGTGCGGAATAAGCATATCGTCTTTTGGAATACCGTATACTCCTGAAGAAAATTTGCCTCCATACCAGGATGATCTTTCTTGCCTTCCCGATTCCATACGTCGTTTACTTGAAGTTTCTCTTGTGGTCACCAAAACGAATTACAAGGCGGAGCTTTCAAATCTACAGGAATAGATTTGGGTCTTCATCGTTTTCCACGTGTACCATATTAAACGTACAAAAAATGATTTCGCAACTGGTAATGTCACGAAAATCTCAGGCTTCGGATAGTATTTTACGGGATACAAAGGATCGCGTTACAAATGGAAATATAAACCAAGCGACCGCTTATATTTATGTTCGCATCGATTATTCGTGAATTTGTATAGGAATTTTCCGGACCCCAATCATGTACACGCGTCCAGTGCAAATAAGTCGAACCGCGGGCCCAGTTTCCCCGCTCAATCGTACTAATTCGGTGCCGTTTTCCCGAATACACATTATTACAGTCGGTGTACAAAAGCGTTTGCGGTCAACGGACCATAACTCTAGTATTTCTCGTGAACACCCGACGATATTGCGAGTGATCGAGTAGCGAATTGTCTGATGCAATTTATGCGATTAATACGCAGCTCGATCGCGCATTATCGATCCCGGAGACACGAGAACTGATTCCGTCGGTGATTTCACACCATCGTCATTATTCACTACATACGCCATTGACACAACATATTAATATTCAATACTATGGCCCCCCCCCGTGCTCTCTATCAACAAAACATCAAACGGTTAAAGGTTGGAAGACGGGGATTCGAGAGGAGAATAATCGATCTTGAATTTAAATGAAAAACGTTTTCTGAAAAATTCGCTGAAACTGGGTGCTGAAGGTAATATTACACGAATCCATATTGTGCGGCGGGTGAATTCGGGTTGTTTAAACACATTTTAATTGTCAATATACGTGTCTGTATAGACACGCTTCGGTTATAAAAAACGAGAAAATAATAAAGAAATTATAAACCGAACAATAATATTGTATGTATAACTATGTCTTATTGTAATAAGGATCAACGCAATTTCTCATTATGTTCATTAAAAATGTGATTAAATTGTCGTGTATTTAATGTTTTATGTTCTATCATAGACAATTAACGAGTTTTAATACAAAAAAATAAAAATTTAATTTATTCTCGTAAACCCCTTCCTGAGTAAAATCCTACGCGAGAGCGGTAATGACGTGTATTATGTTTTTCCTAGCAAAAAAATGTTCCTGTGCATATTTACAAAAAAAAATAAAAAATCATGTATCACTTTATTACGTTTAAACCAATATTTCTATCGGGTTATACGGGCGTAATTCGGTTTCTACATCATTTCAGACAATTCCGGTTATACGCCGGTGTACTAGAGAAGTATTTTTCACGCTTGTTGCGAGTTCAAAGCGTTAAGACTTTGAAAATATTACCATTATTTTTCCCAAAGTTTAAAAACGTATTGATTATGTTGACTAAATATTTTACGTGTACACAACAACTGTATCCAATTCGAAACCAATTGGTATCGATATTTACGTACAATGCTTTGTCTTTACTATGTAAATTCTCGAGTTTTGTTGTAAAATGTTCCGCCATAATAATTATTATTAAATACGACATTAGAAAATATAAATAATTTCGTTACATAACGCACTTTACGTATAACTTTTTGCTTATCAAACGTATGTAATGAATCTACGGTTTATGTAACCTTATTTTTAAATATATACCGTACGCAAACGTTTATAGTTTTGAACGAAACGTTTAAACCGTGTAGTGTAATTTATTATAGTAACGAAGAAAAATACGATTCGAATTCAAATAGTATTTTTTTTTTTTTGAACTCAAAAGAAAATTATTACCGTTTTTCTTTTCTCCAGTTTAACCGCGTGTATTCCGAACAGATGTCCATCGTTTTTGAGTGCGTCGCGCGTGTAAAGGCAATAAAGGTTGTATTACCGGACAAGGGATCTCGGGTGGGATACACCCTTTACCATTTATCAACGTTTTAGAGACACTTTGAGCCGAAAATATTAGAATCATATTGCACGGTCCATTTGCCGTTGGCGCTAGACCGTTGTTTTTTATTGTACCGAAAACGTCAATATATACTCAACACGTTTTCGACCAAATGAACGGCCATTTGTATTTTATTTTATAATTCTACACGTGAAATTCTAATGAACACTACAGTATGACAGTGATGTCATTAATAATAAATAATACGAATTGAAAAAATACTGTGAATACATAATTCTCTACGGAAAAGTATAAAGGAGAAATGAATGAATTGGACACGTACTAAGGAACGGTGGGTTGCTCTGATTATAATTGTTGAAGGGCGCGTGGAAGGTAAAAAGTATAGGGAAACACCACGACTGGAATATAAGGGACAAATAGTGATGAACCATGGATGTAAATTCATGCGAAGGAATTAAGAGAAAAGCAAGTATCGGCGAAGAGTGGAGGATTGGTGCAAACCAATTTCAGGAAAAACAATAAAAAATACATAATATTAAAGTAAAAAAAAGAACGGCGTAAGGCAGTTGTACGAGTATTATACGAGTATGTCTGTTTATTTACGCGTTGTAAGTATTTTTACAATAGTATATCGTGTAATGAGTGTACCGAATTTAATCGATAGCTTAGACATTTTTTTTTTTGTACAATTCATTTGTTGATATCTTTTTTTTTAATTTATAATAATTTCGAATATTTATCAAAAACGTTTAGGACTATAATGGTACTCAAATAATAATAATAATAATAATAATAATAATAATAATAATAATAATAATAATAATAATAATAATAATAATAATAATAATAATAATAATAATAATAATAATAATAATAATAATAATAATAATAATAATAATAATAATAATAATAATAATAATAATAATAATAATAATAATAATAATAATAATAATAATAATAATAATAATAATAATAATAATAATAATAATAATAATAAACGTTGCCATTATTATTTACGGTGAAATTCGCAATACTGCAGCATATTATACGGAACAATATATAACAACGAAATTGTTTACTTGCCAAACGTTTTACTGGCAGTCTTGCTCAAAACGGTTCTTAATTATTAAGACCGACCCGAAAGTACGTTAATAAACAATAATGATATATAAATATATGCGATTAAATCGTTACCGAGTATAATGTTTAGAATAGATTATTAATTATTTTATGGTCGTGCGGAACATTACCATTGTGTTTCGTCTATTCAAATAAATATATTCAAAGCGATTTGGATACTAATTGTGTATAAAAATTAATAAGTGATACTGATTAATAAATACATATTGATATTGAACCAGATTGGTGGAGATTACGAATTCGGCGGGGCCCATAAATATTGAATAAAATTGCGATTTACGAAATACAATTTAAAATCATTACGAGAATGAACCCGTTGGCGTGTTGTAATAAATTATGCGGATTCCGGCAAGAATTTTCGAACGGGACGCGCTCAACTATAAATTCGTAGAGTGTTGTATACGAGGTAATCCGACGGAACATTTTCGATATTCTTCTATACGAAGTACGCGCATATACGAGTATATACGGTATATATACATACTCTGCACGAACAGAGTACCCCATTATTTCAACGAGTTGTTGCTCTTATCGTAGCTCTTAATTTCGGTAATTTAAACATTTCACCCCGTTCTCCCCCCGCCCTCCCCCCGCCAACCCACCAACCGAGTCGTCCATTAAAGTAAGTCGGATAACACTCCAGCAGCTGTCGGTTGTACAATATATAAGCGAGAGAAAGAGAAAGCTCCGCGGTATGTGATGTGAGACTGTATACAACAATTGTGACTCTAATTCATCTTGTGGCGCCAGCGTAAAACTTTTGTGTCGATACTCTGTAACGTGGAAAATTTCGAAAACAAACAGCGGCGAGCGTACAATTAAAGGAGCGAGGAGGGGGGGGGGAAAGCAGAGAGAGAGAGAGAGAGAGAGATTGTAACGACGTTTGGGCGAAATTCGTTTTTCGGCGTGTGTTAGAAAAAACAATAGAGTAGAGCGGAGTAAAAAAAAAAAAAAAAAAAAATTCGAACGAAAAACAAAAAAAAAGGAACGACACCGCCGCGGCGGTGGCGAGGCTGTGATGCAGTACATAGGACCGACACAATAAATCTGAACTGGAATTTTACGGTCGGTCGGACTGGATCGACCCTTCTCGGGCTCTGCTTACGAATTCATATCACACGCCGCCCGAGTGTTTGGCCCGGGAAAGGCTAAAACCGCTTTATGTCTTTATATTACATAGGAGTTTATTCGGCAAAAGCCAGTGGCGAACGGCAAGCCGGACCGGATAGAGGGGGTTATAAACGACTCGATAAAAGCTCACACGATTCCTGCGCCGTCTCTCTCTCTCTCTCTCTCTCTTCGACTGCCGCGGAATGGTCGAAAAAATTAATTATTATTGTCGGGTCCGCGTCGTATTGGTATGCCGTTCGCGATCCGACCATCGCGCTTTTTGACCGTTGCCGACCGCGTGTTTCGTGAAAACAGTAACATTTTTAATCTCGAATTGATCGTATACACACACACACACACACACATCGCCGATTTTAAAGGGGTAAAGAATTAAGAAAAATACTAGTAGTTTAGCTTGTAAAAACATTAATCGCCTTTTCGTCGGCTTTCTTTATATTATATTATATGGTTTTCAAAAGGCTTACGCGCGCCACTATAATATATTGAACAATACTCGGACACGCTGCTTAACTTATTGACAAACGTGCGTTTTCCCGTCAAGTTTTATTAAAAAAAAAATAATAATAATATTATTAGAACTTTTTATTTAAGGACTTTAACTGTGATTATAAAAAACGTGACATTGTAACCGGTTATTTTTATCAAATAAAATGTAAAAAAAAATATTGCCGTCATCACTGTCGTTTCCGATTAATACGAAAAGGACAATCGATTTTTTACACGATTATGTGTATTTATTTTACTACGAAATCAACTACAAATTGTTGGAATAAACTAAAAAAAAAAAAAAGTTATTTTAAAGGATTTTTTTAAAGGTTTATACTTCATAAAAAAAAAACAAATCTGTAATCTAATAAAAAAAAACCGATATTTAAGATTATTTAACACTATATGTTTTACTGCGTGTGATTGCGTTATTATTATTATTATTCGTAATTTTCAAGTTTTATTCAAAAGAAAATATATAATTGTCGTTGGTGAAGATAATAAAGATGTTTTGCCTATAATAATACTTGAAAAATGAATTGAAACGAATAGCTCGCAATGCATGGATTATGATTACGTTAAAACGATTGCACAATATTCTCTTACGTTTGCGCATACGTATATATCGTTATACGCATTTTACAGTGTCGCGCGGTGAGTTAGGAGGATGCGAAGAGGACCAAAAACAATCTCGCGCAGAACAAACTTTAGTATAAATATAAATTCAAGATATTTGGCACGATTCCTTTAAACAACAAAGGCGTTTTATAGTTTGTACGCGTATAATATAATATATTATAATATATCTTTCTGTTCCACGCGCTAATAAATTGAATTTTTGTTACGCGCTATTTTAATTATACGAAAACTGCGGTATCCGGTCGTCATCTATACGTACATTATATTATATATACACGCTATACGTATTTCGAATATTAACTAAACAACAATTAAACAATATCTCTGCACAGCGCATTGGAATGATAATGATGATAGCGTGCAGATTAACCCAATAAATAAAATATATGTTTGAACGGAATTCCAACGTTAACATAACGTTTCGAAAACACAATAAATTCGAAGAAACTGCTGTTATAAAATATAATAATCGGTGCGAAATAAAAAGAGTCCATTACAAAAACAAAACATTTGCTATATCTACGAGATAAAAAAAAAGCGGAATAAATTGCCTATTCAAATTCGGCGTGTAATTTAGTCCATTATCAACGATAAATATTTCATAAATAGTCAATATAGAATGTACACTTTATATTTTTTACTAAAAAATTTTCTATTAAAATGTACAAACTGCGCATTTAATTCTTTCCGTTCGCGTTATATTATATTCGAACGCTGGGACGCGTCAGTCGGAGACATCATTTGAAATAATTGCGTGACAATATTACTGCACGAGTTAAACACTAAATATGCTAATAGACATTTTGAAATAATTGGTATTATCAAATTATGTAACGAAATACACCTTGAAACGTCTGAGATTTATTGATTTTAATTATTCGAAAAAATAAATTTCGCTATAGAATCTCCCGAAAAATAAAAAAAAAATTTTTAACGTTTTCAATTATACGAATTACGAATATCAAATATAATAAAGAGTAATATTATGTTTTTATTTAATCGAATATAAACAGTGATCATTACGTATTTGGGAGGTTTAATAATTTTTTTCTAAAATTCTGTTTTTATCAATTAAAACAATATAACTAATAAGAAAATTAAAATAATGCCTATTAATTATAATACATAACAAAATTATAATTGTTAGTAGCGTGATCGAGTATACTAGATTAGTTGAATAAGGCCGGGTTTAAACACCGACCGTAGCAAGACTGTATTGATAAAACAATCCACGTTGTTTTAAACACATACTGCCGCTATAGTTTCTACTCGTATTTTTTCTGAAATAATTACTTTTAACGTTTAACCATAAAGTTGTTATTTTATGCAGGTTTGATATTTAAACTGTCATCGAGCATTTGAAAATATTCAATCACTATCAAAAAAATAGTATTTAAAATCTATTCAGAATAATATACTTAAATATTCCGGAAACCGTATTCGGAATACTAACGAAATGTGTGTATGAGTAATGTCGAAACTCCTTCAAGGCCCGCCGAACACGAGATTTTCTCAGCGGAGTGCAGGTCCAGTGTTCAGCAGAAATAAAAACAATTAAAATATATGTATATATACGTCTATCGTTACGCGTTCGAGATGAAACGCTGGAGATCGTGTCGAATCCGTGCTGGTTTTCTTGACGAGGATGGAGGAATTCGTATACTCACCGTCCGGGACTGCGGACGACGCCATCAAGAAGCCGACGCAAGACGCCCCGGTGCCGTGGCCCATCAGTGTGACGTTAGTGGGATCTCCGCCGAAAACAGCGATGTTCTCCTGTATCCAGTGCAACGCCGCGATCTGGTCCATCAGCCCGTAGTTGGACGGCGACTTGAGGTGTTGATTGGGATTGAGATTGAGAAATCCTAGAAAACACGATACCGGCGGATCAGAGAAAAATAAAAGAAATAAATAATAATAATAATAATAACGATAATAATGAAAGAGATAAACGGAGACGATACACGCGACGTTGTGATTTACGGCGAGCCGACACGAGCTTAAATCCGGCATCCGTTCGTTCGCGGTGCACACGCCGAAAAAAGGACGACGACGACGACGACGAACGGGTGGTGTGTGTGTGTGTGTGTACTGTGTATAGGGGAAAGGGGTGAGACGGTGGAAGGGTGAAACGACGAGAGTATTTTTCGCTGATACGAAAAGACGCGGGCGAGGGGTAGGTACTCGTTCCAACGTTGAGCCGCCGCTCCGCTCTTCTCCTTCGCGTGGCCCCGGTTAAAGTGTTTTCTTAACGGGCGCGGATGTGACTTAAAGACACGGGATGCAGCGAAATCGTAATCCATGACAATAAATGTGCTGCTGTGCTGCGGGAATGCGGCTCAGCACATAGATGGTTACCAGCTGATGATATCGACGAACGACGACGACGACGACGACTGCGAGTGACGAGTAAAACACTATACGTTTTTTTTTTGCCTTTTTTTTTTGTACGTTATTTTATGATAAATATATATAAATCACTGTTCCATATATATTATACGTATATAAATGTAAAGTAAAAACCGAAATTAAAATTTATATTAATTTATTAAAAAAAAATTGTTTGCCGGACCGATACGATCGGATTCAAATAAATAAATACGTTTTCGGTAGGTACATTTTTTTTATTATTATTATTATGAGAACAAATCGAGCGAGTGAATTTTTTTTTTTTTTTTGACGGTGATCGAGTGTATTCGAGTTGATTATAATATAATTTTTATATCGCGTTTTAAAATAATAAAAATCGAAAATGTAGGTTATTATATTATGTATATATGTGTGTGGGAAAACGAGGGGGGAATGGACGAAACGTTAAAAATATTTAAAGTTGTCAATCAACCGGTAATTTTGATTGATTTTTGTATTGTGTTCAACGCGTAAATTTCAAAGAACTTTTTATATCGAATTGATTCCGTCAAAATTGAATTATTCCGGTTTTTTTTTATATTTTTTAACCGTTGTTTAACCGTAATTGTATATATATATATATATATATATTAATAAATACATTTTTTAAACGACGATTCGTTGTTATTATTATTATCCGAATTCCGTTTATCAATAGAAACAGTTTAAAAAAAAAAAACTCCCCGTTTATTGTCAATTCCCGATATCATTTAAATATTTCGACCGACGGATAATAATTTACTCCGTTTAATATCCGTCAAAATATTCGTCAATCTTATGCCATTTTATAAAACGAATGTCATTTGAAATTTAGATTTTTTTTTTTTTTAGAACACTCGCGTAATTTCGTAACGTCTTTAATAAAACGCGTATACTTTTTTTCAAATTTATTCTTGAGTTTTTTTTTCAGTGCGCGCGCAAAAAAAAAAAAAAGAAATGATTGAACAATAATGGACTGAATATGAATGTTTCATTTCGTTATTTGTTCGAAGAGCGGTATTTTTAATATAATCGTTCGCGAAACGAAACTTTAATGAAAATTTACTGTTATTGTTGACTGTTTCCAAAAATCTAAAAATAAATTGAAGTATCATAATGAATTTTAAATGTATATACGATATAATATAAAACAGATACGTCGAATAATAAAATATGAAAACGAAATATTCCCGACAATAAAAATGAATTAATATATATATTTTTTTATTTTTTTGCGTTATGTATATATATATATAATATGTATATATCTCGAAAGTTTTCCAATATGAAAACAAGTATTTATTACGATATTAAAATTTTTAAATGTATCGATCCATCGTTTTATTATATTGGGCGTTGTTTTCAAAATATCCATATTGAAACGGAGACGATTTTTAAATATAAAACGAAACGAATGAAATTACTTAAAGTGAACGAACAATATATTATAAGAATTGGCGCTAGCCGGGTTTACTGCACACTTGGAATATAATAATCCCGGACGTACGTATGCTACAAAACCTAATTCGATTGTACTTATTGTAGTGTAAAATTATAGAAATGTTCAATCGCATCGGCGAGTTTAAGGATTTGTTAAGAGCGTTCTGCTGCAGACGAAACCGGACACAATGATAAATTTGAAATTAAAGTAAGCCCTGCACACACGATACCCGTGTTCGTAATTTAAAAATAATTGATTACGCTTGTTAAAATCGAATCGGAAATACTAATCGGAAGGGGGATAATATGTTACATTGCGTGCAACGTCGAATTATTAGATATATTTGAAAAACGTCAGAAAACGATAAAAAGAAAAAAAAACGATTTCTTTGGTTATGTTTTAATAAATTCGTCTGTTTATCAGGAAAAATATTTAAACTTACATACATCACCGGGCCAATGATACTTGATCGCATCTCAATCGTACCCGAATTGCGCGCGTAATATATTAATATTCTATTATTTATCTATTTTTACCCGGAATTAAAATATCCAATATTTTTTCGTTTTAAAAATTATATACAACATCGATCGATCAATTCTGGGAAGATTTAAAAAAAATTATAGATTAAAAAATAATTTTTTTCTATGGCGATGAAACCAATCCTAATTTCGATTAACTATGGGTCAGTTTTAATACGATATTTCACTATACAATTAGATAAAAATTTAAAAATATATTTTTTTTTTTTTTACCACACGATTCTTAAATAAATTTTACAACTACGTAAAATTTTGTCAGACGTTATTCACGGAAACAACGTGTATACAGTGCGTAGTATGTGGAAAAGTTTTTGTATAGAAATCAAGTCTATCGAACAAACAAACAAAACTATACTACGGATATAAGGACTGAAATGGGTTTGCGAAAGTGGTACGGAATGTCTGGGATGTAGAAGAATCTGAGAAGCGTTAAGAACAAAAATACTTTGTTATCATAAATCTTTATTTTCCAAAACAAATGTCTGTTCGGGAAGAAAGTAAGAGGATAAACAAAACCACGGTTGACTGAGTTATAATAAATTTCAAAAAAAAAATTAAGAAAGAAGTATTTTTAATTAGTTTAACTTTCCAATTTACGATCTTTTATGCGCAATAACTCCAAAGTTTATTAATTCTGTACGACTTAAGAGTAATCAATAATTTGTTACTTTTCTAAAAAAAAGTAATATATACGTAAAATGAAAAACGTTTTAAACGTGTTTTATTTTTAATTGTTTTTAAACGAAATTTTACATTATATTAGTGAACTTTTATTTCTTCGAGTCATTATACATTTAGCTCGCACTCGCAAACACTTTCCACCATCCACTCCACAAAATAATACCGGATGAATTTTTTATTTTTTATTTTTTTTTTTTGTCAGTTCTAATTAAACTTAAGTGTTTTTTTAATTATATAATAAAATATATTAATTTTGTCACGCGTAATGCTCCGCCATTTTCAAATATTAATTGTAGATTATTATTCAACGATGGTTATTCGCAAGCTACAAATTATAGTTCTAATGCACAGTTGTTACAGTAAAATATTTGAAAAACGATAAAAAAAAATCGAAATAAAATAAATATAAATCGGAAAAATATAAGCGTAAATTTACAAAATAAATACGTTAGCATATTAAATATACTTAATGACCGTTTCAAATTTTCAAATCTCTTTTTATCTCTTACTGTGATTTAAATCGTGCAAAGATTTGAAAAATATTTTATCTTATATATAAAAAGAAAAAATAAGTTTAAAAACGTACAAAATAAAGTCTGAAAAAAAATCCTATGAACGTCTGTAGAAAAAGCAGTGGAAAAAATGCGCACGATAACTAGAAACATTTTATATTTTATACTTGCGTATCGCGTCCCTATATAGGTAACATTAAAGAAAGCGGAAGACTTATTATAAAACTTTCATTTTTTTTTCCACCCTAATGACGTGAGTGATTAAAATGCAGCATTGAGGCGAAAGCGGTATAACAGGATACTACGTATTTGTCAAAGAAAAATATTGTTATTTACATGTATTGAAAATAAGAACCAATTAAATTAAATTCGCATTACTTATAATATATTTAGTATAGGTACGAGAATTTGTTCACGCGAATAATTTATGGGCACCGCGCCGGATGTAAATCAATACGTCCAAAAGGGTAAAAAAAAGTTATGAACTCAAGTGATTTAACTTTCGTAATTCGCAGTACTCGAAGAAATTGATGTATTTAATTTCACGAATAATTTATGCGTATAGTCCGGTAAATATGCATGGGCCGGACGATTAAAAATTTTAAAACTAAATCGATAAACGGTCGTGTGCCTAATAACGTCCAACGCTTACAATGCATTAAAAAAATCAACGATTCATATGATATATTTAATATATATTTTATAAGATTTAAAACACTGACGAATGATATTTAAATAAGCCAATCGATTACAAACGTTTAACAAATATTCATGATAATGTACAAAGAAATGGAAATAACAGCGTTTTACTGCAATGCAAACGGAAATCATCGTTTTTTTTCCGATTGAATGTGCAAATCAAGTATTTCCGAAAACACGGATTTTCTAATCCGAGTGTTGTAAAAACGATAGAAACGACTGTACCGAATAGAACGACGATTCTCTTCGGTCGCGAGTAACCGAGTTCAACTCCGTGGGCCGATATTTGGGCCGTTTAAATAAAACTGCGCCGAAAATACAAGTGTACAAAGTGAGGGTTAGAATCGTTCTTAGCAGTCAGCTCACAGAAATTTGATAGAATAAAGCTTGCGAGACCGTAGTACTTACTTATTAGATACCTAACAAAAGGTTGATCTGAAACCCAAAACTTGATTTAAAATCAATTTCATACATCTTATATATCGATAAAAAAAAAATTCCAAAGAGGGAGATAACTGCCACGACCGTCTGTACCAACCAGACTCGTGTATATCGTGGATAAAGCTAGGAAATATCTAGGCGAGAGGGATATTTATAATTATTATTGTAGATTATAACTCTGCTTAGAGAATAAATTTCACCACGTATGGGTCCTTACTGACATGTACACGTGTAACGTATAGTAGAAATATGGTTTATGACTAGTGGAAATTTAACATTTACAATTTTTTTTTTTTTAAAGAGCCGCCTACCCTTTTCAGGCCGATGGAAATTTTAAAACCCGGTGGTCCGGTACCTTCCTTATCCGGCGCTGATAACCTAGATAATCTTACGCTTTGAATGCAAGACCAAATGATTTATGTGTGTGTGTGTGTTCCGAGTCTGAATTTAAATTGAAATTTACACGGATATAAATATAGGAATTAATATGACGATAACGGCGGAAAGAGTTGCGTTCCAATTACACGCGCGGCGTTATCTAATTAGTTTTCGGTAATTTGTCGTCGGGCCGAAGTTTTCGAGACCTCATCGGTTACCCCGGAGGAATAAATACACGAGTGCGAGGGACGGCGGTTTCTCTACAGACGAGGTGTACGGCCATTGCAAATCATTTTCTCTTTTACGCCGCTGAAGCGAAATGAAACACGGAGTTTCTTTTTCCACCTAAACAGTGTTGTATTCTCCGGAGAGACGCGAAAACGCGCTTTTCAAAGATAGGATTTCATAGAGCACGCGCGCGCGCGTGTGTGTTGTATTTATATATATATATATATAATGTATATACGTAACATAAAGAAAAAGGAAACTGAAAAAGGAGGAGAAAGTGTGCTCGCGGTATTGAGTCCTATTAGAAAAAAAAAAAATAAAAATAAAAATAATCGAGAAAAAGAAAACGGGTCGGGGGTAGAAAAAAAGCAATTACTCGTAACAAGAAAACGGACGGCGTGAAAGCTAAACGGATAAATCAATGGCAACCGCCCAACAACTGTTTGAAGACGATTTTTGGTGAATCATTTGTGCCGAGCAATCGACTTTACCGCGGCGGTATACCGATCACGATTAATTGATTAACGTTCGACACCCTCTCCACAGAAATTTCGATAAATTTTTAATGGGCTAAAAATCTATACGCTCGTATATATACGTATTTAATGGTTCGGAAAATTATAATTGCACGATAACGAGTTACTGCGTTTTTAACGGAATTGTTGGATTGATTCAAACTCGGCGCACATTTATTTTTTATATTATAATAATAATCGTTGGCGCGCGTATTTTTTTTGTTTTCGAATATTGTTTTATTTCATCGAATAATCCCATCGTTATACGTACTGAAACGTTTTTACGCAAAACGATTAATACTATATATAGGTATATGTCGAATTTATTAATGATCACTAGGTCAGATGACTTGCAGCATTTGCATATTTGTATTACTCGATCGAAAAAATAGCAGAGTAAGAAACAAATAATATACGTTTTATGCTAAAACAAAGCTAGATTTCTAATTTTATTTTGCATATTATGAGTTTTTTTTTTTTTTTTGGTTTTTAGGCCATATTTCTTCCATTTTATACTTTTATAGAAATATTTAATACAATTAGTAATTTTCTCAATATTTTCTCTATCGACGTAATAATTTTCACTAAAACACTATAGGAATTTTATTTTTCAGTTTCAGAAGAAGAATTTTCAAATTAAACTAATTAATAAATCCATCATATTCATCCATTCGAAAATAATTATCAATTATTTTTTATTTTTATTTTTGTATTTAATTCAATAATTAATTATTATTTAATATTATCGATATAATAAACCTGTTAATGTCTACTCTCTAATTAAATCAATAAAAAGTTATTAACTTATTTAAAATTAAATTTTATTAACAATTTTGTTACAAAAATTATTTATATATTTAGAAAAAAAATATTCATTTTGCATATATTTAATGCGTATTATAGGGTTTTTAAGTGAATAAGTGCTTACGTATTTAGTGCTTTTTTTAGAGCTACAAGTCCTCTGCCCTAATAATCACCAAAAAAAACGTCTTCTCCGCTCGTTCTCGCAATGTATTATAAAAACCATCCGTAGGTACGACGCTATTTTTTTCTCCACAAACTACACAACTCCCAATTATCGTATCGTGATAATTACGTTTTCGACTGTCTGTCTGTATTGATTATAATGTGCTGCATCGAAGACAATCGGCTAGAATACTTACTATATTAAAGGTAAATTCATTCATACGAGTTTCATTACTTATATAATTATCGGAAAACGGCGTTTTAAGTTTGTAAACCTAAAAAAAAAAATGTATTTTTTTCTTTAAAATATTTTCGTGTGAATAATTGATCGAACAAACATATTATTCCACTCGTGGTACATTATAATAATTGTTCGACATTCGAATACGGCGAGCGTTTACAATACTTAATTAGTTATCGATTGAGCGCTGCAGACAAGCGAAACTTGGGTTTAACATAAATCTATGTATTAACCAATATACTAAATATTACGTACACACACACTCCGTGGTATATTCTCTTGTAAATTTAATCGCGAAATAGTTGCAAAACAGTTCAATAGGAAAATACGTTAAAACTTTATGTGCGTTACACTATTATAACTGGAGAGCATTTTTTTTTTTTTTCAAAACCACATGTTAAATTTCGAACGAACAACTATAAATCATATCGTTTTATTATACGATCGAAACTAAAACAATTATAGGTTTACACGTAAAAAAAAAATTAAATAACATTTTTTTTTTTATTTAAATACGGCGAATATTTTGAAGAGTATTACTTCTCAGAGATATTCCGCGAGTTCCTCGACTCGCATATTATACAGTTCGCCTGGTTTTCAAATCAAATGTGATGCACCTGACAGAAAGTCAGCGAACCGAATTCGACTATAAAAAAAACTGCTAAACATATTTGTTTAATACGTTGTAAAATAATGTAGATAATAACTTGTGACATATAAAATATTGATAAAATCTGCATCGCCTAGCGGACACCAATTAAGCGGTTGATCATCGCCTGTCCATCACAAAAGGTAAGCAGTCAGATTAGTAACCAGAATAGTCGAATTCGGCGAAGAAGATCGAAATCCATTGAATATTTTGATGTAGTGGGGGGACGAACACACCGATAGTGCGCTATCATAAATTGTTATTTTTCAAAACAGTTCATTTTCATTTTTAATATAAAAACGTTTCAATTACTTACAAAAAATATATCAAATTTATGTTTTAAAAGTAAGAATAATGTTTTTTTTTATACATAAAAATATATCGAAAATACGTTCTTTGAAATCTTCGAATAATATGGAAAATACAAATCGTATAATTGTTTAGTGTGTGCTATATATATAAAAATATTTAATGTTATTAATATATTCTTTTTAAAAGAAACGATGAAAACTGTTTCCAAAAAGTGTAATTAGGCTTGATTTTAATCTATGAACAAAGAGCAATACGTACCTATATATATATATATATATATATATATATATATATAAAACATAAAAATAAATTACATTTACGTATTGAAATATTAGCATATTAAAACGTAATTATATAATATACATTAATTCATTACATTTTTTTCTTCTTCAAACGAAATCTCTGTCAGATATTAAATAATATATTTTTTATTCGATATAAAACTTTATTTAAATTTAATTTCGGTATACGATATACATATTTTATCATAATCCAGGTGATCTCCACAATTCCAAATTTATTGAACAGACCGCAAAGAAGAAAATTATCCTCGGCCCATAAAGGAAAGGCTTTTTTTATCTATTTTGACTGTAAAATAAAATTAGGTTTATATATATATATATATATATATATACTCGTATATATAAAAAGGTCGTTCTTGCCGAAAAGGGCTGACCATATTTTCCGTACAATCGTACGAATGTAGTTTCCCGTTACACTAAGGCGGTATATAATCCACAGCATACATTATGTTTGAGGGCATGTATTATTATTTCTTTATATTTCCTATGTGTACTATTTTAGTACATTTTCATTTCTATATTATACTCGTATAAGCTCGGCATTTTTATTTTGTTTATAATTAAATATATTCGTTGTGAAAGAAGACAAAAAAATATTTATAATAATATGCGGGCAAGCACAGGCGTATAATTTTTTTTTTTTCGAATGTGCACGGAAATCGTTACGAGCGGAACAAAACAATTTTATAATAATTTAAATAGATCTATTCCTAAATGTTACATACAAGGCTTTCGATTAATTTTGTGTGTCAAAGAAGATACCCGTTCATTAAGTTATTAATTTTGTTATACACTCGGCACCTCCTCTTTCTTGTAACATTATTTATATATTTAATCAACATTTTCGCGTTAAATTACGCAGAATGTATTCCGCATAATGGGACCTAGTGAGCGTCATAAATTTTAAGGATTCCCATTAATCAAGTAAAATATTTAGGGAAACTTTAATTTAATTTCCAAAAAAAAAAAAAGAAATAAAATCAAGTTATACGGTTCTCGGGTTAAAATGAAACCGTCATCCTTACTTATAAGGACGATATTAGAAATTTAAAAAATGTATTTACAAAAAAAAAAAAAAGCTGAAATTAAAAACTTCGTTGTTTTCATATTCTGATTAATAATTCACTAATCGTTTACGACGCAGATATTAACGTTATAATACGGAATTCGATTTATACAAGAATTTCGAATTATTTCGGCCGAATGCACCGAATTACATTCATTTACTGCTGCAGGTTCACATACGACCCCGTTATAATGTTATAGGGTTTTATTTTATTCTTTATTGTTTTCATTACATAAAAACGGGTGTGGGGATTATTGTAAAATTTTCGGCAATGAGAAAGCGATCACGACGATTCGAAATTGGTCTCGAATTCGTTTCGAGAGTAATTCATTTGACTTTATTTCAGCGAAAAAATTCAATTAAAATCTGCACTACTGTGCCATCAATAAAACAAACGATTAAACGTTAATTCTTTAAACTTCAATGTCACGAGTTCTCAAAGATAAAGAAAAAAAATATATTTCCCTTCGAATTCACTTTACATTTCTAAGTTATCCGCGAATGTTAATTATTAATAAGTACCGAAAAAAAGTTGTTATACTCCGTCGCCTTTTGGTTTCAATTAAATACTATTATTTCTATAATAATATATTATTTACCCGTATACTTATATAGATATAAGATTTTATTATTATTATTACTTTATATATAAGGCATTTATAAAATTTACTTCAAATAAAAATATCGGCACATATTTATGTTTTGAAATATTTATTATTATTATTATTATTATTATTAACTTTTTACGTCCGTACGTAATATTTCTTGAATATTGCGTGTTCGCATTGAGAATATATTTTTTTAAATTTTCTTTCGATGTCCATAAAATTGACTCTATACTAGTAAAAAAAAAATGCACCTACACGATCGAAACTTAAAAGTACAAAAACCATAATAGTTTTCAATGTTTTGTCTACTCCCATTATGGCACTTTATTTAACTGTTCAATTGAAATCGCCCGTTAAACAGCCAGGATCCGGTGAAATTGTGAAAATATCTATTTAGAATCCGTGTCATTATTTTAGGGCATTCTTCGTGCTAATAAAGTATATAAACCGTTTGTTAAAAAAAAAGGCTTAAATTATTTTTCACTAAAATAAAATTATAATTTTCTGTTTATAACGCGAACAAAACAAACACGTTTATGCACTCAAAAACGTTATTTATACATTATTACTCGTATAGATTTGCCTATAAGGGAAAGTTCCGGTTTCCGGAAACGCAAATCCACCATTAGTCGAAGAGTATTTTATACTTTGTTAAAGTCAATAATTATAAAATACAACGACGTCCTACTCGATACACTAATTCGCGCACATAAATTAAACGACCATATTATACGAATATACATTCATAAAATAAATTTAACGAGGCATATTATTCCCTATATTATTTCAAAATATTAATTTTTTTGTATAAATAAGTCGAGTGCGTAATAAATTAAAACCTACCCGCTTTGTTCACTAATGGTCATTTTTATCGCAGTTAAAAAATGTTTATAAAGTTAATATTTTTGAAACACATTTTTTTGATATAAGATGTTTTGAATAATAATTATATTTAAATAGCAATACAATCGGATTAAAAATATGTTAATTTCCACACAGTATTTATCGTTCAAAACAATGACATTAATTAAAAATGCTATTAAATTATTACATAATAATAGTATGTGTTGTTAGAGGCGGAATGTTAATGAATAATATAATCGATGATAATATTATTTATTTATTTTTAAATTTGTTTTTCCTAATGTTTATTATTTAAAAAACGATCGAAAATATTTTTAGTTTTATATTACCGATTTATGTAAAAAAAATTGTTTTAATTATATGTATTATTAATTTTACAATTATATAACGCTTACCGTTTATTTTATTTTTTTTTAATAAAAAATAAAATATTGGTAAGTAATTCAGTATAAAATACATTATAATAATATTTTTGTATAAAATAGGCTGCTGCTCGAGAACGGATCGTTATAATATAAATAATTTATAGTCAATAAATATCGGGGGTTATATTATAGCCGCTGTCATTCGGACGAGAGTAAACGCGCACTAATTTAATTACCGGTAACGGGCACCTCGTGTTTCATTTAAGGATGAAATATGGACGGGAACAATAGTAATTTTGTAGATAGGGTGTAATTTTAGATTATGTTCGCTAAACACGATGTATTAAATCTGTGTGTGGATGGCCAGTACGGGAGGAATATTCACTTTTAGCCTATACCGGAAATTTTACAATAATTTTCTAGACTGCGATTCCATAAGGGGTTGATTCCAATGAATATGTCAATCAGTCGGATTTAATATATTGTATTATAAAGTAATTAAATTTAATACGATATAATTATATTAAATTTTTTTTTCTAAGGCATTTTTCCTGTTATTTAAATTAGGCGATAAACTATCGTGTTGAAAATAATATTATCTGCATCGTACGTGGACGTCTAATTGACCGCAGAATTTACCGAATCGGATACTATATTTCTAATTAATTTTGTAAATTGAACTCTTGAATAAAAAAATTCGATTGTAATTGCGTTTTTTCGTTAAAGACAATATATAGGAGAGAACGGGATAGGTTTGTAATATTACGATTAAAAATTTTTGTTTTACTTGAGTTATGATATTTGAATATCTTACAAAAATTTCAAATATTTATTTACGTTTATAATAATTATTTTAAAACAACGAGAAAACAAATATATTTATATATTGATTTGGAAAAGAAATTAGGAAAAAAACAACGTTTGGAGACCTCTCAATCTGACTAAAAAAAAATGTGGCAGAAAAATCTTTGGCAGATCCGGTTTTAATTCTGTTAAAATCCATAGAATCTATAACTTCTTTTCTAAAGAATAATCGAGACGATTTTTCGAATAAAAATAAATCTGTTTTGTTATATTTTTTTTTCTATTACTTATCTGTAGTGTGAATTCGCGAAAACGCCTCCTTCTTTCATTAGAAAATATATCGAGAAATCTCAAGATGTTGACGAAATTATAATCGTACCCGACAGATTCTTACAACTTTTTCAGACCGAAATTATCGAACTGGAATAACATAAATAGAACCAGAATTTTCCCTTAGGCTTCCCAAAACTAAGTATAGTATAACGGCGGAATCGATAACGTATTATATATTTTATTGAAATTTAAAAGTTTCAACAATTTTACTATTTTACTAACAAAATAACGAGAATTAAAAAAAAAAAATGTTTACGAAGCCAATTATTATTAAAATACTCATTTATTAAACTATTTATTAATTATTAATTTATGTTTTTGTTCCTTGCAACGTTTGACGATTTTGTGAAAATTCTTTAAGGCAGTTGTTACGAGCTTTAGTAACGTTATTTGTACAAAATAATTTGATTTATAAAAAAGATATAGGTTCCATGACAGTTTGTACGCGTAAGTCCCGTGTAATCTTCTTATGTGTCCCCTTATCTTGGTATAATTTATTACTATCAGCCTTTTAATATGTGAATTCGTACGAAAGGGATTTTCTATAGGACTAGAAAATTGTACCACCTATCCTTTGGCCACGTGTACTTAACTGGACACGAAAACGTTTGTACGACGTAGGCAGACCATAGCTAGGCCGGAGTTTAGTGAAACTGTTGGCATCAGTCTTGCTAAACTGAGTATAAATCCATCGTTTGTAACATTAAAACCCTTCGCAGGACTTTCAATGTCCCTATTAAAGAGAAACGAGCATATATATATATATATTTATAAAATGAGTATATAAAATATTTCAAGTCCGAAATGTGAATACACATTTCGTATAGGTATATTAGAAAAAGAACGACCTATTACATCTCGAAATTTAATATTTATTTTGGAGTATTTCGATACTTTAATCACGAAATTGTACCGATAAAAATAATTTTTATTCGAATAATATTGTAGTACTTACAATGAAATTTCGAAATTATATTTCTGACGCCTTTTTTACTAAATGTAAATAAAATATTTTTTTTCTCGAATAATTGCTACATTAAATATAAACTTAAAAAAAAATAATCCTCAAATATAATTGACTTACGTTCATATTTATATTATTTAATATTTTAATTATATTTCATACGCTTATTGTTATTTTTGTTTTATAACTTATAGTGTTTTAAAGACATTATTTTATAGCATGAAAAAAACTCGAGTATTTAATTTCGAACAAAAACCTTTCAACAAATCTCACGAAACAATAAGTGTTTTCGACATTAATTTCGAGATCAAAATTCTTCCAAGAAATTCAGAAACATTAATTTTCTCGATAAATAGCTACGCTTTCCCGTCACGGTGATGTACAAGGTTAATAATGATGTATTCATTTATCCCAACACGTATCTGTACGATAAAATAATATAAAACCATAATGAAACAATATGAAAGCAAATCATTTTTGGACGAGATTTCGCTAAAAAAAAAAAAAATTAAATGGGACGAATTTTTTACTCTATGAACTTTTAAGATGTTAACGTATTGTATATATTTTCATATTATACATTTAAAACATTCTTTTCGAAAAACGAAAAAAAAACTCGTAGTGTGTAATCCGGTGTCAACTTTCTTTATTTCAACGGTGGAAATGATCCGCACTCGTTTTACAAGGAAGTCATTGTCGCCCACTCACCTATTGCATCGCGTAATATTTTATTCATATAATAATACCTTCTAGCAGGCAACGGTGTTTTACTAGTGTATATTTATATTATATTATATAAATATATATATATATATATATCATACATAAATATATACCAACACGCGTGAACATATTATATTTTTATATATATTTTTTTTTCGTAAAGGCGGTTTTTCTTGCTTAGAAAGCATTCTTTTTTTTTCCACACCGAAGCGGTCCAAGTTAGAAATGATATAAACCGCTTTTATGTGTATATGCATGATCACCAAACAAAAGCGACAACCCCGTTCCACGCAATATCCTATCCGACCCTCGTTGGCCTGTATGCGATTTTTAATATTTATGAGTAAAGTTTTCGATTTAATAACGCTTTTTCGAGCCCAGTGTAAATGCAAAGTTGAAAATATTGTATTTTTAGAGATGGAATATAATAATAAAAATAATAACGATGATGATGATGATAATAATAATAATAATAATAATAATAATAATAATAATAATAATAATAATAATAATAATAATAATAATAATAATAATAATAATAATAATAATAATAATAATAATACAAGTTAAATTTTCAGTGATATTGTTACATATAGATAATTATTTAAATGTACATTCATATTATGCCTCTATTGCATTTTTAAAATTTAAACCAAGAGAAATTTATTAGTCTCTAAATCACAAATTACAATAATAAATTATTTAAATGAAATTGATTTATAAATGAAAATATGTATAAGCGTCTACATTTCGTCATATTATAATTCCACGTTATGGCGTAAATAATTAAATGAAACTTGTACAATTTTTTTTGAACTCAACAAGTAAATGTTTAGAGAAATGGACGAAACAGTCGTGTCTCGTGTTCGATATTCTGGTAGTTGTATTGTTATTTAAATAAAGTTTACAACATAAGGGATTTTCTAAAAACGAAAATGTCCGTTTTTTTAATACCATAAAAAAATAATATATTAGCAAGCGTAAGTACTTTTTTTGGAATTATCTTTCACAAAATGTTCTTAAATTTAACAGTTCGTTAGAACGTAGGTAATGAATAATGCGTTACTGTTTGATTTCGACACTTACGAAATGCACTAACGGACTTGTTAAATTAAAATGTGCTTCCGTATAATTTGAAATTAAAATTGTATAAAATAAATTACTCTCGAGGTCTACATTTCATAAAAAATTTACTTTGACTTTTCACTAAATTCTACAGTATACAGGTATATATATATATATTTTTTTTTTTTAGTAAAAACATGCACACCTATTACTAATGAAATATAAGTCATTTTGATTAAAAGAAAATGACTCGAAATAGTTTTGGAACGAGAAAGGTCGCAGCTGTCTGTCAATTGAATAAATCATGAATGCAATCAAAAGTTATCCAGAAAAAGGACAAAGGGAATTTTTGGAGAAAAAAAAAAGTACGTTTGTAAATACGAACCGTTCTGTCTACACTACTAAACAATTTAATATATTCCCTCTTCTTAAATGTGTAGCTATCAGTTAACATTAACTGATGTTAATAATTAATCTTATCGGACCGTATAGTTTTTTTTTTGTCAATGCCATTTTTAAAGCTATTTTTGTTTTACGTTTTTTTTTTTTTCAAATACATAAAAGATTTTACAATTATTTTAATCCGTTTTTAGGCGCTACTCGCAAACGATAACGGATCGGTGATAAAATACGCCTTACAATGTCCTAAATAAATGTAAACGAGTTTCACTCGGTATCGGGTAACAGTATAAACACAATAACGTATCGATTGATGACAATATTTTGAAAAAATTACTTTATTCGAGTAAAATTTATCAGATATGTAATATTGTATAATATCATCGTTTATCATACGTATTCATATTGAACACTATATAGTCAATCAATCCTTATTGAAATTGAAGTAAATAAAGACAAAAAAAATAGTCTATAACTGCATTCTCGTATATCTTCATTAAAACACAATATAATAATCTAATAATATGATATACGAATGTTGTTTTGTTTTCCCGTTTACACTCTTTTCGCGTAAATAAATTGAAATGGTATACGCGACTTGATCATTATTTTAAAAAGGGGATTATGAGATTTGCGTCAAAGTAATATACGTGTCTTTATGTTATCGTTAAATCGTATTTACTCGTTTATTTCTCCGACTTCAAAAGTGTTGTAAAGCTAACAAAGCGACGTACGCGCGAAAATAATAAGCGAAATTAATATGTTTTCCGAATTAATTTTTTGATAGCTAAAGAAAGCGTATCCCACCGATACGTTCCGACGTGTTTGCGAAATGTGAAATATTACCGTAATATCGATTACATTATTATTTTAATTATTAATTAATTAAAACAATAAAAACGTTCGATTTTCCATGAAAATATACTTTTTGAACGGAATACTCGAATAAATGATAAAATAATGATATTTATATAGTTTTACAAAGCTGTGTATTTTTTTATGTCTGTACCCAAAAATTCTTCCAAAAGCAATGCTCCGATCTTTTCAGTCGCCGTTTTTTTTCCGGTAGCAAATTACATCTACATTTGGTACTTTAGAGAGGTCATTTGTTTATTTTCTCAAAAGCGCCTGGAAACAGAATTCAAAAACTATATAAAAACGCGATTTCGTCAAAATCGATTATCGTTATTTCTTCATAATTTCGAAACAAATGGATACAGAAATTTGAAATATTCATTTAATATGTAACTGTTTATTATAAATAACAAAATTCTCTAAAACTTTCTTTTAATTTTGGGCTATCTATAGCAATTTTGAGGTTTTGAGATATTTAATTCGTAAAAAGAGTTCGTTTCTGTTATATGTATATACCTAAAATATTAACTACGCCGAAGCTCCGCTCAGAATCCTGTTTTTGAACGCAATGATTTATCAATGCTTTCAAATTTATATAGTGATAACCAGGGCTCGGGACTTTATGCATATTCGCATATTTGTTCGGGAAATAGGTAGGAGAAATCGGATTCAATACATATTTATTTCATGATACAAGGATTTCAAATTAAAAAATTTTTATTGCATATTTTCTGACCTTTCTAACTAATAAGAAAAATAAAATTATCGACACATTTATTATAAATTAAATGAAATTTTTATTTTCTACGTGTTATAGAAATATTATTTACAGAAAAAACAAAAATATGTATATATATGTACCAACTTTGTTTAATCTAAATTTTTTTATCTATTTAATTTTTTTTTTTAAATAACGTATTTTCTGTTTCTTTACTTTTACCTTTTGGCTATTTTCAATTTTAAATTTAACTAAAAATATTTACAATATTGCTGCATATATTATCGATAGTGCATATTTAATTGAATACTTATACTTTTTTAAATGCATGTTTAAATACATGTTTTGATGTTTTTTTAGCGCATTAAGTTCCGAGCCCTGGTGATAACAACAATACATTCTTTTTTTTTTTTGACACACGCGAATCAGGTATTATTTCGGATATCCGAATTAATTGCGTAAAAATGTAGGTACGTATAAAAGGTTCAATGTTTTTTTTCGATCCACGGAGAACAGTACGGGAAACGATGAGTTAAATAAACGAAAGTATGTCGCGAAAAACGATTGGAAATTAAAATTTAAATACGTTTTTATCATTCGCCCCAAACCGTACCAATAATACTACATTATTATATATACTCGTATGTTATTACATAAACGCTCAATTTCTTTTCCAATATATTTATTTCTAATGGGGTTTCTGTCGAGAAAAACGACAATTTTTATTCCTATCGTAGCCGATGAAAAGTAAGGTCAGAGTGCACGTGTTCGGCAATACATCAACTATTACGAATATATATATATATATATATATATATATATATATATATACGTTCACACGTGTTTGGTCTTCCATTAGTAGAATTCCATCGGCCATATCACACGACGCTCACGTACGGTCGAACACGAATTTTCGTCGTACACCGTATTTTGTATGGGGAACACATTTTTTTTCTCTCTCTCTTTCTCGATCTCTCACAATTTCGAGACCGTCCTGCACGGGACACTTACAGAATATAAGTATTTTACAATATATTATTATTATTATTTTTTTTTTTTTAAAACGGCACTTTTATTTTAATCGAAAATATCTTCTTTAACGAGAAAAACAACGAGAAAAATTTCCCCTCGCGTTTTACAACATTATATTTTTACCGAAGCCAAGTCATTTCTATGCGTTATGACACTTTGATCGATAATAATATTTGAATTTCGACGATTATTGTTATTGAGTTCCTTCACTACACGGGTTTTTATTTTTGTAAGTCTCTAAAAAAAAAAAAAACTTGTGCCGCTTTATAATACCGGCGCAGTGTGCTAAAAAGAAATTCACCGAACTGCGTACACGTAAAATGTTTGAAATAATAATTTTATTAACGTAATGGGTTTTACGAAAAAAATAAATAAATTTATTTTTTGATCTGCTGTCCGTATTGAATGGAAAATATTATTTCTATTGATTTGCTTATTCCGGGAATACATTCAATAATGGACGAGAATTACCAAAATATTTCCTTCTTCTACCCTTTCAAATACTTCGCACTAAATCTAACATTCTATCCGTCGACTATTGTATTTTAACAATTATTGCCTTCGTCGATTACATTCAGAATTATTTCGTTCGTAATTAAAATAAACATGTTAAATTTCCTCAAATGTGGGCTGCAAATTTTTTTCTAATTTTTATCAATTATATAAATAATTAAGAAATAAAATAAGAAAAAACATTCGAAAGCTCAGAAAGACAACTCTGTTATTCTGCGTACGATTAAAATGCGCCATTTAAAATCGGTTCGCTAATCGTTCAATTAAATATACGAATTAAAAAAATAAAAATAAACGGGACGTATTCCAAAAAAAACAACGTTTTGCTGCGATATTTGATAAACTATAGAGCCGAATTTTTTTATCAAGGGAAGTACACTTGCGGTTGAAACTTTATATTATGATGTGTTTCGGCAAAATATCAATTGCTAGACCGAATCGCGTTACAAAAGACCATACACCTCGGATTACAAAACCGCGCGTAATGGTGTTATTATAAACGTGTCTTTCCAGCTAAATCGATGATTTGTAATTTGTACGATATACGCTGTTATAAGTATTTTTTACGAATAAATAAGGTCAAATTGCATTTATTTTGTACGAAAAAAAAAGGAAACTCCGCCCTTTAATATTTTTCATAAAGTATGCCGATTATGAGCGCAACAAATATGTTTAATTATATAGTGTTATATAACTTATATTACATATAATTTTTTACAAATAAATAAAAAAATATCGTGCAAAAAGTTTATATCCGATATTATTTGCGTTTTTTTTTCTTCTTATTCAACGTAGCTATTTAAAATAGTTTTATATATTTCAAAAAAAAAAATAAAAATTTTTATTTGATTTCGTTGAATCCAATAGTATTCCGATAGAAAAAAAAACAAACAAAATTTCCAACGCGTTTACGCTTTACGAACCAAAACGAAAAGACGTTTAAAATAATATTTTATAAGTTCCGCGTCGGGACTTAACGGGGTGGATTTTCTAATCAGTCGGTTTGGGTTTGAGTTGATCCTATTCAAAGTTACTTAATCCTCTAGTTTAGTTAATCACTCGGGATTTTCATGTTAATTAAGACACACCGTCGGCGGAATAAAACAATTATTTTTAATGTTAACGTTTCTTTTCTTTCTTTCTTTTTTTTTGACTTGATGCGAAAAAGAGCATGCAGTATTTTCATATGTATTTGCTATGTCGAAATAGAAAAAAGAAACTCCGCAGTTTTACGCAATTCAATATTCAATTGTACATTTGTCATATTGCAGTAGAGTATTGTAAAATGTACGCAAGTGACAAGCTGGAGGATTTTAAAAAATTTTAATTTTTAATAATATTACGATTAAAATATTAATAAACAAATTAGACGCTCGTTCAATTTATTGTCTACTGTCGCGACTATATCTATTTTCTTAAATAGAATTACGTTTAATGCAATCGCCAACGAGAATAATTTAAATAAGGTTTTAGCAAAGAAAACATTTGAAATTGTTTTTTTTTGAGAGATAAAATTTTAAAAAAATGCATACACGATTTTTGTGGTCAGAAAAATAAAGTCTAAAATCTTAACCCGTTTTTTTTTTATTAGTTTAATGACGTATCGAACGATATTAAATTTCGAAATTATTCGAGTTCCGTGTATTCCGTGAATATCCCAGAAAATATATAATATACGAGATGCATATTTATTTATGTTGTATTTGAAAATATGTACTGAAAACCATAAAAACGTAATCAATTATTTCCTAATATCTTTTTCCGTTTTCGGGTAGGAGACATCAAATACAAATTTCTGCGCTAAAAGGAATTTTATGTACCGCCGAACGACGATGGGAAGTCGAGTTTCGTGACCGAAGAAGGAGATTTTTACGACGGTCCAGCGCGTAATGCTTTTCCTCGCTAAATGTATTATTTCATATAGCGACGCGTGTGAATTTATATTCATCGATGAACGTCTTCGCGCAGACGCAATCACCAGTACACTCTACAAATCCAATACATTTTCTGTCGCCTCTTTTCTATTTTAAAGTAATTATTGACATCAAGAATAATAATTAATCATGGTAAACGCTAATAATATGTATCAAATTTAAATAAACGCGTCAAATAATGGGTTTTTATAGATTTTTTTCTACAATTCCTTGTGCTTTTTTTATGAGTTTTTACGCATTTATCGCTTTATTTTCAATGGTATTTTTTTTTTTTTTTAGAGTGTCATAAACTCTTTTTAAGACCGCGTTTAGCTAGTATTGCGATATGCGTGCATGTAACGTACGAGCAGGACCGGCAGGAAGCCCAGGCAAAATAGGCCTGTACATAGGGCGGCGTTTTACAAGAGGCGTCCTTTCTTTGGTACGTTTATGGTTTTACGAATAAACATAAGTTAGGTCATACGTATACGAGTATATTGTACACGGAAGCAGAGGAGTGACGAACACAGTCTAAAGTGTGCAAATACCCGTGACTTGAAGTTTTTCTGGTAAGCTCTAAAACTTTGTGTGAATCCTAAAGACGGACCCTTGCCCACACTTTAATCCTGAACTAAGTGGGGGTGGAGATGACCTAAACAATGTGTATTCTCCCGCAATCCAAATACCATTCGCCACGCCATTGCTCGAAAGATCCGTGTTACTTCCAAACACCTTAAACGGATGACATTTCCATTAACCGTTATTAAACCTAAAATTAACGCATACTATCGTGTAAATGTGGATTTAATATAATTAGCATTACCCGTTCGGCCGTTTATACGAATACAGAATAAACGTTGAAAGCATGCAACGTATAAATCGTACAATACACGCTATAATACGAATATCCGCTGCGTACATTCGAACACCGAAATTTATTATTCCAATAATACTGTACACGTCCCACGTTTGCCGTGTAGTATTATATTATAGATTATATACGTGCCGTGCTACGACAATTATCGCATCTACGAAATACTCTTCTGCAACTGAAAAGGACGTATCAGACAAATAATTTCTTCCATGACCAATTATTGGACGTGGAAGAAATAATACAAGAGTTTGCAGCAGAAAAATCAAAATTCGTGTAACAAATACAAAAAAAAAACTTAGTGTTACGATCGTTCGACTAAAAAAAAAAAATTTGCAATGAAAAAATGTGAAAAAAAAATGTACATTGAGTTATGTAATGTAATCTGGGGGACAGTTTGTGGGCGGTGAGTATAGTTTTGAAGGGTGATAGGGAGTTACAAATCGAGAAGGCTGGAAATTTTGCCCACATGTGTACGAGAATACGAGCAATATTACTGTTGTCGACGTGAACCGTATTCGATTTTCCGTCGCTGAACGAGCATATGAAGCGGAGAAAAGGATAAAATAACGGAGATTTTCGTCGTATTTTTTCGATGGGCCGTGCAGCAGCAGAAGTACGTTCTAGAGTGCGGACCTGCAGACACTATGTCGGCGTTGGCTCCTGGGCGGGTAGGGGACGGTGTAGGGAAGGATGGCAATTTAAGAGTGCGGGCCAGGACGAGGAGAAAACGATAAATCCGAAAACAGAGACCGTATACACAGCGTGATCATCGGTATAGTCCGGCGGGATGGGTTTGGGTTCTATTTGTCCTACGTACCAGTAAAAAAAAAAAAAAAGGAAAAAAATGTTACAAAATGTAAAATCCATAAATTGTCATCCGTCCGCCCTGCAGTGATTCGGTGGTGATGTGCAGAGCACAGTGGCTACGATTTCGGGGGGAGAGAGGAAAAAAAAACTCTGTTTAATACCGCGACGGCAACGTCCCCCCGGCGCGCGGCGGTCACATCCAATTTCACCTGTCACGCGCTTTATACCCCGTCGTCGTCCGGAAGTATTTGGTCGCGACCAAATGACTAATGTTTTCGGATACACCCATTTCGGACGTCATTTCCGTTATCGTCTTGTTGTCACCCGTGCCCAGGCCGAACACGGTTTTTAACACGTTAATTAAAATTTTTAACGTTTTTTTTTTCGTCCTCCCAAAATTCTTTTTGTCTTGCGACTGGCCAAACGTGTCGTTTCAAATGCAACGGTGTTACGATCGATTACAATTTTTTTATTAAATTTATTTAATTTTTCCGATTTGTACTCTAGCCGTTACTCTACTCAAACCGTTTTAAGTGTTATTAATTTTTTTGAAATTCCATTTGAATTTTCGAGTAAAAATTGTATTTTTAATTAAACAATTAGTACACACATATTTGTGTGTATTTGTTTTTGTCAGAATTTTAAGGGAGGAACCTTCTGCATATACCCAGAAAAAGAGTCTGCGCAAGCCTATGGTATCATAAAATTATTTTCAAATAATACAGACGTAGACGGACATTCGAACGAACGTTTTCAACATTCTCCGAGGTTTTACGTTCTACTGCAGCACAGTGACGGGAGCGAGAGAGGAAACGAGAGAGAGAATGCAAAACGTGTTTTATCATTTTAGAACTTTGTCCGTACACTTTGGAGATTCTGCAGGACACGAAAAGAGGTGACACTTTTTCCGATGGATATTTTTTTGTAAAACGTTTTTTTTTTCTTTTTCGGGCCGATATAAAACGTTTCGTCACGTATTCCCTTTAATAAACGACGGGTGCTTTAAGCAGCTCGCTCGTTTTGATTTTAGAAAAAAATAAATAAACACGCAAGCAAACAACGGAGACACGAGACAGCGGCACACTCGTTCGACATAATATAATATAACCGTACTGGATTTTCAGTACATCTGCTCGGAATGCGAAAACCGAACGTACGAATGTACAGTTCTCTCAACGATTCTGAAATATTTACATAACTCTAGCAAGTCGACTGTCACGCGGTATTTCTTTTGAACCGTCTCCACAAACGGCCGTGAGTACCAGAATTATTATCGCTCGAACGACACTGTTTGATCGCCGTGGTTATTTTCGGACGGGTTATTTTTTTCTATTTATCATGACTTTTCTTAATGGATTATTTATGTCATATGTATTTAAAACAAAATCAAATCGATGACTCCCAGTGAGAGTATAACCATTTATTGTATTCAATGCCTCTACGTTGATATCCATTTGACTTGTCGGTGACCGCGGTTGTCACAATTATTGACAACTACGAAATCATTCAAGCTATTGAGCACTAACAACGTTTGAGTTTCACGATAGTGACACAGTTTGGATGCTTAGAGAATAATTAATTTTTTAATCATTAATATACTAATATTAAAAAAAAATTCGTTTTGTTTTTTGTACTAAATTAATGTCGTTATACTATTTTATTAACAGTAAATTAAGTTCGAAAGTTTTTTTTTTTTGTAATATTGCGTAACGATATGCACACATATCGTTTATATTGTAATCCTGCTATAAAACAAACCAAATGTATTCATTTCAAAAGTCATTTTTATTATACACAATTTTTACATTATATTTATATAAATATATACCAAAGCTTGCTCGTCTCGGAATTAAAACAAAAAAAGGAAACATTTAGATTTTAACACATATAATATATCGGACCTGCGCGGACTCTATCGAAATGTAACACTATCATTTTATAACAAACATATTGTGCGAGAGATGCTGATCACTGAGGCCAAACACATAAAATCACTATATACGAGAAACCGAGTTCATAAAAAAAAAATTAAAAGAATAAGGGAAAATAAGACGCGTATAAATCTTCATAAAACAAATATCATCACGCTCTGGTAGTACCCAATATACACAACTTACAAAAAAAGAATTCGCTGCGCCGCCGCTCTCGTCTTGTATAAAACGCGCGCAATAAAAATTATCAAAAAATAAAATAAAATATGACCCAAGGACGAAATGGTTAGTGTTTTTCTGTTTGACTTTTTAAGTCGTCCGTCCCTGTTTTCCACGCAAATCAACCCCGAACGAAACGAATTAAAACATCGCCGCCGTCAAACGGCTACTGCGCCACGAGCAAGCGGTTTTCACGCCTCGAACAATTTTAGTCGCGTTAAATTTTCCGGTCTGTTACTCTCAACGCGCTGGAAACGGGGGCCGTAGAAACACAGTGTACACTCAAAAATTTAAGAACCACCCGGGACGTATATACGCCCATATTATACTATAAATAAGCGAGTTTAAAAAAAAAAAATCCGTTTTTAATGGTTAAAAACCATCAATTACTTTTTTCGTTTAAAAACCGCGGGGCCGGGTGTGCGGGATAATAATATAATAATATACGCGTGCATGCGTATATACGCGTGTATTTCCTTCCGCCCTCGAGCAAAACGTCAATCTCCAACAACCATGAAATTGATTTTTGATGTTGTTATAATATCGCGCGAGCACATCACATTTTACACCTCAATATCCGTGTCAAACCCCTGCGCGCGCGTGTGCAGGGTTTTTATGACCGAAAACACTCTCGAGGACTTTTTAATCTTCGGTTTAGGCCCCCGCTCTGGTTATGACGTCGTTATTACTTTATATTTTTATATATTATATACTCGGTTTGCGCATATAAAACGCGAGCGATATTATATACGGTTTTCGCGAACGGACCCGATATTCGCCACGCCGAAACAACCATCCCCGGTATAGTTATAATAAATCAGTGGAGGAGGGAATTTGGTGGATGGGAAAAAAGAAGGGGGGGATATAATTTTTTGACGAAATAATCCCCCATAATTGCAAAACAAAATCAGCTCGCGCCCCAACGGTTTTTTTTTCCATTTTCTATCCGTTTTAGCCATGATTTCTCTGCGAATTCGTGTTCCTCTTCTATCGAAAGTCGGCAATCATCGTGGTCACGTGATGTCGGCTTTTTGGCCGCTTTCAGTAAGACCCTGACACTATGCTCGGACCGCTCTGTCAGATTTCGCAACCGGATTGTCTTGGGCCTTCCTCTTTCTCTTTTACCACGTATTTTTCCTTACAAAATAAGATTAAATATTTTTCTTCCCGTAACACGTGTCCAAAGCACTACTACTATTTACGTATAGATCATAGATAATACATAATGGATAGGCCATAATCGTTATCAGGCGTTCCTAAATCTCCTGTCTCGCTCAGCAAATATTTAGATAATCGATACGTAGATAACGGAATGCACTATTTTTTTCAATTATTATGTCATGGAACAAATTATTATTTCGTGGAACAAAAAATAATTTCTTGCTGAGTAGGATAGATGACGTGATTTTAATATTGTTATCTCTCTTTTTTATTCAGGAACGCTGCCCGCTACACATATTGTATACACATGGCCTCTCCACTATGCATTATTATTATTATTATTATATTATTATCTATGTTATGTTATTTTTTAAAATTTTTTCGTGAGACGCTGTGTCCAATAATTTCTTTTGCTGCGACGAGCCGTGAGTTGTTCGTGGTCTAATCAAGATTATTCGCAACGAGTCATAATACAATTGTTATGCGAATATTGCAGACTTCGGCACGATCGAGTTACTGAAATCGAATAGCGGTTTCCCGTTCGTTCGACGAATTTTATTTATTATTACTATTCGAGTTATTTATTTATTGTCGTTGTTAAATTTGCATACGCACGTAGAGACGAGGCAAAAACGCGTAATACGACGATCTTAATTTCGTTCCGAGTCATAATATTACGTTTATTTCAATAAAACTCGTTTTGAAATAATGCTCGCGACAACAAATTGTATATTACAGAGTGTTTCGTATTTGTGAATTTACAACAAATTACGCGTACAAAACGTAACAAAAGTGAAAGGATTGAAATTGTAAGCATTATTAATACTTTATATAGCGTTATATGAACTTTACAAACAATGCCATACCTACGTCTGAGACGCGAACGCATCTGTGTACCACTGCTCAAACACATAACACAAAACGCGTGGAGAAATCCGTTGGGAACTTTTAAATGAAATATTGTTTTTTTATCATTAGAGTATACAAAATAAATATAAAAATACTTATACAAAGGTACACAGTGTTCGTACAAATAAAACGTCAACGTTATTGTAAAATGTTGTCGAGTTCAGTTGAATAATACACATGAATTATAATATATATATATACAGTAAACGAGAGAGGTACATTTGTATATATTTTTATCAATCCAACATGAAATAGATAACTCGCCTCGACGTAGCAGTGGTTGTTGAAAAAAGTATATTTCAATCGAGTGTGTATGTGTGTAAAAATCAGTGTTGTCGAATGTCACCGGAACAAGAGAAAATTTGTTTTTTGTCCTTTTTTTTTACATTTATCAGGAAAACAATATACGTTTGAATATACGTTCTTCGGTCATATTTCGTTAGCAGTGTTTTTTTCTCCTACGCCAAACTCAATCAATCATCGATGCGCCATGGCGATGACACATGATATAGGGGGGAAAAAACAAAACTCGTGTTCAGCAACGGTGTTAAAGCCGGGGGGGATTATGAATTATTAATAGACGTCATCGTAATTACACGGAAGGTGCCTGGAATGTCAAAAAATTCAGGAAAAATGAACACGAACTACGGCTTTCAAAGGGTTTTGCGACAGGAAAATATGATGAAGAGATAAAGTTTAACGCGATATTCTACGGCATTCCTCTAAAGTATCCGCCCGACGAAAAAAAAAGTGCCCCGTTTCATCCCGGTTTTAATAATAATACCTTTCTGTATTATTACCGTTATAATATCTTTGATAATAAATTAATTTACCAATAATTATCAATATTGTGTTACGCTTTAGTCGTTATCTACGGGACGTGTATTGATGGTCTGTCGAAATACGAGACAAAACGTTCGAACCTGAAACTATAAATGCCAGTTATTTACGGTAAACTGTACGCATTACGCTACGGGCGAAATCGTTTTATTATAAATTATCCCGGCGGAATTAAATTACGGCGGTTAGGTAACCTAACCTAACCTAACCTAAAACATTTGAAATGCCGAGATGATATTCAATATAAGCGTATTTTAAATACTGGAGATGGAAAATGCAATTTTTCTACCGAGTACTGATTAGGAAATTTTTGCAATTGTTTAAAAGGGCGCGTGTTGTCGTTGCGCGTAATAAGTAAACGATTTAAAGGGTATTCTACAGTCACACATCTGCAATAATTCGAAAGAGTTTAATAATATTGTATGTACACTATTGTACGCGATGTCTAAGACATATTATCTATGCAATATACCGAAATTTAATATTCGAAACATATAGGTTAGGTGAGGTTAACGGTTAACCTAACCTAACCTAGTTAAACTAACCTAAGCGATTGCATTATCAATGACACCGTGGAATGTTATCAAATATTCCTGTTTATAGAAAAGCGATTTTTCTATATCATCGTCTGTAGTCACATATATACACTATATCATATTTAATATCGATACTCACCTAATACTCCCAGTCTGTAATTGATGGTGACCACGACTAGTCCTCCGTAGGTGGCCAACACTGTGCCGTCGTACGGATTTCCCGAATTCCACTCGTACGACTCGCCGTGTATGAACACGAGCACGGGCTTCAACGTTATTTTTTCCGAACTTCCAAAATTCACTGTAACAAAACAATAATAATATTCACAATTTTATCTGCGTATTTGTTGGAGGTAAAATGATGCAATTAGGTGCCAATTACGGGTCGTTTAATTAAAATCATACCGACATCAAAGTGTTTACGATATTTGTTGCAAACAGTTATTCCCAACTTTGGGGGTAGGTGAGTTGAGGGACATTGAGCACATTGCTAGGGAGGCACAATTAATTATAAAAAAAAATGTAATTATTTTAAACTTCTTATAAAAATATTAATTATTTATCTAGCTTGTAATATACAAAACACAGAAATCGACTAGACATGGAATTGGGACTGGAGGTGCTGCTCTCTCCAACATTGAAGTTTGAATATCCAAATTGAACACGAACAAATTTTCAAAAGTAAAGTATTGTCAACCTCAACATTAATAACTTTCCGGTTTCTTTTTATGATATACAAAAATACATATTTTATAAAAATCTGTATATGTATATATATAAACAATAAATATACATACATATAAATAAATGTATACTTAAATATACTATACTGCCAATGAGTATCACGTATAAAAAATCTGTATATGTATATATATAAACAATAAATAAACATACCTACATATAAATAAATGTATACTTAAATATGCTATACTGCCAATGAGTATTACGTATATTTAAGTATACATTTATTTATATGTATGTATATTTATTGTTTATATATATACATATACAGATTTATTCACGAGTATTAATTTTAATTTTAATTTTTTTTTTTTTTTTTTTTACATATCCTTTTATTTTTTATTAATTAATTTTTATTTATTTATTTTTTTAATTTTGTCTATATTTTATTATTTATTATGGCTAGCCGAGCCGATGTTCTATTGTTTTAAATAAAAGTTTGTAAATAAAATTGTTTTTAACAATTACAATAAAAACAATTCATTTTTAAAATTTATTGGGGTGAGAGGCGTGAGATTTTGAAGAGCTAAAAGGTTGAGAAACACAAGTTTAAAGAAATAAGCGCAATGGATCCGTACAGTTTAGTTCAGTCGGCCGCATTTTATGTGACGAACCAGTAAAAAAAAAAACGTATTAGTTGCTCTGTTTCGAACCTCTTATTATCTGTATGCTATCAATATTAGTGAAATAAATTATTTAGGTATTTAAATAATAATACACGCTATAAATCCAAAATCACGAAAATAATACACTTTTATTGCGTATACGTACTTCGACAACTGCGTTACCATCTTCAGCGCGGACCAACTAATACTAAACCGTTAGACACTACATACACCCGTATTTATACAGTTTATATCTCCGATGACGTCACCAAAAAACGGCCGCGTCGGTTGTCAGTGAGTCAACGACCACGCCCACCGGAAGTCTATGCTGCTGCCATCTGGTTTACGTAAAATTAATTTTAATAATGAATTTTGTAATGGACTTAAGTACCAATTTAATTAAGTATTTTTATTTTTTGACATTTCTATTGCTTTTATTGTGTTTAATTTTAACTGTCTTAACAGCAAAACTTAAATAAAATTGTAAATAATTATAAAGAATTAAACATAAGAAAAGCAATAGTCAAAACGTCAAAAAATAAAAATAACGTATTGAAGTGGGACTTGAGTCCATTACAGAATTCATTATTAAAATTGATTTAATGTAAACCAGACGGCGGCAGCATAGACTCGCGGTGGGCGTGGTCGACGACCAACTGATGCGGCCGTTTTTTGGTGACGTCATCGGAGATATAAACTGTATAAATACGGGTGTATGTAGTGTCTAACGGTTTAGTAGTAGTTGATCCGCGCTGAAGATGACAACGCAGTTGTCGAAATACGTAGTATTTAATAGGACTTTTTGATGTGATTTTGGGTATATTGTGTATAGTATAAAACAGTCACGAGTTCTTTCTAAATATTTTAGTATTTAAATAATGTCGTATAAAAACTAAAATTATATTTGCCACAGCCTTTTGGTTCTAATACACAGAATGAAGTATACACGCATCTATAGTCGGGTTTTACTTTAAGTATTATTATAAAAAAAATTTTTATTTTAAACTGAATTTTTTTTAAACGTTTAAAAAAATGTAAATTTTATCTCTATGTAGTAAATAGTAAATATACTATAGCGTTGCATTATGCGAGTACGAAATCCCAGACATAAATGGTGTCTTTTTGATATGATAAAAACAAACAAAATAATGGAATAAATAAGAACGCGTGTCGCAGACGCAGCGTATTCAAAAGCCGTGTCACTAACGAACCATTAACATAAGCGACGACTCGCTCGGCCGGTGTACAATACGAGAATATGGTAAATGTATAATAGAGGTATATAAAATAATAAGGTAAAAAATATCGCGAAATTTAGTCAACGGAATGAACGATTTGTGTGTATTTTCAAAATAATCCAAAAAGTTATAAAAAAAAAACCGAATGAATGCCGTGAAATACGTGTAAAAGAAAATGTCGACGAGACAATTATTTGCGGATAACGGCGCAATTTTAGCGCGTGGAAAAAAATTTCGTTTCGGGGATAATCGCGTCGCATTACAGGCGGGTATCGCGCGGGTTAGCGTCGTCCAGACAATGAAGTCAAATCGAGTATAATAATAATAATAATAATGACGGACGCGGCGACCCGCGCGAGAATTCTGGTAAATTTGTTTGGCGAATAGATTTGCCAGACCTCGAAAATTCACTACAACGGGTGGGATAACGACAATAACGATGACAAATATAATATGTAATATTGTAACGGACGGGTATCCGTAACCGCGGCGGCGGCGGCGGCGGCGGCGGTGGAGTCGTTTCGTTTAAACGCGGTCCGCGGTCTCGTTGCAGCAACAGCGACAGGACACTGTGCGAACCCAGTCCTGCGTGTTCTTCCGGGCCCGCGGGCAAAAACGACAATTCGCCCGGCAAAATCGACAGCGTTTAAACGCAGCGGACATTTCCCGTTTACCGACCACCAGTCGTTTTCCTCGTTTTTCTTTTTTTTTTCTTCTCTACCGACGGCCGCGGCCGCGACGGTTTATCGGTGTCAACGGAATAATAATTTCCACGAGCCGTTTTGTCTTCGACGGTTTTACAATTGATTTTCTAAACAAAAGCCGCGGCCGTGTTAAAAAACGATACGCGGTCGTTTTACTATTTGTTCGCCAAAGCTCGTAATAGGTTTTTTTTTTTTTTTTTTGGAGTTCGGTTTAGTTTTAGATTTTAGAGCGAAGAGGGGAACGAGTGTTGGATGTGGTTACAACGAAGTGTTTTTTTTATGTCTGTATACCTACCTATCGGTTTTGGGAACGTTCACTTAAAAATTGAATTCGTTCTGCACGTTTAAAGTGCTGAAAACGAACTGGTTCACATTATTATTACTTTTTTTTGAGAGAGAACACGCGTTTATACTTTCTTTAAAAAAATGGAATGCGTCCATTCGGTCGTTCATTTTATAATATATAAATACCGTTAATTTTATATTATATGAATCGCTCATAAAATTAATCGTTTATTACACTTTGTGTACAAAACCCATAAACACCATAATTATAATTATTTCGAGACGGGTTCGTTAAAAAATCCACGTATTATATATTTTATATATATAATCAAATAAATATAATAGCTTTAGGAAATTTTATTATACAATAATCAGGGCCCGGATTTAAGTGCATTAAAAACCGTTGAAAAAACTATTTAAAAAAAAATAGCCAAAAATGACCTTAAAAATTTTGTTTAAAATTGTATTTTTTTTATTGAATAATTTATAATTTTTGTTATTACAGAAACTAACTTGTGACTGCTGATGATGATGGTATTGACGGGTATATCAGGAGCTATATTACTCATTATAAACATACCACAATATAAATTATGTTAAACTATTTTACCTTAAAAATGTTGAGCATTTGATATGATGATAATGATATGATATTTTCAAAAACCAATATGATCGTCTATTGGTCCCAGAGATACGTATAATGTATAAATATGCATTTAAACCGAACAAAATGACCGAAAACAATGCCGTTAAAACGGAGAAAAATCAAAAACTGCAAAATAAAATTTTCACCTTTGGAGTGCCTGTTTTCACGTAACGAATTAAAACGCTTGGAAAGCATTGTCTAAGACCGCCCAAAAACGTATGCGTTTTGCACTAAAGTCCGAGCCCTAATAATAATTAATATCTATATATTTATTATATTAAATATGTACCTAAATATATTCGAACCGGCTTCGAATATATTCGAAGGAAATCGTTCGAGTCCATTAAAAGTATATTAATGTTCACGTTATATTTGAAAAAAAAAAAAAACGAGTGACGTTCACAAAACCTGAACGCGAATGCGTGTACATGCTTTCGCGAACGTGGTTCTTTCCAAACACACTGGTCTGTACTCGAAAATTGTGATAACAACTAAAACGGATCGAGAGTCCCCCCAGTATACTGTTGTAGACCTAATGCGCCTCTGTATTACATTCAAATATGGTGCGAATAACATTAAAATTTCAATTTACTCTGCGCGGTACGCCGTCAATAGGCCATATTATGGTACAGTATTTCGCGCAGTAACGATATTTGATTGTTCCAACGCGGACCCGGTAAAGTGTAATATTTAATTTATAAAATTTACGAATAACTCGTTTTTATATACGCGCGCACTTTTAATGATTTCGTCCGGGGAATGTCACGCACGAAAGTCGAATTCGTTTACGTTCCTAAAATCCAATTTCCGTTCAATCGTTGAGAATATAATTACGTCGGCCCGATGGAATATTGGCGTGCGTGATAATTATTATCGATTTGTCTATCGGACGTTGCGCAGCTGAACTGTCAATTTTGTACACGATACTTTTGTATCCGTGACAAACGTCAGCCGTTGTCTCTATTTTCTCGAAGATCTACCGCAATAATTTTATCTGTTTGGAGGATAACTCGTGTAATTCGATTTCGTTCGCGAAAGAAAAGAAAATAAGAAAAAAAAAGAAAAAAAAAGTATACCACGCGTTTACCCCGAAGGACAACGATAGCGTGAAAAATACTGTCAACACGGAAGAGCGATAAAATTCTTTACGGTTAAGAAAACGTTTTTAACCGACACATAAAAATATTGTCGTTTTCCCGAAAATATTTCTATTCCTGCACGAGGTCGCTATATATAAAAAAAAAATAAAGTCAGTGTACGAATCGCGGAATAGAATTTAATTCTCGAAGCGCGTGAAATCTGAGCAGGTGTATTTTGTTATAAAGTCCTGTGCGGCTGCGCTATTAAGAAATATCGATACGCGGTAAACGGGTAGAACGCATGTGATCTGTATACAATATTATAATTCCAAAGTTACCGCCAAATAAGGACGTACCAGGTATATATGCATATCAAAAAGAGCGCAAAAGAATAAAACTCGAAAATGGCAATGTAAAGACCTCTGTTTCAGACAATTATATAAATAATATCTGTCTGGCTCTAAAAACGCGATGTCGCACTTTTGGTGCGCGTTGGTGTTATAAACGTACTACGCGTAGGTATACATGAGCTGGAGTATAATAGAGAATGATATTATTACGGTAAACCTAACTAAAAACGTCTCCAAGTGTGGGGAAAAACATTATTATACATCGTGTAACGATTATAAAGTATTCTACGAATATTATGCTGAAATTAATTGTTTTTTTCTTTTGTTTAATGCATAATTTATTATTTACAAGGAATCGCGTGGCGGACGAAATGGTTTCGGAAAACGTCTATTAACATGACGGAATCGACGTTTAAACACAAAACGTTCCCTCGAAACTTTATATAGATAATCGTGTGGTTTAAATTATTTCGGGGGAAAAATAAAAACACGTACTTTCTTTTGCTCTGTAACGAATAATTAGGGGACCGAGTGATTTCGTTTAGTTGCCAATGTAATTTTCCGCTTCCCCGGTCCGGCGATTTTCTAATACGCTCTCTAGTTTTCTTTTTTTAAAATTGCGATTGAATTGTTCACGAACTTTTCTGATTTTCAATACGGGTTTCGTCGTGTAACTTCTGTACAATGGCAGGTGGTTCTGACTTTAGCCGACCAATAAGTTTTGGCGGACCGTGTAAAAATAAGGGAGTAGTGTAGTGAGTTTGTCAAATAAATACAAAATAAACAGCGAATTAAATCCCGAACGGATGGTAACACGCAAAAGAAAGTCTTCTAGTGACACTGCGCATGATAAGTGTGACGAAACATTCGAATTCGTGATTTTAAATGTTTCTATGTATCCGACGAAATTACCATTACAACACGGAACTAAAGCGAAATTTAAACAAATACGAGACGAAGAAAACGTGATATTCTTAACGGTTAAAGCCCATCGCGTATTGGAATGATTAAAAAAAAAGAAGGCTGAATATTATCTTTACAGCGAAACGATAAAAAAACCAAAATTCAATTTCTGTCCGTTTTTACAACGTTTTACTCAATTATTGTACAGCGAAATAACGGATAAATTATTAATAAAAATTTTTTTTGTTAGATTACTTACTTAAAAAAATGGTTTTTGTTGTAAAGCGTCAAAGTTACTTTTGAAGAAAAAAAAATTCTAATCGTGTAAAATGTATGTTTCAGATAACTTTATACAAAAACATATATTTACGGTAATGATACAACAACATATTTGAAATTATTAAATATCCAAAAAAAAAAAAATTTTTAATGGTATAACTCGTATTATCCTGGCACTCTCATAATAAAAAAATAAAAATAAACGTTTTAACTTGGGAATCGTTCCATATATTATATTAATTATATAACAACTATATTATGAAAAATAATATTATTTACTACCGCAGAAAATGAGATACACGTTAAATTTTAATAACTCGTTTTACAGTACGCAGTCTATGGTACGTGTACTATTGGTACGTGTACTATTGATTTGTTGAAAAAATGCGTAGTCATAATAATTTAATAAAAAATACCTAGTACGACTATATATAACGATATTTTTTAATTATTTACTAATATAACACTGTATAAATATTCTATTTAATAAATTATAATACGTACATCACGCGTGTTTTTATGGTAAAATGTGAGTGTAATAATTTTGTTTTCAAGCACAGAGTATATGTTGGGTCGCTTATCGAAATTTATAAAAAAAACAAAATAACTACAAAAGTTCGAAAATGGCGACAGCCGGGTATTTATTATCACGCGGTTTAAGAGTAACAAATCACGCCGTTTGATAAATGTAAACCGAAAGAGAATTTTAATTAAGAACGGGTAAAATTAATTTATTGTTCGGGCTAGTATTATATATATATATTATTGATTGACGTGTCAATTCCGAGTATATAATAGTAATACATTGACCGTAGGTCAATAAACGACGAGGGTCGTGTCTGAAACAGACATTCGCTTAGATCAAAAATGTGTCGATAATTGAAAATTATTATTAACGGCATTTTCGGTGTGCGTATCGCGAGGGCTAAAACGTACGAAAGAAATCGATAGTCAACACGAAATTTCGTACATTATTACCGACTCAATTTATGCTTATTACCTGCAAACTATGAATATGACGAGGCGTTTAAAGCGTTTGAATTTCACAAAGAAATTTCAATAGAGTGCATATAACATCTACGGTTAAAATATATTTTTGGAATTCGATTATAACTGTAACAAAGTTACTTTCAAACATTTTACAATTAAGTTACATCGGGTTGAAATTTGAATAATAAACTTATACGCGTGTAAATATAATCGAATGAAAAACTAAAAAAAAAAAGTTATTATCTTAAAATATATTATCTCGAAAAACAATAATTATTGTTCGTGTTCTTCCCGACGTCGTTTAATTGTTTTTTTTTAATAATTTAACTGCGTGCTTCAGCGAATACGCTAACATTTACAGTTCATAATATAATTCAATTAATTCATTTCTATTAAATTATTACGAAAATGAAAACGAAAGACGGTATGCATACTATTGAAACTATTAAAAACCATTGTATAACTTATATTATACGTTTTATATTACTAAATAAAATAAATCGTACGGATTATATTATTGTGACACGGCTTTTTTTTACACTATATACAAGAAATACGCGTAAGAGATTTTATGGACTTTGAAGTATAATCGAAAAATCAAAATTAGACTAAATTAAAAATATATATTTATTTATAATACTTGTCGTTTAATTCAATGGCTTGTCTAAATCATTTACCTACCATTCGTCTTGGTATACGTATTTTGTAATTTGTATCGAGACAAATTTTAAAAGTAAATTCCGTTGTCTTCCAAATCAAATTGAAAATATTAATTAATAAATTGTTTCGTTATATTTACTTTTGTCGGGAAATGTAAATTTAATGCAAATATAAACTTTTTGTAAATATGTTCATATTGCACGCAATTTGCTTAATTGATTAGGCTCCGTAAGAAATTTAAAATTAAATTTACCAAAAACGTTCCATGCGTACAATCTATATACATTATAATATTTCATAAATATTAAAATACATCCAGGCAATTTAAATTTGAAAATATTTAAATATAATTTGATCACGGTTTAATACATTTGTAGTCTTATTTCATTTCTATTTGTTGTATTTGATTAATGATATCTATGCGAATTGCATATACTACGTAGAATCGTATTTATTTTATGTCAAATTGCAATATTTCCGAATAAGCTTTTAAAATATTTTTGGACTCATAAATATTTAATGAATTATTTAAAAAAATAAACAACCTAATTTTATAATCATGTAATGTCAACTGATTTAATTCCATAGAACTTATAGGTATTATGTAAGATTTTGTATTTGAATAATATTGATGGTTTGCGTCAAAATCAATGATATCGATTGAAATATTATATCGTAAAATGATACAAAAAAACCTGTACGTCAAAATAAAACAGGAAATATATAATAATGAAATAAAAAAACCTTGTTAAATGATATTTAACATAATAATATTATAACATCCGGGATTTTATTTGTTATTTGCTATCAAATTTTTTGTTAAAAAACTAATTTATAGGAGTTCATTTTCTAGACCAGTGGTTCCCAAACTTTTTTCCATCGCGGCACGTTATTATTAGTTATTATAAGTCACTTTGGATAAATATTAATATTAATATTTGGATAATACTTTGGATAAATATTATCTACTTTCCAAATATAAGTGGTTTAAGACCGGGAAACATAAAAAAGTTCAAGTTGTCGCGGCACACCTTTCAAATTTCACGGTGCACCCTTTGGGAAACACTGTACTAGACATTCGGATATAAAAACGTGAAATTATGCAAAATATTATAATAAAAGAAATAATAAAAAATTAATAATATAAACACCATGAAATATTCTATCCGAATATTGTGTAATGTTAGGCATACCGATGAGATATTGATGATGCAATATTATCATGTTCACTTATATACACGCGCGTTTATTCGTATTACGCATTATTGCCTATTATACAATATAATGCCGTCATATGAATTTGCTTACAATTGCATAATATTATTAACATTTTACAACATTTAAGTGTTATATGTAAATATTTTTTTATAACAACGAAATATAATATTTAAATAATAAAAAGATGTAGCGAGCAGCGGTTTCTGTAAATATCAGCTCAATTATGCTACTTAGATTATATTCAGAGATTTTAAAGGGTTTTATTATTATTTTTAATTTAAAAACAATGATAAAGCAGTGTATTCGTAAAGACGATTCTATGCGACACTAGTTGTTTATAATAATAATAATAATGAATACGATAAATATTGTTCAAATATTATATATCCCTAAACTTAAATTACATTGTGAATTCTCAAAAAAAAAAAAAAAAAAAAAAAAATTATCAGTGTCTAAAATGGATATGACAACAATTTTATTGAATTTTTTTTAGTTGTTTTTGATAATGTTTAAAAAACTATTAAGAAAATCGAAAAACGTGTCAAATGAAGTACTATATAATACTAGATAGGATTTTCTGTCGGAACGATACGTACGTCACGATCATCTGAACGTACATTATACACGAAAGGGTTTTTAGACAAAGGATTTAAAAATATAATAATTATTATAAAAAAATATCAACAAATTTATACATAATATTGTTAGGTACCTATACGTACAAAGATGTGACTAAAAAATATGATAAATTAATGGCGAAATTATTTAAATAATATATGTAAAAAAATACGACTCGCTCTAAATCGCAAACATATTTATATGTACACCTATTGGAATTATAAAAAATAATATTTTGGCGTTGCTCCCAAGTTTTTACGCTATATTTTATAAAAAATGATTTTTTTTTGTAAATTTCCCCATATGTATTATTTAATTTTCTCTCTGACTTTTTCAACGTGTTCAATGAATATGCAATTTTATATTATGATCATAATTACTTACTTACTTATAAACTAAATTATTATTTGAATTTTATATTTTAATGACGTTTTATTTTACAAGTTCACAATTTAATTATCCGCGTACAAAATATAATAATAATTTTTTTTTTTATTGCCAACCTGTTTTAATTTTACCACATGTATTATAAATCAAAATGAAAATTAATTTAGTTTCTACATAATGAGTTTGTCAAGCGCAAATAAAATATTTACATTTTGTATTGTTTTAATACGCATATACTATATAATATAATGTATATTTTTCCTCGTTTAATATTCACTCTATATTTTCATCTAATTATGATTGCCTTTGAATTAAACAGTATAATTTTAAAAAACGTTACAATAGTCACTCTTTACTTGTATAAAATTCAAAATTATTTATTTATTTTAAATTTCAAATTTTTAGTATTATTTTTAAAACATCGTATATATTGTATTCGCTATAATATAATTGTTATAGGATAAGCAAATATAAACACGTGATTTATTGTTATTTATTGGGGTTATAATTACCATTATTAAATATTTGTATTAAAAAAAGTAAAAATCATAATATATATTTTAATTGATTCGTAACAACAGTAAACCGTTTTAAAAAATACCTATATAAAAGTACCTATACGAGGGCGGGTTGATAAGTAATGATTCCGATTTATAACTGGGAAAAGTAATGATTTTGATTCTACCACCGTTTTGTAGATAAAGTAGTTTACATGCAATTTAGCACGACGTTTTTCGTTTTCTCTATTCGCATGTACGTTTGAAAGACAAATATGGCCAAGACAAATATCTTCCGTTTTATTGAAACAACGTGGGGTAATTGAGTTTTTAAGCCCTGAAGATTGAAGACCAATAGAAATTAATGTCTGTTTGCTCGCTGTTTGTCATGATTTTATTATTATGATTCTGGCAGTTGAAGAACATCAATGAAGTTTAGACATCCATCATTAACTGGTGTACGAAAATTTAAGACTCAGTCATAAGCAGAGAAGGTCAAATTGCTTTTTGTATTTTTGGACGCCGAATGATTTGTGTATAGTGAACTTATGCAAAAAAACACTACTATATTTACTGAGAACACTATTGTGACATTTTACAGAAACTAAAACCACGCATTCTACTTATCAGACCTCGCACCACATTTAGCATAATGGATGACTTTATTGCAAAAAAAAAAATAACCTGAAAAAAATTGAACGACTAAAATTCGATGTTGTATCGCACATACTCTGAAGTCCAGATCTAGTTCCAAATTATTTTCATCTTTCTCATACGTTCAAAGAAATTATTCCAAAAACTAAATTTGAATACGATTTAGAAGCTCAATTCATTGTTTCGACTTGGTTGCAAGAACATGGTAAGGAGTTCTATCTCAACGTTTTCCAAACATTGATCCATCGTATGGATAAATGTATATTAATATGTGGAGATTACCTATGTGGAAAATAATTTATGAAGTTATAAAAATATATATTCTCTATTATTTACAATTTGTTTTATTCATTTATCTTTATTTATAACTATTTTAGAAAACTAAAGGCATTACATATCAGCTCGCCTTCCCATACATATATATATATATATATATATATATATGTATGTATGTATGTATTTAGCACAGTCGTTTTAGTAACGCAACGTATTTCCTAGTAAGAATCCTTTTCTAATATAAACGGCTCAAAGTGTATTGGTTTGAAGTTACTCTAGAATGCAAGTCACGTCTTAAGAGAAAAATATCACAAAACCCTGTATTGATTCGCAACCCACTGCAAATGAATTTAAGCCCGCTAGAACAAAATCATTATTATTATTATTATTATTATTATTATTATTATTATTATTATTAAAATAGCTAATGCAATTGCTGTGTCTTTCCCACAATTTGTAATTACCAGGTACCACTGGCAATAACGTTACAACCAGAGTAACTACGTCCATAGTATCAATTAATCAGAGTTATCTTCCAAAAGGTTGAAACCCTAGTATTCTATTGTTGAATTCTCCTGTTAGGCCTTCTCATGATGTGTACACGTAGCACGTGGTTATACGCCTTGAAAATGCACATAATATTATTTATCCGCAGTAATCGTTAGCAAAGGATTGAAAATCATAACGTCTGTTATCTAAAAAAATATAAAAACGCGTGCCTCTTACTTGAATTGAATGTATATTCTCATATTTCAGGGATTAATTTTGATTTTTCAAAATATTCTTTGTAATTCAATTTATCAAAAATATATTGTTACTTTAAACCAGTAATATTAATAACTAATAAAGTTCTAAAAATTGTTAAAAAGATTTATGTTTAAAAAAAAATAAAAAATCGTCAGCAACCTGAAAATAGTTATTACTTTTCATTAAATATTTGTGATTTTTTTTTTATTCGTAGAAATATGTATTTGTATTTTTATTACTGGTGTAATCAATCGTCAGAAAAAACTGCGCTGAAACGTTTTACAGAAATATTTCTTTTGGAAAAAAATGTTTGTACATTTAATGTCCTTTGATTTATTTCATGTAATATTCAATTTTATTTTTCATTTTGTCGGGGGTAGTTTGTGGTTTAAGCATTTTAAATATGAAATGCGTATAGTAATTTTTAAGGAAAATGAGAAGTTTTTCTATGAAATCGTATTGATATTATTTTGTTATAGTATGTAAGTGAAATGTCGATTTTTTTTTTAATCAGCTAGCTTTTCTTTTTTTTATGCTAAAAATGTACAAAATAATCTAGTTTCACAATAAACATAAAAGAAGTACTTATATATTTTATGAATATTTATTTTAAAAGAGGTAAGTTTGCATTGTCATTGATTATATTTTTTTAGTGGTCAAGAACAGTGATAATCGCTTAAGATACAAATAAATTAAATATAATAAAAATAATAATAATAATTTATTTATTTAGAATCAATAAATATGCATATAAACTAAATACTTATAAAAAAGTTAGGTAATGTCCAACTCAAAGAGCGTGTTAAATTGTCTGTTTTTAAACGTATTTTTTTTTTTTTTTTTAGATAGAATTCACCTCAGATACGATATGCATATTATATTAATCGATAATGCACAATCGATTATGAGTCATCAGTCGGTTGTAAATTCCCTATTAATAATTATTTGCTTGTGTAACTATGACAACGTATGGGTAGGACGCGGACTGATGGACACAACGGGGATATAATAAACTAATGTTTAGAAACATAAAACTGCAGTGTAGCACATAAAAATATCATTTTCAGAGAAGTACAAACCATATACCGGATAACTATATTATATTAATTATGTAATGACCGACTGTTCGTTCAAACAGTATTTTAAATTGCGCTCTTTGTTTTGGTGGATATAAAAATTATATGCATATATTGTTGGTCGTATAATAAAATATTAGCAAAAAAAAAAAAAAAATAGAAAAATCTGTCCATACAAATTTAATACAATACACGTGTAATTGCGTAAAACGTGGCACAATATTAGTATATTATATACGTTTGATTCATTACCGATTTACGTTATATATGAGACATAAAATATTATATTTTAATCGTTTTAATAAATATTATTATACACAAGATGCAATACGCACGCAATTTAATATTTATTAAAATCGGTATACGAAACGTCAAGGAAAATGTATCCTTCCGCCGAGGATATAAAAACATTAAGGAATAACACACAATTCGTTCGCCTTATCTTAAAAGGCAGTCGGTACACGCTGGCCACGCGCGTTTCTGCATGTACATCGAAACGTAAAATACGTATTCATATTTTCTAGGATCCGAGTCATTAGCTCGTACGTAATATATGCGCCGCGTACACTAATGGCGCGTCCGGAAAACCTGCGAACCTGCAGCTCAGCTCTTAATTTCCTGCGAGTTCCGTTCGAATAATGATCATGCAACGTGCAATTAATATAATCTCCTTTCTCCGTCCCATGCACCCCTTCCGAAGCAACGTTTAAGTCTGTAATACGAATCTCGAGACGTCTGAACACTTTCTCGTTTTAGCGCAGTTTACTCCAAAACAGATTTTAATTACCCATCTGGTGTTCTCGTTTCCGTTATTCTTTACCAAAAACTGTTATTAAACTCTGTAATATAATCTACAGCTGGATTGCTGATGAAACTCTGGGTGTGTGCGCGTGTGTATATATATATATATATATATATACGAATACCCGTTTATTTGTTTTATATAATATATGTAAAACATAATACAGAAAATGTTGTTTATCGTAACAAGGACGAGTAGAATTTAACTTTCGAGCTGTTAAATCGTTATTAAAACAAAAAAAAAAATTTGAAAAACACAATTCAAGTCGAATATACGAGATTATCGAATATATTCTAAAATAACTATCATACGGAATTATTTTCGAATTATTATTTTAATTTTCAAAGACCGAGCAAGTGTATATTTATGTAGGAACTTCTCCTTAAAGTTTCGTATTTTAATTCGCTGCCGAGTACATTTTAGATGTAATTTAATGAATATAATTATGTAGTATGTCAAAGCGTATAATTCGGCCATTGTAATACACAATGCGCCCCGGGCGTTGTGCACAAGTGCTCGTACCAAATTCGGGCAAATCCGAATGTGTTTTATAAATTGGTTACATTGCCCGAGCATTGTATTACAACGCCCGGACGTTGTGTACAGTGCCCGATTGTTTATGGGCCGTGTAAATTTTAGTATTTCTAACAGAGAAATAAGGAATTATTAACTACTGTTATAAGGGGATACGTCAATGGTACGAATTCTACACGTGCCATTATAATATACTATATTCGCAGTCAAATACCACGCGAAAAACGTATAAATATAATTAAAATATTTAAAAAATAATAATTTTGAGTTATCTTAGTTCTCGCAGTGTTTTAAGTACACTGCAATAATTGGAGTTGAGTCATGGGGGGATCAACATTTTTCATAAGGACGAATTTATAATTTTTTTTTGTTTTAAATAAATTTGTGTTCATTTGAATACAAAAAATGGGGAAGTTAATAATATTCAGACGTATTATTTTTATCTTCAGAACATGCATTTCGTTGAGTTTATTCTCGAAATGTATCGGCGGATATATTTTTATGAACTGCCACTTGCCAACATAGACTTTATAGATCTAAGCGATTATAATTGAACGTGTCAATTAGTCATGAGTTATATCAGTGGCGCAGCCAGGAGGCTGATGGAGCTTCAGCCTTCCCCCCCGAAATAAATAAATAATCAGTTTTTTAGAAGGTACCGTCTACACATATCAATTATTAACATATTATATATTAATTAAATTTTTGCCTCAACCCCCTCCTCCCCAAATAAAAATCCTGGATAAGCCACTGAGTTATGTAACTTAATAGTTATAACTTATAACTAAATTTTTAACGGCGATAGATGATGTTGATCATCTGATTGTAGGAATCTGGCGAGAAACACTTATAATTTTGTTTCAAAATTTTATTCCATTAATAAAAAAAAAAGGCTGAAGGGGATTAGACACCCATACAATTATCCGTATTGACAAACTCTGACGTTTTTTTTTTTTTTGTACATTGCCCAAGCATAGTACAACGACTTGCGATTAACATACTTTGACCCTAACTTTTACATTATTCTTTGTAAAATTAACAAAAACTTTCAGTTATTTATACCGAAATGGAATCGTGCTTAAAAACCCGTAAACGCGTTTCATAAAAAAAAAACCATCGAATGAGTACATTTTGTTTTTTTTTACTTCATTTAACTTATATATTTTTTTTATTAACGATCTATTCACAATTCACGGCCCATTCACGTCGTATAATAATGGTGTAATATACGCGTTCAACTAGCCGTCGTCGTCGTCTAATAAAAATACAATTCTCGTTCGTTTTTCTATATCCGTCCGTCCAATAACGATTCGAATAGCACCTCTCATATTTTTCGATGTGTTACAAAACGTTGTGCAACATTAAAATATATACCAGTCAAACGTTGTACGTCTTATTATTTTCTCACCATCATTGTTATTTTAAATTCGGAGCGTAGGAATAGTAACTGGTTTCGAAACGACGTTTATTTTATGTATTTCTATACGTGAAAAATTTTCGTCTGAATTGAACGCCCATACGATCTCGTTATGCTTTTCGGTACCAAATTCTATTCGGTACACTTTATTTAAAACGTTTTTCGATTTTTTTTTCTCAGTACGTATAGTTTCCTCGTGCGGAATTAAAAAGAAAAAAAACACTGGAAAATCGTTAGAAATACTATAGTTTCTCGTTAGTCTTTACACGAGGCACAAATTACTACTTTAAATAATGGTCTTAAAGTGTTGAAATCAACACCGACCGCGTGACTTTGCACAATACACGCGTATACGTAAAAAAAAAATGTTTCAACAAATTTCTTTCAATTTTCTGCAATTTATAGCAATTATAGATTTCGAGGTATTTAATTCACGAGTCACACTTGGACTATTTTATATTAAAAAAAAAAAAATCCTGACAATCCTGAGTTGTAAAATCTTCTGACCGGGATCTTGAATATTATTATTCAAAGCAAAAATCATCGTCGCTTTCAAATTTACAACAATAACAAAACTCTGTCCGCAACAATTCGCTATACCAGACAACACCCGCGGCCCGTCACCCCAATTTTTTTTTTTATTATTATTCACCTATTTATCCTTACCTGGTAGTTTTCCGTGTCCTTTGCGGACGATTGCAACACGAAAGGGAAAATGGAAAACGATGAGGACGATCCTTTACGAACGCTTTCTCGTGTACGAGTGACACACAAACGCATTTACTTTATGCGTCACTATACTACGTGTATGTACGTGAGAATATTTTGCATTCGCCGTAATGCTTTCCGAGTTTAATGTTTCGCACACGGCGGTGACGACGATTACTACGACGAGTGTGGACCGCACCACCGCAGGCTCCATTATCGTCTCCTCGCCAGATGCCTTTCGAGGTAAATAGACGTCCACGGACCATGGGAACGTTTTCGATACGTTGCACGTGTCCTCTCGATATAGAGGAGGGTTTCGCGCGCCTCGAAAACTCCACGCTCGCTTAACTACTACGACGCGTCCTCAGAATAACGCGCGCGCTATTATAGCAATTCTATCTCGTACTCGTCTGTCCGTTTCGCGCGCATCAATTCGGAAACGGAAGTGTGTATACGTCCGTAACGAATTATTCGGTTCGATTTCCGCCGAACGAGCGAAGCCTTCGTGAAAATAACCATCATCGAACGCGCGAAAGAATACGAATTTCGATTTATACAGTGCTCACAATATACTCGTAGAATAAAATACATGTAATTCTGTAGTAAACAAACGCTTTTACATTCGTTTTGGTTCTAGGCATACGTTACGCTTAACAATATTTCCCCAATGACGCCGAGACCGCGGTCCACCGTGCCGTACAAAATATATAAACGATACTCGTTTAATTCTTTTTTCTTCTAATCGATTAACAATAAATTCACTTTTTTTTTTTATACGTGTGTGGAAAATTCTTTTCCACTTTTTTCAAACGTTGTCATCGCTCCGTTACTAAACGTGCGGCCCAACGGTTTACCGTCCGAATTTACTGGTGTTCGATAAATTTAAATGTTTTTTTTTTTTTTCAACTTATAGGAAACCTTTTACATTTGTTTATATATATAAAAAATTGAAATTAATTACAAAACGTGACTTTTACGCTTGTTAATTTAAAAAACGCGTTCAAAATATTGTAATTATAAGACGCTATAATATAAAAAATACAAAATTAATTAATTATTAACGTTGTTAACTTTATCATGTGTGAACGTGATTACTAGATTTCCTAACGAATTGCAATTAGTGATTTACAAAGGCAAGTATTTTTATTATTATTTTAACGGTTCAGCAAATTTTTTTTTTATCAAGGTTGCGATTAGCCGCTAAAAAATTGCTAAATAACGGTACGGGTTCGAGGTTTCGAGGACAAGGTCGGAGGGCAGCGTGAAGTTAGCTGCCTGGAAATATTTTCCTATAATTCTTAAATTCAAAGCGGGTCGCAATTAATTGTTAAAATGTTGCTATATATTGGCACCGATTTGAAATTTTAACGATAAAGTCGGGGTGCCAACTTCACGGACGTATGCAGCAATACTTCCAAGTGTAATTTTATATTCGTAGACATTTTTCGGTTCGAGAATTGGAATTTCTTGTAAATACAAGTGGGTAGCGGAAGATTCGCATTTTAATTCGTTGTACAGGCGCATATATACTACATCGAATGTCAGTGAAATAGCGGAATGAACGCGGAAGAACTTGTTGTGTTGTGAGTTGCGTATGTGCAGATAACGGAATAGATACATTATCAGTGTTTTCAACGGATTCGCGCGAACAATAAGAAACGTACCGATTGTATCATCGACTCGGTTACGTTTAATTAGTACGAACAAGAATTTGTGCGAACATCCACATCTGCGCGAGACGTCTAATCTGCGCAAATAAAGCAGGGATTCCTGGCCCGTCGCCATTAAGTGCGAACCGGACATGATCCTCTTACAACTGGAAACACTGGGGTACTACGACGAGCTGGCTGGCTGGCTAATAAATAATACAGGTACATATGTATATATATATATATATATATACATAGTCCACCGTGGGCAATAGGCTACAGCTGTCAGTGGCACGTTCGCAAACATAAATTATCCCCAGTAGATCCTTAATTTATCAAACGGTCACAAAACGCCTCACCGTCCGGCGGCGCTAATGCCATCGGTATAAGGTCTGAGCAAATTATTCATCTCGAGAATTAGACTAGTGGTGTTTATATCCACTTATAAATTTGCCAATCATCATCCATGTAACACTCGCGTTAATATATCGTCTAAGCCTGCAACGGTCTTCTTACACTCGTATACGTCCGAGCACCTCGATCGAGCCGGGAAGATTACAGAACGATTCGTTCTTGACGTCGTGGTCGTCACAGGATATAAGCGGTAGTATATATATATATATGAAAAAATTCGATTTAATTGAACATAAACTATTGATAACTCCTTGAGTTGAGATTTAAAGCTTGTCTCGTGCTTTTATTTAATTTAACTCGCTGGTGAACACAATATATTTATAAAACACGAGCTATACGTTTCAACGTTATGTAATAATCTTAAAATACTCGTTTATTTAAATATTTTACCATTTTTAATATCCACGAACCCTCAAGCTATTGTTGTAGGTAATCACACGTCACATTACCTTATTTCTTAATTTTTTTCTTTTTTTTTTTGGAAAAACAAGAACAAGTCAAAGGGAACAGATTACTGCACGCGAGATACGCGGAATAAAATATTAAATTGATTTATGTAGTCTCGAGGCGACGAGGCTTGCTACGTTCTAATGTATATTAATGAGTTAGAGTTTTATTCTTTCAGTGCCATTAACATCGTGCTGATTTAAGTGCATAGACTCGGAAATACAGGAATAAAATTATACCGTGACTGTTATACAATTCCTTTATACAAGCGCAATGCCGTATTACTATCCAATGTCTTTTTTTGAAGACATAAAACACGTGTACGTCATATGAAACATCAATCATACGAGAGTTACTGTATTGTTTATTCATTTTAGTTAAAATTCCGTTGTCAATAGAATAAAGTGTTGATATCCATTCGAGATGGACATACGAGTATATTCGTTTTTGGACGTTTCGATAAGCGAAAAATGATTTTTATATTCAAACGGTTAATATATAAAATATATGATTTAAAGGACAAAACTGAAATTCGTGTTTTGGATTACAAAATACGTAATAATCTAAAAACTGCTAAAACGGGATAACAATAAATTGATTGTGTATTTTCTCGGTGCAAATATAATCAAAACTTAGAAAGTCATAAATCAAAATCCTGGTGAATTACATACTTGTAACTTGAATTAATCCGTGGTTTATATTTATACCGCGAAATATTCTATTATTGAACTTCTCGAGAAATTATCTTCGCCAAATACAAATTTACAAATTCTAAGAAATGCGTAATGAAAAAACGTTAAAATATTTATATTACATGAAAAAGTTCATTGAATTCTCGATCGACTTACTCATCATTCTTGTAAACTCAACAGTGAAAACCTATCATCAGTCAACAATTCCAACGTGTGGCGAAAAAATTTGTTGTTACGATTTCCATATTTGAATCAATTTTCGTCACTATACGGGAATACTACTTCGTCAATCGCGACGCTCAGTTCACAACGGATTATCGAAATTCTTTCGGATATAATATAAATTATTGTTAACTGCTATATATGCGCAGTACTAAAAGCGTGCCTAATACTTATTATTTGCATAGCCTAAAAACGGTATAAAATTCAATATTCAACGTCGTCCATCTATAATACATAGGATACAACACATCCCCGCTTCGTGTCCACCCGTCCATCCAATCGATACCTTGCTGTGGCCGCTAATCCATAAAATAATTTTTTTTGCAGATTGTGTCAGCACAAACAAAATTACGGTACTCGTACAGAATAATGTCTTTACTCGGTAGCGTAAAACACACACACACACACGCAATATTACGTAGACGAGACCTTTAATTTGCATAAATTGTAAATTTAATTTTATTGCGCACTACAGCGTGCGATTAGTTTATCAAAAGGTTAATTCGCGAATTAAACACGAGAAACCGAGTGTTCTAGAGGACTAATCGAGTTCCTAAATATTATCGTTTAAATATATTTTATTTCGAACCCATACGAAAAATATAAAAAAAATATTCTCTTCGATAATTTTCTTTGACGCGCACAAAAGTGTCGAGCGTTTTACATGAATCAATCCGATTCTATAGTATGGATAAACGACTTGTTTTTTTTTTTTAAAAAGACTTGACTCGAACGAAGATCTCAGACGCGCACAGGATAAAACACTGTATCGTCATCGTTAATTTATTATTCTCACAAAAAGCCGGTATATAAGCAATCTCGGATACTGCAGACGAATTCGTCGCCTACGTTTTATAACACCTGTCTCTATAGCGCGTTATTTTCTTTTTTTCACGGGTGCTCATCCGAAAAACTTGAAATTCTCCTCCGTCCGCTCCCGAGCGCTTTACACTTTGATGGCAAAAAAAAATTATATATATATATATTTCTTTTTGTATTAAATATAAAAAAAAAAGACTAAGGGCACCTGCGGTGATCGAAAACCCCCAGTCTCCGTCGTCGTCGCGTCCGTCCTATTCATTAAGACGCCACGGCGACGGCGGAAGATCTTCCACCGCCTGGTCTCGCAGACTCCTGCTGGTCCTTTGCCGCCGGTCCATCCGACCCGTCTTGTCGGGCGCTATAGGCATCTAAAAGTCGATTCTCGCCGCCTCGGGGGCCCGTCTACAATTAATCACTCCATCAGACCGCAAACACGCCTCGCCATCGACGCCTCTCGCGTATATATTAAAACGTGATAAATTAAACGTTTTGGCAACCGACCCCTTCCCCCGCCCATCTTTTCCACTGATCTCCGCACCGAGGCACGTTTTTCTCCGACTTAACCGTCAAAATCTTAAATCTATTCTACCTTGCCAGCCTCGCACACCTATCCTTCCGTCCGACGCGTCCACTCGCTTCCCGTCCCGCCGGACCGATTCGTTGCCGGCCGAGTTCTCATCTCGTACACGTAATCGCCACCGTCTTTCCATCTCCTCCACCCCCTCACAATTCGAGCTTTAGCCTTCGGTCAGACGCCATCGTTAATCGTTTCTCATCGCCGACAATACGATAGAAATGGTTTTCTTTTTATTAAATTATATCATGTTTTGTTACCGGCGCTGTATCACACAACACTGTGTATCCACAACGCTTGTACAAAACGATAGCTGTTCGAATTGATCGTCGTCACGTTGTCGTTTCAAAACGATATTATTTACACGACAGCGGTGCTTTACTTTGGAAGTGATAAAGCGCGAAACATTTTTCTAAAAATTTATTCGTGATTAATTCTCACCTCAATATAATTCTAATTTGCGAAGTGTAGATAAGGTTATGAATATGGATTAAGGATGTGGTTCAAAAAGCTTACAAGCATACAATTCTAACCCGACGAAAATATCACACTCGTCGATTGACCTCTCGGTTGATTAAAGAAACCCTTGGAATTCTAAAAAAAAAATTGTACTTTGTATTTTACGTGAAAATTAAAAAATAATGATCTTTGCGCACAAATCTACATTTCTTGACTTATGAGCAACAAAAAAAAACAGAATCGCTTCTCGCCAAAATCTTTTGAACATGATTTCAAATTGATTAACATTTTCGGGAAAAAAGTCATTGCAGGAGACGAAATTTGGTGTTATTCTTGAATAAAAACGAAAAAAACGTCAGAATACATAATGGGTCGGTAAAATTTCTCCGAAGACTAAGAAATCAACTCTTTCAAAAATCAAGAGCTTACCGTATTTTCAGACGGTTAGGGAATTGCGCATAAGGAATTTGTGCCGGGAGGTCAAACAGTTAATGCCGTTTACTATATAATAGTGTTTTACTACCATACACCTGCAACTACCGTACTCGCCCGATATGTCACCACCAGACTATTTCCTGTTCCCAAAGCTCAAATTGAAAGGGACCCGTTATATAACACAATTTTGGACATTCAAGAAGCAGTCACTGAGTGGATTTGAGAACAAATCTTCGAGGGATTTTGAAGAGGATACGCAACGATTACAAAAAAAAAACGAAGTTAAACTTGTATTGACTCAAACGGGTCCTATTTTAAATAAATAAATGATTAAATTCACAGTAGAGTCTTTTTCTTTTCAATATAAACTTAGTCCTAAAGACTTTCGGATCGCACTGCGTGTATAACGTTATAGTAATAATGATGAATATACGTTAAGGTTTAATGTATTATTCCTCTTCCACTTTTAACAGAGAATTCCGGAACGACACCTTTATAATTTATGTTTTTGGCAATATGATTCTCTAATGGACAATATTACGTTATAAATCATTCTTGATTAATGGTTTTATCTTAAATAGTTTTAAATACGCTTCCACACGATGAAAGTACCCCAAATTTCAGTAGATAGGTAATGTATACGTACAATACAATTTTCACTGTTATATTTGCTTAGAACAATAATATATAATCAATATTTTCAGTATTTCGTAAATACTGGCAATAACCCATTCGGGTACCATATTTTTTTTTTAATAAATTACTGCAGGTCTACGTGCGGTTGCACAGTTCGCACCGCCATCAATCCGGTCATAATTATTAACGCTTTATACACATAAGAGTTGTGTATTTTTCCTGCTCCTATCTAGTCCTATAATTTCAATGAACTCCACTCGTTTAAACATATTTTATATTTTGAATATTACTTTACATTGTAATTTATTTATTTTTTATGTTAACAAAATATGTATGTATATATATTTTTTCCTATTTATTTCAAATTTCCTATAAGGATAAGTCGCTTTGATAATAATTTTTTTTTTTTTCATGTACTTTTAGACAAAATTAATAAACCGTTTTGGGGACGACTATGGAATTTATTTCCCTATTTGACGTAAAGTGTATGACGTAAATTTTTTTTTTCTTTTAAAGTGCGCATCAAACCTCTCTTTTGTACTAGAAATACACAAATAATTTTCAATACAATAACACGAGTTGTCATTTTGAAAACGGATTGTTAATGCAATCGCTATTATTATTATTATACGGTTAACAAACAATTATTATTTGTTTCATTTTTAAGTTAATTAAAAAGCAGAAAAGTACTGTATTGTTTTTATAGTAGTTATTACTAAAAATGTCTATCAAATACAATATCATAAAGACGAATTTATTTTATATTAAAAGCACAAATTATAAATAAAAATATTGTTTCGGAGTCGGAATTCCGTATTCGTAAAACATCACAAAGCAAAAAATATATTATTCGTACTATTGTAAAGTAATAATAGGTACTGTGTTGAAGAAAAGACACGAAACAATATGAAGTGCACGTGCGTTATAACTGTACTGTAATTATTATTGTACTTGTGTATTTTCATTGGAGTAATAAAAGCACGTTTGTAAAAAATGTATTGCGCATTTGTGCACAGTACAAATAACAATGCATTCGTGTTAATATAATATACTTATATATCATATATATATATATATATATATATATGTGTGTGTGTGTACGTAAAGTCGTAATTTACAATAGGACTTAACGCGGGTTATATTAAAATTGTTACAATATTTCAACGAATACTAAAACGCGTTCCATTCTTTCATCCTAAAGAAATTTCTCATTTATGACAAAAAGATTTACGAATTTCCGTTACAACGCAATATGTGAAATAGTTGTACGCTGCGAATATCATACTTTATGAATACCAGAATTTAATCTAAAGAGAAAATTGTCAGAGGTGCTAGAGGATGGTTTATAAGAGTAACATTCTAACGTATAACGCTTAAACGAATAATGTATAAAGAGATTTCATAATAAACTTATTGACAAGCTACAATTAATGTAACAATAAACGTTGAAAAAACACAATATAATATATATTTCGATTAATATTATAATGTACAGTCGGATGTCTATGAAATAATACCGTTCGTTATTATTCAGAAAATAAAAACAATACCTGTACACCCTGTATTCTCAACGAGTTTAGAAATATGATATATGATCCTTTATTTATGATAATCGAACAGTATAATTCTTGGTCTATGTAATTCGCATGTAGGAATCGTTATACCTACGTATCGGGCAATCAAAAATGTCGATTAGAAATCGTTTTTTAAAACAATTTCGAGTACAATTTATTGCATCATTAACCGTTATTGGGAAACCGTGGTGGTGATTCGACTGTTTAAATGATCGCCGATGTTCGTTTCGTCGGATGGTCACTGATTTGATTTACCCAAAAAGCAGTTGTTTATGGATTAAACAGTCTAAATAGTCTACGAGCTTTTAGTCACCACAAATTATCAGCTCTTCGCTGGAAAGCCACTAACGTTATTTTAATGCGTTTCGAATAGTTCTCGACTTGTTGCGGACAAAAAGCAGTCGACATACGCATTCACAGTCGCTGAAATTGAAAACTATTTGTACGAATTCAGAGTTATACGCCGAGTACGTTTTTGCGTGTCCAAAAGTCACATATATAACTTTAATCCATTTTATTTAATGAATTTAAAATGTATTGGACCGTGTTTTGAATTATGATGATTATGATGACGAGGATGAGAAAGTATAAAGTATTTTATATAATTTAATACAGAAAAATTCTGTGTTTTCGGTTTGTTTTGAGAATTTTGACATCCTATTCACCAGATCCGCTGTCAATGTGAAATGAAAATTTATTTTTATTAATATAATGTACATAAAACCCTATTGTATATTACAGTCATTGCGGGCCATTGATGAACGCACGGATATAAAGACGTCGGAACTGACCATTTATTAACGAATAAAATATATATATAGTCAATTCGATTACAAATTACACTATTTCAATAAGAAAAGCGACTTTGCATGAAAAACACTCATGTCTAGAGCAATAGTTAGGTTTCGGTCGTGTTTGTTTCAATTTAAAAAAAAAAAAATTAATACGGGCCGCATTGGATTCCGATAATTGATTAAAATTGAAAATTATTAAATATTACCGAAATTCGTAGTTATTTGAGTGTTTATTACGCCTTCCGAAATATGATTTTTTCTTAAATCGAAGTCTGTTAATAGTCTTCCTCTTCCGAATAAATAAAAAATTTCGACTTTTGCCAATATTCTACGAAACATGAGTTTTTCTCAGGAGCCACTTTTTTGTGTAGTATATCGTCTCCAATAATTTCGTCTAAATAATTTTATTAATATAATTTAATTATTCAGAATTAAAAATTATGTTGAATGAAATTTGAAATATTGTTTACAGGAGTATTTTAATATCGTGTAAAAAACTCCTATGAAGTTTAATTTGAAGTATTTTGCAAGTACATTGAAAGTTAATGGAGCACACGAATTATTAGAATACCATGCAATCTATATGTTACTGTTTCAGTTAATAATCACTCAGATATTTCATAATAGTAACTTTTAAATGAAACTATTTTACGAATATCGTATACAAATTTTTATTTGCACCAAAATATCCACTCAATCCTGAACAGATATAATTTACGATTTTATATGAGTTTTTGATATTTCCAAAAACGTTATCAGAGATATGCATGTACGAGTGAAAAGATAAAATTTACTTAGTTATAATTAAGTTATAAACGCGTTTTTAAGTTATAAACTTTTAATTTAAGTGACTTTTTCTTTTTAAATAAACGTTTTAACCTGCAAAGTTAACTATACACAAAATTATGTAAATTAAGTAAAATTCCGTTCGAACGGCAATGAAAATTTTCTGAAGTGGTTAAATTAAAGGTAAATCTCATTAACGACATTTTGTTGAAAAAGTCATAAAACGCTCTTACATTTTAACATAAAAATTTATAAAACGTGTTGATTTCATACACCTTAAAATAGCAGTCCGAATGTGTTTTTTTACTCTTTCGGTGTATGCTTTTATGGTAAAATAAAAAAAATATAAGTAACTTAAAAGTATAACTTATGTTTTCTTGTATTGACTTAACATATCGAGTTATAAAAAAAAAAATTGATTAACTTGTGCATTGATTATATTAGTGTACATGAGTACGGTCTGTGATAGCATTAATCTCTTATATCATAATTGGAATTTCAAGGGCTGTAAAAAAAAACTATCCGTACCCCATTACAATATTATAATAATTATTAGCCGTTATAATATCACAATTCGTGAGCAAAAATACCAGTGCATTCGAACGAAATCCAATCAAGTGGAAAAATTTCAAATGTTTTATTATCCTATGACATTATAGTTAATCATTTTTTTTATTACCATTATCATTTCACAGACGAACGATATATATATATATGGCTTATTCCTAAAACTATTATATTTTTAAACGAAAATTATCTGTTTAATGGAAATCCTTTTTCCGCCGTTTTCTAAATAAAAATAATTGTTCTCCGCCGAATTTTCCGCTATAAAACGCATTTACGTGAAACAAACATTATCTGACCCAAGTTTTATATATATATATATATATATATGCGAAATAACCCTAGAGTTTTCTATATACATGTTTAATAACGTAACGTATTAATAAATAATTCCAACTCTACAAACGACTCCACGACTCGTGTATCATAATTTCTAACTTAACTAACCATTAATCTCGTCTCGTTTGTTTTCTCGTTTTCGTTTTTAATAATGTAAACTTTCGCATCGATTTCGTATGAAATTTTCATTTATACACTGCACAGTATCATCGCTCGTGCTCGACGGTTTTTGGTGAAAATGTGAAATAATTTCAACGCGATATGCATATTATGCGCGAACAAGCGGAAAACGAACGAATATTGTTGCAATACATCTTTTGTACGAGACACGAGATAAACGTGAACTGTAAGTGTGAATTAAGCGGCTTCGTCTAACTTGCATTGCTTGAAAAGAAACCTTCGCGAGTTCTTTTGTTCTGATGCCTTCAAAGCCGTGTATAGTTTTAATCAGTAACATCTCGCGTTGAATACGATTCACTTATTCGGTACAATAGTAAATTTACGGTTTACAATCTATCCAAAATAACTTTTTTGAAATACTTACCGAATAATTTGAGAGTTTACCCCAATCGGGTATTACAGTTTTTGATATTGATTTAATATCGAAGGAACGCTCAAAATTTTATTTAAACCCGTTGTTGATAATCTCGATTGTCCGTTTCTTCTCGAACGTTTACACTTTAAAGTGCCTATAAACATTTTTGCCCATAAAATAAAAAAATAGCACTGTGCGTTTTCTTCTACATATATAAACCATTTAATGTTAACACACGGGTAATACCGATTTTTTTTCTGTTTGTCGTAGTGAGAGTTAAGGAATCTTGTTTTAAACAGAAATTAAAAACTCAACGTTTCTCACATAACACGTCAAATATTTAACACTGTGGCTCGATAATGTTATAAGTATAATATATGTAAATGGAGTTTTGTTTACAAAGGATTATTACGACATGAGACGGTGACTTTGTTAAATTTGCATATACGAATCGATCTGAATTAGAATAATATATAATCCTAAGCATTAAATACGGACGACATCCAATCCGTGTATTTACTATATACGTGTGTTGTGCATCGGCGAAACCGTTGTGTCCTGATCGAAAAGTGCGTGTGACGTTTTTACAAAAATTATGGAAATTATCATAAATTTTATAACGCTTGTCGTGTGAGCTCACGTATCCTTAACTACTCACAGGATGACGCTCGGATAAAGGGATTCGGTCTCGTCCCTAATTACACTGGATCCTTCGGGAACGACGGCGGTAAACCGTGTAAAAACGTAAAGCCCTTAAATTTTATTTAAGTGTTTCCCCCCGAGTGAAATGCAAATGAAAACGGCTATTAGCAGAAGAAAAGCAAAGTTAAAACAGTCGGATGCCGACGACGATCGAGCAACGCGCGAATACCGTCTAAACGAGGATTTGTCGACGGGTCAACGATATAACGCATTACACACGTATAGTGACGCATAAACTCGAAAAAGATTTGAAGAAATATTTTAAAAGGAGTAAAACTGTTTTGTGCCGTTTTTAATTTTAATATATATATTTTTTTCAATCTGCCTATCTGTATATACATATACGTATGTGGTTTTTTTTTTTTTGTCTACCGTTTGTCCCCCGGTGTTCTAGTTCATTTGCGCCGTACACCGCCACACACGTCGGAATTACAAATTTAGTTTTAATATTCCGCAAGAGGATTATAGTGTATAGTTTACATGCGCTTAGCACGGGGGGAAATGTGAATAATGCGTTTTAATTTTTAAAAAAATCTTTTTTCTCTCTCTCTCTCTGTTGTTTTAATTTAATTTTTATAGTCACGTTACTGGGTTTTTTTTTCTTTTTAAAAATGAATTCGTACAACGCGGTTTGGATTTGTTGCGAAATAATTGTTCGATTACCGAGCGCGCGACGCGCATCACGCATAACGTTGAATTAATTTACGGATGTTTGTCATTCTCTATACAGTGTTTTTTTGGTGGCTGAATCTCCTCATTCACTCTACAACCGTTACAAAAACGTATATAACTTTACGTTTTGGAAAAAAAGTAAAAACAAATTTTTTTTTTTTGTATTCGACTAACACTTTTAGTTGGTTCGGAAGAAGCCAATACAGCTCGAATGTAAATCTAATTAAGAACGTTGGACCGATCTTATAATATTTCCATTTACGCGCGTTTCAGACTAAATAGGCGGTATCATCTGTCCTTGGGGTATGTCTATACTAATGCACTGTAAATATGGAAATCCAAAACGATTTAACAATCTTAACAATTCTAGAACTATCCTAATTATTTGAGTTCAGTAATAAATCTATCGCAGAGTATAGTAAAATATTCATTATTTCTATCCTTAATATTGTCTTTTCGCTAATTTTTTGCCGAATGACTGAATATTTTTTATGTTAATATTGTTTCAACTCCAGAAACTTTAATATCGAATAGAAACCGCATTATTATTAATGCGAAACTGTTATTGAATTGTCGCTATTAACAAATAACGCGCACGACGTCAAACCGTTTCCATAATTCATAAAAGAAATATTTAACATCAAAATAAACACTAAAAAAATCTCATCTTTTCGAATGCTATTTTAACATTTAAATTTAGACGTAATTCTATAATATAGGTACATATTACATATATTTATATTTCTTATTTGGTTTTCGTATTTGAGTAATTAACAATATTGTAGATTTATTGTTTTAAAGCGTTTTAAATACTAGGAAGATCATAAAATCGTGAATAATGGTGAAATAATTAACACTACGTAATGTTTATAACATAATAGACTCAATAAAATATTATATGACTTTAAATATAGGTAGTTGTTTACTGAATATATTTCAAACGATTAATTGAATAATGATACCTACTATTACAACATATACGTATTATATATTGATTAGATAACAATTATTTTATAATATGTTATTCTCGTAGTAAAATTATAAAAATTTTTTTAGAACCATTAATTTTCCATTTCATAATAAAGTAACCATTTCAACTCATTTCTGTCACGTTGCTTAATTGCGTATTTTAAATAAATATCAATGCGGTGTTTTTGCTAAATTGATTATTTTTTTCTTCTGTAAAATATTCACCGTATAATTTCAATCAAAATACGTTTATAAGATTGAACTTTGAAATATAATTGTCTTCCTCCATTGACATGCAAATATCACATTGATACATATCGGAATAAATATATGTATAAATGCATATTTATACTGATATACGCCTTTACTGCGGTGTAGTAGAGATAATGTAAGTGCAGAATTCGTTAACACAAAGAAAACGTAAACAGTACGAGAATTATGTCGCTGGAAAACGGATTCAGACATTAAAAAGTAATCAATACCAATTCAAAACAATACACGGTAATAGTTACAAAATATTCGACGTTCGTACAGTTGATCTATAAGACATCCGTAAATTATATATATATATTTGATATATAATTATGGTTCTTTGTGCTACTCAAAATGTTATATTAATGTATAACATTCAGGAAGTATAGATACAACTCGAAGTTAAATGAAAAAAGAAAAAGAACTTTGAAATTTCAAATTATGTTAATTTTTCATACCAATTTAAATTTTACTTTGTTCGGTGTATTCATTTTATTCTGGTAATGAATATGTTAAACACACAAAACTAACGAATAAATTCAAATAGAAAAAGAAATACTTTAAAATAAAATATATGATGTTTATATAAATTTTCTATAAAGATACTTTTTTGTAAAAAAAAAAATTTTAAATTAGAAAAAAATTGTAAAATTAAAACACATAGTTTAACGGCGTGTAATATTTTCGACGAACACACAATATTAATTTTAAAATTATTCAAATGTATTATAAGTAAAGCCATTTAATGCTCTTATTTTTTTTTAAGTTTATCTTTAAATTTTTAAAGTGAAAAAAAAATAGTGGTTATATATTAAAATTCGTCGTAATGCAATATTTAAAAAAGTGCACATTACACTATGCCGGGTTAGTGCGTACAAATTAATTTCATAAAAGCAAGCTTATAGTATATTTATTATACATAATTCTTCGCATTTTAATTGTTATTATTAAAATTAAGTGTTTACGAATATTTACCTAAATGCGTTTTATTGAATTTTTACACAAATAGAGCGCCTACACTGTAGGTTTCTAATTATTCGTTAAAACAATTTTTTTTCGGAGCTCTTAGTAATTTTGACTTAACTTAATTCGTCTTTAAACGCGAAATGAATTTATTTTAATTTATGCGTACTCCACACGTTGAAGGTTTCCCATTTTCAGAAAAACCTTTTCAACGGATACATATATTTTATTTAATTATTACATGTAACGTTTGCATACACAATTACGTAATTCAATTAATAAACTGAACAGGAAGTATTCGTAAAAGTTTTCACGTTTCGTCATAATAATGATAATAATTATTGCTTACTGCATATGAAATATAAAAAAAAAGAGTTAAAAATGTTATTTATTTATTTTTCGAATTCTATTTGTTTTTTGTGGGTTTATGACGAGGTTCACTATGGTTAAAAATATTTGAATAATACAATTGTTCCGTCATTAATAAATCACACGACCCTGTAATCCGATGCACTGGATATAATACGTATTATGCAAGCAAGTTATAAATAAATAAAAACCGAAGTTAAGTGTTACAAAAATACAAGATTATTATATATGTATGCTTTTTGCTAATATTGCATGATTTCCAAACAACAAAATTATTCTGTATATGAACAACGACACACCGCAGAGTTTTAATACGCGTAATATATCGTATATATAGTGGTAAAACGTAGCGTAAAATATATATATGTAAGAAAAAAGTATATATTTTATATTCTGAATAAAAAAAAAAAATTCCCATTACTTATAGTAGTGTAAAACTTGAATTATTCATATTTACTCGTGAAAGCAATTAAAAACATATTTTGTTCTCGTTTAAAAATACGTATAGTAACGTATGAAAAAAAAATGTATATATTCGAAATGTAATTTTGAGGATAAGTTAAATTTTATGATTTCTTTAAAGAAAAAAAAGACATATATTGTAGATTTTAAATTTAGTTTCAATACACTCGTTTGTACGTTGTGAAAATTGGTTTTGGTACGTATAATTTTTACATGTAACGTTACCAACACCTCGTATAAACTGCGCGTTGTCGGAAATATTGTAAAGAATAATTATTATTGTTATGATATTATTTTAAACGGTGACATATTTTTTTTTCTTCTCTTTTACGAATTTTCCAAATTAAATTCGATAAATTGCGGTGATTCGCTCGTGGAAACGTTACGCTGTTGTACTATTTTTTTTTCCCCCGCGGATACTGCGTCGATAAACGAGCGTACATCATCAGATGGTGTACGGTGTTTGAAACGCAAAGCGCCTACTGATGTGCTCGTCCGTCTAAGTTGGCCGTGTTTAATCCGCAAAACGCTTCGCTCTCCGCCGTTGCGAAGAGCCGCACATAATCCTCGATTCAATAAGCCCGCGTGCTTTTCAATATAGACAAGGAAGGAAGGAAGGAAAAAACCCGAAACGATAATCCTAAACTTAGTTCATAAATATATCGGTCAGTTGTTTGGCTTCAGAATCCAAAGGGTTACGCGAGGGTGTATACGCATAGATATACACGTAGAATAGACACCACCGGCCCCTGTTTTATATTCGCCACCAGACTTGTAAAGTTTCGGTCACTCCGAACGGCCGGGAATTATTACCGTGGACCGAACTCCACACACACACACACACACACACACACACACACCTGAACCGGGCGGAGGCTGCCCAGTGACTGTACGGAACGTATACGCGTCCAATCGGCTGCCGCCATAAATTCAAAGGATTAATAATATTACAATACGGGAGTACACCCCGTTTTTGGACGAGTGTCCGAACGAAAATTATCATTGCGCGTACACACTGCCATATAATACGTGTACACGCGGATGTTGCAATCATATAATTTAACGTGCTCCGCTCCGACTGGCCAGTGTATATTTTTCACCCCACGTCTGTGCCCGCGTGCAATAATTCACGGGAAATCGGACGACGCATCAAAACGAACGTTTTATCGAATGTACGCGCTTGTATAATATACGCAATGGAAAATTATTCGTTTTCCACATAATATTGAAATGTATATCGCGTGAGCCGTATCGGTTGTGAATAAATTATCGGGAAATAATTCCGGCGAACGGCCGCGATTCGAATGTGTGGATGGTTCAAGACGAGAACTCAGTTCGTCGTTAGGTAAGGTCGAAATCCAATTTGCACTACTGCCACTGAACGAAACCGAAAACGACCGTCTTGATTTTGGTCAGAATTTTTCGCTTTGAAAAACCTTATATTAATATTAATCGATCGAACAAAAGTATTTAAAATAGAGTTATGTGCAGTGGCGTACATACGGGGGGTTTCGGGTTCAAACCCCCCAGGACCAAAAAAAAAAAAAAAAATTGTGATATTATTATAAGGCCCGTTGCGCGTTATAACATGTTTTAATTTTTACACTCTACAACGGTGCACAGGTATTGTGTGCACTATCGGCTCATACTCATAAATTCATTCATGCGCCGTTTAAAGGGATGGTTTTAGTGTTGGTTATTTTTTTTAAACCCCCCCCCAGAACAAATTTGAATGTACGCCACTGGTTATGTGTGTGTTAAACAGCTATATTATATAAGCTAAACCGTTTTGCGATTTACGATAATTGATTACAGTGTTCTCACAAGTAAAATAATTTCTTCTATGATTTTTCATTATTTTTTCCGTGACATTTCGTATAAATATTCCGTGTTGTGTTTTATGACGTTCAGAAATTTTTTTTTTTTTTTTATAATACTTATCTCGCGATCATTGAACAAATCGTTTTCTCTAATTGTATACGATCGTTTTTTAAAGGCGATGGATGATTTTTCTATTTTCCTAAATCTACTAAAAACTGAACGTAATATATAACCATTATTGTTTTATTCGTAAATACATTTATATTTGATGCCTGAATTTAGAACACGAATAGTTTTTTTTTTTTTTGTAGCAACGAATTTACCGTTTTTCAATTGAATAGTTTAGTATTTTGTTTGGACATTGAGCTTAATAACTTTAAACAGGTATACACGTCAGACAAATTGTTTTTCAATAATTATTTTATATTTGCATATTTAAATTAAAAACGAACTGGAAATGTGAAATAAAAAAAAATCTTTCACTAAATAAATAATCTTAACTAATTATATATTTATTTTCAAAAAAAAAATATTATTATATTTGAAATTATTTTTTATTTATATAAGACGGATGATAAATTTAAATTACTATAATCATCGATTAATTTTTATAAAAATTCAATCATAAAATATTGTTAATTTGCCGAGAAATGACTTTTCCGTTATAACGTTTAAATTGTCATGTTTATATTATAATCATAAATGTATTTATATTTAAACACTGACCTTGAATTATACATCAAGCGTTATGTTGAAACAAGTATATTAATTGTAGACACACTGAATAATAAGAATACGAAACGTTTTGTTTTGAAAGTAAATAATCAAAATCGAAATTGAAGATATAATAAATTATTTTCAATCAAATCCGTCGCTTGGCTTCGTGAAAAAGTATTGTAACATTGTTGAACAGATGGTTCCATTAGTAGTGCTATACAGTATATACACGTTTAGAAAGTTATTGACGAAGAATATTACTTTTTCCGAATTCAATCAAATATCTCGACGTTTTCCATTGTACGACGATAAGTCTTAAAGTAAATATCACAAAATGTTTAATATAATTTTGTATACAAAATTATTTGGCATTTTAATGTACATTTAAAATTTAACAATATAACTACCTACGCGATATGAAAAAAAAAAAAGATTTAATCCTTTACAGAGGAAACATAATTATTTTAGTATAATGATGTAAAAATATATTCACTAACAAAAAATAAATAAATCCTAGTAGAATTAAATGATTAATATTTAAAATATGGTCATTATGTTCTTTATACCTTTTGAATAGGGTACATTCAAACGAAGAGCAATCCAGGATGATTACAATTTCATGTCCACGCAATAAGCATAAAAAAAAGCAAATATTTTTCAACAACAATATTGTGTAATTATACGGAAGTATTTTAGTAATTTTCGACATTGTACGTAATACAATTGTATTGAAACAGAATAAAACAGTTCGGAATAAATTAACAAAAGTTAAAATCAATAACAATTAAGGATCGTAATTTATTAATTGTTTAGTACGAAATGAATTCGTCAAGCACGGTTCTGATTTTAAAATTACATCATTTCGCTATATTATTATTTTTAATATTGGATTTATCTCTGTCGTTATACACTCGGTACAGAATTATAGACTTTTATCAATACAAAACGGAATAACATTTTTATTTTATATTAATACAATTTAAAAGGAAATTACTTGACAATATTATATTAATTTACGTTACGAAATAAAACGAAAAATGAGTAATGTTATTAAACTGTCATTTTTTTTTTTGATTTATGCTTTTTATTTCTTGTCAATCGTTTCGTCGAAAACAAATATTGTGTTAAAAACAAATAATACGCGTACGTTGATTTAATTCGAATAATTATTATTTATTTTAACAACACTGTATACATTGAAAATCGAATAAAAACTCGTATACGTCTATAACTGAAAAAAAAAACTCAAATGTTGGTTATCGTTATAATTATAACGTTCCTTGAACGTAAATGTGTTTATTACAGTTTTTTTCCTCCCCCCACAAAAAAAAGTAAAAATATTAATCAATTTTCGTAAATCCTTAAAAACAATAAATACCTACCGCATATTATCGAGTTGGAATTCGCGGAATTCATTTCAATCATAAATATTGAAATTTTATTATTATACGTCGTATTTAAATCCATAATAAATTATCAAAATACTTCCGACATAATCGTTCGTACGATTTTGAATATTCATATAATCTGACGAACACGATATGATCGATATAATTTTGGTATTAAGGCCATATATTTCGCGGTATGACGTCCAAATAATGTGTATCAAAACAATAAAAAAATATACATAAATAAAATTTGTGTGTATTTTTTTTAATATAAATACAGTAAAAATAATTGTATAATCAACCCATTGGATCAGTAATAACTAAAAAGTTACATCAATTAAAACTTTTTAAGGACTGAAAATGTGTTCAAAATTAATTTAATACGTTTATAATGTTATTCTATGAATCAATTTCAATTACATTACTTTAATCGATATTACATACTTACGGGATAAGTATTTGTATACAAATCTATGACATAATGAATTAATTTTTTTTTTTAATTGAATAAACGTAGTTTATTAAAATATGAATATGGCCTTAATTTTTACGTTATACACATTGGTTTAAAAAGAGTCAATAAATACATATATTGTCGAACAACACAAAACCATGTAAAAATCAATTAATTATTTCGTTTTTCTAATATGATTTCAAATCTTAAATCAATATTCTCTTATGGACACGAATTAAGTGAAATTTAGATTCTGTGATATTAAACAATTCATACTGTGAATAATACGAAAATCCTTCCGATAGTCAGAATAAACACGACGTTCATTTAAATAATATATATAAATATATATATTATAATATATATTTAACGCGATAAAATGTCTAATAAAATGAATACCGACGCAATAATTAACTGCTTTAACTAAGCGAATTTGTTTCAAATAACTATTGTAGGTTAACTAACATTAATTCGATGCTTAAATTGAGTTTAACTAGTTTAAGGTAAAAACAATGTGCTTTTGTTGCCGTTTGACAGTTCATTAATTAAGTTTCCATATCGCAGAATGATGTCTTATATAGTATTTCAATATATATTTATCTAAAATTCCATTTAATCGTAAACTTAATTAATGACACTTTTCACAGTGTTCTATATACACTAACACTCTTATATAATGTTATGATATTAGATACAAAAACAGTAAGGTAAGTTAGTATTATAATATTTCAATTTCCTGCCACTATAATATTACATTATAATTAATGTTCTCCGTGACTTAAAAATATTTTATTTGCGAACTATCCTAAATAATATTAATTACCTACTGGATACAATTTAATGTGTCCAAAGTTTCGATCGACAATTTAAATTACATTTTATTAATGTATTGATTAATAATTATAAAAATTATAATTCAATTTTAAATTTCTACGCCCAATAACGAATATATTTTATTTCAACGTTTTTATAATACTAACTTAAACACATATTTATGTATAAATAAATCAATAAATATCATCGACGCTTCAAATCAAAATGAGTATTCTTTCCAACTCGTAATTTAGTAAAAAAAAAAAAACACTAAATTGGTTCGAGTACCTATGTAAAATAGTTTGTGTTGCATAATTAAATTTTTAACGACTTTAGAAGTATTTCAATAATGTTACCAAATCACGCTTTGGAGGCCACGATAAATTCTTTGTAAATGTTCTTACCTGAAAAACAAATAAAACAACTAATATTAATTATTTTTTGTAATATCCAAATATCAATTAATATTATATTACATAAAAAATTGGGTTATATTCACAAAATATTATTATAAAAAATAATTATAATTTCTGTTTTATTAAGAAATTGTACAGTTAAGAAAAAATTTTCAATAATTGTATGCAAAATATTTTAAAGTTTTAGGTTATTCAATTATATGAGTCATAATAACTTGTTTTCGATAAAGGAACAAAATTCTGTTTTTAATAATATTTCCCTTTGTTAATAATTTTGCTGTAATAAATACAACATTGCGCAGAGATTGATTTTGAAATAATTTTAATAACAAAATGAGATACAAAATATCAATAATAACCAAGTAAAACGTTCATATTATTATTATTAATGTGAACTTTTATGATAATAATATTCCTAGCAAACGTTTAAAACAATGTAATCATTTTCGACAGATACCCTATAAAACATGATTTATGCTAGATTTTATAAACATAAATAAATTGAGTTGTTTGAAACAGTAATATATCACTTTATGAATATAAAAATAAATCATGGAAATAGTATATATATATATATATATATATGCGTTTTAAGAGGTAAATATATATGGAAATTTCAATTATTATACAAATAATAGAATTGTTGTTAATATTTGTTGCGAAAAATAAAAGCTTTCCAATATAAATCAAAAATGTAAAGATGATATGTTTTTCAGTAAAAATAAAATACGTGATATGTATTATAAATACTTATATCCCTCCCCATTCGTATTTTAAGCAGTGTTTAACCATAATCATAGTTTTAATTTATATTCTACAACGTATTATTTGATTATTGGATGCAATTGATTTTAATCCGTGGTATTGCTGTTTTTCTTTCTTTTTTCAGCCAAGGTTTTAAGTTTGAATTCGATATCTCAAAACGTATGACGTATGTTTATTTGTGCGTTAGTTAATATTCAAGGGTCAATTGAAATATTTTTACTTTTTTCTTTCATTTTATTACTATTTTTTTTATCACAATTTAAAGTAAACGGAAAGAAGTAAATATACGTATTACACTACTATCTAAGTGACTAGGTAATTATAAATTGTATTTGAACATTATTACATTAATATTATTAAGTAACTTGTGACTTGCAAACAACGTAATTTCAATTAAACCCACAATTATTTTCAATTTTACAACATAATGGAATAAGTCAAATATAGTTTTGCGCGGAGTTACCATACAAATTGTTCATTTTTCATTTATGTAATTTACTAAATAATATATAATACGAATTTGAGTTTTTAATTTAAAAGTTTTTAACAACAGACATTTTTTTTTTTACGTATATAAAAAGTAAAGTATCGAATTTATGAGCTTTACACTGTATCTTTTAAAGTCGTAAACAATGGTGTACGTTGTGTGCTCCATTAGTATCACTTCGAAGATCAATATATTACAAATCGTGATATCGAGAAAACACATTCGAAAGAAAATCGAGTGTGTTTTGTTTGATACGCCGATGGAGTCGATAAACGATGATGGTTTTGAAAGTTCAGATAGGACACGAAAATGAAGGAAATTAAAAACAAACAAACCTGATCGCGTTCTCGACAAGGCAATTGATTAAAACGGTTACCTATGTTGAAAGGTTATTTATAATATAATATGCACGGGCCGGTTGAACTCTTATATTAATATTTTGAGATTTTCATAATGAAAAATTCAATCGCGAGTGTGCATTGCTTAGACGGATGTTTTCAATGATTATTTTCAAATCAATGATAAACGGTTTTGTTCGAAAATCGATTTTAAGCGACGCCAAATATGCTATTTAATATATAAGTCTTAGCTTTTATTACATTTTTAACTCTTAAAAAATACAAAAATTGCCTTAAATAAATATGTAAAAAAAATTTTTTTTTTCACTTCAACTTTGGTGGTTTGTTTTTAATATTACGTTTAAGAAAATTACACTGGGAAAATCGAAAATCGTGTCGATTAAAGTACCCCGAATAAACGCTATTTGCTACCGTATAACACAACTGATATCAAGATTATCATCCGATTTACTACTTATTCTATACGACAAATTAAATTTACAGGCAAAAAAAAAATTATTGCAAATTAAATTTGCGTGTTATTTAGTAAGGTTGATTTAAATTTTCACTCTAGACAGTTCAGTTAAATCACACGAGTTCGAAAAATTATATTCGCACTCGAACCGGCCGCCCACGAGATTCAACACGTTGTCTGTAATAATATTGTCACTGCAGAGAATCCAATTACGTTAAGATATTATTATTACGATGGACCGAGCTGCTGTGGATTATGGCCCCGATAAACCGACGAACGTTGGTCGCGATATTATGCGTTAGAGGTTTGTTAATTGCCGAATACACACACTCACGGACATTTCACAAACACCACAACATCATAATATCATGCCGCGATCATGTCCGTATAATGTTATGTTACAATTTATTATTATATATTATCTAATAGTAGATAATAGTAGATAGCAGAGTAATGCAACATCGTCACAAAAACGGTGTAACGATAAATGGGCAGTAATAATAATGATATATTACAATAAATTATACACGATATATCGTCTTGTTATCATTATCATCATCTTCTTTAACAGCTTAGCTGGTGTTGTAGTCGCACCGCTGCCACGGCTATAATATTATAATAAACCGTTTCCCTCTGTGTAACGCGTGTGCAGCCTCTAATTTCACACCCATCTCGTAATTTTTTCCAATCTCTTACTAACACCTACGAAGTCTTTCGAAAAAAGCCTTTTTCCTGTTTTACTTATTTTTCTATCGACACGCGACCAAACTATATATTCTTAATCGGATAACTGGATAGGATTTTTGATTTTTTCATAAAAATATTTCGCAAGTTATAATATTGTGTCTTCTCTTTTCTTACTTCGTTTCCGAATTAGGTATATTAATATATTATATTGCTACGGTTTTTTCTATTTATTTGCACATTAACGACTTTTAATGATTTTTTTTTATATATATAATTAATAATTTGAAAATTATTGTCAGACATGAAAATAAAAGAACACTTACTATACCAAAAAAAAAAAAAAGTGTTTACATAGCAAAATACACGTCATTATATAAGACCAATACATTTAAGATTGTTAGGGGAACGAAGATGGGAGGTTTTACAATGATGTTTTTTTTCTGTGTACAACTTTTTTAATTATAAAGAGTGCTCCGATCGTTACATGCTGGATAAAAATCCTGTAAAAAATTGTTGTCTAGTTGGTATTTTAGAAAATTCGATTTTCTCAATAAGATAGTCTAACGCGTCACAGAAACATTACATAAAAACGGTGAAAACGCGATTTCATCACGTTTTTCAATACGGCATTATTGAAATCACATATAGTCGAATACAGTGATTTATCATAGGATTCAAAACGATAGCGATAATAGAACTGTAAAATCTCTACGTAATTCACTTAAGTCATAATCGCTAAGCTCGGCATCAAAAGAATTTTAAAAATATCAGTTGAATATTATAAATTAATATAGTTTTGAAAAAAAAACCTATTTTGCTCATTTCGTTCGCATTTATTGCTCAGGAGGGCTGGCGGAGCAAGTACCCAGGGCTTCGCACTTGTCACAATTTCGCGGTTAAATAAATGGGGAAAAAAATAATTTTTTTTCAGAAATTAAACGATGTTTTCAGAACAATAATCGTACGAGCTTCGTATTGTTAAACGAATTAATAATACGAAACGAAACAAAGGCAGTCACTGTCAATTTGACGACAAAAAAAAAACGTTTTAAACATTTTTTATTTGTCCAGAGTCTACCCAATCGTAACGCTTTTAGTGCTTATTTTCGGACATATTTCTAGCGCTTATCGTCCACGGTGCCGCGATGGTGGCATATTATTGTCTTGTTGGTACAACTCACCGCGAATGTTGTGGAACACCGAAATACAATTATTTTCAATTTTACAACATAATGGAATAAGTCAAATATAGTTTTGCGCGGAGTTACCATACAAATTGTTCATTTTTCATTTATGTAATTTACTAAATAATATATAATACGAATTTGAGTTTTTAATTTAAAAGTTTTTAACAACAGACATTTTTTTTTTTACGTATATAAAAAGTAAAGTATCGAATTTATGAGCTTTACACTGTATCTTTTAAAGTCGTAAACAATGGTGTACGTTGTGTGCTCCATTAGTATCACTTCGAAGATCAATATATTACAAATCGTGATATCGAGAAAACACATTCGAAAGAAAATCGAGTGTGTTTTGTTTGATACGCCGATGGAGTCGATAAACGATGATGGTTTTGAAAGTTCAGATAGGACACGAAAATGAAGGAAATTAAAAACAAACAAACCTGATCGCGTTCTCGACAAGGCAATTGATTAAAACGGTTACCTATGTTGAAAGGTTATTTATAATATAATATGCACGGGCCGGTTGAACTCTTATATTAATATTTTGAGATTTTCATAATGAAAAATTCAATCGCGAGTGTGCATTGCTTAGACGGATGTTTTCAATGATTATTTTCAAATCAATGATAAACGGTTTTGTTCGAAAATCGATTTTAAGCGACGCCAAATATTCTATTTAATATATAAGTCTTAGCTTTTATTACATTTTAACTCTTAAAAATACAAAATTGCCTTAAATAAATATGTAAAAAAATTTTTTTTTTCACTTCAACTTTGGTGGTTTGTTTTTAATATTACGTTTAAGAAAATTACCCTGGGAAAATCGAAAATCGTGTCGATTAAAGTACCCCGAATAAACGCTATTTGCTACCGTATAACACAACTGATATCAAGATTATCATCCGATTTACTACTTATTCTATACGACAAATTAAATTTACAGGCAAAAAAAAAATTATTGCAAATTAAATTTGCGTGTTATTTAGTAAGGTTGATTTAAATTTTCACTCTAGACAGTTCAGTTAAATCACACGAGTTCGAAAAATTATATTCGCACTCGAACCGGCCGCCCACGAGATTCAACACGTTGTCTGTAATAATATTGTCACTGCAGAGAATCCAATTACGTTAAGATATTATTATTACGATGGACCGAGCTGCTGTGGATTATGGCCCCGATAAACCGACGAACGTTGGTCGCGATATTATGCGTTAGAGGTTTGTTAATTGCCGAATACACACACTCACGGACATTTCACAAACACCACAACATCATAATATCATGCCGCGATCATGTCCGTATAATGTTATGTTACAATTTATTATTATATATTATCTAATAGTAGATAATAGTAGATAGCAGAGTAATGCAACATCGTCACAAAAACGGTGTAACGATAAATGGACAGTAATAATAATGATATATTACAATAAATTATACACGATATATCGTCTTGTTATCATTATCATCATCTTCTTTAACAGCTTAGCTGGTGTTGTAGTCGCACCGCTGCCACGGCTATAATATTATAATAAACCGTTTCCCTCTGTGTAACGCGTGTGCAGCCTCTAATTTCACACCCATCTCGTAATTTTTTCCAATCTCTTACTAACACCTACGAAGTCTTTCGAAAAAAGCCTTTTTCCTGTTTTACTTATTTTTCTATCGACACGCGACCAAACTATATATTCTTAATCGGATAACTGGATAGGATTTTTGATTTTTTCATAAAAATATTTCGCAAGTTATAATATTGTGTCTTCTCTTTTCTTACTTCGTTTCCGAATTAGGTATATTAATATATTATATTGCTACGGTTTTTTCTATTTATTTGCACATTAACGACTTTTAATGATTTTTTTTATATATATAATTAATAATTTGAAAATTATTGTCAGACATGAAAATAAAAGAACACTTACTATACCAAAAAAAAAAAAAAAAAAGTGTTTACATAGCAAAATACACGTCATTATATAAGACCAATACATTTAAGATTGTTAGGGGAACGAAGATGGGAGGTTTTACAATGATGTTTTTTTTCTGTGTACAACTTTTTTAATTATAAAGAGTGCTCCGATCGTTACATGCTGGATAAAAATCCTGTAAAAAATTGTTGTCTAGTTGGTATTTTAGAAAATTCGATTTTCTCAATAAGATAGTCTAACGCGTCACAGAAACATTACATAAAAACGGTGAAAACGCGATTTCATCACGTTTTTCAATACGGCATTATTGAAATCACATATAGTCGAATACAGTGATTTATCATAGGATTCAAAACGATAGCGATAATAGAACTGTAAAATCTCTACGTAATTCACTTAAGTCATAATCGCTAAGCTCGGCATCAAAAGAATTTTAAAATATCAGTTGAATATTATAAATTAATATAGTTTTGAAAAAAAAACCTATTTTGCTCATTTCGTTCGCATTTATTGCTCAGGAGGGCTGACGGAGCAAGTACCCAGGGCTTCGCACTTGTCACAATTTCGCGGTTAAATAAATGGGGAAAAAAATAATTTTTTTTCAGAAATTAAACGATGTTTTCAGAACAATAATCGTACGAGCTTCGTATTGTTAAACGAATTAATAATACGGAACGAAACAAAGGCAGTCACTGTCAATTTGACGACAAAAAAAACGTTTTAAACATTTTTTATTTGTCCAGAGTCTCCCCAATCGTAACGCTTTTAGTGCTTATTTTCGGACATATTTCTAGCGCTTATCGTCCACGGTGCCGCGATGGTGGCATATTATTGTCTTGTTGGTACAACTCACCGCGAATGTTGTGGAACACCGAAATAAACTGAAATTTCATAGTCATACGAAGACAGTCTTGTTCAAAATCCACGTACATTGTGCGCGTAGTTCTTACAGTTATTATTGTCGTTATGACCGAGTAAAAAAAAAAAAAAGAAATCCGCAGTTCAGCGGACTTAACTTTTTTTTTTTTTGTACCGGTAGGTACGTCGTCCTATAACTCTGTCGAAAGGGTAGCGTGAGTTGACAAGTGATTTGTTGGAGCGCGTCCCCGGATCATAATACCGTATCCTTCTTGTAAATCGCGACGAGCAGGACACTATACCGAAAGGTGGCGAGAACAAAAACTCGTCCATTTCGGCTGCGAAATGTCACTGGATTAAAACAATAATTATCGTATTATCGAAATATTATCGCGTGCAAAAAAACCGTCGTCATAGATTTTCGCCCCCAAGGTGACGAGTACACGCAAACGTATGCGTGTAATATTTATGGATCCGAAGTATAAAATATTAACGGGCGAATATTGTTGTACGTTTAATTTCGAACGCGGCGGCGGCGTACAATATAGACAACTGCTCGGGAAATAAAATTCTGCAAACGGCATAATACGAATAATGAGCGTATACGTCATATTATTATAAACAATAAATATATGCGTGTTTTCGAGAATATTTATCGAAAATTCGATAAAAAAAAAAAAAAACCACGGAATACGACCGAGAAGTCCGTATTAAAATAATAAATTTATTCATTCATTTTTTTCAAAATTTTAGATTCTGAGCGGAGCGATGTTATCTATTGTTTTTACAATGATGTTTATTTTTTTTCTATCCTGTGTACAGATTTTCGACCAGAAGGAGTGCTCCGATCTCTTCGGTCACATTTTGTTTCCGGCAGCAATTCGCATCTAGTTGGTACTTCAGAGAGATCGTTTTTCGATTTTCTCAAAAGCACCTAAAAATATAAGTGAAAAACGCTAAAAATACAGTTTCGTCTTGATCGACTACTGTTGTTTATTTCTTCGTAATTTTGAAACTAATAGTCATAGAAACCTGAAATGTTCACCAAATACGTAACTTTAGACTGTATTTACGAGAAAAGTAAGTTCCGTTCAGAATCGTTTTATCTAGTGCAATGACTTACCATTGTTTTCAAATTTAAAATAAAAACAAAACTCTAAAATCTTTATCCAAGTAATTCACTTATGCGATACCCACAACACCTCTGGCTCGTTAACTTTTTTTGTTTTTGTTATAATGTATAGTAAATTTTTACGAGACCGTAAATACTCGTCATGTCTTATTTATTATGAAATATCGCATTTTAATGGCAACGTAATTCAACAAAAAATCGGTTTGAAAGTAAAGTTTAAAATTAAAAACCTGTGCATCGAACAGTGTGATTTTTTTCATAAAAACTATATTAACGAAAAAAGATTATTGTTATTATTATTGATACATTTTACAGATGATTATTTTCTTTTCTGTTGTAAATAGTTAAGTAAAACAGCGCGTGCAACGTCAAAACAATTTTTAAGTACAATACATTATAATAAATACATATATATATATTTTGTAGGCGAAACAAATAAATAATAAATTAGGCAACTCTATAATTTATCATCTCGAGAGCTTGTGTATACATATATAGTTACATTTCTAAGCTCGTGTATTTCGAATAAATTTTATGATATACGCGGGACGAAGTGACCTGGTTTTGATTTTATATATTATTATTTAATATATTCTGTACAATCATACATAAATTACGTTCCATTATTTTACCAAACGTCTCGAGATATTTGTTAATATAATCCCAAGTTTAGTCAAATAAACTCATTGTATTATTTTTTATAAAATTTTCGTTTTGACTTATAAATATATATATATTTGGTAAAAGTATTCGTTTTTTTATTTTATTGTTTACGTTACATATATAAATAATAAATGTTCGTATTAAAAACTATATATATATATAGAATATGCTTAAATTACGATTGAATATAATGTGAACTTGTAATGTTTTTTAATAAGCGGTATCATTTCAAAAACGATAAAGACAATAATCTTTAAGCTTACCGTTAACTGTGATTAAAAATGTATTTTGATAGAATTCAATTAAAATAATTCGAAAAAGAACAACACTATAATAATTCGATTATTATCACTTTGTAATTTAATAGTATATATTGAACAACAAACGGCCCGAAGTCTATTCCACTCAAAATAATAGATTCTCTCGTACAAAGAATAAGGAATGTCTATCCTTTTAAATCAAAGTACACTTTTATCTAATACATACATATATTATACATTATGATGTGTATAATATTATTTATATAATTCTTCGCACGTAAGTATGTAAAAATCATCACTATTTATGTGCTTATCCGAATAGTATACGTTAACGTATTGTATTTAGATGTAGGTACAAAATGTACGTGCAATGTGAAACTTTTGCTCAATGCACGTTATGTTGGGTACTTATATATTATGTTTTATCCTTTGGCGAATAGATGACACTTGACAGACACCCACTCATATTCTCCTACTACGCCGCGGATATATTTATCGTTCACGGGTTTTTTTTTTTTTCGTAAATGATGAAAATATCTGCTCAAAAAGATACGCGATATTGAAAACGATCAGCAGATTTTTATTTATGTTTGTTATTGTTTTATAGACATTTCCGTGGATATTTTACAGAACTCGTTTACAGCCTATTTTCTTGGCATTTTAATTGCGATTTTCGGTCATTTTAAGGTAAAAAAAAAAAATTAAAACGAACTGTGTTTCCAGCTACTCAATAAATCCCGAACCACCATTACATAAACCGAACGAGACACTACCGACGTATCCCATCGAAATTCTTTATTTTTTAATACGTGACACATCAGCGTGCACCGGTCGGAAAACTATTGCTTCAAATATTCCAGCATAAACGTCAATACAGCGGTGGCGGTGGTCTTTGCGTGTTTCCAATGGGTTTGACGGTGGAAATTAATGTGTAACTCGTGTTGTTACCGAACGAATAATTGTAATCACGTCATAACTGCTTCGTGCTGAAACGCTAATGAGAAACATTCACAATGCCGAATACGTACGTAGGTGTCTACATTTGTGAATTAAGCAGCGTTACCCATAAAACCCGGCGAGTGAACAACAACAAAAATGACTGTAATAATGGTAATTAGACCGCACGAACATATATTGTGTCATGGATTTGGGACGGCGACAGCACGGGACGCAGAGGAGAGACAAGTTGTTGATTGGATTCGAAATCTGTGTATGAATTCTGATGGGAATTTAATGTTTTACCGTCATAGGTACACTCGTGTACACAGTTGGTAGAAATGATCATTGTAAAGTTTATTACCGTATTCACGAAATGTTCAAGAACTTCGGTAACGTCGATTGGATTTTTTTTTTTTTTTTTTTATCATAAATATAAGGAAAATAGGGCAATAATATATTTCGTTTGTGGTGCTACATGGCCATAATACATTTCAATTACGGTAATAATGTTTTCATCAAATTTATAACACAAAAAAATATTATGAATTTAATTTATAATATACTTTTTACAAAATTAGAATATTGCGCTCTGTTCGTCCATTGATGTGTGTATGTAACGTAAAAATAATACCAATATTACTTATCGAAAATAGCATTAATAATTTTTTTAACAAACTGTATAATTCGTTTACGATAAATATGTCTAGTAATAATAGAATAATAAAACTACGATATAATTTAAATAATTTCATAATTATATATTTTTTTTAATTAAATTATTATCCTATTTTTGTTGAACAACAATTTCGAGTTGTAACTGTATATAGAAATACTAATTAAATCAAGTTTCTATACGTATAATAATAATAATTAAAATATTGTTGTTTGACTTGTACGTAATATGTATCGGAGAAATAAAATTGAACAAACCCGTTACATTTATTCAGTAATGACAACAAAATATTTCTTATCTACATCATGTCAACAGCAGAGTACGAGGTAAATCAAATATAATAATAACCGCAATAAGTATACGATCAGCAACTGAATATTGATACACGTGTCATGATACGGTTTTGGATACGTCACGGATTAAAAATTTCTAATTTCGTTGTTTTCAAAAATCCTACATTAAAACCGTAAAAATTTCAACTAAATTACAAATAGAAAAATTGTACTAAATTTTCGTTTTGCATAATTTATAAATATGCTTTACACTGGTATACGTTTTCAGTTCAAAAAAATTTCGGTATTGTATATAAAAACGAGCCGAGTGATTTCTTTATTAATTCCTTATTCTACGGAAAAAGTCGTTATAATATCAGAATTAGGTAAGGACACTGGACAACAGCATAAGATCACGTCCATCATTGCGATTCGTTTTCGCATGGTAAATTTATATATTAAAATTAAATATGGAAACAGAGGTAATTCGACTTATCACTCGTAGAACGCGCATATTTTCCTAGCGAAATTTTATATTATTTATAGGACATAATATAGAAACTGATATCAGCAACTGGAACACATTAAAAATTTAGTTATGACTATAATATTTCGTGTATTACACGAGGAGACATTCATCCGTTTACCAATTGAAACTCATGAAAACGGTTATTTCATTGTTAATAATAATTATAATGCTATATATACGTATAATGATTAGCTGTGTTAAGTTCAACTCAAGAATGTGACGTTTTTATATAGCATCATTACGTTTGACCACTGAAAACATACTCATGAAATTCAGTGATCTTTGTTCAATTTTTCTAGTTTGGGGACGAATCAATAAACATAGAGGGGAAAATAAATAAATCGTCATTGATATTATTTATTATTCCTCCGAGAAACCAAAAGAACTTATAAAAATATAAGTTACGCACCACAAGCACAATAAATATATATAAATATATATTTACAACTATACGCATAAATAAATAAATTTGGAAGGACAATTTTTCATTTGCATTCGCTACGATTTTTTTAAGTAATAAATGCAATATATTTCATCGTTTTATTTCGATGAAACGCGTGACTATTATATAGTAGTATTTACTGTGCAATCCAATTTCACACGTTTATTTATTAAATCTATAGTAATAACAATTGGGGGAAAATTTTAATCAATAAGATTTATTTAACGGTTAATGACAATACCGCGAATAAAATAGTTTAAACGTTATACTACGTAATTATTTCACCTTAAACGTATAAATTATTTGATTAGAACACATTGATTTAATTAAATTAATTTACATGTTTTATGAATAAGAAATTTCAGAAAACAAGGAATTTTATAATTGCTTTTATACAATTTGCCTTCAAACAATCCGGCCGAGTCGTTTTGGAATTTATTACATAACGTCCAAGTGGAAAGAGCTAAGGAAAAGCGGTTGAATAAACATTGACAATAACCGCGTTTCTATATACGCAGTAAAACAATTGCGTTAAGTGTAATCCGATTCTAAAGGTCAAAATATTATATTATTAATATCGTTTGTTTGCCGTTCGTATTTTGTATTCAACGGTGATGGTAAGTCGAATTTTATGTAGAAATTAAAATTTATTTAATAAAATTCGCTCACACACGTGCGTGTACTAATTTTTATACTTTTGGATTCGCAAAACAAACCGACTCGTTTGTATGAAAATCATTTGTTCATCAGAGAAAATGTTTTATATATTTAACGTATATATTTAGTTTTAAAAGTGTGAACAAGATGTTTTAAAATGCGGGCTTTGATATAATTCGTATTGAAATTATAAAGAATTAAAAAAAGGAAACGTAGAAAACTTTTATAGACTGCTTAAAAAGCAGTGACGCCGTTGCCAATGATTCAGTGATTTACACGATTTGATTTATGGTCACATAGATACCGGTTGACGCGATTATGATGTATTTGTACTCAGCCAAATAATATATCATGCAAAAAGAAAAAAGTAATTGACGAAATTAAATAAAACAATTAAATAGCAAAATAAATTTCATTTCTGACCTTGGTAGTAAAATATTTTTGATATACATTTTTTTTTCAAATAATAATATTTAAAAATATTAAATACAATTTTGTTTTATTTATTTACAAACTTAATACGAGTAATTGAGTTATTTGAAAATTATAAAAGAACTAATATTATTACATTCTTAGAAAAAGTCGAAAAATTAAATAAAAAATTATATACACTTCTAATGTAATTCAAATATTTTACAAAATCCTTTACTTATGCGATTGCGTACGTTTAAAAACTAGAATGTCTTCTTTACATTTAACATAAAAATAATGATAATCGTACTACGTAAAATACTTATTTCATATATTTGTTAATACGTAAATTTTAATAAATATTATCGTGTATTATTCCTGTGACCGAACGTAGGTGTGTCTACTCATTAATTTTATATAATTTAATATTGCTTTGTTAGTAAAAAAAAACTTATTATTACATATAAATAATTATTTATTATGACTGAAAGAATAAAGTCATTGTTCTGGGGAATAAAATACTTAAGAGGTTGCAGTTGGTATAAAAATATACTTATATTTTATTGATTTATGAAAATAAAATTTTTCTTTTTTTAATATGGGGAAAGATGACACAGCATTTCAATTGAATTTTAAAATGATAATGTTTTAATGTTCAAATGGCGGTTAATATGTGATATGTTTCTTTAATAAAATAATAACAAGAGTAAAAGATGAATATTTATTTTATGTTCTTTTTTTTCTCAAGAAAACAAAAAATCTTACAATATATACACATTTGGAAATGAAAACATTATTATATATCATATTGTACAAACAACACAGACAATGCTATATATAATTAGCATTTGTTAATTGATGACACAATTATTAAATAATAAATATTAAAAACAAATAGCATTATTTTAATAATTTATTAATTATTAATTATTTTAATAATTTACCAATTTAGTAACAGAAAATGTTTTCATTAAATTATTGTGATTACAATAATAATTGTTTTTATTCGGTGTTTTACACTCATTTTGGCGCGTACTCCAATAATATTGATTTCTAATTTATACGTAAATTTTTATCTAGATGATTTTATCAATATTTCATATGTTGAGAAAAACGGAGGATACATATTTATAATATAAATTATTATCATTTAAACTTTTATTTTTAACCACCGAGACTTAAATATCGATTACTGCGATCAAAAAAAAAAATTGAAAAACAATTAATTCGTGTTTAATATAAAAATCTGTGTTGTATATATTTTTCTATTAATTATAGTTTTAACGTTTCGTTATAACGCGACTGTCTTGTAACGCGTATTCGACTTATCTAACGCGATTATAGTTTAGTTTTAATCGAAAACACCAACAAACGTTCTTAACGTTGATTCTTTATAAATTCAAAATCGCATGACTTCCCTATTGAATCTCACGTCAATAATGACTGTCAATAATTTAAAACGAATCTTGTAGATTTTAAAACAAATATAAAAACGCAATTATTTAATCCTGACGAAAGAGAAAAAAATACCTATTTGCGAAGAACACCTTCAAATAGGATCGAAATTTCATTTACGAAAAAACTAAATGAATCAGACGAGAATTTAATGACGAACAAATCCTTATATATAGGAAAATATATTTTAAACGACATTGATTGATCGGGTGCGAAGACGCATCAAAGATAATAAGATTAATGCGCATTCTCCTCGTTTAAGATTTATGCAGTAGCTACACCGATAATAATAATAATACATAAGCGTATTATCTTATTGTATCCCAGCTAGTTCACTTGCATTAAAACTATACACGTATCTTATGACTAGACGGAATATTGTTTTATTAACATTTTTAACGCACGTCAAGCTTTAATATTTAATACATTTCATAATGTAAAAAATCTAATAAATATTAAATTATTTTTTTTTAATTTTCTAGTCGAATAATCGCCGGGTATGTGTAATATTTTTACTAAAAAAAAACAAGAAAATAAAAATAATAATAATAATAATAATAATAATAATAATAAGCCTTATAATAATTTATGTGATCGGACTTTTTTTTCCATAGTTGCACCGTGCAACTTGCACGAAACCATTTTTAGTTTTGCGTGACTCGTCTACTTAATCTCCGCGTACGTAAAGTATAAACAATAAATAACGCGTATAGTAACTATTATCATTTAACGTGCAAAAACCACATTAACCTTATTCAATCGAATACATTGGATAACGCGCGCGTGTATTGATGTAACAATATTAATATTGTGTTTTTATACGTTTATAAATCATTATAGATTTAAACCACAAATCTATAGGATATAATCAACAGCAGTATTGTCTGTATAATTAAACTGATTGTAGTATTTTTTTTATGCCCTATATGCCATTTAGGCCTTTTACATGCTTCCACCAAACTTCTCCACACATCCCATTGTGTCATCCAGTCGTTTTGACTCCTCGATATCTGAAATGTCCTTCTTTATCCTATCTAACCATCGCTGTCGAGGTCTTCCCCTTGGTCGCTTTTTTGTTGGGTTTCTGACCACGACATTTCTTATGAGACTTTTACCAGCTCGCCAAACATGGCCACTCTAATAGTTTCATTTTCAAGAATAATCTGATGTTTATCTTATAAAATAAAATTTCCAAATCATTGTTTTTTCGTCTTTCATATTCTCCATTTTGGTTTTGAACAGGTCCGTGTATTTTTCGTGACACTTTCGAAGGTAAGTAATTTCTCTTCGTCTCCCCGCGTTGTGGACCATGTCTCACATGAGTACATTATTATCGGACGTAAATAGGAGGTATACAGTTTTTCTTTTATACCCTTGGATAGTAGTCTAGACTTAAGCATCTTGTTCATGGCAAAATAGGTTTGTTTGCATTACTTATTCTTAATTGGATCTCATTATGCATGTTATTTTTTGTGTTTATGTTAATACCTAAATATTAAAACTTATCCACTTGTTCAAAAGAATATGGGCCGCTTTTAATGCTACCTTATTTACTATATGTCTGGACATTACTAGATACTTGGTTTTATTTTCATTGATAATAAGGTTCATCCTTTGACTAGACTCTATTAGTTTCTCTATTACGTCGTTTTCTGAATCTCCTAATATTACGATATCATCTGCGTACGCAAGCATTATATTCTTGTCATTCAGCTCTATTTCGTGACATACTGGTATATCTCTGATAACTTTTTCGAGCGCCAGATTAAACAGTATGGGAGACATTGCATCACTATGTTTTAATCCAGATTAAACCACACATTGTTGTGACAGCTCTCCTTGGTATCGTACTTTACATTATGTGTTTGAATTGAATATTTCTATCATTTTAATTAGGTTTTTGGGACTCCACGTTGTCCACAATTGTTGTCTATTAATACTGTCATAAGCTTGTTTGAAGTCCACAAAAATCATAAACACTTCCTTATCATGTTCGTAGTACTTCTCAGTACCTCTTGCCGGGTAGTAAAAACATGATCTGTCGCTGACTTCCCTTTTCTGATCGTAGTATTTTATATTAAATACAATTGTTTTGACTCCTGTTCAATAGTTTTATTTTTGAACAATTTTAAAAGGACATTCGCGTTCGTGCACAAATAAATTCGAATAAAACGTATCAAAATATATATTGATATGTTAAACAAATTAAAGTTACCCGAAAATTTGTTGAACTCCGAACCATTTCTTTATGTAAAATATATAACAAATACGACCATAAAAAAAATATATGTTTTCAATACGCGTATCGATATAGAGACAAATTAAATCGTAAACATTAACAATATAACCGTGCGTATAGTCGAACAAAAATTTGAATCGTATGTTGGCTTTACATAGGTACCAGTTTTAATTAATTTTACACATTTTATTGTCCTACGTTATAATTTTTTATGTTTCAAAGTGTGACGAGCGATGTTAATAATTAACGCGCAACAGCAACAACAACAGCAATTAATTCCGGAGAATAAATATAAAGTCGTGTGAACGCGGTGTTTTCGTTAATTTCACGTTTATTAAAAACTAAAATTAAGTGTTATGATGATATTTCTGTATTAAAATTTAATCAACTTTTTTTTTTTTTTGCTCATTCTCATTTTTAGTACTTTAGTAAAATAATGTCAAGTTCGAAAAAATAAAATAAAATACTAATGTCGTTTCCGTAGAAACGTCCTGACCCCTTCCCCCAACTTATTATTACTCTAAAATTATGATACCGAATCTCCGTATAACCGACGGAATTGTAGTTTTTATTTTTCATTTAATACGTACTTTGTTTATTATTTATTTTAACTGCGCGTATACCGTCGTACGAAAGCGCAAATTATAAAATATATATAAAAATAACTATTAAAATATTTTTTGTTTTTGTTTTATGTTTATTCGAAGAAGAAAAAAATATGTCGCTGAAATTGCGCGATTTAAGCTTTTACGATAAGTACGACGTACACATTTTTTTTTTTTTTTACTATTATTTTAGGCAAACTCATAAAGGAATAATTAGATTTTTTTTTTTCATTCATTGTATTCCAGTATATCATCGTTATAATATGATGTTAAATTTACAAACATTGCGTTTAACGAACCACGTAACGTACACGCCGGCGGATCGTATAATTCTATGAGTATTTCCGAGTTAATAAATTACCACGTGTAATGCAAATTTAAATATATCACACTCAAATCTAATGTAATCATATAACTGCTACCACAACAACGTCACATAAATCATAATTTTCCACATGTCACTTATTACGTGACGCGTACATAATAATTATTATATATATATATATATATATATATATATACAAGATACCTATTTGTGCCTCGTGTCTTTATATTTCAATGATACGCACACATATCGTTTTGTAATTACAACTGACACGTTAACCCGCTTACATGTATTTTAGTTTCAATAATTATTTCTATTGTACACAATTGTTCGTTATTATATTCAAATGGACATATACCAATGGATATAAACTCTTCTCGTAACACCGATTATATTTCCATAGAAAAAAGACATTTATACGTTTTTTTTAAACTCGTTTATCGAGAATAACTTCTTACTGGCTTTTTCAATACAATCTATTGATTACCAGCACGCAACGTAACGAAAAAACACAGTCAAGCTAAGGATTTAAAAAAAAAAAATACAAATATGATATATTCATAAAGCACCGTATAAACGCACGCGATAAAAATAAGATTATACATACATGCGTGGAAAAATACAACGAACAATAGCACTTTTAAATCGACACTTATCGAAACGACCAAACGTTATAATATGTCGATATCGAGTTAGCTATTAGTGTTTTATCAAACCACCACCTGTTCTAAAAGAAAAACAGTCGGAACACAAAAAAATTGTTTGTTTAATTAATTTTATTTTTCGCGAATTTTTTCTTTCTCTTCTCAGTTATTACAATAATATACCGATTATAACTATTATAGTGAAATTATAATAATCAATAGGTATAATTTATTTATTTATAATTACAATATATTTAATTGTTTATAAAGGGTGTCCCAATATTCACGCAAGGTTTGCGTTTCTCGTAATTTGTGTGGTACAGTGTTGCCAACCGAAAAAAAAGACGGTGTGAAAGCTGACAGTTCAGGGTTAGACGTAATGGAGCGCTACTCAAACGAACAACGCATTTTCATTGTTGAGCAATATTTTAAAAACAATGAAAATTCCGCAGCTACAATCCGAAATTTTCGTACAAAATATGGTCGAAACAGTGATTTAACTTCATCAACTGTGACGAGATTGATTGAAAAATTCAGAGTAACTGGATCAACCAGTGATCTTGGACACTGTGGCCGTCCTTCAACAATTGTAATTAAATTATTATAGTAAAACCGATAATGACGATTTTAAGCTATTTGTAACACGTTTATAAATCAGTTTTGAATGTTGAAACGTTTCAAATCGCGTTTGTATTTTTTCCAATGTATATTTGTACAAGCAACGTGTCGCACATTAAAATATCGTTTCTTTTTATCCCGATAATCGGATATTCGTTTCTCGCGGTTTAATTCGTTTACGCGCGATTATTTATTGCTCGACACGATCGCTCCGTTTTACCACATGTGATACGCATGTCAAAAAAGTTCATATGCAGTTGAATGCTTCGGTATCGGCACAAATTGGCCATCCCCGCAGTGCAATATTTTATGACGAACTAAACGAACATTTCGTTTGTACGCACAAATTAAGCCGGTATATTGTTTATATGGAATATTACGTTTTAAGAGTTCAATAGGCATTCGTATTGTATAGTTTATGCGGTATCATGATGTTCTGTATAAATTCGGTACGATCATTATTGCCTGTATCCAAATTGAAACTCTCGTTTATGATTTCCCCAGAGCCACGACGGGCCGCGAGACAACAGCTCGTAAAATCCGATGATTGAAGTCGGCGCTTTCTTTAACCGGCACTTATCAGACTTTACGCATCGCTGCGCGGCCGAACGTCAAATTAATACCTATGCGGCTACACCGTTTCCCGAGTATAAGAAAGTAATCGCTTAAGGTACGCTTTTATATTTTTGTGGATACGTTAGTCTGCTATACTCGTAACGAAACCCGGCCAAAGGATTTCTCCGTGCGAGCTTACTCTAATAGTCTCGGCTATATTATGAATGAGAGCTGATGCGGACACAACTCGGTTTACTGTTCGTATGCTAGTTTATTAAAGTATAAAAACATGTATATACACATATATATATATTAATATAGAAACAGTATGTCGGAGGGTCGAGATTACAATGGTCGCCAATAATTGACTTTGCCTATAGCAGACCCCACGCAGACACACTTATTTATGCGTTGCCTAACGTCCGTCACACTTATGATAGACACACAGCCTAGCCCCGGGGAGAGTTGAGGAAGTTGTTGTTGGCTGGCGTCGTCGTGGAAGGCGGTAGGAACTCGCCGGCGGTTGGCCGGTATGTTGATTTTAGGTGGACGCTGGAAGCCTGTGTCCCCTCCGTGTCGTCGGTCATGGGCGATTTGTTGGAAACCCGTGGTCCGTTGGTATCGTCGGTCGCAGACGCCTTGTTGATTCTGGACGGACGCTGGAATCTGCAGAGTATCCGTGGTAGATGGTAGATAGTAGATGGTCGTCCGGATGCTGTGCGATATCAACGGCTTGGTCGGTAGGTCTTCCTTTCGACTTGTAAGAGTAGTTATTACGGTACAAGTGAAAGGAAGAGAATGGTTCCGTTATTGGCTACTCGATGGTTTTCCCGGGAACGAACCAATCACAGCGTCGGCGGTTTTGTCATATGCCGAGAAGGGATAACCGCACGTGGCCAATAGTTGTTGGCCATGAGAAGTGCCATTTTGGTATTAAGTAAAATAGAGTCGTCCTGGTTGTACCCGTTACAGAGCTCTGCCTGAATTTATTAATTATAATATTCGAATTGTACGGTACATTATACATTTATATAGGTCTAATAAAGCTGGTTACTAAAGAAAACAAATTTATGCGGTCGTTCGACGCGAATCGAATTTGTCTGCTGGTTTTAATGATTCATACGATATTAATCTTATTCTATAAATATACACGAGGCCGTAGCCGGCAAAAAAAAAATTTTTTTTTGGAAGGGTGGTTGAGAGTGTAAATATGAAATAACCTAATAACAGAATATAAATCATTAAATTTTATTTGAAGAAAAATTTTCAGGGCGTGGGTTCTGAACTCTGAGCCCCCCTGGCTACGGCCTTGAATATACGCGGTTTAATATAATATAAGTGTTCCCGAACTATTTCCGCCCTACCCCCGGAATCTCTGGTTTGTGTTCAAAACAAAAATACAATATTGTATTATTTTTAATACGCGTTTATATTGAACACAATTCGTACGGTATTAATTTTATCGATATAATTATTGACCTCGTTAAAAGCTCGGATTCAATTTTCTTTATACAAACACAAAACGAATTAATATCGTTGAAAATTCTCGCAATTCAAAACGTCGAAAGACTATAACAAAACGTTCGCGACTCCTATTATTTTAGGTTTTCGACAATATATCAGGAAACAACCGAGATGGAAATTTCGTTAAAACGTAAATGGATTCGTTTCACGAACTTATACATTTTAATAAAACGCAAAGTCGGCGCTACGGCGAATTCAAACACCGAGTTAAATTTCTCTTTTTTTTTTTTTTTGTCAATTCATATACGAAGTGAAAATAATAATAATTTAAAACGTTATCATCATTGGAAATAAACGCGTGGTAGATATAAAGTAAACGTTTGAAATTATAAAACGCTACATTTTCGTTTTCGTATCGGTTAATAAAACCGTTTTAATCAACCGCATTAAACATGTCGATAATTGCTCACGGAATAATTGTTGGATATACATTTTCTCCTTATATATTCGCTTTTGTATGTTTTCAAAACACGAAATCGGCGGTAACGAGAACTAAATCCAGGTACGTGTATAATAAAATAACAATTTTTTTTTTCCACCAATATGATATAAATTTGATTAAATATCTATATAGTTACTATATAGATATGTACACGTTTTTCACGTATACGCGAATATAATAATAAGTCTTCGACAAGCCGTCAAATTCACGTAACGCTATTTTCAAATTCGTCATGACGTGTTATGTACACTTCGCTTCTTTGAATTATTTTCATAAAAAAAAAATATGTATAAATAACTATGCGGAAAACATATATATATATAATAGTATTCACGAGTCAGAATTCGCATATTTTTTTAGAATATTGAATTTCATCGGTAATACAAGGTGTAATGCCCCTGGGTATATCACAGTAGTTGTCACCGCATAATAGTACACGAACAATATTGATACAAAACGTTTGGATAATATCGCAATGTTCGATAAAAACCAATAATGGACGAAACGAAAATATTCGTATTATATAGTTATTTATATTTTGGACAAATATTCCATACAACGCGTATATACGTATTTAAATGATTTTTTTTTTATAATTTATTTTTATTAAATGACGATTAAGCAGTGCAGTGTGAAGCTTAATAAAAAAAAAAAGAACTCGCATTTCGCTGAATCTCGTATTCTCAATGCGGAATAACAAATTGTGTGGAAAAAAGTCTAGTACAGGGTGAACATAAAAATAAAATAAAAATACGGGACACTTGGCAAAACAAATTGAACCTGTCAGTAAATACACTAATAAGTAATTTTAATGTGTAACAAGTAAACCTAACTATAAATATAAAAAATAAATAAATGTGTACTGTTTTTAAATACGAAATATAAAAAAAAAAAACAATTGTTAATACGATTTTTGGTCAATTTTTACTTCCGCTGTTTTTACTAACTTTTGTGCTGAACTAACTGCATCGACAAATAGATTTCAAAAGTTATAAACATTGACAGTAAGGGGAAAAAACAGGATTAATACGGACGACAGACTCGAAAAGAATGCGTCCCTTATAAATTTCGTCGGGACAACGGGACACAAAATTAAAATACGGGACGTACTGTAACCCTAATTTTGGTTTCAGTTTGATTTACGTTAAAAACGAACAACACTTTTCGGTAAAAAAAAAAATGTAAATACGTTTTCGTGAACAATTTAAAAAATATAACGATCCGTGGGACGTTGTGAATGTCGCTTAAGTGAATTACTTGGATAAAGATTTTAGAGTGTAGCGTTATCACTATAAATTTGAAAAGCAATCAAAAAAAAAAATCATTGCATTCGATAAAACGATTCTGAGCGGAGTTTCGGTGCAATATTTTAGGTAAGTTTATAACAAAAAACTATCTCTTTTTATGAATTAAATACCTCAAAACTTATAATTGCTGTAAATAGTCCAAAATTAAAAGAATGTTTTTGAGAATTTTGTTTCCTTAACATAATAAAGAGTTTGTACGTATTTGACGAATATTTCAAATTTCTATACTCGTATTAGATTCGAAATGACGAAGAATTAACGATAATATCGATTTTGACGAAATCGCGTTTATGTACCGTTTTTATGTAATTTTTCGGTAGTTTTTGAGTTCTGTTTTCGGGCGCTTTTGAGAAAATAAAAAAATGACCTCTCTAAAGTACCGACTATAGATGCGATTCGCTACCGAAAACGAACTGTAACTGTGAAGATCGGAGCACTATTTGTGGTAGAATTTTTGGATACAGACAAAAAAAAAGCCTTGTAAAACCGGTCAGAATCCTAATGTAAACGGGACGATTTCCAAATCGATAACGTTATTAATACGCAATAAAGTCTGTGTGCACGTAGATAATAATGGCCGTATAGTTAAGACTATAATAATTTTGACGGAGTCTCCGGCGTATCTTAAAAGGACGCTATACATCACAAATAAGAGACTGAAAACTGGTTAACGGGAACATAAGACACCGGGGCCCACAATCAAAATAAAATGATGAAATTTTTGTAGCACATAGAAGAGAATACAATCTATGTATTTTGAATCAAGTAATTAACTGTTAAAATTTTATGATTTGTGTTTTTTTTTACATATATATTACAAAATTTAAACAAGTTATGAAAAAAATAAAATAAAAACGCTACGACATAGATTAAGTTCTCTTTCACGTAGTTCCAAAAATTCGGTGTTTTTTATTTTGATTTTTGTAGCCCCGGTGTTTTATGTTCGCGCAAACTAGATTTTACACATAGTTGCGGTAAATTGCATGTGTTTTACTTTCAGTATACGGCATCCTCTTAAAGAGATTTATTTCTGCGTTCTACCGAGGGCGACACGTGTATTCTTTACGTAATTCAGAGCACAACGAATATTCGCCGAAAAACCATAACATCATTGGTGGCCCGAAGCAGCTGCGTGATGAGTGTATCTCGTCGACGTCGTCAGGAGTCGAGGTGGGACGGTCAATCAAATTACGTCGTACAGAGATGCTGCGCTTGCTCTCGTCAAGAGGATATAATATAGCGTGTGAAATTAACGCTATACATTATTATATTATACAAATAAATAATGGTAGTACACCGCCGGCACGCGTATAACCGTCCGAAACGACACTGCGATAACGTTGTAATAAAACAACGACGATAATAATTTCCAAATCAACACACGATTTTAATAATGATAATTTATTATTTTTTGAAATCATTGTAAACCAAACGATTTTCGTGTCGGGGAAAAAAAACGTTCTGCCGAGGTTACGAACGATATTGTAGAAGAAAAATTGAAAGTGCTTTTATATAATATTGTACACACGCGCGCGCGCGTGAATATAGTTCACAATTCATCGATCATCGCCCGTTGTGTGTGTGTGTGTATATATGCTTTTTGATACTATACTTTTTTTTTACTACCGTTTTTATGATGAATAAGTCTACGGGGATAACAAATATATTATACCTTTGTCGACCGTCCGAGAAAAATCTGTAAAAAAAAAAAAATTCCTATTTTCGTTATAAATCTTTATCGGTTTTGGCAACGATCCTCGAACGTTTCTTTATAGGTATATAATAAACGCGTATGACCAAACATTTAGAGGTATACTCTCGTACACAAATCAATACGCGATACCGCGAACACCGAGTGACGAAAATACAAATTTCGTTTTTCTAGACGACTTTGAAAAATATAATTTGTGTACATAATATCCGACAACAATCGTTATGAATACAAACGACGCACAAAAAAAATCCTATGATTTGATAATTAATAAAAGTCACAATATTCTGTCCAAAATCAATTACTTACTGTCTATAACGTCGCAATACGAATCGAAATCAATACGTTTTATAATATTTATTCTGGTTTATCGCTAATTACTTTCAGACGAACATAGGCGTGTCTACGGGGATGGCAGGGTGGGCACCGGCCTCCCCAGTGACATTAATTCTCGGCCTCTTGGCTTATAATCTACCGTGGTTGAAACTGTAAATATAAAATATTTATAAAAAAATAACTAAGTAGCACATTAGTTGTAATATAGCGTATAGGAAACCAATTTTAAGATCAAGATAATCTTTAATTTTGCGGGGTGAAAAAATTCCAGGTGCTATATAATTGCCATACAACAAAAAAAAAAGTTACAAATATAGATATAAAATATAGGTCGCTGTAACAAGTAAAAAATTTTAATTTTATAACCGGCCTCCCCAGCCGTGGAGGTTTGGACACGCCTATGCAGACGAATATTATGTTTTAATCGCCTACTATTATTGTCATATGTTTCCAACGAAATTGTTGAACAATTTAATTATTATAAAATGTTTATAATGTCGACAATCGATTCAATTAAATGTGTGTACAATCTATATATAAATATATAAATTCATTCCATTATTTCATGATATATCGTTTAAAGTAGCCGTAGAAGATTTTTTGATTCGTATTTTATTTTCAAATAGATTTTAGTTTTCCGTCTGTATAATATATGGCGTTACTCTTTGCAATGTTCCAGAAAACCTATGGGGAATTAAAAAAAAACAAAATACTCTAAACTTTATTTTTTCAATTTATGATATATTCCGCGGGACTTTACGAACCGTTCGGAGATCGTTTATTTGGCACGGAAAGAACACATCGTTGTATAATTAAAATTCTAAAAAATGTATATTCGTAAAATAATAAAAAAATATTCAAGAACGTGATTACAAAATAAAGCGTATAAAAACTTCGGCGTTTTTTTTTTATATATATAGTTTTAATTTGGATTAAACGTTATATGATTAATTTTATGGCGTCCAAGAGCCGTTATTGCCAAGCAAAATGGCAAATGTCCAATTTCTTCGTTTATTTCACCGTTGAACAATAAATAAATTTTAAGTTTTTTTCTGTTGGTTTTCAAAACGTCATTCAGAAATTCAAATCAATAAAATTCTATACAATATACTTGTACGTTTAAATTAAATACATATATATATATATAGTTAAGAAAAATATTAAAGTATGAAATGTATTTACTATAGTGATTTTTATAACGCAAACAATATAAGCCGGCGCATTGGATAGGCAAATAAATTCGCTCATTTATATAGAATATATATATTATTATTAATTAAATATACAAAACGTATTTCAAGTAGTATTATTAGTCTACAGAATCGTATTTATTTAAATATTTCGTTTTTCATTCAAAATACTAAAAAAATTCCTTTTTACTTATATCGAATATTTTTTCAACCCATTTTTTACACTAAAAAAATATTTAATACAACGTATGTTAGCCTACATTTTTCAATAAATGTACAGAAAATTAAAAACTACATTTTTTCATATTTTCTGACATAAAAAGGTACTAAGAACATTTTTAATAATTTTGTATACACTTTCTACAGCGTATGTTCTGCATTCACATTAAAATAAAATTGAAGTGATTGCTATTATTTGCACTAATACTGACAAAGATAATAACCGTGTACGACCGTCGACCAAAGTAAATATAAACCACTATAAAGATTTTTTGCATATAAAATATAAACCGGTTAGTTTATCCAACGTCTACGATGATAAATCAATCTACTTTGGTAGATCGGACACGCCAAGAACGATAACATAACGAGAACCATTATTATTATATAATGACTAAATATAAGGTGTAGCTGTGAAATAACAATAGAATTAACAATGGAATCACGTTGCAGAAAAAAGAATAAATCGCTCGGTTATTTACGTATCGAAATAATATAAATAATTAGAATTTTTCAATATATATATATATATTTTTTTTTTGATACCCTAAAATAAATTAATTGTCTTTTTCTATACTGGACACGGGCTTGCGTGAATGGATTTCGCAGCAATGATATACTGCAATTCATAACCCGAATACATTGGCAAATAAAACTTTTCGGACAAAAACTTGGAAAATCGCGAATAAAACAAAAGGATTATTTACGAGGGGATTTATACACGCTGACACACACACACACACACACACACACACACACACACATTATACATCTATGGTAGAATAATATTTAATTGGTAGCGCAACTTAGGTTTGAAAAACTATTTATATAAAAATAACAACAACAAAAAAAACACCTGAAAGTTGGACAATTCGTAAATCATACTAATAAATTGTGATCGGAATGAAATAAGTTCAGGAATAACTGGTTATAATTTTTTCCATTCGAAATTCAGTAACACAGTTCGATGCGATCCTTACGACGATCAATGATTCGTGTCCGTGATATCGAAATTGTTAATATGAACAATATATACTTTCGTATAAAAAAAAAAAAATCTTAAATGCTCTTGTAATTCTTTGCGAAAAGCCAATCACAAACTTTTATTGGATTCACTCGGACACAATCTCTATGTTTCCACCATCCTCGATTTTTCTTGTGAATTTTCATTTTCGTTTTCTTCTCCTCATCATAAATCCTTTAAAATATTGTTACGATTTATATAGGCACCTACAAGCTGTCCGGGTTAGGTTTTTGTTATGAACGCCACATTTAATTGATGGGCGGGAGCGAACGATTAGTTTTGGTCAAGAAAATGTGCGCAGTTAACGCTTCTGCTTCTACGGTAAAATAATACGGTTAATTTGATTATTCATATTTCCGTTGAAATAAATGTTAATTGCTTAATACAATTATCGGGCTAAGCAATATATAAAAGGTGATTTTTGGAAAAAAAAGTCACAATAAAATTAAGTGGTAATGTTTTTTTTTTTAAATTAAAATATTATAGTTTAGATGAATTGCGAAAACAATCATTTCCCCCCGTCTTTTCATGCTTCTTAATTCTATTTTTATATTTGAATTTTAATTGAACGACTACAGTTATTTAGTTCTAGTTTACAATTTTCAGAATTAACTACTTGAACGTTACTGCCATAAAAATGTTTACTCAAAATTATTTCATTTCTATATTTTAACGTTTTGAGTTTATTAAAAATTTTACCTTTCGAATAAAATAAATGCTTATTAATAAATTTTTTTTTTTTTTATTTCCATAACGTTATTATCGTTTCGAAACACCCACACCGAAACCGTTACCATTCTAAAAAAAAAAAAGTTACGATGTAAAAAAAAACTTACATTTAACTTTTGAAGTTCACGAAACAAAATCTAATAATAACTTTTAACGAATATATATATTTTTGTATTATCTCGTCGAATTAAAAAAAATTAATTAACTCGTACAGCCTCAATGTATAACACAATATTATAGCGCATATATATATATTTATATTGGCTGTAATTACAGACGAACAATATTGTTGTCATAGGTAACAAATTCGAAACCGCACACTGTTGGATTCAGATTGAAATATTTCAAATACGCACATCAAACGGTTATATCACATAATATATACATATATTATTCGATCACAAAGTCCGTTGAAATTCCGAACAGATTCAAATTCCACTCACCTCTTATTCCTAGTACAACCACACGAATTTCACTCTATCGACGACTATTACAAAGAGGCTTTCGCAATAGTCGGGAAAAACATTCCCTTCAAAAACCGTAATATCCTGTTAGGGAAATTTTTTACCACGAATAATTTATCGCGGGAAAATAATGAAAAAAAAGGAACAAATCAAATAACCTATTATAATAATACGGAGAAGAAAATTATGACGTAGAAATCCACATTAGAAGGAAATATTCAATTAGGGATTCAATGTCCAGGTGAAAGTTAACACAGGAAACTGTTGTAATATGCAGGAGGAAAATGTTACGATATTGTACGATTTTTCTTATAATATATTATATTATTATCACTGAACTCAATACACAGAACGCGCATTCTGAATAATTCTCGCATATGAAAAATGGATTTCTATAGTGAACCGCCATATGCATTCCGTTTCTATTTTCCTGTTTTTGTTACCAACTTCGTTGTGTAATAATAACCGAATTTGGTGCTAACATTGATAACACGATCACGTCGTTTTGTGTCCTGTTATCTCGTTGTAAATAATAAAACGTGATAAATATCATGGAAAAAATTATATTTCATCGTATCATCCATGACTTTAGAACGCATATGGCGGCCTTCTGTCTGGGGTCATATTTTGATTGATACACGCGTTCCATGTATTGAATACAGTGATTATTATTCACATTATTTACGAAATTATTATTTTCATAATAACGCGTGTTATATTTTCGCATACAACTCGTTCCTGCGTAATATTTTTCTCCGTATTGTTTTCCCGAGAACTTTGAATTCCAATTAAACGTTTTCTCGTAATTAATTTCACTCTATTTCCCAATATTCTTTCCCGGTTTTTATATTCGATACAAGTTTTTCCCGAGTTTTCTTTTAACATAATTCCTACATATTAAATTCCGGATTTTCGTAGCTCCTCTTACAACAGAGCCCGAGTAGAAATCGACGATATTCTACGACAAACGGTGCGCTTCCGTAGCGCGTATGTCGGCCGTAACTGTATTCACGTCGGAAATACAATTCCTCGGGACCGCGGACACTGTGTCGAGTCTTGTGACGAGTGCGAAACTCCCATTCACCACTAGAAAACGACACGTTTTGGCGACACGCACCTGCGTCTTGGAACACGCCAGTTATTTGATAGACAGTCGTTTTAAACTTGTCACGATCGCCTCCTCCGTCTCGTCTACCAACATGTTTAATTATTATCACAGACCATACCTCCTTTCTATCGTTCCTCGCAAATTGCCTTGTTCAATTATTGTAAAAACGAAAAACTCGCTATCCTCCATCGTTTTATTTTTATTTTTACGACTTATGGCCATTGCTTGAATTGGGAAAAATTTTTTTAAAAAATGTGCGTCCCTGAAAATTGTACTTAATGTCTTGAAAATTCGTGGAGGCTTCACTCTTCCCCCCCGACCCCTCAGTCATTACTATATTTTCAATTAAATAAATCTATCGAATCTGTAATAAAATAATATCAAATCTTTATTATTTTGGCGTTGATAAGAACATTTAAAGACAATTTTGTTATTTTCGTTAATCCAATAAAATTGTAAAAAGATAGTCCTGCCCGTCCCATTCCGTTCTCACCTTTCCCATTACGAAAAATTAGAAGGGTTACGCTAAAATATTTGTAAAAAAAGAAAAGGTACTCCCCCCCAATTAAAGCACTGCTTATGGCCGTGTAGAGAATAATAAATTATAAAATTCCGAACGTTATAATTTACACCGCACTTCAGACAAATTTGAGCTCAGTCGTTAATACGTCCATTTGGCTCGTATAGGCAGTTCTAGTTATTCTCTAATTATTAATTTTGATATAATATAATAGCGTAATCAGGATAGCACGAACGCGTTCGGGTGAACCTATATTTAGTCTTAAAGACAACCAGGTCCAGTACACGTGTTAAGACGATGTAAATACGCGCCCGAATATTTTTTTTTACGTTTATGCGTTACTTTCTGACTTCAAATCAAATCAAACAGTTCTAAAAAAAAATTTACTTATATGGATTTAATAGTTACGTTTAATACACTCATTATTTTAATAATAAATTGATTCAAATTCACCAGCTCTTTTTCAAACGACATATAATATCGTTATATCAAAGTACTAATATATTTTTAAACGTGTGTAGGTATATAAAATTACGCTTTTTTAAGCATTCTATAATTACGTTTTATTCATATATATAATAATTAATACAAATATATACATATATATTTCTTCCGACATTTTATTGATTTATTTTAAAATACACACTGTGTACCTACGTATATACTCTTCGAAATTTGTCGTTTATAACGGGAATGGAGACGTTAAATCTAATTAAATTCCTTGTAGAGTTCCTTATTTGATATTTGCATATATTAAGATATTTAATGAATGTTTTCGAGGTTATCATTATGTCAGTACGCTGTAGATTTTTTTCGCCGTATCTCTACGCAAGTAATTAAATATTGAAGTCTGATGAAACTCTAGACCAAAAAAAGAAAAAAATTCATATTGTTTACGAAAATTCAATTCAATGTCATACGAAAATTAAATGAAAATAATGTGTATATATATATAAATACTTTTAATTATATATAACATTATATTAAGTTTCTCTTATATTTTATATTTCTATATTTATTTTATGTAATTTACAAGAACAAAAGGAAAATAATAATAAATAAAAAAATATATGAAAAATTGAGCATGATATTTTTTAATACTGTGGTTTACCCAATACGATATAAATAAATAATTTTTTACTTTGGGTTATTTATTAAATTTTTTCTGTAAAATACATTGATAATAAATTTATTTAGTTATTTTTAATAATTACTCTTATAATAATATTAATAAAATATTGAAATTAATCAGTTTTCATCTAGTAAAATTAAAATTAAAAATCGTATTCAAAAACTTTATTATTTTATATGAAATTTGTTCGGCGCGAAGTTTTTTCTACACGCGTTATAAATAAATAAGTAATATAAATATTTAATGCCACTTTCCTCTATTTACAGCGAATCGTTTACATAATATTATAATAAAAGTTTTACTTACGATATTTGTTTTTGAAAACGTATTTCAATTCAATTTCTATTACCTGAAAAAATAAAAATAACGTGCAATGTTATTAACGTTATAATATAAGACACAATTAATTATTTATTTCGAAAGAAAAACACGTTAACACCTGCACGTTACAGAATATTTCTTTTATATATATATATATATATATAATAAATTTTAATTGTGCAAAAGTGAGCACTTATATTGCAGCATGTTCTAATATACGCCTAAATATTATTGTACAGAAAAGTAAACGAAGAAAATCATGACGTTGTCTTAAAATGTATTATTATTATTATTCCGTTATAGATTCGTTTTAAAAGCGTTTCGTTTCGAAAACAATTTGCTTGGACAAATGCCTTATATTTATAGTAATAATTTTTCTCTTCTCAGAATATTTTACAACTATAGGAATATTATTATTGTTCAGACCACAGTTAGTAATATCGCGAATCAATACATACGTAATATGTACACGTATATATTGATATACGTACGTATGGCGAAACAACGAAGGGTTTAAATACCAGGTGTCTACAATATATATAATACATATAAACGTGCGTGTATATTTATTTCAGTACAAATGGAGTGGTTCTTTTTATATTTCTATATATATATATATAAATCTTTTGTTCGAATATTATACCCGTGGTGCTCACGTTATATATATATATATTATATATACGAGTTCTATATTATCCTCACACTACTCATTCACGGCTTCAACTCATATTTTAGCTCTCTTTGAATTCTAATATATGTATTCAACACTATATATATATATATATATAATAGTGAAATACCGACATTTTTAATTAAAAATCCCTCCTCGTGGCGTCTCTGTTTTGCGTCTACCACTTATAAATCATCTATTGTCCGCCGTGCTTTTCAACAATAATTATTATTATCAACATTATTGGTCGCGTTGACTATCACGCTATATTATCGATCTCTGAACGACGACGACGACAACGCCAGTATACGCGCTATGTTATAATAATATATTATAATGCCTCGGATTGTTTTCTTCGTCTCCCGATCTCCTCGGAACAGCATTACAATGGACACAATGAATAATAATAATAATAATAATATTGGGTCTGAACGCGTTTTTTTTTAACGATAACGTATAATAAACGGTGGCCGATATAAAATATAATTAATGATAATTTGAATTGAACGGGGACGTGAAAATATCGTTATTTTATAATTGGCTTAAGTGGTTGCGGTTATTGTAGCGAATTACAACAACGATATTTTTCTACAATAATACCGGCCAGTTACGACTATATTATTGCGTCTGGCACTTCCTATTTTGCCGTCTGATCGATGCGTATTACACCTGAATTATATATAGCATAAATGCGATTCGAGGATATGGCAGGTTTACATACTCGATAAATAATCTATATATATATATATATATAAAATAACTTGTCTTGACTGAATGATTCATCAACGCACAGCCTAAACCGCTGGGCTACACACTTGAAATTTTGCACACAAGTTTCTTCTACATCGTAGGCGAGCTCTAATAAAGGATTTTTCAAAATTCCATCCCTTAAGGAGCAAAAAAGGGGTTAAATTTTGATATATCGATCAACACACACCCCGAATCGCTAGGTCTAGAGACTATTTTTAATTATTTTACAATACAATAAAAATTATTAAAATATTTTAACCGTTATAGATGGTGATTAGTCTTAAAAAGGCATTGCTTCCACAGCGAGTTACACCCAAAAGGAGTTGAGTACACAATTATTTTCCCGGGCAACGCCGGGTAATATTCAGCTAGTAATTTATATAAAAAGTCAACTCTAATATTATATAGTATACGAACGAGATGTGATGTCCTTGCTCTTGATCGCCAATGATCGATAAAAAATATCGGGGAAAGTGTTACTTCTTAAAATGAAACACGTTTTGAACGCAGTTTGCTGGTCAGTATAATATATGCGTTTACACAAACACCGATAGTTTCCAAATAAATGTTTGCCGTAATATTTAACGTTTTTTATATTCGTGAACATGGTATATACGAAATATGGTAACGTTCTACTTTAATGTTTCTCTGTTTTATCGAATACACTTAAATGCAATAATAAAAATATATCAACGTTCAGTATACGCACTTTAAAAATAATAAATAGTAATTATCGTAAAATTTAATCGGTCGAAAATTCCGCCTCCTCCTCCGAACGAGTACCGATTCAACACTATCAAGACGTACACAACGGACCGATTTTAAAAACCGATCGCGTAGTTTTTAATATTGAACGCGAATCAAAAAGAAATCACGACCTATAAAAAACAAAATCTGTGTAATATATTCTTAAATATTATACTATTATATATATATATAATAAGTGTGTACGTATATGACGATGGGCTATAGAGCGATACGTGATAATGTTATGTGTTGAATTTAATCGAACGGGTTGTATGTTCAAGACGATAGATTAGAAAAATGTATTTTACAAAAGCACTAAAAACGAGTATAAAAATGTAAATGTGACATAAATAACAATTCCCGACCCATTATAATAATTTATATCCACTGCGCTAAAACGAGATATTTTGTTTTACGTTAAAAATATATAAATTATCGTAATAAAAATCAGTATAATCGTCGGAAGACCCAACCCATGCGTCTTGTTTGATACGAAAAGTGTACTTGTTTCCATACGTCCTTACAGAGGATTACGCGTGTCATATATATATATATATATATATATATAAATTAATTCTAAAATAATTTATTTGTCTATAATATTATATTGTGTTCGTTTCGTCAAACAGTTGCGTACTGGACGGATATTTAATGGATGTTATTTATTCGTATTACGAAAAAAATAATAATAACCAAGGCAATGACACGCGTTGTGTTGAAAAATCATTTCGCTCCGTTACCCCGGTACAAGACAACATTATTATATTACATCTGAATAGTAATGTCAAAACGAAACAATAATAAATCATGATATTTGATTATAAACAAAACATGATTCAGTAATGTTATATAGACTTGAATTTTAAACGAGTGAACATTGTCGAGAAATTGTAAATGAAAAAAAAAAAAGTGGAATATCGATGTCATTAATTTATTTTTTTTCTTATTTATTTATATTACATAACTCGTACGAAAATAAAATATTTGAGAAATGACCAAAATAGTTTATTTAGTCTAAAAAATGATTTACACGTAATACATATTCGATGAGTATAAAATCGGTTAAACCCGTTGAGCGGCGTATATGATTTATTTAGTACAAAACAGAAAATCGATTTTCACATTTCATTTCCCCGTGCATGAATTAACATACAATAATGCATGTATAGGTTTTTTTTAATGTGTAAATCGCGAAATGGATCAATTAAAAAAAAAAACAATTCGATATATGTACCTAATTATGCGCATTGCCGCGACTTGGGGTATAGCCCGTTTTAATATTCTGGTTAAAAAAGATGACTGGTTTTTTTTTTCAATTTAGAAATTACAAATATCGCGTACTTAATTTATATACGAATATGTCGTTAAAAACGTTTTTCTAAATTTAAAATGTGATTTCAATATAAAATTGGTTTAGCGAAACGAAACACGGATCGCGTATACGGCGTATAATATATTTTTTTAAATAACAGTCTCAAGAAAGTATTTACGAATAACTTTTAAGTGTTTATATATGGAAATTATGTCCGTATATATATATATATGAAAATAAATGGAAAATAATTCAAGTGTCACGTCTTTACACTTCACATACCAGCATTTATATTTGTTCCGCGTATTTCCTTCTGCAAAACATCATAATATATAATATTTATATAGGTTAATGTAAGTAAAACGTTTTTGGTTGTAATCGCATACGCTCAACATTTTTACATATATTTTTCGGAACGTTTGAAACTCGCTAATTCATAAATAGCATGGTTTTGACGAAACTGATTTTCTTTAATTTTTTTTTTTTCTTGTAACTCGGAATTTTATAACAATAATATGCGCGTGATACCAGAATAACGACCGGCCAACCTACAACGAAGGTCTAGAACAGTATTTCTCAACGGAGGCAGTGGAGAGGTGTTGAAGGGCGGGAAACTCGTTTTGGGCAGTAGTGAGCACATTTTTGCTTTAGAGGTCTGCATGTTCCAGTTTGAAAATAAATATAAATACTGAAATGATCGTCCACTGAATGCGGAGATTCAGATTCAGGAAGAATTGATCGAATTTTCAACTAATAAGACGTTGAAAGCCAGCTTCAAGGATGGTGATCGACTAGCAGAATTTCGGCTTCAAGCAAACACCAGTCGCCTCTACCATGGACTGTCGACTGTAATCAAAATATTTTGTAATTTCCTCCTACCTCGTCGAGCGAAAATTCAGTACTGTAAACGGGTCTAGTCACAAAAAGAAAAATCGACTCGACTTTGTGAAAAAAAGAGACTTACGCCTTCGTCTCGCTAACATTGAACGTAGGTAATGTCAAGAAACTGCAAGCTCTGAACCGCGAAGCACAAACACGTCCCACTGTTAGATGTACGCTACTACTTCTTTATTGTAAAATTTAGTTCTTTTATTGGTGTTCTTTCATATATATATATATTTTTTTTTTTTTAATACAGAATACTTCTCAAACACGCCTTTTAAAAATTTTTCCATTAATCGTTTCAATTTTACAATTCAGCACTCCCCCTCTGTTTCCCATTCCCTAAATTACGAGATTTTCGACATGGGACGAGAGTGTTGAGAAATATTTTATTCACCTCAGAGGGGCGACAGCTTTAAAAAGATTGAAAACCACTGGTCTAGATTACTGTAGTCGACGCATTTTGACACGGCCTGTGAACGCATATTATATTGTATATCGATAGTAATCAGTCGTTCGTTCCGTTTCGCAACAAAAGCAGACGAAAATTCGATTATATTACGCGCACGATAAGGTCGTCTTCGATGACACGCGCAGCGAAATATTTATTATATAACGCTGCAGTAATTGAAGACACAACTGTGCGATAACCAGATACGTCCAAATTTTGCCGAAAAATCACGTTTATATACAAAATGTCGAGAAAAAAAAACTTCTCTACGAATTTTTGAGACAATCAAATACGTTCAACAAATATTTGTATTGAAGATATTATATATTACAATGAGATATGAAAAAAAAAACACTTTTTAAATTTCTATTCGGTGCAGTAACACCGAATATATCCGGGTATATCTTATACGCCTTGTTACATCTATATATAATGATTTCTCCCCCGATTAAAAAGACGAATGATTAAATAAAATTTATTAAATTTGTGGTATATCAACCGATATAATAATATCTCAACGTTTTTAAATATATATAAAAAAAAACGATTTTGTGTCTCCCCTGAAAAACGTGTAAATTCAAAAGCGTCTTGTTATTGCACTGCAGGCACGTTCAAATGAATATTTGTATATTGTCTTCAATAATAACGTATTTCTGTACCGCGAAGTCGATATAACATTCTGTGAATCGATATCGATGACCGACGATCGTTCATTCAGCTGCAGCAGCAGTAACAACCGCGTATAAATTGCACCGTTCGTTTTTCAATTTCAGTTTGTAGAGCTTTTCGGCGTTCTTAAGAGTTAGCCGTATACGTATTGCACGGTCCAAGTGTAAATGGAAGAAATTAGTATTTTGTCATGCGAACGAGTGTATTTTATACCGGACTACAAATTATTTGTCACTGTCCGACGGTCAATAGACGTTACACGCGATGACAACAATTGCGCGCCACACTCGTCCTATATGAACGGTCGACCAACCGCGTTTTATATTCAACGGCATGTATAGCGTTACAATCAGTCACAAATTAGTCATTACGAATCGGTTTGGGGCGTTTGTTGTAATTATGTTCCGATTGTTATCCTCCTTGTCCAAATTATATGTGTTTGTGGACACGTGGCCTGCGGGTTAAGAGTATTCTCGATTTAAATATTATATTACATTGAGAGTATAAAATATATTACTCGTCGTTTCCATTACGTTATTATTATTATTTTTTTTTCGTAAATTAAAATTTACGAGAAAACACGACGTGCCGAACGAATTTTTATTTTTATGTGTCTCTTGAAATCGGAAAATCGGTCACCGGAAATCTCTAAAAATGAAAAGAAGTGTTGAAAAAAAAATTCGTAATAATATTATTATATCGTCGCTCGGTACGTTAATTCGAGAACGAAATAAAATGTATTTTTAACTGATTTATAGAATAAAACGTTTTTTAATATTCAATGTTATGTACTGTATATATTTTTTTGATTTATTGTGCCAGACCGTGTTTCCACATGAATGTTGATTACTTTTTTATACGCTTTATTGTAAGTATACTATATTACACTAATTTTATAAGACAAATCGTAATAACGTATATTTTTGTACAAAAAATAATAATAATAATAATAAATTCTGTAACTATAATTAAGTGTTACAACGACCGTTACGAACGTTTTACGGCGGTCTTATAATATGACGTGTCTGTACATCGAAAAAGTTCAACATTAGTGAGGCCGAGTGGGGCGAGATTACAACGAATTTATCTCGACGTGCACGTACACTGAAAACTGATAAAACTTAACGATTACGGTCCTAATACAATTGTATTAAATGTACAATTTATTCTGAAATCTCCATCCACGCAGATGACCATTATAGTATTGTACGGTGCCGTAATTGGTACCTATTTCACTCGAGGTCGTTGAATGCGTTTAACAAACCACGTGCAGGTATATGCATATATTGAATCGTTAATTAAAACGAGTAGGTAAGCGCGCGCAGAAGAAACAATTTAATACCGTTAATGTCGTCCTTATAACATTTTTAAAATGTAATTCCATTACAAATTTAATCAATATTATAACAGCTGTATAGTAAATAAATATAATAAAAAAAAAAATACGTGTAATACAGGTCTGTTAATTCGTTCCAAGTGTTTTTTTTTTGTGGAAAACAAAAAAATTAATAGAAAAAACGCTAAAAAAAAAAATTAATAAATTCCGTTGTTTCGCCGTTAATATTCAGAAAATTGTATAAAATAATGAAAAAAACTCTTACCCAAAATATACCTATATTTTCATATTATTGTAAATACTGTAAAATTCCTAAAACGATCTAAAGCTGATTTTATTTTTTTTATCTACACGGTGTTCTAATAAAGAATATCGCATCTATAATATGCATTTAAATGACCATTAAATTCAGCGAATAAATGATCACTATAATACGGCTAATAGCTGGCATATTAAAAGTCGACAAAGTAGGGGGGAAAAAAATCTCGAGTTAACCATTGTGTTAGTAATAACGAATAAATATCGAACAAATTTTGGCATAGTATCAAAAAATAAAAAAAAAAGATTTAAAAAAAAACAAGTTCTGTAAGTGAGAAATGAATGGAAATGAAAAAGGAAAGAAAGTAAATCGTTGAACAATGCCCTAAACCGATTTGGATGGTGTACAAGAATAAAAAAACCTTGTCAGATCTTCAACAAAAAAAAAATAATAATAATAATAAAAAATTGATTTTTCAAGCTTATATATATATATATTTTTTTTACAACTAAACCCTAAAAATTTAATCATAATAATTATTTATTTTTTAATCTATTTAGAAAAATACTAGTTATGCGAATAATTTGATCGTATGTACATTTCTTAATATGTGTGCACTTAATTTAATACACATTTACAATAAATAATAATGTAATTTGTAAGTGTATTCACGTAAATATTGCATAGTAGTGTTTTAAAGTACAACGTTTAATGTAAAAAATATAGTTTTCAAAGAAAACCGTTTTTAAAACATAATTTCAATACATTAGATTAAATAAATGTTGAAACTGAATTGAACAATTGTTGTATAATATAAAACACAAAATTGGATTACAAAAATATTTTTTTTTTTTTTAGTAATGCAAAACATCATTATGCACGATGGATCAACGTATTTTTATAATTCACGTCCATTTCGAAAATATTTTCAAACCCTTCTTTCTTCATCGACAAAAGTCATTTAATTTGGATTTTTTATTCCGCTCTTTATAGGAGACAGAAACCAATTTTAAAATAATATAAAATTCATTGGTAATAGCAACATTGTTCTATTAATATTATAATCTTTAAAATTTTTAATTATAAAAATATCTCGTTTTTCTTGTAAAATTTCATACAGAAAAAATTTTTCAACGGGTTTGCATGATTACATATAAATTAATTTTATAATGGACTGATATGTGTTTTTTTTAGTCACTAATTTATTTCGAATAATTGTTCAAAGATCACAGATCAAAAGTTCATGTCCAGGATATCGATTGAACGAGCTACATTAAAATAGTCTGTATCAGAGGTTCCTAAACTGTGGGCAGCGAAAAAATTTTAATATGCAATTTATATTATATTAAATTTAAATCATTTCCATATGTATTCTTTTTTTTTTTAAATAATTCGTTCTTTGAAATACAAAATACATCATGCACAACACTACGAACATGAATATTTCATTATTTTAAATTTTCGTTTTGTTTTATACGTCTAACAAAAGCAAAAATAAACTGAAACAATCGACAAACGTTTTAGACATTTTTTTCTCGTGTTATTCTACATTCGAAATTCTTGCATTTAACGGCGGTACTCATGTTGAAGACACTTTTTTTTCTTTTCACTTTTATCGTTCGGTTAAAATAATAATAAACAATAAGTTCCTGCACTCTAGAGATCTTTAAAACATTTTTTTTTTATAACGCTATTAAAAATTGTTTAACAAAAATTATTTGTTTATTCGTCGTGACAATAAATATTGACATTATGATAGTTTCAATCGTCCGTTTGTTTTTTCCTGCGCAGTGTAAGAGTTCCGTTAAAACATAGCAATACATACTGCCATGGAAAATGAAATAAAAATGATCGTTATAAAAGCAATCGTGATTTCAATTGTCCGTTTATTTCAAATTGAAGAAAAACAGTTTATGACAATACTACGAAAACTTTTTTTTTTAAATAACCATATTTCTTCAATATCTACTACAAATGTCAATGCTCGCGTTATGAACTTCATTTTTATTTATTTAGTTACTATTACTGATTTTGAATTTGAAAAAAGTGCGGTTAATCATATAATTATTATAAATATTCACAATCAAGTAATATTTTTTACTGATTGTCCATAAATACATTTTTTTTTTTTAATTTTCGTTCATTTATGTGTTTCGATCAAAAATTGGATTTAACATTTTGTAGGAAATATACACCTAATTTGTTTTTGACGGTGGTGAACGCGCATTATTAAATGTCGTAAAGCCGGGATTTTTAAATCGCGACAAGGAATATAATTTAAAAATTACTAAAAACGACTAAACGGATAAAGCTTCCGGAGGTATATACTTTAAAAATAAACAAAAACCTTTTAATATTCGTAGAAATAATTACATGTATATAACGTAAACTCTTAATTTTATTATGCTATACCTACAGGTTTCGCTCTTTATATACGTGACAAATATTTGTAATATAAGTATTCGAATATTCGGTAATACTGTGGCACGTTATATATTGGCTCATTTTTAAATCAACTTTATATTAATGAAAATTCATTTTAACGGCCGTGTATATATGAATAATACATCAATAAATATTGTTTCAACTAGTAATCCAAAATGGGATTTCTTAACAACAGTACATGTTTAAAATAATCGGATTTTTATGATATAATATCGAGCTAAGAATGTAGGTACAATAAAAATAAATATACAGGTATATGTTATATATCAAAATTTTCTTCAATTATCCACGATTAACGAATTTTATTTTTTATTTTTTAAGTCAAAGCGCGTTCAATATGAATATTTTAATAAAATTTCACTGTTCGCTATTTCGAATCAGAAATTACGTGTAATTATTCAATAACATATCGTCATAATTCAGCAAAACAAAAATACCTTTATGCACGAGTTGAAGGTATAATAAATCCATGTATATGAGACAATACACGAAATATTACCGACATGAATCTCTTAATCGAAAATCCAATTTATAAAAAAGCTGATACTTTTAAGAATAAAACGATAAAATCATAATCGGTTATCGATTTAGAATGAAATTTAATTACTTTTTTCAACTAAGTATATATGTACACTATATATATACTTAAATGTATATGTACTTATATGTACAGTATATATGTATTACACTTAAAGAAAGTAGTCACCAGATAGCGTTACAACACAACATGGGTAGCGGTCAGTCTCGAACACACACACACACACCGCAGTCAGAAGCGAACTACGTTGTTCACGCGTGACCGCCGTGACTACACTGAGCGGTCCGATGGTTTCGGACCGCTATTTATATACGCCTTTCTGCCACGCCCTCTATGTTGTGTCGTAGCGCTATCTGGTGACTACTATTTTTCCCCCGTTTTATTACGGTCGGCTGACGCATTATGTCGGTATATGCGGGTGTTCAGTTTGACGCTGACCGTACGCGCATATGCAATCTGTATTATTTATTTTTGTTATTATTATTATTTCGCGTATTTCAATGAAAGAAATGAACGTAATGATTCATCTTTCCTCGTTGTACACTCGTTTACACGTTTACTCGTTTATTTTACACGTTTACTATTTATTTAACTTTCACTCGTTTACTCACATTTACACGTTTACTCGTTTACACTGTACACGACCGACCGAGTTTGTCGTTAGCTAAGTACTTGACTCTCGTTCACGGCCGATGATCAGTCGCTGATCGTCGGTCGAGCACTAATTCCAGCCCTACACATGGGGGGCAAAAATTGAGCATAACTGTAACATAATTGGACCAACTGACATAACACAAGTCGGTGCTGTTAGGTCAGAGATGTACTAAATTTAAAAGTATCAGATTTCCACCTTATAACCGACACTGACTCGAATACAACCAAAATTCGATTGCCCAATTCTATACTCTATTCAGTTTAAGATTATAGCGGAACGCGCACGATGAATAAAACCGGAGCGATGCTAGCTGACCTCCAGCCCACTAGACGGCTAGTAGCTCCTCTGTCATTGGCTGTTGCAGTCGGCGGCAGTCGGCACACGACGGTTTCCGACAATCAGAACACGAACCAATTTTCTTCCGCCGTCCGGTATAATCTTAAACCGAATGGAGTTTATATACGAGCGGCAGCCGTGCAACAGTTGATCGACTTGGAATTCGGAGCGAGTATTCGACGATGGATCGGATCTCTCGCGATATTGATTTCCACATAAAAAACGACGGACAATTCAGTGGCGTAACTCGAACTTCTAATGCCCGTGGCAAAATAATCCAGGAGGCCCCTATTAGTTTTAGTGAGAAGGGGTATAAGGCACATGCACCCTATCGCGGTGCGCCACTAGAAGAACCGTATAAATTGCGCCAAGTACATCGATAAACCGACATCTCAACCGTTTTTCTTTTTACGAATATTATGCGATTTTTGATCGGTTCGTAACGAAAAATAATAACGCGCGGAACATTATGCGGAATAATACGTAAACGCGGTAGTACCTGCGCGCGTGGCCTTAAAAACACATTATATTCGACGATAAATTATTTAAAATATATATATATATATATATACACGTGGCCAATAACTGCGCACCATAATATATATATATATGATTTATATAAATATATAACGCGCGTAAAACAAACGATCGGACCGTAATAATATATAGTTCAACCATACCGATAGATCCACCGAAAATATCGCGCGTTCGATTAAACGTAGTATCTTTTTTAATACACGATTATATCGTATTTACAGCAAACTGGCACGTGCAGTGTGTGTATTCGATTCGATACGTGTAATTATTATTTCCACATGCGTCCAAATATTATGCAGTCGGCCAACGTGAGACCGTGTGCAGTGAAAATCGTTTGGTATTACAAAAATATAAAAATAAAAATACGGCGGACAAGTAGAAATTCAAGGGAAATACAATTTTTTTCTACTTATCGGCGTGTTCGACTCACTATTATAATAAAATTATATGAGGTTTTCGAGTTATCAATGTTTTAGGGGGAAAAATTCGACTAAAAGAGTTTAAAAAAAAAAATGTATTACCGGTTTTTATTATTATTATTAGACGCATAAATTACACAGTGTGTATTGATAATAAAATTATAATTGTTTCGAAATTATTATTAAAAAAATATGATAAGAAATGTGTACGACGTTAGGACTGTACAAGAAATTATTTGATGTCTTATTTTTAGTTTGGTCCTTGCACGCGTCATTATCGATTTGTATTTTCTGCCACGTTCAGAGCAGGGTATACACTGTATCGTGCACATTACTAAATTGTTCGGTACGCCACCAATAACGAAAAGTAATCCTTATTATCCGTCTATATTCGGAATGTTCCGAGAGTTTTCTATAGTTTTTCTTTCGAGTAATCGAGGTTCTCGCAAAGGAAAACGGCATTTATTTCGAATTATCGAGGTTCTGCTGCGTATATCTTACGCCGCCGTTCTATATATTATTATTTTCGAAGTCTCTACTACATAGAAATTTAATATTCCGAGCGTTGCGCATGAATGCATTGGTTTTAAGTGTTTTTTCAAAAAAATTTAACACTTTTTTTACGTTGAACAAGTGCTCGGATTGTCTTGACACGCAGTGCTTTACGTTGTCATATTGTACTCATATTAAATGCAGGTTACGACTATATTTTATACCATTTTTGTTTACCCCGGCGGTTTCCTCAAATGTATTAAGAAAAATAAAAAAAACCGGTAAAATTTTCGACGTATCCGTTTTGACTTTTAAACACCTGTGCAAATAGTTTCTTTAACTCGTTTCAGTCATAATAAACAACACACGCGGTTTTTTTTAATTAAAAAAAAAAAATTAGAATCGCTATTATTGATGCGATACGACGTACATCCCGTGTGCGAAGGATTTTCGTGGATTTTCGAGTCCGTATATTTTCGCGTGCAGCCGTGTCGTGAACCTTGTTCGTCAGCCAATAATGCTAATCGTTATTTTAGGTATGACATTATATTTATCTTGTAATCGTTGAAATAATCTTGTAGTTATTTTGCTCATTTATCATTAAGAATAATATTATCGTAACGATGTTTATACCTAAATAAATGAATCGGTCGATTTTTGGTGCTGGACGCTGTCAGCTGCATACTTATAGATAATATTACATAATGGATAGACCATATTCGTTATCAGGCGTTCCCGAATATTCTGTCTCACTCGGCGAATATTTAGATAACCGATACGTATGTAGATAACAGAATGTACTGTTTTTCAATTATTATTTCATGGAACAAATTATTATTTTATGGAACAAAAAATAATTTCTTGCTGAGTAGGACAGAAGATTTGATTTTAATATTGCTATCTCTCTTCTTTACTCAGGAACGCTGCCCGTTACACATATTGCATACACATGGCCTATCCATTATGTATTATCTATGGCTGCATCACATTCTTCCTAATATATACGATATTGTTTTAAATACAATTTGTCGTGTTGATTCCTTAATCGCGTTTTAAAACTCGATTAACCGTATTTATAATAGTATATATTATAGAACGGACTTGGAAAACCCGGTATACAACAGCCGTCTCATAGACGTGATTTGTGAAGAAAAAACACTCGAGTCAATGGGATGGCTTGTAGTAGACACTAGACACACCACGTTTTAGAGCTATTCGACGGTATACAAAACAACAACAACAATAATAATGGGGTGCAGTACACAAAAATACACAACTCGTGTAGGTGTGTATGTGTTTTGCAACACTATTATATTATAAGAACGACAATAACGTTACAATTCATGTCGAATTGGTGCTGAATCGCATCGCAATTACACGATTCTACGTCGAAATTCTTAATACCCACGGAATCGCGATAAAAACAAGCTTATTCCTTCGAATACATTTTTTTTTTTTTCATCTTAGACGCGTAATATGACTTTTTTTCTTTATATAACTACCTACAATAATTGTAAAGCATGTAAATTAGATTACGAGCAATGATTTCTGGAATTCGCTTTCGGCCGTGCAATATATTTTAACCTACCCCGCGGATAATTCATAACGGTATGAAAACAATAACGATTATATTATTCCGTTTTCAAATTTTACATCGGTAAAGCCGTATTGCGTTTCTACGACAGTAATTTTATTTACAGCGCAAGATTATTATTTATTCGTTTGTATTTCTCCAGAGAACTTGTCGTGTAAAAAAAAAAAATAAGATTTTCTTATTCGGTGTAATACGCGTCATTTCACCGAGTTATACGGAAATATATTACCACTGAAATACACGCTGTGCCTTATTTCATATCGTTCTCGTTAAATTTTCATACGGAAACCGTATTAGTATTGTAACTGTCCGCGAACGGAGCCGACGGTATACATAACTGCAAATTAACTTCGTATATTGATAAAGTGGAATAGTTTAAAAGCGGTTAAAGTGTATTAATCAGTGCGAACGTGGATTCTTCGCTATACACTCCTTTTAGAACTCTGTGATGGTTTTCAAAAATAGTTTAGGGCCGGGAGTGTACTAGAATTGTTCGATGAAAAACGAATACTTATATGTATTCGCGCAGAGTGATTATTTTGGACCGGTAAAAGATTGTATGATGAATAGGGTTACGAAAGGAAAATACACAATACGCGTTTACTATTACTGTACGAGATAATATAAGCCGAGTTCATCGCTCATGATTCATGTCATCATCTGGCCTGCAAAAACCGCACGAACAGAATATGATTTGCATGTTCTAACGCACGTATTTTTGATTTCAAACTCTAAACGATATAATACAGCTCACTATCTTTTTTTTCCTTTACTGATTCAGAATCGTTTATTGAACACGTTGGTTTTTATTCTCTATATCATATGCGTCTATACGTTTGATTTGAATTTTTTTTATTTTTTATTATAACATAACCAGCCTAACCTTTTATAGACATTTTATACATTCATTCTTTCTTACGTTATTTTTGTATTCGTTTCTTTTGTTGTTTTCCAACGTTTGCGTTTTCTTTAAAGTTCACATAATATACTGTTATCCCCGAGATTTTGTTATTTTCTTAGAATCGTATTTATTTGTCAATCTATTAGTATTCAGTCCCTTGATATTCTTTTTATGAATATTTGATTGTTGATGGATAAAAATTGTAATTTTCTAACCGATTTAATATTGTTGTATAAACAGATTCCATGTATAACGTAATATTATTTAAATTTAAGAAAAAACGTACGCAAGATCGAGTAAATTATATAAAAACGGTTTACAAACCAATACTACGGTATGTGTATGTGTTATATATATGATATAAACTTTACATTTTCGTCTTAAAAATAGAAACGGATTTTTACTTTATTATTATTTTTCTGGTTTTTTTTATTATAAAATGTATAATATTCAATAACTTGTGTTAGTAAAAACACGACCAATACAATGAAATTGAATCGCGTGCTACATCATTATTTTTATAGAAAATACATTACTGCTTGTTAAAATTAAAAAGCTTCTTACACTTCTTTGATACAAAATGTGAAGAAAAACTTCAATCGATGCACCAGAAATTTAATTGCTTAGTAAAGTTATAAGATCAAAAAAAAAAGATAACGACGTGTTCTTTATCATCACAATTCATTTCTCTTTTGTTTGGGAGTACAATTAAAGTATAATTTATTTAATTTAATGAAATAAAAATTAGTTACAGACAAATAATTTAATAAAAATTTACAATACAATTTTAACAAAAAATAATAATATAAATTTTATCGTTTTATTATTTATTTAATATTAAAATTACGAAAATTGTTTTTATTAAAATTTCATCATTAATGACGCATATTTAATATATAATAAAACATTTCCTCGGATTATTTTAGTTTTCAGATTATGCGGAATTCAAATTAACACTCGTTATTTTATGACCGAGTATTCTATATTTTTCTAATTTATCATTATCACCCCTATTTTCGTTGCAGATAAACGAAATTATTAACAATAACACCGTTTTGAGCTATTTTCGCAGCATACCCATCCGATGTAAAATATATTTTAACGCGTTTGTATACGATGAACAAAACAAAACGCGAGTCCACAAATGCGTATTCTCAAAAATACGAATAATTTACAGCGATAAAACAACTTTTTTTTAAAAATTGTTGTCATGAAAAAAACGAACGCATACTCATATATGTGTATGATAATGTAGATTGTAGAGCAGAGCTGAACCAATTTGAACATAAATAATCCAAGGGTTATGAAATTCCTAACGAATAATATCGTCTCATATTTTCTATACATAATGCAATAGGTAAGTATAATACGAGGTAGATTGTGTATATTCGTATTAGAAAAAATAATCATACTTGGGAACCAAAGCACTATATGAACATATATTATATATATATATATATTATAAATAAGCCTATGCGAGAATACATTATCACGGATTAGCGAGAAAATACAAACGCTTTTGGAAAAAAAAACAATTAATAAACGATGAGTGGCGCTTTGTGTAAAATTTACCAACAGTCGTGACAAGCGAGCAACCGAGTATCTCTAGATTATATTATTATTACCAAAAGGACAATGTAAAATAATGTAACGGCCGTTTATCTTTTTTTCGCTCCTTATACGCTGTTTTTTGACGAACGCTTAATTTTCGAGATCATTCGATTGTGGGACTGTGTTTAAACGTTTAAATAGATTCGTCACGCGTTAAAAAAAATTATATTACTGTTTTCGCGTTGAAAAGCAACAAATATTCCGCATAAAGACATTTCATAACGTTATTAACGTACTATCGAAACAATAAAAATAACTTTGACAAGCATGGAATGTACACCAGGAACAGATATGTTGAAAACTGAAAATTTGGATGTCTCACGTGAGTTTTTAAGAAAAATTATATAAAATATCTTGAAAGAATAGTGCAAAATATCAGCATGGCGTTTTCTAGAAAGTTTGCAGACGATAGAAAGTCCTTTAAGTTTATTTGCCTCCATAACGCACATTTATATGATATCGCCTGACTTGCCCATCCATAATTCAAACACTTACAGTTTCCTCTCAATGTAATTACAACAAATTAAAAATAACCTCCGACAAGGTCAAAGCTTCAAAGACAGTAGTAACAGATTTAGAATTACAGCTTGACAGTTTTATATCTACTCTTATCGAGGACTGGAAATAACAAGCCACCTCTTTATACTCACTGATTGTGCAGCGATATATATGTATAATTGTATACTTGTGCAGATCTATTTTGAAATTTTTGAAGGAGGATTCACCGACACCATATAGCAGTACGCGAATATGTATGAGCTATAAATATAGCAAATGTGTTAAAAAAAATTTATACTGTAATGCCTTAAAACTGTGTGTATTATATGTATACCAACCAATGACTTTTATGTGTGACTTTCGTTATTATAATACTTTAAATTTACTCGGATGATTTAATCGTCTGAAAGAGATATGTCATCTTCCAATGTATTATATATACATACAACACGACGTATTCGTAATATGAAGATGTACACGTTATTAGTTATTATACTCACGCTCGTACAATATATACGGTTTTATTATCTCAGTTACATTATAACATCCGACACCGAAATTTTAACTGTAGTTATAATAATTTGGTTTTTAATGTTTCGAAACGTATATAAGAATTAATCCGAAAACTTGATTATACAAATATGAACGTTCTTCAGTGCAGTCGCATATATATTATGTGCCGAGTGTTTGATTACCTTTTTGAACTCTCTGCGATATTTGTTTCCGAGCACTCATTGTTATAAGAAGAAAAGGAAAAACACTTGAAAAACTCTTTGCACGAATATCATGTTCTATATTATATTGTGTATGTTGTTACGGCTGTGAGTACGCCAGTACCTATATTATACACAGACGTGCCCGATTGAATTCGGTATTAGTTTACTTATTAGTTATTGTACCGATTTCTAGGGACTGAAATAGTCAAATATCTATAAATGACATTTTATTTTACTTAAAAAATAATACATACAATATAGTTTTCCTCGAATTGAAATGTTTATGAGAACACTTTAAAAAAATATCTTTTTTTTCCTTTTATTTCAAGTTTAAAAGCATCCAATTTCTCATAACGCAATAAAATGATGAGTACTTTTAACGATAAATTTTATTTTTCAATTGCATATAATGCAAATGGGACAATAACGGAATATCAAAAATTAAAAAAAATTAATTGTTTTTAAATTTATTATAAATACATTTATATGTATTGTATTTTTAAAAATTTATTCTCAATTAATATAGGTTTTTTCTTTTGTGAAATGTAATAGGTATATATGCAGTAAATTTACTTGATACTTGCCCTCGGTTTCCCCGTATATACTAAATTATTTTATCTTTTGGGACACATAATTCATGTTGTATTTTCTGCTGGAATAAGACAATAATATACGGGGCAACTAAAAAAAAAACCTTTAATTGTGTTCTGCACGTAATATCGTTTCTGATTATATTTTATAAGAGTTAATATTTAAATTCTTGTTGATATACAATTTATGAATCTAATACGCAATTATACGCATAGTAATTATATAAATACTTAATATTCAAATGTTATTGTTGTTTTATCTTTATTGTAACGGTTTATATTATAATACTGGTTAAAGATATATTTATAGGCCTAGAAATTCAGCTTATTGTTATAGTTATCGTGGGGGTCGACTGTGTTTGGCCAACTGCCCGCCACCACCAACTCCCCGGGAACCCATTACTTTATTTTATTGTTTTCGCTATATCCAATTTATTTTTAACTAATTTAAAAATTATTATTAATATGCAACACTATTATTATATTCACGCGTTAAACTTACGACCATACGATATTTACCAGACATATTCTATCACAGAGTATGTAAAAATGTATATACTAAAATTTAGTATATATATTAGTACAATTTAGCATATTTAATATGCTTAATATGTATACTATATATAAATGATTCGTTTCGAATTACAAAATTTGGACAGTGAAAATTCTAAATACAAACAACAGCATTAAAATATATTGCAAAATAATCGCTTTTAACAAAATCATTGTGTATAAAATTGAGTTCAAAACTTATGATTTTCGTATATCGCATCATAATGCGGCGAAAGAGGTGCGCATGAAATTACTACACCGAGTACACTCTTTTTATTTTTAAAAATATTTACGAATAACAATTTATATTTTTCTACAATAATTTTATCGTAATAATAAACACTAATTTTTATTATTGTTTTACAGACATTTATGATAATTTGTTCACTAATAATAACAATTATTTTATTTCAATTATAAAATACGATATTATAATAGAGAGCGCAAATGTTATTACGGGACTTTCTAATTTTATATGATTAATATTTTGTAGAATAATATTTTGCGAACAAAAGCGATCGGAATTGAATCGTTTCAAAATACAGCGCAATTTTATTAATGGAACGTTTTTTTTTTTTTTTTGCCATTAGAGCAAACTGACCGGGTCTATGCATCGTTGATAACAATAATTTTTTTTTTTTATAAAATCGTTGATTACCGGTTAAATTAGCAAACATGTAAAATGTAAATGAAAAAAATAACGAAAATTAAACGGATAAATTTTTTAAAAATCATGTACACGCGCAGATCAAAAAAATAGCGTTTATCCGCCGGGTCATCCTGCTCCGGTTGATATTTTTTTTTACAACAACTGATGTACCATTCGATAACGTTTATTTTCGGAAACACAAAAAGGGGCCACGGTTTTATGTCACACCTGAGGCCGTTTCTATACGGAGTACATAAAAAAAACTGGACCGTTTTGTCCGTTAGTCGTATAACGTAACGAGATAAGAGCGCACGCAATAACAACAACATCATCAACATATGTACGACTATGATGAACACTGCAGAGGATCGCGTTGCTTTTTATATGCAAATTAACGTACGAAAATACACGGCCGGAGGCGAAAGGAACGGATTTGTGACGTGTGCGGTTTGTGACTGGGGAGGAGGCTGTTGCAGCTGTATAATATTATAACCGAGTCCACACCCGACGATTTGTCTTTCAGTTGACCGTCCGTCTCGTGGACCAGATAATAATACATAATACATATACTGTAAATTATTATAATTATATTGTACGTATAATATATGTATATATTCAGAGACGTATTTAGGACTCTGCCGCACTAGGCGGAGATGTAATGACGCCCCTACTGCTGTTCTTTTCCTCAAGACGACGTCTCACCGATGATTTTTTTTAGTGATAAAAACATTTTCACGTAAAAAACAAAGTACTATTCAGAGTGATTTTAAAGATATACAGACATATAAACCTATGATAAAAAATATTTTTTTAAAAATAAGACAACGTTTCAAATGGAACCTCAAAATATTAATCAGAACAACAGTAGTAACTGCAGAGATTTAAAAAAGTTGTTTTGGCGTCCATCATTATATCGACCTTTATATGAAACGATTTTATGCGTTGGTTTATTCCCATTGAATTCTTGAATTATTCCATCATTATATGTTGATTGTTAAACATTACTCTATGTCGTAAATCATCCTAAACCTTAGATATGTCTTAATATCCGTTAAGAGATCTATCTGAGGAGCATTTAAAATTTGGATAGCACAAAATCTAAAAACATTCTCTGCAGCGCTACGCGTATTGACGAATGATTTATATATAATAATACTGTATTTACTAAATTATCAATTTGTATATAAACATTCGTCCGAATCAATACAATTACGAACCATCGACCGAAATGAAATTGAAAATAAAAATAAAGTGTTAAAATACTTCGATCGTACGTTATATTCAAATTTTATTCCGGTCGATTCTTATACAATCTCTTTTTAACAATAGCATATATCGATCGATTCACTAGGCATCGACCAGGCCAAAATCGTTTCCTCCGCATTCACATTTAAAACGGGTTTCAATGACTTGTCCCTTATGCTCCCGTCGTCAACTGCAGGAACAGATATTTAATTTCTTCCGAATGATTTTTGTCTGTGCCGTCTCGAAGGACGTCCTTAGGGCTCCATTGCTATTGCAATTATCATCCCTCAGAGTTCTGTCGACAACTCTGTAAATATCTCTCGTTCCATCACTCCACAAGTAATGTTTTTAATTCTCCAGTTAATACCATCAGCTGGTCTCTTAGTTTGTTTTACGCCCATTATTTTGTTAGTTTAATTCTGTTGTTTCAAAGTTCCTATTATTATTATTATTACGGTTATTACATGTTTATTGTCGTTGTCATTATGCGTGTTATATAAATATTGTACTATTACGGTGATAGTACGAAATTCAACGTGGTCTCGCGGAATATCTGAAGAAGAAAAAAATCAGACGAGACCGAACGGGAGTTTGGAGTAGAGAAAGAGATAGAGCCGAAGAAATCAACAGAAATCCATATTAACGAGCACATCGCGATGGTCAGGCGAATTGTGCAGAAGTAAAATTAACGTTTGCACAACATATTATTATATTGGATACGCGAACGGAGCGGAGGAGCTCGTACCGTATATTATTCGTATTATTATTATTATTTTATTTTATTTTTTTTACACGGCTGCTACTGTCCCTAAATTAACATTATTCGTTTGCTGTTATTATGATTTTCCAGCAACGGCAACATCGGTAGCGTTGTTATGTGTGTGTGTGTGTGTGTGTGTGTGTGTGTATACGACCGGGCAATTTCGCTCGCGTACAAAAACCAGAAACACCGTACGCACGCCCCGAACGGGAAAAGGGTTGAGAGAGACTGTATGTGGGCAGAGACCGACCGCAAAAACCGGGTTATGACTGTTGATGTCATAAACGGTTTGAGCACGCAACGACGTTTCCGCCACGACTGGAGTGCGCATTAATTATTATACTGGGCGAATCGTTGTTTGACGCGAATATAATAATTATAGTACGTGATGATTGCGCGGATGACAAAGGACGATGGTGCATAAATTTTCATACCTTCAGCTGTCCCGCGGGAGATCAGAGCACTGTGTGATTTTTATTCCCATCTCGTCGTTATTATCTAATAACGTAAATAAGGCGTATCCGAAAAGGTATCCTTTAGTTTTCGTGTGTTAACGAGTAGAAGACAAAAAAAACGTGATTTTCCTTAGATATTTCTTGAACAAATAACGGGTGTAACGATTGATTCACAAACGTATTTTTAAATTATCCGTTTATTATTCGGTTGTACAGAAATGATAATAGTAAACGACAAGAATACAAATCCATTCAGATTTTGAATAAATGACTATTGTATTACGTTTTATAGATTTTGTTAGTTGTTACGAATGAAAATCAAAACTCTAATAATCCCTTTTAAAATATGTAGGTATATGAAAATTATTTGTTAATCCGTTGGTTCATTCAATAATTCATTTTAAACGCTTAAAATAATTGTATTAATATGGTCCGTGGTCTTTTCAAATCGCACAATTTTAAATTTTTATCGAACAATAAACCAAGACGATCGCAATATGCAAAATTTCCAAAAGAAAAGCATTTTTTTTCCTTGTTGTTACGTCGTACACTGAAAACAAAAATTAATTTCGATAACGTATTTACATTATTAGGTAGGTAATGATATCGAGATTGATAAGAATACATGGTTAGGTTAGATTAGCGCGTACCTATAATATATATATATATGAATATATTTTATTTTATTTTATTTATATATAATTATTTTAATATATTTATTTATATATATATATATATATGAAGGATTTCGGTGATTTTTATAAATGCAATCGAAATAATAATAAAATTCCGGTTACATCTTGTTTTCGTTTGTAAACACAGAAGAAGGAATTAACTATTGTATTAAATAACGGTACACACGAAATTCGTTCGAGTTTCACGTTATAGAAATTTGAATCGTATTAAAACGTGTTAAACATTTTTTTAAAACGTATACTGACCAGAATTATTATCGAAATAATCTAATTGATTTCGCTTGACTCGTAATTCGATAAGATTTTAATTACAACCAACTGGAGCATAATTATACGTTCAACATTATAATTATCTAGAATTTTTTACGATATAATGATACGTTTTGTTATTGTTACAAACATTAAGATACATTTGTCGGTTACGGTGTAATTACTTGCAAACACGAAACGTAGAAAATAAGTTATAATTTGAAAATTCTTTAATGACTTCTACTCACATGATAATAAATTAAACGATAATACATTTTCTATTCAAATATAATAGGCGAATCGTGAATTCATGTTCGGTCATGAACCTAACCCTAATTATGAGTTTAATTGGATGATTGAGACGAACGACTGCGGAATGCGAATATATTATTATAAATGGAAAATGAAGCACGCCGAATAGAATAAGTGTAACGAAATGTATAAAATGTGTGATTACAGCGATTAAAGGAAGCTCAAATACAGGTGGTACAGATAAAGATTCTGTAACGGATTAGAATTGATTTGGTCTGCGAAAATCCTGTTGGAACAAACAATACAGAATGTGTTGGTTTATCAGTTATTAAATTAAAAATGTAATAGTAGATACGTCTATTGAAGTGTAAAATGTATATATATTTGATCGCAATAATTTAAATGAGAAAAAAATGTGTTCACAGGAAAAAATAATATATTTGCAGTTTTAGTTCATATACCTACTCATCACCCATCCATCCACCAAGTGGTGGATCCCATCCGTTCGCTACAAAAAAAAAAAAAACCGCTTGATATCTGGTTGTATCCGGAATCCATGTCTAAATTTATTGGTTGTATAATCTTATCGATTTCCGGTTGGAAAATTACTAACCATTTACTTTAGCGCAATTTAAACTAAACTGGATTCCCCAATAAACCTGTAGAAATAATAAAAATGATAAGAAATTTCTCATCTTCTTTATTCTTTCTCATAACCACGGTCTTGTTCTGTGTGTTCTTACCGTCATAAACTTTGTATAACCGTTGTGTACAAATCACAGATTAGACGAATACAGATGGATCACTCGCGATGTAAGAAAAAATAACGTCATTCTAAAAGACTCCAAATCAATTACCTAAAATTTAAACATCACTCCCGTGAGTTAACCTATACTTGTGTCGTTTACATAAAATGAATATTATGAATTCTGGTTTGGCCTTCGTGTCATATGTATAATGTCTCGTGTCAAATATTTCTCGTTTCACACACACAGTTGAAAAGCAATCGGTGCTTGATCCTGCGTTAAATTTTTACCGGCATGTGATGACCATTATCATGATAATATTTGTTGAGATAATATAAAGAAGTTGTACAATAATATTGTACAATATCAGCGCAATAATTTATATCGTCGTGTGCGCCTACATTGATTTTGGAAGGGAACCAATCAGCAGAGCGTAATTGCAGTTATTTTGTTCTCGGGCCGTGCGATCCATCTGCAGTATTCGTCTGATCCGTGTACAAACCTGCAGGTTACGTGTAATAACCTTTCGTTGACTGTACGCAGATAATTTCGTGATTACGAATGTTATCGTTTATAAATAATGCTTTTAAAATCGTGATTTCGATTTATTTTTAATATTACTGGGCGTCAAGTGTTTAGGTGAGTCCACGCGAATGGTCTGTAAATACTGGACATCAAGTCCATCATGACATATTATTATATCGAGACATCATAATGTCATAAACAAATGGATTGATCAAGTTTTAGCGTTATTTAAAATGTAATTTAATGTATATTTTAAAATACCCCTCCCCCCTCGTTATTTTGTCCCGCACCCGTACCTGAATTTTTTACTAGGTCGCCCTAAAAACGCGCACACACACACACACACACCCTTTTCCTCGCGTCACTGCACGTTCGGCGACCGTGACGGCTTATAATATTATGCGATAGGTACACCGTGGAAAATTGTGTTTTATCCGCATCGCGACGAGGAAAGGGGGGGGGGAAAGAACGGAAACGATTCTTTTTGCAGCGTAACGGAAACCGATAAATCGTGCGCCCAAGAAAATGGCATTCGGCCAGGTTTTAATTCGGTCCGATGGCCTCCGCGCATTGATAACGTCCCGCGTAGCCGACCTACGGTAGCCAAATTATATCTATCATTTGCATTCGCCGGCAGCGGAGCAATTAGAGAGGAGACTTGGCGGTCGGACGGGCAAAGGCCCTGTTATTGTACACACACACACACACACACACACACACACACGGTGTAGGTGACCGCCTCTCACTTATACCGGCGACGGTAGGTGCAGCAGGTTATCTGATGAACGGGGTGTCGGCGTGACCTGCACCGCCACCGGCGCCGGGTAGGACGGGGGCGGAAAAAAAAACCGCCCGAAACAGATATATATACGAAATTATCGGGGTGAGAGAAAAAAAAACGCTCCAGACGAACGAGCAAAGGGGAGATTTTCAAATTAATTTTTATTATTATTTTTTTTTTTTTGAGATTTTTCAATAGCCCGCGGATAAATCAATATAATTTTTTTTTTTTTTTTTTATAACAAATATGAAAAAAAAAAACGTCCCGAAAATTATTCGTCAATTATTTCGACGAAACCGAGCGCGTGATTAATATATAACTCGCTCGTTTTGTTAACAGAAAAAAAAAAATGAAATTACCAAAAAATATTGTATTTCGTCCTATATGGTCTTCGACACTCGTTTTTGAATAGATTTTTTTTTTTTTATTTAACTATCTACTTATAGTTTCCCATAAAAAAAACCATTACTTTGAAGTTTAACGTTTTTTTTTTTTTATTCGTAAAAAAAAAGCTGCCATTCACCGTCTTTTAATAATTCGCATTAGACATATTATTTCTAAATAATAATATGTAGTGTATTTATAATCCATTTTTTTTTTCAAAAATTTTCATATCGCGTCCTTTTCCACCGTTCTGGATTTTTTTGTAATACGCCAGCTCTTTTCGATCGGAATTTCGATTCCGAAGAGTATCTACGAAATCCTACTTAAATACAATCTTTCCGACAAAGTCGTGGTCTATACCAATGTAGTATAACCAATAGTCTTTCGCCTCTTGGAATTTCTCAAAGTACTTTTTTTTTTCTAACGGATTCCCGTTATCTTCCACTCATGACCCGACCAGCTTTTTTCGTCCTTATACGTTTCGGAATATATTTTATAATCTGCAGTTTTTCTTTCGGATCTCGAGTGAAATCGAAAAAAAGTAAAAACTCAATACAAACGATAGAATCGATAGGAAATATTTTTGATCCAAAATATTTGCAGTTCGAAACCGGCGCGTATCTCGACAAAAAAATTGTACCGTTTCACTTTGAACGGCGCGTTTATTTAAATTGTTGTTGGCTCGTTATTACGCGCGTAGCTGACAAAATAAATTCGATTTGTTTTGGAATCGTTTTTTTTCTTTTTTCGTACGCGTTTCGAGAGATAAAACGATTTTAATATTTTTCATACATTTAGAACTCTAAGTTTATTTAGAATTTCACGCTCAAAAACAATTTCGAGATATTGCGTTTCGACTGGTTTAAACCATTTCGATGTTTTTTTTTAAAACATTTTTTTTCTTCCGCATAAATTATTGGTTTTACTTCGCCGAACTGCTTCGTCGACCAGAGCGCGGTCGTAGCGGAAAAGCGCGTATAATATTATGACTGGAAAGATTTTTTTTCTCGTTTTGTTGCGAACGATTTTTAATAACGTAAGAATTTTGTTTTTTTTTTTAATAATGCCAAGAAGAAAATCAGTCCAATCCATCATCGTAATATAATAACAAAAGCTGTGTTTAAAAAGTAATATTTTTCTCGGTATAGCGATAATTGCGGGTAATTTTTCGTTTCATTGATATATAAACAATAAATACAGTGAGCACAGTATGGGGAATATTTCAAAGCAATTATTTTTTCGTACCATTAGTGTTTATACGATAAACTTTTTAATAAAATAAGAACAAAAAAATATCGCGTACATTTAATTATTTCGAAGAATAAATTAATGAGTTTTTCAAAACATTATTATACATAGTAGTAATTTTCTATATAAATATATAAATAAAATCGTCACTCCCTTCGTGTCTGTGCGCGCGCGCGCGCGTCGTCACGCAAAAAACCGTTGAAAATATCGAGACGCTATTTGTTTTTTTTTAATGTAATTTGCGCAGATCGCTTACGAACGGTTTGAAAACTATATCCTTGCGTTGAGGTGAGAAACGACTTTAGAAAAATTTCGCACCAGAAAATATATTATTGATTTTCCGATTACCGCGCGGTCACAACGCGACCAACGATTTTAAACTTTTTTTAAAGGTTAACAGTTTTGATTTATGTTTATCTCAAGAAAATTTAACGGGCGCGCGATTACGAGGAGAAAATCGCTACCGCACTATTGACAATTCAGTCAATCCGTCCATTTGTCTGATTTTGTTTCTATAACGATTTCCCGAAAGACGTCGATCTAATGATGGCGCCGAACTTAACTTTTAAGATTCTTACGTCGCGGTTACCAGGGGAAATATCGATTTCCGTGGTTACCAATATTGGTTGCTAAAAGAGCGTTGGTAAAGAATTTTTTTTCTGAGTAAAATTTGGTCGCGTAAAACAGGGCTGTTTTAATAACGTTTTAAACACAAACTAAAAATAAAACGAATTATTCGAAATTCAAATCACAACAATTCAGCGCCTACTCAGGATTATTTGTCGCATCATAAGCGTCCAATCAATCAACATCAAAAGCACGAATTCTATATATATATATATAATTTACAACAGTTTTGTATAAATATTATTGAATAAACATTAATAATGTATTTCGCTTGAAGCTTCATATATATATGTACGGTAAGATAAAGTTGTCTCACGCTGAGAATTCATTTCGCCAAAGAAACGTATAAACCATACTCGTTTAATTATTCAAAAATTATAATAATAATAAAAAAAAACATCGGTTAAAAATAATAAATTAATTCTCGTATAAATCTCACCGCATGAGCTACATTATAATGACGTTATTCACAAATACGTATATGTGCGGTTGAGAAACCAATTTAACTTCCACTAAAAAGTTTCACTGTTTTGTGCACATGTGTTACCTTTTGAATTATTAACCACGACTACGTATACACGTATGACGATAACGCATTGTTTTCAAGTTCTTATATCGAAAAATAAATAAATAAATTTCAATTATCATATACTTCGCCGAAACGAAAAATTTTAAATTTACCTACGTTCTGCAGTGTAATTTAAAATACATACTGCATATTATAATACAATGTCTCTCGTCATGTCTGTCTGTTTGACAGTCTGCGCGTGCACGATTTTCTCAGTAATTACTGAACGGGGTTTTTTTCCGGTTTTTCGCTAATAGACATTTTGTTTCACGAGAAAGATTCAAATGTGTAATAGGCGTACATTTCATGAAATAGTTTATTTATTTAAATAAAGCCTTTGCGATGCGCCCTTGGATCAGGGGTGGTCGTCGAGTGCCTATATAAGGCGAACGGTGGAGCGCGATTAAAACAATTTAGTTCTGTAGTTTATTGTATTGATTTTAGCAGATTTGTAGATAATTTTTGATGGAGTGATCGTGCTTCGAAAGCCATATATAGGACGTAATATATCAAATGCCAAAAGAACGCGTTTAGTACGCAACAATGAAAATGATGAATAAATAGAAAGGCATTGACGCTAGACTTTCATTAGTTTGTAACAGGCGTACGTAGAACTGGTTGGAAAGAGTCAAGATTTGCACAACAAGAACAGTGCCATGGGCGACTGTACGATTTTGTTCTCTTGAGACTTATCCAGTCAAATATTTCCCGTTGTAGCAAAAGAGAGTCAACGGATTGTTAAAGAGATCCTACATTTGAGCATATACATATAAAAAAATTTGAAATTTGAAATAACAGTTCAACAGCCGGCTTGCTGATATTTTGCACAAAAAAAGGAATTACAACAAAACAATGGAAAATTAATCTTACAAATAATAATTTATGCGTTATGTCACCGAAAATCACTACTCACTGGTGACATGTTAATAGGGTTTGAAAAGAAATTTGTAAATAAAATTAATAAAATAAAATAAATAAATACGCACAATAAATAAACTATGCACAGACGACACATTGTAATCCAGCTCGTTATTTATAAATAAAACTGTATATATATGTTAAATTAATTAAATTAATTACGGAATATTTTCAAAATACATAATTTTTGTTTTAATAATATTCTAAACAACAATACCGACGCATAATTATTATATGCCTAATATTTTATCGTTTGGAACGGGTGCTCTTATTGAGATTTGGTTTTCAATTTATATTCTACAGTAAAAAATTATATAAAAAACGACTACCTAAATATTTTTGAAAATCATAATTTAGTTATGACGTTTAAATTGGCATATTGTTTAAAGTTGCTTCGGTAAAAAAAAGTTTAACGAAAACTGTGAATAAATAAATATTTTATTGTTTTAAACAGTTTTAAAGTGAATTATTGTTCTTTGTTAATTACATTAAAAATATCAAAATCGCAGCGTATATTAATTTGTTTTCGAAAAAGATTCGTGATTATTATTAAAAAAAAAAAAAAGAAAAAATTAATTACACGTTCGTCATTAAAATAGAGAGTATACGCGTTATAATATGATATCTCGTGGAATCCAATGAAGGCGCGGTGTTGTCGCATTGCCTGAATAAGCATTCGCGTTGAACGTTGACATTTTTGTTTTGTGTGTTTTAAGTTTCCGGTATTTCTTAAATAAAAATCAATTTAAAAGCATACACAATCATGTTGTTTATTTTTTTGTCACTAGAGTTAATTAAAAACAAGTCTGTTCGGTATAAAATAAAAATGTGAAAAAACTTCAAGAATATTTACGAATATTTTACGTATACATTTAGTTTGTGCGACGAATGCGTTGAAATTTTCTCCGCGCAATTTTTTTTTAATTTTTAAATTTTCGTAATTTTTACACAGTTTATTAAACGTGACGCAAATTAAAAACCTATCGTTCAAAACGTCAGTGGCGTCCCTAGACTGTTTTCAAGGGGATGAGGCGAACCTATTTCAGTTCAGTAATTACTATAGTTGTATTTATCAAAAGTTTGGGGGGCGAGGGGTACTCAAGTCAATTTTATTTTATAACGAGAGACTACATTATACTGAGAAGTGAACATTTTAAAAATTTGTGGGGGGGGGGCTATCTCAGATATAGTTGGGGCCAGTGGCGCACACGTCAAGGGTCAATGAGATCGATCGACCCCCCTATTCAAAAGGTTAGGTGGGGTAATGCTGGTGTTATGGAGTTAAAAATGTAAATAATATATTTTTAATCATAATTAATAATATAATGCATGCAAGGTTGTCATTGGGGGTCTACTAGTTGTCTATTGGGTGGTGGCCAGGTGTGTAAAATATCGTTAGACCCATCAATGTGCAGTTCAGTGCGTGCCACTGGTTGGGGCTTAGCTCTTTAGCCCCCCTACACACGATTGAAAATTTGTGAATCTAGCAGTAGTAGCAGTTTTTAGCAGCTTAAAATGACAACGTACAAAAAAAAATATATATATTTGCCGAAATACGTATACGCAATACAAGTGTATTATTTTTGTGATTTTGTGTTTATAGTGCGTATAGTATTATTATTATTTTTAAAATTATTATTAAATTAACATTTAGATCATTGATCGTTATATTTCATCATTGGTTTGTTAACAAAGAGGGTAGTTTTATATTTTAAAAATTGCTTTTGGGGAAAGGCGACTGCCCCGTTCGTCCCCTCATCCTCGGGGACGCGCTTGGTATACATCCGCACGGATACATACGCGAGAGAAACGGGCACGATTAGGAATTCGTTAAAAAAAATATATAGTACACGATAAACGAAAAAACACAAATTTTTATATTTCACGCGGTAGGTATACAACGTGTAAATTATATTCATAATTTAAACAATTTAAATTTAATTTGAAATTATCAAAATATTAAAATACGTCGTACAATATAATCGATAAGGTATTTTTATTTCTCTCTCTCAGCCGTCTTCAAAACCGATAAATGTCGTAGTGACAACGAACGTTATCGTTTCCACTGGCGTTAAGATAACGCGCACGAGCGTTGCATTAATCGCACATGAACGCTACCGTCACACACAGCCATTGCCCATTCGTCCTCGGAAAACATTTTGAACACTTGATGTGCCCGCAAACGAAACAAGAAGATGTCTTATCTAAATATCGGTACCCGTCACAGTGTTCGTATACGCCATTATGTCTCTGCACATACTACAGCGCGCACTGATTCAATTACCAGTAAAAATCGAGTCGGAACGACTCCGTATAGTGTACTGCAAATATACAGAGTGGTTCCTATATATATATATATATATATATATATATATATATATATTGACGAACTAGTGCCTATACACTTCTACAATGTTCGTACACTTGGTGGAATATTATTATTTTTATAAAAAAAAAATATTCGGTGTTTTTCCTCTTCTCGCGGGTAAAATAGAGAAAGAAATTATTATCTCATAATATATTTCTACACAAATATTCCGTTCAAAGACATTCCTCCGTAGGTACTATTTATATAAGTACACTTAATACTTATACGCGATGAGTTTTCCAATCGATTGATACAGCTATACGCGAAATTTGTTAAGCGTATCAGCTGCGCGAGAGGGTTTTTACGGACGAAACGTAATACGCCAAAAACGTCAATGCGTTTACTGTTTTCCGCAGAATCTAAAATTAAATAACTCTGGAATAAGAACCGTACATAAATTTAATGGGATTTCGTCTTTTATTCACTACGACAGTTTTCATTTAAATGTAATTTCACATACGTACATGCTGCTCTCGCTAATTCTTGTAGAAATCAATAATACAACAACAACATATTATTGTGCGCAGTAAAACATGACGTTGAATGTGATGTGTTCCCTTCAATAGTAATATTGTCGTACAAGAATAATAATTCCGGAATAAATGCTATAAAATATATGTACATGAATTTTTTTTTTATTATTATTAATATTATACAATAACAGTATATTATTTCAAAAAGCTTAGATAACATATCATTTTTGGAATGTGCGTATCAGATGGTCGTCCAACGACAAATGCCCTTTTTCTGTACACATTTCTTAGACCGATTTTAAACCGATTCCACGATATCGCGTGAAAAATCTTGGTCCACCTATCAGACAAATCTACCCGCCGGCTTTGCTTCTACGTTCAAACTTAAATTTATCCTTTATTTATTCAGTTTAATCGTCTACGTATGGGTCACTCGTTATTACCAGCGCACGCGTAAAAACTTGACCTTAACGACTCTCCGGCACGGTACTTTGCTCCTAAATTAATGAATTCGCGATGTGCCTCATATCTTATTCAATTGTCCTTCCTTGTCCACCGATCGTTTAATCGTATTAAAAAGTCCCTGAAATCACTCAACATTCCTGTGTAATCTACCCTCTATCCTTCTTAACGCTAAATCCGAACCCGTCATTAAATTACTAATATCTTTTATTTTGGAAGCTGGTTCCGATATTTAATATAATCCCCCTTTGTTCTCTTTCCCTTTTCTTTTTGTTCATAATTATTGAGCTATAATGGTATTAACCAAAAAGCTAATGAAAATATAACAAAAAAATATTGTGTTCTCAAAGAGCGTACTAATATTGCCTATACATGACGCCGTTTGATATACAAAGTGGATATTTTAACGTATTCATCATACACTTTTATGGGTTTATGGTTTTATGATTGTTAAAGCGTTACAGAACTGTATAGAATTTACTATATAGATAAAATTTATTACGAAAATGTCATCACGAACTATCGGTACGTAATCACCTAAATTTAATATTTATAACGAATCAAAATCGTTAAATTTCCGAAAAATAATAATAATAAAATAGTATTGGACGGAAAACGGATGTGGAAAATAGAACTTATCGGTTCCAAAGTATCGATATTATTGTTTGTATTTTGTGAGACAAGTATCTTTACAATGTTAATTTTGATCTGTGTCCGGGGCCTGATTACACCATTGCGGATAAAAAAAAAACCATAATATCAATATTTTGAACTGATAATATTACTAAATAGATGAGACGAACAAACGGCAAAATGGCCGTCAATTTGTTTGTTTGCATTGAATTGTCCTTTCTGCTTTTATCTATTCCGTGTGTTATTATTAATATTACCGTCCTATTTGATCGAATAGATTACGCACTGCATCTCGTGCGCGAGTGTACACGTGAACACAGCTATCGGAACCGAAATGCTCGAGCAAATACGAGTCAAACGATGGTTTCGTTATCCGGTCGGATCACACTGCGGTGAAAACGAAACAAAGTATTAAGAGACAGAGTCGTTTAAATTGTCCCCGCCCTTCAATCCTTAATCGTCAAAACCGTACAAACGTTTTTCGTTAGTTCCCTTCTTTTTTTTTTCATTATATTCGAAAAAGCCTAATACTCGAAATTCGTTTAAAGACCCAATAAATACGGTCGGAAAACTGCAGTGTATACGCCGAGACGATTGTATACATACATATAGTGTAACTATACTTAATCGAAGGAATCTTTGATAATTACTCGGCGTCTCCTGGACTTACGCGTTGTCGGGGGGACAGAATCCTTTTACGACCATCCCGCGTTTCGTCTACGAGAAGGACGACGAGGACGATGACGATGAAAAATCTGCCGATGCCTTCTAAATCACGCTCGGGAGTAGGTATTCGTCTGGCCGGGTTAATACCGCGACCGTATCGATCGTCTTCCTTCCACCTCTGGCCGCATTTATTGCCGGCGGTCGTTGTGCGCGTACACGCCGCCTTCGTCGCCGTTAGAGCGAACCGAGACGACGGGATAACGCACACGCGGGCGGACAGAAGAATTTTTCACATTTCTTATTCGTATTCATACCGCACTATAATACAACGTAAAATAATAAATTCATACACCGTACGCGACGAAATATTTTTCCACGAACCGTCGGCGTCGTTTTATACTGTTATCGCAGATTAGACGAATTATTACAGGTGGATCGCTCCGCCCGCGGACAACAAAAGGACTTGCAAATACGCTCTTCTGATTGGTGCACGCAAACCAGTGTAGGTGCACGCAACGATCAAAACTATTGTGCTGACACTGCACAATATTATTGTACGACTCCTTAATTATCTTAAATAATATTGATTATCATTTACAGTGGAACCTCGATAAGTCAAAATTCTAGGCAAATGATATTTTTTCGACTTACTTTTTCAAGTTATCGAGGTTTAAGAAAAAAAAATTCGACTTACAGAGTTTTTTCAATTAATTTTATTACAAACATTATATAAATTACAGTGGGTATTATCTTAAAATGATTATTATAAAAAATATGATATAAAACGTGTAAGTATAGTGTTACAATTTTACAAAAACTGACAGTGAATGTGTAAAGTGAAAATAAGACGAAAAATACATTACGATAATTTATTTATTTATTCGTATGGCATTCCGTATTTATTACGATAATGAACACAATAAAAGCGATAAGATCAAATATTATGGGCACAAGCCGGTTAGGCAAATAAAATTAAAATGTAATTGTAAAAACCAATAATAAATCGTCTATATTCGGAACACGGAATGTTCGAGTTATCTATAGTTTTCCTATCGAGTAAACGAGGTTTTCGCAAGGGAACGGCATTTATTTCGACTTATCAAGGTTTTCGACTTACCGAGGTTCTACTGTATATGGTTATTTATAAAAATTTAATATGAATTAGTCAAAATCCATTTTTGTTTTTTTTTTTTTTTGAGTGTCTTCTTTTTTATCGTGATAGGCGTGTCTTGTATACACAGTATTATTATTACGTAAAACACTCTTGATTTTACTCGAATGATCGAAAACTTTTCGAACGAAATAACACAAATCCAACACTCGTACCCGTTGCACATTATCGGATACGGTAGGAAATGATTTGGGACATTCACCACTCCAGGCAGACGACGACGACGGTTGGGTCTAGGTCAGGAAAATGAGTCATTTTGGTCCCGTTGAAGGCCGGTACGCGTACGGAGTAGATGGCTATCGATGATTAATGTTGAGCTCATATTTAATTTCTTGACAATAACAAACGCGGCAAAGTATAAAATAAAAAAACTAAATTTAGTGTAATCGAAAAATAAAACCAGAAAAAAACCAGTAATTCCAAATATCGGTTACGATATCGGTTCCTGCAGTATTTTCAAAGAAATTTCGGTTCAAAACCGATTCTTATCGGTTCTGTTCCAGTCTTTGATTGAAATTGTACATTTTGCGCGTAAAAAAATGGATCGGCAAACCTCCGTCGGTTTTACGCTTTCCACGTATTTTTTTTTTTTTTTACTCACATCGTCGTCGGGTAAATGATTTACAAAAATAATTGTGACTCGATAACAATGATTTGGCCGGCGCATATGAATTATTACAAATAAAATAACAACATGACACGGTTAAAGTGCACGTGTATTCGATGTTACTGTTCGTATAAAGTAATGAATTTAATATTCACAGACGATGAAAAACGTTACTTGTAAAAGGTGATAAAAGTCGCTTGTGTTTTTTGCGATAAACTAAATGGGAGTTTCGACTTCGTAGGTACGTAAACATTCGTGGATGAAATATCACTTGTTTTATACTTTTTTTTTCAGTTTAATCGTTTTAAGAAAAATCGATAAAACTTTCACGGAAAAATTTACACAAGATATTAACTATATATATGTTTTTAATTTAATTACAAAAATCACTATTCTCGATTAAAATTAGTGACTTTCGTTGTGAAATAAATTTACGTTTTTTTTTTTTTAATCAAAAATTACTTAAACCATACAACGAAATTCTAAAGGATAAACAAATATATCAATACATTTTTTTATACGTCGAAACAATTTTACAGTTTACAAAAAATTTTTTTTTAAATATTTTACGTCGCATCATTCGATTAAATAAGAAGGAGAAAAGTTAAAACCGCGCTGATTTTTCAGCGATTTGAATTGGTTTTGTCGTAAACGAAGGTAAAATTTAATGATCTTATAAACAGCGTAAAAAAAAAAAAAAACGTTTTATTTTATTTTATAATATTCAGCGACAACATTAAAATTATATTAGTGCATTACCTATAGTTTTTAAGCGTACAAAAAGCCCGTCGATCAAATTAATTAAATATAAAATCGGAATATAATAAGGAATTTTTTTCAGTTTTACTACTATATATATATAATACTGATTAACATAAAATTCAAATGGAATTGCGTTACTACGTATATATCAATAATAACGCACAAAAACGTAATAAATTAAACGCGCGTAGGAAAGTGTTAAAAATAAATAATATATATTAAAACAACTCGCGGTAAACAATAGACGTTTAAAGTATAAAAAACAAAAAAAAAATAATAATTTAACACGTTTTACTTTCGAAAATAATATCATTCGTTTTAACGAGAATTAATATTTTAAAATAATTAAAACCGAATAAACGGGATTAAACCGCATTTTCAACTTTTATACCGGAATTCATATAATAGAATAGAATGATTATTTTACACAACGTAGGTATTCGCAAAAAAAAAAACACACGGAATTCAATTACAACAATGTATTAAGAATAGAATATGTTAAAAAAAAAAAAGTAGAAAAAATCAACGTTACTTAAAACGACAAATATATGTATATGAAAATTTTAAATGTGATTCGATATTTAAACGTTTACAGTATGTAAAATAATTATTCGAATCCTGTCCGCGGTACGCGACCTGCAGATAGACTTTACTGTATTCCTTTTTTTTTGGGGGGAGGGAATTATCGCGAGAGACAAAATTTCTATCGCGATTAGGACAATTATTTTTCAAGCCGAAGTCGTTTACCGTTTTTTGTTTTTCTTTGCATTTACTTACTTACTAACGCGAATCCGTTTTGGAATGTCTCGCGCTGTGTAACGACGATGGTTTGAAACTTTCCTTGTAAATATGATGGATTGAAATACACATGCGTTTTCATTAAAACAGACAACACTGCATTATATTATGTTATAAAAGTTTGTTATTCGCAAAAACAGTTTTACCGTACACCGAATTCCGTATTTGTATATAATATTACGACATTTTAACGTGACGCGTCTTGCGTTTGTGATCCGAAAATCCAAAAGAAAATAGTATTACAGATGACATCAGTTTGATCGCGAGGAAATTATTACTACATAAATCTAAAACGAAATCGTATGCGTTTCCTTTTTTTTTCTTTCTTTCTTTAGACGCGTTTAAATGTGTATTTACAAGGGTACGACCATTTATATTCAAGTCGGTATAAAGTCGTTATATATCCGCGAAAACAGTCAAAAGAGTTTATCTATAGATTTCACCATTAATATTATCACCGTAATTTCGGCCATAATTATTACAATAGTATTGCGCAACTATAATTATTTTGAATATTATTTTTTGAAGATAGCAAAAAAAAAAAAAAAAAATCGAATGTTACGAAATAGTAAAACGTTAAAACACACATGATTTCACGGGAAATTTTTAGTAAATTCTATGTTTCAATGTCTACCGTCGCGTTTCTCTGTACCTATTTTTAAAAATGATCAAACTCGGACCGATCACTGGAGTGACAGTTAGGTAATGTTTATTTTACTTGAAATGTATACCGTCATAAAACTATTTTTTTTTTTTCTAATACTTTTCGTATATTATCCGCTAAGATACATCGTGGATTTCTCCCCCGGTAAAGGACGATTTGAAGAAAAAAATATATATTGCCCATTCGCATATTGATATGATGTACAGATTATATACGGTTATAACGCTTCTGTTTTGGTTTAAGTTCTATTCGGGTAGAGCACAAAAAAAAAAAAAAGAAATCGACTTCAATACAGTACGTGTACATACGTATTATACATGAATACTGCAATATGAGTGTATGTATAGATGATATCGCATAGGAGTACTATATTATATAAGACCATATATTTTCCGCGTGACTCTCAAAAGTTATTACTGATGCACGTTTTACGATTGGCACAAAATTCGATGTCACGAAAAAAAAAAAAATTCACAAAACACTTTTATATACTTTGGTCACGCGATTTTCCGTTTTTTTCTCCGCCCATTATAACAAGCCATGTAATTAAAACACTATACCGTTTGCGTAAAGAATCGTTTTTACACATTAATAAAATAATAACACATTATACGGACATTCAACATTTATCAGTCGAAAGTTTTGAATAAAATTATAATTAAAAGTGGAAAGAAAGCTATATCAAATTCGAATAATTATTTTCAACCGTGTTCTTGACGTTTAAAAAAAAAAAATTGCAATTTTTACTGCCCACGTTAACACGCTTCGTACAAAAATACCGAAATATAACGTTTGAAAATACTATATAATATACGAGATATGACACAAAATAAGATGGAAACCTAAACAATATATATATTGTTTTATTCGAAGAGTTCATCGCTTTTGGCTACCCGAATACAATATCGTTTATATGCATTTATAATTATTGACATGTATATATCTTATGGCTGGGGTCATTCTATACATTTGTGCGACACCGAGAGCGTTACCATGACGTCATGAACCCGGCTCTACTCACCACCCGACCAAGTCCCCCCACTTCTTTACCGTCGTTGACAGTTACATTGGAACGGCGATGGCAACGCGATCTATTTATATCTATCTATCTATCTATATATATATATATATATATATATATATATAGAAAGATAGATAGATAGATATGTCTATAGGTATGAGGAGACGAGGGCTAATAGCTATAGGTAACTTTTTGTCATGTGTAAAAAGTAAAGGAGATATATTATACAAGACATATACATGTACCGATGTACCTGCATGCAGTGTAGATACTCCTTTATTTTATTAAACGCGCTGGTTTAAGTGCTCGTAAATGTCGACGACAGACGATAAAATTATTTACAATACGCAATATTTTAACATATTAATACGCCGTAAAAGGTATGAAAATAGTTTAAAAAAAAAAAAAACATCAATAACAATATTGTACGCCGGCGAATCCATTAAAATTTCATGCCAGCGCAAAAAGCATCTTCATATCGACTATATTCGCCGAATTACGACGCGCGTTGCTTTGATGCGAGGAAATTGTATACGAAATTCCGCGGTATTCCTGTTATCAATTTATTCTCGTTCATGTAACGTTATATTGTAACGCGCCACCGGCAGCTCTGCTCTCGAAAAAAGCTCGCAGTTTCGCGTACGGAGTTTTCTCATCTTCATTATTTTTTCATCACACTTCCGAGAGATTATTCGATTAATTTCCCACTAAAGAGGTCCCCGTTATAACGACCGCGTTATTGAGAAACCGTTTTAGAGTTCGACGCCGTCCGTATGTTAATTTACAAACACCGCGTTTGTACGAGTACCGTTGTACTCTCGCGGTGGCGCTGCTCTTTTGTTCGTTCCGAGAGCTGCCGTCGTCCCGAAAGTATTATCGCGATGATTATTATTTCATAAAGCAGTTTTCCGAGTTCCACAACCGTAAAACGAACGCACAGAACGTCTGGAAATATTGGACGCAGTGGCTATCTGCAGCGAGAACTTTATAATTAAAAACGTCCGCGCGCGACGTACTGCTCTTCTTAAAACGGTTAAGGTGAATAATAAATTATCTGCTTCTGCGAGGCCCGTACCATCTCTTTATATTATATACGCATCATCCATTCCACGGTCGCATTGTTTTCTTCCGGGATTCTTCTTCTCGGCCTTCTATTATTATTTCCTATAAAAACTATATAATATTATTATATAGACGAAATTTCACCCGCAGCAATGTATTTTACGCGTTAATAATGTTCATATGACAAAAAAGTTTTGTGTTTACTTATCGCGTTATTGTGGTCGATCCTATACTCGTGTTTAAACGACGTTCATTAATTTTATAGAGGAAAAAAAAAATTTCGTTTAATTTTAACTTTGAAAAACTTTCTTTGAATTTTTCATCGAAGCGTTTTTAATGGACCGGACCTCGTTTTATTTTTCAATCGGATGACACGATCTCTCGCGTTTAAAAATTTTTATTTCCACTAAAAAAAAAAAAAAAACACTTTTCATGTACGCTAGTCGTTATTTTTTTTTCATATATATATATATATATGTAGAACGTTACCATAAAAGTGTATGACGTACGTATATATTATTATTATTACGGTACTTTACATTTGTTTCGCGTTTCCTTATCGTTTATTTCGAAAAAGAATATAAGAAGAAGAAGAAAAAAACGAAATAGGTAATTTACATATATTACAAAGTACAACATATTTATTTAGAGAATACGATATTTAAGACATACATATGTATGTCTATCGAATTTTCAGAAAATGGCGGTTTTATAGAAACTTTTAACTTCACCAACTGAATTATTTATCGTGGGTCGTAAAACGATGTAAATTTGTTTTTACGCCACTTTTGCTCGTTCATTTATATATACAACAATAATAATTTTATACTGCGCACTTTTAGTACATACATACATACATGTATATATATATATTTATAGAGACACTGCAGTTAATTAGATTTTCTGGTTAAAATTATTCCTTATTCGAGTACGTCCTAAATTATCCGTACAATTAACAGACGCGAATTACCTTGAACACGTCGTTTAGATCAAATTAGATTACGTTATGCCCAATAAGGACGTTTCAAAATATTATGGCAACTAACGTGTCATTCGTAATATTATTGCATTAAATAACTAAAAACTTTTTTTGGGTTATTCATTCGTTTTTTATACGTAATTTTTATTATATTATTATTATACAATATATAGTATATGTATATGGGCTTTGTGCCAAAATACTGGCCATTTTAAACGATTGAATATTTTAAATATCATCATTAAATTAAAGTTATAATAAATTATTAAATCGTTTTACACAAAAGTCTTATTCAAAATATATACCATTAGCGCAGAAACTTTTTCCATTTAAATTCTATGTTTATATATAATTATTACTTGCCCATAAGATATCGTGTAATTTATCATGATACTTATCACACGCCTAAAAGACGTCAAACGGTCGTTTTATAGAATTCTAAATTTCGTACATTTTATAACAATACGATGTGTATAATGTAATAATAATTTCCTTATTAGAAGAACATCATGTCAACGTCGACGCATTTTTTTTAATATATATAATTTATACATTGTTCATAATTTATTAATGTGTTGTTAAGTTCAAGTATCATGAGTTTACATTGAATGAAAACATTGTGGTTTTATCGTCATTATATAATGTTTGATTTGTTGCTATTGAAATGTTTTTCATTTGTGTGTAATTTCTTTAAGATATTTTGAAATTATACACTATTGTCCACATACATATACACACAGTAGTCATTGCGATTATAATAAATTTAAATAATTTTAATAGTTTTTGAGTAATTTCGATTCAAATGTTTTGATCAAATTAATAGCTTGAAAAGCTTTGAATATGTTTAACGGTTTTATACCTACAAATTTCGTTTCATCATTTTAGATTCAAAAGTATAAAACACAATTTGACTGCAAAATAAATGAGCAATTCATTGATCATCGTTTGGACCGTGTGTGTGAAAGCGTTTTGACCATTTTAAAACGGCGGCAAATCGAATAATTATAGTAAATATTTTAATGTCTGTTTATATCTTCAATGTTTTATAGGCATCCAATGAGAGCTGAATTCACATTATACGCGTACATCATACGCACTAATTGGTATATTTATATTTTTATTCATTGAGAAAGTTTTTCAGAAAAATTTAAATCTTTCTAAAAATCATAGAAAAATAAACACAAGCACAGAGTCGTTTTAGTTGTCCATAAATTCGCTTACAACACTCATTTATAATTTTCCAACTGTTGAAAAGTTTATATTTCTAATTTTGGTTCTACTCGCGTGATACCCATAGCCGATAAACTCGATGTTAATATCCGGTCGCAACTTTTATAAATGATGATCGCTATAAGAATTAAATTCGATTATTTTTACTATAAATTTCTTTCAAATTAATGAAAATTAACATAATATTGGTACCTAATAGGTTTTATTTACATCAATTTAGAATACATTCGGTAAGTGATGGAAAATATCGACGATAAATTAGAGGATTCATGATCGCTATTGCTCGTGCAAACTAAACTACTCAGTATAATATAATGACAAAGATTTTTATGTACACGTCGTAAAAAGTCGATTTTCTTATTTTTTCTAAACGTGTATGCTTATTAATTTCATTTAAGATATATTTTTTAACAAATTATTATTTATATGTTATCGCAGAAAACGCATCTCAATTATTAATACATTTTTCGAAGTATGCATTATTCTTAATAAAATATTTCTCATATACGTGTTGGCAAAAAATGTCGTAGACGAAAAGTAAAAAATATATATATATAACGACCACTTGAAACATAACCGTGTTTACGCGTGTTGGCAAACAACGTATTTTGAAAAAGGGATTGAGGAAGTGTATTCAATATTTGGATACGCACATTGCCATTACGATAATTATTATATCTTAAATTTTATTTCTGGTCACGATCCTACATAGCGAAAATGTGCTCGGAAACAGTGTATTTGACGAATTGAATTCGTTAATTTTGGAAAATATATTCGAAGACAATAAAGGCATTGAAAATTCTATATTGCGCAGAAAGGTTCTGTTGTATCGCTACAAAAGAAACTAATTTCCAAACATACGAGATAGATATAATAAAGTAGTTGACAAAAATAATATCAATACGTTTTCGACAAATTAGGAGGTTATTTTTTTTCGATTCATTATCGTTATTTAAACAGTTTTTTTTCAGAATAATGTAAAAACGTTCACATTACAAAAGTCAAAATCGTTATGAAGAAGGACGTAAAATAGAAATTCGTATTTTAAATGTTATAGCTACAAAGGTGTTCTGTATGTAATCGGAATCCTCGGTACACGTGTCAACAATATGTTGACAGATAATAATATTTACATCGATGAATTGGAAAATTGTTACGGATAAAAAAACTGGAAAAATTATATTCGATAAAACATTATTCGTCTTCGCATTCGTGCGGGAAATATCATATATCTCTTCGCGATACGTGTATACAAAAGAATTAAAGAGGAATTGTGTGTTTTTAATTTTCACGAATAACACAGTGTTGTGTAATAAACACATAATATAATCACATGTAAATAGAGAAAATTTTATGAGTAACGTCCCATATAATATTTTCACGATCGACCAATAGTTTGTAATTTAGAAAATTCAGTTTTTAACAATCGATGCGTAATAAAGTGCGTATTTTAATTTTACCGTTATTTAAATTATGTCGACTGCGCGCCTTTAACATCGTGTTACATAAAAATAATTATTGTGCCTAACGCCTATTTTAATATATACGTATATTAATTTTTAATTTAATTTTAAATCTATATATTATACGCAGAATGTTCGCGCATAAATTTAAACTTTCTTGAAAATTGTTAGCTCTAGTAATAATATCGTAATTACTGCGAATTAATTTCCGATACCGTCAGAACCGCTCACAGTAGCTGCGGTTATGTGATCACAGCAAAGCGATGAGGTGAAATGACGACGTATATAATTAGTGAAAATTACTAAGCTACGGACTCCAATCAAAGCAAATTGATAGAAAATTAAAACCACTATTATACGTGACATAAAATTACCATACAAATTATTTTAAAGCTCTTGCGGAATTCTGTATCAAATATCCGTTGAATAACGGTAGAGTTTAATAAAACGCCGGGTTCGTTTAATGTGTTCGTGTATCGGAAATGTAGTGTTTAAACAAATTTTTTTTCTCCACATCCCATCATAAAATGTGTATATATATATATATAGTTATTTAAGTTATTTAGTCCGATTAACTGTCGTCTGGATATTGTACGTTTGCAGACGACAAAGTGTACGAAACGTCTTTGGTGTTTAGACAGAGATGGATGAGGCGACGAATTGACGTTGATGCGGATAAAAAACGTATTTGCACACAGAATTCGCGAGGTGGTCGATAAATATATTTTTTTACTCCACTCACGACATCCCCACACACTATAATATATAGTTGCGTATGTATAGTATTCGAAAGATTTGCGTTGAGACCATATTGTGTGACGAGGTGTGGAGGACTCGTAAGTACGAACAATAATTACACGCACTATAATTAACGTTTAGGAACGATATAAAATAATATTATTTTATTATCGACTGTGTCTAGTACATCGAAAATTCGGAGTAAAATTCAAACGGCTTGTTATTTAATGATGATCCAAAACTTTTTCGCGAACAGAGAGGAACGTACAGCAGTAACGATATGAGCTCGCCGAACCGCTCAAACAGTTTAAGGTTACAATGAAATTCTAATTCGGCTAGCGTGCGCATTTGATTTAGCTCGTTATACGACTGGTATCAATTGAATCGACTTGGTATACCGGAATTTGTTTAGAATAAGTCACATTAGTCGTCACCTACGCACTTTTTTATTTTCGCATAATTTATTCTTTTCGACGTATCACACATTACGCCGCATATTATTACATAATCAGTGATACGTTTATACTAGTAATACAGGACCGCTAAAAAATATAAAAAATATTAAGGAACATTTTTTTTTTTTATAATAAACAATTGAAGAAAACGCTCATAATTATATCAGAGAGGTTTAAAATTATATAATATATATATACTTAATTTCAATCTAATATTCAGTTGAGTTAATAAAGGTATAGATTTGATCAATAATTCTCGTCGAATTAACGAATTAAAAAAAAAAAAATCAACAAAACCGTAAACCCGTTTTTAGGGTTTTATAATTTCATGAAATTAATTTTTTTGAAATATTTCATTTGGGTAAAAAGTAAAAACTTCACTGTTTTATTTATTACAGTATACTTTTTTTATTATTAATATTGTACTAAATATAAATAAAAACTAATTTATTACAATTAACAACACACAAGTATTAGTTATTATATAATGTATAAACTATAAATCATTTTAATTTTCATAAGTTATTAGACGAATATTATACGTTTTACAACTTACGAAATGAAATACAAACATAATTAAATAATTGAAAAGCAACGATTACGGACACGGTTTTAAAATATCTTCCAAGACCGTGATTACGGAACTCAGTAACATTTGTTATCAACACGCCGGTTTTCGTTAACTATACCAGTTGGCAGTTATACCAGAGACCACGACCATTGTGCCGTAACGATATCATGAAATATGAACTGATTAGATGACATATGAAAATCATTATATCAAACACGAAAAAAAAATTTTTTTTCAATATTTTATAAGGCGTAAATTTTTCGATTTTGAAATATCTCCTAATTGAAACCCCTACCTATTCTACGTCGATGATAAAAAAAAATAAGTTAATACACATTTTTTTTTTTTTTTGAAATAATAGCATTGATAAATTTGTTAATAAATCTTCTCGAAAAAAAAAGCTATTTTCTGAAAAAAAAAAAATACAAACGCGCCGGTGTATCTGATTTGAACCTGATAGATCGGTTTTTTTGGTAAAAATCGCATACATATATTATATATATATATATATGTACATAATCGACGGAGAACGTATACGATTGTGATGAGACTAACAAGGTAAAGGCTGTAAAGGGTTTACGAAAAATAGCGTGTCCTAGTTTCGGGAACGCATGAAAAAAAAAAACCGTATCTCGCCGAGCCAAAACCGTTCTGCGTACACTGTCGACATGCGCGTGACAAATATTCACCTGCCTGTACGTTAAGACACGATACGGATGTACGTGCTCTCGGCGAAAAAAGAGTTACATAAATCTCACGCAGAAAAAGCGGCGGCAGTCGGGTGATTTTCTTTTCGGTATTGGAAAGTCTCGGATTGAAAGACGATACGAACGAGACTACTAAAGGCGGACAACGACACTCGCGCACGATGCGTGTACACAAAATTATGTATATTGATTTATTCGTGTTTCCCCCCCTCCCCTAAAAACGAATATTCCTTCTTTCGACAAATAACCCGTTTTTTTCTCTGTACGAGGCCTATTCGCAACACTCGCGATGATGCTATTACGTATTCCGCGTACTTATAGAGCGGCCGCGATCGATACGCGTCTTCGTGCCGGGTAAACGTTTAAGCTACTCTATGGGGACTGGTAAATCGGTTTACACAAATACACACATCAGTCTATTACCGAACGACAATAATAAGCCGTCCGCGCACCACTTTCGCCACCTAATACATAAAAAAGAAACGAAAATATTAACTCTCGTAGAAGGATCCGTGCCCGGGCGTACGTGATAAACAAAAGGAAAAAATTACATTTTAAATAAGCGTATTACGCGGTTATATATATTATTTTTCGTATTTTGTACTCGACTACACGTCCATTGGTCGCAACATAATTTTTTTCGAAATAATTCGAAAATATTGACGGATCATTTTCTTTTAGATACGCGTAAACGTGTGTATTACGCGTAGGTATACTCTCACTACTTATACGTTGTTTATACCAAGACCGGAGCCAGCAAACATTTTTTTTGGGGGGCTGAGAATGTAAGTATGAAATAGAATAAAAATAATAAACTAATAACAGAATATAAATCATTAAATTTTAAGAAAAAATTTCGGGGGATCTGAACCTAAACCACTCCCGCCCCTGGCTACGGCCTTGATTTATACAACGGAACATGTGAACGAAAAGTAATGTCCGCTATTGAAAGGTGTCTGGCTATTAGTAAAAAATGAATACAAATATATAATATACGTACGAGGTGTGTAAATTAAGTGAATGAGACTGGTAGCAATACAACAACACTAATGGCTTTCCGTTTAAACAGATTTCTAAATTAACTTCCAATTTCAGTACGAGTCTGAATTTCATACGTGCCACGTATCCGATTTCGCTTTAGAATCGGCCATAATTCGACGGAAAGTTTTCAGTAAAATTTCACCGAGCGCACGGAGCTGATAGTGTTTTTTTCTAGGCGGATTAGTGCATATTCAAACGGCAAAGAGAGTCAATACTGAAGATGAAACGCGCAGTGGAAGGCGTTCGACTGCAAAAAATTATACGCAAAGACGTCGTCAGAGTTCAAGAACTCGTCCCATCTGATCGACGGCTGCCAGTCAGAATGATCGAAAAACATTCGGTTTTGACTCACACCATTGTTCATCAGATTTCGACCCGAAAACGCGTCCGTCATTGAGGAGTGTCCGTTAAGAATAGTTTCAATGTTACGAAACGATTTGTTTAATTTTTTTGTAACAATGCGTACAATATAATGAAATTTCACGATGAAAGTTATTTTTGTCGAATACTTTACACAGCGACAAAACCGATGAGACCTGTATAATTCACTGCGCGTACGATGTTTTTCATCAAAAACATTGGTTCGTCTTCTTTCGAATCGAAAGGGAAGAAAGCTAAAAGCCAAAAGACACGTGCTAAAAGTCGTGACGCCCCATCAGTTCTGATATCGAAAACGGGTCGGTTAAGTGAATAACCGGCAAACGACTGGCTCGGAACGTGCACATATTTACGGTCGATAACCGAGCGACGACGACGATACGAATGTGTTTGGCACCGATAGCGAGCCAAATATTATAATGCGCGTCGTATAGTGTGATTCGCACACTAAGGCTTTATAATAAGCGATACCATTATATAACGCATAATATTATGCGTTGACTAGTTAAAGAGTTGATGTTTCTTAAAAAAAAAAATTGTCAACACGACTAGGAGTTAATCGATATTTTCATTAAAAATACATTCAAATTATCGTTGGCTGGACTTTTAATCGTGCGTTTACGTTAGCTCGTTGGTACGCAGAATGTATAGAACTGATTTTTAGCCGTTCATAATTTTGTCTGGCAATAACCGATTGCTTTGTTTTTTGTACTGTCAACGATTCGCGATTGTATTGGTAGTCCAGTGTATAACGGGTTTTGGCTCCGATTTCCATAAAGAAGCATCAATTTACTTGAAATTTTAACTGTAAGTAGGGGATACCTTAAAAAGCAAACCCTATACCCTATCCGAATGTGCGCATTTAGCTTAGGGGTGGATACCACTCCAACTCGGGGGTGGTAATTAAAATGTTGAAAATAATCTCAGAAATTTTAACGGAACATATTCTAAGCAAAAAATATTCTATAGAGTTTTCTCAAAAAATCAATACTTTTTGATTTATTCGTGATTGAAAGTTTCGATTTTTCTTAAAAATAATCATGTTTTCAACCGAGTTTTCACAAATAACTCAAAAACTTTATATTTGATCAAAAAAACTATTAGAAATACAAATATAGTTTATTAAAAGACAAAGAAGTAAGTTTTTTCTTTATTACTGTAGGCCTATAATTTTAGTCTTTCACGAATTGGGTAGTTTTTATTTTTTCCGAAAAGACCAATCTTGTAAAAAAAAAAAAATTAATTTATTATTATTATTATTTACGTTATATGAAATACTTAATATTGAAAAAAAGTAGCGAGCCGCGGGGTGTTGTTGACGTCGCTTAAGTGAATTACTCGGATAAAGATTTAAGGGTTTTGCTACGACTATAAATTTAAATGGGACGCGATAAATCGTCGCATTAGATAAAACGATTCTGAGCGGAGCTCCTGCGTAATATTATTTATTATTATTAATAAACGAAATAACGTAATTTTCCGCAAAAGATAAAACACACTTTGTCGAAAAATTCAAAATGTTTATAGAAGAAAATTGTGACTAACGATTTTCAAGATTTTTTTTTTTATATTATAGTTGAAAAGTTACTACGCGTACGCCTGACATTGTATTAACTTTTTAAGCCTTAAAACCAAAAATTACCACATATTATATGAATTAAATAGCTCCAAATTACGAGTAATTAAAAAATAATCATTGTTACGCATTCGATGAATATTTCAAGTTTCTATGACCGCATTAGCTTCGAAATTGTACTAAAAAATTACTCGATAATCGATTTCGAAGGAATTTTTCGACTGGATGCAATTCGCCACAGCGAAAACAAGGTAACGATCGGAGCACTTCTCCTCGTAGAATTTTTGGGTACAGACATATAAAAAAACATCATTGTGACCGCTCAGAATTTAAAAATAGTAAACAGTGAGAAAGTTTATCGTTTAACAAATCGTGTGTCCTAAATGTTTAAATAAAAAAACAAATTTTTTTTTTTTTTGTTGTTGACCGAGTTGAGTTAATAATTTCTTCATCTTTTAAACTCAATCGGTTAAATCTGTTTCCGGTCACTGCTTTTAACCGAAAGCACATGACTCGACCTAACCGAGTTCGGGTGTCCCCGCACTTAACTATCGGCTTGTTAATCACCGTCGACGGTGTCTCATCATCGAATGTTCTAGGGCGTGATAACCCGAAAATATATTTGCCACTTTCGTCGCCGGTGTACGACTTTCCTTTCTCGTTCTCTACCATCCGTCAGTCCGCCAAACAATCAGCTACGCACAAACGGTGTCCGTCGCTCCGAACGGTCGGTCGAGTCGGCTTGTTCATTTGTCACGACGACTACGGGATACGCGGTCACGCGAATGTGCGTGTGCGCGTTTATGTTATTTCTTTTCTGCGCTGTAGTGTGTTTTTCTCGACGACGACCCATAATACCGTCGAGATGGCAAACACACCAGAGAGAGAGAGAGAGAGAGAGAGAGATGGAAAAGGGACGCGGCTTCGGAAGAAAACGGGAAAAAGGTTCCGTTTTTGTCCGAATTGGCTTTTGTGTGTGCGGCACGCGGGGGAGTTTTCGCGAGTTTAACCGTTAACGGGTCAGCACACAGCTGTCCGCAACGGGGCCTGCTGTGCAGAGAGTCCTTTTGAATACTGCGAGAACGTTTTTTTTTATTTATTTATTTATATATTTATTTATTGCTTTGCCACGGCGACGTTACCAGTTACAACGGACCTTTATAATGTTCTTTCGCCGAGGCGGCGTCCGCAAAAATAAATGTCATTGTTAATCGACGTCGTCCGCGCGATTTGATTTATTTTCTCTAATTTCGCGCGATATCCGCCACCTGTAATCGCCCGGGATGCGCCTGAACCGTTCTGCACGTGAACCCACGAACGAATCCCGGTCCTCTGATCGGTCCATTTGTTACGGCGGTGTTATCAGTGTGTTATTATCAAACACGCGCACTTATTCAGTAACTTTGGATGGTTGTCCGTTAACAAACCAATGGATGTTTTTAGTTTGAGTTCCGACAGGTGCTCGCTTACACTCGTTACAGTATGAGTGTAATATACGCGCTGATATCACAAACGTCATCAGAGGCGGGCTGGGCCGTTGTGCTACTGTGCTACAGAACAGTGGGCCGATGGCATGTCGAGGCCCACTGGGCCGGTATTCGTAGAGCCAATTTGTTTATTTTAATTTAGGTTTAATGATGTGGAGAAATATTAATGTTGTACAATTATAAAAAATATAAATTTAATAAAAATTGTATTTATTTTAAATATAATATGTATGCTGTATTTGGCATTTTATTAAAAGTGGTCAATTTGTTATTCGCGACGTTACGATTCCGACATTTTCCCTAATAATTTGTTTTAATTTGAAAAAAGTGAAGATCGCGAACCCGTGTATTTTGGCCGAATATCGAACGAGTAGAACAGTGGGCCGCACCCTGCCCAGTCCGCTTCTGAATGTCATGGAACATAATATAATTCCGGATTTATACTTGCCGTAAAATAACGCGGAACACATTATATTGTTATCGGAAATATACCGGAACCAATCAGAGGACCGGATTGATTCGTGGGTTTTATTTCGCGTGCAGAACGGTAATATGCGCCCGGGATAGTTTAATTTTTTGTATTTTTTTTTGTTTCCAGGTGTCGCGCCAGTCCGACCAACGACCCCTCATATATATATATATCAGTATCGACAACTGATTTTTCTAGGTGCGAAATAATTAACGTTTATATTAGTAAACTTTCCAACGGCTCATATATGTGCCTTCACGATATTATTAATGACAGCAAAAAAAAAACAATGTACGTGAATTCATGCAATCGAAATACGTGGGAAAATATATAAAATAATGAGAAAAAAAAAAAGTGAAAGTTTAATGTTTTACATTTAATCGATGAAATCGAATAAAATTCCATTATCGCAATTAATTTCGTTTTCCTGTTCCTGCGCCACACGCGCGTCTCCCTTGACCGACTCACACGACGCCCTTGCCAGGAGACGCGACTCTACGAATAACTCTGGTATTATTATCGATCACTCATCGTGATATATTGTTTATGAATAAAGAAAAACCACGAATATATATATACGCTTAAAATACCGATTGATCAAATATCTTATTTTAAAAATTAATTCATCTATATAGAAATACGGGTGTATATTTATCGACGACACGAGTCTAAACACATTTTTTTTTTCTTTTTCACTTTGCCGTTTTTATATAACGTACCTGCAGCGTACGTGCGAAATCCTTTTTCTGAAACCCTGTGCGAGTTGCATAATATTCCAATATTTCATTATTGATGACAAAATACATTATATGACGTTCGAATACATTATTATTATTGGAATGAAAATGAAAATAAAATATAGAGCATTTTTCCATATAATTGACACGTGACAATAAATTGTTTTCAAAAAATCAAAAAAACGTATACCATTATATTTCGAAACGCAATAGTAATTATTTTCAATTTTCAACGTTTTCGAAACGCAATGTTCGTACACCGTTATGGAATCAAACTATACATGTTATATCGTACGATGAGACTGCAGAAAACATACGTACAAATAAATAGAAATTTCAAATGTAAAGTGAACCGAATAATAACTAATGTTTTTCGCCTTTTTTATTTTTATTACTGTAATTATTATTATTATTATTATTATTTTGGTAATGTTTACATTTATAATACATATAGGGACAAAAAAAAAGTAATCTATGCGGCCATTGTTTCGGGTCAAAAAGATGCGTAGAGAGAAAAAAAACTATAGTCTATCCCTTAGAGAATTGTTCAAAACGATCGAACAGTCAATATTTTTCTTTCGACGTATTTTTTTGCCGGTATCTCCTATCCGTTTCTCTTTATCTGACCACTTTTTTTTCTTCTTTAACTCTCTTTTTCTTTTTCTTTTAACCGCAAACTTATCCAGATTGTTTCCTCCGTTAACGCAGTGAACAGATGGAATGGATGAAATGAATACCCGCGGTCCATTTCGGATCTCTCGCGCGCGAATCGATTGTAAAACTTCTTCTTTCCCGGGCCAACTGCAGCACTATCTCTATGTTAACGCGAGTGCCGAACACATCACAGTGTTTTAGAGCAAAAGAAACTATTGCGAATACAACGCGCGAAGAAATTTATATTTTCACGTATTTTTTTTTTTATATATTCGAGTTTTTATTTTAAGTTTTGCGAAAATCAGTGATAACGGGGGAAAAAATTACGACGTATATGAAAACATTAAAATCGCTCGACAGAGAGGGTTCAGTAGAACATTCGCTTTAAATGACAATTTACACTTTTTTTTTTTGTTACGTTTCACGTCTCATTTGTCTCAAGACCAAAATGTATAAACGGCGTAGTTTATTTTAATGTTTTTCGAGTGATAAAATATGTTTTTTTTTAAAAAACAATATTATTACAGTCTTTTTGAAAAAAGATCATCGGATATACGTTTACAAAAAAAAAAAAAAAAATTTCAAGACAAAATTATTTACCCAGGATTTCGATAAAATACTCGTTATAAATAGAGTTTACCCAATTTTTTTTTTTTTACTTATTTGCGTTCTGTTTTTTTCTTTTTCTTTTATGATATATAAATATATATATATATTTATTTATTTATTGAAAATTATTTAATAAACAATTTTCTCTTGCCGCTATCCGCGTGAAACGCATACATTAAAAAACTAACGTAAAATTCAATTTGGATTTTTAAAATGCTCAAGTAAATGTGAAAAAAAAATGTATTTTTAAATTCAAAGCGAATTTTAGATGTAAGATTATAATCGCATTATTATTATATTATTACGTAAAATGACAAATGTATTTAGTCCTTTTTTACATGTAAAACCGGGCACATTACCATAAGTTTGGTCTAAAAAAAAAAAAAATTTAACGTGAAAAATGGTTTTAACGTTTATTCTACAAAACCCGTTATTCAACAATGCATTTATCTTTTCTCTTATCGTTATGATTTTATTCTTCAACTCGGTAAATGAATCAAATTATTAAAAAAAATAAATAAATCATATATTATATTTTGTGTAAAAATTATTTTAAAAAAGAACTTTATTTTACGAATTCTGTAATATTTGTAAATGATTTTAAAAAAAAATGTTATTTACACATTTGTTTATTTATTTTACTGAATTCGATATTGGTAATCGTATTAAAAGCGCAAAAATTATTGTGTGAAATTATTTCCTTTGTAAATATTTCTTTGTTCGACCGTTAGTTTAAAGTTTATTAAATTATATAACCGAATAACATTGAAATATTCGATGAAATTTCATAAAAGGCAACTTTACTTTCTGAAGACTATAATAAGACTTAAGAATTTTTTTTTTGAAAACGTCGAAAAAGTCTGAATAAGAAAATAATTGCAGCTGCATGAAGTGATACTATATATATATGTATAGTCGTTCAAAGCAACGCTAATAATAATCGCTCATCAAACAGTATAATATATAGAAAGCCAAGTCAGTTATAGAATAGGGTTTGAAAGACAATTTTCGGTTAAAATCGGTCTCGTGAAATCGATAACGTTAATTCAGCAATGCCCCCCACACACACACACCAATCCCCCGAGTCCAAAACACACATATCCTTGTCGAAATTGCCGCCTGATCATCACTGAGCTCCTTTTTTTTCTTCTTCTTCTTCTTCTGTTTTCACTCTAATAACAGTCAAGGATAATATTATTCGTGGCACCACGGTCGCGTTAATGTATTCCGGGTCACGATTGTCGGCGTGTACCCTCGCCCGCGTCCCGTTACAGCGACTCGCCGTATATACTTAATGAAATAGCGCCCCCTGCTAATAGACGGTACTCGGCAATTTAAGTCTCGGTTCCTGCGCGCGCGAGGCTTCCACTCTTTTGAGTGCTCGCGCACTGCACTTACACGAGCAAATTCGTCTCGTCTCTCCGACGAGTTTTCCACAGTGAAAATATTGAAATAAGAAACAAAAAAAAATTAACCGATATTACAATATTTTACGCGTGTAGGTACGTCTCCTTTTTATTCCTTTCTCCGCCGTACCTCAGAAGTCTGTATATACCTTTAGAAGGTGTTTTTTTCACCTCGGTACCCTCCTACTTGTAGGTACGCATTATTCGGTCCGTTCCCGACAAACGCAATAAAAAATATTCTCTTTTAGATCATAGCGCGCTCGCAAATTTTGTATTCGACCGCGAATAAACGTCCCGGAGGTGACGGGCCGCGGAAAAACGGCGGTGTGCACGTGTATAGGGACGGGGGAAAAAATCACTTTTTCAATTTCAGACCCGTCTGCTCAACAAGTGGAACCGTATATTGCGCACTTCGGCGGGACAACAAGAGCACGTAGATCCGCAATAATAGTCGCCGACGCAGCTTCTTCGGACAGTACGAGCGCGAGAGATCGACTGAACTTTATGTATTGCACAGAGCTGAGTACGTCATCACGAAGATCTGAGAAACGCGCGACGATTTTTGTTTTATTTTCAATATTTTTAGATTTTTTTTTTTTTTCGTAAAAATTTACCGCGTCACAATATATTATCGTAATTTAGATATTTTTATAACACTTTGAGATAGAAAAAAAATTTAATTTTGCGCATTATTCAGCGAAATCCCCGAGAAATATCAATTCATAAAAACGTAACGAGCCGCTTAAGTGGACGTCGCTTAAGCGATTTACTCGTGATAAAGATTTAAGAGTTTTGTTATATGAGTACAAATTTGAAAGCAACGCGATAAATCATCGCGTTCGATAAAACTATTCGGTGTAATATTATTTATGGTATAACGTAGATTTTCTACAAAAAAAAAAAAATTACGCTCTGTCGAAAACCTAAAAATGTTCATAATATGGAAATTGCCACAAACGATTTTCGAGATGTACTCGTATATAGTTGAAAAGTAACGCGTACGTCTGACAATTGTACTAAAAGTGTTTAAGCCTTATGACCGAAAATTAGCTCTTTTACGAATTAAACGCCTCGAAATCTATAATTGCTATAAATATAGCCGAAAATCGAGAGAAATATTTGGAAAAAATTTTTTTCCCCTCGATATAATTCGGCGAATATTTCAAATTTCTATATGACCGCACTGGTTTCAAAATTACGAAGAAATAACAATAATCGATTTCGACGGAATCGCATTTTTATCGTTTTTTTTACGTAATTTTTCGGCGATATTTTTTTTTTTGACACTCGAAAAAAAGATTGAGAAAAATCGAAAAACGATCTCTCCGATGTACCCAATGGACGCAATTCGCTACCGCGGAAACAAACTGTGACTGTAAAGATCGGAACACTCCTTCCGGTAGAATTAAAAATATAATATAATAAAATACAAACCCCCCATCATTATTATAACACACCAATAATACTTTCCTCTCTCCGCTCCGAATCTAAAAAAATAGCGTAAGAAACGTCTAAAAATTAGTGCAAAGTAATCAAAAGTTGTATACATCGAAATTTGTCTAAAAATTATAAAAAAAAAAAAAAAATCTCGATTTAAAAATCAATTAAATTGAATACAATTATTGATTTTCGATTTTCTTATTGTTTTCTTTGAAATTTCAAACGCGTTTATTATAGAGCAGAAGTATAAAAAAAAAAATCATTCCAGATATAATATTGAAATATTGTATAATATAGAACAAACGTTATTGCGTTTGTTAGGTCTCCGTGGGATACCATACGCGATATATTTGATTGTATTATGTTATTATAATGTACGGTCACCGCGAAACACATGATAATATAATAAGTTCGGCTCAATAATAATATTATAAGAGCCCGTGGCTGCGTCCCAATCGCTTTCTAAAAAAAATAAACATAATCGTATTGGCCGGCGACCGAAACCCGCGGTTTTTATAGCGACTACGGGACCGAATATTGTCCAGTCGAATATAAATTAAATCTAAACTATCAGAATATAGAGCCGGTATAAATGGGATCATTCATCGATTTCTTCAAAACTCCACCGAACACGCTGGATGGCAATCCGTATATTTCTACAATCAGTTACGCGCGTGTTAACAACAATTTCAAGTGACTATATACGCTGATGAGAGACATTTTCTTGAATAACGTGAAATTACTTATTAAATAAGCGTAACGAACCGTTAATTTAAACGACAGTCCTCAGTCGGTAGAAAATATGGAAATGAGAAAAAAAACTAAATACTCACAAAAAAATATTATGGCGGATCAAAGCCAGGGTGGTTTTAGGATTCAAACCCCCTCCCCCCCTCGAAATTTTTTCCTTAAATAAAATTTAATGATTTATAATTATATTATTAGTTTATTGATTTTATTTTATTTCGTATTTATACTCTCAGCCCCATTCCCAAAAAAAAAAAATTTTTACTGGCTCCGGTCATCTAGCTGCGGACGCAATTCCAATGCCTCGATCGTGGCCCATTTGTGGTAGTAGTTATTCGTGACGAATTTCAATAAGACCCGAAATAATTACAAACTATTATTAATCGAAATCAAAATCGAACGAATTTAATACGTCATCAAGCTACGAACACAGAAAACAATTCTCGCGAGACATTAAAGTACTATTGCGCGCGTATTATTTTATTAAGGTATTTATGTCACAGAGCATATTTTAAGGAATTTATACTGGATGGCACTATGATTAAGGACTAAGTCAAGTGCCTATCCCCAGGTACCTTTTTAGTTTATGATTTACTTATATATAATGACATTCGTATAAAATAATACAATAATATATGTGGCACATCCACCAACCACTGGATGGCACTAATACTCCACTAGGTGGCACTAGTGCCACCTACTTTATATGTTAAAATACGCTCTGATTTATGACAATGTGCAATTACCACAGATCAAATGAATACAGATGGATCACTCGCGATGTAAACAAAAAAAATGACGTCATTCGAAAACCCCCAAATCAGTGTGACAGCATGATAGCGCAATATATTTACCTACAATTTAAACATTACCTACTCCCGCGAGGTAATCTATTTGTGTTGCTTGCATAATGAATTCTGGTTTGGCGTTCGTGTCATATAATGTCTCGTATCAAACATACTCGTTTCATACACACAGTTGAAAAACAATCGGTGCTTAATATGCTTATATAAATTTTTACCGGCATGTGATAACCATTGTGATTATGATAATATTATTTGAGATAATTTAGAAATCGTACAATAATATTGTACAACAACAGCACAATAATTTATATCGTTGTGTGCGCATACACTGATTTGGGGGGGGGGGCAATCAGAAGAGCTTATTTGCAATTATTTTGTTCTCGGGCCGAGTGATCCATCTGTATTCGTCTAATCTGTGCTATTACCGCGTATATAATATTATATTCCAATGAGAATCGTTTGAAAGTATCAATCGCACAAACGCGCGTTTCACTAAACCGATCCGTTCCAAAAATCGATTCTAACAAAATGATTATTTTTTTACGAAATATTTGGTTTTGTAAATAAATCTTTTATCTTGTAAATTACTTACCTAACTTATATTGTTTACGGTGGGAGATCGATTCGTATGCCATAAACTTATAATTTTACTTTCGTGTGCGAAATAAACGTATTTATACAAATAATTTGATTTCACGTCAAAACATACAGGAACAATTTAATACGAACGAAAACCACAAAAAAAAACCTAAAGTCTTCATACACTTTTTTCCTCGCGTAATCTTTTACGTAATGTATGAAAAAAATGAAAACGAGCATTAACGGTTTTACGTTTGGAGTAAAAAAAAAAACTTGTGACAAATGAAGCATAGGGTTAAATTATCGTTTTGACAGCAAACGTGATGGTTTGAAATTAACATGTGCACGGTGCGAGGGAAAAAAAAGCGAGAACAACGAGAGACGTTTTAATAAAAATTCGTTGATTTTTATTTTTTTTTTTTTTATATAGTCATTAAAACTTGACTTTTAGAGGAGAATCGCTTTGCACTGCCATCGATGCAAGACCTACGTTCGTTTTCAATACCTATACAGCAGTATATTATAAATGACTTTTGTAATACGAATACAATATTTCAGACACGTTATTCAGAAAAGTTTTACCAAATTTAATAACGAACAACATGTATAAACGTACATCTTTTTGCGTGTTATTTGTTCGGACGAAACCATTGCAATGTTGTTGAACATTTTTAAAATATTTAAGAAAACCGTGTAACGAAGACGAGAAAACGTCGTTCAATAATAATTTAGATTTAGATTTTAGAACACAAAATGCGCGTTACAAATTTTTAAAAAAAAAGAATATTTTTTTTCTATCGGCGAATCTCGTGAGTTTCATTTATAGACGTAAATAACGTATAACGAGTATTCGTGGATACAGACATCTGTTCATGGTTGGAAATTCAAATGTGTTATGAAATGCAATTATAACTCTTATAACAAATTACACGTTTTGTTGACAACACAAACGTGCTGAAAATGTATAAATAATAATACAAAATCCAATTTGTACTTTTGTTAAATATATACATATATACACGTTATATTTGTTATTTTCTTTCCTTCTTTCGCGTCTCAATCGAATTAAAAATAAAACGTTTTCAAAAATCGATTTTCTATTGGCCTGCTACGTTTTCGTGATTTCACTTAAAAAGATTTTTACACACACATGTATGCTTTTCAAAAATTGTTTTCGAATTCGTGAACTTTTCGAAATTAATTATTCCGCGTTTGTCGGTCTCCGTTATGCGCAACTTTTGAACGTTGCATAATATAAAAGGACCGTTTTAGTTTCTAATTGAGTTATTAAAGCTATTCGTCTTGTGGGAAAATCGCGAGTAAAAACAAAATGAATAAAAAAATAATAAAAATTAACCCAGAGGGAAAGAAACCGACCGACACGGACATTGTATTTAATGTTATTCTTTGAGAGTGAAAAAAAAAAAAATTAAACCCGAACGCACTAATAAGGCGAACGGCGGAATTTTACACAGAAGAAAAATTATTTTTGTTATTTTTATTCGCCGCGAGCGCATTTACTACTCGTTCGCAATAATTGATAACCCCTTAAATATTTTTCTTAAAGCTATTAATATTTTTAAGTGTACTCATCCGTACACTTGCGTCGGATTCAGTTGAAAAACGACCACGTATTGACGTTACAATTTTTAAACGATAACAGTTACGTTGCTTAGGAGTGAGGTGTTTCGAAAAAATAATAATAATAATAATATGCTCGTCAATTTTTTTTTTTTTTTTAATCAAAATTATTCAACCCGTCCGTTGTAATTTTTGACCGAAATGATATAATGTAATTCATTACAGATTATCGAAACGATAAAATATCAAGTATAATATTTTTATTTTTTTTTTGCAATTTGGTTAAAAAGTAAATTAACTTTGGATAAGTAAAAAAAAAAAAAATTATCATAATTATAAATCATTTTAGAGCGAACGTGAAACTCAAGGAATTCAGAAAAACTTTTTTGGCGCCAACTTGAGTAATCAGTTTTTTTTTTTTATATATAAATATTAAATGACTTGGAAATGCACCTTTTAGAACATTCGCACTCAAGTACTTCGAATGCTCTCTTGGGTGTCATAATGCCACGGTTTTGTCGTCCTGCGTTCTCTGATCCCCGAGGCTACCGTTTACGCGCAAACCTACTGAAGAACATTTGTGTACGTGCTTGCGGTGTGCCGAAGCAAAAACTTTTATTTCGTACATGTGCCGAAACGAGCGCAGCGATCATATTTGTATAACCGAAATTCATTTGTTCTGAAACCACCACCACGAGTTCGCGGGAACACAATATCAACTTGCCAGTTTGTGTTTTTTTTTTTCTTTGTACGTACAAAATATGAATATTTATACGAAAATAACAACGACGTATTTATTGTCGGCGTACAGAAATCGAAAATTATTTCAGAACAATACGGAGTACATAACAGAAATCAAGGACATAATAGGTCCTTCCGACGTCGACGTAGTATATTGTAATGGATATATTTACATCACCGTTGAGTTTCTACAAAAACGTTCTAGTGTTTTTAATTAACGTGAAAACTCCATTACTGGATCGTTGACTAATATGAAATCTTTGAACACGACACGAATCGCCGTTATATTTTTAGAATCGAACTCGTAACTTTATTCTTTCATTAAATCCCGAAAACTTCATTAATTTAAACGTTAGTTATTTTTATTTCACATGAATCCATTAAAACGTATATTCTATACACGATTTATTTATATAAATATCGGAAACATCAAGAAGAAACGTACGTCGCACATCACGAAATTCTTACAAATACAATTTAATAAACTATATACAAAAATATATACGTTGAAAACTCGCCGCGATTGATCTCAGTAGTGCATGTTTTACATTCGACACACAAAATGAACAAATCTGCAGTGTATCGGTTTTAAAATCGTATAGAATTAAACGTTTTATTAAATAATATTCCGAGTACCGGCAAACAGTAACGAATTGAACAGGAAAAAGACATGATTATAATATATATATTAATAACGAAAATATTATTTTTGTAACTTTAAAAAAATAATAATAATAGCAATTGCCCACTGAAATATGTTTTCGTTACGCGGAAATACAAAGTTTTCAATTTTTACAATTCAGAGTCATAAATAAACATAAGAAAATTAAATATATAAATGAGAAGTAAGCGTAAAATTGTTTTTGCTTTTCTCTGGAAATCGAAAAAAAAAAAATATATAACAATTTTATATTTGTCGAAAACATTCTTATAAGCGTAAAATAAAATATTAAATATTTTAAATTTTAAACATTTTAAAACGCATTTATTTATAATAATAAAAGTATTATAAAGTAAAAAATGTAATAATATATATATATATATATATATATATATTTATGTCATGACTAATTGTATAGCATGATACATAATTTCGAGGAATTAATATAAAAATAAAGGAAAAAAAAACATTATACACTGTCCAAAAATGATAAATGTTTAAAACAATAATAATAAATAAGCTGATGTTCGTGTGGAATGAATTTTCTAAAAAGTTAACTTTTGAAACTCAAATAAGATGAAATTTATTGATATTTCTACTGTTAGAAAAATATATATAACATTACGTTGATTAATTGAAATTGAAACGTTACAGTTTGCGCACGATACAAAAATTATAAATAAAATAATTTTAACAAGATGCGATGTTACTGATCATATAAAATGAATATATTTTGTAAAATTTTAGAAAGTTTAATATCTTAAGATATACAACGTTAAATATATAATTCTATAATGTAATAATGACTCGTATGAATGAATTAAAAATGTATTAAGTGTTATACAATTAATCTCAAAAATATTTAAAGTAATTATATTTTATGAAAAACATTTATTGTCACACGTAAACGATCGCATATGGGCGTTGTCATATTATTACTGATTTATAAATTTAAAATAGAATTCTGCGCTCGGAACTGGAAAAACAATTTTTTTTTTTTATATCAAACGTATATTACATATATATATATATATATTTTTGTCCTTTTCCATTTTAGAAAACAAATTATTATTTAGTTATATTGTATTGTGCGACATTTAATAACGTAGTGTACACTTTATAACTTTAGGACATTTATCTTATATATAGATATATATATAAATAAGGAAACCTATTATATTGTATGCGGATAATAAATTCCTAGGTCACTTGCTGTTATACTCAAATGCTTCGATAAACCCATATTTACGGTATTACACAACCTACTTACAAGTTCAAATTTTAATATAATAATTTTATTTGGTTTTTATTGTATCACACACATAAATGATAAAAGTATATTTGGTATAACTTTTCTGGTCCGAAACTTTACGTCCTACATCCATGCTAATCGAAATTTGTTTTTTATGAAGCTATTCTAAATCTTTTAAAAAAAAAAAATCAGATAACAAATAAAATCTTATGTAGGTCAAAAACCAAAAATATATACAAATAAACGATGACGAATATTGTGTTATAATGATTGTCAACGATGTTTAAATAAATTATTATTATATTATATTATAAAATTATCCGTAACAAATAAATTCCATTTGGGAAAACACAAATGTATTTTTTTTAAATACTTTAATGCGTTTCATTGTTTGTTTGAAAATAAATATGTAAAAAAAAAAAAATCTCTAATTTACCGTCCGCTGGTAATTTCCACGGGGGCGCAAATAAGCGACGGCCCTGCCTTTCACATCTGGCTTTAAAAACTACTTTTTTTTTTAATGGCAATTTTATGAAAAATCGGTAAAAAAAATTTGATTTATTTGAATCCGGTACACAATAAAAATACGATTTTCCGCCATAAACGTAATACACGCATCTTATTGATCCGGCTGTAATTTATTTTTCCAGAACAATATACGGAGTATTTATTTCTTTTCACGTATTATAATATGACATATGTAAAAAAAAAATATATATATTAAATTGCACCGTTAATATTAAAACGGAGTCTTTTCAAGTGTTTCATTCGCTCAAACCGTTATCGCATATTATAAAATAACGCCTAACTAACCATGTGCAAAATCATATTTCATCTTACGGCATACAAATACGTTTCACAGACATACGATATACGTAATATTACATAGCAAAATCTATATCGGTGCAATTTTGTACATATTAAACGTACACGTAATTATTTTTCCGAAGACTTTTAGATCAAAGTCACGTTGGCAATTTTTTTTTCTTGTCGTTTCTGCACAAGTACGTCGTACACTTAAGTACAATATTATTACAACATTAACCGTATATCTACACTAATATTTTAACTCCAAAAACGACGAAATTCATATTTCTGTTTTTAATTTCCAATTTGTCCGTTATTATGTTAAAATAATGTTTTACATAAAAAAAAAAAAATGTCTAATTTTATTTTATTATTTGTACACACGTGACATTATTGGTAAAATTTTTAATTCGTTTTTACTATAAAAAAAAAAAACACGAATAACTTTTAAAGGTATAAAAGAGCCGGTTTTCGTATTATCTATATTATTGATTTTCTGTACGCAATTATTTATTTTATGAAATTGGAACGTCATACGTTAAAATAATTTTGTTTGTTAAAAAATAGATAAGAAATAGGTAAGAAAAATTCAAATGAATAAGACATGAAAAAACGAAGAGAATTCGTCATATTTTGCCTTTGACACTTTTTTTTTTAATTTCGTTATTCACACGTTGATACGGAATTCGCGGGTAGATTATTATAAGTCGACAAATTTCATTCTGGAAATTATTGTGTTAAAACTGTTCTTTTGTCGGCGTTTTTTTTTCACTTTTTACGTGTAACAGTAGGAATTTTTTAATTTTCACATTCTGACAACATAATCTAATTTCGATTTCCAGTCGAATGAGCATTCCACCAGTGACTTTCAAAACGATTTATTTGAAAAAGTTCAAATAATTTTACAGAAACCAACACTATTGAGAAATTAAATGAAATACTCTCTCAAATCGATTCAGAATATTCCAGCTATATTCGCATTGTCACCGCACTGTCGTCGTATTGCTAAATATTCAAATAATGTCGTTTTATAATATATCATCGATCGCAATGGATTTTCTTCGATATAACTTTATAATTTAAAACTTTTTTTTTTTATATACAATTTTTGGTGAAACCCTGTTTTTGATCTGTGTTGACGAATTTTCCCCATTGAATATTGTTTAACAGCTATTGGTGTCAAAATGTTTATGAAAATACATTACGGTTTATTGACATGACCACACGTATTCAATACGAAAAGTATTTGTATACGCGCCATTTTAGTGAAACAAAATGAAAATTTGATTTAATACAGTAGTGTACTAACATGTTTTCCTTCTTAATACACGTAATTAATGTATTACTAATAAAGCCATATGACTAACGATGATATAATATTATATTTTATCAAGCGAACGATTACTCACGATAAATATTTAGAATGCATAATGCAATGACGTTAAACGTTATTACGTTTAGTCCAACATAAAATTACAGTAATGTAACGATTGCGTACATTCAAAAATTCGTACATTTTTAGCGTCGGTTTATTTATGACCAGCAGTCAGTTTAAATTTATTCAAATGTCATACTCAAATATTTAGATACTTTATTATTTTTATAGTTCATGTCCATAAAAAAAAAATCAAGATGCATACATAATATAATATATATATATTCATTTTAATATTTAAATTGTTTGCGTACAAAAGTAATTTACATACGGAATACGAACAGTATTACAGAAAAAAAAAAGACGTACCAATAATACATACAAAATATATCGTGTGCGTTATGACTTCCATGCACCTAATTTGTACAGTAGTAGTAAACTCCCGTACAATCTCGTCCTGTTGACGATTTTCGACATTTTATTGTCGCTTTTTTCAAACGGATTATCCAAAACGACTTTTAAAACTAACTATACACTTCAAAGAGCATCGGATAAATACAAATAAAGAATATATGTATATTTATTTTTTATTAAAAATAAACAAATAAATATAGCGGCTGTTCGGTAAATCTCGTTAAAATAATATATATTGATTTAATTGAAACCCGAGTTTAAATTTATTAGAAAACGCAGACTTATAATATTATATTAAAGTATATATATATATATATATAGTTTTGTATTTATTCGAAAACGATCGCGTTTTAAAAATAGATACCGTTTGAAATTAAAGATTGGCCAAATGAACGGTGCAGAATAATATAAATATAAATAACGTACTATTCGAATACGTTTATCTAACATTATCATACGCATTCTTAACAAACGGAGAAATAAAAACATAAGACGTAAAGATGTGTGAGCTCGGTAAATTGTACGCGTAACAGTATACATTGACGTACACTAACCAGTCTTTTTTTTTGCTTTTATCGATAAATATTCTTTAATATTATTTTAACATAAAATTAAACCTACTCTACAGTAACCACACTATAACTGCAGTCGTCGGAAATGTTTTGTATTATTATCATACAAATAATACGAATAGCTGTAGGGGTAGTGACGTGAGCGGATGAATAAAAATAATTGTCGCTTTTTAGGTCACGGCGCGGTCCGGGACGAACGCGAATGCGCGGATTCCGTTTGATTTTATGTACTTTTTTTTTTTTTTATTATTCGTATGTTTCGGGAGAAAAGAGGCGAATTCGATAAAAATCGAATGCTTTGGATGAGAAAAATTTCAACGATTTCCGTATACGCAATTAAATCGGACGCTACAGTTAGTGAACCCATTTTGGCGTTACCAATGCCTAACCGTGTCGAGTATATTATTTTATTTTATGATTTTTGCGTACTAAAAGACCGACACGAATTACTACGACCACGCAATAAGAACAGCAGTTGAACGCATCGACCTTTTCCCGTACCCGTGTATACGAGGGCCGTTCAAAAAGTAATGATAATAGTGATCTTTGAAGGAAAATAAGTTTTCAAAAGTGGTAACACTGTATACCATCGTGTAGCTCATTCTTTTAACCATCTATAACGATCAGTTCGAAGTCGACCGGTTCAGTGAGTGGACGTGTGTTAGATATCCGCCCAGCATGTACAGCACGGATAAAAAGTTTGAGCAACGTGGTAACACGAAATTTCTGGTGAAACTCGCGAGAAGAACCGAAAAGACGCGTAACAGTTATTAATTGCGGTGTATGCTGAACCAAATTATGAACCGAGTGACTTTCTACAAGCGGTAGGTCGCGTCATTTTGAGAAAAAACGGCCGCACATGAACACAAACGAAATTCTACTGCGTCGTGACATTACGCGTAGCCAACTCTATGGTGGATTTTTTTAAGTCCCGTGACTAATCGCAACTACACCCCAGTCACCGTACAATCCAGATTTGGCTCCTTGCTGTTCTCTGGCCGTTCTTCGAAGTCGAGTTTCCGCTTAGGAGACAGAAATTCAAGACCAACAACGAGATCATCAACGGCTGCGGAGACGCGCTGCAACGAGCTCGCGAGAAAGATGGTATGGAGTTCGTGTTTAAAAAATGGCACGAACGACGGGAAAAGTGTATTATAATCGAAATGGGGGCGGTGTTACTTCGAAAAAAAGCATGTACGTTTGAAAGACTGGATAAATATTTTTTTTTTGTAGAGCGTTTTGTCATTACTTTTTGCACACAGCCATTGTACACGTCCACCGAACCGAACACTGCAACCAGTCTATCGCCAACGACAGATTTTGGATTAACTTTTTTCTTCTCTCCCCGAACGCGCGTATAAGTGTATATTATAAATTTACTCTAACGCCCGTCCAGCATCCCGTTTGCGGGTCTTTTTATACGAAGCCCCTGCGCATAACCTAAATGCCGTCCGTGTTATTACTATTATTACTGTTATTATTATCGCCACTGTCGCCGGTTCTTTTCTTTCCGCTTTTTTTTTTTTTCATTTCCCGACGTCGTAAAATCGAGCAACGGCCATTTTACCACCACGCGACGGACGGGACGAGAGGTGGCCGAGGGCAATTCCGAACATTATAGGGCGTTTATGACGACCGAAACGATCGTTTTTGTGTTCTCCGTAACCGAACGTGTACTTTTGAGCCATTTACTCGGCGACCGTATTTTATCACCTACTTTTTGACACTGGGCGTAGTGTCTGCAACCGAAAATTGTGTCTGCGCGCCGCGGCATCTTTGGAGAGCAGAAAAAAAAACGCACTTTAAATATTAAAAACTATTCCGAACACGGTCCCGCGGCCATTTCGGAATGATTTCCCAATGGTGCTTTTTAACGAGAAGTCAATTTCATATTGATCAGACCGAGCTGAACGATGCGCATATATAGATATACATTTCCGAACGTGATTATAATAATGTTGAAAGCGCTATCGATTTTCGATCCTACTAATTTAATTCAAATAAAAATTCAGTTATTTTTCGCGCGTTCAATTGGCACGGATGATACGGGGATAATTTTAACATTGGGATATTGTCGAGGTTGCACGTGCATTTCGGCTAATGTGTAATTCTTCGTTTATAATAATGAAATATCGACACTAACCGGATAATTTTAACATTAGCCAATCAGTAATGGATAATTACTGATAATAAGAGCTATATATTTTAAAAATAATGTAAAAGTTTTTTCAGCACTCTGTACACTATAGTATCTACTAACTATAATAAATCGCCGAATAGCCAGAGTATAATAACTTTTTTATCTCGTCGATAATTTTTAACCCATCGTAAATAATAGGAAAAAATTCTGAAATCTCTTTACTAAACCAAACCTAGTGGAAAGTTTAATTCATACATTTCTACCAGCCAACATTGGAAACAACGTGACAGCCTCTTCATCCGATGTCGACCCAGGACGAGCGGACTCAAGAAATATTATATTTGTAATCGTGTCTATTGACTATGGACAAAAAACTTGTCAATAAATATGATATTCTGCCACAATATTGTACACCAAAAATCAGTTTGGTGTTTGTCCGTTGCCTCTTATATCCCCAGATGAAATGGTACGTGTATCAAAGTCATTAAGAAAAATTACGGGTCAAATGCCAGACGGTGGTGGTCAAGGATACAAAAGATGTCCCTGTAAAGAGAGAAATCGTGATACTAATCGATGCAAGTGTAAATCTTCTAGTACTTTGTGCAATTCAAAATATCATGGAAGCATGCCATATAATAATAAATGATGAGCGTATTTTAAAAAGTAATTTATAAAATATAATTATTTGTTATAACTTACAACTTAAATATATTTAATATTGTTAATAACTAATGACTAATGCATTTCTATAGTTGTTAATAAACTATCCAACGGTCCTTGGCTAATGTCATATTATCCGACTAATTTTAACATTATCCAAGATTTTAACAATATGCAGGGCGGCTAATATTAACATTTGGCTAATGTCATATTATCCGTCTAATATCGACATTATCCAAATGATAACATTACCCGTAACATTTTATATATAAACGATTAGTAAACACTTAATAAAACATCACAATATAAACCAAACGAACGTTTGATTATAATTGGTTTTTGGGTTAAAAGATCTATTTCAGGAAATCATTTACCCACACGTGTGTTTCGAATTGCGAAACCAAGAAATCGGAACATTTTGAACGTTTCTTCGTCACGCAGTAGTTATAATATGCAGAAGTTGTACGGCCATATAGAATATTTATTATCGTGTTCTTTACAAGAGAGTCCAACAAACTTGGCTCGTTTAAGGAAACTCCTGAGTCGACACCGAAAGTGTGGTGGGCGGAGGAAAATTAATCTACATTGGCCTGTGTAAAGTTGTTAGTAATTTTCATTAAAAGGAAGGAAAAGCTCCGTTAAGTTGAAAATAATTGGCCGGAGTAAAGGAAATTTGTAAATCGAAATATAATTGCTAAATTTATAGTTACCTAGTTCGTTAGATCCAAGTTACAGGGTTCTTATATCAATATGTAATTAACCGAAAAAAGTTTTGCCATCACTTAGCTGTTTTGTCGCAATAATATAACTGTAATAAAAAAGAAAAACTATATTCGTGAAACGTCGTGTTCTCTCAGTGAACCGTATAAATGAGTATTAATGAGTATAATATGATATTCTACGACCTAATCGGTTTAACCATTCGTTGTGGTCTGATACTGGATTTGTTTGCGCCAGAAATTTCAAGACGTATAGTAAGCGACTACACTGAATCCATGTAATTACACTCATTTGATAATACGCTCTAATAATAATTATTCTTGTCTGCTTACTTATACATATATATATTTTTTATTTGGTTTGCGATTATTATTATAATTTTTTGTTTTTGATTTTGGCTACGATTTTTTAAAACATTTTCTCGCGTATTCGTTAATGACATGCCGGTGTAAACGGATAAAAACCTAGTCATATTGTAACAAAAAAAAATCCCTATTACACACTCGGCGTTATCGAAATCCGAGAATTACGTGCAAAAAAAAAATTACTTGCCCGATTCGTTTAATTATATATATATATCCGTCGTTTGTACGGGGTTTAATTAGCGTAAATACGGTTTTCCGGAACGTAATATATTATACAGGATACACTACGGGAAGCGAGTATTAAATGGACGAACCGTATTGAAATGGTTTTATAGTTTCTACATGGTATATATACACACACATAAATGTATTCGCCCGGACGGTCAGGAATATTAATTATAATACGACTGACTCCGTTATGAAACGCATCGGCGTTTAAACTGTATGTACTGTATGCACAGATTCAACGTGGCTGATGCAGACGGCAAGGAATGCTATTTTTCTTTTACTTTATCTTATACACGGATTGCGTTTCAACAAATATCAATGTACAAGTTGATGAGAGTTCGCGATCCAGAATGCGCACATTGCAAAAATTTTCAGAACGATCACCGTATCCGTGTGCCCAAAATAGACAAATCCTATCCCCTGCCCTAAAAAAAAAAATGTGTAGAAACCGGGTGTTCTTTTTTTTAATCAGTTAATTTTACTCCTCATTCTACTTATTCTTTTAAAAATAAAGTCAATCACAATACGAGCAATTTTATTTATTATATATAAATTTAAATAATTTTATAAATTTTTATACGTTTCACTTTGTATGCGCATTACTGTTGTAAGGTGCCGAAATAATTCGTGATGGAGTCAACTTATAAATTTGACATTTTCCTATTATTATCCTGTGCTGCCAGTTAGAATAAGATCTAAAAAAAAAAAATCGGGGAGGAGGGAAGGTACAACGCAGGCCGACCGATATTGCGATTTCGGACGTGAACGGATTGACAAAAAATGTACGGCCCGGGAAAGCGTATGTAATCTGCCCTTAAAGCTAATATTCCTATTATTCCATAATCAATGCTTGTAGCCTTTTAGTTTTATTATCATTTGTCCAAATAGCCGTTTTTTTTGTAAGAATCCTTGTTGATGCGTAAACAAATGATGCTGCATCTACTGTAGTTGTACAAATATCCGAAATAACCAAATTTAAAACATGGAAATAGCGCCACGCGTGGATTTGTCCGGGTAAAACCTTAGCTAACCACGCAGGAAACCCATTGTAAACTTTCATCGCACAGATGCTGCTCCATCCGTAGTGTAAAATAGTTTTTTAATCGGTTCGAAAAGTACCTATGTTGAGATTTTCTCGGGTAAAATTACTTTTTTTTTATACAAAAAAAAAATCATATTTATAGGGCCGGCACCCTGGTGGGCCAATCCGCCTCGGGAGAAAACAGTGAAACACGCTCGTTGAGGGAGGGGGGAGAAGGGAATAAGGAACACTTTACCTTGTGCCGGTGCGTAGATGTTGAGGTACAGGCAATCTTCGCTCTGATTCTGCAAGTACGGCAACAGACGGCGCAGGTACTGCATGCGGCCGCGAGCCATGGTTTTCAGCGCGGCCGTCTCGTCGGACACGTTGGGCAGTTTTTGCGGGCAAACCGGCCCGAAGCGGTCGGCCACCTTGACGCCGGACCACAGCGAACCGGTGACGGGCGGCATGAACCGTAGCGAGCCGACCGGCGGCGAGGCGTACGGCACGCCGCGGAACACCTCGACCGCGTCCAGCCGCCGGCTGTCCGGCGTCACGATCACGCCGCTCACGTCGCCGTACTTGGTGCGCACCACTCTGCTGGACGTGAGCGCGGCGCTCACGCCGCCGAAAACGAACGCGACCAGTAGCCACCACGGCGGTACCATTATGATCGCCGTGGCCACCGCTGCGCCGCCGCCGCCGCGCACCGCGACGACACCGGGGGTCGACAACACTAGGGGGCCGACGCCCCGTCGTCACACACGTCGCATGCGAGCAGCGCTGGCGCAACCGTCGCCGCCGCCACCGTCACCGCCACCGTCACCGTCACCGTCGCCACCGTTACCGCCACCGTCACCAATCCTCGGCTGTGACGTCGAAGGTTACGACGACGACGTCACTCGTCCTGTAAACAGAGAAAAAAAAAACGATAACGTTATTAACGAAGGATTTCGGCGCGATAAATCGCCTCGCGGGCGACCGTGTATATATTGGGGACGGGAAGAGAGTTCGAGTGGCAGGCACCTCTCGGGAAAACTTCCGTTATGAGCGCTTTTTTTTTTTTTTTTAGTTTTATTTTCACTGAAATTATTTTTAAATCGATTTCGAAATTACGAATTCAATTTAAAATAGAAGAATAACACCGTTCGTTATTTAGAATCTTTTTTCGTTCGCGACGATTTTCCTAATAATTAGCTGTTGCCTCTAAGGGCGATTGTTACGCTAATGGCTATGAGCCGTTATTGTTATCCTTTACCGAAATTACGTAGAAAAAAAACAAAATTATTTAATATAATATCGCTGCTATAATTAATAATAAGAGCAAATTCGCAGTAATATAATTCGAGTAACAAAAATAAACCAATTGATCAAACAACAATAATTAAATTATAAACATCGATAAATATAATATTATATACGTATATTAATATCAATTAAACAAAATTTAGTATAAAAATTACGAAATTTAAATAAATAATACACGAGTATAATGTGAAAGTAATTTTTAATAGAGTTACTCGCTATAATAACAACAGTGCGCACGTAGAAAAAAGACAATAATCACTTACGTATATACATAGGCGCAAATAGGGGCCCTAAGCCCCTAAGCCCCCCCCCTAAATGTTGTATAGCCCTCCCAAAAACTAATGACATATATGCACTACATGAAACAACATATGAAATATTTTTCATTTCTATTTTTGCTCATCCCCATCGAAATAATGTAAATATTTTATTTTATCAAAAATTCAGAGCAGTAATGATGATTACGATACAATTTAACAAATTAAATTACATTAAAAGTGTACAATATTTTTCTAATATTCTTAGTTATTGGGTAATTAAAAGTTGATGACCTTTTTTTTTTTTTTGCTTATTTGGATAGGTAATTTTGGCATCAATCGGCAAAATTTCTGAAAGTGAACACTTTTTTTTTTGTTTATTGATTTTTAGCCCCCCTAAAATTTAGTGCTAGTTGCGCCTATGCGTATATAGACGGTGTACATATATACAATAACGAATTATTTTTACAAGACGTAAGACGTACCACGTACGTATTCGTATTCGACGATACCTTTCGCACAAACGTTTTTTAATAATAATAATACGCGATTTTTCGTGAAGACCACAACGGCTAGTTAACGACAGTTTAACACAAAGTATAAAATGCCTCCTCAACGGCAATAACGATTGATAAAAAAAAAAATATATACAATATTAAATGTGTGTATATTATAACGCGAGACACGACGACGACTTATTCGATACTAATAATACGAGACATTTCTTTGTAGTATGACAATGAACGAATACATAATAATATAAAAACAGAAACAGCTGTAATAATAATAATGATAATATTAATGAAGATAGGAGGAGCGATGAGGCGAGTGGACTCGATTATGACCATCGCGAATTATAATTAAATTTCTCTTGAACTTGAACAATAGCGTTTTCAACGAGTCCGCTGTATTCTCTTAATATATACAAAAAAAAACCAGTGCCTGATAATGCCCATTCTGTGAAAATAAAAATTAATTTTATTCGCCGATTTAATTATTTCATTGCGCGGATGCGTATGGGACGATGCGTCGGAACGTTTAATTGGAAACGTTGGAAAGCTCTTTTTTTTTTTTTTTAGTTGTAATTGGTCAATTTTCGTTCGTGTGTATTATCCGAACTGCAGTAGTCGCAGTCCATTTAACGAAACTGGCTTTACCAAGCGGTATATTATAATGATATAACGTCGAGTTTTAGACACCTATACGGAAATAATGAACGTTTCCGACTTTAATGGCGTGTATTTCGGATAACGTCACAGTGTATTATTATTATATTATACAGGACCGCGCGCTTAACGCGGTTATCCGGGGACTAGCGCGACGCTTTGAATCGATATTATTTTTATTAAAAAAAATTCCTTTAGCAATTTTTTTTTTTTACTATATCACTATATAATTTCTTATAAAAATATGTCGTTTTTATTAATGAAATACATAAAAACGTGAAATAGGAGTATCGATCATTTTAATTTTGATATCGATTTTGCAAGGATAGTTATGGGTTATCCAACGATATTTTCATATGGCGTTCGTAATTACGCCACTGCTTACCACAAAGATATCGATCGAATTGCGTCGTGTTATCCTAAAAAAAAAACAGACTTAATCCGCAAGCGAATTAAGTTCAATGATGACAATTACGTTGTCATCTTCAGCGCGAACCGACTACTACTAAACCGTTAGACGCTATATACGCCCGTATTTATACGGTTTATATCGCCGATGACGTCACCACGAAACGGCCGCGTCGGTTGGTCGTTGGAGTCGACGACCACGCCCACCGCGAGTCTACGCTGCCGCCATCTGGTTTACATTAAATCAATTTTAATAACGAATTTCGTAACTGACTTAAGTCTCAGTTTAACGAGTTATTTTTATTTTCTGACTTAAGTCCCTTAAAAAATTCGTTACTAAAATTAATGTAAACCAGATGGCGTCGGCATAGAATTGCGGTAGGGCGTGGTCGATGACTCACGATCGGCTGCCGCGATGTTTTTGGTGACGTCATTGGATATGAACTGTATAAATACTGGGGTATATAGAATAACGGTTTTAGTACGTGGTTCGCGCTGATAATGACAACGTTATACGCGGTAAAAACTTTATCTAAGACATTCACAACACGCCGAGGCTTGTTATCTTTTTTCTTTTTATATAAAAGAAATTTCGGTTTTCAATAGTGTAAACAGTATAATATACCAAACACACGTCATTCCGGATTTACGAAACGAATTTAATTCCACTGGTTTCGCAGCGATAATTCACTTGCAGCTATAACGGACGAACACACTGATTGCGTGTCACACAACTACATATCATACGCGATAATATTCAACGCGTACACATTTCACGTTGAATTTGTCACTTTGTTACCGTATAATAATTTAATAAACCGGATAAATTTCGAACAAGTCCCTCGAACAATACCGCACCGACTACACGTATGTCGGAAATACACGCGATTCGAGTGTATACATATAATTACGAGATATTGATCGTACCTGCAGAATGCACATTGATTGTAAATGACGCGAATTATAATAGAGCGAATAAAAAAGGATATCTGCTTGTGAATAATAATAAATAAGAGAAGAAAAAAAATACTACTGAGTAATTTGAAACGGTGTAATTACACGCGAATCGAACAATATCGAAGAATGAACTAATGAATAACAATTATTATTAATAGCGGCTATCGTTTTTTTTTTAATGCTCTTTGAATTTGAAATATTGTGTAATCGTGTATTCAATATCCGGCGGTTCTGAAACTATATGGAAACAATTTTTTTTTTCTATCACATTTACTCGAATTAAATTAATCAACGATGACGTTATACACTACTCGATATAAATATATAAGATTAAAAAATAATCGAAAGAAAATAGGAAAATTTAACTATGTCACGTTGTAACAGTAGTGACTTATACACGTATAACGGAATAAAATATTACTTCGAGCATAATAATTAATTTGATCTAATCGAATGAACGCTTTGCAAACACAGTGCGTTTAAAACAAATCAAAAACTATTTTCTAACGTATTTTACGAAATATCATCAATTACTTAATTCTAAGTAAAATCAAGTTATGTTTTATTGAATTATTATTGTTACTTTCCCTAGATAAATACTTAGAATTACGAAAAAAAAATAAAAATTAATGGAAAAAAAAAGATCGATCATTGTTTACAACTACTTTAAGTCTAACTTGCGTTACAATCGACTATGGTTGTTTTATTTACTTGTTTGCGAACAGTACGCTACTAGCGGTTCTGGCATTAAAAGCTGATTTACTTCCAAAAACAACGAATACATCTACTGAAATAAAATAAATATCGATATTTTAACGAACAATTAAATGTGAGCCAACTGATTTTAGCGAATATCCTTTAATCTAAGGATAAAATGTATTGAATTAAAAATAAAAAGGGCAATTCGTGTTATGTAACCATTACCCGGATTCTGGAGGAATAAATAAAAATACGTGTAAGAAAATACTAATTCTTTTATCACTAACAACAAATCTATTATACCTATGTTATAAAACCTTATGTTTCCTAATTCATAGTTTATAATCAAAAATAAATATAATATTCTCGTGCATTTTTTATGAAAAATTTGCTAATCGGAAAATAATATAAGAGTATAAAATAATGAAAGCCTACAGTCAGGGGCGCAATTTCACTGAAAAAACTGGGGGTGCTGAAGCCTCTCGATTTTTCATGTTATTTTATAGAGTTATATCGATATTTGCAACCCTTCAATGACCATTAAACAATTACATATTTAAGTGATAGCTATATGATGCTACAACTCGATGTATGCGTGACGATCAATGCCTGTCCTCACGGGATACCGATTTGTTGAGTTGTTGTTATTGTGGTGAGTGTGCGCACACTGACGAGACGACGAAATCATCGAAAGGCCGAGGGTATAAATTTTAATAAACGATTGAAATATAATTTGGAAATTTTGATGGTGGTGGTCAGCTTTACCAATGAGGTGACGTTATGATACATATGTCGACTCAGCGTATCCCGGTAGACTCTTTCCCACACGTGTATGAATTTTGTGTGAACTGAGTCGCGTGCGTTTTTTTTATAACGCGCGGTGTCTACTTATTTATTATTACGTGGGAAATTTGTATGTGGTCTAATCCTGAGAAATCGATATATACCTTATTTTTTTATTGTATTTTGATATTTTATTGTAGGCAAATTCGATGATTATTGTCTCTCGTGTGTGCGTGTAATTAATATATAAATTTCGAAGAATTAGTGTGCGACTTATTCGTTGCACGTGTCATGTCTTAAATTTCTTATTTTTTGTTTATAATGTAATCGGTATTCCGAAAGGAGCAAGCGTTGATATTTTTTATTAATATATATTATTATATTAAAATATATTTTTGCATATAATGTCTTAGTATTTTAGGAAAGAAAATAAAACAATAATGATATAAGTGCATATCATTACATCCACCCCAGTCTTTTTTTGGGTTGTGCCCTCACAACCATGGTCAGAAGATGGAATTCATGATGTTGAAAGAAAAAACCAAAACTTCGAAGTTGAAAGTTGAAAGTTGAGTTCCCGTTGAAAGTTGAAAAAAGCAGTGGGCCGTGAAGTTGATTCGTCGACGTTGAAAGTTGGAACATGTAGTAGTGAAAGTTGAAAGTTGAAAGTTGAAATGCTGTGGTTGAACTTTGAGTTGCCAAAGATTAATGTTGATAGTTAGAAACATGAAGTTTCCTATCTTGAGCTTGGGATGTCTTGCTATTTTTAACTGAACATCGCATCGGGGTGGACTACAATGATTGCTTTACAATTTTAAAGTTTTTTTTTTTTTTTTTTTTTATGAAGTATGATATTCTTAAATACAACACAATTTTTTGTATACATCTATTTTATGGAAGTAAACAGTTATCTTATTTAAAATTACACAATTAAATAATAAAAAAATTTTTTTTTTTTTTTTAGAGCACACAAAATGTTGTGTACACTTTAATACAACTTATATTTTAAACTTAATGAATATCCTTATATTATCTTGATACAGATTTTTTTTTTATAGAACAGACTATGTCTAGCAATTTAGACTAAACAATTTATTTTTTGAATCTTGTTATCTTTACATTTTGACGTATAAAATTATAAAATAATGGTGTAAATGGAAATGATTCACATTTAAAGAATTGTTTTAAGTTTTACATAGATCTTGTTACATTTTTGTATATAGAATGAGTTGAACCTTATGCTTTTAAATTCTGAATCCAAATATGTATATACATACATGTTTAGGTACAATAAAATATGAATCTCTAAGAGTACATATGTGTCAAATAACAGAAATAAGTATCTTTCGTCTTTTCTTTATTATTTCAGGACTACTATAATGTGTTACTACATTATATCTTATAATTTAGTTACAAAATTTTTTTTTTTTACATACACATAATATGTTAACATATTTTTTTATAAAACAAATTACATTTAATATTTTAAATCATATAAATAATCATAAAAGTAGTGTTAAGAAGTGTAGATAAAGTGTTAAAATTAATTGTATTTTTGTGCATACATTCTGTATGCGAAATTTTTTTTTTTTTACATACACATTATTATTATTTTTTTTATTTATTCATTTACTTATTTTATTTTATCATTTATTTATATATATATATATATATATATATATTTTTTTTTTTTTGTTCCTTCTTTTTCGCATTTTTCTCTGGAAAAATGGGGTTTTAGACGTCTAACATGAATAGTGTCTATTGTTTCACGATTATTTAGTGTGAATTTTATTCTATAATTTAAATCATTTACTTTTTCGAGGATTTCATATGGTCCTCTGTATTTGGGTGCTAGTTTGGGAGATTTTCCTATTTCTAAAAATGGAAATTTTATCATAACTAAATCACCTTTATTATAATGAATTATTCTGTGGTTTTTATCATGATATTTTTTTTGTGTAATTTGTGCTTTTTCTATAAGTTGTGGAATTTTGTTTCTAATTTTCAAGAGTTCCTTTAGTGATTTTTGTATGTCATATGGTATGTTATTGGGTATTATTTTATTATCAATAGGGAAGTTAGGTTCGAAACCATGCATCAAATAGAATGGACTCTGTTTAGTAGTAGTTTGTGGTGTTGAATTGTAACTTATAGTTGTGTAAGGTAGGTAGTATGACCATCGCGTTTGATTATTTTCTATGTAATTTTTTAATGAGCTACATATAGTTCCGTTTATTTTCTCTACTAATCCCTGTGTTTGTGGTGAATAACTAGTTGATAATATTTGTTTTATGCCAAGTGCATTGCAGGTATCATTTACTAATTTATTTTTAAAGTGGGTACCTCTGTCTGATGAAAAGTTTTGAAAGCACCCCCAGTGCGATATTATCTCAAATATGAATTTAACTGTTGATTCCGCTGTCGCAGACGGAACTGCTTTGTGAATACGTATTTAGTGGTGCTACATATCGCTACTAAGATGTATTTGTTATTGTTACTAGGGGCAATGGACCTAAATAGTCAAATGTTAGTCTTTGTAACGGTTTTCCGGTCAATACTGGTATGGGGTTTAAAAAACCAATGGGTTTTCCTTCTAATTTTTTATGTTTTTGGCACTGTGGGCAAGATTTTATGAATTCAGTGGTATCTTTTATTAATGTGTCCCAATAGTATTTAAGTTGAATTTTATGTACTGTTCTTGATATCCCGGTATGTCCCCCTGTAGGTGATTCGTGATAAGCTGTTAATATTTTGTTTGTTAGTATTCGTGGTATAACTAAAATCTTCTGTATGGTTTTGAGTGGTGTAAAGCGTTTGTAATATAGTATGTTGTCATGTAGTGCAAATTGTCTTGATTTTCTTTTTATTTTGATCTGGGTGTCTTCGTTATTTAAAGCTTTAATTATTTCTAAGCAAAAATTGTCTTTATTTTGATAAGTTTTAATTTCATTTAAGTTTGTGTCTAAGTTGCTTTCGTATTGATTTACATCAGTTATAGTATTTATGTTATTTACAAAATTTCTAGATAACGCATCGGCTACTTTATTATCTTTCCCTTTTTTATAGATTATGTGGAAATCGAAGTCTAATAGTTTTAAAGTCAATCTGGCTATTCTTGCTGAAGGTATTTTTAAGTTTTTGTAATATTGTAGACTAATATTATCGCAAAATACAGTGAATTTACGACCCCAAAGATACTCTCTAAAATATGTTATGCCAAAGCATAATCCTAATAATTCTAATGTAGTGGAAGAGTACGTTTTTTCAGTGTCTAAAAGTTTTCTAGAGGCATAACCAACAGGATGTAGTATATCGTTGTGTGATTGTTCTAAACATGCACCTAATCCTAAAAGGGATGCGTCAATGGTTAAAAATACTTGTTTATCATCATCAAAATGTTTGAGTAAGGGTTCTGATGTGAGATACTTTTTTAATGTGTTGAAAGACTTATTGTGTTCGTCGAGCCATATAATTTTATTGGATCCCTTTTTTATAAGTTCTGACAGTGGGTGTGCTATTTTGGCGAAATCTCTGACATGTTTTCTGTAATAGGAACACATGCCAATAAACGACCTAACATTTTTAATTGTTTTGGGTATTCCAAATTCTGTAATTGCTCTAGTATTTCTGTCAAGTGGTGTTATACCTTCTGTAGAAATTTTGTGCCCTAATAATTCTATGTCTGTGTGAAAAAAATGGCATTTTTTTGTTTTAAGTGAAAATTTCATTTTGTCTATTATAGCAAAAGCTTTTCTTAGGTTAGTTAGTGCTTGTTCGAAATTATTTCCATAGGAAGCTAGGTCATCAATGTAAATTACTAGAGATTTGTATAACAGTGGTGAGAAAGCTTTGTTTAGTTCCCTTTGGAAAATGGCACTACTATTTTTGAAACCTTGTGGTAACCTAGTAAAAGTCATTAAGCCGAGTACAGAAGTAAATGCGAGCTTATATTGGTCCTCCTTATTCACCGGAATTTGAAAGAACCCACTATTTAAATCTAAAGAAGTGAAATATTTTGAGCCCTCTAAAGCTCTTAGCAAATCATTTGTGCGTGGAATTGGGTATTGGTCAGTTTCTACCCGATCATTAAGTTCCTTATATGACACCACCAGGCGGTAAGATCCCGCATCTTTTTTCTTTACTAGGAATGCTGGGGCTGCGAACTTTGAAACCGTAGGTTTTACTATGCCGGCTTCAAAAGTTTTTCGATTTGATTTTGTAATTCTAGCCTTTGTTGTGGTGAGACTCTATGAGGGGCATTAAATTTAGGATCGGTGTAATTTGGTCTCATATTAATTCTGCATGGCGTTATATTAGCCGCATTTATTTTGGACGTATCTGTGGTAAATATATGTTTAAATTCAGTTAATAATTTTACTGTTTGATTATGTTGATAAGTATTTAAGTTGGGAGATATGGAGAAAGGCGTTCCTTCAAAGTCTGTTATAATTTGTTTATCGTGCGTGTTATAACTTATATTTGCAGTTGCGTTGCTATTTTCAAGTCTCGTAGGCAATTTTTCTTTATGTATAGAATTAGTATCTTGAAACTTATTTTAGTATTGTCTTTTATTATTTGTTGTATATTTGTTATTAAATTATTGTTTTTGTTATCAGTGGTATCAATTTGATTGGTGTTATTTATGTTTGGTTTCGCGATTAATTTATCGTTATAATGTAATATTTCATTATGGTCATTTATTTTATGGTTAATTTCTGTGCAGATTTTGTCAATATTATGTGGAATTATTTGCTTATTTGTGTCTATATTCTTATTTTTAATCCCGCTATTCTTTTCACTATTATTTATTTCATTTTTATTTTCGTTTTTATTTATATCCACATGTTTTTTATTTTTGTATTGGTTATTTTTATTTATGTCTACAATTGTTATACATTCTGTTTCCTTTGCTTCTATTATTGTGTGTTCGATTGTTGGGTGTCTATCAAAATTTTTTATAATTATAGGTGTATTAGATGTATCTATTTGTATTGTATTAATGGTCGTAACATTGTTTGTTCCTAATGTGTTTATAATTTTTTTTGTTTCTATGTTAGTATGTGTTGGGTAATTAATGTGATTTTCATTTTCATATTTGTTGAATGGTGGTTGGTTTTTGTTAATAACTATTAAATTTAATTGTTCGTGTTTTTCTGTGATTTCTCTAGCAATTAATTTATTTATAATTGATTTAATAGGAATTATGCTTTTTATATGAATTATGTTGTTAGGAGTTTTGTTAGATTTTTTATTTGTTAATGTTCCTGGGATCCAGTGTGTGTTTTTATTTACATTGTATAATACTATTTGTGGTCTTTTTCCGCTCCCATGAACTATACCTGTGTTATCATTGTCATTATAAATATAAGTATCGAAATTATAGTAATCCGCTATAGACGCCAATTCTTCATCTGACCACCAGTAATTTGGCAATTCATCTAAACCGATTAATTCTAAAATTTCCATTATTGAAGTAACCCTCTCATTTTTATTATCGTTTAACGCGTTGCAAACTGCATAAATTCCACAGTTTCCATCGCTGGGAACATTTTCCCCCGGTTTATGTTTAGCAAATACTTTACTCGCACAAATGTCATCATTTGAGATTTTAATGTTTGTGTTTGTTGGTTCTTTTATGTCCATCGAGTAATAATTGTGTATATTTTGTATTAAATTATTATGTTCTTTAGTTTTCCAATTTTGGGTGATGTTTTTTGTTAAAGTGATATATGAAAATTTCAATGTTAGTGTCCATAAATTCTGAATAAATAAGTTGTTTTATAATTGGCCATTCACGACCATCTAATCCTGATGCTATGGTAGGCATTGCTATTTTAGTTTGTTTTGTTTAATGGCTTCTAGCTTTAAGTTATTAATTGCTGTTTGGATGTCTTTGTAAGTGGGCTTATCAAAAATGATCTTTTAGTAATTAAATAAAATATAGTTCTGTGATCATGCTGTGTATATATGGTGTTCCCAACATATGGCATAATTAAGGGTAGTTTATTTCTTATGTCATATCGTTGACAGATTTCCTAGCTAAGCCTTTGTTCATTTTAAAATCGGATGATATGCAGTGGGCTATAGCAAAATCGGAGGAGAGTCAAAGATATCCTTCTACTTCAATAATATTACTTTTATTAATTATTTCTGAATCATTTTGTTATTTTTGTGTTTATATTAAAGGGGTTTAATTTTGTGGTAATTAAGTTGTTTAAAGTAATTGTTTTATTGTTGAAATTAATAATAGCGTTATTTTTTATAAGAAAGTCGTTACCAAGTATTATACTACTGGACAAGTTTTTTATAACATGGGCTTTTATTTCAAATTTATGGTTGTTAATTTTTATATATAAATTTGTGATCCCCAATGAGCATAATGGTTGATTATCCGGACCTGAAAGTTTGATTAAGGTCGGGAGTATTGTTTGATTTGAGTTAAGCAACTGTTGTTTTATGCAACATACGTTTGCACCTGTATCAACTGTTATAGGTATTATTGTGTTATTAAATTCTATATTGATGCATAATGCATCAGAAATGTTGTGTATTTTATTTATTGTTTGTGTGTTTTGTGCTGTAATAAAAGGTGAACTATTATCAGCATAGTTTAACCTGAGATCTAGTTTTTTTGGTTGTTAACAAATGAGTAGCACTGTATTGCTGAGTGTCCAGTTTTATTACATAACTGACAAGTAACAGTATTTTTATTTTTTAAAAAGCAAAATTCCTCGGTGTGATTTGTTTTTAAGCAAAAACTACATTGTTTTTTAGAATTGTTCTGTGACATATTATCGTAATTTCTGTTATGTGGTTGGTAATTATTTTGATAATTTTTATTGCCATTTTGTTGTACGTTATTGTTGTTATTGTTATTATTTGGGAATGTAGATGTATTATTATATGGAAATGAGCGTCCATTCCAGTGAGGCCCACCAATGTTTTTATTTTGGGATTGATTTGTCCTTATGGGTTTATTATGGGTGTTTAAATGTTGGTTATTATTGTATCCATTATTATATTTGTTGCTGTATTTCCTATATTGATTATCGTTATTTATGTTGTAACTACCACTAGTGTTATTTATCTGAGTGTTTTTTAATTGTTCCCTTAAATTATTTATTTCATCACGTAAGTTATTGTAATTGTTATTTTCATTAGTATTATCGTCACTATTGATTCGTTGAATTCTATTCTGAATTATGGAGTTTTCAATATCAAAGGGAGATTGTTGTGCTTCCCCGGTTATCATAAATTCAATCATGTCATATTTTTTTATATTAGATTTTAATTCGTCTAAAGTTTTATTACCCATAATTCCTATGTATCGCGCTATTGATGGTTTTAATCCCTTCATAATATTATGAACTAATTCTCCCTGTGGCATATTTTTATTTATGCGTCTACATAACGATTCTGCCTCATTGATATATGAAATGGTTTGTTCGTCAGGTAATTGTTTTCTTTTTTCGAGCATAATTCTTAGCATATCAGTCTGTGCAATAGGTTCAAATTCCTGTCTAAAACGAGCCTCTAATTCATCCCAACTAATGAAGTCATGTGAATAGTGAATATTTTCATAGAAAGTAAGTGCTGCCCCTTCTAGATATACGGCAATGAATTGTGATTTTTCAGAGTCGGTCCACCCATTTATTAACGAAGCCCTTTCAAAACGTTTTAAAAATTGATCGAGGTTCTCCGATATAGTGCCAGCAAATCTCCCCGGTTTAAAGAAAGGTTTTTTACTATCAGCCATATTACTTTTTTCTATCGATGGTTCGACGTGTACTATAGGGCCCGGTATAAATGTTGTTTTACCTACAGAAATTTCAAAGTCGTCTTGTGTAGATTCGCCCTTTAAATACTGTAATAGCCTACCTTTTAAATCAATTAATGTTCCTACTGTTTTTAAATTTCTTCTAGAAAGTTCGGTTATCAGAAATTGTTTATTTGATTTGTGTACCCAAGTCGTTGATACGTTTGAAAAATCTATGTCATCAAATATGAACCGATTTTGTTCTACTTGTGACATATGTATTTTTATTATTTATCTTGTTAAAATAGATTATATATTATATTTGTTTTTTTTTTTGATTTATTATGATTCCCTTGGTTTTAAGTAGATAGAATAATTTACTATTTTTTGTAAAGAGTAATTAAACTTCATACAAGTTAAAATAGAATTATAAAATAATAGGTGAATTTTTATTTATTTATTTTATTTTAACCTAATCCACTATTAGACTTAAAAGTAAACAAAAAAATAAAAGATTTCACCACATATATGAATATATTGTATACTATATAATAGTTTAGAAATATTATCACTAAAATAATAATAATTTTATTTATTATTATTTTCGTAAGTTTAGGGTAGAAATGTTTTTATTTAAAAAAAAACATATATAATAATTATTTTATAGTTATTATTTAATCTTTGAAATAATTTTATTATAATAATAAAATAATGTTGGACTTAAAAAAATATTTTATACGAACAAAAATATAAAATTGTATTTTATAAGTATTGTTTTATTTTATTTACTATGAATTAAAAGCAAAATTTTAAGGATATTTATAAAATATTTTTACGTAGATTTAATGTAAAAGTTTATTTATTATAATTATCAGATAATTATTTTGTAAGTATAAATTTAAATAATTTGATTTTTCATAAAGAAAATTAAAAGAAAAAAAATTATTACACTTTTCTTTCTATAAACTCAATATATAAATATTTAGAATAAAATAATAAGATTAATTATTTGTAAGCGTTAACTTATAAATACTGTTACCTAAAAAAAGATTTATGTTATATTTATATATGTCTATATAATAATCTTTTTTTTTTTTTTATTTATTATTATTATTATTATTTTTTTTTTTTTTTTTTTAGAAATAAATATTACTTAAATGTAAGTATAATTACTCTTACAACTTAGAAATATATGTAAAGAAAAGATATAAAATTTTTTATAATACGATTATTATATAAAACTTGTTTTCATATTTAAAGTAAAATCGTATTATATTATTTGAAACAATTTATTAAAAAATATATATATAATTATTTATTTAATTTTTTTTTATATTATCAAATTAGAGTTATTTCAAATGAAATTTGTTTATATTTAATAAATTTTATATATTTATTTATATATATATTTTTTTGCTTATTTAACTTAGAAATATTTTTTATAAGGATAATAATAATGATTTCAATAAAACAACACTATTCTATTTAAAAGTGTTCTTTATATTCTAAGTACAGAATCTTTTTTTTATTTTTCTGCAAAGTTTCACTTTAAAAATATAAATTTATTTATTTATTATTATTAATTTTTTTTTTTTTTTTTTTTTTTAACTTAGAAGTATTTTGATGAATAATAATAATAATTTCAATCAGACAATTATTATTTAAAAATATCCTTTGTAATAAAAAAAATAAAATCTTCTTTATTTTTCAAAAAGACTCAATATTAAAGTATAATCTAAATTTTTTTTTTTTTTTTTTTTTTTTTTAACTTATAGGTATTTTTTTTAAAAAAAAAATAAAAATAAATTCTCTTAAACAATTTTTATATTTAAAATAAGAAAATCTTATTGTTTTATGAAAATATTTATTTTAAAATATATAATATATATATATATTTTTTTTTATTCAACTTAGAAATATTTTAATGAAAATATTAATGATTTTACCAAAATAATTATTATATAAAATAATTTTTATATTTAAATTATAACACTTATTATTTTATCTGAAAAGATTTAAATTTAGAGAAAGAATAAATGTATAATTTTTTATTTTTATCTATTTATTTATTTGTTTATTTATTTATTTATTTATTTTTTTTAACTTAGAAATATTCTTGACGAAGAATAATAATAATTTCAATGAGACAATTATTATGTATAAATATTTTTGTATCTATAATAAAAATCCTTTTATTTTTTTTTTTATTTATTTATTTTTTTTTTTTTTTTTTTTTTAAATCATTTATTTTTATATCTTTTACAAATATTATTAAATTTTATAATTTCCCACTCTTGGACCAAAATTATAATTTAACAATTTATATCAGTTATGATTTTTATAATCATTTATTTTATACCTTCAAAAAGTATTATTAAATTTTATAATTTCCCACTCTCGGACAAAATTATAATTCAACAATTTATATCAATTATGATTTTAATAATCATTTATTTTATATCTTTCACAAATATTATTAAATCTTATAATTTTCCACTCTCGGACTAAATTATGATTTAATAATTTATATCAATTATGATTTTTATAATCATTTATTTTTTACTTTCAAAAGAAATATTATTAAATTTTATAATTTCCCACTCTCGGACAAAAATTATAATTCAACAATTTATATCAATTATGATTTTTATAATCATTTATTTTATATCTTTCACAAATATTATTAAATTTTATAATTTCCCACTCTCGGACCAAATTATGATTTAATAATTTATATTAATTATGATTTTATAATCATTTATTTTTTATTTTCAAAAGATTATTATATCTTATAATTTCCCACTCTCGGACAAAAATTATAATTCAACAATTTATATCACTTATGATTTTTATAATCATTTATTTTTATTTTCAAAAAGATTATTATATCTTATAATTTCCCACTCTCGGACCAAAATTATAAGTTAAAATATCTAAAATTAAATTCAAACTATCAAGTTTTATAAAATATATTTATTTTATTGTGAGTGTTTTAATAGCGTGAATTTATTTCGCAGGTTCTAGACAATTCTCAGTTAAGCTAATTTAATAATATTAAAAAAAACTGAACTTTTGTTGGGCGCCACTTTGTAATAACTCAAAAATAAGAAGAGGTGTGTGGGGGTTGTTGGTTAACCCTTATTGTAGATTGAATTATTACCTTACTCCTTTTAACGGAAAGGAGTGTTCCGAGGTCGTGAGTTCGAGAATTGCAGTAGAAAATGCGAAATAAATATTTCTAAGCTCTATAGAAAAAACAACACTTACCTCACTCTTCTGATGTATGACGACTCAAGGTAGCGTCCAGTGAGATGAATCAATAGAATAAATTTTAAAAGGAAATGGTTGGGTCGCCGTCTTCAGCTCGAAGTCAGCGACAAGAATTGAACAACTCGATGTATGCGTGACGATCAATGCCTGTCCTCACGGGATACCGATTTGTTGAGTTGTTGTTATTGTGGTGAGTGTGCGCACACTGACGAGACGACGAAATCATCGAAAGGCCGAGGGTATAAATTTTAATAAACGATTGAAATATAATTTGGAAATTTTGATGGTGGTGGTCAGCTTTACCAATGAGGTGACGTTATGATACATATGTCGACTCAGCGTATCCCGGTAGACTCTTTCCCACACGTGTATGAATTTTGTGTGAACTGAGTCGCGTGCGTTTTTTTTATAACGCGCGGTGTCTACTTATTTATTATTACGTGGGAAATTTGTATGTGGTCTAATCCTGAGAAATCGATATATACCTTATTTTTTTATTGTATTTTGATATTTTATTGTAGGCAAATTCGATGATTATTGTCTCTCGTGTGTGCGTGTAATTAATATATAAATTTCGAAGAATTAGTGTGCGACTTATTCGTTGCACGTGTCATGTCTTAAATTTCTTATTTTTTGTTTATAATGTAATCGGTATTCCGAAAGGAGCAAGCGTTGATATTTTTTATTAATATATATTATTATATTAAAATATATTTTTGCATATAATGTCTTAGTATTTTAGGAAAGAAAATAAAACAATAATGATATAAGTGCATATCATTACAATGCTTTGTAAAGTATACATTATTATTTAATTACAGTATAATTACACGTGATAAACGTAACACATGAATTATTAAACCATAATGAACTTCAATTTTAAATTTAAATTTGAGTTTACACTTCATTACTTATTATAATAACAACATATCCTCCTTTCACTTTGAGCAAAAATATTTATTACTTCATTTATATCAATTTGATTGGTAAGGTATTTTTCAATAACGATGATAACCTGTGATAAAACTAAAATAGTACTTTGAATGTTGTCACACTGCGATGTTTTCGTCGAACAGTCAGAACGATTTTACCGCCAGTCGCCACACTAATCAAATTGAAATATTTTATCAATAACATACTATTATATTATAAATTTATAAAATCATCTGAATTTAAATTGTTTTCTTTGATTTTTTTGACCAGTCTGTAAGACAACATATTTTCAGTCATCACACGATTATTCATTTAAATAATATCATAGAACAAAACTGTTGTTATGTATGTATTGTGCACATAATAACTGCTAAAACTTAAATAAATACTACGAAAAAAATTGGGGGTGCTAATTTCAAGACTGGGGGTGCTAAGCACACCCAAGCCCCCCCCCAAATTGCGCCTATGCCTACAGTGTTGAAGTTCGTGAAATATTTACTTTTCTATATTAATATTTTAATTCAATGACGACGAATATTATTAGCTCTAACCATGGTGCTTTAAAGAAATATATATATATATATATATAATTAAAATTTATATTTTTTGGGAATATTTGTTAATATTGTATTGTAATTCATAATAACGTCTCATTGTTGAATATACTATTCCTCATTAATATACTTATAATAGAACGGGGTAGAAATAAACATTAAAAAAATATATATAGATATACTCGCTTTTAATTTAACAAATTTCATCAAATTGTGCCGTTCAACTTGAAATATTGACGTACAATTCTAAAGAAAATATTTACTTAACAAAATGTAAAGGTTTTTAACCGTAACAAAATGAAAGTAAAATAATATTATTGTTCTAAACTAAATTGAAATTGTACTGCTTTTACTGAAAGAACGATTGCCCGTTTTGATGAACAATACGATATTTTAAATTCAACAAACTTTAACGTTACTATATATAGTTCTGCAATACCGAGTAGAAAAAAATGCGAAAATATCGATTGCGTTACAATAAGAAATAAAAATATACACTCTGTATTGAAAATATTTTTTACAAATATATATATATATTTAAAAAACGTGGAAAATTATATTTTATCATACAGCGCATACTACGTATTACATTTGCTCGAAATGGAACGTTAATGTTACTTTTATGTACAAATTTGCAAAACACACGCTTGACAATGTAACAAGATATAGTGTTGAACTATATAACAACAAATAAGATATAATTAGTACAATATTATGTCCGAAAGAAATTGATGTGAACCGTTTTTGGAAGATTTTCGCAAATTTTTGTTGTTTTTTTTTTTTGTGCGTACTATAAGAATAATTGATATTTATAACGTTGTATGGATTGTTATTATGATGATAACGTGAAGTCATAAATGATAATCAATCTTTCATTTCGCAGACATAAATTATGTGGTTTAATTTTAAATGATTCCCAGATCACTGAAACGTATTATAATTCAGATCAAACAAGGAACAAAGTGCTTTCGGATAAAATTCATTTGATAACGTATAGATAATATATATATATAAAATGGCAGGTCAAAATTGCAGATATTTTAAGCCGTATCCGAGTATAAAATACCGAAAACGCAATTCGATTGAATGATCGAAACAGTTTTAACGGTTTGTTTTCCTAATCAACATTTGCGTTGATTTTATTTTTTGTCAATACGAAACACTACAATTTTTAGCGACATAGTATTCGTTTTAACTAGACTACAATATTATACATTGTTATTGTGATATATTTAATGAAACAAATGTATTATTTATACAAATTATCTGTCTAGAGTACATAACCGTTTTATTGCTGTAAAACAACGGATTTATTACACTTTCGAGTTGGTGTGATATTGGTTTTTTTTTCTTAAGCTCAAATAAAATATGGTAGTTATATAGGTACTTAACATTTTGTCAATTAAACTACGCAGTGAATATATTATTATTATTATTATTATTATTATTATTATTATTATTATTATTATTAGATTTTGAGCTGATAGAAGAAACTAGTGAATTTACAATGGTATTTACGTTTTATATTTCTTGTAAACGACTTTATGACTAGAAAAAGCGATCCGATCTTTACATGTTAATTAAAATTAAGGTTTGCAAATGTTGTCTGATCCTTACTTAATATAATATGCAGAAACAAATTATGTCAACGTTTATTAATATATTTATGTTTGTCGTTTGAATCTATTTTTCCGTATTTGTTTTGTTCTGAAATCAAATATCGTTACTATAAATTATTTCATTGGTGAATTTTTTCATAGAATAGAATGGTTTCAACATTTTTGAAAACAGAATATTTACAAACAAAACTGTTCAATTTACAACACTTAAATATGACCTGATTAAAAATATAAAAAAGGTTATTACATAGTATTGAACTTCCATCGAATAAAAAAAATATACTGAATAGTGACAGAGATAAATTGAATACGAATTGAAAAGGACGCGTTAATACATAATGACATTCTCTGAGTAAAAGCATATAGTAACATCATTAAGACCAGGTAAAAGATTATTTTTATCGTGTGCTGAAAAAACGTATACCTGCAAAAGAGAAATCGAAAAGAACTATTAATCCAATTGGACAAAAAGTAGAAAACCCATAAAAATGTCTTGAACACAATTATGCAATTTGATACATTACTGGCTGTCATATTATACTAAGCGTTGCCCGGCTTTAGGTGATTATTTTGATGAAGTAATTCGATGTTTGATATAATATATGGTGGATGTACATAGACATCTTGTAGCTTTTTTCACTGTTTGCCTTTCCACACGCATAATAAAAAGGCTTCATTTATTTTAACAATTGTCAATTGTGCAAAACTTTGCATGATTTTCTTATTGTTTTGGTAAGGTTAGGTTAGGTTATGTTTTAAACTCAACGTTTTTGCCAGTCTCGTATAAAACTGTTGATTTTTTTTTTTGTACAGAAAAATACAACGGTCCTTTTTATATATTATTTAGAATCTTTTATCGCAAGCCTTGAGGGTACACAACGTTTTTCGTTTGTCCCCCATTGTTCAGTTGTTTCCGACGAGGCCCGGACAACTTTTTGTATTTTAGCTGCAATGTTTTTCTGCCCAAATACGCGTTATTTTCTTTGACTGCAATTTCGAGTAAACGAAAAGTAGGAGGTTTGATTTGGGTTGAAGATTTGAGTGAGCACGACAATAATCCCTATAAAAACTCGTCCTCGAAATCCAATTAACCATTTTACAGGACTTATTACGAAAACGTATTTGTTTTATCCAAGAAATTACTTTGTTTTGTCAATTTAAATGATCACCTTGTTACTATAGTAACCGGCCATTATAGTCACTCTGTTCAACGATATTTTATTACGAACACTTAGACTCCTATAATTTTCCGTGTTAGCAGCCAACCCCTTTTGGTCTTACAAGGATATCGAAACACGATTACGTTCATTCGCCAACCACGAAACGACTCCATGCAAATTCTGGAAGATCTAGGTCAAGGCACTTATATAAAGTATATAAGACAAACGTACAGAATTCCCTCTTTATAATATAATATATAAATATTATATCAGTTTTTGTTTTGCTAGACGTCCTGGTGCGTTCATTATACTAATCTAGTGAAAGAAATTGACGTTTCCATAAATTTTAAAGAGTTGTAAAACGACTTATATTTAATAAAAATTCCGAAAAATAAACATACTTTTTTTTTAGAAACGTTCATAAAACGACTATTTCATTAAGAGTACAATAATTTTATTTTAAGATTGACATAGAAAAATATCGAATAGATCCAAAATTATTACATTTATCGCATGCAGATGCAGAGTATATAACAATGTGTTTGTAATTATAAAAAATTAATAATGTATGACGTCGACCTATGCGAAATACTATCGTTCAATATAATTTTAACTCGTATAACATTTCGCCAATTTTACGTTGCTTTGTGTTTATTTGTATTTATTTATATACATTTTTTTTTTTTTTACTCTAAATACGCGCATTATTCAAATGACTATGTTATCGAAAACACACTTAGCCGACTCCAGCCACTTATTGACGACGGTATAATATATTATTATAGACTGTAAATCCGATTTGACTCTGTAAGATATCTCGCCGTGTTATCGTGTCGGGGACGTGATGTGTAAGGATTTCGGTAGGACGAACGAAACGCAACAGGACTCGAACTTTACATTATATTGAACTGGGTAAAAGTTTCCTCGGTCTTCCGCTGTCCGATTGAGTTGTGTACGAAATCCGAGTGAAACGCGTAACGAACACGAGCACGAAGTGTATTATCGCATTTGATAAACGTATGCGCGATTCACTGCAGACTACTTGCGGGTCAACGTATCAGCACTTATGCGAACAGGTCGGGGAAACGGAGGAGACGCGTTGGATTTGAATTTTTAAACAAACACGAATCGACGTAATGTTCACCATTACTAATATGTTTTTCGTCATGAGCAGGGCTGCGAATTTAATGCACTAAAAATGTGTTAAATATGCATGAATTTATGCGTTGAAAACAGCCAAAATATGCTTTAAAATACGCACTGAAAAGTTCCCGAAAAACGCTCTTTAGAAAATACGTCTTCTTTAAAAAAAATTTTGAAATTAATAATTAAAAACGATTTACAAAAAAAAAAAATTCTTCTTTTATATACTTTATCTTCCAGTTGTTCTTTACCGCCTGAAAAAAAGGGGAATATTGGACAAATTATATTATACTTTATATACTTTGGGCTATTTTATATACGGATTACGGATTTGTGGATATCTGAACAATAACGATTTTATTATCGGGTAACAATTCAAGTACAATACTCGAATAAAAATATAATAGTTTCATCGAAATACAAAAAAGACATATCATAAACGAAAACATTTATCGAAAACTGGTCTAACAGCTGGTCGATATCAAGACATCGATACGAAAAAATCATGACAAAATGCATTTATATACACTTAATCGTTAAATATGCAAAATAAGATTTCGTACTTGAAACATAAATTTTGGCCGGATCTATTTTCTTATATACAGTTTAGCAAAAAATAAATAAAAAATTCATTAAATTCTCAGCCCTGATTATAAGACTCATACGATATTGACGAATCTAGCGACTCCATCGCACCAGTCTTTTTCTCATAGACAAGTGTTCGTAGTCGAATATAATATATCATATTACAAATATCCAAGAATTTCGTATACGGTATACGCAGTGGTAAATCTAAAATAACGGCATTGATATTAAAAAAGAAAAAAATAGTTTTGTATAGTTGAGGATAATTTTTTTTTGGGGGAGGGACCTAGGCGTCATATTTATTACTTCTTTTACTCATTATTTATGTAATATTTCACGCGTTATGATTTTTACGCTTATACTATATTTTTACAGGAATTGTCATGTCAATACACGAGTTGCCGTTCAAGATTTATGAAAAATGTGCGCACGGTGTCAAATATTTAATATAATATATTCTAAGTTAAAATTATTATTTTGATACGTAGGTATATAAATAATCAATATGAACGCACGTGACCTGCCTACGGAAATTAATTTCCTGATAATTTTTTTTCAAACTGTCAATCAGCGTTAAATCGTATTATTTAAATATCATATTCAACGTGAACTATGATTTTATGAAATCACGTATTTTATATTTTATTAATTAATTACGTGTATTATTTTATCGAAAAAATTTCTTTGAATATGAATTTTCCTCGCGCACCGATGAATGCGTATAAATCATATATTTTTATAATTTCCAAATTAATACATGAGACGTATTAAAATAATAATAAGCCGTGCAGTAAACTTCATTTTCATTCGGTGCAAACACATTTAATAGACTGCGGTGTTCATAAAAAATTGAATAAAATCATAATAATTGATTGGTTTTAAAACTGAATTTAAATAACAATCAAATCCGAATCGAATAATAATTATCTCTATAGAAAATGTTTCATATACCTTTTAGATACGTACATATTTCATACAAATACGAAAAATATTAAAACAACACTTTTATGAGAACAAAATATATATTTATAGAGGAATGCGATATTTATTGAGTCTGAATAAAATAAATAACTAATATGAAATATCTAAAATAACGTAGAACGCAACAGTTTATATAAATTACAGTATTGTGTATTTAAGTGTGAATTTAATTGACTTAAAGTCGCAATCGATTAGAAAACAAGGGAAGGTCATCACAACAATATTTGTAATCTACGCGTCTGCTTTCACATTTTTAGTATTTCAAAATCTCATTCCACAAGACGACAGAACCAATAAGAACCTAATGTACCGTCATTAAATGTATTGCGCAGATAGAAAATTGTCTGTGATATTATCCGTATACTTTTTCTTATTTTTCATTACAACAATAAAGGCAATTTTATCGGTATTAATATAAAAGAAAAACTAAAATACGGTGTTATTGAATTATACAATAATAAAATAATATTTATTCTAGTTTTTGCTAATCGAATTCAATAGAGAACTTTAGTGCGTTACAAGTTAAACGTTTTTCGGAATGAAAAAAAATATATTAAATAATAATATTAATGCAGGACCCAAAAATTATTTTTCACTTTTATATTTTGGATGCCTGTGGATTATACATTGGCTCACACAAATACGTATCATTTTATATTGATTTTATGTCTTTTGGTTTTCGTTTTTAGACAACAAATGCGTATAATGTGTTCGAGATGTTTCATAAATATACTCATTGATTTTAATTTGAACACAAGTCGCGTTACTATACAGTAGAATTATTCGAGTCAATCGTGAAAAACTTGGGCTATTACTTTTATTTCTCGATTTCTAAATTACATTATCTGAATTTGTGTCGACCAACCAGTGTTTAAATCAGTAAAGTTCACTCGGAATCGATTATCAAAAACAATATTATTCATTTCCGAGTTTTTGATTTTATCGTCTTTTTTTCCTGCGTACATTATTATGACGAACGCGAAAAACCAACTAAATATTTTATTCGTATCGACTTATTATGATTTTAAACCGATTAAAAAAAATTGCTTTCGCATTACATAAACCTTAATCTACATTATGTATTATATACATAGTATTATACCGCACTTATTCTTCCTGTGCACAATATCAATTATCTCTATAAAATCTTATTTCTTTACTGCTCTTATTGCTTTCAAATAGTATTCTTCTTAATAACAATAACAATAAAATAATCGATTTAGGATATTAAACGTTTTTATCGATTTCAATGTGTCCGGTGAAGTAGGTAATACATTTTACGGGTTATCCATAAAGTGGCTTTATTAAAATCAAAAATAAATAATAATTTAAATAAAAAATGAAAAAAACTACTCGTTATTATTCATTAACACGCCCATGATGGATTTTCAATATGTTTGCATTGTGCGTTTTAATTGCAACATTTAGTATTTAAATTTACAATTTAAATGTATTCCAAAATAAGTGATATACGATTTAAATGGAATACCGAGTACGTTAAATATTTACATTTAAAATTACGTTATATAAATCGTATATAATATTTACAAAACGTATCATATGTTGTGCAGTTCAATAAAATAATATAGTAAATCATATTTTATTTGAATACCATATCGATGAACGGTAAGGAACGTATTTTTTATTTTTATTTTTGAATAACATTTAATATTATAATAAATCATCCTTCTCCCAGCTATTTGTGTGCGCATTACGATACCACTTGTGCGCATTACGACAATGCGTATAAAGCGAATTTGAAATATCAGATTTTTTTCATACACAAAAAAAAAAGAAGAAAAAGTAAAGAGCCGCGCGAGTGCCGTGGATGTCGGCTCAAATGAGCTAATAAGACAGAAATCTCATAATTTTATTATTATTTCAAAACCGAAAGCGACGATAAATCATTGTAAAACGATTATTACAGTTAACGAATATTATATTTTTCAAATAGTATACGTGCTTATTGGACTCTATTACTTTCCACGTCCAAAACGAATGTGTCAATTGTGTAGTACTTTTTTTTGTGGATTTCTAGTTTTTTTTTATGCCGGAAGTAACTGTATACCGAGAAAATCTAAAAACGTGTCAAATTTATTACCGACTAGATATGATTTGCTAAAGGAACGTTACGTATGTCAAGATCGTCATAAAAGAAAAAGTGTTCAAAGACAAAAAATAAACTCTTTTTTTTTAAAAAACTCATCATTTTAAAATCAATAACATTGTTCGCTACACTCGTCGGCGTGTCTCAAATCAAATATGTTTTTCACACATCATACGATCTGCCAGATTCTTTGTAGATAATGTTTGCGGCAGACACGTACAATCGTATGTAAAATAAAAATTGATGTACAATAAAATAATTTTATAATATGTACTCTCAGTGGCGTAGATACCATTTTTTCTATGGGGGAGTTCGTGAAACTTTCTAAATGTACAAAAAAAAATGTATGTGTAAATCAAAAAATTTTTAATGAAAGAATCCGCCATAATTACAAGACAAAGTCAACTCTCCAATTGTTCTATAGTAGGTACATCTAAGAGTTTTTTCGCATTAATCGCGTTATTGTATACGGTTTTTACGAAGAGTAGATTTTTCAAGAGATATAATACTTGACTCGGTTTAAGAAAAACTATTGGAATTTTCTCGTACAGAATTGTTTTCTACAATCGAGTAAAAAACAAAATCAATGTTCCCTACCAGTTATCTATATGTATACGTTCATAACATTATAGAACTCAAGATTCTAAAATTCATACAATATTATAATAGTAATATATTGTTATAATATTCACTGAAATTCGCTATTATTTTCACAATCAACGAGATAAAATTTCAACATTTTTAATAGAAAAACATTTTTTTGAGTGTGTAACAGGCGATTTTAACCCCCCTCCCCCCCGGTAAAAATAGCCTAGAACACGCACTGAACTCAATACGTGAAACGCGTATAGCGTATATCAATCAAGACATGACCCCAGATAGAAGGTCGCCATTCGCATTCCGTAAGACATGAAAGTCATGGAGGATATAGTCATGGAGGAGATAGTCATGGAACATAATTTTTTCGTGATACTTATAGTGTTTTATTATTTAATTTGAGATAACAGGACACAAAACGACGTGCTCGTAGCATGGATGTTAAAATCGGTTATTTTTACATAACGAAGTCGCTACGAGAAACAGGAAAATAGAAAATGAATGCGTATGGCGGCTCGCGATAGGGGTCCATATTTCATACACGACAATTGTACAGGATGCGCGTGCCGTGTATTGAGTTCAGTGAGTGCACGATTACACGGGGGTAAAATTGACCTAGGATATTTTTACTTCCTAGGAAGGGTAATAATATATACCAGGATGACTTTGGATTCCCCGTTTGGATTCGCGAGAGTATCAAAAATCCAGGATATCTATACCACGAATGAAACGAATTATTTTTAACCGGGCGGTAAAGTCATCCTATAGTGTATTATTAGCCCTCCCCCCGACCAGGATGTAACAATATCCTAGTTTAACCACCGGTAATCATGTGCCGAGTTGTTTTTACCGGTGAAACGGAGGGACGCAATATTATCCGGGGATAAAAATCGCCTGGTACAGAAACGGGTTTTGGGAGGGACGGAACCATCTCATTCGCCCTCTTCGTATCCACGCCAATGTACACTCGTGTTTTGCACTCGCGCGCACAATAAACGCGTAATGCGCGTTCCGTTCGCGTTCCGTCGTCGTTGCGGTCACGGCGTTTTCGTCTCCGCTTGTTTGCGCGGGCCACCGTCGTGTCCGTAGACTGGACCCAAAAACTTGGCTGATATTTCGAACTTTTAGCGGAAAGTTTTGTCTCGGTCAGATGGTATTAGCAACTTGGGAGCACTACAGGGTGGCGTGACACGAACAACCTGCGCAAAACTCTCCCGGCGTGCCGGCGTTAATTACATTTACAAACTTTCACCTGTGCGCGCGTGTGTGTGTGTGTGTGTGTTTTATGCAAATCGGCAACATCCCCAGGAGTTCGGCGTACGGTCCGAAAGCCAACGCGATAGTGAAAAGTTTCGACTTAAATATCGTTTTACATATTAACGCGGCGTACGCGCGTCGAACGAATATATAAAACGTCGTGGTAGCATGCAGAAGACACCGAGCGAGCCGGGGCGTCCTATCGATATTTCAAATCATTCTGTATTCGTACGAAACGAGTAATTCGTTAAACGGATTATGATAAGTAATCGATGTAGTATCGAAAAACGCGTACCTATATCCAAGACCGTGTAATCAGCAAAAAAATTTTTTTTTTTTGGGGACTCAGAGTATAAATATGAAATAAAATAAACTAATAATAGAATATAAATCATTAAATTTTATTTTAAGAAAACATTTCGGGGAGGGGTTTGAACCTAAAATTTCCTGCTCCTGGCTAGGCGCTTTGCGTACTCGTTTTGTAATATTATTAGCTTACAATAAAGTTTTTTTTTTTTGTTTAATATAGCTGTAAATTTTTTTTTTTTTAAACTGTTAAAATCCGTTAACGATTTTTATATGTAGCGAAAATTGAGCTTAGGTAGGGGCGGGTGGGCAATGTTATCGACGGCGCAACGTATTTCCGAAACCTAACTGAGCTGGGGCACGACGAGTGACCGTATCCAGTTAGTAGTGCCAATACTCCGTTCCCTAACTGATTTAGGGCATAATTAAATTGAAAAAAAAATTTTATTAAATTAATATTGCCATCGACTCCGTATCAATAATTTATCTATTTATATTTATTACATTATATAGTTTTTTATGCATTATTATACTATTTGTATTATTATCAACTATTTTTTATTTTGTTTAATTGTTCGCCACTTCTATTAAACAAATCAAATGTATTAATTGGAAATATTGTTATTATTCAGCTATTTTTTTTTTAACAATAACAAATATGCATAATAATAATTATATAAAGTTAATTATTAAGATATGAATACAGAATCGTCGACAATATTTTTAATCATGCCCTAAATCAGTTAGGGAACGGAGTTGAAGTATGGCACTATACGGATATGGACTATAACTGCAGGATACGGTCACTCGTGCCCCAGCTCAGTTAGCGTTCGGAAATAATTAATTAAAACGATCATTATGTCGTTGAAACAACCGCGTAACGTTAATTTACATGCCAGTGATCTCGTTTACGAAAAGATTTGTCACCCTTCTGCGTGAAATTTCGAATTCAAAATTTTTTTAATAACATTCGTAAAATAATAATGACTACGAACGCATAACGAGTATTATGATTATATGATCATATATTTAGTTTACTCGTCTATTGGTATGGAATGAAGGGTTCGGATTCGTATATTTAAAAACGTGTTACTAGAATACGACGACGATTTAAATCGGCACGCGTTCTACTCGTATGACTGGAAGAATATATAAATACAAATTTAAAATACAATTTTCAATGGTATTTTCAATAACGATTTGAAATTTCCGCGTAAAATAAAATCGATCGATTCTGTACGCTCGAATAAACACGCGTGTTTACCTAATAATAACGTACGTACTATTTATACGTGCTATTTGATATTCGAATATTAAAAAAAAAAAAAACTTTGAAATTCTCTTCGTAATATTAAATCGGACGGCTTATAAAAACGTAACGCGAAATTAAAATTTTTTTTTTTTTGTAAAAAAAAGTCGATATTGTAGGAAAAAAATAGTTTAAAATTAAAAAAAAAACACGTATACAGTGATTACAAGATACACGTACGCGAACGAACCCGTCTTAAGCATAATGCATATCAATACGGTTACTTAAACTTTGTAAAAACCAGCAAACCGAGCTGACGTTGTACAAAAACGCGTTATTAAAAATAAATGTTAAGAAATTATTAATACAACATTGGAAGACGTAACGTTCCGTCGGGCTTTCAAAACGCGCTTTATTTTTTTCATGAAAATTCAATCAAAAGTTATTTAGTTATTATTATCGCCGAAAAATTTCGCTCGAATTTGAAAATTTAAAGAAAAAAAAACTAATACATTTGCGTTAACGGAAACTAAAAACCGTTCCGTTTATAACGATTCGAAACGTTTACGGATAACGCGCACTTTTGAAAACGGTTATTATTTATCGAAATCGTCGTAATTACATTGTACGCGCGTATATCGTAATAGTTTTTTTTTTTCGTTTAAATACCAAATTGTTTGCGCTATCATTTCGCCGTTGTTGTTTTTGACGAGTATTTGTGGTTTTCAAAAACTTTCGTGCTTCCGGATGTGAAATAAATGGGCCGCGCGTGACAAATGATTGATGATCAATAGAAAGAAAAAGGCTCTCGGACCGAGTTCCGAATTTATAACATTTTTGTTTTCACCTATTCGCCGTAATGGGATTTCACCACTCGGAGAATGCCTACGAATTTTCGAAAAACACTTTTTCCGTACTTAAACTCGTGTTCCGAGGCCAAAAACGCCTATGACTAAGTATATTCTCGTCAATAATTATTGCAACGTTCGGACAAGACGTTCCGGTGGTAGACTTTACTGATCCTACACCCGGAAATCAACGTTTACGATTGTCCTGTTTTTTTTTTTTTTTTACTGTTATTAGTGTTGACGCGTTAATAATAAATGATACCGATTCGGCGGAGTGTAATGGTCGGGTGGCTGCCGTCATTTGTCCTACTGTCGAGTTGCAAAAAGTACGAAATCCCTTTGGCCGCCTCGAAGAGGGGGAGAGAGAGAGAGACAGAGAAATAAAATACGTTTCAAAAGTTTCGCGTGTTTTGCTTGGTCCGCGCGCGCTTCGCAGGGACCGATAATTGAATTTACGCGCGGTGCAATAGGTATATCGTCGCGGGGACGTTTCGAAAACAAAGATTTCGGTGTACCGAAAAACCGCTCCGAGTCGGGCCCGCGTGCAATTAAATAAGCGGAAATATTCCAACGGTGACGAGTCTGTTATTGTAGAGAAGGGAAAAAAAACCCGAGCAAAATTGCCGATTTCTCCGACTGGTATTATTATTGACGTTTTCCGTTTCGACACACGGGACGGGCCCGAAAAAAAGAGAGCTATCGGTTTTCTTTTTCAAACGGTTCGCGTTATTCCGTTCGCGAAAAACACTTTTTACGTTACGACACGTGTTTCGAGTGACATATCATTCGATTTCACACCGGCCGCCCTGTACTGAATTTCAAATCACGACATTTGCATTATTTCGCAAAAGAAACCACGGTCCGCGGCCCGTGCTATAGCGCGGAGAGAAGAAAAATCTACAGTCAAACCGTGCGCGTTTTTACAATATTTATTGTCCTCCGTATTTTTTTTTTTTTTTTTTTATCCGTGTCCGCGCGACGTGATCGAGTTACGGTCATAAAGAAAGCTGAATTTTTTATTATTTTTTTTTTTTTTTGTAAAATTACTCGTGTACCGAGGGCGAATTTAAAATATTTTTAAAATAAAAAATTTATTTTCGAATTTATACGAAAAAACACGCGAGTGACGAAAACAATTCGGGAGGCTCAAAACCAGTGTCGGCCTGGCACACCAAAGGCCCCTGGATCTTTTTATTCTGGGCCCCCCCTGCCCCTTGGTTTGATATAAAGTTAAAAAATACATATCAATAAAAAAACAATTCATTATATAGGGTGTCCCAGATCCAAGGGCGTAGTGACTCTAAAATTCTTACCGGGCAAATAAGATTTTTCCGGGCCACATTATGAAAAAAATTAATTTTTTTTTTTTTTTTGGACTAGCGCCTTCTGTTTCCATATAGAGTTAATACAGGTTAATAAAAAATAATCTATGGTGAAGTTAGAATTTGGTGGTCGGATTTAGTTTTTAAGTTAAAGCAATTTGAAATTTCACAATTTTACCGTGTTTCTTTAACGGGTTTATTTAACTATAATAATCCAATGGACAAATACCACGATTTGACGCGTACGGTTCGGGGTTCGAACCGCTATTCTCAAATCAATTTTTGCATTATTTTTTTTATACATTATAATAATACAAGGCAAAGATTTCAAAACTGGTGGAGACATATAGCGTTCAAAAATATTGGTATAAAAAAAAAAAAAGATGAGGCCCCGACCGCATTCGCGGCCTAGCGTCCATGGCCAGGCCGACCCTGCTGAAAACTGTTTTTTTTTTTACAATAATCTTTTTCGAATTTATAACCTTACAATCCGACACGCCGTACGCCACACCGTTTTAAAACAGCTCGACCAAAACACACGGTACTTTTCTTCCCGCGTTGCGTGACGTAGGGAGGAAAGCGTTTGCACACGACTGTCCTTCCGCTCCTCCGTCGTCCTTATACAGTGCAACTGCAGGACAAAGTCCTCGCGCGATTTAATGTTTTCCGCACGATATTCACCTAGACGGCGTAATACACAACTCCCGAGCAAACGCGTTATTTATCGATAATGATTTAAAAATATTTAACGCGTTTGTCAAAAGTTTTCGGTTCGAGTGGCGAACACAACTCGAACGCTGTACGCGCGCGTAGCTCGATACTCGATTTTCCTTCGCGAACGGGGGAAACGACACAACAACAACGGGGCTCTCGAAAAGATGGCCCTTCCGATAAAGTGGTTTATCATTGTACGTTTTTAATTGTCTCTCTAGCCGGGTAAACAAATAAAACGAATACTCGGTCTATCGGTGATTTTAGAAAACCCTATATTATACTGTCTACCACGGCGGACCAGAAATTAATTACTGTATTTATATATATATATGTATATATAGATATGATTAAAAGACGTTTTCGAGTGGACAAACGCGAATAAAAACAAAAAATAAAATTGCCTAATACCGCTTCTTTTTTTTTTTTTTGTAATTGCTACACGGCGGCCCGTTCAGACGTAAAGGACGAATAATTACGAGAGGATAATAGTCGGAACGCTGAGACGTCACGCTGAACTAATTAATGTCTTTGTCGTTTACGCGTCCGACTCCCGAGTACTAGTGTGTTTTATATCATGAGTTCTGCAGAGTTTTTCGCCGATTAACGCTCGCTTTAGCTTTGCCGAGGGACGGCATTCGTCGCAGTCCGATTATCATCGCAGGACTCGAGTGGATTTCAAATTTTCGGACGTTGACGGATCGCGTCCCGCGTTCAGCGTGCGAAATCGCGGAATTTCTCGGCGAATCGCCCGAAGAGTCACGCGACGCAGGCAGGTCTGGGATTTTCGGATCGAAAATCAAATTTTGCAAATTCGAGTTCCCCCGACGCGTTACCGCCGGAGACGTTTGAATCCGTTTTCAGGAAAAATTAATGTTTCGTAAAGCGAGAGTATCTTCGAAGAAAGTTCATTAAAATTGCGCGTAAAACATTATTTTGTAGTAAGGAATATTTTTATATGCGAAACTAATACTGTATAATATACTCGCAAATCCATAAAAACTTTGACCACGCTCGTAGCAACAGCAACGACGTTGTTTCATTTGAAAACGTTTAGACCCCCCCCACCGCACACCTTGTAAAAAGCAAAGTTTTTTTTTGTCGCTCATAAATAGTTTTCTTATTTGCTCTGAACTCTGTCCAAAAATTAACTTTTTTTTATATATATGTCCCCAAAACGCGCCGTCGAAAACTTTCCATGAGTTATGACCACGGCCCGTGCGGCCTATACTCGCGTACTCGTATTGAAAATCGCGCGTTTCCGTTAGGATTTGCAAATGTTTTGTTTATTGGCGCCCATAAGAAGGCGATAGAGCGTACAATGAATTTCTTCATTATACAGTCTCGGAGAGACGGCGAAACGGTGAATCGCAAATTATCACGTTCGTAAACCACTGGACGGAACGTTCAAAATCTCCTGTTCAAATAACAACTATAATATAATATATTCGAGCGATTTAACGTTTTGATTTATTTATTTTTCTCGTAATTTTTTTTTTTCTTATTCCGTCGAGGACACCGTATTAAATATTGTCCGCGCGCAGGATTGACTCCGACGCGAAACGGTGCGGCGCAAGAAAAATATGTTTTTTTTTTTAGGGGTCTGATCGCGTCTTATCTCGTTCCGGAAGGACGCGGCGTATACGTCCTTCTGCGCGCATTACCATCGCGTATATCGAACATATTATAGTAATAAGGTAATAAATCAAAAAATCGATGAAAAACCCCGAATCCGGTTAGCCGCTTTCGCCGCAAACCACCGCCAAACTCACCGCGATGTTTGTACGAATTGGTTGGGCGGCCGACGGTGACGACGACGACGACGACGAAAGCGACAGCGACTTCATGAAACATTCGCGCGGCACCACAACGGACAAGCACACGGAAAAAAAAAGAAAACCTCGCCACCCCCCTTTGAAAACACCACAAAACCGATTTGAACAAAAAAAAAAATCACGCGCGCACTGTTTATAAAATTTTTTTGATTTTTTTTTTTTTAGCGACGGCCCGTGTGTGTGTGTGTGAGTGTGTGTGTGTGTATAAGTGTGTATGTGTGTAAATTAAAAACGAAAACCGAACGTTAAAACCGCGACTACGACGACGACGACGACGACGGCGAGACGACGACGACGACGACGACTGCGAACGCGGCACCGGCCGGTCGAAGGGTTGCTCGGAAACTGGCGCGGAGCGTCGACGGGACGGCCGCCCAAACTGTACGGGACGGACGTGCGGAGGGCGGCTGCCGGGGGTGGGAAGGAAGGACGAGGAGGAGGGCCGGCGACGGGGCGGTTTGTATAAATTGCGTCGGCGGCGCGGGGAATCGGTAGGGCAGGGACGGGAACGAGCAGGACGGGGTAGGAATGATTCCTCTATTCGCGTGTGTACGCATGAACCGCCGCCCCACGTCGTCCTGCTCCTGTGCGCCCCGCACCGTGTGGCCCGAACGTCCGCCGGAACCCCGAAAACTCTGCCGCCGCCGCCGCCGCGGCGTCCGCCTTGAGACGGTGTACCGGTCGACCGGTAGGTTTTTTTTTTTTTTTTTAATCGACAGATCCGTTATCTTGTCGACAAACGGACGGCGCGACCGCCGGCGAAACGCGAGTCATCCCTAATCCGATCAATCGGATCGAATCGTCAGGAGCAGGATGAAAAAAAAACGCGTACGCTGTGCGCAAAAAAATGCTCTCCAGTGCTTATTTTCGTCTTGCGTAGTCGCGCTCGCCAGGGCCGTGTACTTATCGGCCCTTAGGCTCGTGTTACGGGCCCTTCCGTGCGGGCACAGGAATAACGTGTCGGTGGCCGGATGCTCATTTTTTTTTTTTACACCCCCTTTCAGTCTGTCCAAGGGTGGCTCCAGAAATAATAGTTATTAGTAATAATTCGTAATCAAAAAAGTTAACAGTAAAAAAATAATATATCAATCACGCAAAAGTCAGTATTTTATATACATTAGCGAAAAAATATAATCATTGGATTCAATGGCCCGTTGGCCAATTTGTTTACGTCTGTCCTTAATGGTTGCGAAGTCTCTTATAACGGCTTTATATTTGTCTTAAAAACGTCCACTATTTCAATGCTGGTCGCAGCTAAAATCTTTAGCCTCTCTTCCGGCACGGAAGTCCGGAGCCGATTTTTTTATCAATTTCAACATTGAAAATGACCTCTCTGCGCACTCGATGACGCGTGATAATACTGTATACGCGTTCCTCACTCCCCCGGCAGCCGCTATACTCTCTACACACACAGCGAACAAGCGACAGCCTGATACCACCTAGTGGTGGTCAAATCGTAGCCTCCTACGTGTGCTAGCATAAAATTCGTAACAATTTTTTCAAGAAATTTTTTTTTTTTTTTTATAAAGCCTATGAAGCTCAAATACTTTTTGTCACCCGCGTACGCGGATATGTTGTATTATAACGTGTCGCTTAAACGTCACTGAATACTGAATACTAGCCGTGTGGTGTGAACGTAATACGTCCGGGAAAATATTCGTCGGGAAAATAAATAACGGAGGAATGTATTTTGTGTATTAGAAACGGCAATTTTAGAGGATAATAATAAATCGCTTAGGAATCGAAAATAGTAATTCAGGGCGACGTAAAACGTAGAAGAATTTCAAAAAAAAAAAAAAAATCGGGAAGAGCAAACACGGCGTTACATGACAAATAATGAAATAAATAAGCCCGCGTGACGACGTCAAGGGCGTCCATAGCTGACGGGGCGAAGGAGACTCCGCGTAACGGCTTAGGTGAAGTCACTATGATGAGCTCTGTCCTCCCCTGAAAATATTGTTCTAAGTGGCATTATAATACTGACAGTATATAGCTTATCCGGGAGTGAAAAACGGCTCTACCCTAACCTTGTCCTCCGTCACCTCTTACGCGGAATTTCTTTGACTATTAAGGCTTAAAATGTTCACACACACAATGAGAGCACTCGGATTTGTCGAAATCGCAGTATATAAAAAAAAAATTCTTTATTCGATTACATAATATTTTATTAAAATTAAATGTTCGGGTCGTACGCTACGAGTACATCGTTACGAAATTTAATAAAATAAACGCGCCGTCGTCATTGTAATCCTGCAAAATTATTCGCTCACAGTTTAAATAGTTTAAAATTATTCGCTCACGCAGTTTAAATACTTTAAAAATAGTTTGTATGATAACGTTTCTTGCGCGTCACAGTCGTCCGGTATAATTTTAAATTCCTACGTAAATATTTTTTCCCGGAATATTTTTCACGGTTTCCAATTCCGACGAACTATTTTTCTTTGCATTTACTTTCCCGATTTTTTTACTTTTCTTTGTGAATTATTGTTCGTAGTTTATCTTTCCAGTTCTCACTCTTCGTCCATATTATTTTCCTGGTTTTTATAACCCCCTATAGCTGTTGATATTCCGCCTTCTTTTCCCGTGTTTAGAAGACTTTACTTTGGTCTGATAATTCGACGTGACGAAACGTGGTGAACTGTAGTGGTTTACAACGTATTACCGACACTGATTTTTCCTTCAAACCTACTCTAATGAATAACGAATCAAAAAATAAAAATAAAAAAAATTATCGTTTAGAAAATAATTTGCGAATTTATTCGAAGACTAATACGAGATATCGATAAGAAATAAATTATAAAAAAAAAAATTCTGAGTCCTTATATTATATTAAAAAAAAAAACATTTTAAAAGCTTAAAATTAAATTGAAAAACGTTTTATTTGAAAACTCGATTCGTGCCTTTTCATACGGTATGCACGAAATTTCCATTGAAGTACACCGCAGCGAAATTCACATCAAACCGTGCAAAACACGAAGAAAAAAAAATGTCCGAAAATGCCTTTAGTGCGCGAGCAAGTCACGAGAAACGGTGGTTAAAATGATCACACAAGTATTCCCCGGCTCGAAACGAATATCTAAGCCGAATTTTCGTCGATCGGCTAGACGGTTTAAAAAACAACAAAATAAGAACATTCTATTTCTTAATGTACTTAATGTTATATTTTGCTAGTTATACGTGCGAACGGACGAGTTTGTCCATAACACGGAACGACCGAGATCGCCAGCGGTTTGGTCCGAGTATACCGGTTCGTTTAATAGCGCGACGTGTCATTTTCATACTCTGAACATACGATCACGTGTCCGCGTACCTACGTGTCGAGACAATAAAACCCGCCGAATCATCTGGACCGTTTTTAGTGCAAGTGGCTTTTGAAAAAGTCACTGAAAATGCTGAATTCGTAGCGAATTCGCGATGACGTCAAATTTGTTCATGTTTAATCGTCGCGAATTGTTATCATACAACAGTGATCGACACGAAAAGTAAAATTCACGTTTTACCGTAGTGGCTCGCGGTATAACGAAATTGACGAAATTCGTTTTCCGACGTATTAAAATTAATTCCACGCCGAACGTTCGAAAAACTTGTGAATGCCCAAATGTACCCAATGAAATTGTGTAGAAGTGTATAAAATACTGTTGGAGATAAGAAATGAACACATTTTAGTCGAAATCCTTGGTGAAGTAATGTTCATAACGAGAACTCCGAGAGATTGACGACATTATTAAAATGCTCAGATGTGAGCAATTTTTTTCTAACGACAAGAGAACGCAGGTTGAATTGCGTATCGGAAAAAGGAGTTTAAAAAAATTAAATTTATTTCATTACCTATACATAATTATATTATGTTTAATCATCAGATATGAAACAAATACACTGTAATAACATTATAACGATTTGTGTTGTGACTCAACAAAACAAATGTTATCCCCAGCAAAGTCGCGTGTAATTACTATTATAGTATGTGTGTGTGATATATTTTTCATCTGTGATATAAAACTGAGCAAGTCAGTATCGTTTTTAAATGATAAAGCCCTTCAATTCGATCACTGAACTCAATGCGTGGAACGCGTATATCAATCAAAATATGACCCCAGATAGGAGGCCGCCATATGCATTCTATAAAATATAAAAGTCATGGAGGACACGATGAAATATGATTTTTTTTTCCATGATATTTATCACGTTTTATTATTAACTTTGAAATAACAGAACACAAAACGACGTGCACATAGTGTCGATGTTAGCACCAAAATCGGTTATTTTTACATAATGAAGTTGGTAACAAAAACAGAAAAGTAGAAACGGAATGCATGTGGCGGCTCACTGTAGGGGTCCATATTTCATATACGAGAATTATACAGAATGCGCTTACCATGTATTGAGTTCAGTAAATTCTAAATATTATTTTATGAAACTTTTCGATTTTCATTCAAATTAATAATCGCGAGATTTTCGATCGGTTGGCAAAAACACGCCGACGATTAAACTCTAATCATCATTATTACGATATATTTTATTAGAAGCATCGTTTATTTGTCCGTACAAATAACTCGCGTACGAAAATCGACTACCGACATTATTACAAAACGCTCGGATTCGTAATAATTACAAACTGTCATTTTACTACTCGAGGCGATCCCAAAAACCCTAGGTACCAATAATTTCCCAGTCAAATCCGAAACGTTCGCCTATTCGCGCACAATGTCCCCCGTTAGTAATTTATCATCTCGAGATTGACAATTTTATTAGTCTGCAGCGACGAATTCATCGCAAATTGAATTTCTCTAGAATTAATTCGATTACAATACCGAACTGTTCGTAGGTGGCTGTTATCGTTACAAACTTTCCAAAACGCGTATCACTTACATAATATTATTTGAAAGAAACTATATATACGAGTATATACACAATTAAAACTATAAAAAACAAACCGAAACACAAACTTGTGTTATAAATAATAATAATAATATCAACAACAAAGAATAATCGATTTTTAGTTGCGTATTTTGACGTGAAGGAAAACTGGGACATTTACGATATACCAGCGATATTATTACTGATACGGCTACGTGTATTTGTAGTCGTTGATTTTTGCTGTGTTTTTATTTCTGTCTACAGATTTTTTTTTATTCCAATATATTTTATTGCGTTTAACAATAAGGAAAAAATAGTGAACATTCTTCAATAAGTTTTCGAGAAAATTGAACGTAATATTTATGCTGTTTTGTTGCCGCTTTAATGATTTTGCCATTCGTAGTTGATCCGTAGCTGTGACTGGATTGCCTATTCGGAACGCCGTTGTGTCGTCGATCGAGCTGTAGACAATAACTTACTCGATTTAAACATTTAATTACAATTAATAAATAAAATATTCCTAATCACCTTAACAATTATTAACAAAACGAAGGTTTTGGAACACTATATGATTTAGGTTCAGAATTAGGTAAATAATATTACCACACATAAGTATATAGTTTCCGTATAAATTCTACAATGATATGACTTAGGTCTTTGTGTGTGTGTGTGTGTGTGTGTGTGTGTGTGTGTGTGTGTGTGTACGTGTGTGTGTTATTGAGAATAACCGCATCCAAAAAAATCTTTAAACATTTAAGAGAAACAAAAAATGCGTTCGAAATACTAAACAATGATCATAATCATGCATCAACGGGATTTGTAAAAGTTTGTGCTACTAGTCGAAACTTGTTGGCTACAAGATACAGAATTAAAAAAATGGATCTGTTAACGGTTACACAAAAATTTAGGCGAAAAGTCTAAGAAAGTTTAAACTCGAGATTTACTGTCTGTATTTGTGTACAGAGTTTAAAAGCATTTGTAATGAGTTAGATAATAACCGATAGCGCGTGATTTATAAACGTTATTACTTTTCCCGTATAAATTCCGAACGGAAAAATGTATGAATACATAAAATTAGTTTGAAAGTAAAGTATTTGTCGTCACTTTTTACTCTGTAAAATTCTCAACAAGTTTCAAAATTGCAATGTAAAATCAAAGTTTTTCGATTAAGAGGCGCACAAAACACACAAAAGAAAACTGACATAAAAGATGGAAATAATCAAAAGGAGAAGATATTAACTGAGTAATCTCAGATTTGAACTAGAATTAGTTTTCAATGATAAAAACGTATTATTATTTTTTAAATTTTATTATAATACATTATACGAATTCTTCCTCCAGATTCAGCACCCTATACAGCACCCTAATTATTTCTAGTTTGTACAGACAAACAGTACACGCACCTTCAAATTAATAGGCATTCACAATTTTATTACATAATTCCATTAAACCAATTTAATTTTAGACTTGATTAATACTGTTTGCGATAAATGTATTAAATGAAAGTTAAAATTATTTAAAAACATAAAAAAATCATTACTTGTGACTAGAATTAAATAATGAATTTCAGTTTCACTGCATCTGTTTTCTAAAATGTTAAACTTCTGTCTAGATGCCTGCCCCCCACTCTTCTTCTTGGTCGGAAAAAATATTTAATATCAATTTATTTAAGTGAATGATATTCTCTTTGATATTTTTAATGATTCCTAATCTAAATAATTTTTCTAGAATGTTAAATTTTATTTGTATAAAATACATATCTACAGACGTGATAAAAAAAACCAAATTATTTGATTGTTAAACGATATTTTATACGATCGTCTAACATAGAAATTGTTTTTATTATATATTTTTGAAGCGGTTTAATACTAGATAACTAATATACTTATTTTTATAGAAAAAGAGAGAGATTGCGGGTTGTGACTAATATGCTGAAAAATTACCGTACCGATTATCATAAAACATTCACCGTTGGCTTCCTTATCATCTATGAAGTAACAGAGACTACGTCTCATCGTCCATCATCAAATAAAATGAATCTAAATAATAATAATAAAAAAATGGTATTGCGTCCGTGCACGGGTATCAAAGACAACTATAAATTATAGCAATAAATAATAAATTTTATTATTTAATTATAGCATTAAATAATAACTTTTCATAGATAATATTCGTAATTCATAGGTAATCGAACGGTTTCTCAATATGCATACGTCACGGAAAGCGTTCTTAAACGTGTTTTCATTTAGGAACTGTAAATATGATTGTCATTTGTTTAGCGGAAAGTAGTGACATGAGTACATAAATTATCAAAAAAAAAAAATATATGTATATAAAATTCTGTAAAGTATATCTTCTGTGCAAAATTGTAAGTCTCGTGCTGAATCGATTTGTGACGTTGACGACTAGATTGAATTTCTCACACTCCAAGAATTCGAGGAAATTAATAATTATTTTTCGTCATTTAAAATACGTTTTTATACGTACGAGTATATTTTACATCTTTCCTATGATAGTTGTTTATGTGCAATTGCTCTAACATAAATATTCCAACTGTACAAACTCGGATTCTTATAATTACAGTAAAATTGTGTGTTGTCATTTATATGATTAAGATGGAATATTATGTTTATTGGTAAAATTACGTACACGTGACAGAGCCCAAAAATTTTGAAAATTATTTACACGGTATATTATTACTAACCACGTGGTTTTTCTGAACAAAATACTAATAACTTTACTTGAATAATATAAACGTTCAAACGAGCTGTTGATATCTACACTCGTAATAACACACATGTAACTTTTAATTATGTATAGAAAAATACGGTGAATATTTAAATAAATATTTATGATAAATTTTCGTCGGAACTCACATACACATAAATTTTAATTTACAGTATTTTCGTAGTATGTGTAAACATCTATTGTATTTCATATAATAATATTACATTAACGAGAAACGCGCGACTCGTATTAGCCAACTGGATATAGCGGGCACAAATATTTAATTGTATATTACACGTGCATTCTCCTGCAACGTGGAATTTTATATTAACATTTTCAATAGTTAAAATAATAATAATATTATTATTATTATTAAAAGAACAGCCAATTAAATAGGATTTTCTTAAGTTATCAACGTCTACCCTTAGTCGAAACTCTTCCGAAACTATGCTAATTAATTATATTATTAATGGCGTTATTATTCCGTGTAACGTGTTTTTAACTTTAATTATTCCGCTTTATAGCTTTATTGTTACCGTTTAAAATCAAATTATTATTATTTTTTTTTTTACAATCTGAAAACTCGAACTCAGGTGTTCCTTTTATACTTTCAAAAATAGGGACATAAACATCTTCTCTCTTTTTTTTTTTTTTAATGAGATCCGTTAAACACGGTTACAAAATCATTAACGTGTTGAACTCATCAGACTGTGATAAAATTGTATATCATATAAAAACAACTAGTGTGTAAGTCACGTAAAACAAACTAGTATGAAATTGTATCGAGTACGATAAAAACAATTAGGTATGCGAGTACACGTATAACAATTTTTTTTTTTGCCCGTATTCAGCTGTTGTACTCATTAATCGTGCGTGTGTCGCCCTCAATTGAAACGCAATAAAAAATGATTACCATTCGACTATACGGTATTGTTTGTAATAGAACTATGTATATTATATATATGTATAGCCATTAAATTCACGCTGTACTCGAAAATCATTCTGGCGACAGAAAAACTCTGATGTAATATGCAAAAATTATTATTACAAAAATACAACGCGTATATAAAACGTGTAAAATTAGCGTTGATAAAAATGGAGACGCGTTTCGCGGGAATGAAGAAAACCGTCCGCTGATAGAATAACTAGTTCGAGTTAAGAGGTTTCTACGCCTACTTACCTACTTACCTCCTAGCCGTTGTAGTCGACTAGGTGGTTTTTCTGGAATACGGTTTGATATTACACGAGGTACAGGACGAATACTGATACGATTTCGAGACCCAACGTAACGAAGTCTGTCTACTGCGTATAAGATATAAGAAAGTTCGTGCCTTCGCGGAAAGTGTCGTCGGAAACATGTGCATCGATAATGGCGTGAAAAGGAATCGGAATTTTGTTTTCAACACGGAAACGTCCTTTTGGAAAGCCGTATGTGGTGCAATGACGTCAACCTCTCATACGAGTACATGCTCGTATTTTAAAAATTCGCGAAATTAATGACCAAATCTCGTTATAATTTTCGATATAAACAAATATAACGACGGCGTTCAATCTTCTCTTGGATCCCACGAGTATTTACGGCGGTCGATCGACCGTGTAAATCAAGTAAAATTACAATATTGTTGTCAGTAAGTCTCGGGCGCGGCATTATGTGTGCATTTGTAACGGACCGAATGACAACGTTTTCGTAGGATTTACTGTGTAAGCAAACGGTCATAACTACGTTACAAAACACGAGCCCGCGAGATTAGACATTACGTTTTACGATATACGCGATCAGAGCGGCGTAGGTATTATTAACAATGCGGAGTGATTGAAAAATTCGATTATCAACTGAAAGTACGAGTGTGCAACCTTTTGGAATAAGATTTTCGAAAATATCGCGTAATTATATTTAACTGTATTACAAAAGTAACCAGTCTTTATTTTTCTGGAGGTCTAACGACCGGTAAGACGCTTTTTTTTACATTCTGATCAATATAATTATAATTAATTGATATGGATACGACGACGTAGAAAAAAAAAGTAAGACGGAACAAAATACTATATCTAACGAATCTCAGAGGTCCTAATAAAAGTCCTTGATACGCCCATGCCCTGCACAGTGGCAACGCGAAAAAACGATAAAACATCACGGTAACAGTAATAACAATAATAATAATAATAATAATAGTGTACAGTAGTGGTAGTAGTAGTTTACTCGCAGCGAATTCGGATCGTATACGCGCGCGCGTACACACAGATAGCAGCAACCCATTAATTCTCTCATCAGTCACTCTCGACCCCCGCGCCGACAACCCTATACCGACCGCCGCAGCCTCCGCAAACGTCTGCGCCGACCGCACAACGAGCTATACATTTCTATATACGTATACGTACACCGCCGTGTCAGCAGAGAGGCACTCGTATATGTACAAACACAACAGCCCGCGGGCCGGAACCGTCGTCGTCACGTCTCTCCTGCAGCAGTACGCGCGCCCGCGCAATAGCTGATGTTATCATCGTCTGCGTCTCTATACTCTATAGGTGTATGTATAATATACATACTTGTATTTCGTACAGCATCCCCGTGTACTGCTCGTATCCATTGCACCCGTTCTCCGACCACTCCCCGAAACGAATAAAATATATGACCGTGTACGACGACGACGACGACGACGATTTGTTAACACCGATTTGCATTTCCCGACAATATTATATATATATGTGTACGTAATGCCTAGTCATTTAATTGCAAACGATTGTTTCGTCTCCGACCGCGATCGTTTCGGATCCGTTCGAAAATCCGATCCCGCTCGTCCGATCACTTCAAAAAATCGAAAATCTCAAACAAACAGAAAAACTACCGAGAAGTTACGTAAAAACGCGATTTTGGCGAAATCGATTATCGTTATTTCTACGTAATTTTAAAACTATAATGATCATATAGAAACTCGAAATATTCGCCAAACACGTAACTGTTTATATTATATTATGTCGAAAAAATTTCTTTCCATTTTGGTCTATATATTTATAGCAATTTTAGATTTTGAGTTACAGTGGCGGTTATACATGACGTTCAAGGGGGGGGGGGTGGACGAAAATGAAGCCAACCCCCTCTGCCAATGAAATATCCACATCGACGAGTATTAACCAAGAAGAAAGATCTATTAATGTCGGCATTATTATAGTCACCAGATAGCGTTACGACACGACATAGAGGGCGTGGCAGAAAGGCGCATATAAATAGCGGTCACTCTCGAACAACACACACACGGCAATCGGACGCGAACTACGTTGTTCACGCCTGACCGCCGTGACTACACTGAGAGGTCCGATGGTTTCGGACCGCTATTTATATGCGCCTTTCTGCCACGCCCTCTATGTTGTGTTGTAGCGCTATCTGGTGACTATACTTTCTTTTCCCGTTTTATTACGGTACGCTGACGCGCTATGTCGGTATGTGCGAGTGTTTTGTTCGACGCTGACCGAGCGACCGATCGTACGCGTGTATGCAATCTTTATTATTAATTTTTTTTATTATTATTTGGCGTATTTTAATTAAATGAAATGAACATAAGGATTTATCATTCCTCGTTGTACACTCATTTACACGTTTACTCGTTTATTTTACACGTTTACTATTCATTTAACTTTCACTCGTTTACTCGTTTACACTGTACACGACCGACCGATGATTAGCGTGCACCGTAATTATTTTTCAAAAAATCTTAAAAATCGTTTGTCACAATTTCAATTTTTTCGACAAAGTGTATTTTTTCCGTTTTTAGACAATTCCTTTTTTTTCAAAACTAATGGTCCTAGAGTCTTGAAATGTTTACCAAATATGTAACTTTGTACTATATATTAACGAAAACAATTTTTGAAACATTTTAGCTACTTACTTTTGTTGTAAGAAATTATATAACAGTGATGTATTTGTAAGGATAATCGTAAATTATATATACTCTATACACACTGTATTATTACTAATAATAATAAATAATATTACAAGAAGCTCCGCTCAAAATCGTTTCATCGCGAATGCAATGATTTATAATTGCTTTCGTTGTAATAAAAATCACTAAAATCTTTATTCAAGTAATTCTCTTACGCGACATCCACAACATCCCGCTCCTCGATATACCTTTTTAGTTTTTATATTTATCAATGTAGCTTAACCGCAATCCCTGTGTATAAAATGGGAGCATTATAATATCGACTTTTTTTTTTTCTATTGTCGTGCGCGAAATCAATAAATGCGTATATTAAAACACAAAACGAGCTCAAAACCAAACGCGGCTAAAACTCGACCAGCCATTAAAAATCAAACCGATCTGGTCACCATTGCCTGAGATAAATTATGAATAGGAACACAAACGCTTATTACCTAATTAGAAATAATTGTTTTTCCGATGTGTTACGTTTTGCTCGATTAAAAACGTTAATCTTTTGTGTTTTTTGAATTTTTTGAATTCATGAATTTAAATTAACACTTGTATTTTACAATTTTACGAAATACCGCAGAATGAAATATTTCAAAAATACTTTAAACACTAATATTAACACAAGAAATTTGTATATGTATCAAATTAAATAATATAAGATTAAATCAAAAATATTTAGATCAAGTGTCATTCCTGACATACCCAACTTAAAATATTGAAACATATTTAGGCAGTAAATAGATACATGAAAAATATGAATTGACGCAATGCCATGCCACAAATAATATGAGCATATTTTTTTTATTAAACAGTGAAGTACATTTTTCTAATATTTATTATTTACCGATTTATTACAAAATTCGTTGGTACCATATTATTCAGCAATATGGTATTATTAAGTCAAGACGGGCCCATTCTACGTATTATATTCCAATAAGTTGCAATCAAATAAATATAAGAATTATAGAAAAACGTTATAATATAATACTTCATATTTACATATTATTATTATTATATATTCAATAGGTAAATAAAATTGAACGGCGAGAAAATCTTTCAAATCCATTAAAAATATAAACGTCGCGGTCGTTCCTGTTCATATTCTGTTTGAAGAAAACGAGTGACGTTCACAAAGTATGAACAAAAACGTCTTTCTTTTCAAACACCGGTGGTACGGTATTATTATATACTAATCCGAGCAAGTCCTTTCTACAGAAAAAAAAACGAGTCGGACACGCTATAATACTGTATATGATATTATTAAACTTGATCTATATAAACATACACGCGCGATACTAAAAACAATACGTGTCTGGTATTTATGTAGACAGATTTCTTTTTTACGGTTTACCTCGCTCATCGCGCATTGCGTATAATAAATATCCACGTTTAGTTTAACTGTAACTTAACTGTCTTTTCCTAAGTGTTTACGAGGATTTGATTACTGAAATCTGTACAATTTTACGTGTAACTGTGATTTTAGATATCACAAAAATATTGTTCCATTTTTAAAACAAATTCCTGATGTAAATTAAATAACGTTACTGTTAGTACTGTCTTCTTTGAGTTTTTGGTGACTTAGTTAAATGTATTTATTTATCTTTTATTATAATTATTTTTTTTATTTACGTTCAATTTAATATATAATATTTTACATCTACTATTACAATTATATTATCTGTATTAGTTGTTTACAAACTGATATTGCGTAAAATATTATATAGTGTACGTAGGTCCATTTAATATAGATCTGTATTATGTAAAATTGTCTTCTATACGGTTGATAATTTAAAACATTGGAGATAAATTAAATTATTTGGACACAGTAAAAAATTAAACAATATATAGTCCTTTTAAAATTTATAAATTTTAGTAAAAATAATAATAATAATTCACTAAATACTTGTAAATTCATCAATAAATTACGAGTATAGTAATGCCGTCTATACATATAATACGTTCCGTGACATACTCGTATTTTATTAAAAAAATTCAAATGTACTTTACATTTTCAGAATGAATAATGCATTTCATTTGATAAACTAAATTCATGAATAAGAGAGAATGAGAGAGGGAGAGAGATTATTATTCATATTTGTTTTACAAATTCTGCGAATACAAAAGAAATCCTAACCGCTTATTACTTTTTCTAATAATTTAATTAATTATGCGTATGTAATCATTTAAATTGTATGATATTTGAACGAAACTATACTCTGAAATTCATCAAAAAATATATGTTATCCTGAAAATAGAATCCAGTATTGATATTTGATATGTATATATCCCTTATGCCTATAATGCAGTATATTATTATTTTAACAAAATATGTAATATATGTTTGTATTCTAAAATTCTATGAATTTTCCGTGTTCTTTATTTGGAAAATACATATTACGATTTTGTAAAATGCAAATTATCAATAATATGCGTCTCTGTATCATTTTTAACATAAATAATTTTTGCAACAAATATCAAAAAAAAAAACAGAATCATGAAATTTATACATTGACGTTAATTTAAAACAAACTTATATAAATTAAATATTCGAACATTTTAAAATGTGCGTAAAATAACAAACGATTATAACCACGTACCTATATAATAACATTTTACTATTAAATTTTATGAATTGTATCAAAAATAATTTCACCAAAAAAAAAATCTAAGTATTTTACTTTTTCAATAAACCATAAAGCATTTAAGGTTTATGCATATTTTCAATCAAATAATGTTTAGCAATTTGGCAATTTCATAAATACTAAAAACTTATTTATAAATAAATAACAAAATTAAATGTTTAATTTATTTGTCGTTTTATAAAATCTCGTATTTAACGTATAAAATATTTGTTTAATTTAAAATCTTTAAAAAGACTGTAAAAAAGAAACTCTCGAAGCACATTCATTTGACCCAAATATTGAGTTTTTGAAAGAAGAAAAAAAACAAATCACATAAAACCGAATAAGCTCTTTTGCTTTTTTCAGAATTCATTTAGTTTTTATTTTAACTAGGTACATACCCACAAAAAAAAAATTCTTTTAAATACGAGTACATTACGCATGTATATAAATGGACGTACGATTTTTAAAATTTTTATCTTCGTCTTTTGCAAGTCAAATAGCCTAATTAAATTTTTCGGTTTAATCATTTATAGAACGAACAACATTAAATTTAATAAAATTTTAATTCGTATTTGATAATCCAGAGGTTTTCGCGCCGAATTGATTTACAACAAAAGGATTTTTCTTAAAACGCGTATATTAATAGAACTTCAAGCAAAAACGTGGGCGTGTTTTCTTTTACCTATAAATCGACACAGTCCACAATAAAAGTTTTATTAAAATAAGAATTGTATATAATATTAATAAAATAATATTTATAATTTTATTAAATTTCGTAACATTTTTATTAAAAATTACCGATTCACTCCGATCAAAATCGCACCTGCAGCTGGTAAATTATTACAACGTTCAATATAATATAAAATGTTTTATGCGCTACACATCATTCGATTACTATCCGACTGCAAATTATAAATATTATTATTTAAATATTATCGTGTACGGCCGGGCGGTTCTTTGGTAGGGGATCGACGCCGCCGGAATAAAACCTTTCGTCGTCTGCTGTCTTCTCTTTTTGAAAGTAGTACAGAGTATGATCCAGTCGCTAATGGCGACACTTCTATATATTATAGTTATCGACAAAACAGATAAGAAATTTACAAATGGTGCGTACGACGGATGGGAGTGCATTACACACTAATGATCATTATCACTAATGATCACACTGACAAACCGCTCACTCGCCCAACGAAAGAATCATCTAAAACCCTTAAAAATAACATACCTTAAACTATATTTATTTAAAAAATATAAATTATTTGTCGTTTTACAGTTTTAAAGTGTTCTGTTTTTTTTGTGCAACGCTAATTAATAGTTTAATTAAAAATATCGATTTCTAGGAAATTCACTATTATGATATTAATCGTTAATACTCAATCCTAGGGGATACTCCGAGTGCGTCCCAAAATGACCTTTTTTTGATGTCCCGAGTGCGTCCGTCAAAAGGTATCACCTGAGTGCGTCCCAAGAAAAACATGGTGGTTTAGTTTGCGTAGCCCAAATGCGTCCCAAGAAAAAAAGATAGTTTTTCTTATGCAGTCCGAATGCGTCCCAGCATTACTAAAAATAACCCCCCTCGTTTTTTTGGTTTCGCTATAACTTCGGCACTGCTGGTGATTGGAACACCAAACCGACGCGAAACATTTTAGTTTAGTGTCCTTTATGAGGTAGCCTACCGAGTTTGAACCCATTCGGTTTGGTAACATAGGAATTTCAAAAAAATCCCTTTTTGGGATTTTTGGGGCAACTTGCTGGGCGTACCTCATAAAGCACACAAAATCGAAATGTTTCGCGTCGGTTTGGTGTCCCAGTCACCAACAGTGCCGGAGTTATAACGAAACCAAAAAAACGAAGGGGGGTATTTTTAGTATGATACACACAGATGTACGCTCTACTCAGCAGTGGTATCCCGGTTGCTCTACGACTAAAACTAAATGTGCTATGACGATTCCAAAAAATTATCCCTTCCAAGTACCCCCTCCCCAATAGTGTTCATTATGTTTAGAATAGTCAGCGGTTTATTTGTTAAATATCCGCCCAGGGAAGCCTACCGAGTTTGAACCAATTCGGTTTGGGACATAGGAATTTCAAAAAATCTCTTTTTGGGATTTTTGGGGCAACTTGATGGATTTACCTCATAAAGGACACTAAACCAAAATGTTTCTCGTCGGTTTGGTGTCCCATTCACCAACAGTGCCGGAGTTGTAGCGGCGAGACGTCCGCAGCGAATCGGTCGCGGCGAAGTATCCTAGACCCCAGTTTTTATATAAGCTTTACAACTATTTAAAGAAAAATTCCATCTTTGTACATCATTATTTAATAATTTGTGAAATCTTAATTTATAACCATCAATTGTGATTATTTTCTTACCATGCTGGCCCATCATCATATCTTCTGGCAATGCCATAATTACAATTAAACAAAACACACGTGAATAAACACTGGTAAATTATGACGGACGGGCAGTTATCAATCTCAACGGTGTTGTGCGACTGCAACTCAATCGGCTATGATCGAAGCACAATGTGATTTCCCTCGACGGATTATTTTAAGTCGTACCTGGAAATATAACGGACGCACTCGAGCTAATCAGTATAAAGTTGATAAAGTACAGTGGACGCACTCGGGCTATTTAATAATACATTGATAAAATATTGCGGACGCACTCGGGCTATAAAAAATGTAAAAATTTTAAACAGGACGCACTCAGGAAACCTCTCAATCCTAACACAAAACCTCGATGCCCCAAGCGCGAATACCATTGAACACATTATGTTGCTCGCAACACTTGACTGTAATTGAATTGCCTATCCAGAACGCCACGAAATCGTTGGTCGAGCCTCGGACAGTGTTTGTTAAAATTCGCTTAAATTGTACGTAATAATAAAAAATAAAAAATAAACAAAATACGTCAAACTGCCAAAATTCTAACGACTATAGAATTCAGAAGAATATAAGCACATTTTTTTTGTTGTCTCGTGTAGTGATAATTAAGAGTCTGGAAATTTCGCCGGATGAGACGACGTAATCTTTTTTCGCAGAAAATGTTTTAAAATATTTCTTGATTTTATGCATAAAAAAATTAATTTTTTTTAAACGACACGGGTTTTTAAAATTATTAATAATATTCATTCATAACAAATGTTGATAGTAATAACAAACGTAAACAGAATATATGTATAATGTATATATAGAGAATATTTTAATGAAATTTCTGAGAATATCGTAGTACGATTCAGTAATTACAGATGCGTTTACGAAGGTCATGTATTTATGTGTTTTCACAGAATATAAATCCACAATTTAGTGCGAATTTGTAAAACAGCCTAATTTTAATTCCAAACATAGCCTTTTTTATTGCATAATATTTATTTATTTTTTTAATTATTTAAACTCATTACACGTGACATTCCATTTTCAATCTTTTTTTTTTTATTTATTTATAAACTTTGGATCAACAGCTTTTCATTTCAAAATTAATTAGCTAATCGCGAGTACTCGCGAATAACGTTTATTAAAATGTTCATATTCTATAGAACGGTTGTTTTTATCTTAATCACTGTGATTTATTATTCATTGTCCTAAATGGATTCGTTTAAAATTCTGAAAAAAAAATAAAACGGAAAATATGTTTTTTTTTCATTATGTATTTCGAACCGTTAAAACTATTCTTGGTAAACGCTTTTAGACAGCGGTTTGGACGGTTCGACTATATTGCAAAAATGATAATATTCCCGGTTAAAAAAGCCCGAATGTCTGAATGTATTTAAATACAGATGCGGAATTGATCGAAAATGCAATGTAAATAATACGTGTTATTCCGATTAATTATCAAATCAAAGGTTTATTATATTAACGAACGTAATTAAAATTAATTTACGTAATTTACAAATAAAAATATTAAATGTGTAAAAAAAAATATAATAAAAAAAACATACGTAAAAGTGTATTAGAAAATATAATACGACGACGAGTCGTTTGTTAAAAAGCAGGTATGAAAATATTATGATAATACATAATAAATTATGGAAGAACTCGAAAATTTACCGGAAACGGTTTTAGAACGTTTTAAAAACATTATATTGAAGCACGTATATTCATACGTGGTAAAAACACTATACCTAAAATAATATTGAATATATGCCTCTTAATGCACAGACATTATAGGTACATCCGATAAAAGATATCGGCGAAAAAATAAAAACTTTATGCTGGTGTAATACTCGCGCGATTAAATTCGGCTTAGATGTACAAAAGTCTCGTAGAAACCACAGGTCGATACAATAATTTTGTTCAAACTTCTATTCGGTATTTTTGAGTTTATATACTTAATGAATACTTGAGTCCTACACATAGATAATGAATATATGAATGGGTCATTACGTCATATCTTGCTGTCGTTTTATAAGAATTATATGGGGTAGCTTATTCTTTCTTCCATTAGCAAGTTACTCTTTCTCCCATGCCTAAAATGCTACAATGTGATAATAAATAATAAATATAAACATAAAAATAAACCCTTTTGTATGGGCGGGATTGATTTAATTTAGTAAGTATATATGTAGTCAAGTCAGGTATTCCAGTCATCAGGGAAAACTTCAGCAATGTTACGTACATATATTTTTGACGTGTAAACATCTGTTACGGCGGTATGAGGGTAAATCTCGGGAAATGAGACGGAAATGTGTAAGCTGTTGTCATGACAACTGATCATAATATTTATTATCAAAATTACTTTGAATAAAGATACCAATATTCATAAATCCCAATCACAATTCCGTTCCATTTTTACAGCTCACGCGACGTTTACACATCAATATCTCGAGTACTAGCAGACTCGTTTTTATATATATATATAATATCAAAAGTTGAAAATAACTGTTATCACCACGTATAATTTTCAAATGTAATAAGTGTAATAATTTCATTAAAATAACCTTAAAAAATACCCTAAGCGAGAAAAAGAACCATTCTAATAGTGACTTCTCTTCTTTTAGAAATTGACCGCTACCCCACGCACATTTAATATAGGAGTGGCCTATTCATATATGTCTTATTTATGGTCGATAGTCCTACATGTCTATTATTGTATTTTAGGGGTTTTTGTATTTTAACATCTAATAATAAACATAAATGTAACTTGATGTGAATTTTGGCCAAATTGAATGGTTTAGACAATGTTATACGAATTGTATTATCATTTCGGATTTTAAAACACTGACAAATCATTGTACTGGAAAAGCGTTGCTGGTCGACGCTAGTATAGTTCATTATAATATTATATTAATGAATATGATAAGTATTATACTTTATGTCTAAATTTGTATTACTTTTTGAGATCTAAAAGTATTTTTTAATTATTCATGTCCAAAACGAATAGTTGATCAATTTACTGTTTTATTTTATTTTTATAACTTTTGGGTTGTTTTGCACCACGCTTCAAAAAAAAGTGCAAAGGAAAATCGAGAAAAACGTGTTACCGGAACGTGACTCATGTCGAGATCATCCAATAACTCCTACGCGAAAATGCATTTACAAACAAAAGAAAACACATCTTTGTAAATCATTTGCTTCGCTCAGAATCTAAATTTAAAATTTTCGGTTACATTTTTGAATGCAAAAACTGTAATAGCCATTGCATGAATCTATTAAAAAAACAATAAAGTGGGTGTATAAAATGTTCATCAAAGATAAGTCGTTGATTTTCTAAAAATGTATAAAGTTTATAGAATAATTGTTGATTTTTTATTTTTTTTTAATTATATTACAGACTACAAGAGAAACGCAACCGAGCGGCCAGTAATACTTATTATTAAAATTTAATTTAAAAAATACGTTAATTATAACGCAGAAATAGTAACAATATTATTAATTGAAGATAAAAAAACTTAAAAGTATCGAATAAGTTATTGCGTTCGTCAGATACTCGTGAAACTTATGAAGCCTTGTACATATGCAACAAAATAATATAAAATGCTACACGATTCGTAAATAATTTTATGTCGGCGTATAAAATATTGATTACATATTTTTTTTACTATTGTGTATATTTTTTTCATAAAAAATAAGTTATTGTACCGGAAAAATCATATCAGAGACTAGAGTTCAAATTGTGGAAGTGCTAAAATTATACAACACTCCCAGAACCGCAAGAAAAAGAGATATAATAATAATATTGTGAACGAAAACCTGCAGGAAAAAGCGCCCTATTCAAGGTCAATAATAATTTAAAAACATGTAATAAATCCGATAACATAAAAACCGCTTTATTCGTATATTTAACATTATTATTAATAATCATTAACATACTTATATAAAAAAAAAAAAAAAATTAATAATAAAAATATACAGATACTCAAAGACTGTGTATTAGATCAAAAGAAATTCGCTCGTAGTCAACTGCAAATTTATTAATAACGTTTTCGCCTTTAAATTTATTCGTTTTAGATCTCTTTCAATATTTAACAGTGCGGCAAGTCTGAAAATCATTCTTGCGTGTCACGCTAATCCAGGCCCAATTTTTTACCAGCCGCATACACGAAAAGAAAAAGAACTTTTTATACGTTGTTGAAATATTATATAGGTATGGTAAAGGCGACCATTGCAATAATGTGTATAAATTTGTGTGCGCATCTTATAAATCGTTCGGTACCGTCAATGCTAGAACCGCGTTTAGTGTTCAAAACAGACAAGATCCTCTTGAGCATAAAGTGCGATTTCGCAAATTCCATAATTCGTCAAATTATCAACCCCTTAGCTCTCGCCTAATTGCGTTACCTACGGCGTTTTCCGTTTGGACATTGTATGCGCTTTCTTAAATCGTATTATAATATTATAGAAGACCTATAGAATTCCTACGGGAATAAAGACACAAGACAGAGGTTTTTCCTTATGTCCGTTTCGTCGTTTCCCCCTAACCCGTTGTAGTATTTTACGTTCGATCGGAAACTGTATAATATAATACGCATCGCGTCAAATCAAAACACACGACGTCAGCGGTTTTCAGTTAAACGCGCGTGCACGCGATATTCCGGAAACGCCGACGTCCGTACGCCCATCGTCCAGCCCAACACAATCATTCAACACGTCGTTTTCAGGTCTCGGGCCAATATACCCGTCGTCGCACAAAATCGAAAAAAAAAAAGAATAGAAAAATACAAGTATTATTCGCCTAGGAATACGTGTTCGTTGTTCACATGGACGATCTCAATTTTTAATTTGACAACGCGCAGGAAAAAGATGAACCGTCGAACTGTTCGAGTACGAGAAAAGTTCACGTATCCCACGCTTTTAAACAGCTTTTTCGATTTTTATACGTGTCCTATTTTAATAAAACAGGATAATTATGTAACAGAATATTCGCGTTTTCGTCGACCACGGTTGTGTAGGATTTTATCCTTTTCCCCCCTCCCCAAAAACCCTTTCGTATAATGTTTCGACAGCACTCGGAGCGAAAAATTTATACGAAATCAAATAGCTGCGAGCGAGGTTTTCATTCGATTTCGCGGTACCGAATACAACACGCGAATCGCACTATAGCGATTGACGAATTTTTGTTTTCACCGTCCACGTTTCAAACGAACAATCTGCAATGGCTGTGCACGAGTTTAAAATAATATCACGAAAAATGTGAAATGCGAAACGCGAATAGTGTTTTTAAACTGTTTTCACGAATAAAACACGAAAAACCAATCATTTCGAAATGCGCACTAACAGTTTAGTATTTAGCTAACTATTTGTTATTATACCGACACACGACATAAGATCAAGAGAATTGAATACAGCAGGTTTTATTACCAAAACTTACTCATATATATATATATATATGTACGTGCAAACTACATCACGATAATAAGTATCTTATTATCAATAGGTTATTGATTTATAATGCGCGCACTGAAATTTAATAAAAACCTCGCGACTCGGCCTAGAGTTTAGGAGAAAAAAAAATTTAATCTAATAAATCGGCGTATTTTTTTTTTTCGTAAGATAGATCTACACGTGATCGCAATACGTACGACACGTAATGTACACAATTTATTTAATAAAATATGTGTCTTATGCGAATACAACGGTATTGTTATATATATATATATATATCGTATAGCAATGTAAATTAACATGTACATGACAAAAGTGCTAATTATGTAGAGCGAGTAAAGGCTAAAACATATATCTCTAGGGATATAAATACAACCGAATATGAAACGATATTTTAGAGTATTTTAATATGTAAAAAAATGATTGAAATATACTCTCTATATATATAAGTTAATTAATTCAAATACAATTACGTACTTATCCTAAAAGTTTTTTCGTGTAACGTTCAGTTTTATTATCAGCAAAGAATAAAAAAACTTTAAAGTGTCTCTTTTTCTTTTGTATATATAAAATTTTCTTCTGCGCCGTAGTATTGATTACGTGCTGTTTATGTATACATAGTAAGTCCGCCATTAGTCACCATTTCATTAAAACGTTTCACTTAAAATACCAATACAATTGAATGTATCATATTCAATAATAATGTAAAATACGCAATATTGTAAAATCAGTCGTATACTTGATAAAGTATATTAATTTTTTAACGTTAATTGGATACGTGGAATCAATTTAGGTGACAAATTATCAGTGACGTATACGTAATAATACGAACACTCCGTATATGCAAAATATGTATGAGAAAAAGAGAGAGAGAATAAACATTTACGATATACTGGCCGTAAAAAAAAAAAAAAAAATATTCGATTTTATACACGTTTTATATTGGATATACCAATAAACTTCTACTTGCATAAACGGAATGACAATATGTTAATATAACTAGATTTGACAAAAAAACAAAAGAAAATTGTACATTTTATATTATAATTAATATATTTTAATTAACGTGATTTGTCGCGACAATCTTAGTATAATTTTTTTTTTTAATATAACGATTTTGTTCCATTTTTTTTTTTTTAATAATAATTATTTAATGCGGCACTATATACTTTTTTTTAACGCTTAAAATGAGCGCAAGAAATGTATACGATCGCACGGAAAACGGAAAATTAATGACATAAAAAATATATAAATAACGTTACGCCATCGAACATAAATGTGTGTAATGTATGAGTATTTAACGAACGCTTGGTGATATAATAATAATCATAAAAAAATGGTTTTTTAAGTTAAAAAATAACGTAAAATTCGTTTTTTCGCATACATTCACTTGAACGTTCGAGTTTTCAAATAAAAGAGTCAAATCATATCACATATTTCACGGAGTAAAAAATTGAAATTATATAATTGATTTTTTTTTTTAAATAAAAAATAATTTATCCGTTATACATATGTTTACGAATTTTTACCGTGATTCCGTTTTCTTATTTTCTTTTTCTTGCCATAATGTCATATTGACGTAAATTAAAAATTCCCCCCATAACACAATAACGGATTTCAGCGTTTAGTATAACGGTTATACATTTTTTTTTTTTTTTATAAATACGAAAAATTATATTAGCCGATTTGAGGAGGACGAGTGCATAAAGGAGGGAATTCAAACAGTGTATTGTATAATAGAGTAACGGACAAAACCGGCCGATCCGGGACTGTATTGATACGAATGATAATGCGCTGTATCGCGTACCATATCATATTATACGGAAAGGTACTGGCGCAGTGGTAGTTATAAGTTTATACGCGACACCGTTAACCAACGACGATAGGTACACCGAACGACGAGAGAATAGTCTTGGATTTGTATAGCATAATATATGTTAAATTATGTAAGTATGTATATCAAATCAAACGCGGCACGACTACGGCGGCTGTATAATAATAATAATAATAATATAGGTACACTTGCCGTTATTTCCGCGCCATCATCTTGTTGTAATCATACAAAATTAACATTTATTGGTCGAGTTTCTAAGCATTTTATTCATATAATAATAATAATAATAATAATAATAATAATAATAATAATAATAATAATAATAATAATAATAATAATAATAATAATAATAATAATAATAATAATAATAATAATAATAATAATAATAATAATAATAATAATAATAATAATAATAATAATAATAATAATAATAATAATAATAATAATAATAATAATAATAATAATAATAATAATAATAATAATAATAATAATAATATAATAATAATAATATGGGCTCGCGAGACGTTTTTGTTTTTACGAAATAGTATTATTTATACGGATCGCCTTTCGAGTGCTTTCGCACTACTAACTAACTGCATGGGCGTATTGACGGCGAGCCACTCGCTCGCTGCCGCAGAGTTCTTGTATTTACTATAACTCTTGTATTTATTTTTATTTATAAATCGTAATTGGAAATAATAAGGAAAATAAAAAACACCGAACTACGAATTTTGTCGAAAATATATGACGCGATTGCGTATTGTAATTTTTTTTAGTTTTCGCGAGAAGTCAAAAAATATAAGTACTATACCAGTGGTTATTATACTTTTGTAGTACGCGAATCCCCGATAAAAAAATAAAACTTTTTTAACCACCGACCTTTTACCGATTTTCTTCCGAATTACCGTTTTTTTTTCTTACAAAATATCTCGTCTTATTATTGTAGTCTTCGGAATCAAACGTGTTGTCAATTTCTACCTAATGTTTCGAAACGATTACAAGTTCCATCTTCGGAGTACGCGTCTGACTGCCGAGACCACACTGAACGGTCCGCTCGTTTCTGACCGCTATTTATACGCGCCTTCTTGCCACGCCCTCTATGTTGTGTCGTCACGCTATCTGGTGACTACTTTCTTTTCCCGTTTAATTGTTATTTCGTTTACGTCCCGTGCACGTTGTTTGTGCTTTTCTACATCTGCATTTTTGTCTCGGTTCGTAAATAGACCATTCTTCTCGGTTATTACTTGCTGATGCGGATATTTCACGCTGGGTGTTCATATTTGTCTGGTGTTTTCTTTCTTTTTGTTTTCAGACCAAAATTGATAACATGATCAATTCCGAAAACTACAACAATAATATTAGTGTAATCCATGAAAGTTTTAATGAATTCATAAAACCATCTCGCGTCATTATAACCAATAATTAAATTTTTTTATTATTATACTCGATTTTACACAAGAAACTTTAATATTTTACTTTTCTTGTACTTAAAATATATTTTACAAATTTGACTTTTATTTATTTAATACGACGTCGCGCATTCTAGACACATCCGTTTTTAAACATCGAGCTCAATAGTCGAAAGCATCAACCGTATTTCGAGGACTCGAAATTTTCCATATGCGGTTTCGAAACCTGTTTTTAATGTAAACAATAGCGGTGAATGCTCTTGAAAAATAAATGAGTCGTGGGCAGTTGAATTTAAACTTTCAGAACTTCACTCGATTTTTCTGGACAATATTTTCGTACGTGCGACCAGAAATTTTCTAACGAATTGCCATTAAATTGTATTTTTATACTACTGTTTGTAGAAACGTCCATGAAGGTATGTTAACACTTGTGCGCTTTCCTCTTCAATTTTCAATTCAACTTGCATTTCAACATCTAATTCTACTTTCACCAAGCGCATGCCTTAAATGCGTTAAACGCATGCTTTTTTCTGTGCGCACGGCGAATTGAACGGATTCACGCTGGACGCGGGAGACCGTGCGTTGTGGCATGCGTCACGAAAATGTAGCCGTTCAGCTCGAAGAGGCATGCGCTATTGCAAGTTATATCGTTCAACTCGTGGTTCAGTTTTCACTCGTATCCATATAGAACGGGAGAGTGTAGTGAGTTCCAAATAACTCGAGTATAATATACTTTAAAATGTATAATCCGAATTGGTTTTTTTAGGCTGGTTTTCTACTGGTTTTCAGCAATTGTAACGCCGTCGGAAGAAATTTGCGATTAGACGGATGGGGGAGTCCTTTGAAAGATATACCCTCGTAATGCCGGAACGTTTCTTGATAAATGTACGAAACAAAAATAAGTTCCGGAACTTTTTAATCATATCTCGCGTATAACCGCGCGCGAGTGTACTTGATACGTTTAATATTCTAAATCCGTTGTAAAGGTCTTATAAAGTAATAATACATCGTACGCTTTGTGTCTGTGTACTGTTTCACATTCGAAAAATTCGTCGAATTGTGCATCGGTTTCTTGAATATCAAACGCGATGTTCGCGTTTGTATTATTGTCGGTGGAATTTGAAAGACCCCCGGCGGCGGTATAATAATACATACACAAACATATTGCGTAGCAAAAATCAGTATACGAATTTTCAATAAGCCTTGTTTTATCTTGGCGAGCAGTTTTTTCCTCCTCCCCTTACTTAGGCGAACCGAGGGAAATCGATTTTTGACGTTTTAAGACCGTCTGATATTCCGCGGGAAATCACGATATTTTTATGCGGTGACCATATTTTAAAATTTTAAAAACGGGACTTTCAATCAAAATCCTCTCTAACGAAAAGTGGTTTTTAAAAAAAAAACGTACAATAAATACTTAATATATTATTGAAGTTTTATAATGTTAAGAAAATTTTCTCGCGTAATACGAAGGTAAAATATTTTTTACGACATTTTCATTTCTCGAGTTCCTTTACTGCTCGTTTTTTTTTTATATTTCTCTAAAGGACTTGCGCGGTTTCATAATACCGTATGCTCATTCGTATAACTATACGTAGGTGTAAAATTTTTGAAATAATACTTACTGGTACATCTAATGGGCTTTTATACGAAAAAATAATCTTTTTGATATGTCCGTAAAACGTTTGAATGGAAAATATTATTTCTATCGATTCGTTTATTCGGCGAAAAACCGACGAATATTCAACAATAATAATAATAACAGATGAGAATTGTTTTATTGACTTATTGTTTCCTTCTCCGAACCTTTTAAATACTTCACACCATCTATTATACGCTCTTCGTCCGTCAGATTCCGTTGAGAATTATTATTTTTCGTCATCAAATAAATATTCTAAACTTTCTCGATTGTCAACACCCGTAGTTCTGTCAAATTCTCTTTGATTTTTGTATATTAAAACGTGTCAAATGTTTAGGAAGACAATGATTCTGTCATTCTACATATACGATTAAAATGCGTTATTTAAAATCGATCCACTGTTGTTCCAATATTATTTACAAATGTAAAATAGGAAAATAAACGTATGGTCACTTTATAGACGCTTCGATATACAAATTGTCGACCGCGGAACTAATATTATATGCAATGTATCGCGATATACGCATAGGCGTGCGCACAGGGTGTGCCGGGTGTGTCGTGGCACACCCCGTGGCCCGTGGCTTTTTGTACAACTTTCATTCATTCGGGGACTTTGTTTGAATTTTAAGCTATAAATAATAAAAATTAGAGAAAATAAATTAGGCGCTCTAGCAAATTTTTTTAATATTCTAATGTAGGTTACTAACCACTAGGTATATAGGTATATACTATATTGTAAAAATATATCTAAATGTTGTGAAGCACAACATTTAATCAATAAGTTTTTATGAATTGAAATTTTGCATTAAATTTATCCTTTTTTTAGGTTGAGAGTTAGGTTAGATTTGTTTGGCTCATATAAGGGAAAGCGGCCCAATTTTCTTCATGGCACACCCCATACAAAATTCCTGTGCACGCCTATGGATATACGTCTGAATTCGCTACGAAATTTCGAGAAAACAATATATTATCATTCATTCCTTTAATAGTGTGTATATACTCGTATGTTCACGGCTTTCTACTGCAAATGTGTGTCTGTATAAAACGAGTATCGTGTCCAAATTAAAACCAAAACGCACTATATTATTTCGCAAAAAAATATATAAGTCGTTTAACGACGAATATCTCGATCGTTTCCCGTAAGTACGTATGAATACGCAATTAATGGATTGCTGTAGCAGGGAAACGTTTTCAAAAATGTTATCGATAAAAATATATTACATGGATGACTGTAGAAAAAAAAAACTTATCCGTTTCGCTTGGAATCTAAAATAACACCGTTTTTACAAACGAAACGCTTATTCGATTTAATACATATTATATATAAAAAAAAATTCAAACGGTACGAAAAAAATATATATATTATATATATTTCGTGTTTTATAATTGCACGCAGCAAATCAATTACGAATAACTTGTCCATAATGATGTGTTTTAATAATATACGCGTGTAACGTATATGCGGTTTGCAGCGCAGTAATATCTGTTACATAATAATATGTTTTTATCGAAATAAACCGAATTCTCAACGTGTACAGAAATTATTTTTAATCGACGACGCGTAGGTTAAATAAATGGCTACATAATATGAAACGTTATTTTGACTGTTAAAATTGGAAATCTGTAATATTTCCAAAAACGTAGGAACAAAAACGGCAATATTAATTTCTGTAAGACTGAAAAAAAAACAACAAATTTAAGCTGTTTTTCGTACAATGTTCGCGCGAAATTTTAAATTCGAAAACATAATCAGGAATCGACGCAAAATATTTGTATTCCGATCTCACAACAATTGTAACGTGGTCACGTGGGACAATCTCGATCACAATTTTAAAACTGTAACCTAAAGGTCGTCTTGGGGTATATACAGAGGATATTCAAATATTGTATAATATTATTATAGAAATAATATACGTTTGATTTTATATATATATATATATATATTCTCCATTGAAATCATATGTATTTCTAATAGTGTAAAATATATTTTTTTCATTACATTCGAGATAATTAAAACATTATTTTTTTCTTTGCGTAAAATATCTAAAAACAAAAAAAAAAAAATGCAACACAAAAAATATTTTTTTTTTAATTACAAATATAATGAGTATAAAGTATAAATTACAGTACCAAGCTATTATATTATGCATAGCCTTTGTAGACGAATTCCGTTCTGCTCGGTAAATGCATGCGCGTATATATTAAGTGTACCATTAAATTAAACGTAATACGCGTACGAGTACACGGGACACGAATATTTCAATAAAAATATTGTTTATAAATAAAACGTTTTAAAAAAAAATTTGCCGATGACTTGAAATCCAATAAAAAAAACTATATACCTATAAACGGGTATACGGGCGCATCGTTAAAATAAATATAATTACTTTCGTTCGCTGTACTCAACGGACTGAAATGAAATCGGCTTCGTTTTTTTTCGCTTTGCATTTCAGAAAAAAACGTATCGGTACGATGTACGAGCAATTTTTTTCATTATTTATATTCGCTTATTATTTTCGAAAAAAAAACGAAACGCCGCCGATCCGTAAGCAGGCACCGGGTGTATGTTCCATGTATGTAGTAAAAGTACATCGAAACAAATACGAACGTTATTAAAAAGCATATTATTCAACAAAGTTCCGCAATCGAGTGTTTTTTGCGTTTCATAAGCGATATAAATATATATATATATGTTATAATTTCATAAACGACGTAATAATATATAAATATATTGTAAAAAAATACTCTGAAAAGAAAAAAAACGCGTCTAAAACGTTTCGGATTTTATCTAAAAGCGTTGTGTGTGACGGACGATAGCCTTGAGGTTTTTTTTTTGCTCTCTGTTCTCGAGACTTTATGGAATCGCATTTGGTCCGGTAAAAACGATCGTTGTCTGACGCGTCGAATCGCGAGATAATCGAAACGTATATATCGAACGACGCGTATTATCCGCCGAAAACAAACACATTCGACAATTCGCACACAACGTGGAAAAAAAAAATGTGGTTTATACGTACAAGGTGTGGCATAACGGAGTCTCGACTTTCAATCAATCACCATCACTATCCGTTGATGAGACAGAGTGATGCGAGCAGTCGCGTTAAGTCGGATGATCAATACGGGTTTTAATCATTACCGCATTTCGGGTGAACATCGGTGTTTCGTTGTCGGAACGTTTTTTTTTTAAAACGCCGATGAGTCTGTGGTTGCAACGCGTTTCAAAATTAATTAAATCCCGACGTGAAAGTGTTTCTGATCGACAAAACGGTTTTGCAATGGTCGCGAGACGTCCCGAGACCGCGAAGAGATGCCTGAAAACGTCGCCGCAGTCGTCGATAGAGCGCGTTCTGCTCGGAATCACGCCTCTGCTGCTCTTCGGATTTCGGATCAAATGGTGCGAGACGAATTTTGCGCGCTGACCTTAACTATTACACCAAATACCGTATAAAATGTGACAACAGGATTGTAACACATGTCATCCGATTTTCTCTTACGGGAAGACCCCGTCGACCCCCGGATTTGAGCGCCCGTGACCCGTTCCTATGGGGATACGGCAATGCCGAAGTCTTTAAACATCGTCTCCGAACCCTTGAAGAACTCGAGAAGTCCGTTCATGAAGAAATCGTCGGAATTTCTCAAGATACGCTGGTGAGAGTGATGGGAACTTTTAGGCTCCACATGTGCATCGGCCGTCAAGGCCGACGCATTCCGACGATATAGAAAAAAACCTTACGGTATGTACTTTCAATAAATACAATGGGGGGTTTATATCTTGTATCGTTTTTTTTTATATATATTCAACCCAGTATAATTATACCCCCGAAAAAATACCCCCCGGGTATAACATACGAAAAATACCCCCCTTCGTTTTTTTGATTTTATAAGAGGTACGCCTAGCAAGTTTTCCCAAATCACCTCTAAATGAGGGAGTACATTTTTGGATCCCTTTTTGGACCCCCTCATTTAGGGGTGATTTGGGAAAACTTGCTAGGCGTACCTCTTATAAGACACTAAAACAAAACGTTTCCCGCGGGAACTACCTTCCTAACACCAATAGAGCCGGAGTTATATCAAAATCAAAAAAATGAAGGGGGGTATTTTTCGTATGTTATACACTGAAGTAGCCTCAATCTATCTATGGTACCGGGAGGTAATAATTTGCTAGGATAATTTTACCCCCCCCCCCCAGGGAGGTATAATAATCCTAGGAAAACATTACCGGGAGGTAAGAATATACTAGGATAATAAAATACCCCCGGTAAGGAGGTAAGATTTGACGGTTACACCGGAAATGTGAGACTCCGTTATGCCGCACCCTGTACAAACATCAGATTTACAAACGCTGCAGATCGGCAACAACGACGAGTATACATGATACGAAAATAAAACGTTATAAAATCCGAGTGTACCTATATTACAACGCGTGGCTAAAAAGCTATACACATCATAATATAAAAAAAAGGAATATAATCTAACATATGTATAACGTCGTCTTCTCAGTCTCGTCACTAGTCGCGGGAATTGCGCTCGCCCTCAAACTACGTCCGGATAGAAGTCCGTGTCCTGGAATATGGTCTGCGACTCGCCCGTCAGCCTGTCCACGGACGACGCCAGACACCTGTACAGGCCTTTGTCCAACGGCGTCACGTCGTGGAAATGCAAAGTGCTGCCTTTGGACCTCAGGTGCATGTCGTAAGTCTGCACCTCGCCCGTTCGTCGCATGGCCATCTCCTTGTCCGCCTTGCCCGGATCAACTCGTTCCCAAACGATGTTCTGTGCACAAAAAACAAAAAAGGACACCTCTGAATAGCGGACACTTCCGAAAAGCGGACGTTTCATTTCGGGAACGGAGACATATTTGTGCTTATCTATTGGAAATCATCTAAATGCCTCTAAAAATAACGGACACTCTCGTGGCTTGGTTTTTTATATCATTTTTTTTTTACAGTGTATTTTATTACAACGTACGCATATCTTTTACTCAGAATCATACTATATTACCTCATTATTTTTAAACTAGTATTTGATGATAATTTTCTGTTCAATTAATGTTAGTTTATACCTTAAAATTGTTTTTATTCACCTTTTCGTGAATTTCAAATAAAGAATATAACCCGAGTATTATAAAATCGCGAAATAAAATTATTGTACGTGAAACAATGTGCGTAGTTTTCATTGATATACAATGTACACTTAATTCCTCACAACGAGTTGATCTCCACTTTTAGTAGCGGACGAAATTTCGGAGACCCGCGTGTCCGGTATTCACAGGTTTCACTGTATATTTTCGTTTACGATAAAATTTTTAAAAATATTTTCCGACCCGAAAATTCGGCATTGATATAATACAGTATCGCGCGGTTTTAAAAAGCTTGAAAAAAAAAAAGCAATTTTTTAAAAACGAAACATAAATTCGTTTACATATAACGCGTTCCATTTTAAAAGTACTGCTGTCTATTTAAATTCTGTACAAAACGGCTTGTGGAGGTCTCCTCTCACCTCTCCTTACGTGTGTTTCCGCACGTTACAATACAAGTATTACACAATAATACAAGTATACACACGGCCAACCGTGAAAAGTTCTACGCGCAATAACACATATTACACGCGTTAAGTAAGTAAAACTGTCTTCGGTGAGAACACAGGATAATCATCTTATCTCGAATTCGACGTGGTACGCGTTAAGTACGAAATTCCGTCTCCGAAACTGTTTCCAGTATAAATGTGTATTTATATAATATTATTATTATTATTATGTGAACGGTGTACACTATATATATATATATATATATATATATATATATATATACGAGTTATTTCGTCGCGAGAAATAAAACGTTTATCGCGTCTATAATCTAACTGCGCGTGTACACGGCACAATTTAAAACAATGTTTCTCGTACATTTAATACGGTGATCTGTATTTCTCCTAAATAATATATTTAATGTAATTTTACGTAATTTATTAAGATTTTTTTTTATGAAAAAAAAAACAATTAGTGCTCCGCAATATTTGCTAATAATTTGTGCGAAATTGTTTAAACGCTTTTCTTTGGCCGCACATTAAAATTTGTCGTAATGATTTAAAATCGTAAAGTAAGTATTCGATTTTAAACGGGTATTTCGACGAAAGTTACACCATTTACACGTAACCAGCGGCGTATTTACGGGCGGAGGAGGGGATCGGGTTAAACCTCCCAGCAGGAGCAAAATGTCAATTACAAATATTAATGTGCATCGATCACGTTATATTATTATTGTTAACACGTTTAACGCTACAGTCGACACGCGGTAGTCGACAACTAACGAACGACACAAAGTTCTCTGTTCAAAGAAAGTAATATGGTTGTGATTAGAGACCTGATTCGAAATCATAAAAACAAGATGTTTTTATGCTCTATAATTTCGTCTAAACAATATTTTGTACGCGCATAAATATTCTTTTTTTTGGAAATATGTGCGATGTTTCATACGAATGTGTTAAATAACTGACAAAAAAAAATTAACTATTTATAAAAACTATAAGATAGTTAAATCAGTCTTTAAACAATTACTTAAACAGCTATTTACTTAATCTATGCTTGGTGATGTTTATTTTGTTAGTTATATTTCACTTTGTTAAGTGTACTAAAAAAAATAATAATAATAATAAATTATATACATATTATACCTATTATGCGATAAAAAATTCAGTATTCAGTATTATACGGCTGAAAACAATATGTTTAAAAAACCCATATTGATTTACTAAATAATAATGAATAATGATATATCGCGTTCAGCCGTTCAACTCGAACGTTAAACTTCACCCGATCTGATCATCGGAAGGTAGAAACTGACAGAGGTCACAGTGCTTTTTGAATTTTTTTTTTATAAACCAATAAATTTTATGTGGTAATGTTCAAATTAAACTTCAGTATATTCCTAAAACATATAATTTTGCACAAAATATTCTCTAACCTTGAAATATGCTTTTTATGTTTGTTTCTGTTTAATGTTTGGCGATCAGTTCATAGGAAAGTTCATGGAACTGCATACTCTCAGTTTTAAAAGATGTACAATCAAAAAATCCGGTCTCTACAGTTACGACGAAGATCTCACAAAACAGTATATTATGGTAGAGATTTGTAAGAAATTGAAAATGCTATTACTTGAGGAATTCTACGTCGGAGGTATTGATATAATTAAAATATTTTATTCGCGTTTATTAAAAGGAAACATTAATATTTAAAATACGGTTCTTATTTTTAACGGGGAAGACGACTTAACGGTTTAGTCACGGCTCACAATTGGCGAAAAGAATCTGAAATAAAACCCGAAGGAGTTTTCACCGAAGTCTCCGATAGAAACACACGTTTGGAATAATTCTAAACGTGATTTTCTGTTTTCTAAAATTCCAACAAATTTATCGAAATAACCGAACTCTATCGTATTCGATAAATGTTTTATTACTATTTGATTTATATGTACCCCGTAAACAATTTATTTATTATTTTAATTCAAAACATTATATAAAGCTTAAATAACGGGGGCACGGTGTTTCTACGTTTCGATTTTAAACTCCTCTCTTCCTGACAGAGACCAATTGAAAGTATGCCATTAAACGTATATATTGTATTACTCTAGTCGGGTTAAACGGACGAAAATTGTTGCCTACATCAAACGTCAATAAACGGAAAGTACGTCCACACTTGTCCGAAAAACGGGTTGCGTTTATACGACGGGTTTTGACCGTTTCTAGAAAATGCGGAATATTCCGCGAGGAACATAATATTACACGCTGCAGGTCTGCAAAAATCAAAATTTCTTTCAGCAACGTTTGCATCGGTGAACTTTACGTTGTCTACGATGCTGTATCCGAAAACGACCGCCATTTCCCCTCATCACGTACTGCTTTTTTTTTTTTTTTTTTGCAAAATAATAGGGAATCACGGTATAAAAAAAAAATCACTAATTTTATTATATTCAACTGTAAACACGGTTCGCTGCGAAGTATAAACTCGTTGGTACACGCGGTGGATCTGAACTCGTCACACTATCAGCTACCCCTTCCATTATTTAGATTAACTAAAAATATGAGTTTTTCAAATAAAAAAAAATTACATGATTGGTTTTACAAAGTTGTGTTTTTTTTTCATGTCTGTACCCACAAATTCTACCAGAAGGAGCGCTCCGATCTTTACAATTTCCGGTAGAAAATCGCATCTATAGTTGGTACTTTAGAGGAGTCATTTTTTTTTAATTTTCTCAAAAGCGCCTGAAAACAGAACTCAAAATTACATAAAAGGGTAAAAACGCGATTTCGCCAAAATCGATTATCGTTATTTCTTAGCAATTTCGAAACTAATGGGTATAGAAATTTGTAATATTCGTCAAATATGTAACCGTTTATTACATTAAGGAAAACAATGTCTCAACAACTTTCTTTTAATTTTGGACTATTCGCCAGCAATTATAAGTTTTGAGGCATTTAATTATTCGTAAAAAGAGTTAGTTTTTGTTATACGCCGAATATATTACACCGAAGCTCCGAATCGTTTTATCGATGATTTATCGCGTTGCTTTCAAATTTATATAGCTATAAACAGTACACTCTAAAATCTTCATCCGAGCAATCCATTCAAGCGACATTCACAATACCCCACGGCTCGTTACCTCTTTAATATTATTTCCCCCCAGGTTCAGTGAATATAAATCTATACAAAAAAAAAACAGTGTTTTTTCGTTGGAGACCTGTAGTGTTTTATTATAAAATGAAATACCGCGAAATACGGTCTCCCGAATTAAGAGATCCGTTTCGTTTCGTTCGGCAGCTCGACTTACGGATATCACCGAAACGGTACTCGGAAATTCGCAGTTGATCTCGGCGCCCGTCGGCGGCACCAGCTTCCACCATCCGCTACCTATGCGCAATCTTCGCGTCTTTTTGTTCGCCGTCGTCGAGGCCGTATCCACTCGGTTGTAAAATCCCCATCTGTAAAAATTTCCTTTGAATTACTCGTTTTTTTTATGTGATTGTGTGTGTTTTTTTTTTTTTTGGCCGCAGTTCAATATAATGTAAACAAGATTTATATAAAGAAAAAAAAAATGGTTTTGACGATAAAACGATACGTCGTCGGTATAACACTGCGGGTCATAGTGTATACACATTTAAAAAATAAATAAAAATTTCGCTCCAAAAAAAAAAAAAAAAAAATAAATAACCTCCTATTCCTTATGGTCCAAGTATTTATAACAATAACGCGATGATATAATATACGAGCGTAACGTTTCAAAAAACATATATTATATATCAACGTAATTCTAGATAACAAACGCGTGTTGTTCGATCGAAATACAAAAAAAAAAAATTAATTTTATGTTCCGTACGCGTAGTCGTATCAAAAAAAAAAAATTAAATTAAATTCCAGTAAAAAAAAGCAAAAACAAACAATTTTTTACCGTTCGAAAATTTGTATTCCACGAGATATCCGTAATCTTTTCTCCGTTCTCTGCAGTATTGTGGATAGTAGTGATTTTTACCACGGACGCGTCTCGAACTCACTTGGAAAATAATATTATTCAACTTTTTCACCGGCTCAGTTTCGTTTTAATTTATCCGAGGGAATAATATTATGTTCGTTGCCATTACAATTTTATATTATATTGTAGGTACCGCTAACGATATCCCTTGACTTTTATTTATAGTTTATTTACTTCGCCTTTATTATTATTTTCCTAGAAACACGGCGTGCAATATATTTCGAACGTGCACGTTTTTATCCTTTTTCTTCTTGCTGACTTTTATAAAAGAAATGTTTTTTTTTTCATTATTATTAAAATAATTCGGTACAATTAATACGGTAACAAACATATATATATATAAATTTGAATTATTATTACGTGGAAAGTCTGATAATAAATTGTTTATTTTTATCATAACATTGTACAACGTAGAATATACTCGATATAAATTAAAATTTCTACTTTATCTCTGCGTGCGTGTACGACATTGAAGTTTGAACAATATAACATAATTAGTTTCAATTTGATTTAATTGTACGGATTACGGTTTCGACATTGATTGTGTTAATCGAATTATCTAGATAAAATTAGATAAACTTAGATTACAGTAAACGAATTGCAACGTAAAATATTATAATAAAAAAAGAAACAATTTTCCCAAATTTTAATTAAACGTGGTACGTTTTTAGTATACGATTACGTATGGTGCATGTTTAAAATCGCGATAACAATTAGGGGTAAAAAAAATTGTTTTTTTTTTTCTAATTAAGTCGATTTGTATGTCATATAAAACATAAAAGTTTCTATATTGTGTGTGATTTGTTTGAAACCAAAAGGGGAAAAAACGGCTATATAAAATAATATTCTTATATGTGTTTATATCAAAATATTAATCGATAAATCCGACTGTTTTGAGACGACGATACGCGATTATATGGAAATCGGTAAATCGTTAACTTTGTATTTTGTGTGAAAAATTGTTCGTATAATGATGAGTAATACATATTATTATAATAATGCATAAACCGCAGAAGAAAAAAAGTGAATTTTTAATCGGTAAATATATGGATGTATTGTGTAAAATATAGAAAACACATAAAATTATAAATATTCATATTCGAATTGAACGCTGTGCCGACCTTATCCAGTAAACATTATATATATATATAAAAATAATGATAATTAAATTTTCAGTTGCGATATACATAAACGTGTACATTTGTATTATGTGATATGATAACAATCATCGCTGTTGTTTGGAAATAATTGCATTTGTTGAAAACCATTGTTTTTCCATTGCCACCTGCACTACTTCCACATAACGTGTCGAAGTTTAAACGATATATTTATATATAAATTATTTTTAATCATCAAAACTGTCACGCACATTTTAACTGACGCACAATATTTTAGTCTATTCAAAATAAGAATGAACGTTTTTAATTTTGTTTTTTCTATCCAAAAAATTTCGACACAAAACGGAATGAAAAATTCGTCTATTTTATGATTAATAATAATGGTTTTTATACAAAATTAAAATTACTATATATAGTAAATACTAAAAGTGTACAATATTATTCTTCAAATGATGAAGACGCCACATAATATCACGCAATTTAATTATACTCTCTACTCTTAGGGCGTTCGTTCGTTTAATCTCTCATATACATTTTACAAAATTTCGTTGTCCGTGTTCCATTAGTGCCGTATGCCAGAGGCTTATTTAAACGGAATATGTAACGCTTTGATTTTGACAATTGTTTCATGTAATACGCCTACACAAAAAAAAATAAACCCACACACAAAATTGTTCATTAAAACGTTACTATTTGTACACCATAAATTTAATACGTTAATATTATACGAATACTAGCATTTCGTTCCGAGAAAACTGGACGAGGTCATCGATGAATACGTCTATATTGATATCTAATAATGTAGCATTATAAGATTTCTCCCACCCCTTCAGAAAAAAAAAACATCAATATCAAGGCCGTAAATAATATTATTGTATAAAATATGAAACGATACTGGAAAAACGATTTTACATAATATGCTAAAAGTTCAAATCGATCGAAATACTTACAAGACTCGAAAATTAACACCGCGGATAAAGCGCGTTTCAAGACAGGACCCGTAACGAACTGGCCAATGGCCATTGGTGTTTGTTACGTTTTTAGGGATATGCTCAAAAAGGATGAGAATATGAGAATTATATTCCTGCCATTAGGATTGTTTCTTTTTTTATTACATATTATTGTTATCTCTCCAATAACATTAAACACGTTTCAAATAATATCAAAAATTCCTCATACTTTTTATTAAAAAAAAAATTATCTGTTTTAAATAAAACACACTTCAACTGGAGAACACAGTAAACGCGCGCGCCCCTAAATTAAAAATCAAACTATACTCGTCCAGTATTCATAGCACGTCTAGAAATTTCGAGTTACTATATGTTAACGCTGTCGATTTCTTTCACACCTTCAATAACTAAATCTATGAGACGCGATCAAGTTTCATCGATGCGCACATCGCCTACGCATCTCTCCACTCTCTAATTATTTGGGGAAAAAAGCCGAGCACGCTCTGGAACGTTTGGAAAACACGCGGGAAGCCGTGTTTGATCAATCGACTGTATCAGCGCACAGAGAAAAACTTCCACACAAAAATCGCGAATTTTCAGCGTTTATGCAGACCATTCATTTGTTAATGAACTTCCCTGCCGACCACAAAAGGTTCACTTAACACTCCGCATTCAAAACGAGAGATTTTCTTCGGCGTTTGCTTAACGTATGTATAGTACGTATCATTGCACTGACACTTACTTGTTGTACGGTATGCCTTTTTGGAAGTTCTCTCGCATTGAAGCCAACTTCTCGAAATATCGTATACCGTATCTGAAAAGAAAATAAACTGTGTCAGATTGCAGTGTGTACTAAAAGCGTCTGTGTAAAGTATAGTGAAGGTTTTATTGCGATTCCGACGCACACACATACACACAATAATATACGTGAGAGTGTAAGTTGTGTGTGTGTTTAGCCAATATAATATATAATATGTACGCGCACGCGTGTGTGTGTAAACGGTCAAAGGAGCGTAATTTTGCACCAAAATGTAAGAAGACATTTTTAAAAGCTTCTTTCCTCGAACAAAGAAAATCTTTTTTTTCCACCCTTAAAGCTCAAACAAGTTTTTTTTTCCGACACTACTGAATGGAAAAAAAATAATACGTTCGTCGTTAAGTCACTTTACTCGCAGAATGCATAAATCAAACGATAAGTATTTTAATTAAATTTCAAACAATGTTCGAACCGTGTTGGTCATCATTTTTTCAATATTTTTATTCTTTGAAATTCGATTTTATATATTATCTATATATATATACCTATAAAGGTATGTTTGATAATGATACATATAATATATAATATATGAAAATTGTCATAAAATAATGTAGGTTGAGTTCTTTTTTTACATGTAGACGAAATTTAAAGTGCCATAATACGTATTCCATATTCTAGCACATTATTATTATTATTATTATTATTATTATTATTATTATTATTATTATCATTATCATTATCATTATTTAGTACTATTATTATCATTATGGTCCTAAATTATAAAATATGCATGTTACGAAGAAAGTTTTGTAATTATACGAATATTAATCTCTTTGGGTTATAGATTAATGTTGGTAATCCAATATTAACCGAGGACTTTCAACGTTATTGTCCGTCAAGGCAAGGGGTACGGTATTATTATTATTATTATGATATGCTCTGATCCCTGAAATGTCCGGTGTGCAGATATGAGCTGGTCACTCGCCGTTTTATACCTCTGGAATAACGCGGATCGTTCCCGGATTTAAGGGTCAAAATAATCGGGATGAAAAGAAACGAGGATCGCCAAAATAGAAAAAAAAAAAAAAGGAGCACCGCGATTAACTTAAATAATATATTCGGATAATTACGTGCCGTGCGTGGGAGGAAAAAGAACGTTAGCGTACTCTTGCAAAAGTCGTTTTCGTTGTTCGAAACCATAACTAATTGACGGTGTAATATACAGAATATTCGGGCGATATTTTTTATTTTTTTTTAATTAACTAATTGCGCTTAAATATAATAATAATTACTGTTAAACACTCAACATTGATGACTACGGGCGTTATGAATTTCGACGATTTATACAAATACAATGGATAAATAACGTCAGCAAAAAATAATAATAATTTATATATATATACGGCTACGGTTACCGTACAGGAGTTTATAAATGTCAAATACGTGACAAATTAATCGTAACGTTATTTAAATGTACAAACTCCTTGCGCTATATTTTTCCATTTTAATAATATTAATAATAAATCCCGTTTTGAAAGAGACCGTTTTCAACAGATATTATTAATACTAAACACGATCATATATTATACATTATATAGACGTCTATTGTCAAATCGAGATTTATTTAAACACTTCTATCGAACGATAGTAAAAACAATTAATGTTGCCAAGCGTTTCTAGAATAATTCATGCGTTACCTATGAGAATCGTATTCAATACCACGAAAATAAAACATCTGTTATGAACGTAGCTTTTATCCAGACGAATTCTTTAGATGTCGTCTGGAATTAATTAAATTTCTTAAAATGTCTGTGTAGAGTTTAATTTATTCGAAATTTCCGAGCGGAAATAGAATCGAAAAAAAACTCCAAACTTCATATTGTTAAAAGAAAGAGAAAAAAAAATCAAAAGGCCGTATATCTTAAAACTGCGTTATACGTCGTATATAGTTTGTGACTTTGCCAATCGATAGGAAGAACACTGTACGCTTTTTACACTTGTTTTAGATATAGGTCGTCGTTTTTTTCGCGTCTATATCATGAATAATATTTTATATATATATATATATAACTCGCAAAATTTCAAAAAGTTTTACAAACTAGATTACTGCAGCGTCTTTACATTGTATTATACGTACTTTGAAAAGAACACCGTATAAAAGACTGTAGTAACGATGTGTCGCAAATTCTTTGTAAAAAAAAAAAAAAAAAAAAAGAAAAGTAAATCGTTCGAACGACAATCGGATAAAATAATATGTTCGCTCTATGCAGGCTCGAAGGTGTCAAAGAGAAACGGGCCTCGTTTGACTGTTTTCCGTTTTTAGAGTATATTGTTAGCACATAAATATTACAATGACTGATGAACAACTCGGACTCTGTTTGGGGGCGAGCGCGGAACTTTGGAAATATTCTTTCAATTCGAATGATTCGTCCACCCGGCCCTGCAGAGGTGAGAGAAATTTCAAGCAACGCCGTATAAGATGGTCGTTATTGTTAAACTTTTGAAGTTTTCTTTCTGTATACAAAAACGATTTGTACAGTATACTACTAACCCGCGCCCCCGAGAGAAATCGAAATAAAACATTACTGTGTCAGTGTATCACTCGCGCGTATAAAGATTTGTGCTCGTTTAGAGGTGAATTTATCGAGAAAGAAAGCAATAGAAGCGGTAATTTTTATTTTTATTTTTTTTAATTCTCAGCAAAGGAGGCTATTGGTCTTACGACGATATTCAATTTTTTTCCTATGTACAAATTTTCGACTATATATATAGAAAGAATGCTCGGATGACCTCGTCATATGCGTTATACTTTCCGGTACCTAGTAAATTGTATCTAGTTGACGTATTTTATTTGAAACGTTTTTCGATTTTTTTTCAGTAGTTTTTCTTATAACCCGAAAATTGGAGGGGAGAAACTAGTTTCCTAATCGTTTTTAAACGCGACACAAAAACCTACCAGAATAACGGACATGGAGTCTTGAAATCTACACCGAATCTATGTACACGCGTAAAAAAATTTATTCAAAAAGAATTTCTTCCAATTTTGGAGAACAATTTACAGTGATTATTAGGTGTTGAGCTATTTAAGTCATAAAAAGGGTACATTTTTTGTTTTGTTTTAAGAGCTAATGTTGTTGTCCAATATAGGTCCTCTACGTTATTTTAACTGTATTCGAAAATTCTTGACCAATTCCAAACGTCACAATTTTATTACTACATTAAATTTTCCGACAAAGTGCGCATTACACCGAAGCTCCGTTCGGAAACGTTTTATCGAGCGCAATGGTTTCGGTATGAATTTATAGTAATTACAATACTCCAAAACTTTTTAGAGCAATCCACAACAACCCCGGGATCGTTAACTCTTTTTACTTTTTTACTTTCAAAACCGAGTGACCTCTCAATTTGTCTGGTTTCTTCTTTTGATACGGAATGTGGTCAGTATAATTGTATCACGTGTTTATTCTCCATAAATATAACAATAGAAAAAAGATTGGGCCAAGGTTAAAATTGATGAATAATATTAATTTGTTTTATATATGAATGACTCTATACAATAAACACTGACATTTTTTTTTTCGACAAGACCAGATTTGCAACACACGCTGCAATATTATGACAAAATACGTGTATATTGTTAATTATTATTGTGTACGCGTGTATAAAAGATCATTTTTAGTAATTAAACAAAAAGGTAGGGTGTTGTGAACGTAGCTTAAGTGATTATATTTGGATAAAGATCTAAAAAAGTATATTTTTATCGCTATAAATTTGAAAGCGATAAAAAAAAATCATTAAATTCGATAAAACGATTCCGAGCGGAGCTTCGGTGTAATATTTCGGGTATATAAAAAAAACCAACACTTCCTATGCATTAAATACCTCAAAACATATAATTGCTACAAATAATTCGAAATTAAAAGAAAGTTTTCCAAATTTTATGTTCTCAAGATAAAGTTACATATTTTTTGAATACTTCAAATTTTCAATACGCGTTAGTTTGAAACTTACGAAGAAATAACGATAATAATGGATTTCGACGAAATCGCGTTTATACCGTTTCTACGTGATTTTTCTTTAGTTTTTGAATTATATTTTTAGTCGCTTTTGAGAAAATCGAAAAACGACTTCTCTTAAGTACCGATTACGCGCAATTTGTTACCAGAAACATATACTGTGACTGTAAAGATCGGTGCACTCCTTCTGGTAGAATTTTTGGGTAAAGACGTAAAAAAAAAAAACACATCATTAGATAGATATTAGTCGCTCCGCTAGGAATCTAAAATTTACAATTAATCTGCTAACAATATTGTGTTTTCGTGGAAATCTGAATTTTTCCTATCTTTGTGATTGTTCTCCTAAACTCTTCGGTACGATTTAATTTTGTTTATTTTCGAAACTTAAGGTTTAAAGCGCGCGTACTGATTTCTAACCGCCAAATTCGTCGACTGAATTATTATATTTTTATTTTTTTTCGTCGTCGGTGAAATATACTCACGTGTGATGTCCCGGGTAATACTGGTGCCAGGACGGTCTCAGGATCTCGGCGAACGCGACGACGGCGCGCAGGACGTGAACGGCCAACAGGATTCGCAGCAACATAGTGTGGTGCGCGCGTAAAATTACGCGGGTGCCGAGCGCGGATGTCGAATAAATTTTGTGCGATTTCGAACGAAAACCACAGCAAAAAAAAAAAGAAAAACTAACGTCGGGACCAACGTTCGGTAACGACTTCGGTGTAACGGAAAAAAAGAAAAAATCAAATGCGTTTACAAATAATTTAAATATATATATATATTATTTGAAGAGGCGCGCGAAGACCTGCAGAGCTGCGGACGGACGGACGGACTAAGATTGAGGTTGACGGAGCGAGGCGGTCCTGGTTTTTTTTTTATAACGCGAGGACGCGAGGGGGGAAATTATCTTCTTCTTCGCGCGGCCAAATTATTATTTTATTTTTCCTTACCCCCTCCCACTGCAGGACGTCGTCATTCGTTTTCGCGACCTTCCCGCCAAGGATCCGCTTGTCCGCCGGCGTGCCGGAAGACTGGCCCCGCGCAAACGTTAACGGCTATATTGCGCTTTTTCTGTTGCCCGCTTTTTTTTCCACGTTTATACGCGAAATTTTTACAACACATTTTATAATAATAATAATCAAAATAATACGCGTGCCTTCTCGGCCTTCGCATTCGCCTGTTCGCCATACGCTCATCGTATACGGCTATCGTCGTGACGTTTCTCCTGTTGGCGACGACCAAGACGCGCGCGCCGGACACACGCACGCGACGCCGCGCGAGTGGAGGTCAAAACTACGACGTTACGCGCGTAATTCGTCCCCAACGAGCCACTGTCGAAATGGTAAATATTGAGTACCTATGGCCAGAGCCGTCTTAAGGTTACGTTAGGCCCGAGGGCCCAAAATATTTGGGGGCCTTTGCACACTTAAATTACGATATATTTTTTTTTAACACATTATTATAATTATTAGCTATTAGAGAAATCTATACTTTATTAATAAAAATTTAAATGCCAATATTTACTTTATTGTTTATCGTGATAATTTCAAGATGTTAATAATTTTTATCATTCGAGATTTAATAATTTTTTTTTAAATATCTAAGTAGAAAAAAAAAATTAATATACGGTGTTTTGTAAATAAATTGGGGACCCTTAGAATTTTATGGCCCCGGGCCCCGGGCCCTCCAGGCTCGTGTCTTAAGACGGCACTGCCTATAACGGGGCTCAATTTTAGAAATTTTTTTTTTTTTAATTGCGTTCCAAACGAAATATTTCAATTAACCCTGTTAATGTAACCTAATTTCTAACCGCGTATTCTCCTTGTTTTATTTTTTTTCAATTACGAAAAATTTCTCTACACGATTTCTCTAATACGACAATATTCTACAATACTTTTTTTTTATAAGTAAACCAAATTTGAATTTAAACGATATTCAATTATACGATAATAATTGAAAATAAACCGCGAATAGAATATATTAATATCTGATTGGTATATATCACGTAGGTATCACAATATCTGTGTATAACGATAATATAGGTATAACGTCTGTGTGATAATTAAATAAAACACTACAAAAAAAAAAAAAAAATGTAAATATACAACGTCTGTCATTTCAAACGCGATCGCGTGTATATTCTATTGACAATTATTATTAACGGTATCACTAATGAAAAAAAATTTTTAAAAAAACCGTCTATGGAATTCTCAAAACGGTTCGCCAATTAACGATGTCGTTTTTATTTTTTTACCGATAATTAGCGCCGCGTCACAAAGATATACAGTTTTATGTTACGCGTATCCGTGGGTAAATCTAAAAATAATTGTCAAATAATATTATTCTGTGTTAAGCGATGTACAAGATAATAAATTTCAATTATCAAGTACTCCGCATATTATAACAATAAAGTAATAATGATAATAATAATATTTTAAATATATATCAAATATACAATTTTTTTATCTAGAGTCCATTTTACGATAATCTTGTTATTTTTAGATTCTGAACGAAGCGAGAAAGCTATCGGTTTTGCAAAGACGTTCATTAAATTTTTTCTGTACACGATTTTTCCACTAGTAGGAGTGCAGCTCTGATCAGTACGCTGTCCGTACGCGTTTTCGGTCAGAATTTTTTGCTGGCCCGATAATTTAGGAAGGTCGTTTTTTCAATTTTCTCGATATTTAAAAGAAAAAACGCGGCCTTAAAAGCTACTAAAAGATTTTGTCGAAAATTCGTTATTGTTCATTAACAAAAATAATATTATACCGAAACTCCGCTCGGAATCGTTTTTATTGAATGCAATGATTTTGTCATCGCTTTCAAATTTATAATAATAACAGAACTCTAAAATCTCTATCTAAGTAATTCACTTGACGTCCATGACACCCGTGGTTCGTTGCCATTTTTTTTATTCTTATTTTTTGTAAGCATCGAGAATATTAACTAAATACATTTATCTGGACAAATAATTTCTAATCTTTTATTTTATCTATAGATAAATAATGCCGAGTCAATCTAAATACGTATGTATTCCACGCATGAGAATTTCACTTGCCTCGACAATTTTTTTTTTTTTTTTTTACCGCCTATTGGCGAGATTAAAATTATTTTATACATTTTATTTTGTATTGACAATCGGTTTTTTTTTTATTATTATTAAATTCCTGGCACGTACCATTTATCGGAACATATTTCTCCGGGGAGTTTTTGTTTTTTGATATTTGCTTTTAAAATTTATAAATGTAATATTTGATTTTAAAATGCACGAATAAGCTAAACTACACACCACCATCCACCTGTGAACTAATCAATACACTTCCGTCCCTCGCTCGTAAAAACCCGTAAATTATGCACAAAAACCGTCGAAAAAAAATTGATAATATGACGCGTATTATGTTTACGTACAATGTACCTACTGTATTTCGTTCGGGCGTCTTCAGCTCGGTATACGGTTTGTTAAAAATAAAAACAACGGTTAGGAAAAATCAATATCGAATTCCAAATAAACGCGTAATAAAATACTTGGAATAATATATGCCATGATGGTTAATAACTAATGGCTTTCGAGTTGAAAGTAATAAAAAACTCAATTTTTAATTTTAATATTAGGTTTTACGTGTATAAGTTATTTTACTGGTTATCCCGCGCATTATTACTACTGTACGTTAGGTATATGTAAATATAATTTAACTATACCGTAAATTCAGTTTAAAATAAAAATTCATATTAAATTTACCACGGAATATGAATTATGTATTCAAATCGTAGTGATTATGAAATGTGATTAACCGAATGAATATTATTTACATACATTTTTTTTTTTTTTGCCTAGATAAATAATACGTTTAACCATAAATCGCACTGTGTTTAAAATTATATATGACCGCGGCATTTACAATATAAAAAAAATTATTTTCATTTTATCTAGATAAAATCGTAATTAATTTTTATCTCCATCTATAGATAAATGTACACATACCATCTAGATCTTTAGGACCGACACTGCGAGTGAAGCCACGAAAAAACTTATAATTAACATTGTACGTTATACTAGTCTAGATAGAAACTAATATAAATCTAGTAAAAGTTTAAAAATAAAAGTAATAATGACTTTTACTTGTATTTCGGAATTGATCGTTCTCCAAATAAATACTGAGATCGTGGTCGTCGTGTACAAAGAATACGACGAGTCCAGCAAACTATTATCGTTATCACCACAAAATATCGGTCGACGAGAGTTCAAAACGCTATTTAAATTTTATAGGTATAATATACAGCGCCACAGTATAGTCGATTCATTTTTTTATCATTTTCGTTACGCTTTGTTCACACGTTCCATTTTATATTTTTGCATAAATCCAACATTTTTATCCCTCCCTTATTTCGTATACATTGATTTTTAAACAGCGACCTATCAAGTTTTAAACCATATATTTTATAGGAATTTGCGCGTGTTGATTTTTTTTTTTTTAAATCCCACGAACATCTCCCAAGTGAAGTGAAGAGGTATTGCAGTTGAATGCGTTATGCCCTCTTGGAGACGATTTATCAGAAATGTTTTCAAGCCCGGCAGCCAAATGTCAATTTTGATCAAGGTGTAGTTAAAACTATACAATTTCATAACGATCAGATATAAATTTAATATTGTAATAAAGGTTAAATAAATGTTTAATCGAATTTTTATATTAGTAGGTAAGCGGAAAATCAAAAACAATGCTTCTTACTTTTGCCTTGACACTCGAAATTCGACGAAAAATATTCCCGAAAACGTTTAAACTAATTGAAACGTCCAAAATTTGCACACGAATACGACCGCTAAATCGCGAAATACGATTTAAAAACTTGAAACGTGCAAAAATATTGCGTGCTCACTACTTAATAGTACGATAAATTAAAAGAATATACCCAATCCGAATCCTGAATCGATAACGATGAAAATCATACAGGAATATAAATACATGTGTATATTGGGAAAAAAAAAAAAGAATTTTCCTGTCCGACTCCGAGATTATAAGTCCACACAGTGTTCTCTATTAAGCGCTAAATAGCAAAAAAATAGTAATGAGTCGATATTTAAGTGTGATATTGTAGTGTTTAGAAGAGTTCGAACGGAAACAACATCTCCGAGACGTTTGGAATCGATTCTATTTTTTTTTCTTTTTCATTCGGGCAATCAACTCCGGACATTCGCAAATACTCGAGTGTTATTGGTGACCATAAAACGTGCAAACACACAATACCTCCTCTGTACGTTATATGTGATCGTATAATGACACATAAGCATTTGTTTGAGAAAAAGCCAATATAGGAAGTACAAACAATATAGACACTAAATTATATAATAGATTACGACCAGTGTATTTATTTTTAATGTAATTTGCTTATTAAATTTAAATGTCAATATATCGTGCGCTTATTGCCGCATACGCACAAACATATAATTTTATATTATGAAAAAATTGACTTGTGAAAATTTACGTTTAAACGGTGAATTCACTTAAGGGCAAGTTCTACCCGGCTCAGTTGTCTTTGTCTGACACACACGTAACACAGTAAAATCTGGTTTCGTATTTCCAATATTGTGAGTAATTGGCTAATTTTTAACACGATGATATTAATTAATAAAACTAGCATAATCTATGACACGTTGGAATTACTTTTTCGATCAATTGAATTTTAAACAAAACGTTTATAATTTGATTATCACGTTATTTATGCACTTGTAAAAAACTAAAAATACAATTTATCGAAAAAATAATTTCTACGTGTCATAGATTACGTTATTTTTATTAATTAATATCATAGGTCATCGTGTCCAAAAATTAGCCAATTACTCACAATACTGGAAACACGAAACCAGATTTTACTATGTTACGAGGTAGAACATCCGTTAACACAAATATTAAACTCGTTCTGTCACAGACTAATTGACTTGATTATTATCCGGTATAATTAACGCGCTGGAAACGAATAATTTTTTTCCGAGTTCCAAATTCATTTTATTTATAAAACAGTCAACAACGAGTCGTAAAGACTGAAAATGGGATTCTGTACTCGGGCCTAATGAAATATTAGAAACGCGTGTGAAAAACTCCATATATTATACCAAAACGTAAAGAATGGAATAATTTATTACTTTTATTTTTGTAAAACGACGCTCTACAGTTTTTCTTTTTTTTGTAATAAAAATACAAAAATTTAACATTTTTGATTCAATATTTTTTCGTTCACTTTAACATAAACTCAACTCGATTTTAATATAAACTTAACTCGTTAAAAACGAATTTTGTCAACTGTGTGTTATAATGTTCTATTAATTTTTTCTCATTAACTCGCGCCGTCTTTGACGTGTATTATTATATTGTGCCTGGACTCACGCGTTCCACAGTGATTGAATTACTATATGCGCGTTATATAATTTATAATTTACATTTTTCGATTGGTTCCGGCTATTGCTCCTTGCGTTATTAAAAATATAATATAAATTCACACTTATACATTATATTCTGTAACTAGTGAATTACTCGTTTTGAATCGCTTGTAAAAGTCCCTAATTGTTTTTATACGGAAATAAAGCGCGATCGAATATTGTTGTCTTAACGTTCCAAAAAGTAAAAAAAAAAAATAGGTACTCGAAGTATTTATAAAATATATATATATATATTTTTTTAAGTTTTAATCGAAATCATAAAAGGTTTTATTTTTTGCAGACAACAAACTTCCACGACGACGTTTCGAGTCAAAGAATAATTTTTATGTTTTTTTTCTCTTTTATAATATTTACAATAATGTGGACGTTTTCGACGTTTTTTTTTATTCGAAAAATCTTAAACATTTTATTATTATTATTATTTCGCCCGTCGCGATTTCTGAAAGCAAACGCATCACTTGGGCAAATTAACACACTACGCAGTACACATATATTATAACAATAACTTACCAGTACACCGAAAAATCTGCGAATTCTCAATCGATTAGTTACGCGTAATGGCCGTGAAAATGTATACATTTTTTTTTCTACTGTAGCTAAGGTCAATGCCACATAAAAACAACCGACACTCGATCGTAGATTTCGCATTAAAACACAGCCAACGGTTTCCGGTAGTGTGGGGGAACGTATTTTTTTCTTTATAAAGCATTAATATGTAAACAACGAGTCCTTTTTTTATTTAGGATTATACGTTTCGATCGCAAACCATTCGGTGGTGCTCACAATAAACGATTAATAATTTAATTATACGTATTTGAAAAAGAACGATTTCGTACGTTTTGTTCGGTTTCGAACGCTTTTGTGTATATATTTTTTTTTTTAAATTAATTTCGAAATAAGGACATACATCATATAATAATCCGAAACTTTTAGTTCGTATATATTTATATGAATTAATGTACGCGAAACCAAATTGCTTTTTTTTTTGTGACGCCAGAAAAAGTACACAAAACAAACTATACGGCATGTTTATATACGTATACGTCGGTGCAAAACGGTTTTTAAAAAACCCACTTTGATGTTCTTACATACCGCCTCGAGACAGACGAGATTTATTACTGAAATCAACGACCGTGACGTTTCGGAAATCCGCCTGCTATTGCGTCGTCAAACGGCTCGTGTTGTTGCCACGACGAAAATTAATTTTTATTAAATTTGTCAGTTTTGTCGGTGATACATTTCGGGTTACACATTCCATGTTCTCTATTTTTTTTTTTTTTTAATTAGTATTGTTGTAAGAGACATTTATACAGCCGTCCTATCGACGCATTGTCACCGTTGACCCACAACAATTTACCAATATTTCAACGCACTGTTATTTTGACAAAAAAAAATAAAATTGTCATCGATACATTCGTGACGATTAAACAAGTCATTTTACATATTACGTGTCGTTTCGACGACAATAAACTACATAATAATTCCATAAAATAATAATATAAACAAAACCAATAAATCCTCATCAAATATAGATACACGTGTACACGATTTATAAGGAACGCGGAGCTATAAAATAATGCTAATATAAATTACAAATCGATGTAGTTTTTCTTCTCAAATATAATTCACATATAAAAATATACATTTAATTTTACAACGAGTTTTTTTTTATTTTTGTTGCCATTATTATTGCTGTTCTCGCATTGTTTTCTTTTTCGCTACATTGTTAATCCACTGACGGAACAAACCGGTTCAAATTTTACACATTAAAACGGTTGTCACGGTAGTGAACACGCGGAAATACGTGTCTCGTTTTATTATTTCTCTCGTTATTCCATATAATAATCTTTTGAAACAACGATATCAATAAATTATATAACATATACTGCAGTTGTTTGTAAATCGCATAATTTTGTTCGTCTCGTTTTATTACAATAAACTGTTCCGGTGTATTAAAAAAAAAAGTGGTACAATTACCCTACTTTAATCTTTCAAATTAAATTACTTAAATTCACTCAAATCTTCAACTTTTTAAAATTGCATATTGCACCAAAGCCCATCAAAAAATTCAAGATACGCGTACACTTGATATTCGAGCACTCGTTTCGCCCGAAATTTTTTTTTTATTATTATTTTAAAACGACGAACACTTCATTAATTGAAAAACACCTAGTCGTAGTTGTTTGAGCAGAATATTTTGAAACCAATTCACTATATACTCGCCGCGCCTCTATCAGTGAATATACGAACTCCGAGTTATAATATTACTTGTTTTTATTGTTTATAATATTATTAATAAAGGAATATTACAATTTTTATAAGCTGCTCATTGTTTTTAATAGATTATATTTTTTATTCATTACCTATAAGAAAATAAAATACAAATATTATATTTTAAAAAATTGAACTTGAAAGCGATCAAGTCATTAATTACTAATAAAACTGATAGGTACAAGTCATTTTATTAAAATACTATAAATAATAATGGTAACATGTCATAATACGAGAAAGAGGTAAGTCACGAAATTGAAATTATATTGATGGCAAAGGTAACAAGTCACAATAATATGCGAAAGGGTATAAGTCATATTAGTATTAATTTTAGACGCAGAACGGCATAAGTCATTAAAAAAATTAGTACAAATTAAATTGAGTTCCTAAAAAATATTTAAAAGTTTTGTAATATTATAAAAAAATAATAACTTAAAACCAAATTCAATTTAAAGTATTTGAAAACATTTTATGTTATTTTTTTCTATCTCCTGAAAAGTAGCTATTTATGACTTGTCCCCCTTTACATGAACTCCGTCCAATTGTGTTGACTTTTATCGCGCACACGCCCGCTGATAATATTTTACTAAATGTTATACGTTTGTTGGCGTAGTCTGTAATATAAAAACATGACGTGATCATCCGGTTCTGTTCACTAGCAGCACTTAAGCAAACGCGTAGTTGACCGTCGTTACGAGACCTTAAAGTATTACGCGAGAAAATTTATTATAATTATTATTGTTTTTATCATTAGGAACTAATGTCCAATATTTTTAAGGACTTCCGTCTTGTTGTTGTTCTCGTGCTTCATTAACAACAAAATGAAAATAAAAACTCGACGCAACGAAACGTCGCTTTTTATTAACGCGCCATTATTACGAGCAACACAAAAAAAAAAAAAAAAGGAAAAGAAAAATACGCTTTTTCCGTAGGAATAATAAAGACACCGGTATCGTTTGATTCGTGACTACCGTACACGTTGTTTATTCTGTGTTTGATACGAGGAAATTTATACGTTTTCTACATTCTTTTTAAAACCATCTAAATTGCAAAATAAACACGTGTTTACGTATACGCATTTCTCAGACCCGAACTCGTGTTTTTCCAACGAAAACCCCACTAAATAACATTTTTTTTTTTTTTATATATATTTTTTTAACCGTTGAAACGAGAAACATAAAATACACACGATACGACCGTAGACAAAAATTTAATTTTTTTTCGCATCGAAAACAAATACGGCCAGCGTATTTCCTTGTGAATTACAACAATATTTTGTTTGTGATTTTTCTTACTACCAATTAACCAACGCAATACTACGTAATTTTCGTATAGAATTCTCTGTCCTCGAGCTCTCAAAATTACATTTAAAAAAAAAATGATCTGTGCACAATCAAAATTGTCTTCACTGTTGACTGAATACACCGTACACGTATGACTTGCACGTCATGATTTATCTAAAAACTTACAAAACGTCCGTACACAAGAACGTGTCTCGTCAAAATCCAAGGTTCGTGCATTTCCGTTGTCAACAGCCCAGCAATTGTGAACGACAATCGTAAGACCATTAGCAATCAGTCTTGCACTTCAAATGTGTGCGTGCGCACGTATCTTTAAAAACCGAATTAATATGGTTTGAGCACTCAGCAACTGAAACGAGGGGCGATCCGAGTGTTTTCAATTTTCACGTGTTTGCGTACGTATTAAACGCATTTCAAGTGAATCGCCAAATTTCACGAATTTTTTGAAATTAAATACTAAATTAATCTCGTATTACATTCGCGTATTTTCAAAACGAAAATTACAAATTTTGTATAAATTTAAATGTAAACGGTCATAATTTAATCTTGTAAAACAAAATGCGTACATTTAAAATGCTTATAAAGAAAAATTGTAATTAACGACTTTTTTTTTTTTTTTTAAATATAACAATTTAACAATATTAATATATTCAATTTCTAAATTGGTCCGAAAAATGTAACAATATTTTTCTACGACGTTTTGAATAATTATATTAATAATTTGAAATAAACTATCACTTGAGAAATAATCAAAATAAATTTTTAAAAAAAAACAGATTAGCCCTACAATTCTTACGTCCTTTTTTTACTCTCCCGAAATATTATTCAATATTTTTCCATTACCGGCCGGAAGAAAAGTCGAGAAAAGAAGAATTCTTCGCACACTATCACGGTCTGTGTCGAAATCCCTGTTTTTGGAGCCCATACGCAAAATACGTGTACGTAAAAATATTTTAAAATAATACAATCCTCTCGTTTATTCGTTTGACACTTCGCTCCGAACGTGGGGAACACGCGTTTGTTTTCACATCTAAGGACGTGTTTCTCACTACCGTCATTCCTATAGACGCGTTTTATGCGTGAACTCAAACATCAATAACGATGAATACACACAATAATAGCGTCGAATTTTCGCACGATAATAATAATAATCATACGGAATTTCACGTTTTGTACAAATAATATTAGGCGTGTTTTGGCGATGGCGTTTTGAGCAACCTGGTTCCTAAAACTGTTTGTTCAGATTGCCACTTGGTTGCTGTATCGCCAAAACACGGTGTTTTTTCTAGGACCATAAATATTATGATATTGATAAAGTGATAAACTGATAACAACGGATAATCATATTTTTATATTTTACAATTTATTTAATATTTTTTTTAATTCCGTTATTGCACTGAAGGCCTCAATTGTGAAAAATATGAATAACGACCAAGAAACGTTGTCTGCCCTTTGCAACGTAATCGTGCAGTCGCAAACAAATATGGTCAAATCAATCCAATTAAGGAGTAATATATTATTAAAAAATACTGAAATTATTAATTTTACGAAGGATTTCGTTTTTTTCATCGTTGTATATGTTATTGCCTTCTAAATTTTTACAAAATGTAATAAATATATATTCCATATCTTGTATAGTTATATATTTGTAAATATAAACGAATTGTAAGAAAACACTCTCGTAAATTAAAAAAAAAAAGTAGAATCACAGAACATGATAATCCTTATCAGTGAGATTATGGGCAACCGAATTCAGTTAACGAAGATTTTATTTGGTTGCTGATTTCAGTAACCTGGTCGCCACAAAACGCATTCATCTACTACTAAACAATCGCATCGGACAATCTCGCCAAAACAATTTGTTTGCTGATCGAGCAACCTGGTTACTTTATCGCCAAAACACGCCTGTTGTTTCGATTTGTATAATATAATTTACACGCTCGAAAATAATGTAATTTCGTGGTACGTAGGCAGTGGCGTAGCGTGAAACTCGGTGGCCCTAGGGCCTGTAAGAGATGAAGGTCCACTTTATCACAGCAATTAAATTATAATAAGAATATTTAATTATTAAATAGTGATTTTGAAAGCAAAACAAAAAATTTTAAAACTAACTGCCCATTTGTAAAACTTGCGACGTCTGTAAAATAACGAACGCCAACGTTTTTTTTTCTTTTGGTATTTTAAATTAAATTAGTTTCAATATAAATATTATATATATAAAAAAAAAAAAAATTTTTTTTAATAATTAAGATCCTCTTGTGGCCCCTCAACTCGGACCTATATATTGGGGGCCCCGGCCTACTGTACGCCACTGTACGTAGGTATACTTATAGAAATCGATCGAAATTGAAATTATTATTTTTCACTTGGCGATTAAACTTAATCGCGAGAGACTCGTAGACGTATGCGCGTAATATCCGACCTGGATAATGTATAAACTGATCCGGGGACAGGTGACCGTTAAAAGGGTATTGGAAATTGAACACGACCCGTTTTCCGAAAATCCCAAACGGTCACCCATCAAAGACCTAACTTAACGTAGTAATGTTCGGCGCAGTTTGCATTCAACGTAATAATATATCACAAGAAGATTTTCTGCTTTACGTCAACGTCGTGACACGGGATTATTCAAAAACCGAATGGATACACGCCGCATATTCTTTGCAAAGAAAAAATATATTTAAATTGATTTTATACGCGCGCGCGCGCGCGTGTATATTCGTTCTATTTTTTTCTTCTTTTTACCCCGTACGACTCAGTACAACTGAGTATATCGTGCAAAAGGATTTTTTATTTTCACGTTTAACGCGCGCCAAATTATACATTTCTAATTAATGGTTTTGTGAAAAACACCTTTGGCTCGATACAGGAGTTTTCCGACTTGAAATTCTATATGAAAACGAGACGTTCAAAAAAATGCGTACTGTATTTTATATTCGATAGATACTCTGTTTTTTTTTTTTTTTTTAATATTATATCGACGAACTCTCGTCGAGTTAAAGTTTATCACGTCTGAATTTCGAAAAAAACACTACAGTAGATCCGGCATCGCCAGTGAAATATTAAAATGTATTTCACTCGCCGTTACTATGCATATCGAATCGAAAATATTGTAATGTTATTAATAATAATCCACTTGACGGGATCAGATTTCTCGCCGTTCGAAATTCTATTAGACGTGACGGCGCGCGTAAAAGCCTTAAAAATGTATAACATTCGCTATTGGCTTTAATTTCATTATTTTGTGCCGTACATATAATATTATGTACGTGATTAGATTCGGATGAAACGTTTGGATCGGCACCAACACTTCAGCGTAAAACGGTGACGAATTCGATCGGTAATCTTTTTACGACATTAACGCTATACGTTTTTCCACAAGGAATTTCTTTGACGCGTAAACATCTGTTACGGCGGTATGAGAGTAAATCTCGGGAAATGGGACGGAAATGTGTTAGCTGTTGTCATGACGAATATTAATAATATTTTATTAATTTACACGCAATATTAATGATGTTAATTAATTTACACGCAATTATAAATTGCGCGTGTAATCTGGTAAGCTGTTGTCATGACGACCGATAATAATATATTTTATTATCGAAATTACTTTGAATAAAGACACCACATATTCACAAATCCCAATCACAATTATTCCGTTCCGTTTTTATCGCTCACGCGACGTTTACACGTGTCAATGTCTCGAGCACTAGCAGACTCGTTTTTTTTTTTGCTTTTGCGCGCGATAATTATTGTATTATGTCTTTTCTGTATCAGACGGAATTTATACCGTTTTATACACTCGTCACAACCAGTGGCGTCATTTGGTGGGGGGCAGGGTGGGCATTTGCCCCTCCCCCTTGTTAACAGTGGGCCGACATGATTCATGCTGATACCTATGATGTAAATATAAATTATTCTAAGCAAATCTATAGTAATGAGTAATAAGAAATCGCGTGGCACACAGTGGATTACAATTAAATTAAAATAATAAAATAAAAAAAGTATGCAGGTTATGACCACGATTAACGATTATTATAATTACAACTTATCGCGGTTCTGGGGCTTTTTCGATAAACATGGTTATTGTTAAAGGCAGTGCGTAAATTATTGACGTTACCCCTAATTTGAAGAACGTGTTGTACGTTTGACAGTTGTCAGTTGACGAACCTGTATATTATCGCGTACAGCACAAACGAATTCGTTTATCCGTTGTTTAAACGTATGTTTTATGAATGTAATGTATACATTTGTGAGTGGCAAGTGTAAAAAATAAAAATGAAAAAAGCTAAAGGCGGTATGGCGATAACGGCGAGAAAGAGAGAAAAAATATTGACCGAGCTGCTCAGAGCTGATCTTTTCTAACGTGTTTAATAATATGACAAGAGAAACTACAAAACTTGAATCACACGTAATATTTACGTACTATAATATAGTTATTTATGATACATTTATTATAGCTGACAAAGTAATGAATTTTCTCCCACAAAAAAAAAAAAAATATCGGGCGATTCGTGCCTAATGATAACGAAAATATCAAAATTATGTAAAATAGAAATTGTATTGAGCTAAATGTAAATGGGAAATAGTTAAATAATGAGGCCGGTTAAATCTTTTGCCTCCCACTTTCGAAAACTGAAATGACGCCACTGGTCACAACGATCCCTCGCGATTTTCGACACCGTACACTTACAATTTTTCATCGATTACACTTTACACCTTTGTTTTATTCAACCGTTTTACTAAATTTTTTACACAATTATCCGGTTAAAACCGCGTATTACGCGTTTTCCGTCGATGTTGTTCGTTCCCAAGAGAGTGGAAAAAAATCGGTCTTAACAAACGAAGCGGAGTACAAAAAAAAAAAAAAAAAAATGCTGAATTTCGAAATTCTAAAACGAAACCATTTCGTTCGCGGGTCATCATTAATAATTATTGTTTTCCCGTTGCAAAACTCGTGCGTACTCGCACAGATCACGCGACTTTGACGGGTTCAACGAAAAAAACGGGTTCCATTGACACCTACGCAAAATAATTAGAGTTCCCAGAACGACGCGCGCGCGACGGTCCTGTCTGAGGACGATGCCTTGCGGCCGTGCGCCGAGTAATTAGCAAAAGTCGCGAACGCTTGTAACGGTGGCCAACAAAACACAAAGGAGTACGGATCTAATTTAATTTGCCGGTATTTATCCGTGTGCGCGCACAACAAGATACACACGTCGGTGCCGTCGGTGGGATCTAATTTAAACAAAAACGTTGCAAAACTCGTCTCATCGGCCTGAGAGAGAGAGAGAGAGTGATAGTGAGCGAGTAGAAGTGAGCAGAGTGGGTAGAAGGAGAAGCGTTTGGCACGCAAACGACGCGACGTGCACGGACGGAAAACAGTGTTTTAAAACAACGCGTAATCACAAAGTGCGCGCTCGTTTTTTATTTTTTTTATTTTTTTTCTTATTATTAATATATTTTTTTTTCTTATTATTTTTTTATTATTATTATTATTATTATTATTATTATTATTTATTATTATTATTATTTTTATTATTATTATTATTATTATTATCATTATTATTATTTATCATATTATTATCATTATCATTATTATTATTATTATTATTATCATCATTATTATTATTCTTGTTGTTTTTGTTATTGTTATTTTATCATTCGACTGGAATGAAACCTAGAACATGACGAAAATCTTACTCGGTTTTTTTTTTACATATTTACAATCGGTGATGTTCCCGTCAAATTTTTTTAAGACTATACTAAGTCGTCGGATGACAGAGTCTCTTCAAAATTCTTTTGCACCTTAAGTTTTTCTAATCCTGGCGTTACTGAACGTAGATTTCGGATTTTTTTTTTTAAATATAAAAAATCGCCAAAAATCTGTTACATTATTAGTGGCTGCGTTAATTTATTATTGTTAAACAACGGAATGTGCAATTTTTTTCGTTTACACTCAGTTTACACAGTTATACTGGAGATTAATATATTCGAAGATTTTTTTTTTATAAAAGATACGATGTGGTCGAGAAGAGTGAACAAATTTTAACCTCCGACTAGTGTGTAAAAATAAAAATTCAAATTTGTAGTTCTTCCAAATTTTTCCATTTTTCTTTTTTTTTATTTACTGGATCCAAAATCAAAAGTTCAACCCAATAATCCAGAGAAACGCTTTGAAGATTTTTTTTTGAGTAGACAAAGTATTCTAGTGACCTATTCTGACATGGTATACGGTATATAAATAAACACTCTAATTCGAAAATAAGTAATCTAAGTGTCCATACAGATCATTCTACTCTGTGCTTTCATCAATAAAACGTGAAATTGTTGTTGAATTCTGTTGCTCGCGAATATTCCCTTTATTTTCAAACATTATTTTGAGAGTAAACAGCGTATATCTTATTGGAACGCTACTACTCATAATATTTTCATTACATTGTGTGTATTATTTGCATTTAATAAAATATTTCCGATAGAAAATTTTTTTAGTAATCAACAAATATAACACTTTCATTACAAACGTGTTTTGACTACAGCGAAGTTCGGTACTTTCCGTGTAAAAACACACCAACGGTGCTACAGATACGTCTGTTACAGACGTATTTTATAGTATACCAATACGATAACGTGCGTGTCGGAGGATAAAAGTGTCAATGTGTCGCTCTTATTTTAAATTATCAGTGGAATACAAAATCAATAATAGTACAAGTCCGTTATCCGTTAATAATTGTCAAACATTTTGAGTTTTTCAGCCATTTCCAAAAGATCGTCCTTCGAGAAATATCTCGATTTTCACCATTGTTATCACTATTATCGTTAGTATTGAATATTATCTTTAATACAGAGGATTTTTTTTTCTAATAAACGACAATTCGGCAAGCCATTGGTTTCGTAACCTTGTCGATTGTATTATTTTCGATGACGGTATTGAATTTTGTGTACACATTTATTGTAAACAACGATAAAACAAACGTTATGTATACTATGGAGCTGCAGTGGTGTTCCTAACCTTTTACGAGCGTGACCCTAAAATTTTAAATTTAACCAAAAAAAAAAATATATCAAAATTATTGCAAACATAATTCTCATTTATTACCACAAAATTATAATGAAAATTATTCGAGTTCATCTTTTCCAAAATGACTTAAATGGCAAAAATATAAATAAAATAAAAGACCGATCATTAATATTGTTACTTACAATATTATAAAAAAGAATGTATTTTATACGTATAAAATTTAACGTAGACTAATAATGACTTTCTTGGTACTGAACACTTTCCACGATTTCCTGTTGGGATGAATATTCACTGAAATTGCACGCGGCATACCGTGTTAAGGATCAAGGTGACTTCTATATGTACTTTGATTTATTAAAGCGGAAAAACCGTCTTCACATACGTACGTTGTTTGGAATAGTAGTAAAGCATTTTCGACTTCTTCTGATAAGATAGGTGTCCCCAAGAAGAGCTGTAAGAGCTGTCCCCAAATTTTCAAAAGCCACTTTAGAGAAAAAAATTCTTTTAAAACTTGGTTAGCTCGAAGATGGTATACTATAGAGTCTGGAGTACTCAAAAATCATTATTTTTCTGATCAAAATGATTTTCCTCATGGACCAATTTAAAAACGAAATTTGGATTGTTTAAACTTAAGACACTTTTCTCGTGTACATCATATGCATTTTGTACTACAACATACTGTTCCAATTTCGTACTAAGCATTTAACTTTTCGTGCTGCTCAATGTCTAGTGTTGTAATGCGCACAAGTTTAAGCCCTGAAACACACATACAGGTATAATTAATTAATTTTCGGGCCGTACACTACATAGGTTTCGGTTATGAGTGAAATGATGTAGCACAAACGCGAGTCGTTGTTATTTTTGGTATTCGACGGTAGCCAAATTGTTAAAACTTATTTTAAACATGTCAACCCTATAGCTATTATTATATAATGTAACGTTATTCTTATACTAGAAAATACATATAAATATTAAGTAATTATAATATTATTTGTATTTTGGATTATATCCGATAAACCGTTACGGTCATTTCAGAAACAATAAATAATAGCAATACCGTTAAAGTTTAATAATTGCAACGCATTAGTTGAAAACTGTCCAATCGTTTGATTTATGTGTATACATTATACACATTATAATATTTGAACTACATATTGCAGGAACAGGAGTTCCGATATGTCGTACACCCTTTACTTATTAAACCGCTGCCGCCGGTTGACCTCTATACTTCGCACATATTATAATGTGAAGGGATAAAGGACTCGATGACGATTTTGTTAGGATCCAGTTGTTATCGATATTTAAATATTTTATACCTACACCATGACACGTCCGGAATTCTCGAAGCAGTGTTTGACGCATAAAAACACCATTGTACTGCACAGCATTTAGTGGAAAGAAATGAGAGAGATTGAGTTGAGACGGTTCAGAGTTTCAGACAAGTTATGAGGAGAGACGATTTAGAGGCTGTGAGAGGTGTTATGGAAATTGATGTAAAAAAAAAAGAAAAAGATGAAGAACGATGAAGAAATAGATAGATGGAATTGAGAGTGATATGGAAAAGATAGCTAGTGTGAGTTTACGAGAGGTGGGAGATCGTGATTTATCGAGTTTTAGAACTAGTTTGAACGACCTCCACGGAGGTTTGAAGTGTACGGTGATTAAGAAATAAGAAGAAGAAAAATTAATGTTAAAAATTAGTATACGATCCAAATTATATTTTATTGACTATATAATCGTGTGTACAGCATTATTGAATTACATAGGTAATAACTAATAAGTAATAATAAATTAGTGACAAATCACAAATACCTATACCGGTAGATGCGAGTCATTTTACACACAATAATTTCAAATTCACTATATTTGTATTGTAATTCTTCAGATAGCAATTATTTAAAATTACTGATATTATTATCGAAATTATCGGAAACGATCCGTTTCCAAGGAGTTTTGTATAGGCAATTTTAAATACGCAAGCATATTTACTATGAGAGTGTGTAAGTAATAAATAATTATTGGTGTGTGTGTGTGTGTGTGTGTGTGTGTGTGTGTGTGTGTGTGACTTCTCGGAATACCTATTACAGCTTCTTATCAATGAAACGGACGGGCTATGGACGTTTCAGGAATCAGAAGATGGTCGCACGCGTACAAACATGTCAATGTTTTGAAAGAGATAAATAATTTTATACTTGGAAGCCTGCTAACAGAATGATTTAGACCTAAAAGCCAGACAAAAATTCTGCCACTTAGAAAAAACCAAATTTAATTCTGAAAAAAATAAAAGATTTAAAATTGTCAGCCTCTTTTCTAGGTCATGTAGGAAGTCGATTTTTGATTAAATGTTTCATTATTATTTAAATTTACTAATGACAAACGTAAAAAAAATTAAAAAAACAGTTTTAATTGAATAATTAAAAATCGACTGCCTACATAATCTATGTCTCACGCAAACGTTTTCGTTTTTCGCAAACTAGTTCGCCATAACTGCATTCCCCAACAACAAAATGATTCGTCACCGCCTCGACTGACGACACCCTATGATAACATTATAATTTCAAGAGAGGCGCATAATTCTTACTGCACTGTAAAACGACAAAAATTATTAAAATTAATATTGTATATTGTTTTCATAGTCCCAATACTGCGTCTGCTATATACGTAACTAAGAAATATGATTGAAAAACTTATAGAAAGTAAAGGAGTTACGTGAACGTCTAACGGAAGCCAAATTCTGATAATTTATTTAGTATATATAGCCATTGAAATCAACAGCTAAATAATCGGTACTTTTACTGAAATTGAATGAACTGTATTTTTTTTTTCTACAATATTCAGTAAATCTACTTTCACCAAACGACTTTTCGACTCTCTATACGTCTTTAAACCGTGTATCATAGTCCAGTGTATTAGGCGTAGTATTGCTCATTGGTACTACGAAATCACTTTTTTTATCCAATATTTCCTACGTGATACGTCTCCTAAAAACCCAAAAATCACTGTACCTACTAATCATATTTTTTTATTTATAATTCGTTTACACGAGAGTATCTTTCTATTTTTTTCATAAAGTCTCTACTTTCGAAAAAACAATATAATTGAATTTAACACTCATAGAAATTATTTTTTATAATGGACGTCTTACATAGAGACATACACCGTTATAATATGTAGGTTAGTTCTGTGAATGTTTATATATGACACGTCGATAGGATTGATTTTCTTTTTTTATCAATAAGAAATCAAAGTAAAAATACCAAATTAAATAATCCAACGTGTATACAATGCAAAAGATTATTTTCTTATATGCGAACTTTTATAAGAAAAACTAGCGCATTTAAATTAAATGTATTTAAATACATCCATATCCATTTGTAGTAAGAAAAAAAACATCTGATAAAAATCTCAAAAGTTTCTTTTTTTAAAAATGCGTATAAAATACTTTTAAATTTGAAAAGTCTGCCGATTTTGAATGTATCTTTTTACACACACACACACATAATATATATATATATATATATATATATATATATATATGTGTAAAGGATTGACAAGAGTTTTTAATCTCAAACTTTAAATGCAACGTGTACGGATATAACGGCGAATAATCGTAATAATATAATATCGAATTAGAATTTTTCGCGGAAAGTGCACGACTGGTGTAATTAAACTTTCTAAACTTTATGAGAACCAACACGAATTTCACGTAGTGACATAGACCGTTCGGATTCGGTACGAGTGATTGCAGGTTTACTCTGCTGAATAAGCTTTGCCAACTAAACATATAATATATATTCTACCTTCATTCTCATGCATATGCTCGTCGTGATTAATTTATAATTAAACTCTAGTACGCAACATCGAAATACTAGAACTCAGTGATCAGAAAAAGAAAATCGCAAACAAAATATGCTGAATTCATAGAAATTTAAGAACAAATTAATATACATATTCGGTCAATCGCTATTTTTATAGTTCATAACGTGTATTTGAAATTATAATATTTAGTAAATTTTAAAAAGCGAGATACTTATTTCCGAAATCGCGGTGTACAAATTTTTCTAAGTAAATCGGGTAGATTTATTTATTTTTTTCATTTGGTCAAAAAAAACTAATTAATTTATGAAATATAATATTATGCAGTGCTCGAATTGGGGAGAGGGTGCGGCGAGGGGACGGAGTTCCTCTTCAAATTGTTCATACGTTGAGAGCACCCCTTCAAATTATTTTCATTAGAACGGGGGGACGGGACGTGTTACATTGTTACTGCAATATTGAAATTTTCATTTTGTAAATATATTAGCGTTTATCGTTATTATAATTTGTGATAAATGTAATTTATGGTGCGTCGGCGTATGATAGTTTGTGAGTGAAACGCGCGTTGTATAACCAACAGTAGTTGTGGAAAATTATTTAAAATCAATTAGGTACATTTTTATGTTAATAAATGATAAGTTGTAAAAAAAAAAAATATTTATTGTAATTTTTAGTATATATAATATTGTAATAATTCGACGAAAACGATTGGTGGGGAGTGTTGTACGGGTAAACGGGTCAGGCTGAGTCTATAATCATTGTAAAGGAAGCCGATTTTTTCTTAAAGTCTCGGAGTCCCCTTTCTTTAATTTTTCCAATAATTCCGAGCACTGATATCATGTAATACGCGATACAGTACATTAAATCAAAACTGCGTGATTAACGTTGAAACGTCACACGCCGTATATTATGTTCGAGTACGAAGTAATAGTGTAATCATTTGTGAATCACTATAAAACAGACGTAATGGCGGACGTTCGTTCCGAGCACAGGTGCTTTGTAAAATATTAATGTTGAAATTGTACGCGGAGAGTACACGTGACTACGGCTTATGTCATCATTACGAGTGCCGTTGTCGTGGAATCGAGAGGAGAAAAAAACTAGTTTTAATATTTAACGTTTTTACGCAATTAATACGGGGACGCAATATCAATTATTTAGACTTTATAATAATCACGAACGGAAGAAATCTCTTGTTCGGGAACGGAAGCGACGTAAACCGGAACGACCTAAACATCCTTCATCCGTTATATTATGTATAGGAAATCCGAGTTATAAATCGATCGATATGGTGCGCTGCAATTCGTCCGCGAAAACGTTTTTTTTTTTTTACGATAACAAAATAACTCGTGAAACCGAGTTGTTCGTGTGGAATATTCTTTAATCGCTAAATACTCTTTTTAGGTATTTTACAAAAAAAAAAAAAGAGTTCCCACTTATTACTTGACGGATATTAAACGAATTTTCCCGTAAAAAAATTGTTATACACACATCAATATTATTCTAGGACCGTGTTTCTCGATCTGAGGGGCGTGAACACATTGCTGAGGAGGCGCAAGCAGCCGTCACGAAATAAAATTTGTATTTATTAAATTATTTTCATTTGCAGACAACGTAGGAAAAAAACGAAAAATTAATAACGACCGGTTATCGGCTGGAATCGATAAGGATTACGAGAGTGTTTAACCGTTTAACGTGTTATAATATATTGTTTGATATAATATTTAACTTAACCGTATTTTACGTATTTATAAATTATAATTCGCTATTATTTATTATCATCAATAAAAAAAAGTAGTTATTCCGAATATTGTATCTGTATGGTTTATTTGTAAAGTATAAAAAAAAAAAAAATGATCAATTTTTTTCAATTTATATAGGAAGGGGCGGGGCGTGATATTTTTAAAAATCTACAAAAAAAAGGGATCGTAGAATAGAAGTGATTGGGAACCACTACTCTAGGAATACATTTTTATATAAAAAAAAAGTTTTACTTCAATACATTCGCGATACAATATTTACCGCGGTTTACGAAATACAATACTGCATACGGCAGACTTGTGCGAAGTGTATAAACGATGCGAAACGAGTGTCCATAACCAGAATGTGCGTCCCGTTACGCTCGCGTATTTATTTATCAGTATAACGCGTTTTCATAAATATCGCGTGGAACTGCTAAAACGACTTTGCTAAGAATCGTTTTGAGAACGCGATAATAATCGTAACAATATCGTCTGAATTTAATATAGTGATAGACCGCGCGACCTATAATAATAATCGTAAAACGCCGTTGAGTATGAAAAAATAATGCGGTGGCAATGAAAAAGAATACTGCGTATATTTACGAGGAGATTTTTATCGAAGGATTATGTGGTTTTTTTGTGTTCTTAGTAAGAATGAACGCGGTCGTGAGAATACTATTTGAGCAATATTATTATTAATCGTGCAGAGCACAGCACAGAGATGGCCAAAAATTGTGTACGCACTTTGAAACGTTAAAAAGCGTACGGAATCCTTTAATGTACCCGCGGGTGGTGTCGCGTACGAAATCGACAATGTGTTACACAAATCTCGATTAGCACTCGATTTACTAATTGAATTTCCGTTTTCAAATCGATCCGAATAACAGTCGATCGGCGAAACGATACTGATTACACATCGTTGTGTATTCATAACACGTTTATCGTTATTGTTTCTTCTATCGTTTTGCTCGCAAATCCAATCCGAAAACGTGGATGTCCACGGCTACCGCGCGGTGCACGCGTGCGGTACGTATCACGAACAAATGCTAATACGTTATTTTTCTTCGAATTATCAGTTCAAACTTTTTCGGTACGAAAACGGCGAATTCGCAACCGAATTGGAAATTAATTTTCCGTGGGAAATTCGATAGGAGCGCCCCGAGTACAAATAAACGACGAGTCGCGTATATTTTTCGTCTCTACCGCGTGAATTTCCTCCGGTGGATGATGGTCTTTACACCAATTAAATTCGATTCGATTAGCGAATACAACACAAGAACGTCTTGAAAATCCGGCGCTCTTCGGATATCGTGTTTCCAGGATCAACAAACGTGTCGTCTCGGCAAACACTACCGGCGAGTTCCGTTTGTCGATTTCTCAGGAAAATTTAGCGAAAAACCGTGAGATCCTTATAAATCCTCTACAGTTGACACGAAAAACCGCGGCAGTGTTTTAACCACCGCGCAAGTGTAGCGTCGCACCCTGTAAACCCTGGCCAGGCTATCGATTTCGCGATACGATATTATAACGGCCGCCGCCGTCGACACTGAGCAGCTGACCGGTATTTATATTACTACCACCCCGTCGCGTTATGCGCCACGTGCTCGTTGAAATAATAAATGCTCGGATACGATATTTTACCGGTCTAATACTTACAACTTTACTCACACGCGTTCTGTATTGTGTGTAAACCTATATTTTTCCACTCGACGCAAAGCTTTATGGTGAAAAATACGTTACTCACAACCTCCGGCTTATTCTTCTTCGTGTGCGGTGTCTCGTCTCACTCTCTCCTCTGACTGCCACGTACACACGTTCCCCGAGTAAAATTCAATTCCTGGCCGCATATTAACGTACTGTACATTGCTACACGACTGGCTGTTTCGTGATTGGTCCATTCAAATTTACCGCCGTTTAAATTCTACAGGAATTATCTCAATTCACATTGTATTATCATTATTATATCATTAGGCGGTGTATATTTTATCAGAAATATAAAATAAGGAATTATATTATGTTCCATGGCATTTTTGATATCATTGTGTTATCAGCGTGTTATTATCAAACGAACCAAACACGCGCATTTCAGTAAATGTTGGTGGTTTTTCATAACATATTTTTAGTTTAAGTTCCGACAGGAGCTCGTGAAGTGAACGAGTGGAGGTGTCTGAGCAACGCTCGCTTAGACTTGTCATAATGAGTGTAATATAATAATAACACACTGACATCACAAATGTCATGGAACGTAATATAATTCCGGCGGTGAACTTGGATAGACAAATCGCGAAACAGCAGTCGTTTAGCAATGTACAAAATGTAAATATGCTCCCGGCTCGTGCATTCCGTTAAGTAATAGTTTACCGGATGATTTCGGCAAAAGAAGATATTTATTAGAAAACGTTGTGCGTCCGGTAATAGTAATAATATTATTATTTATACACTTACCCGGTGGCGTATTTAGGATTTCTTTGGTGGAGGGAGGGGGAAATGACTAAAAAAAATGTTTTCCCTCTACTCGAAATACACAGGTATATATATATATAGTACATATAACGAATTCTTAATAAATACGCATAAAACTTTAATTTTCGTAGATTTACAATAAATGTATGATGTATCGTTTACAAAACATAATCTAGTCTCCTATATATATATATAGGTTCTATGGTGATTTTCTCGACGTCCAATTTAATGTTATTGCAACTCATTTGCATTTAAAATTTAAATCGATTATATTAAATACGAATAAATAGTATGAATAATATATAATATATACCAGGTATATATTATACTTCCTTCGTATACATTTTCTTAAATATGTTTTTAATTATTTTATATACTCGTACATGGAAATTCGCGTACAGGAATTGAAAATTGCAAACGTCTTAGCAATTCATATTTTCCAATAAAAATTATTATTGTTTTATTACCTACTGATAAAGTAATAAAAGTAAAACACAACCATGAAAAAAAAAGCCAAGGTGGGAAATTTATCTCCCTAATACAGGTAAATACGCCACTGCGCTAACCTAGAAAAAAAAAACAATAATAATATTCCGATACCGTCACGATTATATAGTTTAGGTATATTTCACTTTATTAAGTGTAATCGAAAAAAAAAGAAATAATATATTATGAAATAAAGGTAATATTCAGTATTACGAGCTGAAAATCATACTGACTTATACTCAAAAAAAAAAAATTATATTAATTTACTAAATAATATTGTAAGTTAAACTTCACCCGTTCTAATCATGGCGTCCGCCGGGATGTAGAAACTGACGGAGGTCACAATTCTTTTTGAATTTTTTTTAAATATATATATATATATATTTCTTAATATATTCCCCCAAAACATATAATTTTGCACAGAATATTCTCTAACCTTCAAATATGGTGTTTTTATACGGTAAAAATATGTGTATATCAGTTCATTTCGGAAAACGAATCGTCGAGAAAGCTCGTCCTGCAACTGGAGCTGTATACTCTGAGTAAAAATATAATGTAAAATCATAAAAATCCGGTATTCAATAATGACTGTACTACATATGTTATGTACCAACTCGGTCCTGTGAAAACGAGCCGTGGACAATATTTCTGACGACAGTTTTCGCATTATTCGAATTCACGCGTTTTCACATTATTCGGCATTTGCAAAACACTCGCTGTATTATAACCCGTTATGCAAATATATATATATATATATATAGGTACCTATGTATTTTATCGATCGCTTCAAATAACCAAACTGCGATGAAATTATGTTAGACATCAAAATACGCGTACACGTCTTAGTGTTATTTCGCCGTGTTCACCGTTGTCGAAATGTTTACACGGATGAGTGGCCAATAATATTATTATAGTACGCGGTGCACATTGTATAGTATTGGCAATATTATTACTCTGCAGCGGCAGGGATTTTCGGCGAAATTCGCCGTCATCGGATTTGTGAATCGAAAGCGGGGTGGTGAAAAAAAAAACTATTCCCGCGGAATCATCCCGCAGGATCGTTTACGATTCAATGGATTCAAAAACAGTATATTATTGTATTAAAGTGTATTACACAATTTTTTTTTTTTACGTTCCAACCCGCTTCGATTAGCAAGAGGTAAAAAATGCATAGGTTATCGAATCACTTTTTTTCCACTTGAAAATCTAATAACATCCTATAATAACCGCAATACTAGTTGGTTTGCGGAAAGCTTTTAACGGCTAATAATAAATAAATTAAACTTGATCATTAATCCATGAGGAAATCCAGAAGAGAATGAATTCGGTTGATAATAGTGCTTTTTTGCCTTAAAGACAAAATCCAAATTTGTCTCGGTCATAAATAAACTGACGTTATAATATAAAGTAATGATGTACGTTCAGCCGGGCTATATGCGTGTGAAACACGGGCTACGAAAAAGGTTTGATAAACAAAACTTGGCGAAATTTGAAAGGAATAGATATTACGACACATATTTTGCCCGGAAAGAAACCAGAACACGGAAGAATACGAACGAAGAAAGAATACGAGGAAGTACCACGTATGTTAGACGATACGGACATAGTAGCAACAACGAAAGAGTTATTTGGTCGAATTATGGCGGGGACAAGAAAAGTTCTTTAGGCAAGTTACAAAATGGATAGCGAGGAGAGCAAAAGAACTCTATGGCGCCATGCGAAACAACGATAGATAGACAGAGTTAAAAAAACCTTATCATAATTAGGAATAATGAAGAGACGTCTACGGACAGAAACAGTTGGAGATGGTTGAGTTAAATAATCGGAATGGTGTATACTAAGCCATAAAAATAAAAAATAATTAATTTATATAGATAAAATCGTAACTCTCTTCGTGTCTGCATCATGCAAAAACTACTGAAAATATCGAGATGTGGTTTGTTTTCTTAATTTGTAGAGTAATTTACGCAGATCGTTTTAGGAATGGATTGAAAAATATCCGTGGTGAGAGTGACAAACTCTTAAAAATATTAAGAGAAAACACGCATTACTGATTTCCCGATTACCCGCACGGTTATAATTTTTAACTATTTTTTAATGTTAACAATTTTAACGTGCGCACAGACGTGTATCTCGAGAAAATTAAATTAGTTATTTTAGAAAATTTGATTTAATAATAATATTTAATATTATTATTTTAATCTAAATATAAAGAGTAGAAAAACTTGGCAATGGACAATTTTCTGCAATCGACTCACGGCTACCTATATGTAATTGTATTTCTGAAATAAGCTATAACGTTTTTTTTTTTCCGAAAGACTGATCGATCAAGTAAAAGGCTTGGCGCATCTTTTAACATTCTTCCGACGGTCACCAGGGGCAATATATATATGTATATACAATGATTTCCATGGTTACCAATCTTAGTTGTAAGAATTTCTGTAGAAATTTGTCGCGGGAAAAAAATACTGAGGGTCATGCCATACGTGTACATATATTGGAATATTTCGAAATAAAAACACTTCAAACACGAACAAAACAACAACACTCGGTACTTGGGATTATTTCTATTATAAGCACATCTTAACGTCAGGACTAGCAGGTATTACAAATTATTATACCTATAATTATGTGAGTCAAATAGTGTTCACGGGAGAAGCCGGGCAGTTCGGCTAGTCAATAATATAATCATAAGTCTAGCTAAAAGTCGCTTAAAAATAACTTCGGTATAGTTTTTTTTTTTTATATATATATAAAACCCTTATATTGATTCAATGACTTCGATAGACATCCACTCATTTTTATCCATCACCGCTACTTTCAGTTCTTTGTAGTTTGTTTTTCCTATGTTTTTCTATGATCTGTTTCATAAATGGTGTTTTTGGTCTACCTCTTCCAGTTTTTCCGTCTATCTTTCCTTCTATTATTGTCGTTATCCATTCATTGTTTCTTATTAAATTTTAAATCCATCTTTTCTTCCTTTCTCTAATTGTTTTCCATATTACTTTCCGTTCCTAAATTTTTAGGTATACTTCTTCATTTTTAACTTTCTCTGTCCAGGTAATTTTCATTGTACTTCTCCAAGCACCATGTTTCAAAATCTCCGATCCTTCTTTTTTCCGCTTTGAGCATCGTCCAGTCTCGGTATAGTATAGAATATATTTTAATACACAGTAGCTAATGTACTGTAATAATTTGCGACATAATAATGTATATGTAACGTAATTATTTCGATGAAACGTTAATGAAGCGAAATTCAATTATTGCGTTTAAAGTACCCATACATATATGATAGCAGCGGGACAGTTTTATTATAAGTAAACCTCAATCGTTTGTATGCACCGGCAACAGCGACAATAATTACGGTTATTTTCCTAATGTTTATTACTTTTTCTTCCTCGTTAGAATAGTATATAATGTAATATTTTTCGCCGTGAACGAAATACAATAGCGTTTAATAGACGTCGCGATTTTTTTTTTTTTTGCGGTGGCGCATTTAACGATGAGAAATATTGCTTGTTAAATAACACATTTCCAGAGTAATAATTCATTTTAATAGTGTATACGAAAAATAAAACATATAAACTCGCAATCGTCGTGAATCGCAGTTTTGCACTGTGGTGGTGGTGGTTTATGTTATATATGTATCTCAGTATCTGATACGTTAAAATCGCATGGTAACGGTATCGCGAGTTTTTGAAAAGTGTTCAAATATGTGCTACGCGCGTTCCAGTAGTCCGCTATAATATTTCAAACACGCGACTTCCAACGACCTATTCTCGCCGAAATTTTCTACTCTAATTCTGTTCAAACCCTATTAACTCTTTTAATTTGTTTTAAATAAAATTAATACAGCCGAATGCGTTGAAAACGATTGTTAAATCGTATACCGTATTATTCGTATTGCATGCGAATGCGTTGAAATTCCGTTTTCACAGTACACGCGTGATTACTGAATATACAATATCAAAAAAAGAAAAACGTCAGGACTTTATACACCCATGGACACGAGGACTTTTATAATACACCTTTTCCCAATAGCGCAGCCAGCAATTCAAAATGGTGGCTTTTATTTTATGCTGATTTTTAAATAAGTGTAGTTAAACTCTTTAAAAAAAAAAAATTGAACACATTATTGTGTAACGTAAAACACGGAATAAACTCGATTAAACGGTTGAACAGCCATCGCTGTTTGCGTCCAAATGCACGCGATCATTGGCGTCGAAATAATAATAATAATGACGTTAAATAATATCCTCTAAAACCGAAAACGTCACGTCAAGATGTAATCTCTGTATTATATATTAGCCGGTTGTGTTGGCTTAAGAAAACCGCGTAACAAATTTATGTTGTCTGTACGCGTTTATCCGACGCGTACGCGATATACGACGCGTATACACATACGTGTATTTTAAAGTATCAGTTTTTTTTAGAAAACAAATCGTGGAGCTTAAACCCCGTTACAACATCTGGTTATTTATATATTTATATAAAACCCAAGAACACTGCGATCGTCATCGATTTGTTCTTCTTTTTTTGCTTCCAAAGTTCCCAAAACTGCATAACACTCCGACCACGTTTCGTGCATGTACGGTGTACATTTATAACACACAGCTTACTTATACTTAATGTCATCATCCACGGTTGTGTGACATTATACCCAATTTTATTCCCCCCCCAAAAAAATAGGGGAAAAATATGTTGTTTAAATGGCCCTATTTAAATTTAAACTGATTACAATTATAATTATGATTATAACAAGCGACGTTGCTCTATCAGATCACGAGACGATCAGAGATCAATTTTATAATGCATTCAATCGGCAGATATTCAACAGTGTTAAATTATTATTATAAAAACATCAGATACATACTATTCAGTGTACTGTAAACTACAAGTATATAAAATAATGTATTCGTTGTCGGTAAACGTTTCAGTATAAGTTGGTTTTCGAATTAGCCCGCAGGTGTAATTTTATTTCAGATAGTCGACGATGAAAAATAATCTTATTTGTTATGCGTAGTCGACGTACCTCTAAATTCGTCCGGTGCGATCGTGACTGTGGTGTGTGAGCAATTCGTAGGCAAGCTTAGTCTCTATAATTAACTATGGCTGAAATTATAAATGAAAGAGAAAAGCTGCTTCTCCGCGTGTAGGTGAACGTCTGTATTCTGCAAACACTCAGAAAACCGAGATCGATTTTTATCACGAACAGTTCTGTTCAAAACACGATAACCAAATACAGGAACGGGAAATTCAAAAGACAACCGACTGAGAAACTGAGTAGCTGCCTTAAAAGTTATTACCGCGATTTAAAGAGAAAAGCCAAGGGAAAAGTTGTAACGAAATTGCAACAAGTGCCAACAGGTCGGGTTAGCGGAGTGAAAATTTAACAAAGGCAATAGCCCGAAAACGTGTAAAAAAATATGCCTCCAAAACTATGGAAGAATATTACGAGAACCGCCAATATTGTTGTGTTATAGCGGCATTTTTTTTTTCTTTGCGAAATCACCTCCTTTTTTTCGTTTATGTCGTATAAGCGGTATAAGATTTCGCGTTTACCATATATTCGCGATATCGAAACGATTTTTGTCGACTTACCGTCGATTTTCGACGATTTTTTTGTGTAATTTATTTCCGAAAATGTGTTAACAACGGCGTACTTGTGTTGTATACTGCACGCCAAAATGAGTGTCTCGTATATGACAATAATTGAAAACTGTACACGAACCACTTGAAAAAAGTTATGACAACATTTTATTTATTTGTACGTCACACTTCTTAAACAGTTTTACTTTTTTCCCAAACTAAAAACGTATTTATATTTGATTATAATATAATAATAAGCGTATATGATAATAGTGATAACGTTTAAAACGTTTAAAAAAATTTTATTTCGAAAAAAGTAAATAATTAATGTTTTCCCTTTTATTTTCCCCACGGTTTTTGCGAACAATTTGTAAATATATTGTCACTTCCGACCCTTTAACCGGATCATCGATGCAGTGGCGCAATCGTGAGGGAAGGATTATATGGGTGTCGAATCCCGCCCACCTTTGCCTACTTTTTTTTTTTATTAGTGGGACGGAATTTTCGGAACAAAATCACAAGTGTTTCCGATCGAATTTGTACGATCAGACGATCAAAATCGTTTTATTATCTTTACACATTACCATTTCATACCCGACTAGCACGATTTATATCGTACCTATATAAGAAAACGATTTATTGGCGAACAAAGTGATTTATCGGTTTCACTGTAATTCAGACTTAGAGTGCTTAAAAATTAATGTTACTTGCGTATATCTATTTGTAGGAAAATAATTTTTAAAAAACAGTTACTCTCGAATATACAGTGTTTTTTCACTATTCAAAACTAAATAAAAATTCTATTAAAAGACTCCGAAAGAAATTTCACCGTAAACAGTGACAAAAAAAAAGAACTTTAGAAATTTAAACGCTCATAAAATAATAATAATAATAATAATCCCGGAGACCAATTTTTCAAATTTCTTCAAAATTGTTGACTTTTTATTATAAATGTGCAGAGTCTTGTTGAGTCCGCACGCATGCTACTATTATTTACTGAATATTATGTATAAATATATAATATAACGAAACAAGGAAAATTGAATTCGCCACAAACATATAGCGTGTAGTGCAATACGATTTCCCGTCTTTCTATTACATTATATTGGTATAAGTTTAAAAATTACGAATATTGCGTTAACGTTGTTTAAAACATATCATTTTCGATATCAGTTTTCGTTTGAAACACTTTTTGCGCTCGAAAAGAAAAAGCGAAAAAAAAATTTCGCGCAAATATAATAACACTAAATGACCATATTATTATCTCACACAAAACCAATTAATTCTGAATAATTTTTAATCTTCCCCCGAAATTGCGTTTGTTAAATTAACTAATTAAAAACGAAATGCGAAACAACAATAGCGCGTGTACCTATATATATATATTATAGAAACAATATATAAGACAAAGTTTTTCTTTTGCCGAAAATAATGATACTCAGCTGATCCCCCTCCTCCCCGACAGCCGGTTGAAAAGCGTTTATTATTATAAAACTAAAGAGGCTGCACGAAAAAAAAAAATATATATAAGCATATAACGAACGAAAAACGTGTATTGTAAATATTAAAATTTATTATTACACTTTTTAATATTTAACAATTTGTAATTGATTGTTCGGTGACTTTTTTTTTTCTCGGAACGAAATAATATTAAATCGATCGTCATACCAAAACGTCGTTTTCGAAATTAATTCCTTTTGTAAGATCGCGCACACACACACACAAATCCAGAGCCGTCTTAAGGTTATGTGAGGCCCAAGGGCTATTTTTTTTTTTTAAACACATATTATATTATATTAGCTATTAAAAATTATACTCTATTAATAGAAATGAAAACGCCAATTTTTATTATAATCTCTGTTATTTTATTGTTGATTTCAAAATGTTCATACATATTTTAAAATTTTAAATATCTAAGTAAAAAAAAAAAAAATCAATATATGGCATTTTGTAAATAAAGTGTGGGTCCTTAGACCTCCAGGCCCATGCCTTATTAAGACGGCGCTGCACGAAAATCTCATCACTTTTCGCATTACCGTATCAAATTATTTTATACCAAACATAATTACGTGGGCAATTATTATGTACGAGGAAAAAAAAAAGAATATAATATATAATTGGTTCGACAGCGCGGTTTAATAACCCTAAACAGGCGGCGATGTGTTGTATTTCGACGAATACGCGACGATTGAAAGTTCCGTATACGAAACATAAACCGAAAAAATAAAATAAATAATTCGTTATAGAAAATATATTATAATAACGACATAATTCTCGTTTCTCGTATATACGATTTTATATTAAATCATGACTCGACCGAATGCGAATAGTATTAAATTTAAAAAAAAATATATATATATAATAAAATACATATTTTATCCGTCAAAGTATAAAACGAGCACGGAATGTTTGGTTAGGTCAGATCAAAACGGAGTTTATTTTTACTTTATTTTTAATATACATATTTATATATATATATATATATATATATAAAGTGTCGTCAAACGATCGGCGTAAAAAAGACTTAAAAACGTTTTTAAGTCAATATCGATATAAAATGTAATCGAATATAATATATTATACACATAATAGAAAATGACTAAAAAGGGAGAACGAGTACTCGTATATACTATATTTATATGTGTGTAATATGCGTAATGTTATATTCGTAGTGCGCGTATCTTTTAAACTAACGTTTTTTTTTTCTATATTAAGAAATATACAATGTGTAAAATATTATTGTTTATTTTTCTCGTGTATAAAAATGTAGTTTGGTGATAAGATCTAAAAGGTTTCCATCGTTATGTCATTTTTTTTTTCAGTCCACGACGACGGTTGCAGAAAACTATAATAGTATAGTATATTATATACATATTTTTATTTCGTACTGTTACGTGCAGCACTCGCACGAGTTTCAGGTTACTTACTTAATATACAACACTGTAATATTTTATTTTTATCGTTAAATATATTTTCTCGCGTTAAAGTTATTATACACGTAGTATACTGTCATATTATACGTATATATAGTTTACGTATCGTCATTAATTTAGTATTCGTATTTGAATACCCTCACAAAAAAAAAATTTATTAATTCGTATCCTAAAAACTCGCAAAAAAAAAAAAAAAATCTCGAACAAAAGCATTTATATGCACTAAGAATCTTAACATATAATATAAAAAAAAAATACTCGGCAAAAAATTTAATTACGCGTGTGACTATTACTATATCGGTGTAATTTATTATATTTAAATCAATTTTATGTGAATATTTCATAATCCTAGTAAACTAGTCGAAAATTCAAACCAGAAGCCATAAAAAAATATCCGAAAACGTTGTAAAATATGCACAAAAAAACGTTCCAAAAAAAAAAAAAATGTATATACCCGTTATTACATATTATATAGAAAGGGCTGTGCTCGAAAAGCGTTGTCCGTAACTTGGAAATCCATAGTTGTCAATCGTTCCTATAGAAAATATGCGAAATTCATTGAAATCCGAACTCGTGTCATAATAATTATTTATTTATTTATTGTAAACGGGTCAAAACCCTGTATGAGTAATAGTACAGTAAATTCTTAACTTAAAAAAATATCAGAAGTAATAAGTATAACATAAAACTAAAGCTAAAATAAGAAAAACAATATTGAGAATAGAAAGAGAAGTGATAATAGTATGCAAAATAGACAATAAAAAATAATACTAAAAATAAATAATGATTAACGTGAAAAATAAACAGTTATGTAACAATAGTATAGATTCGAATAACAACTAGACTCGAAGCTGAATATACACTTTGTTTAAATATATTTCGTGAAATGAAAAAAAAGTCTACATGATCAGTAATGAGGTTGGCTAATGATAAAGCTCTAGGAAAAAATGAAGCGGAACTATAGTTGTTTTTATAAAACGGAAAAAAATTATCTCGATTTATTACAATATTTCGTTCTAATCACACTGGACTTTGTCTAAACTCAGCCGAACCCGTTAAAACTATACTGTCGTAACCAACTGGGCGGTTTATTCCCGTTTTTATTCCAATGCTCCGCGTCTAATATTTCAAAGATATGCACAGCCTGCGCACTCGCAGTATCTTTTCTTTCGAAAAAATATTTAACTCTGCGCGACTACTGCGATTCACCAAAGACAAAAGAAGAAAATACTACGTTTTTCTTTGTATACGTATAAATATATACTCGTATATTCGTCGTAAAAACTTTAAATTCTAATTTACTATATAATATTATATATTCTTTTGATATTTTCCTTTTCACTTTGTAGGTATTAATTTCCGAATGCGTGTTAATATATACTGTCTTTATATTATATACAAACAGCGGACCGTACCCGAGTCTTTATTCAAAACAAACTACTGCTTTGCTGTTCATTTATGAAAATATATGTGTTCCTTAATTTCAAAACAATCATATAATCATTTACATATATATCTACAATTTAATTTCAGAATCACTGTGTTTTTCGCGTTAAAATTATTTTATCCGTTTGTAGTAGAAAAATTTATACAAAATCGATTTCACGGGAGGGGAGAAGAAATTTTCACGTATATTCTTTGCTTGAGACTAGTGAATATTACCAGTGAATATTATTGAAATTTTAAAATTCGGTTTTCAAATCGTTTTTATAAGACGTTGGATCAACTGAATTTTAATGCGATTTTCGCGATGTAAATGATCTGTGTAAAAGATCCGCGTTTCGAAACTGTCTACAGCAAACGCGAATGGAATAATCGGTAACGATCGAATAGAAAGAAAAAAAACAATTATATTTAAAAACCACTCGCTACCTTCCCTGGGGAATATTTATTGAAATTAAAAACATATTATATATATCTATATAATTATAGTAATATTATTATTAAAAGTTGGAACGATTTCGATTAATGTCATTTGGCGCATATAATTCAGAATAAAAAAAAAAATTTTAAATGAAAAAGAAAAGCGGGTTTGCGAGAAAAAAAACGGTATGCGAACGTATTCTGCTTTTATTTTATAACGAATTGACGTAAAAATGTGTGTATTTGTCGTTAATATAATAGCCGAAATCAACTAAAACGTCATGTATAACAGTGAAAGAACGTAAAGGTGAAAATTTTTTTTTTTAGTTTTAAACGTCCAATTTTAACGAATTTCGTGTAAATATAGCAACATTAGTCTGTCCATATATTTTATAAAAGCGGTCTCTATGACTGTAATAAAATTTAAAAAATAATATTAAAATGGCGTAATATTTTTTCGAAAATCGACGCAAACAAAAAAAAAAAAAATTGTTTAATGGTTTATCGTCAATAAGACGTTCAAATATATTGTCAATACACGAAATTAACATCGGTGCGTATATATAGTAAAAACGAGTTTCGATATTTTACGATTGCTATATAATAATATATTGCATTGAAATTATATTCGTAAACATTAACTTCTGGTCGACTTACTTACGATCACTCAACGGTTACTTTCTGAACATAAGGGATATATACTAAATATGTGTGTGTGTGTGTGTGTGTGTGTGTGTGTGGAATGTATACATAAAAAGTTTTTTTATATATATATTTTTTTTTAGGTATAGCTGCGATATATTATGTGAGATTTTTCTACTCGACCTTCGTTACGTCGATAAAAACTTTTTTTACGAACCCTCTTAAGTTAACGAATATGCAAAACATTATACATTTAGCACAAGTCATTGCCTGTTTGCACGATAAAATGGCGATTTTTTTTTTTATTATTATTATTATTATTATTTTGTCGAGATACGCGAATACACATTTCAGTAACGCCTGATCCGTTTCATTCGATAAATTATCGCCGACGTTATTTCGTGTCGAACACGCTTTTCGAAAAAAAAAATATATATATGAAATATAAACAATAAATATATTGCTTGTACGAGAGCGTGTATGATATTTTATTATAAAGTCTTTCTGTATATACTAATAATAATAATAATAATATTTAATTGAATGATCGTGCGGTAACGTAAATTGTTTTTTTAAAAAAAACCACCGAAGAACGACGGCGGAGTGTATCACCGTAGAACCGAAGTAGTATAATTTTACCATTAAATCCGGAGTGGTATTATATTATATAATATGATGTCATTCTGAATAGACCATAGATGCTCATATAATAATTTCACAACCGCGTACTCAGTTTGTACATATTTGTCGGAAAATCGACTGTACGTTTTGTAATCCCGTTATACTATACGGTAAAAATTATTTATTAATCAAAAATTGTTAATTAACAAATTCGTATATATATAGCTGTATATTTAAAATCAAGCCAAAGATTATTATGAAAAATAAAGATACATATAATTAAATACAATCAATAGAATACATTTAGAAAAATCTAAGAAAATATTTTTAAGAAACCTAAAAAATAATACAATTAATTTATTTTAGTATAAAATATCGAAATACGTTTTCGGAAAAATTCTCTGAAATATTATTAATAATGCAAATAATATTAAAATCGCCGTCAGTACTATTAATAATAATTTAATTAAACAAATAAATTACAAAAAAAAAAAAAAAAAGATTTTCAAATAATAATTATAACAGATTTAATTATCCTGACGTAGCGTTATATTAAATTTGTATAGCGTGGTAAAAGAAATAGACATTTCAATACAAAATACGTATAAAGAATAATTTTCTGAAATAATATTTTTGAAAAAAAGCTAATCCGAATCCAAATTTTGCTAAACTCGTTTTAGAAAATAATCATACGTACTATTACTTAATACGGATGATGATTTAGAAATTTTAAATATAGGTACACATTTATTATTTACGATTATTAATTTATGGTTTTTATATTTTATTTCTATTCCTTTCGCATATCCTTTTTTTTGTCGTTTTTAATATTTTTCTATAAACATATTATAATCGTTAAATTAAATATATAAATATATTACGCGGCGACTATACGCGCTCGTTATAATAAACCGCCACTATATACCAGTGTTTATAATGTATTTAGCTAATCTAAAGTGTATATAAAAGAGCAAAGTATTTTAAAAGCGCTTTAAATACAATTATATTTCGTAAACGCAATAATATTTTAACGCAATTACACGTGCAAACGTTGAATACTATTTAAATGTTTATAATATCTATATTGCCACGGCGCCAGTGTATAATATGGAATCCCACAAATTAGGTGCTCGTCAGCACGGTATGGCGATTTTACGCATTTAAATGATACTTAGTGTACATTTTACAAAAATTAGCTAATACCTATATAAACTCGTTCACGAACCCGGGGGATTACGTATCGCGCGCGTTGAATTTTCTTTATATAAAAATTATTTTTCTAGGTAGGCCTTATTATTATTTCCGTATATATAGTCTTGCTTTAGTTTCCTTTTTTTTTTTTGAAAATACTTTTGATTTTAAGAACCTACTTAATTTATTTTTAGTTTTATTTTTGAACGCTATATGTTAAAATATAACACGTTACTTATTGTTTTACAAATACCGTTATCCTTAGTCGTATTAGATATATTTAATTATAAAATATTTATCGATCAATAATTGATAATAATCGATTATTCAATAATTGATTCCTTAATTATTATTAAGGAAAGGAATTAATCGAAATTGATTATATTACATAGTTTACATAATACCATATAGTTGATTTAAAAGTCGCCCGGCGTATAATCCCGGATTCTCCCGGACACTATATACGTGTACCGATTTTGTAAATAAGTATACCCTTAAAAAAAAAGATCTTTCGGGAAGCTTCGACATATCGGATTTAAAATTCAATTAAAATTGTGAAAATACCGCAAATTTTATAAATTTCATAAAAAGAATAAAAAAAATATTGCGAAAAATTTTAGACATAATGTATGGTTCACAGCGACTCGACCAAATACACAACCGAACAATCCAGAAAAAAAAACAAGTTGAGAAAACTTACGAACGTGCCAAGTTTCACATATACTACTCGTAATTTGATTGAATTATTTTTTTGGTTTTTCACTTACATCTTCCTCCATAGCTTATGTGTATAGTAAATCTTTTTCTATAAATCTTCTTTTTACTTTTTTTTACAGTAGCCAAAACTACGTTAGAAATATTAATTTTTTACATACGCGTTGAACGTCTGAATAATTAATTTTTACACAGCCGAATTTCGGTAAAACGACGTTCTTTTTCCGCGAGAATTTGCGTAGAGCCATTTTTTATTTTTCTCGTTATTTCCGTATTGTATGACTTTATTTCAAGTCCCTGAATCTGATCTACACAATAATTATTTAAAGAAAAAAAATGTTTTATGTATTGCGTTCTCTATATTCTTTTTTTATTTTAGTACACTCAATATATTTGTACTGTTGGCGTATCTGAACAGGCAAAATGATAATTCAGCCCCCCCCCCTAGGAAAATTTCAGAGAGCACAATAATGTGTCCTCTTACAATTACGCCACTGAAAAGACCGATACAGGACGGACGAAAATAACGAATATTAAATTTACTAAATCTGGTATTCTACGCTAATTTTTTTTTTACACGGTTATTTTCTAAAAAATTTAAATTTCATTGATTTTAACGTTTTACCTCGAGTCTCGCTTTATATTTATATACATTAAACTGTTATTAATATTAAATAATATCGCTCACTGTGGGCTTTAAACCGGGTAATCAACAACATTATTTAACAACTGGTGGTTTAACATTTTTTTCCACGCGTTTTCCCGTTTAGAAAAGTAAAAATAATCCGGTAACCCTATATAATATATAATATAAAGACTGCACACCGTGCGCGCTTACATGTATAATGTACCGTACAGTCAATGCACGTGACACGACAGTCAACCATACACGAAAGGAATTTTTGACGGATGTGGTCCGATAAGGATATTATCCTCGATGAATTTGGTCCATCGTACTGCAGGGTCTTTCGTTACGCTCACTAAAGTAAAATTCCTTTAACTTTCCCGGAGCTTATCTTCTTTAATCCTCTGATGAGTACGGTAAGAAATTCGTTGATTTTCGTGTTTTCGACCGAATCCTCCGGTCTTTCAAGACATTCTGAAAGATCTGCGGATTCAATAATCAATTATCATTACTATATACGTTTATAAATCAATATAAAATAATTGATTTTTAATGTGCTGTGTAGTTACGCGTTATATTAAACAATTATTATAATAATAAATTTGTATATGGTATACTTAAATACACAGTAAAGCGAAAGAGTATTGCGTAAAATAAAGAAAAAACATAAAAGTTGTTGTATTAAGCGTGTTTATTTACTACCGGGTTCGACAAAAAGTCACCATCGAGTATATTGAACACAAATAAAAATATATATTTTTCAGTATTTTTTCTTTTTACTAAATACCCGATGATGGCTTCTTGTCCAAACCGGTAGCAAATAAACACACTAAATACAACAACTTTTACGTTTTTTTTTCGTTATTTTACGTAATATTCTTCGGTTTTATTGTATATTTAAATATAAAAATTTTATTTTTTTTTTTTGCATATCCTTTTCATTCTTTATTCGGATTTCTGTTCTTTTTTTTCACTACTCTATTTAATTATTATAAATATTTGTCGACAAAGTAATATGAAACAATAGTAACTGCTAATATAATGCAAGTTAAAAAATAGTAATAATATTATTTTTCGGTAAAATCTCGTCGCTGATGTACGAGAGCCAGAAAATTAAAAAAAAAAACGAAAGATATTTTAAGATAAGAAATTAATGTGTTTGTCCGCTATAATTATTACAAGACCCGTTCGGATCCGTACGCGCATTAACGGCGGAACCGTGATCGGACCGACCGTGCAGGATTTTTCATTTTACTCGAGGATTGAATCCTTTGAATTTCACGCGCGAGAAGAAGGACTTTTCGCGGAGCATTAAAATAATCCGCCCGGGACCGAATCCGCTGAAAAATCCTCTCGCGTATACCTACGGGAATGGGTGACTATATTACACTAGGCGGAACAAGATAATAACATAATATTGCGCGTAACGCTTTAGCGTACGCGGTGTACGAACAGTTTATCAAGCCAATAATACACAGATTTGAATCTGAAAAGTTAACCGACAACGCCAACGGCCAACGCGGCATTCGTATTAAATCGTATTAAAATATCGTCATAACTCGTGCACGTATGATTAACGTTTGAAACGCATTAATAAACTAAATTAACCTCGCAGAGGATTCGCAAATAATCAAAGTTTTTTGTATTACGAAATATTATTCGGAAACACAAAATAATCACAGCTCGCGTATACAGCGTGTAATATATTATGCAGTGGTCAAAGTGGCAGGGGTGATATGAGGGGATACCATACTTCCACTTTTTTTTAGTTAGCATATCCCGTCCCCACCCCACTTTTTTGGTTTAAAATTATTCATCTCTCTTGGATTTAGAAAAAAAATTTTTTTTATAATTCGTAATTGAAGGGTCCCGCAAAGCAAGAACCAGGTATCTCCACTTTTTTTCGAAATTTATTTTTGTACATTATCTGATAACGAAAAACTTTGTTTACAGTTTGGTGCAATAACCAAATAAATCCGTCCGTTAGGTGTTGGCTAATATCATGAAAAACTAAATTTGTTCGTTTCAATGCGATAACCAGGTATCTCCCAGTTATTTTTTCTTTGTTTTTGTTAAAAAACGTGCTTAAGATTATGTAAAATGTAATTTTATATAATATGTATGGAAGATTTAAATCTTAATTATTATAATTATAATTGAATTAATTTTTAAATTTCAAGAACTATTTGTTTTTCTAAAATATTAACATTCAGTAGATATATAAACGTCACTTAATCACAATCATAAGAAATATAGTTCACCATCAATAAGCACCGCGTGTTAAAGCCTTTTGTTAAATATATCCTTTTTTTTTTTGCTTATTTTCAACAATACGGACCATTCACAACTTTGCCCCCCCCCCTTTCAAAACTTGAAATGAAGACACTGCTTCCATCCTCTCACTTATCTTGATCCACTTCGATCGCTAAATATATGCAGTGGCGTAGATACGATTTTTTTCTAGGGGTTGGGAAGGAATTTCTACAAATATTTGATCAAATTTGTATTTATAAAGTGATTTTTAATGAAAAAAATCCCCCGCGTGATTAAAGTTAACTCTCCGATTGTTCTATAGTACAGTGGTTCCCAAACTTTTTATAGGTGCGAATCACTTCTGAACATTTTCAAATTTAAATGTTTCACCCGAATCAATTACTTTCTTTTTTCTTCTGAAATATGGATAATTAGAATATTAACAATATATATGCTTTAATAAAAATAATTTATATATATATAGTTGTAATAACGTTGTATAAAGTAATAATAGAATATAAAATATTAAAATTTAATTTTAAGAAAAAAATTTCTGGGAGGGGTCTAAACCCTAAAACCCCACCTCCCTTGGCTACGGCCTTGTAGCACACAAAAAAAGGATACAAAAAAAAATTTAAAGGCGGATAATAAGTGTTGAAAATTTCGAAGAGACGGGTGCAGCGAACGAAAAATAACCACGAGGAAGTCAACGTACTCCTCAACAGATACCGTCAACGGCAGCTCTTCGGGTCCCCGATTTATTTCCCCTTCCCCCCTGAGAAAACCGAGAAAAATTCGCTGCCATTTCTACGGAGACGTTGCAAAGTGCACAATGTCGAGCCATTGCCGTCCATTACAAATGCTAATTTTTTAAAGAAATTGATTTCTTTTTTCGTTTGTCTAATTATCATTATAGTGGCGTATGATTTACTTTTTATTTTCAAAAATGAAATTTGGAAATACTTTTTTTTACGAGAAATATTTCACGTTTTCCCGTTTCCCCGAACAAATCCCGTGCGAATATCAAGAAAATATCACTTTTGGCCCTTTGGCTTACGCTATAATATGCCGAGCTTATAATATGGAAAGGCGTGTCAGACGTTTCGATATAACACATTAATGCGTTCACACGCCACGGTTGGCAGTTTCTCGTGTTGTTTCTCGGGTCTCTCGCTAGCTTATACGTGGAAATTCGCGGTACTGCTGTTGCTGCGGTAATACGTCTTCGAGAAACCTTTCAGGTCTAGTTGCCGTTTACACGCGGACGACGACAAACGATCAAAATAATCATGTACATTCCAAAACCCAACGGTTTATATAATAATTGTTCATTTTTTTTCATCTTGTTCCGAAATTCAAAGTTACCGACCGAATTTCCAGTCGATTTTTCCGTTTGATATTAATTCTTCTCAGTAATCGGTATCGGAGAGTTTACGATAACAGAGACCTTTCTGTATTCCAAGTCAATTTACTATTTTTTTTTATCGGTATCATTATATATCCGTTCATTTTTTTCTATCGTTTAAATTCATAACGCGTTTTACGCCAGCCTACAAATAACTGTGTCACGGAAACTCGTATTTTATGTGTGTAAGAATAAAAAGTAAGGACGTAGGTATATTTTGAAAACGCCTGTTTAAATTATACGTCATAACAGGTACCGATCATTTTTGGTAACACAGGAATAACGTCGCAATCATATTCCGTTATTCAACGCAATCTAAATATTTCATACAGTCATATGAAAATATCATAATATTTGACCGAATTAATGTCAGAAGTAACGTTTACGATCGTCACATTAGGACGTTGTCAATAACCATTTTATCGACGTTCTCAAGCATTGAGATTTGAGACAGTTACCTGTCTCAGTCGTTTAAAATTCCGGTATCTAATTTCACGACGTTTATTTTTCCGAGTTGTTTCTGTTACTTGTTTATGCCTTACGCCCGTGGTTTGATTGTTTTAAATCAAATAGTAAAACTATCAAAAAACGACTATTCAGAGACCACCACTAACTCAGTGGATATATATAAAAAAAACGTGAAAATCGTTCTTGTGATGACAATACTGAACTATCCGTGCTAAAAATGTACACGTATCTGATTCATCTGTTTTTTTTTTAAACGATAACCAACCACAAACTTCAAATTCAAATACTAACGTAATAGAATCGTCAGCGTTGTCGACACTAATTAACGAATCAACGACTGATGTGAGTCAAACTACATTTCATATTCGAGTTTCCGATGACACGTATACAGTATAGACACGGGAAACTTTTTAAGGACATCAGACCCAAACATTATCTGATCGCGTTAAATAATTAACACGGGTAATATACCGCCTAATGATTTCATATATCCATTTACATTAGATACGATCAAAATATATTAACTAAAAAAAACTTATTTTGAACAATACAAACGGCCCACACCCCCCAAAAAAAAAAAAATGTTTCACGAGTACGCCGCTGGTACCACCTACCCGGTCTTTTTATACTTTTTATTCGTGAGAAAATCGAGAATTTTTTTTCATACAAATTTTTTATTCCCTCCCACAGCTTTCCAAATCGATCTCCGACTATACACAATCGCAGTTCGCGCGAAACGAAACGCTAAAACAGAAATATTATACGCAACGAGTTTATATTGAACTTTACGCGCGCACAATATCGCCTAGACCATTTACACTATACGTTTTTCTTTTGATATCACTCGAATCGCAAAAGGCGTATAATATAATATACACTATAGTATATCAATATTATTCGTGCACGAAATTCGCGTCGATTCGTGGATACAATAAAATCTTTAATATAAAATCCGAATGAAATTTTATTTCCATACGTCTGAAGACGATATATTTCAGCGAAACGAATTTCGCGCGTTGCAAAACACTTGTAAAAACGTGTATATTTCACATTTAATAACACACACACACACATATATATATATATATATTTATATATATATATATATATATATATATATATATAGTGGCGAAACGAATACAATAAAAACAAATCTGTTTAAACGCGTATATTCCGTAGATATCGATGGAAAAAAAAACTATTTTTTTTTTTTTGAAAACCAAATGCGAGGTTGTAAACGCGATTTTTCGCCGTTTAATTTCGAAACGAAATTTTTCTTATAGATTTCTGTCGTTTAAACCGAATATAAAACAATATCAGACGATCGTCGAAGCGGTTTTTCGAATCGCTATAAAGTTTTGAAAATAATTTCTTAGAAAACATAATGCGTCGAGTATGAGCTGGTTAAGAAAGCGCAACGACAATTAATTCCAGCTGTTAAAACGCGTTTCCATATTTTTTCATAATACGATCGTGATAATTATGTCGAGAATGGAATTGAAAAAAAGTTTAAAAATCGCTTTGGACAATAATTACGCGTATCATAATATTGAATTTTTTTTTTATATAATATTTTCAAAATGTTTCGCTTGCGTACATGTAGCTATTATTAGAGCTCTGATTTCGACGCATTCGTATATTTTGTTCTGAAATGCTCGACACGACGCTTTCCAAGACGCAAACGTGTTTTGAGTACTACGCTAGTGTAGCAACGAACTTTATTTTGCGAGCATTTTTAACCTATTTCCATAGTAACATAACGCGAAAAAAAAATTTAAAAAAAATTAAAACGATTTATTCAATTAGAATTTGTTTTTTTTTTTTTTAATTTCTGTTTCACATCGAATTACACGCGGGTCGAACTTAATTTTATTTTTTTAATAAAATTTAACTAAATATTTAATTATATTGTATAATGATATAATTTTAAAATTATATAAATAAATAATTATACACACACACACGTGTATTTCGTTACTTTTAATAATAAAAATTTAATTTTTTTTTTTTGATAACATTTTTTTAGGGTATATTTAGGGCGGATTAAAATCCGTGTCCTATAGTTATTATATCGAAAAAAAAAAAAAACTAAAACCGTACTTTATAATAAAACGGACACATTTAGTGGCAATATAATAATACAGTGTTGGAAAGGGAACGTTTTAAAATTAAAATATAGTAACAAAACAGTTCGTTTTCGAACGACGATAGGTCATTAGCACGTAATATATTATATATATATATATATTTACAACTTATAATAATACTTTAGTTATATACACACGCATAATATTTTCCAATTTAAACTCTTTCACAACGACTGCGTAATCGCCGTGCGATACGAACGGTTAACTAAATACTTGAAATAACATTCAAAGAAGATTATAGGAAATTGTCGCGTGTAAATTATTATTTGTTCGCCGGGTTATTTATTCTGTAAACAGCAATCCGTTACAATCCATACTGTTGTACTGTTTAACGATTTAAATCTTTTTAAGCGACAGCACGAGCGTACGCGTACAACAGGCGCGACAGTCGCAATATTTTTCACGATAATAATTATTGTTTGCGTGAAATTTCACGAGAAACGTAATATTTGAACGTATAAGAGTTTTCGTTTATTTACCGTCCCTGTATATTTTCATAGAGTTTGTGTGCGGGAAAAAAAAGGTCCCGTAAAGTTAATTTTTTAACGTTAATTGCTGTACCTACGTATAGTATTGAATTTTTCAACGAGATTAAAAAAAATTATTTAATATCGGTAAATATTACGAGACGGCGCGAGATTCGCTCGTACGTATAACGTTGAACTACGTAATACTTACAAAGTATACGATTATTTTAATATTTATATAACTGTAGCTTACGTATTATATATATATATATATATATATATGCGTACAATGAAGTTATAGTGTATATATTATAATGAGGAGGAAAAAAGTTTTAACGATGGACCACCATAATATAACTACTACGGTAACAACGTATTATTATTAAAGTTTTACGTCCAACAATTATATTTGTGTATAGCGGGTTTTACGTTTTGAAAGTAACTATGTAATATTGATTTTATACATTTTTATTATTATTATTATTATTATTATTATTGTACGCGATTGCGTATAAATATTATAAAATTACTAGATCGAAACAAATAGAAAATTTAGACTAAAACTTTCTATTTTTCTTTTTTATTGAGAAAAAACAGAGCTTTGGCCAATCGGCATTGTGACTCAATATTTATAACATACATATGTTAATGGTAAACATAAAGAATAAAAAGAAAAAGAGAAAAACTAGACTAAAACTTATAAAAAAAAAAAAAAAATGTCCAACCACAACACGTAGTTATATTACTCAATAATACACGCGAGTTCAAATTGTTGTACGATTTTCCATATTCGTTAATACGACCAAAAAAAAAAAAACTACTTTCACTGTTTTATTATAAAAAAAAATAGCTTTCGTCGGGCGTTTGAAAAATCCCATATTGCGATATAAATTACATAATATGTCATATGCCTCTGCGTGTAGTACCTACTGCAGTAATAATAACGTTTACGTATCTATATATTCGTAAATTATTGAGAATATTTATGAACTTCGTAGTGAATATTTTATAGTTTCGAACAAATTTCCGACACTACACATAATAGGTAATATACAAAATAATTTGGACCAGCAGCAGCAGCAGCAGCTAATCCGTCACACAAATTTCGTCCGAACACCGGCAATAATATTTTTGCGGATAATAATTTTTTGATGTGTAATACTTTGAACAACACGACCGATAACGACGACGATTTCAAATTTTCGTTTTAAAACAGCGTGTCACACTATGCTATATATATATATAAGAATTAAATTGTCAAAATCAGGGAAATAAGTGTATTTTTTATATGGAATTTTTTTCTAAGTATGCGTAAGATTTGCTTGCATTTCAATTATAGTGTTTTCTCATTTTGTGTAAACTTATATTTTTTCCTGTACCGCGGATTCCTACGGATTTGTTGGAATCGTTTTAAATATACGTATTTTGTTTTTTTAATCTCGTATTCGGTCGAGAACAAACGGAACCAAAGCGAATTGGAAAACATAAAATTCTTTTCGTCCCTCACCTCTCTCACATATAATATGATATTTTCGAATAATCGCGGCAGTGATCGCGAATAATCTTCTTATAGTACGCCGTTTCTATATTTTTAATCCGCAACCAACTCTAGTCGTTATACGTATGCGCACATGCGCGAAACAGAGTATTCGTTGGCGACCCAATCGATTCGATAAAATCCAATAAAACCCGATTTCAACAGTACGACATTATCTTTATTGGAGAACTTCATATCGTTTTGTAATATGTAGAGAGAACGTTATATCCACGTTTCCGTTCATACGTATACAAACGACAATACTCTGGCAAAATCACGGTGCCTAAACAAATATTTTAATCGGAGCGTTAAGGTCAATATATATGTATTATATACGCCGATAAATTTTCGAGAGGTTTTTTTAAAGTACTTTTATACTGATATTCAACGAAAAATAGTGGAACTTGTTAAAAAAAAAAAAATGACATCAGTTTTTATCATTCGTTTACTTATTATATAAAATGCGTTTTAGTTCAAACCGTCTGAACGACATCAACTGTTTATTCACTTCTACACCGTTAATCGTAAGAATAAAATACTTTTGCACCGCTACATTTGAAGTGATACCAAATGTTGTCGCTTAAACGGCGTGCCACGTTGAAATACGTATTCGATGGACTATTGGCACATTTATAGGATTTACAAAACGTTTACGAACAATAATTTCGCCAATATTGATTTACAAATTTCGAAAAATAAAAGAAACTTCCGATGTCACCTGTAGATTGCACACAAAACCTAAATGCCCAAAAGGTGCTCCACACTCTATTTGTACCAATGTCTGCCGCCATCAGTGATATACAACGCTCTGCAGTTAACTGCAAAGCATCCGGATGTGGTGACGGAGAAAAAATTGCAAAGTACCCGTGAACGTTTAACAATTTTTATGTTGAATAGTCGCCGTTTATGGCGTATATTATATTAATGGCAAAAAAATTGTCTAGTCGTTCGCACGATATAACACAATATAGACTATAGGGTATCCCGTAGAAACAATTTGTGCGGTACTTATCTTTTTTTTTTATTATTATTATAAACGAAATGTTTTTTATACAAATCATTTTTCACAATGAGACGTGGTGAAACGTCGCATTTGCAGAGAAATTCTTATGCATCCACAAAAAAACTGATTGTGCGTTAACGGGTAGGTCTTGGTCCAGAGATGTGGTTTAGGGTTCCGGAACTGAAGCGGCAAATTCAACGTGCAGCCATTGAAAGAATTTTGTGAATTCCATGGTATAGACGGTGTTAAATTTCGTATTTGTTTCTATTTTAATTTGTGATAAAACAACAATGACTCGATTAACATTCGGGGACGACAACGAATAAAATTGACCTTTTCGAAATCCGAATAAAACCGTGAAGTTAGTTTTTTTACTCAACAACGTAACACGGAGATTTTTTTTTATTTTCAAAATGCTTAATACAAAAATAAATATTCATTGAAGCGGATTCGAAGTCGAAACTTTCACTTCTCTCGAAAAGCAAAAATTATCCGCTCCGTTTTTCTCAGCAACTACTGCGCTGCGATCGTCATGAAACCTTTCACATAATTTTCCGTAATTTTGATCGGGACGAAATCCGAATTTCAAATTGTCAAATAATGTGTTGGCTGTTCACACCGGAAATTTTATCATCAAAAGTGTGTGCATTATACGCGTAACATTGTTAACCGCGGTTACCGCGTGTTACCGTGGAGACCATAATATATATATATACACAATCGACAAACACTGCGTGTAAAAAAATTTGAAACTCATAATAGGCCACCAACACTATCTTCTTCTTCTTTAAGTTCCTACTCGTTTCGGGTATTGGATATCATATTGACAATGTTGTCCCTGTCAAGTGATACTCGCGAAATAAATCAATTGACGTTTTCTTATAGGTACCAGTCGTGAAGATTCTTTAGCCAGGATATTCGTCTTCTTCCCACACTACTTTTTCCTTCGATTTTGCCTTGTAATATAAGGTGGAGTATTTTGTGTCATTGATTATTCCTCATGATATGTCCCATGTATTCTAGCTTCTGGTCTTTTACTGTTGTCAAAAGTTCCTTCTCTTTTCCCATCCTTTCCAGTACACTTTGATCAGTAATTCGATCTGTCCATGAATTTTTTTGTATTCGCCTATATAACCATATCTCAAAAGCTTCAACTTTCTTACATGTTAACTGTGTTAGTGTCCAGATTTTGACTCCATATAGTAATACAGAGAATACATAACACCTTAACAGTCTGATTTTTGTATTAAGAGACAGATCGTGACAATTGAATACTTTCGACATTTTACGAAAAGCTTCCCTAGCTCTTTCAATTCTGCATTTTATTTCTAATGAAGGATCCCAATCGTCATTTATTAGGGCCCTTTCACACGCAGCCACTCGCAGCGCCACTCTGTGTATGATGGAAATAGCCGGGGAGATATGGGATGCTTTCACACACGACCACAGCCACAAAAAGTGGCGCTGCAAACGGTGACGGTGGTTGCCTTCGTCGCAAAACGCGGCGTTTAAAAGTGGCCCTGCTCGTGTCAAAACATATTCTTAGATTGGACGTTTTACATGTAACTGCTGTGGCGCGACTATTTGTGTGACGCGTTCGTGGCGCGTTAGTAGCGTGTTTGAAATTCCGGAAAGAAGCTCTTCAAATGTATTTTTTGACATACGAAAATATAAGAAAAATATCTCATCATCTTCTTGTAAATCGTCAAACAATGTATGGAATAGTCCTCGATTCGGTCTTTCTAAAAGTGATGGATATACCCAGAATCTTCTTGGTCTATTTCTGTGATTTTTTTTTTTCATCAATAGCATAGCTAACAGTAAGTCACTTTCCACGTCCATTTCGAAACTGATACAGTAAACTGAATGTAATACTCTCACATTCACAAAACTACCAACGCGCGTTCGTGGCGCGTTCATGGCGCGTTAGTCGCGCTGTTAGAAAAGAGTGGCGCCACAAAAAGTGGCGCTGCAAGTGGCTACGTGTTAAGTCACCCTTATTGTTCCGAGGTAATTAAATGTTTGTACTTGTTATATACGTTTATTTTTAATTATTAAATTTTCTCCTAAGTTATGATCCTATGATACTATCATAAACTTCGTTTTCTTTAAATTTAGAGTCAAACCATATTTATAAACCAACACTATACACAATTCCAATATTGTCATTTGACTGTTATGCTATTAGCATTCACAAGTTTCAAGGTCTTTGGAAAAATATGTGACTATTATAATCAGACACCATCTGAATTTGTAGCGGGAATTTCTTACGTTACCCCTTGCTTCGCCGAGTGCGCACTCTGTTCGACCATATAGCTTTTCTGTTCACCGACTACTCAGCATAAAGTGTAATAAAGTATAGTGACCTGCAGGATGACGCTTAAGTGAATTACTTAGATAAAGATTTTAGAGTTTTGTTATTACTATAAATTCGAAAGCAATGATAAAATGATGAAAAATTTAAATTCGATAAAACGATTCTGAGTGGAGTTTCGGCGTTTAATATTATTTATCGTTATTAATATAAAATTTGAAATGGATATAAAAAAAAAATTGCGACTAACTGTTTTCAAGATTTTTTTTGATTATATAGTTAAAGTAACATGAGTCTGACATTGTATTACATTTTTAAGCTTTAAAACCAAAAACTGGCTCTTTTAATGAATTAAATACGTCAACATCTGTAATTGCAATAAATAACCCAAAATTTCAAGAAATTTTTTGGAATTTTTTTTTCATTAAAACAGTATAAAATTACGTATTTGGTGAGTATTTCAATTTTCTACGATTATTAGTTTTAAAAATTACGAAGAAATAACGATAATCGATTTTGACGAAATCGCGTTTTTACCCCGTTTTTATATGTGATGTTTCGGTAGTTTTTTTTGACACTTGAAAAAAGTATTGAGAAATTCGAAAAATGACACCTCTCTTAAATAACTCCGGATTAGATGCAGTTTGCTACCTAAAACCGTGTATGAGTGTAGAAAGATCGGTGCACTCCTTCTGGTATAATTTTTGATTACAGTCATAAAAATTTCTATAAAAAAAAACATATCGTTGTATACAGTGGCGTGCTCAGGGGGAGGTTAGGGGTTATATCCCCCTCCCATTGTCTTTTTTGCCGACCTACAGAAAACAACTTATTAGTTATAAGAGCTGTTTTAGAGTCATTACTTAATACTTTTTATTAGTTATTAGCAAAAAATTATTACTTATGAGTTATGACAATAAACATTTACTAGACATAACGTATGTTATGTTAATTGAACAACTTGGTATTAGTGTGTTATAATTTAAATTCATTTTAATTATAGAACAATTTACAAATGTACACAATTATAAGCTAGAAACGATTTTGGAGAGCTTGAAACATAAACATTTGAGTTTATTTGGTATTACCATGACAATTTATTAAAATGTATTATTACTATTTACTTATAACATCCCCCTCCCATTGAAAATTTCTGGGCACGCTGCTGGTTGTATAACTAATACATTCCTCACTCCGCTCAGAATCGAACAAAATATTTGAGCAAAACCGCGAAGAACTGTAACGTTTAGAACAATTGCAATTTATAGATTGTAACGTGTACATGTAATAATAGAGTATATATAGACTAAACCAATTCCGTTTTAGTTTAAATAATGACTGCTGCGATTCAGAAGGATCTGAGGAGAGATCGTCTAGTCAATACGATATCGCTTTACGGCTTTTTTATTCTTCAGATTTTAATGTAAAAATAGAATTACACTACAAGTTTTTGAAATGATTTTATTTAAAATTATGACGATTCTCTACTGTATTCTACAGTGAAATTCAATAAGGAAACAGAATCGCGTAAAAACATTTTCAAAAAAAAAAATCTCAACCAAACACATAGCAATTTTTTTTTATATGTATATACTCGTACGGACGATCCGCCCCTAACGCATCACTCCGGTATACAACAGTACGATTTTATCATACTGAGACCGCAGACACTTCGAAGTTGAACGAGTGAAGGTACAATGCTTGAAACAATACGAGCAGATAGAAGTTCCACGACCGGCAGAGAAGTTGGCGACTATGATCGCGCGTACATAAGCGTGGATGAGGTGAAGAATTCTTTCCAGAACGTGTTGACGATTTGTTTGACGGCTACCAGCGACGACGATACTATGTACTTCAATTCTCTGGACGATATGGTCGGATGAAGATTCGGCTTTTTGAAGCACAACTACGACTAGAACAAGTACCAGGCCCATCGTTCCTGCAAAAAGCGAACGGCATTTGAAGAGAGAGAAATTCACCGACTGATTCGTTTTTCCAAAGGAATACAGGTTTACATTCATATCTTTACTCGATGCTGAGCTAGGGTGACCATACGTCTCGTTTAAAAGATGGAAAACTCCTAACGGGACGTTTTTATCCCCCTTTTTTAAATAAGTTCCGTTTATTTTCCGTTTTTTTTACTTTTGTGTATAGTCGAAAAAATCGCGAACCAATCAATAATATTACATGATTTAGACGCGTGTGGTGCTGACGTCCGAGGAAGTGTAAAATATTTATTTTATTACAAAACGCGCGTAATAAAATGTCGAGAACGAAATGCGGATAAAAAATTTAAATGCAAGAGAAAAAAATTAGTAACTACTAAAGTCCAACGTGAAATATTTGAAACGTTAGAGAAAAAGGAAATATTTCAATAAAAAAAACGTTATCGAATATTCTTCACTTGCCCCCGGAATAAACGGGATTAATAAAAACGAATGTATATTTTCATAAAAAAACCCTCTAAATATCGATATAATTATTATTTTAAAAATTTTACATCTACGTATATTTTCGTGAATTTCTTTTGAGCGCACGGTACTGTCCAGTGACGTAAGTATTCTTTAAGAGAAATACGAATAATACGCGAGTGAAATTTAAATTATAAACCGTCGTAACGTGTAAAAAAAAATAATTACTCCTGTAACATTTTATTACGTGTTTATCCGTGATTTTTGTGTAAAAAAAAATCGCGGTGTTTTGATTAAAATATGAGTCCCGTTTTTTTTTTTAATTCTTAAATACGGTCACCCTAGACTGGAATATATGATAGTTATTAAGCTCAAAAGTTAAAACTGACTCGACTTTTTAACTCGACGGATTTTAAGTCCGTTAAGTTTTGATATTCAGTCAACTCGATTTTTTTCGCACTTTTTTTTTTATTATTTTCATTATTTAAACCGATTTATTACAATACGAATTTCCATTGCTGAACGTGTTTATACGTGTGAACGATCAGTGTTACGTCGGTATTTGCCTCGTGCACACTTTCGTCTCGATCTTGCCGTTTTTTTTCTTCTTTGAAAACGCTGTTTTCACGCGAATTCCGTTTTCGACTTATCGCCGTGTAATTAAATCAATCGAATTTACCCCGTTCATTTTCTGCCACGTTCAGCGAGTGAATTGTATCGGAAAACCGCAGTTAAATTTTTCAATCCTTACAATATCATTTTACGGCCGAATTCGACCGTTCAACGTTCGAACCCGTACTCTAAAATAGTTAAATGTTCTGATTTCACTTGCCTGACATAGACTTGTCATTTTGTAGTCCATATATAGAACACTTTGCTGCGATCAGCCGTTCGTTAGACATCTCCTCGATGGATGTATCGATATCGTGTCGGAACGAATGCGGGAAACTCGGTTTTAGAACACCTTATTAATATACGTGTACCGCGCGGAAATACAAATATTATAAAAATAAGATAGTGTTTAACGAAAACGTTTTTCAATACTTCCTTAACGTTTTTAAGTGTTAATATTGTGCTGTATACGAATTCGATGAAATTTTTCCGAGTCAACGATAAATTACGAGAAAATAATGATTAACATTCAAAAATATAGTCACATTTTAGAGGAAAATAAGTACGAAAGAAATTTAATCCATTAACTCTGTTTACTCGGATCTATCGGTGTACATAAATGTATTAAAATGTCACTGATGATTTAACGAATTCGTCACCGTCTTAAAAATGTTTATATCAAAACGCAGTAATAAGGCTTCACTTTTATTTTTATTATTACCCGTTCCGTAAATGCGTTTAAATTTGTTCAATGTAATGAGAACAATTAAGTACACGGATCGGTCACCAATTTAATATATAGGTACCTGCCCACCGCATAACGGCAAAACATTGTATCCCAGTCGCCTATTTAGAGCGTCGTGTGAACGATAATTTCTAATAAATTCTTTTGGACATTTAAAACAACAACAACAAAAAAAAAAGATTAACTTGACCAAAACGATTCTAAAAAAAGTGACACGATATTATTGTATTTTTGTTTGTAGCGTTTTATAAGATTGGGGAGGGGAAATGAGTATAGTAAACCTTCCCCTAATCGTCGTTGTAGTCGGTAATTTTTGTCTAATAATCGAGAATGTTATAATGAATGTTGGCCGTAATAGTATATTTACATAAAAACACGGTGATATATTTGTTATGTTGCTAGGCACAACACGCGCGTAGCGACCGAAAACTGAATGTTGACTTGTTAAATCGATTCGGAAACAATCGTCAGACTGCTTTGAACGTTCGACCTGAACACATCTCTGCAGTCTAAAAATTTCACGGGACGCGCAAGACTCCGAAGATCAACCACGCCGCCGGACCGAGGATTATCGTAATTATTATTTTTCGAATTGTACTTAAAATTTTCTAAATTATCTTTTACTCTTTATTATCTTTTTCGACATTTATTTTGTATAATTACCCATATATATTTTTAATACTATAATACGTATTTTTCGATTTTTAATTTTTTTTCTTTTGCTTATTTTATTGTATTAATTTAAATATTGTACATATTGTTCTACTTCTGTATATTTATCTTTTTATCTGTTTAATTATTTTATTAGTTTTTTTTTTTTTTGTATACCTAATTGTGCACATTTTTATTGATTTTTCTACACTATCTTTTTACTTGTTTAATTATTTTATTGGTTAAGTTTTTTTTTTTTTGTAACTATGCACATTTCTATTGATTTTTGTGCACTTGTCTTTTTACATGTTAAAATTATTTTATTAATTATAAGGCCTGTAGCGCACTAGGCAACCTGGCTGCCGCACCTCCAGGCCGCGGAAACCAATCCGCGACCGATGACGGCTTATTGGATATGCGCATAATCTCTGGCATACTTCTGCGGCAGCTGCTTTAGAACGTGCGTGATCGCACGGCAGCCATTATAGAACGTGCACGATTGCACGGCAGCCAACGAGCTGCGCGCAGCCAGAGCACGACAAAGTATTATCTTGACAAACCTTCGCGCGCCCACACTTTCCACCACCTCACGTCGAGTCTTCCGTCGAAGAAGGAATTCGTATGTACAGGCGCACACAGGTTACGACACGTAGAGCGTATAGAGCAGAGAATGAGTGTATAGCAGAGACGAGAATGCTCAGATGGATGAGTGGGGTGACAAGAGAAGATGGGATAGGAAATGAATACGTGTGAGGAAGCGTATAGGAGTAGCGGCGATCGTCAAAAGGATGAGACTTAGGTGGAAATGCAAGTTGAAGGAAGAAGAGGAAGAGGAAGACCGGAGAAGAATGCGATTGAGTGTGATATGAGGACTGCTGGTGTACGCGTGAAAGATGTGGGAGATCGGGTCAAGTGGATGTTTAGGACAGAGGTGGCCGGCCCCAAATAGTTGTGATAGAGGCGAGGGAGAAGAAGAAGAGCGAGCAAAGCTTACGGAAGACGTGACGTGACTTGGCGGAACGTAATACGGAACGTGTCCACTGTGCGCGCTGCCTGAGTATGAGCCACAAATGTACGTGGCCGCCGTCAGCATCCATACACACTAGTCGTAGCACAGCCGCAGACATTTTGCGTTAATCGCAAGTCTCGCTCGACTATTTAGAATGACGACTCGACAATAACAGTCGACTGGATGCTCATAAATGACCGCCGTAGCCAGGCTGCCTCTTGCGCTATACGCCTGAGTTTTTTTTTTAATTGTAAACATATTTATTGATTTGTGTACACTTTCTTTTTACCTGTCTATACTTTTAACTGTCTACTTCTTTATTTATCAAGTCTTTTTTACTTATTTATTAAGAAATGTGCATGTTTTTGGTTTTTTGTAATTGTGTAAACATTTATTAAGTTTTATTTATTTTTTTAACTTTTATTTATTAAGTCTTTAAAATGTGCATTTTTGGTTTTTTTTTTTGAATTATGTAATTATGTATTAAGTCTTATTTATTTTTAACTTTTAAATTTAAATTTTAATTAATAACTTAATTTTTTAACTCTTTTTTTAAATTTATTTATTAAGTCTTAAAAATATCTAAAAAATATGCCTGTTTTTGTTTTTGAAATGATGTAAACATATTTGGTTTTTCAATTTTTCCATTTCGATATTTTTTTGATTATTATTTTTCTGTTTGTATAACTGGTTTTTTTTATTGTAATTACCATAAAAATCTATTTATGGTAAAAAGTAAAAAGTAAAAATTTTATATTGTATAATTTCTAATAAATGATTATTGTAAATATCGAATATCGGTGGTTTATTTATTTAATCGAAAAATTGTGATGAACAAAATTTTAGGCTCGACATTACGTAAAAATATAATAGTTCCACGCCAATTTTTAGACGACACCTGATAAATGACAATAACTATAAATTTCAAAAGTCGTTTATCGCTGCACCGTACAATTGTATTATTAAAACTATATAATTTATATGGTTTTCGTTGTTCCAATACAACGTTGTGCCGTCTGCTATACGCAACATAGAAACGCGATTTAAATACCCGTTGAAAGCAGGGGAAAATACACGAACGTTTGACGGAAACCTGCGAATTTCGACTTTTTAATTTCATTGAAATCAACAGCCAAACAATCGTATACTTCCTCCACTAAATACGTATTTTTTTCGACAATATTTAAAAAAAAAATTACTTCCATCAAACATTTGTACAACCTTCTCATCTTTCTATTCTTTATTATCTATATAATATTATATACGTTGAAATCGCGATTCTAAGTATAGTTGGCGTAATATTGGAACTACTCGACAGATAAATTTAATTAACGTCGACTTTATATGCGTCGATCATCAGAATTACGGTTGACTTAACCGTTTTAGCGAGTTAAAAGAAAAAAACTGCTTAAAAACTCGCTCAACCTCGTCGTGACAATGCAAAGTCGTTATTTTCTCGTTATTCGAATGAACAAAATATTAGGATAACGCGGTAGACGCATTCCCGTGTTTATACATTTTTTCCCCCCGTTTTTAATTTCGAATCCATCACAGTTTCATATTTTATTGTCTTACCGTGTATTTCACACGTACCTACCTGTGAATAATACCGTGAACGTTATTTCAATTCTAGTAAATTATTTCCTTTGTTCTTAAGAAAGGATAACAGTCTTGTCGCGTTTTCACGTAATCGCGGCAGTTTTATACGCCCTTCAGAACATCCCGATTTCGTACGTACCTATATGACTTTGCTCGTCACTTCACGAATTCGCAGTCTAACGCCTCCAACTCTCGAGGACCTCCAAATCGAAATTACGAATATAATTACTACGGCACTATTACCTATATAGACTTTTAACAGTCGTCCTAATATAATATTTCCATGTAAAGCAACAGTATAATACGTTCAGAGTAAAACGCACGGCTGCGGGACTTGTATACGTAAATTCCAGGACTATACAAAAGATGAATTTACAAGAAAAAAAAAATTGTTTTCAAAAATCACTTTATTCCTGAAAATAAGTGCTTTTTAATTTTTATTTATTTTTTTTTATGTTCGCGTAAAAAAACGATTTTAAACGATTTCGTATTCAGTTGGATTAAATTATTCATTTCAAAAAAAAAACGTGTCGCGCAATTTTATAAACGCTTATGCGGGTACTGTACAGTAAAAAAATAATATTGAAAACTATATATAACGTCAGTGTAAATGCGAAAAACGTTTGTAAATAAAAAACTGCGGTCATGTTTTAACCGTTCACCTGTAGAAATAAAAATTAAAGGACGTCAAAACGATTTCTAGCACGCGGGCCTCAGATCTCGTAGTCGCGGCACTGCTGACAGGACGGCAAGTGGCGATCTCTCCTGCAGTGGCGGGCGGCGCCCCCGTCGTCTCTTGCATATACCGCACGACCGGTCTTGTAAAAAACACTGTATTCAAATACTTTTTAAAAAGTATTCGCATAAGAAATACATACAAATACTAGTATTTAAATACTTTTTTAAAAGTATTCGCATAAGAAATACATACAAATACTAGTATTTAAATACTTTTAAAAAGTATTCGCATAAGAAATACATACAAATACTAGTATTTAAATACTTTTTTAAAAGTATTTTTTACAAGACTATGCGCACGACATATATACGTATCGTAGTGGCGTAACCGAAATAGTGCAACATTTTTTTTTTTTTTTGTAAAACCAAACGTGATAAACGAAAAGACCGATGTATGTTGCCGAATCTCTGTATCTCTGCTGGATCGAACGCGACGATCAAAAATATATTTGTACAATTCCGAATTCCGATTCTCGATATACAAAGTGTGGAGAAAAAAAAATCACTATTTCCTGCAGTACCTACATACGTCAATAATTATTGTTATTCAAAATTCGAATTCATTTCGTAACGCGAATAAAAACAAAAACAAAAAAAAAAAATCAACGGAATCAATAGAAAACGTTTAATAAAAACAAATTGCAGTACTCTGCAAAACTCTGTAATAATTAGGTAAAGTGATCGAGTCGAGTGTAATTTTCAAACCGATGCGTTAGCGGAGGAGAAAAAAAAATGTACTTACCTATTCGGAGATACTGATGTATTATTACGTATAAATATAATTCGTTGTGGTATCCGTGCCAACAGCTCCTTGGCGACCTACAAAAATATACGTTATGGTATATTATGCGTAAAGAGTCATTTTTGAACTTTTGAAGTGTCTAAGAAAAGTTTTAACCGTATTCAATTAAAAAAAAAAAAAAATAATTATAATCTTTCTGTATTTTAATTTTGAATAATAATAGAAGAATTGTTTTTTTTTTTTAATTAATCCGTTTATTGTATTTATAAATATTTAGATAAATAAATATACGATTTTTTTCGGCGAATATTTTTCATTTTTTTTTTTTTTAAGGTCACGTCTATAACGGTTATTGAAAGAGTATATTGTAATTATACTTACGACCAGTGGCGCGCACGTTAAGGGTCAATGGAGTCGATCGACCCTCCTATTCAAAAGTGTGGGTGGGGTGATGCTGGTGTTACGGAGCTAAAAATTTTAATTATAATTAATACTATAGTGCATGCGAGGTTGTCATTGGGTGTCTACTGGTTGTCTATTGGGTGGTGACAAGGTGTGCAAAATATTGTTAGACCCATCAACGTGCAGTTCAGTGTGCGCCACTGCTTACGACAGGACACGTTTTTCCTGGGTAAACACATTTTTGAAAAATTTTAAGGGAAAAGTACATTATCGAGTAGAAAATTCAATTACATCATTATTTTACTTTACTACGTGTTGTATTAGTATTAAGGTTGGCAACACCAACGCTCGCTATTGCATGTATTACATCTTTCATTTGTATTCCTCATATATTCAGTAATTCATTATTGTGTAATAAACACGTAATACAACATGGCGCTGTGTAAATTGTATTGCGTCGCATTTATTACAAAACAAATTGAATGAAGTGTGTAGTGGTTTTATAATTCAAATTTAAACACAAACAATTGAACCGGGTGTAAAATATAACGCCAAGACTGAAAATCGAGCAATATGGATCTTAAAACACCAAAGGAAATGTCTTTTACAGGTAACATTGAGGTTAACTGGAACAATTATTGGAAACAACGTTTTTCACTTTATCTATTAGCAACGGAAAAAAGCTCTAATTCCGGAGTATATCTATAAAATAATACGTCTGATACCCAATAAATTTAAATGTGTTTTTTTTTTTTGTCATTCGGTATAACACGAAAAACGTCTTAGTGTATGCGGGGTCTGCTTCTGCAGCTCTCGAACGTGCCGTATGATTTGAATTACAAACGTATTTTAGTCCCAGTTTTTATTAAATAAAATATGGTAAATCTATTGATGCACGCGGACACGTCGTAATTGGCTCTCGTTAGTCTATTCAAAAGCAAAACGCGCAGAATCTCGTGTTATAAAATAAGTCAATATTGGAGTATCGCCACCCGACCGACCACCCGGCAAGACGCGATAGGGTGACCTGCGTGGTCGCCGTAATCGATAATAAATTTAAAAAATTATTAGCGATTAAAATGTCCGATAGCTCTTTCACTGTTAATACATATTAATATAATTGTTTCATAAAAAAAAATGAAAGAAATCGTTACTGTATGGTCCGCACGTTACAGCGTTACGAGGGAGGTTGTTGATTTCACAATCGGGTTCATATCCTGCAATTAACGATTATTCACTATCGATTTATTGTCCGTTATCGATCAATCTGTATATATAAGATAATATATTTTAGATAAATAACGAGTAGAAAAGAATACGGAATAACTCGTTTTCTCCCGTTTTTTATCAAATGTTTTTTTTTTTTTTTCGCTTACTGCGAATTTTACACTGTTTTACACGATTTCGTTTATGATAATTTTATAAACGCGCGCGTGTAGACACCAGTTTGTTATTCGTTTTCAGACGAGAGTACTATATAACGATTACGATTGTCTACACGCCGTATAAATAGCGAACCTATTTCGAACTAGATTCGTATCGAAGTAGGTTTTTGTGTGTATTTCTCGAGAACGGGTTTATATTATTCGTTAGGAAAATAAAAAATAAAAAATATTACCGATAGGCGATAAGCGCCGCGCGCTTAACGAACACATCCGAAAAGTATTACTTTTTTTTTTCTCTCGCATAAAATAAATTATACCGGTAGCGTATACGTATATACATAATAAAACCACTTTATTTTCGCAATATTATTTATTTTTTACCCCCTTTAAACGTGTATTTCAAACATTCAAAACATTTTTCAAATAAAGTTCACCGGCGCAAATATATATATATTTTTTTTTCTAGAACACCGCTCGATCAAATAACGTTTTCTTATATATATATATATATATTTTTCTTTTCTTTCGTTCAAATATCAAAAATATATCACGTTTCTTTTAACGAAACGTATACCTACAACTTATATATATATATAACTGTTACAAGTTAAATAATGTACCCGTCAACTGTTCAACAGTTTACGCGAGTCGCTCGCGTTTCCAAACGTTATAATATTATATAATATATTTGGGGTATTTTACGTTATAAACAATATATTGCTAATAATAATAGTTTATAAGTCGCGTTGGATAACTGTTTCATTTTTCAAAACCGTCCTCGGCGCAATTTCGTTTCCCTTCGGAAATTCAAACAAACGAAATAATATACATAAAAATATAATCAACATTTTTTTTTTTGTTTTTTACGACGTAAAAGAAGAAGAAAAAAAAAGATAATTTCGCCGACATAAATATACATAACGAATGAATTACGCAGCATCCGGGAATATATTATAGTTTATCTCCCGACGACTGTGTCGTCGCGCGGTATTCTAAAATATTAACAATGCGCGTTTTACACTGCAACGACGACGGTGCAGGCGTGTTTAGGGGGTCGTATTGTGGCGATTGCCCCTTTGGCCTCAAAGTGAGACGTGTAAACGTTTTGGAATAGCAGTGTTGTTCATTAATTTCAAACGGAAATATTCAAAAAAAATATATTATGTAAATATTTTAATCTCGTACATACATATTTGTATAAATTAATGTGTTAATTTTATTTTATATTAATACTGTAAAAGTCAAAATTAGGACTAAATTTCGTACATTTTTTTTTTTTTTTGTTTATCTGTAAAATATAATAAATTCATTTATTGTGTTAATTTTGTAATATATACCATTGATTATTATATTTATATTGATTAAATATAATAAACGATCATTGCTAACATACGTATTATGATGAATTTTGTTATTATCGTATGTACAATAGTCATTTACTATATTTAATATACGTATATAGGTACATTTATACATTGTCGGAAATATTTATACGTTATATAGATTGGAATTGTATGTATTGTACACGTAAGTGAAATTGTCCCCCCTCAACTTTGTCCAATCGACTCCAAACCAATGCCAATATTTTGTATTGGCATTGGTTTGGAGTCGATTGGACAAAGTGGGGGGGGCCAACTTCACGCACGTGTATTAATGTACAGCCGTTGTAAGGTGTTTACAAAATAAAGATGGTATGAAAAATGCATAAATGTCAAAACTGGAGCCGGGGGTGAACATAACGGTTTTTTATGAAAAGAGATTTGTTTTGGAGAACGCAGTGAGCATTAAACGGGGCAGGGAGGATTTTGAAGGATCGATAAAAGAACATTGGAAAAAAAAAAAAGCGCCAAACATTTTCAGTTGAGAAATTGTCCAAACACTCGCATATCATTTATCGGATTGAGTTAGTCTTTAAAATGGCGCGCTCGCCAAAGATCTTCTCGAGAGTGCGAGGTTTACCAATAAAAATATCGTATCCGTAGATTTTATACGGAAGTACACGTCAAAGCGAGAATTTCTAATTGAAAAACCTCACGTAGTCCTGCAGAGAGGAGGACCTCCTAGCGAGTGCGATTACTCGATTACGCCACCGCTTTGTCGTTATTTTTCGCTTTAATCATTTTTTTTTTTTTTTAAAATTTTTTTCTACAATACAAAAAAAACACATCATAACGCAAATAATATTTAGGAAAAATTTAAATTGAATTTCGTTAAAAACTATAAGCGATTTTTTTGGTTTTTATATCTTCGTGGTACCTCGTCCCTGTCGCGGACCCGGTAGAATTGTTCGCGAGCACGTCGTAAAGACGAGAGCAAAGAAGGCGCGGTTTTTTCGCGATCACGAAATAATTGAAATCCGTTCGAATTCGTCGTTGAGAATTTTTTCAAATTAAAAAAACCCCGAGTTATTCTTAACAGTAAATGTCTGGTCTATTTTGATCTGGTTACGTACACTGTACGACTCGATCCGATTCGGTCGAACGATTCGAGAAATGCTACACGCGATAACACAATCGACACGCGAACGGATTTATTCGTTTATTTATTTACCGTCGCGCGCGTAAACGCCGCGAGTTATGCGCAGACCGAACTCGGCGTGTTGTTAAATGTTTCAAATGTCATTGTGTGGAAGAATTTTGCATTTACAATTCAACGGGGGATAGTTCATTGGACCCGCCTTGGACGTCATCAACGCGACACGAAATTTCCACTTCATAGAATATAATTGCCATTCCGCATCCGGCTTTATATTATATGGCAGGGGTCTCCAAACATTATCGTTCGAGGGCCACATAAAATATAAAAAGCTCTTAGCGGGCCAAAATATATGAACACATATAATTTTTAATTTTTAATTTTATAGAAATATATGTATATAAATTTACAAATATTGAAAAAATAATTCTCATAATATTATAAATGCATTCGATTAAATTCATCGAAGTGGTTGATCTCTCTCTCCCTGTTTAAACGTAATCGTTCAGCTCGTAAATTATGATAGTGCACGATAACGACTTCGGGTATTACACATATTTTTAGATTATTTACCGTCCTTTGAGGGGCCGGTTAAAACTTGTTCGAGGGCCGGATGTGGCCCGCGGGCCGTAGTTTGGAGACCCCTGTTATATGGTATACTCCTATACTGAAGCCATACGATTTTACAACACACAACAGTAATGCGACCGCACTTTCGTTGTTCACTATATAATAAATAATAATAATAATATTAATAATATCTGGAACCATTATATTTTTTTCTTCTTCTTCTTTTTGGTAGTTATAAGCCTTCGAGATCATACTGACAAACATAATATGCTATGCCATCTCTCTCTCTCTCTGTTCAGAGAGAGAACACCCCGCGGCTCGTTACCCTTATTTTTTTGTTTTTATATAAATCTGAAATGTTTTAAACTTTGAAATTCGAATACTCTTAAAATACACGCGTTAAAGCGGACTATCTGAATTTGATTTCACAAGAAACACAGATTGAATTTAAAAAAATAATCCAAAACGTTTTTTATTCCAAACAGTTTTCCATCGTTACATAAAAATAGACCGTAGTGGTTCGCGGAGTGGTCGGTAGACAAAAGGCTATTTTTATTCACGAAAAATAACACGCGAGTGCAAACACATAATATGGGTATATCATCTTAAGTGATCAATACCCGAGTTTATTTGGTAGTACAAGTATAAATTCTAGTTTTATTTAATTTATTTTAATTGCGAGTAATATTATTGAAAATCAGACAAAACGTGTTTCCGGGAATTGCGCGTTTCCGACCAACTGAGTAGTTTTAGTGTATAACGACTTGTGTATAAAATAAAATTAAATATTAACACGGGCGATTTTCGATAAAATTATTAAAAGTCGTGTTATAAAACTTGAAAAAAAAAACAGAAAGTTTTAAGTCTTATAACTTGCCTACTAATAATTTCATCGAAAATCGCTCTTGTAAATATTTATATTATAATCTTATATAGGACCTTTAATTTCTTATAGAATTCGTCACACGCTAAAACTACTCGGTTCGTCAGAAACGTTCAAAGCATGTTTCACGCGTAAAAAAAACATGGTATGACGTCCTCTTATGGTGTTCACTGACGGTTTCATTTCATACGCAAAATTCGGTTTTACGGGATAAACGATCACGGCATGTGACGAATCGATTAAATTTTTATTTTTAACTTAAAGGGGAATTAATATTAACTACAGGCGGCATTTAACTTAAATAAAATGTCTTTCACCAGTTCGTAATTTTCGTTTTATAACAAACAAAACTATTACAGCCGAAAATATATTTAAAACAAGAAAATATGTTAAAATACGATCTACACAATTTTCTCCGCCCCCTATTTCAAATGAAAAAACGGGCCGCGAGCTATGGGTGTTGTGGACACCTCTTAAGCGAATTATTACTTAAATAAAGTCTTGGAGTTTTGTTATTACTACATGAATTCGATAGCAACGATAAACCATTGCATTTAATAAAACGAACCTGAACGGATCTTCGATGTAATATTATTTATATGGAAAAATGAGTTTTGATAAAATCAAATTTTTGCTGTTTTCGAGAAAGAAACTTTGGTAGTTGTTATTTTGGCGCTCGTTTAAAAACTATTGAGGAAACCGAAAAACGACCTCCCTAATGTATGTACCGTTCTGAAAAAATATCACCTCTGCAAAATTTGCTGCCGGCGGAAAATGAGTACGAACGTAATGTTAACGGAACATTTTCGCTACTCGAAAGGTTGTGCATACACAGAAAAAATAACCTATCGAGAAAATAGTTTTTCTTCTAATTGTTGGATTATTTTGGATTACGCGCAGGGAAACTACTGAGAACGTATCAAATAAACTACCAACTGTATACAATTTGCTACCGGAACGTAACACACGACGAAATCATCCGAGCATTCTTTCTAGACAAAACTTTGTACGCGTAAAAACAAAAATGAATCGTCATAGTGAAATCAATATTTTCTTCCCTTCGGTCACAAACTAAAAAATAAACCACATTAGTGTGAGGAAAAGTCGAAAATTGAACTTACCTATGATTCGACCGAATATAGTTTTTTTCGTTAATTACCCGGTTCTTCCCGGTCAAACAATTCTGCGAGAATTGGCGATGAGACGTAGGTACATACATTTCTTCAATACCTAGTTGATATTTCTGGATTTTCCGACGATACTAGGTACTGAAGATGAATGATCGATTTCGCAGTCGCCTGACGAATTCATTCATTCGTGTCGATTTCTGACCCGGCTTCTTGGAATCCGTAGATTTCCTCATCGATTCCAGGCTCGTCGTGGTCCAACGGTTCTTCACGAATTGGCGGTGTGACATCCATTTCTTCAATGTCCGTCAATTCTAGTGCACGTGCTGACAATTCTGTAGATAAAACACCGATTTCGCCGCTGCCTGACGATTTCGTACAACAATCGGATTCAATCGTGTCGATTTCTGGCTCGGCCTCTTGGCTGTAGTTTTTCTCATCGATAACGTCTTGTTCGGTGTGGTCTGCCCGAGTTCACGGAGAAACATTAATATTTTTAAATTATCAATTAGTCATATTAATGCGAGCAAATCGTGTAATTACTTTGAGAATCGTCCATTCCGTTTTTCAACGTTTTACAGTACATGTTGGCGGCCGTCGTTTTATCCATCGATAATTCAATGTAATTTTCCGTTATCGATTGGTCTGAATAATGAATTTAAAAAAAAAAAAAATTAAAACTATTCTACATAATTAACTTATTTATTTTTAAAAAAATGTTATAAATATCGTCGAGTATCTGTATATGTATATTATTTTATTATCAATCGTTAATTAATTAGTATAAACCAAAGAAGCCACGTGATTACTTTTTAAATCATTCACCCGCTCCTCCAAAGTACCAAAATTTTTGCCCAAAAACGTCGTTTTTTCGGTTAATGTTTTCGTGCAATCTGTACGTAATATTATCAATTAGTAATTAATAATAATCATTAACCGGAGAAGCCGCGTAAATACCCTTTATATTATTCATTCGCTTATCCAAACTTATATAATTTTCCTCCAAAAGATTCATTTTTTCTATCGCTACGTCGCCAACTGATTGAAGGCCTTCATAAAAAATGCCTAAATAATGGAGTTGAAAAAAAAAAAATTAAAATTATTCTACATAATTGTCTTATTTATCTAAATATAAGAAATATAATCGAATATCTCTTTATGTATTTTTTTTTCTTGTACTATCTATTAGAAAGTAATAATTATAAACCGAAAGAGCCACGTGATTGATTACCTTCTATTTTATTTACTCGTTCTTCCAAAACCTCAAAGTTTTCGGCCAAACACTTCACTTCGTTTGCTAAATCCGACCCGTTCCCATAAAATTGGTTCATTTTTTTATTCAATGCCTCCAGGCAATCATCGGATGGACTCGTCGTATTTTCTTCAGTTGTCGCCATCACTGAGAAGACAGCAAGAAATTAAAGAAAATTTTATCAAATTAAAATAACACCAAATAACTATCAGACTTTAATTATTATTGATATTATTACGCCTCGCGTATAATTAATAACGTAACAGAGATGTTAAGTCACAACGTCGTAAAAATATCATATTGTATTATAAATTATTTAGTAATAATTACGGTTCGGATTTTGCGTTTTCAGAGCTGTCATCTCGTCGCTAAAGTAGTCAATAGTTTTTTCAAACCGCTTCATTCGCTCGAGGACGTCGTTATCTTCGTCCACTGCAATCCAATAACGGTAAATGAATTGTACGCTCATAATAATATTACAATATTCGGATGAAATATACTACTAGGCGCGGATTTACGATTATCATGTACTAGGTTTTATTGAAAACGTTTAGTTAATTACTTGTCGAATTTGTCGTCGGTGTATTATTGTCACTAAAATGACCATCTAACCGGTTTGTCTCTAGTCTGATATTTTCCGTCTTCACTGTAACACAATATAACGGCGGTGTGACGCGGAACATTACGACGTTTTAAGTTTATTAGGTTTTTAAAAATATTCGTCTAATACGGATATTAATTTAATAAAGTAATAATTACGTTTTGAATTTTCGTTCTCCAACGCAGCCATCTCGTCGTCCATTTTACCTTCCAAACGGACCATTACTCGTCTAACCGTCCTGTCGTCGGCGGCTTCAACGAAATCGTCCTGGTTGTGCCGGCCCGCTGTGTCCGGTTTCTTCAGTGCCCAGCTTATTATCCATCGCACGATTTGGATAAACCAACACATCGTACAGATCAACGATATAAGACCCATGGCGTCTTGACGATGTAAACTGTTTGACAATGTGTTGTATTTGAATAATGAATACTTAAAAATATTCGGTGTGTTCTTTAAAAGATTTTCACGATCGATTATTGACTGACATCCAGTCGATATGAGTTAAACATTTCGTAAATGCTTGGATTAATATTTGTACCGTATTTATAGTATTTATCGCCTTAGAAACCGAGCCCGTAACTACCGGCAACCGATTTTAATTGTATTTATTTAATTTTTTTTTTAACCAATATAATATATTTGAGTGTACTCGTATAATACATGATAAATAATAATTCGTTATAATTCAACTTATTTTTATATAACATTATTAAAGATAATAATTAGTAAATCATACTAAATTTTCGCATCCGGTGTGTCGCTTGCGATTATGACACGTAGGTATGTAATTAGTTTAGGTCGATTTAGTTGTTCCGGAACTTTAAGATTTTTTGTAATTTATCGTAATAGACTTAAAAACGTTTTTTTTTTTTTTGAAGACGCGTAACATTTTCTGTGTGTGTAACGATAAAAAATTTAAAAAGCAGTTTCTTTCGAAAATTGTGCACCCATTACGACTTTACAGCGTTACAGCCGGCCCGCAGTTTCCGGACACGCATTGGACACTCTTAATATCATTCAAAAGCTTTGGCTAACGTTTGGACTTGACAACTCGCTCCTTAAACGTACTCGATTTGGCTCACTTTAGGAAATAATATTTTTATTTATGATTACAACGATGATGTACTGATGTATTGATGTTAAGAATATATTCTCAATTGAAACGTGAACCGGACGCGAAAGATATTGAAATGCGTACTATATACGACCTATAGCAGCTGTACATTTATTGAACTATTTTCGGACAAAATTAATTCGCGTATACTTTATTTGTGTTAGTTCCGTCTATATGAATATTCGATTTTATTTTAAATAAACACGGCGTGATACGAAAATATAAATATTATTGTTTTTGTTCGAATACGCGTATTTTCGCAATAAAAAATGTTTCTATTGAAACAAACAAAACATATCCGAAACACAAATATATTGTATTAATAATATAGTTACTATTGTATATAACAACAAAAATACGCCTTTAAAACGGTGTTTAAAAATCCGGACTAAGATTTTGTACATAAAACTCGAATATATATATATATATTCATTTTGTTAAATGTTTTTTATAAATTAAATTTACTATAACAAATTGTTAACTGTATTACCGTAAAACGCCAAACAAAGTCTACACGATAATATGATATTATCCTTCTGGAAATTATATATATATATATGATGAGTCGAATCGAGCGTGCAGTGTTATATAGTATAAATAGAAAAACGAATTTTCCAAACGACTCCGCCGATGTGTTTGAGGGAGATCATCTGGAATTTGGGATATCTAACCTATACAATGATTTTCATCTACTCGGTGAGACAACCAGAGACTGTGAAAATATTATTCTCCTTTAAGTTTTACACGCGTGCACTTTTGCTGCGGAAAAAAAGAAAGACGCAGCTGCCTCGCGGGAAAACGCGCCAATACAGGATTTAATCAGCTTAAATAAAGGATTTAATTGTTGTCAATATTAATGTTTGTGGAAAATATACAATTACGTTTCGATCGATATTCATATGCGCGATAATAGTTTACCTGTTTACGACATATTGTGCGCTCGAGCACTATATATATATTCGACAAAAAAAAAAAATATAGAAATTTTTTAAAAAATTGATCTATATATAATGTTTGAAGTGTATGCGTATGTGTATGCCGCGGCGATGAACGCAAATTTTGAAATCCTGATCGCATAATTTGCATTTTCTTCGCGCCGTTATCAAAAATATTAATTTATTATAATTAGTTATGATAGAGAATAAAGTTTTAAAATATAATATGTATTCGAAAAAGTTAATTAATATTTGTTTTATAAGCTATAACGTACACAAAACGTCCGATGATGTATACATATAATGAGAATATTATTATCATAAGTAATTTCCTCTTTTTTTTTTTTTTAATCTCTCCAACACTCGAAATTTGAAAGTAAACAACAACGAAAAAAATATCATATCGTGGCAATATTGTGCAAAAACATTTTCGTAATTCAATAGAACGCGGATATAACTTTATTTTCTTTTATTCCTAACAAAAACTTTAAGATATTTTTTTTTTTTTTTTGGGAGGCTTTGCCATTAAAATACTTATTTATTACCAGACAAGTATATACGGACTATAATTATGGGCATACAGATTTTTAAAAAAAAAAGTGTATTTTTATGGAAGTTAAATACGCGTTATCTTAAATTAATTTCGTTTTAAAGTACTCATAAAAAAAAATGTAATTGAATCATTACTAAAAAAATAATTATTGTGTATAATATATATATATGCGCTTTTAAATTTATCTTTTCATTACGGTTTAATTTTTTTTACAAAATATATTAACAATATAACAATAAGTAACGACTTAAAGGGACGTTACACACATTATTGCGTTGATCCGAACGCGTTGACAAAGAAAATTTACATTTCGAATAATCGATAGTGTTTTTTTTTTTCTGTTTAATTTTCCAGTAAATTGACCCGTTCTTTAATGCGAACACGAATAATCGGTTTTTTCGTTATTAAAAAAATACAAAAATACATTTCTCTCGCTATTAAAAACTGATATATAACGACGATAACGAACGAGAGATCGCGAATCTCGTTCCTATTAAATACGATATTACTCCTAGATCAATTTACTGTCGAGTTAAAAATCACGAGAGTCTGTTTATTTTTAATACGCATTTAAACGTACCAAAACTTTCTGTTTATATTATTTTTTGCCATTAGTTTTGAATATTCGTCGAGAATACGCGTCAAATTAAAAAAATTAATAAAACGATTACGTAATTCATAAAGAGTTATAAAATATTATGTCGCCTATACCGCGCCGATTAAAACGAATAAAAAAAATTTTAAAAATTTAAGAAAAAATTTCGAGTCGTCAATGGAACGACGTGTTAGTAGGGGCGAACAACGATTTGCGTGAACGGAGACAGGAGACAGTGAATAATACCCGGCCAATTGTAATACACTTAAATAGGTTGACTAGGAGAGCCGTTGAACTCTCAAGGATTAAACTCGCGTTTTGTGACTTCCACTTCATCTCATAATACACGCACGTGTAAACGGACTATGGCGAAATACCGAACGAGAGAAAATTTTCTTTTATCCAATTCAAATAAACCTAAACCGCTATAGTGTTGGACACTTTACTTGCGGATTTTCTAGAGACCCAAAACCTACTATATTTTATACGAAATAATTAATCGTTTTTTTTTCAACGATGCGCGGACCACGCGTGAAACGAACAAGTTATACCAGAGCATATTTTAACATACAAAGTAGATGGCACTAGTGTCACTCAGTGGTCGGTGGATGTGCCACACATATTATTATATTATTTTATACGAATGCCTTTATATTTAAGTAAATCATAAACCAACAGGGTACCCGAGGATAGGCACTTGGCTTAGTCCTTAATCATAGTGCCACCCAGTACAAATTCCTTAAAATATGCTCTGAGTTATACATACAATATTTATATTATAAATGTTTAGCGAAATTCTGGTAAAAAAAATAATAATAATAGAAACTATCGTTTTTCATATTATAGTTTTAACTGTGAGCAAAATAAACGTCCGAGAAATTCGAAAAACTGTTCTCTTTTGCTGTGCAATCTATACGGTCAGATTCCAATCTATATATATATATATATATATACGAAGGTATAAGGCGTAAAACGTTTTGAACGCGTTATATTATTTACACTATCCGAAAAGGGTTTACCGAAAAAAAAACAACAACAACAACACATCATTGTAAAATACCAATACATCGTCGTATACGCTTCGCTTCGCTTAGAATGTAAATGGATCTGTCAAAAAAAAAAAAAAAGTAGAAATTTGAATAAATCGAACTATATATCCGGCGTTTGCTGCAACAACAATGTACGAGAGACCGACTATGTACATATTATATTAAACGTGTATAAATGCTATTATATGCAGCTAGTAATATTCGTTTGAATTTTTTCTTCCACAGCGCCGTTGTATGTGTAACACGTGTCTTGAAATCGATCAAATTCCGCGGTTATAATATCAGCGCGCGTATCGTATAAATCATAGAAAATCATACGCCTATAACGACGTATCGCAACGACTGTTGCTGGATGACTAAAGAGTATGAAATTATGAAAAATAAACAAATACGTCGCGCAGTTGTTGATTAAATTCCTTTATTATTTACCACCGCGGTTTTTGAAAAAAAAAATAATAAAAAAATCATCGTCAAGTATTGTATATTAAGCGAAAAAGAAAAATACGACGAGAGAATAAAAAATAAGAAAATTACAATAAAAAGGCATGGAATTTAAAAAAAAATTTAAAAAAAACAGTGAAAAAATTGTGTATAAATAGAAAACTATTGCACGTTATATAATATACTGCAGTGTATTCTCGGTAACTCGAAGTTCATGGGGCAAACAAAGAATTCGACTTACTAAAAGTTTTGAGTTATCAAAAAAATTTTTTTTAAAGTTGGAATTAATTTAGTAGTTTACATTAAAGAAATAAAAAAAAATACATACCTACATATTATACACATTACATATTATTTTTGAAAAATTGGTCTAAAGTTAATTGTTTATTTTTATTTATTCTATTTTCTAAATAACCGAGTGGTTTAAATAAGTCTTCCATGCCGTCATTGGTTTCAATATATTTAAGTAATTTTTCTAAAGCAAGTGTCGCTTCTTTACTCGTGATGGTGCAGGGTTCTATTTGCGGGTCTTCGACTTCTTCTTTTTATTTTATTTATTCGAGATATCGAGAATTTTGAGTTATCAAAGGTTCCAGTTACCGAGAGTCGACTGTACATATATTGATAAAAAATAATCTGTTTGTATAACAATTTAATACAACTATTTCTACATTATATTTTTTTAGTTTTTTTTTTTTTATAATATATTCACATATACATACATTTATATATATATTTATATAAAAATTTACTATTTACGAGCTATTTGATTAATAGTTTTTATTTATATTTCATTCGCTGACATTATTCGTTGACGTTACCGACGTCATTCGGTAAATCTTCTTCGCGAAAATTTGCGATTTACTAACGAAGAAAACACAAATTACTATCGCTATATTACACGCATTGCTGCAATAAAACAGAGGCCTGAAACAAAAAACGCCGTTAGCAAAAAAAATTGGTGAAAGTAAAAACGACCCGATCGCGTATATACTATATACGTATACAGTTTCGATCGGATAGTATCGGAGTAAAAAAAAAAAGTTTTAATCTCGTTTCCAACTCTTACTGTTCATAATCTTTTAACTGCGCTGCACGTTGACATTGATTGGGTATTTACGCTTTTTGCGTCCCCCGCGGACCATTAGCTTATTAACCGGGAGGAGTTGTTTATAATTGAATTAAAAAATTGCGGTTTACAAACGAAACTTCGGTTAACGGGCGAAAGCGGACGATATATATACGATTCGTTTTCATCTCACAATTAGGTCGTTTACTGCAGATCTGCTGCAGAATCGGTTCTGACCCGAGGACCGTTCGGCCAACAACAAAAACTTGCACAATGCCTCGTAGAACAAAATTTTTTTTTTTACCGACAACACCACGCGGTGATTCCCATATCAATTTCCCGATCGTCGGTCATTTGAAGTCAACATAATTATGATGACGTTAATATGAGCACGTCTTTCGAAAAACCTTTCCGAAAAATCGTTTTCGCAATTGTTTGGACGTTGTTGGACGATTGTTACCGACCAATATCAAACTAAATAATTTACAAAAAAAATATGTTTGAATAACCGAAAACGTCCGAAACAGGTCCAAAAAAAACCTACTTTGAAGTACTCGGACGAGTAAATAATGTCTTTTTTTTAAACAGAATAAATGCTGATTTTTACCGTATCACTACATTTTCCCACCCCCATAACCGTTAAACAGATATTTGACAATAAAGATTTTTTATTAAAATTTAATGTCAACGAACTATTGTAGAGTTTTATTTTCCTCGGTAAATCTCGAAAATCGACTCACAACGCCGGAATACGATTTTTTCGGAAAGGTTTTGAGAGACGTGCTAACATTTAAGTTCACTTATATCTTATGGCTTATATTATGACGTACCCGTGTTTTCGTATACTAAAAATACTAAAAATAACCTTCTCTCGCGAGAACGCGTTAGAACTCGGGGAAAAAAATTAAGTCTCAATAATATTGTTATTTTTAATTTTTTTTTTTTTTTTTTATTTCAAAATGACGTTTCGCGAAAGTCCTGTAAAATAAAGCGTTTCCGCCCGAACGATTTCGACGCGACCGTTGCCTGCAACGCACATAAATCTACAAAGTTATCCCATCCGTCGAATGATTAACATGTACGCCTTCCAAATTATGTCTGTGAAGCACTTGTAGGAAAATAAAGTAAAAAAGTCCAGCAAGAGACGCGTTACTCGGTAACAGAACTTATTTTAATTCCAAACGAACTTTCTCTACGCGCGTCTGCGTTCGTCGCCAAAATCGTCGACAAAATTACATAATCGAGTTGCAAAAAAAAAAAAAAAAACCAACCGCACATAATTCTCTATAGTTTTTTCTAGTAAAACGATAAAATAACAGAATACGAAAACGTGTGATTTCGAAGAAATATTTCGAGATTTTGTAACAACAAATAATAATAAAAAAAAAATTAAAATTAATTAAAAATTGCAAGCGATTTCAATCGTATGAATTGTAAATGTATCGAAAAAATTTTTGAATAATTTTTTTTTTATTATTATAAAAAGAAGTTTTGTGGTGTGTGCACATTAAACTTCAACGCTTACTTATTAAATGACCGTATCTATTGAATCTTTAATATTATAAATAATGTTGTTTGTTTTAAATATTAATACTCTTAAATTTATTCCTTTGTAAATGTTGAATTTTTTTTTTTTAAGTTTTCATTCCTAATCATTAAACATTATTGAGTATAGTTTTATCAAATGAAAAAAAAAAATTATAACACTGATGAAATTCTCCTCTATATATTTGTAAACATTTTGAAATCCTACTGTGAATAGGATTCGAGAAACTGTTTTTTTTTCTGTACACTTTTAACACGTTTTACAAATATCGCGATTACATAAAAAAATAAATGGGAACAATTTTCGTTTAAATGAAACGAGACTATTTTTCAATGGCTTTTATACTATATTTTTAAACTGTATTAGAACCCCTTGCTGTAAAGCGAGTAAAGCATACTAAATAATTTGTCCATCGGATTATATCAACGAGATTAAAAAAAAAAACCAGTGAAAATACTGCAGCAGATATAAGTGTTAAGCGCTAAAACGTATTACATAGTGTTCGGAAAACATAAAAATAGAACTCTCGATTTCTCCGAGCCCGAGATATTTTTAATTCTTAAAATATATTCGACGCGCGTTTCCTCGGCCATTTTCGAAACGAAAAACGATATAATATTATGAAACACACACACACACTAAAAATGTATACGTTATTCGCGGCTTCCTCCCATACGTTATATTGAAAATAACGCTATATTTCGTATATAATAATATAAAATAATATGATCGACGGAAATATAATTATCTTTTTTTTTTCGGTACAATATTCCGCGATTTGTGGTCCGCTCTTGCAGCGGTAAATACAGCAATAATAACGCGCTAAACATAAAAATAAAATTTAAAAAAAAAGTAGAAAAAAAAAATCGTATACGCGCTAAACTAAATATTTAAATGACCTTTGGTGAGAAAAAAAAATGTTAGACAAAACGATTTTTTTTTTTTTTTACCTCACCATTTTTTTTTTTTTTACACGGCAATTAGTATCGTTTGGCGCGCGCTCGAGTAATATACTATTATATATATTTTATATTTTAACGGAGAATGATTGTGTGATATTTTTAAAACCGTATTATTATAATATGCATTCCCTATTTAAAACCGTTATTGGCGGCGCACAAAAACAAATTGTGCGTTATTATATTAAGATCGATTCGCCACCGGTCCTTTGGCCTGCGCAGTGTATGACCGCAGAGGTTACCGCGCAGTGTGTAATTATACGTTGAACGCACGGTACGCGGTACCGTATGAATACCGATTAATAAATAACGACCGATTAAAAATTATTTATTTGAAAATAAAAAAAAAGTAGATATGCCTTTGGAAAAAAAAAAAACAAAATTCTGGTGGAAAAAAAAACGGACCCGAAATAATATTTTATAATATAATAAGCGTGTAATAATTTCGATCGAAAAGCCATATATATATATATATATATATATATATATGGCGCGCTATGTGAGGTAATTTCGTAAAGGTTAGCGGGTTAAGTTATAAAGGCCATCGTGTGTAAAATTCTGACCGTATACGATATATTATATACGTTATACGGATTAAAGTGCGCCGTTCAAGTGTATAAAAAGTGAATTTTTTTTTCTACGAAACCGATCCGATATAGCCCTATACAACGTGGATAATATGAACGAAACGAAAACCGCAGTGGAATCATTAAAAGTCGCGAATGACTTCACAGAACGATGACGATCGTCATTATAATATTGTCTTTTAATGCGCGGCCGTTCGAACGAATCAAGACGAGAGCAAAAAAAAAACAATTTTTTACTCGAAGTTTGTCGAAAAACATCGTCAACAGTAAATCCTGTCTCCAAAAAAAAAAAAACCCCCGCTTCGAAATCCTAATTGTTATGGTTTTTTTTTTTTTGGTTTGTGTTATTTATTTTACAACTATTTTATTCCGTTTGTAATATAAAAAAGAAAAAAATGTTTAAAAATTATATTAGCACGTCAGTACATATACGTATATTATATAAATGGCGAAAATATAATATAAATCGTTTATTTTAAATATTTTATATAATATATGCTTCAAAAGTTAAAATCGCATTGAGCTACAGCGATTAAATTCTGTATACTTCGGCAAAACAGTTTTTACGAGACAAAATGAACCCAACTATGATATAAGGTAAAAAATAAAAAAGTGAAAAATTTTTTTTTTTTTGAGTGGCGCTCTAATATATATGTATATTATGCGTTCGCGGAGCTACCGTTTTAATGTATATGTTAATGTATTCGATTTTTTTTTCTAACGCACATAACACGTGCAATCTTTCTCCCCGAGTAGCAAGGCCAAATTTGAAAAAAAAAAAAAGAAAGACGAGTATCTTATATATGAAAATATGCGTATATACGTCTTATTTATACAGTCCTAAACGACCTTATATACACACCGCGAGTACTTGCAGTACACCCCGCCAAACGTTTGGTTTTATTTTCGTATACGTTTTATCTTTATTATTATGATATACACTTCGAACATTATAACAGCGCGTAATGTATGCAGCACAACAGTGTTCCACGCAGGGCAGGATCTAAGGGAGGGCTGCAGCCCAGGGGCCCCCGCGGTTTTTTTAATTATTTAAGGGTGAAAAATCCATAAAAAAAACCGCATAAAAAATAGATTGATACACACGTCGACTACTGCGGGAGACCGACTGTTAACACCAATTCGCCAAAATGATAACGTTTTAAGAAAACTTGATTTTCAATACTACGCGATGATGGACGATGATTGATGATTTCGTACAGGAAAAAACAAGAAAAGTTCCGAGTTTATAATTTTAATTATCGTTTTTTTTTTTTTTTAAAGTATTATTTTAATTTTAAACTTTATTCGAATTCGCTAATTAAAAATTTTAAAAACAATAAATTTTCGTATATACGAGTAAAAAATATACACCTCGCTTATTTGGGGCTCTCCTCTCGCTGATACCTATAAATCCGGCCCTGGTTCCATACGTGTATATAATATATACGTCAGTGATTATTTTTATAAAAAAAAACCCGATAATATACTAAAAATTAAATATTAAAATCACTAAATTAATATTACGCGTTAACAAAAAAATAATATACACAAACACGGCAGTTATTGACCTCCTCGCGAATATAATTAAAATAGGAACGACAACGTTATATTATGACAGTTTGTACAATACACTTATTGTACTGCAAAATATCACTTGCATTGTTGTTATTGTAGTTTTCGAAGATAATACGTAATGAAGCACGCCTTGGACGTACAATAAAAGCATATAGTCCTTCTCCAGCACTCGATATTCGTTTCACACGTCCATCGGCGTGTTCAATTTAAATATATATTTAACGCGTTGACATAATACGATATTCGAACGGACGTAATCAATTCGTGACCGTGTATATAACATTGTATACGAATTAAATAGGATAACATTAAAAAAACGAAACAAAAAAAAAAAAATCACGAATATTTTTATAATAGGGCCTGCATAAAAAAAATATTCGTCTGCAGGACAATTTACAGTGAGATGGGGACGAAAACAACGCAAGGAAAACCGAGGAAAATATTTCGTTGGAATTAAAAATTCCGGAAAATATTGTGTTACTCTCTTATACGAATTATTTCTCGAACAAAGGTTGAACAATTTAATTGAGACCGATGTCTTCGCACCGGCTCGCCGCATTTTATACTTTTTACTATAGTATTTAACGTCCGAAATGAAATTCGAATTTATTAATATTGATTATAATAGAAGTGCCCGTTTTTTATCGCCCCGGTTTTACAATAGTTTAAATCGTTTACCTTCCCACGTGTTACATTTTCCTACGTTTTAATTGCTCGCTTTACACTTTTCTAAATTTTAAATTTCGACTAAATATTTACCAAGTATTTTGCACGATTTTCAATAACATTCCTACGTTTATTTTTTCTGTTTTTCATCATTCCTTCGTGTTACATTCCTGATTTGTATAGCCCTTCTTATATAAATTTGAAAAAAAGTGTCGTTTTTTTTTTTTAACCGCAAAGTTACCACCCACTTATATAAACAAATTAATGCAGTAAAAAAAAAAAATACTTTTAATCGGTCACAATAATTTATGATAATAGAGTTATGAATTTAACTTCTCTCATACACACACAAACGCACAAATGTACAGCTATTTTTTTTTTTTTAACATAACACCAATCATGTCCATAGGACTGGATAAAAATCACACATAATATATTATATAAGTTTTAAATTTAAATAGATTATTAAACACGATAAAAATATTCATGTCGTATTTATTTTTAAATCTCTAAGAATTTGACATTTATTCGTTTTCGTTTTTTTTTTTTTTAAATGACTATATAACGTCATCGGGTACTCGTGAATGCGCCGGTGTGTACGTATGCTACGCTCGTTGAAGTCAGAATTCCAACATATTTGACGCACGTTTAACGCGCGTTGATGCAATTGACGCTATAAAAAATAAAAAAAACTATTTCTCTAAATTATATGCGCGTATAGCGGTGTATATAATACGCATATATACCGACAAAAACGAAAATACAACAGAGGTATGATGTATTAAAAAAAAAAAAAACCTCTTAAAATATTTTCCATAAAAAAAAATATATATATATTAAAGGCCGTACCACTCTGAAGGGGAACGCGCGTAAAGAGTCTGCACGCGATACACGTCAAATATATTGTAAAATAATAAAAATGTCGAATTCGTTTTTATATTCCATAAATAAATCCCATAAATAATATTAACTTCACATGCGTATAAAGAAATTTTGAGAAAAAAAATAAATAGTAAAAAAATCAAAAGGGTGTGGCAATTTTATAAAATCCGTTCGGTTAAATTTAAATTTTTTTTTAAATCTTTTCGATTCCGAGCACAAGCTCGAGCTGCAGCACATATATGTATGTATACGTGTATGTGATTTATGACGATAACGTGCCCCGTATTTTCCTTCTGTAAACACTATTTTAAAGGTAATAAAATAATGTACTGCAATATTTTCCCTATAAATATAGCGCTATATTGGTCATAACCGTTCGATTGGAAATTTCACATAAGTCATACGCGCGTCCGTTCGTGTTCGAAAATATCCGTTTCATCTCGCGGAGGCGAAACTCCGCGAAGATAACAATATTTATTCGTTTTTTTTTCGTTTGCGTAACGTTTTGTTGTAGAGACGTGGAAAAAAAATTTGCATTCGTTACACGAAAGCACTAAAAACCCAATAGGTAATTAGATACCGGATTCGTATGTTTTTACATATTTTTACCGAGAGCATGCAGCTCTAATTGCAGCATGAGCTTTGTCGACTGATCATTTTCCTACGCAAAACTGATATACAAAATTTTTAGCGCATAAAAAAGCATATTTCAAGGTTAGATTATTTGCGAAACGATACGTTTTAGAAATATATTAAATAATTTAATTCTTTATTATACATACAGTTACGTTAAATTTTATACCAAATAGCTGAATTACCCGACGTTGTCCAGATTAAGATGCTTATGATACAAATAATAATTCTGAGTAAGTATACCGAATTAATGTTCGCGTTTAAAATGTTTTTAGAATGTGGCATAGCCCTCGCAATCTTTTTATGCGATCAAATCGTACTAAGAAAAAATCCTACAACAATTCATACAACCATAACTTTAAAATTATGCTTGAGAACTTGTAACTGTTTTATACTATACCTTATTAAACCCAAAAACCATACACTTTTATCGCGTATACGTATTTCGACAACCGCGTTGTCATCTTCAGCGCGGACCAGCTACTACTAAACCGTTAGACACTACATACACCCGTATTTATACAGTTTATATCTCCGATGACGTCACCACAAAACGCCGCGTCGTGAATCAACGACCACGCCCACCGAAAGCCTATGCTGTCGCCGTCTGGTTTATATTAAATCAATTGAATCGGTCATTTCAAAAACAACATAAGTCAAATAAGTTTTATATTATTTTAGTGAAATATAGTCAAAGATAGACAATTTAAAACCACAAATTATGAATGTCATAAACCTTAAAAATAAATGTGTAAAGAGGTAAAAGTACAAAAAAAGTTAAATTTCTGGAGTTATGAAGTTATTTGTGGTTTGTATAAAATTTCAATTTGATAACTTATGTTGTTTTTTAAATGACCGATTCAATTTTAATAATGAATTTTGCAATGGAATTAAGTCCCAGTTTAACACGTTATTTTTATTTTTTGACGTTTCTATTGCTTTTCTTATGTTTAATTTTTTATAATGATTTATATTTTTAAAAGTTTTACTATTAAAACAGTTAAAATTAAACACAAAAAAGCAATAGAAACGTCAAAACATAAAAATAACTTGTTGAACTGAGACTTAAGTCCATTACAAAATTCAGTATTAAAATTGATTTAATTTAAACCAGACGACGGCAGCATAGACTTGCGTTGGGCGTGGTCGTTGACTCACGACGCGGCGATTTTGTGGTGACGTCATCGGAGATATAAACTGTATAAATACGGGTGTATGTAGTGTCTAACGGTTTAGTTGTAATTGGTTCGCGCTAAAGGTGACAACGTAGTAAGTTAACGAAATACGTATACGCGATAAAAGTGTATTATTTTTATGATGTTTAGGTTTATAGCGTACAGTATGCAACCAAAATTGATTACCTAATATGAAAACTTGGTCCTGATAACCGACGGAAGAATCTCAAAACGTATAGGTTTAGCGTCTTTACTTGATCGATGTCTTTCGACAAATCGTTATAGCCCTCTTCAAATACAAAATTAGACAGGCCAACTGCAGCAAATTCTTTATATAATATAATTCGCTAAAAAAGTGTAACGTTTATAATAAAAAAAAAAAGCAAAAACAATTTTGACCTCCGTCGATTTCTAACCCCCGGTCGCCTTGATTAGATAAAGTTTACCGTTCAATTATTGAACGCGATGTATCAATATTATTTAGTAAAATTTTTTTTTTTTTTAAACACGTTATTATTTTTAGCTCATAATACTGAATATTACTTTTATTGCATAATGTAATCTTATATGTGGAATTCTTTTCTAGTGAAATATAACTAACGAAATATGCATCACCTGCAAGCATAGATCTTAATCTATGACTGTTTAAGCTTTTTTAAAAAAAAAAAAGATCGTGATTAATTTAAATACCTTATAATTTTTATGGAATGTTACTTTTATTTGTTTTTTCGATTATTTAATACGTTTACAGGTATTTCCGAAAAAAGAATATTTACGCGCGTATAAAAAGATTATTTCGATGAAATTATAGATCATATTGAAACGTCTTGTTTTAAGGATTTTAAACGCATTTCGAATCCTGTCTCTACTATATACTATAATAAGGTCTACGTTATTCGATTATAATAGTTAATCGAGGAGAAACCGTTCGCCCGTTATTTATTTTATATATTGTTTGTGTATATTCGATATTTATTTGAAGATTCGATCCGAATCGTACATTTGGCGCGGTGTATTTCTGCGGAAACATAATTTATTTTAACCGCGAACGGATTGAGAAAACGGGTATTTGAACTCTATTAATCATCGCTTTCAAATTTAGGTTAACCTCCTACATTTAAATACACCCCACCCACGGTGATAACTATCAGTGAATATTAGTCATCAACCTTGTGTTCCGGTAAAACACGCGCGTGACGTGTATTGGACACGTCCTTTATTGATTTTTTTTACGAAAAATATAATATTATAAAAATTTTTAGATTCTGAGCGGAGAATTTTGGTTTTACAAAGCTGTGTTTTTTTTCTTTTATGTCTGTACCCAAAAATTTCACCAGGAGCGTTCCGATCTTTACAGTCACAGTTTGTTTCCGGTAGCGAATTGCATCTAGTTGGTACTTTAAAGAAGTCATTTTTCGATTTCCTCAAAAGCGCGTGAAAATATAACTCAAAAACTACCGAAAAATTATAATACAAATTTTTTTTTTTATGTCTATACCAAAAAAATTCTACCAGAAAGAATGCTCCGATCACAGTGGCGGTCAAACTGTGGGGGATAAATCCCCCCCATGAACTTTTTGTTATTACGTTTTATTTTTAACAATAATATACCAGTTATTACCCATTTATTAATAATAATAATAAATAATAGTGTAGATAACTTTTGTTTACAATAATCTGATAAAACTTTTCATAAATTTTGATATCAAATTAATAGATTAAAAAAAACTCTGAACTACGTATAGTGACGGGACAATTTTTTTCCTAAAACATTTCTTTTAATTTTTAGGCTATTTATAGTAATTGTAGATTTTAAATTATTTAGTTCGTAAAAGAAGTAATTTCCGGTCTTAAGGCTTAAAAATTCAAAACAACGTCAGACGTTTGTTACTTCAACTGTATTCAAAAAAAAAATATCTCAAAATCGTATTACTGCACCGATGCTCCGCTCAAAACCGTTTTATCGAACGCAACGATTGAACCATTGCTTTCAAATTTATAGCGATAATTATACACTCCTAAAAAAATTTTTATCCGAGTAAAGCGACATTCACACAACACCCCGCGGCTTTTTAATATTATTATAAAGAGAAAAAAAAAGCCAACAACAGAACGAAAAAAATTATTATACCGCGCGAGACGTTGAATTTTTTTCTTTTTCACGTTCCGTGTGATTCCGCGATAAATAAATACACGTCCACGTTTTACATATTTTATACGTGTTTTTTTTTTTTTGCCCCTCGTAAATTATTATTGTAAAATTTTCAAATTAAGTTTGCGCGCTAATTGAACGGCGCGGAAAACAAATCGTTTTGGATTCGCGCGGGACTTTTACGCAGTTGCCTGCACAGCTGTTGTAGAAACTGCGCTCTTTTTTCTCCATTTTTTTTTCTTTTTTTTTTTGTACGGAGAACTTTGAAAATTTTCCACGGTACATTAGCGTTTTTTTTACATAATTTTTTTTCTTTAGTTCGAGTCCGCCGCCGTCGCAATTTTAATTCGTACGACGACGTATAAATCAAATTTCGCGCTTTTCCGAATACTGCAATTATTAACTAAGAGGACACAGAGATAAACGACGGAACCGCGAAAATGTTCAAAAGAACGTTTCACGACGGCGAGAACAACCGTGAATTCATTCTTAAAACACTGCAATTTTACGCAAAATAAATTACAATATTATCTTTACAATAAGCGAGCTGGTTTTTTTTTAATATCTTCAACTCGTTATGAGATTTCCGAAAAGAAAAAATTAGTAAAACTCGTATTTTTAAAATGCTCATAACTTCTTGTGGTGTCTTTTTTTACGTCTAAAATAGCCTTCAGAGTTCTTTAACGCGACGCGAAACAATTATTTTGATGAAAATCGTAGGAGTTTAACGTCCTCTTAAATATTTATTTATACAAAGACGACGACGAGGCGTTTTTTTTTTACGAAGACCATTTCTCGTTGTCATTTCGTTCATTATTTGTGTCGCCCGCCTATCCGCGACGGGATTCTGCAATATAATATTACGACGAAATAACACTGCCAGCCTACGTTCACCGCGGGTCGAATTCAGAGTTTCAAATGACCAATTTTAAAAGCAAAAGCTCTGTAGCAGCCGTCAGCAACCAACTATATACCCACAACACGTCGAGGACTTTTTCTCCCCCGAAACGACGGTATTCAAACGAGATATTTCGATAAAATCATTTTTCGAACACCCGTGCACGACGATACGTGAATTTAACAAAAAAAAAATTTAATATCGGCCCAAACGCTATTGTGTCTCGTTTTAAAAATGTTGATAATATACTCGTAGGTGTGGAGACTTCCAACAGAAACGATGTGATTTTTCTGCGTGTATTGTACCGTTGAGGATGTCCAGACGAGTATAACGTTTTAGACGGTTAAGCAGGACCGTATTTTAGGAGGACGCGGGTAGGCCAACTTCTTAGGAGAATAATTTAAAAAATTTTAAACGTTTTCTTACTTATTCGTAAACCATTACTACACTAACTAGACGTTTTTTTTTTACAGTTGTTCAAATAAAAAAAAAACAATACGTTACTGCCTGACTGGAGAGAAAAAAGTCTAATTTTAGCACTCTAATGATTGTTGAATTTATAATAAAAAATTGATGTCAAAAAGTAAAATTGCTACGCTGTTACAATCTGTCGGGGAAAAAAAAGATAAACCGGAAAACGTTTATCCGTATATGCGAGCATTGCGTTGCGCGTGTTTTTACAATATGTACTGCAGGACGCAACTAATCGTACAGCTGGGAAAGATCGTTTTCAACGCTTCGTCTGGTGAAAACGAGAACGATTAGAACGAATATAATGTATCAGGTGAAACATTAAATTCCCTGTAGCGGGGTTCTTAACCGACGGTCCGTGGACCTCTATAGAATCCGTAGATGGTTACTCGTGGGTCCATCTAGTATTCTAGTGGCTGTGAGATGTTTTTTAAATAGCCCAAAAATAAATTTGTTTGAAATTAATTCAAATTCTTCGATGAATCAATGTAGAAACCGTTGTATTTATAATGTAAATTTTTTTTATTGTGAACTCTTTGTCGAATGTGTATTTATTATTTTCGTAATCAAAACAAAATCACGAAACCTATTGGACATCAAATATGATATGCGTAATGCTCTGTCCCATACGATCCTAGATTTCAAGGCAATAATACAAGCGAAACAACAGCAAATGTCACGCTGGAACTTAAATAAACTAAAAAAAAAAAATCTCACTTATATGTCACCTAAACGTGATTACTCACAACAATGTATTGACTAAGTCTTAATATTTAAAAAAAAATAATTAAAATAAAATACTGTATGGTCCATTTTTTAGGGGAGGGAGTGGTGGTCTGTAGTTATACTTTATACACTTGAAAGGAGCCCATGATTTAGAAAAGGTTAAGAACCTGATATAATCCTCATAGTAGAATATCTTATATTCTTGACTCTGATCGATATTTAAAAAAAATAAAAAATGACGAGATCCACACTTGTGCCAAAATAATACTCGAGCAAGAAATAATAATAAAATAAGTAATTTATAGTATTTTTTTACTTCAAATCGATAATATTTTAATAAGAGTCGCCGCGGTATTTATTTATTTATTTTTTGGTATAATTGTACGATGAAAAGATAGTGTTTATATATGGAAAAATTTGAAAAATATCCTCAAGAAGCTGAAGTGATAAAATTGTTTTTTAAGGGCGAATTTGATGATCTTAAACACAGCCCTGCGCGTACGTTCATATAAAATACAAAAAAAAAATCGAAGGAAAAGGTGGCGGCCACTGGCTAAATATACGTACGCATGACATCATGATATCATCGTAGAACGAAATGTCATCACTGCAGGCGGCTGCTGTTGGCCCGGTAGCAACGGGGTAGATGGACCCGGCGGAGTGAATAACAATAAAAATAAAGTGCACGCCGAAGCCAATAAAACGCTACCGCGTTCCCGGGATTCCAGGCAGCGGCGGCGGCGACGCATCTGTCTCTATTTCCGTACGCTCACAATAACATCATTAGTCATTCGCTGAAGAAATAGATTTTGAATGCGACGACTGGAATTCGAAGTCCAGCTACTCTCACGGCTGGACCAGTGTGGAGTACGAGTGCGACGCAAAGGACGGTTCTATAGCTGGACACAAATTTCGTATACGGGCAAAAATATATTTATAATTAGGGCTCGGATTTATGTGTATTTCAAAAAAAAAAAAACCAAAATGTTCAAATATATATATGTAATAAAAAAATTGCTTTATATGTAAAAGAAAAAGAAGAAATTTATAAAAAAAATAAATAAAAAATAGGCGAAATTTTTTTTCCCCTAGAAATAGGCGAAAAATGGGTCTGGGTCGATCGAACGTCACGGACAGTCGACCGACATAAGAGTTAAATATTTCCCATGTAAATAATTTAAATAATAAACAGAGACTGTGAGCTGCAATACATCGAAAATACCCGCACGGTTATTAAAAGCCAAGTGTGTTTTTTTTTTATAAATTTCGCAATATAATATGTAGAAAAATGAATCTCTAATCCCGTATTACGTTTTCCGTTACAGCAACCGTTAAACACAATATGTTATGCGGACTGAAATGCAATACAATTCGCTATGGTTTATATGGTATTTTCTCAAAGTCGGAAATTACTGGAATCCGGTGTAGAAACTACTATATAGAGAAACTACAAATGCCACGTCAAACTAATCCGTAACAAGAGCGTGAACGATTTCGGCTTTGAAAAAATCGTAAGGATAAAACTGTTTTGAAACGAGGCGTATTGATCTCGAAATCTCTTCATTAATTTTTTGTTTAATTTCTATCATTTTTATTTTTGTTTTTACTATTTAGATTATTTAACGAATATATTATTATATACAAAATATTTAACTATTATAAATATATATATTAATATATAATAATTATTATTCGTGTCGGTATATTGGTTGCGTTATTCCTGCCCAAAATGACCTGTACAATAAAAATTGTAAAAAAAAAAATGCTCCCCAAAAATAAAAAATAAATCGTTATTATAAAATAAATGTGTGTTTGAAACATTAAATTGGAAAAAAAAATACGCAAATGCTTTGAAATCCTAGCACAAGTTACTACTCATACTTTTGTATATAATAAATGCGTAATAATTAATCTTTCTTCAGAAAATTACATTTCATAATAAAAACTTGTGTATAGACGTAGTGATGCATATGCGAGAATCGATCAAAATTTATCGCTCTTTCAACCAGTTTTTTGCTCGTCAAAACTTTTAATCTCCCTACCCGCTCCCCTCATCGATATATAGACGTACTCGTAGAAATTTACAAAATGTTATAGTACCCACATAAAAATAGAAAAATTGTTTGAATACTATACGAAGTAAAAAAAAAGAAACAGAAATTATTAAGACTATTGTACGTTTTTATACGTATAATTACGTTAAATTTTATACCAAATAGCTGAATTACCCGACGTTGTCCAGATTAAGATGCTTATGATACAAATAATCCTGAGTAGGTATACTGAATTAATGTTCGCGTTTAAAATGTTTTTAGAATGTGGCATAGACCTCGCGACCTTTTTACGCGATCAAATCGTACTAAGAAAAAATTCTACAACAATTCATACAACCAAAATCGCTAAATTATGCTTGAGAACTTGCGATTGTTTTATACTATACCTTATTAAACCCAAAAACCATACACTTTTATCGCGTATACGTATTTCGGCAACTGCATTGTCATCTTCAGCGCGGACCAGCTACTACTAAACCGGTAGACACTACATACACCCATATTTATACAGTTTATATCTCCGATGACGTCACCACAAACCGCCGCGTCGTGAGTCAACGACCACGCCCACCGAAAGTCTATGCTGCCGCCATCTGGTGTACCTCAAATCAATTTTAATAATGAATTTTGCAATGGACTTAAGTCACAGTTTAACACGTTATTTTTATTTTTTGACGTTTCTATTGCTTTTCTTATGTTTAATTCTTTATAATGATTTACATTTTTTAAAAGTTTTACTATTAAAACAGTTAAAATTAAACACAAAAATAAAAATAGACTTGCATTGGGCGTGGTCGTTGACTCACGACGCGGCGGTTTTGTGGTGACGTCATCGGAGATATAAACTGTATAAATACGGGTGTATGTAGTGTCTAACGGTTTAGTAGTAGTTGGTTCGCGCTAAAGGTGACAACGTAGTAAGTTAACGAAATACGTATACGCGATAAAAGTGAATTATTTTTATGATTTTTGAATTTATAGCGTATAGTTTGCAACCAAAATTGATTACCTAACATGAAAACTTGCTCCTGGTAACCGACGGAAGAATCTCAAAATATATAGATTTGGCGTCTTTACTTGATCGATGTCTTTCGGGAACTCGTTATGGCCCACTTCTGATACAAAATTAGACAGGTCAACTGCAGGAAATTCTTCTTTACCAAGTGACAGCTTTGTACATATCGGATATCCTCTTCATTTTCATACATTTCGTGCACGCGTTAAAATTTATTAACATTTAAAAATCGTTGGCCACATTATAACCATTTGATGATCGGAAAATCAATAACATGTTTTAAGATTTTGTCACTGTCACGGATATTTTTCAAACTATGCCTAAAACGAGATCCGAGTAAGTTACTCTACGAATAAAAAACGAAACACGTCTCGGATGTTTGCGGTAGTATTTTGCATGATACAGACACGAAGCGAGTTAAAAAATTAGAAATTTAATTTACGCAAAAAACGTTAGACGCGTTGGCTTAGTCCGGTTAAAAAAAAAAAAAAAAATTAATGACACGCGGTCTGTGGGGGGTGCTTATAATACGCCCCTCGCGTGTTACCGTTGGAGGAGAGGGTTATTCATAATAATAATAATAATAATAATAATAATAATAATACGAACAATACACACGTTTAAGTCAAACAACGAGACGCCGCGGTGGGACGCCATGTAACGTTAACAAGTCGCGTTTATTTGCGCGGATTCATAAATGAAAGAAATAAAGCGGTCGAATTAAAAGTAGACAAACGTTTTATATATATATATATTATATTCCTCTCGAACACCTGTGGCAAATTAATTCAATTTGAAATTAAACGCATAGACAATGTGATGAAAAAGAGCGTGTCTGTCACCGACGTTGATGGATTCCAGCAATAATATCAATTGTTCCATTCAGTCTTCAGATATTCACAGCCGTAATTACCAAAAGTTATCGATCGTCGTTGCCTTATTTTATTTATAGGCATTAAGTAAATACGTATATGCGCGTTTTAGAATAATATAGGCAAGAGTCGAATATTGTCTATAACACAATTTTCTCATTCCATTAAACCGTATTTGATCAGCGCCAAACGTTTACGGCGATTCCGGAATTTTCTATTCGCCTTTATTCTAATATAAAGGTATCGAGTAAAACAATAACGATATTTAATAGTTATTTATCGAATTTGTATAGGTACATAAAGAAATGTATAAGAGTTGTTGAATTAAATTTTTTATATATATACATCTTTAAAATAATATTAATAACGCGTGTCACTGTTGTCTTTTTAAAAATTTAACTCCTACACAATTCCTGTGTTGCTTTTTTTTTCTATTCTGTCGTTTTTTCCTTTTTCGCTTAATATACTCGACGATCACTTAATCCCAACAACTCTTATATTTCTTTATGATTTCCATAATACACTTTGACTTTTTATTCTATATACGTTTATTTTTTTAATATATATATATACGTACATTATTTATTATTAACGAATATATTAATTTAGAGCTTTTATTTCTTTTTTTTTTTTTTACTGTTTCATTGGTTAAATTACAAAATAATATAATTAATTATTATATAAAAAAAAAATTAACCGAATTATACCTTACCATTATCTATGTAAATTAATTTGGAAAACATCGGCGAAACACACACACACAAATCTATACCAAACGTCTCTATAAACACAGTATAAATTCGCAAATTATTTATTACGGAATTAACGTAACGGGCGTATGTACATAATATTATTAACATTATATTTGCGAACTCTTACCTCCGCGTTAAATGATTGTTTAACGATAATAATAATTATAATTACCCGCGGTGCGGAATTAGTTTTCGGCGGGTTTGCGAAAATTATTTCATTAAAACACGTATTATTATAATATATAGAGAGGCGAGAGAATGTTTTGAAACACTTCCTGCCCGGAGTAGGTACGTAGTAGAATATTATAAAATTAATCTCTTCGATTCCCGGTGCCTGCAGTAAACCGTATAACGCGTGTACGAAATTATTACAATTAACCATCACAATATTACCGTCATGACCATTTAAAGTTGTATGCCCGAAACCGTGCAGAAACGTCTTTATCTTTAGCGCGCGCACTTTCCATCTGTTCTACGCGCCTTGTGATTCGGATAAACTGTGCACAGTTCTCGGTCTCCGATTACGTATTACATAACACTTAGATTGGAAACAATTTCGAAATTTTCCGTACAATATTATAACGAGTACAGTAAATATATTCGGATAAAATTCTTTACGACGTACGTAATAAAAAAAAAACCGGACGTTCCTCTTCGCCTCGGATAAATCGACGGATTTTTTTTCCCCCGTCCGGTGCCATATTAAATTTGAAACTTTTATTCTCGAAATAAAAATAAAAAAAAACGAATATTATCGCGTTCGAATGACGACGATTCCCCGAGAGCGATTTATTTTCATGTTTATGTGACTCATACTCGAAACTTTACAATATTCATAAAACGAATTGCGAACGGTATAATAAATACGTCGATATACATATATACTATACATCTAATACAACAATGTTGAGTGTTTTCGTATATACGATTATTGTATATTCATATATATATATTTTATTTTTATGTAAAAACTTCGTATTACGCGCTCTGTGTACACTGCAAAAACGACGTGTAATTTAATGTTTCGTAAATTTTTTATTTTCTAAACGTGTACGTATATCTAAAAAAAAAAAACGGGACGAAATGAATTGGCTTAATATCTGCAATAACAAAAGTACCTCTATACACTTACTTGCGTCCGTATTGTGTATTCGTAACCACGTCTAAATATTTCAAAAATTATTTTCTTTCTACGTGCGCGCGTGCGATCCTAATGCTATATACATAAGAATAAATAAAAGAGAAAAGTACATACTATTGCGTCCGCCGAGATACGAAATATATATATAAAAGTTATACTACTCGATAAAAAAAAAAATGTTTATTTGGGTTAACGCGTAATTTTTTTTTTATCAGACGAAATATTATTTGCGCGTATTTGCTCTTATTATATAACGTGCGCGGAGCAAAACGGAAAACGTCTATTTTTATATATATATAAATGGATTGCAAATATTGAAAGGCGCGAAATTTGAATAACTGCAACGTTCTAAACACAGGACGTATTTATAGAGGGATGCGAAGGAGTACCGTCTTCCCGCGGGCTACACATTTTTTTTTACGTATTTCTGGGGTAATAAGACGTTCTACATTAAATTTTTCTTTTTAATAAACAAATTATAAAATTTCGGTTATTCGAGTGTTTTAACGTCGTTCTTAAATCCTATTTTCAATTTTATTTCGTTGACGGTATATAGCTGTATTTTTTTTTTTTCGTCAAGTACAAACTGAAAATATAATAATAATTATTACATATTCGTCAATAACGCAATAGCGGTGAGAACGTTTATAAATTTTACGTTATCCAACGTCTACGTGCTCCTCAAGAAAAAAAAGAATTTAATGGCCTCTAAAGAGAGTCGAGAGTACATACCGGGCGGCGGACGAAAATTGGTTCGTGTTCGCGCATACGAGGTTCTATCGATATTCTGATTGGCGGAAACCGTCGTGAGCCGACGGCTGCCGACAGCAACAGCCAATGACAGTGTAACTATTAGCCGCCTTAGGGGGGCAACAGCCAATGACAGAGTAGCTATAAGCCGCCTTGGGGAGTCTAGCATCGCTCCGGCTTTCATTCAACGTGCGCGTTCCGGTATACTCTTAAACTGAATAGCATATAGGACGACAGATAACGATCGTATTAATAGTCTAACATTACACATACAGAGTCAGACCATCATCTAGACCAGACTAGAGTTTGACCATCATCGTAGTGCAATAAAATGATGATATATAGTTCGCAAGAATTCAGTGAACAGAAATCGAAGCGTGAAATGTAAGAAAATCGTTGTAAACGTTATAAATAAGGTTAGTTGAGTTCATTATAGAACAGATCACGTCGTTTTATATCAATTTTTCCATTTAAATTTTTAAATAAGTCTCCGCATATACACGTGACCACCGTATTTAGCGATTATACAATAATACAATTCGTTTAATAAATATTCGACAGTGATGGCGGCAACTAAATTTCGAGTAACTTTGTTTTTAAATATAATTATTTGAATTCCGATGACGTCTCGGCGATGCGACAAATATAATATTATACATTTCGGTTTGTACAACGACCGGTATACGTTCCTATATTCATCTAATATTTTCACTGGTAATTTTATTCTTTTAATATATATATATATATATTTACATATAGTACTATGCGTGTGTATTGAATTTGTATTCAAATTTACTGTAGGCGTAATATTGAAAATTCGTCGATTTTCTCCTGTTTTTATTTTGCATTATTTACAATTGAAATTCCGGACACTCCCGTTAATACTACAGAGTTCGAAAATGTCGAAAAGAAACACGCCCGTAAAAATACGGACGCAATAATTTATTTAAATTTGAATTACGTTGAAAATGATTAATTTCACGAATACGTGAGATACAACGATAATACAATTTATTCCTTTTTGTGTCCGTCAAATGTGTAACCTTAGCTAGATAAAGTGTTATGTATTTTAATATTATGGATTTTTTTTTTATTTTGCATTTTTACTCTCCGAAAATATATTTACGCGCATTAAACCCCCTAAACAAAATAATGTCAAAAACGTAATATAATTAAAGTTTTCTGTTACTCTTATTTTTTACTACGCCACGGCATAGAGTGTAATCTAAATTTTTATAATATAATTTAAGTTTTTTAATATGCTTATACAAGTTTCGATTAGCATACTATTTTTAGATTCATTAAACCATGGAAAACGTCACGAATTTGTATAGCGTTTTAAAACTAAAAGTGATCTTAAAGACGTCTAACGTCAACTACATAAACGAATACTTTTCACTCTTAATGAGTTAAATGTAAATGTAAATCAACTAAGACTGTATACACCTTCATTAGGAAGATATTCTCGCTTCGTAACAGCCAATAATACGTCCCGCAATATTCAACTACAATATAATATACGAGCATCGCGTAGTGCCCATTAACACATTTAATGAGAGTTGTCTTTCTTGGGAAAGGAAGAAATAGTATTACCTAATCGCGAACGAGTACATCAACAATGTATTGCCATTAACGTAGTCTAAACTGGCGTATAAATAGCAGAATATTTCAAAAGTTCTGCGCGAAAACACTGCAGCATTTTTTTTTTTCTAATAGAATGTTAAAATATAAATTAACCGCTATTCGCGTACAACTGCGTAAACCATAAACGATAAATATTAATATATGTTTTTAATAACAGTAATATTACCGGACGTCTTATTGTCGTATATAAGATATTTAAATAAATTACGATGTACCGACAATATTATTATCATCTGAAAACATGTAAACATTTAATATATAACACCGCGACAGTGTGTTTATTGTCTATACATAAAATGAGAACAAAATATATACAAATATTTTCCGTGCAATTTTTAAACCAGCCGATGCCAGATGTTGTTTGCAGATGATTGTTTTTTTCTGCGGTATTCGGCGAACACATAGGGAAAAAAATCACCTGGCTCATTTAACATTGGTTCCCAAAATATCGTCGTTTGACTTGACCAATATTACGCGTTATATATTGAAATAATTTTTAATATTAAAGTCAATTTTGACAATTTTAATTTTGATAATACGAGTAGATATATATACTATCAGTCTTACAATAAAATATGTATTATTAGTATTGATACTTTTAGTGAACTTTTTTTCCCATCTCAACGGCATAATACAATAAACGATATTATAGATAATATCAGAAAAGTATTAATATCGCAGTATTGCTTTAGAAAAACTGATTTTATTTTTTTTTTTTTTTAAATTACCAAAAATTTACCTAGTATTTATTTATGTTTTGAGTTTTGCAACGAAATCCTTGGTTTTACATATTACATTGTGTGGAATTTATCGGCAAACACTTTGGGAATAGTAAAAGCTTCACTTTTTGTAAATGGGAAAAGGAACACAGATGCGGTATAAACGATAGACATACCATTGCGAATTCGCAGTAGTTTAAAAAAAATAAATTTACATGATTTTCAACGAAAAAATTTTTTTTATGAATTTTGTATATACTTACTTGGCGTAAACATTTAAACATTTCAGCTACAAGTTTTTTCACATTCTCCCATTCTCATTTATTACGCAAATAGATCGTTAATAATTACTAATTTCAAAATATAAATTAATTTTTTTTACTTACAATAAGTACACGAAACGAACGCGTTATTATTCGACGTATCGAACAAAAAGTTATCGTCAATAATAATAATCATTTTGAGTTAAGAAAACTTTATCGAAGAGGTAAACATACCTCTCGAGACAAAATTCTTTCAGTGATTATTTGTTTTACATTATTTGTTTAGTATATTATTATTATTATTATTATAAAGTATGTTTAAACTGTAGAAAGATAATATATAGGTACGCCGACGTTTCCAGAAAAAACATAATACGTATTCGATTTATTATTTTAAAGCAAAAAGTTTTTTTTATTTTACAGTATACGTAATGAGGGTGAACACAATATTTAAGAACGAATATTTGTAAATAATAAACTTGAATGCTTTTCAGAAACATAAAATAATTTATGATAAACGGATTAAAATCGATTTTATATAAGCCGAAAAAAATAATATCATGTAACCTAACCTATGCTATTATATAATATAGGATTTAAAGTAAAAAGCATTAAAAACGCGTATGGGTAACGGTAAGTATTATTGAATTAATTTTCACGTATCCAAAGACAAAGAAATGAAATTTTCGTAACGAAAACTGTACGAATATAATATTTATGATATTAGAAAAACATTACAGAAATCTTAAGAATTCTAAGTAATGATTTACTTGGTTCGTATAAAAAATAATATATTGATTAATTAATAATAAGACGTAAACAAAACGCGATATTTACAAAAAAAAAAAAAAAAGATGATTGCACGCATAAGTATCGCTATAAAATTTGTGTTTAAAAAATAATAATAATAACAAATTTCTGTACACATTTCGTATACATATTTTCATAGATAGACCATCACCAAAAATAAATGTTATAATATTACGTCATCATGTGGACGCATTGTTTAACTCCAAAACGTATTTTTACAGCGTATTGCGTATTATATCAATGCGCAGTTACAGTTAAATAATATGATAAAAATTGATTTCCTATATGCGCCGACTCGATTCTTTTGTGAAATTATATATTTTAAAATGTCACGTATAAAACCAACAGTAATAATCTACGACGAATAGGAAAAAAAAAATTACTACAGACCGTGGCCAAACGCAATAGCGTTTATAATAACATTATTATTGCGTATAGAAAAGAATATATTCCCTTTGGACAATATAGGAAGACTCGGAATCGCCTGTTTCAACTGACTCGGACAATATACCAATTATTTTTACACATTATGAATATTAACAATATTCAATAGTATAATATAATATGCGTAGTCGGTTCAGATATACTCATCGTATAATAATAATAATAATAATAATAATAATAATAATAATAATAATAATAATAATAATAATAATAATAATAATAATAATAATAATAATAATAATAATAATAATAATAATAATAATAATAATATACGCGCATCAAGAATTTTTAATTCGATTTTTTCCCCTCCCCCTAAACGAATTTAACGAAAACCCATCGAATTGTCTACAAATTTTAAATTATTTGTTTTCGATTAATTTGTGAGTTGCGACTGATATATATATATATATATATATATATATATATATATACACACACGTTATATGGAGTAAATTTAATAAGAGATTCCAGTGCACAAGCCGTTAAATAAATGATTTGAATTAATTTCGTCTCACATACACTTCATAAAACAACGACTGTATCTAATCAATATAAATTATATACACTTATCAAATATACAATATGGCACCACTTTAGAACAAATATGTGTTCATCGTTAGCCGGTAATCCGTGCGACTTAGCATAAAGCGTTTATAATTACACGTATACAATATTCGTATAGAAATTTGAAAACGTCGTAAAATCTAGACGCAATAAATGTGAATGAAAATAAAAACTCAACTAAAATATAATGTGTTTTCGATGATTTACAGATAAAAAAAAAATTACCATTTATTAGATACAGTTTAACAATATATAATATACAAAAATTTCATTTGAAAAAAAAAATTGAAAATTTCACTAAAAAAAAAAAAGTAACAACATTTCGTCGCAAATGTTATTTTTTACTTTGAATAAAATATTTAACTGACATTTAATTTTAATTTTTTTTTTTTTTTGCCAAACGTATATTTGGAATGTCTCTGTTACAGTATTTGTTACCACCAAAAACAAACGAAATTCTCGATTTGAAAATGTTGTTAGCTGAAAATGCGATGTAGACGTCTTGGTGCTGGTGCAGTCTTCGATTAACAATTGCTGGCTTGTGTTCTTCAATTTCAACGTGTTTTTTTTTTGTTACTTTATTTTCACACAACTTAAGGAAAATCACTGATTAGTCGCATAAACATCCTCATCGAATTCTTAAACGTATTTTTTTTTCTACAATATCATAATAGAAGGCTTAATTTCTCGACACTTTATACAAAATAATTTTTTACATAAAAAAAAACTCTTGGAATGACTGAATAACGACGATTAAATTTTATTTTTATTTTACTAAAAAAAAAAAAGCGCTTTAAATGTGAAATACATCAACTGTAGAATCGTAACAAAATTGAAAATACGTCGTAAATCGCATTAAACATTTTTTTAGATTTTCGACTCGTATATTATATACTTCCACGAAACGGATTAAAAATTTACTTGTCAATTCATGCGGTGGAAAAAATGTTGCCCTATTAATTACAGTGTATATAGGGCAGGAGCGAAGCGTTTTTCGTCCAAAAGAGCTCATGGACGGCATTTCAAACGTTCAAGTACCCGGAATCTCGAAACATTTTACATAATTATTCAGATTTCAATGAAACGTCATCTATATTACAAACATTCATGATCAGAGAAGTTAAATGGTTATAAATCCAGCAAAATACAAATAAGAATAAGAACACTTTATGCTCGTGTACGCCGTGTATATAGCTATTTATGTATTTTTTCTCTTTTTTTTTTTGTATCGATACCAGGCCACTTTTCTTTAATAATTATTTTATATTAAAAAAAAAAAAATTTTAATTTTTTTTTTATATATATATTTCGACCTATACCGCGGAAATGTTGACTCGTACGAATCTGGTTTTTCTACACCGTTTATAAAAATTGATATATTTTTGGGGTTTTTTTTTCTATTAATTTAAAAGGTAAAACCTGTTTTATTTATGGTGCTCGAGCGTAGACTGTTTCGGAAAGAAATATTAATATTATAAATTTTTTTTTTTTGCGACTGAAAAACGATCCAATTCGAAGGATAGGTAATAGTTTACAATGTACCGTTTTGATATAGGCATTTATAATTCGGCCAAACGCAGTGGCGTATTTACGGGGGGATCCAGGGGTACTGGACCCCCCAGAACCAAAAAAAAAAGATTAATCCAAAGGTATTTTTTATTAAATACCTTATATCAATATAACCTGTTGGAATTTTCAAAAAAAAAAAAATTTGGACCCCCCCCCCAGAAAAAAGTTGAAAATACGCCACTGGCCAAACAACTAGCTCTGAGTGTATATATATTATAATAATAAGCCGCTGTTGACCAGTGAATAGTCACGTCTTGTTATTTTATGACGAATTTCGAGTATACTGCAAATAATAACAATATATTATATCGATTATCGAATAAACTAAAAAAAAAAATAAAAAATCCGTATTATATTAAAACACCGCGCAAATTGCCGAGATATCACTTATATTGTTCGCATTCGCATTTACACGAGTGTCCTATATGCCTATATATACCTATATGTACGTAATAATGGTATACTAAATTCAAAATGCATAAATTTCCATACGCGGCGTATAATAAATCATATAACCTAAACGCACAAGGCACACAATACCTGCAACACAGCTGTTCGGATGTGCGTATATATATATATATATACAATTTACGTATATATACGGCGAATCTTTAATCTGTCAGACTATTATAATCTACGCGTGTGTTATATTGATATATATATATACATATTCGAAATTATTTATTAGCATTTAAAATCACACACACGATCCGTCCTCGGTGCTCGTCGACATCTCGTCACTGAACACCGTAGTCCACCTGTATACGTCCTGTATATAGAGTCATGACGATATTAAATACACGTTACTATAATACGTATAATATATTATTTTTCAAATTTTTTTTTTTTTTGTAAATTGACGTGAACGATAACGTTATACGTCTGTTTTTTTTTAAAGTCAATAAAAAAAAAAAAAAAATTCTAATAAAAATGTCCGTCGGCGATAACGTCCTCTGGTCTCTTTCATAAGAGAATATAATATATGTAATTTTTTTTTTCCAGAAATATTACTAACAATGTACTCGATTTATTATATATATATATGTATATACATTATACAAACGAGTATACTAGGAAAGTTAATTGGCCAAACGAATACATGCGATACAGCACGTATACTCGAAAAACCGGAACAACAAATGTCTCGAGTAATACGCGCAGATATATGCAAAAACATAATGCACTGCGATTTATCGTCACTAATATTATTGACGTTTAATAACTTATACCTTTATACCTTTATATTCTTAATGGACTTACAAAGTAATTTATTATAATTTTTTTTTCCCCCGATATATTTGTATACGTTTATCTCGCTACTTCAATAATAATAATTAACGATCAAACCGTCCGAACTCGTGGAAATCGTAGAAAGATAAAAAGAAAAAACGTTTTCATTGTAAATTGATTTTTGACGCACAAAAATCATATACATTGTGTTCGACGGATAAGAGATAATTTAAATAGGTTATTTATTACTCATCTATATAAAATATGAAGTTCCGTGTGTATGTACGTATTTTATAAAAAATCCACGCCACTCGACCTATAAAGTCCACCAAGTTTTGCACAGAGTCACGACGTGGTCGCGGTGAAAGGTCATAGTCGTGCTCTGCTGAACCGAACATGGAGTGCCGGCTTGTAGAGGAAATTTTAGGATTCTACGTGTAGCAATGCAGGTTATCACGGTGACCATTAATAAATTGGTATAGAATATAAAATAATAATAGCCTATATGGACATTCCTAAGGTTCGACCAATCGGCCTGAGTATAGGACTCATTCAACCATTCAAGCCAAGTAAACTCTTCATTTCGTCGAAATGTCAACGGCAGAAAAACCTTATATAAGACAAAAAGGTGTCCGGAAGTTGGATAAAACTGAACGACGGAGGACAAACAAATATTGTGTATCCTCAACGTTTGCAATAAAAGTTTCTAAATATACAAAAAGGACGATTGTATGTTTTCTACGCGAAAAAAAAACAACAGTTTTATACGAGCCTTGTAAAAATTTTCACAATTGAATTTGAACCAAAACAACAGGAAAACCGTGTAAAGTTTTGCGCGACTGACAAGTGTGAAAAAAAATCCCGCTAAATGAAGCCTTTTGCGCAAACTGCAAAAGACAGAAGATTTGACAAGTGAATTACTACATCAAAGTAAAAAGCAGGGTGTGAGACAGCTAGTAAATAATAATAATTTATATTAACATTGAAACGTTCCTATGCGTCGTAGTTATTCGTATTGTTTTTCAAATTTGTATTTCGATTTGTATTCACTTTGGTTTTTAACAATGTATAAATACGCAAAATTTGCTTGCTGCAACATACGGAAATGAAGCCTCCTCACTCTTCGTGCGCGAAAGGCAAACTGCAAAAGAAGCTACAGAAGATTTGACAGCCATCATCTTTCAATCGTCGAATTACTACATCAAAGTAATCGCCCAAAGCAGGGTGTGAGACAGCTAGTAAATAATAATAATTTATATTAACATTGAAACGTTCCTATGCGTCGTAGTTATTCGTATTGTTTTTCAAATTTGTATTTCGATTTGTATTCACTTTGGTTTTTTAACAATGTATAAATACGCAAAATTTGCTTGCTGCAACATACGGACAGATCACTAATAATGATATATACGAGTAGTTATAAACGATTCGAAAAGGTCACTCTTATGTATTTGTAACTTTAACAACCGAATAGCTTCTACAACTAATGAAGGAACCCTTAACTTGTTATAAAGTTTTTTTTTTAAAAAAAAGAAGAATTTATCGGTTTCTCATTATTCCAATAAAATTAATGAAACCCAATAACTTTGTTTACGCAATAAAGTTACGGAACATTTTTTTTTCTTTTTTAATAGGTACCTGTATAAACATTAAATATTATAATAATAATTCGCGTTACGCATAAAATGAGTATATTTACAAAAAATGTACTCACCATTTATGTATACAAGTTTTTTTTTTGTAAGTTTTTATCTTTGGATTTCATTGAAAACGCTACGAATAAAAATAAAAATTATTTATTAGCGTAACTTTACACATATAGCAATGAAAATAATAATAACCCATTTCTTTACGGCTTTATTTATTGTGCTTTTATAATCATTATTATTTCATATAAGAAGATAAAATTTTGATAACTAAATAAAAAGATCAATACGCTCGTATATTGTATATAAGCATTTTTTTTTTCCTAAATTTTGCAAACATTAAATATCAGTGATAATATTCTCTGTATCGTTTTTTAACACACGACATAAATATTATTATATAGTTATTTGCTTTCTCGCTATCTTTAAACTTGTTAGCAAGCGTCAGTGCATAGCAATTAGCTAATTAAATTTGATTCTTTAATTTATCCGTGAATTGGAAATGTTTAAAACTGCAATATACTTCCGAAAGTAAACTATAGAGGCCTCGGCAATAAAAAAAATGTTCAACACTCCGAGTGTCAGTGAGGAAACTATTAGTTTAAAAATGATATTTTGTTCCCGGAAGAAACTAATTTGCGTATAGTTAAAGTGATTGCGCATAACCCGTTTTATTCGATCAGGTCGTAAATTACAATTGGTTCTCAAATTTAAAAATCGAAAACTTCCGTTCGATTATGTTTTGAAAACTGCACCATTCTGCAGACGCAAATGCCTGTACAGGAAAATCATCGCGGTGCTTGCTTATCGCAGTACACTTATACATCACCCGACACTGGTATTTTTACACTCTGAGCCAAACGAGGTGTCTATTGGTTTTACAATGATTTCTTTTTTCTTTTATATACAAATTTTCGACTAGAAAGAATGCGCTGAAGGATGATCTCTTCAAACGTTCCGGTGCGACAAATTGTATCAGTACCTGCTTGGTAATTTATTTGAAACGTTTTACGATTTCCTGAGTGGTTTCCTTATACGTAATTCAAAACAACCCGAAAACTGGAAGAAAAACTGCTTTCTCGATCGTTTTTAAACGCAACATAAACAACTACGAAAACAATAGTATTATAGAGTCTTAGAGTTTTAGATGTAAAGCTATTTAAATCGTAAAAACGGTAATTTTTGATTGTAAGGGTTGAAAATTTTACGCGACATGGTTTACTTCAACCACGTATTCAAAAAGATCTTGACAATCCTACAAGTCACAATTTTTTTCCAATATTATTATCACTTTGAATTTTCCAAGTAAGTGCGTATTACACGCCGAAGCTCCGCTCAGAATCGCTTTTCACTGAATGCAATCATTTATCGCGTTGCTTTCAAATGTATATAATAGCGAAACTCTAAAACTCCGTCTATAACAGTAATTCACTAAAACGACATCCACAACACCATCCGTATCCTTTTGATTTCTAATGATATTATATACGAAAACGAGTACGTTTATTATAGTTGTTAGAATATATTAATTAATATACGCTTTCGTGTATACGATTTTCAGCTAATATGCCGTTTTATGGAGATTATAAATATTACTTTGTTGTATACTGCTGCGCAGTGATGCAGCAGACGAGAATTAAAGCCCCAATAAATCGCGTGTACTTTATAGAATTTTGTCCTTATTTACCCGACCCAAATATATATATATCAGAATATATAACGTCGTTGGGTATCCATTTATAATGGGTTATGAACCCATATTAAACGCGTGCAAGATTATATAGTGGTTACGCACGTTACAATATGTGGAGTTTGTTGGTTAGGGTGTGGTAACGTCGCGTCACGCGTAATTATATTGGGACCCCGCGATAGTCTCTAGGCAATTTTCGTTTAAACGAAACATCCTTTGTTCGTATGTACTGCACGTTCAAAAGGACAAATTATTCTAATTTTTTTTTTATTTATTTATTAGATTCTGAGCGGAGCGAGGAATTTATTGGTTTTACAATGATATATATATATATTTTTTTTATGTCTGTACCCAAAAATTCTACCAGAACTAGTGCTCCGACATTAACAATCATAGTCTGTTTCCGCGATAGCGAATTGCGCATTTAGTTGGTACTTCAGAAAGGTCATTTTTCGATTTTCTTAAGAGCGCCTAAAAAAGAAAAATCTCAAAAACTACACAAAAAAAGGATAAAAACGCGATTTCGTCGAAATCGATTATCGTTATTTCTTCGCGCAATTTTGAAACTAACGCGGTTATAGAAACTTGAAACAATCACCAAATATGTAACTATTTATAGTGTATTAGGGAAAAAATGTTTTTCGATTTTGTACTATATTTATAACAATTGTAGATTTTGAGATATTAAATTCCATAGAAAAAAAAAAAAATTTTTGATTTTAAGACTTAAAAATGTAAAATACAATGTAACAACGATACTTGAACTATACTCAAAAAAATCTCGAAAATCTTTTGTCACAGTTTTCTTTTATAAACGTTTCAAGTTCTTCGACAAAGTGTATTTTATTTTTTGCTCAAAATTACGTTATTTCGTTTGTTAATAATAAATAATATTACACCGGAGCTCCGTTCAGAATCGTTTTATCGAATTCAACGATTTATAATTGCTTTCGAATTTATAGTAACGACAAAACTCTAAAATCTTTTTTCCGATTAATTCACTTAGGCGACATCCTGCCTAACATTTCTTTTTTTTTAAATTGCCCGACCAACTCGAATAAACTCGATTACTTCTAACATTAACGATGCGTTGTAATACCAATTTTTTTTCTTCGATACAGTCTATTTGAAAGTACACAATACTTAGTACTTACTTAATACAAAAGCCCCGACCGTTTCTTTCAATTTTCTATTAATATACGAAATTTCGCGAATATTTTATATTATTTGCTGTCTTATAAAATGTGTCGTCTAAACACTCGGAACCATTCAGATCCATTGGATAACACATTACAATGCCATTTAACCAACTGACCCGTTTATATTCCGAATAATCCTCGTCGCCGTAAAAGGAAATAGAAATTAACCACCATCATATATATGAGGAGATCTCGTTTAATTCAAATAAATCGAATATTCGTCGATTTTGAACAGTTGTTATACCTCTTATCAACGTCTTCTTTTGGTCGTCATTGTCAAACGATTACATAAAACTAACTTTCTTCTTTATTGCATACGTTTATACGTAAATTCATATAATAAAAACATAAATATAATTTTTTTTTTTTTATTCGCGTATATGCTGGTACGCCCAACTCTTATTCCGACGATGTCATATATTATATGTTTTATCAAGTGAATTTATATTATAGACTAGAAATTGACTTTGAACAAAATAATAATAATAAACTGCCAACTGCAGTGACGTTTGAAGTATAAAAGGCGCCACGGGCTATAATTGCGTTGATTGCTATCCCGATGGAATACCACACGAATTGTACTTTTCAGGCCGTAGGAAAATATAAACTCCTCTATATATATATATATATATATATATGTATATACGTACACAGTAAATATAATGCCCACACGCTCGTATTACATATTTATCCTTACGCTGTATTTTATTTAAATGGAATCTTCTTTATGTATGTAGGAACCTTTCACTTTTTTGTTGGATCGGATCGACAAAAATGAAAACCGTATATTTAAACGACTCGAGACGTCGATTAGTGGCCCGTAAGTGTGTGTAATTTATAAGTCGTTTTCTTACGTCGATATTACCGATACGTTATACGTATTCACCTGCTTAAAAAGAAAATCACGTTTGGATTGATTTAGAAAAATATAAAGTGCCTAGAATACACGTGCATAATACAATAAAAATAAATAAATAACAATTATTCATCGCATTGGTATACTGAAAAATAAATAAAATTGTTAAATTATTTTAGTGAAAATAAACGACGAGAAATCCTTCTACAGCGCCACAAAAACAAACGTTTATACATAAATAATATGTTTTATGATCTCCCTCCCCATCCGTATTTATTTCCACGAAAAAAAAAGTAACCACGATTTCTTTTTTTTGCTAAAAGAAATTTAATAATATTAATATAATATTGTGTAAATCGACGTTGAAATTTGGGTGTTAACGAATATTGTAGAACGTATAATACAGTGGAAAGTGCTTTGTTATTAGAGCTCGGATACATTTTTTTATCTTTTTTTTTCTGAAATCCTTGACGCGCTGCTTTCCAAGAGACAATATTAATGTGTTTTATATTATTCTAACAACGAATTTTTTTCCCCGAGGTTTTTGACGTTTTGTGGCATTTTTTAACGTTTTTCAGGTAATTTTTAACCTATTTTTATTAATATAAATAATTATAATGTTTATAAAAATAAAAATTCAGCCAAGACTGAAATATGAACGTATAATTTTGTACTATAATATAATATCAGATATTAATAATCTGTATTGGTTTTTAAACAAACCGATTCTCAATGACACGCCTGCCGAGGGCCGATTATCCGATAACATACATCTTTCATATCAGTCATTGTTTTCTTATCGTATGATAACATTGTTTTGGTAGTGTGCGTGGCCACGCCAATTATTATTATCAAAGTCAAAATGTTCTTTATTTAAAGTGAACTTTATTTTATAAAAAAAAAATTGTTATAGCTGTTTTTAGGACATATTTTTAAGAGTTTTTACGTCATAAATGCATTTTTTTAAAGGAAATTTTTGGTATTTTCAGGACATTAAAATTCGAGCCATAGTTATTATTTTTTTTTTTTATTACACAAAACGGTGGAACACGCGCACCACTGAAATACATAGGTATATCACCAGATCATTTTCTTTTTAATTTTTCGACACATAAAACCCAAAAGTAACGTCGCGAAATATAAATTTTTCAAAGATTTTGTTGATAAATAATATATGTACTTATATTACGTTTATTCGATTGTACTCAGTATTGAATAATATACACAATAATATGAATTTAATTCTTCAAATAGAGAGTTGAAATTTGATACACGCCATTGGTGCTATAAGTACTTGAATGTTTTTAATACTTAACACAGTGAAGAAATTATTTATAACCTAGAAAAGAATTATTGGTGGAAATTTCTCAAAAAGTTAACGTTGATAAATATTGCAATTATCGAAGAAAATACGCCCGCGGTTAAATATTACAACGGCAATAAAACCTTATTATTGCTGATCTTACAGTTTCGAGTTATGTATAATATATAATATTATGTAAATGTAAACTGGTCCATTACGACCAATTTTAAAGGTAGATACGTTTCGTTTCTACCCAGTGATAAAATTTATTCAACAATATTTAACAAAACCGTATGGTTTTAACGCGTCGTGCGTTAATGCTTCGACTGATGCTTTTCCGCTGTTTTTACTGGCTGTAAAATAACAAAAATAATTTTACCAAAATCGGTTTTAAAATATGTAATAATTCTACGAGTTGCGATAAAAATATAATACCTGCACTCCTACTATATATCATTGATTATAATATTATTATTATTTATGATTAGAGCTCGGATTCTATTATAGCACTTGCTAATTACTGTTGAATATACTGCAGAATTGAATAACGGAATAAGCTACACATCTGTTTTACGCATCAAGGATTCCAAGTATAAAATTATATATTGTATGTTTTTGCATATTTTAAGCGTTTTACATTTTTAGTGCTATTTTTCCAGTTTTGGTGATATTTTTTATAATTAATTTTTTTTTCTGTTGCTAATGTGTATTAAATTTGAATTATTTTATGTTTTTCATAGATCTCGAAACCTTGAGATGGAAAGAGCAATTATCCACATTGCCATTTCATTAAATATTTCCTATTATAATCTATTTTTTTTTTGCTATTATTACTGTTTTTAAGGCATATTTTATGATTTTTACCACATCATATTGTCATATTACACCACATATTTCAGTATACTATTTAATTTTATTAAATTCCAAAATCTATTCATAATCAATGCCTATATATTATGCGTATATAAAACTACATCGTTGTACAGATGAAGCAAAAACTTTTAATCGATAAATCGTTATCATCTAAAAATAGCTGCTTTTATATGATGCATAGCAATTAGCTAATTAAATTTGATTCTTTAATTTATCCGTGAATTGGAAATGTTTAAAACTGCAATATACTTCCGAAAGTAAACTATAGAGGCCTCGGCAATAAAAAATGTTCAACACTCCGAGTGTCAGTGAGGAAACTATTAGTTTAAAATGATATTTTGTTCCCGGAAGAAACTAATTTGCGTATAGTTAAAGTGATTGCGCATAACCCGTTTTATTCGATCAGGTCGTAAATTACAATTGGTTCTCAAATTTAAAATCGAAAACTTCCGTTCGATTATGTTTTGAAAACTGCACCATTCTGCAGACGCAAATGCCTGTACAGGAAAATCATCGCGGTGCTTGCTTATCGCAGTACACTTATACATCACCCGACACTGGTATTTTTACACTCTGAGCCAAACGAGGTGTCTATTGGTTTTACAATGATTTCTTTTTTCTTTTATATACAAATTTTCGACTAGAAAGAATGCGCTGAAGGATGATCTCTTCAAACGTTCCGGTGCGACAAATTGTATCAGTACCTGCTTGGTAATTTATTTGAAACGTTTTACGATTTTCTGAGTGGTTTCCTTATACGTAATTCAAAACAACCCGAAAACTGGAAGAAAAACTGCTTTCTCGATCGTTTTTAAACGCAACATAAACAACAACGAAAACAATAGTATTATAGAGTCTTAGAGTTTTAGATGTAAAGCTATTTAAATCGTAAAAACGGTAATTTTTGATTGTAAGGGTTGAAAATTTTACGCGACATGGTTTACTTCAACCACGTATTCAAAAAGATCTTGACAATCCTACAAGTCACAATTTTTTTCCAATATTATTATCACTTTGAATTTTCCAAGTAAGTGCGTATTACACGCCGAAGCTCCGCTCAGAATCGCTTTTCACTGAATGCAATCATTTATCGCGTTGCTTTCAAATGTATATAATAGCGAAACTCTAAAACTCCGTCTATAACAGTAATTCACTAAAACGACATCCACAACACCATCCGTATCCTTTTGATTTCTAATGATATTATATACGAAAACGAGTACGTTTATTATAGTTGTTAGAATATATTAATTAATATACGCTTTCGTATACGATTTTCAGCTAATATGCCGTTTTATGGAGATTATAAATATTACTTTGTTGTATACTGCTGCGCAGTGATGCAGCAGACGAGAATTAAAGCCCCAATAAATCGCGTGTACTTTATAGAATTTTGTCCTTATTTACCCGACCCAAATATATATATATATATCAGAATATATAACGTCGTTGGGTATCCATTTATAATGGGTTATGAACCCATATTAAACGCGTGCAAGATTATATAGTGGTTACGCACGTTACAATATGTGGAGTTTGTTGGTTAGGGTGTGGTAACGTCGCGTCACGCGTAATTATATTGGGACCCCGCGATAGTCTCTAGGCAATTTTCGTTTAAACGAAACATCCTTTGTTCGTATGTACTGCACGTTCAAAAGGACAAATTATTCTAATTTTTTTTTTTTTATTTATTTATTAGATTCTGAGCGGAGCGAGGAATTTATTGGTTTTACAATGATATATATATATATTTTTTTTTATGTCTGTACCCAAAAATTCTACCAGAACTAGTGCTCCGACATTAACAATCATAGTCTGTTTCCGCGATAGCGAATTGCGCATTTAGTTGGTACTTCAGAAAGGTCATTTTTCGATTTTCTTAAGAGCGCCTAAAAAAGAAAAATCTCAAAACTACACAAAAAGGATAAAACGCGATTTCGTCGAAATCGATTATCGTTATTTCTTCGCGCAATTTTGAAACTAACGCGGTTATAGAAACTTGAAACAATCACCAAATATGTAACTATTTATAGTGTATTAGGGAAAAAATGTTTTTCGATTTTGTACTATATTTATAACAATTGTAGATTTTGAGATATTAAATTCCATAGAAAAAAAAAAAAGAAAATTTTTGATTTTAAGACTTAAAAATGTAAAATACAATGTAACAACGATACTTGAACTATACTCAAAAAAATCTCGAAAATCTTTTGTCACAGTTTTCTTTTATAAACGTTTCAAGTTCTTCGACAAAGTGTATTTTATTTTTTGCGCAAAATTACGTTATTTCGTTTGTTAATAATAAATAATATTACACCGGAGCTCCGTTCAGAATCGTTTTATCGAATTCAACGATTTATAATTGCTTTCGAATTTATAGTAACGACAAAACTCTAAAATCTTTTTTCCGATTAATTCACTTAGGCGACATCCTGCCGATCATTTCTTTTTTTTTAAATTGCCCGACCAACTCGAATAAACTCGGATACTTCTAACATTAACGATGCGTTATAATACCAATTTTTTTTCTTCGATACAGTCTATTTGATACAAATACAGAAGTATAAGTACACAATACTTAGTACTTACTTAATACAAAAACCCCGACCGTTTCTTTCAATTTTCTATTAATATACGAAATTTCGCGAATATTTTATATTATTTGCTGTCTTATAAAATGTGTCGTCTAAACACTCGGAACCATTCAGATCCATTGGATAACACATTACAATGCCATTTAACCAACTGACCCGTTTATATTCCGAATAATCCTCGTCGCCGTAAAAGGAAATAGAAATTAACCACCATCATATATATGAGGAGATCTCGTTTAATTCAAATAAATCGAATATTCGTCGATTTTGAACAGTTGTTATACCTCTTATAAACGTCTTCTTTTGGTCGTCATTGTCAAACGATTACATAAAACTAACTTTCTTCTTTATTGCATACGTTTATACGTAAATTCATATAATAAAACATAAATATAATTTTTTTTTTATTCCCGTATATGCTGGTACGCCCAACTCTTATTCCGACGATGTCATATATTATATGTTTTATCAAGTGAATTTATATTATAGACTAGAAATTGACTTTGAACAAAATAATAATAATAAACTGCCAACTGCAGTGACGTTTGAAGTATAAAAGGCGCCACGGGCTATAATTGCGTTGATTGCTATCCCGATGGAATACCACACGAATTGTACTTTTCAGGCCGTAGGAAAATATAAACCTCTATATATATATATATATATATATATGTATATACGTACACAGTAAATATAATGCCCACACGCTCGTATTACATATTTATCCTTACGCTGTATTTTATTTAAATGGGATCTTCTTTATGTATGTAGGAACCTTTCACTTTTTTGTTGGATCGGATCGACAAAAATGAAAACCGTATATTTAAACGACTCGAGACGTCGATTAGTGGCCCGTAAGTGTGTGTAATTTATAAGTCGTTTTCTTACGTCGATATTACCGATACGTTATACGTATTCACCTGCTTAAAAAGAAAATCACGTTTGGATTGATTTAGAAAAATATAAAGTGCCTAGAATACACGTGCATAATACAATAAAAATAAATAAATAACAATTATTCATCGCATTGGTATACTGAAAAATAAATAAAATTGTTAAATTATTTTAGTGAAAATAAACGACGAGAAATCTTTCTATAGCGCCACAAATAAAACGTTTATACATAAATAATATGTTTTATGATCTCCCTCCCCATCCGTATTTATTTCCACGAAAAAAAAAGTAACCACGATTTCTGCTTTTTTTTTTTTTTGCTAAAAGAAATTTAATAATATTAATATAATATTGTGTAAATCGACGTTGAAATTTGGGTGTTAACGAATATTGTAGAACGTATAATACAGTGGAAAGTGCTTTGTTATTAGAGCTCGGATACATTTTTTTATCTTTTTTTTTCTGAAATCCTTGACGCGCTGCTTTCCAAGAGACAATATTAATGTGTTTTATATTATTCTAACAACGAATTTTTTTCCCCGAGGTTTTTGACGTTTTGTGGCATTTTTTAACGTTTTTCAGGTAATTTTTAACCTGTTTTATTAATATAAATAATTATAATGTTTATAAAATAAAATTCAGCCAAGACTGAAATATGAACGTATAATTTTGTACTATAATATAATATCAGATATTAATAATCTGTATTGGTTTTAAACAAACCGATTCTCAATGACACGCCTGCCGAGGGCCGATTATCCGATAACATACATCTTTCATATCAGTCATTGTTTTCTTATCGTATGATAACATTGTTTTGGTAGTGTGTGGCCACGCCAATTATTATTATCAAAGTCAAAATGTTCTTTATTTAAAGTGAACTTTATTTTATAAAAAAAATTGTTATAGCTGTTTTAGGACATATTTTTAAGAGTTTTACGTCATAAATGCATTTTTTAAAGGAAATTTTGGTATTTTCAGGACATTAAAATTCGAGCCATAGTTATTATTTTTTTTTTTATTACACAAAACGGTGGAACACGCGCACCACTGAAATACATAGGTATATCACCAGATCATTTTCTTTTAATTTTCGACACATAAAACCCAAAAGTAACGTCGCGAAATATAAATTTTCAAAGATTTTGTTGATAAATAATATATGTACTTATATTACGTTTATTCGATTGTACTCAGTATTGAATAATATACACAATAATATGAATTTAATTCTTCAAATAGAGAGTTGAAATTTGATACACGCCATTGGTGCTATAAGTACTTGAATGTTTTTAATACTTAACACAGTGAAGAAATTATTTATAACCTAGAAAAGAATTATTGGTGGAAATTTCTCAAAAAGTTAACGTTGATAAATATTGCAATTATCGAAGAAAATACGCCCGCGGTTAAATATTACAACGGCAATAAAACCTTATTATTGCTGATCTTACAGTTTCGAGTTATGTATAATATATAATATTATGTAAATGTAAACTGGTCCATTACGACCAATTTTAAAGGTAGATACGTTTCGTTTCTACCCAGTGATAAAATTTATTCAACAATATTTAACAAAACCGTATGGTTTTAACGCGTCGTGCGTTAATGCTTCGACTGATGCTTTTCCGCTGTTTTACTGGCTGTAAAATAACAAAATAATTTTACCAAAATCGGTTTTAAAATATGTAATAATTCTACGAGTTGCGATAAAAATATAATACCTGCACTCCTACTATATATCATTGATTATAATATTATTATTATTTATGATTAGAGCTCGGATTCTATTATAGCACTTGCTAATTACTGTTGAATATACTGCAGAATTGAATAACGGAATAAGCTACACATCTGTTTTACGCATCAAGGATTCCAAGTATAAAATTATATATTGTATGTTTTTGCATATTTTAAGCGTTTTACATTTTAGTGCTATTTTTCCAGTTTTGGTGATATTTTTATAATTAATTTTTTTCTGTTGCTAATGTGTATTAAATTTGAATTATTTTATGTTTTCATAGATCTCGAAACCTTGAGATGGAAAGAGCAATTATCCACATTGCCATTTCATTAAATATTTCCTATTATAATCTATTTTTTTTTTGCTATTATTACTGTTTTTAAGGCATATTTTATGATTTTTACCACATCATATTGTCATATTACACCACATATTTCAGTATACTATTTAATTTTATTAAATTCCAAAATCTATTCATAATCAATGCCTATATATTATGCGTATATAAAACTACATCGTTGTACAGATGAAGCAAAACTTTTAATCGATAAATCGTTATCATCTAAAAATAGCTGCTTTTATATGATATACATTTGAAACACTGTTACATATTATAATTAATAAATAATAAAATCATGTCCGTCGGTAATATTATTTTGCTTGACAAGACTTGGGTATTAACGAGTTGAAATGTTAGAATAGTAATATATACATATATATATATATATATTATTTTCATAACTCTTAAATTTATTTAATTTTCCGAGCCCTGACTCCGTTTAAATTTCAGGTGGTGGTGGTGTGTTAGGATTCAAGGAGTAGATTGGATAGCAAATATAACAACAATCGCTGTACGTTTTCGTTTTTAGAATATCATGTGACTTAATTAAATGTATACGTATTACGTTTGAATTATTAACTCTTATATACTTGAGACATTTTTATTTTATGTATACTTTTTTTTTTTTAACAAATAGCGCTTGCTATTTCTTCTTAATTGTCGAACATAAAATTAAAGAGGATATAATATATACGCAATAAAAATTCAAAAATTTATTACGTATATTATAACGTGCATTTATATTTTGTAGAAGCTATAAACGGGCGTATATATCGTATTTTATTATGTTTTATATACATTAATACATTCTGTACAATACGGGAATTTTGTCTGGAAACATTGAAAAATAATATTATAAGTAGTCTTAACGAGTATTGTTGTACGAGTAATACACGAATTCGACTAAATTATTATTCCAAAAATAATAATTTATTCGCTGTATTAAAGTTCGAGCAATTTCGGTTTTTGAATTATTTTCGGGGAAAAAAAATATGTATATAGGACGATGTGGCGAGTTTGCAAATAAGACGATTTTTGACTGATTCCTTTATATTTTAAAGTTTAAAACACTCTTCACTACGGCATTCTGATGATGATGATGATGGAGATGAAAATGATGAAGATGAAAATGACGAAGATGACGAAGATGAAGATGAAGATGAAGATGAAGATGAAGATGAAGATGATGATAATGATAATTAAGACTAATTTCAAACTTAAAACCTTAAATAACACGTTTTACTTATTCTGTTAAAAAAAAAACTGCCGTTTCTTTAAAAATAATAAATACCTTAATATGTTAATAATATGTAAGTGACTTCCTATTATGTCTGATAGACAATAATAAAGAAAAAAAATTCATTTTAGAAATACATTTATTGGCTCTATATGATTTAATGCCAACTTTGAATGCTCGTTGCCGCCCCACTGTGCGCCGCGGCGAAAGGAGTCGTTATAAACATAAACGATTACGGCACCGGAAGTTGTTATCACTAATATTGTGTTATCATTTTGTTTTTATCACCAAAGATTTATATTAATTTAATTCAATAAGTTAAATAAATATACAATAAATACTGTTTTTTTTCTTTTGAAACAATATTAATAAAACGATAATTAGGGGATCATCGCTAATGATCGAACTCTCATGTACCAGCAAAAGTGGCGGCAAATTTGGTATTCCATATATACAAAACTCCACGAAATCAAACAAAGCGCTGCTCCTTGGACATAATATAATATACCCTCCTTATAGAACTTCCGCGAGAACTAGACTTCGTTTTAACTAGACTTCGCGTTGGTCACACAACAATCAACCAGCGACGTAGTCGTAAATTTTTTAGTGGGTATATATACGTTGAAGCTCGAGAAATTTATCCCCTACCCTCATAGCCGTCCCAAGGGAGGGGCAAATGGGGCAAGTGCCCTAGGGCGTTCAAAGTATTATGAATGCAGGGGGCGTCAAAAAAATGAATGTCAAAAAGAAAAAAATGTGTTGTTTTATTTTAGATATTAATTTCCCTTGTATCTATATGATGATTTTGAGGATGAGTGTATTTACTATTAAAATATATAAAATTATGTAATTAGATATTACGTTAGTTGTAAACATTTTTTTTTGGAGGGGGGACGTCAAATATTATTGCCCTAAGGCATTATTGGTGGTTGGGACGGCACTGCCTACCCTGCAGTGACGCAATTTTTTTGTTTTTGGGGGACGGGGTAGTCTTTAAATTATTTCAAGCCCGCTATTTTTTTTATAATTAAATATATATATTATTATAAAATTTAATATTATGGTGAGTTTGAAACCCTCGCCCCCCACCGAACTTCTAGGAAAATGTGACATTGCCAGGAACAGGGCTTATATTTATATAACGTTATATAACTTATTCGTCCGGACCGCAGGAGGATTTTCACAACTGATTTTCGTTTGCCTGCGTTGTCGGTGGCGCCCGTTTGTCCTTGTTACGGGAACGAGGGAGGAAAAAAAAAAAAAAAGAAAGAAACGCGATTCGGCCCGTGGCCGGACTCGGGAGAAACGCGGCCGGTCCTCCGCGAGTGCCAGTACGCGCCTAGACACTCACACGCACAACAGTACACCACCGCGCGCCTCGCCGCCGACGTCCAATCCCCACCGCGACCGCCGCCGAGTAATAAAAATAATAATAAATACGCGCGTCTGTTGTTCGCGGCCGCCGCCGCTGCCGAACGATTCGTCACGGCCGCCCAAACGGCAACGGCGGCGACGGCGTGTGTTGTGTTCTGTTGCGGTGTTCGTCGTACCTATCACATACCCGGCGAGGCGTCCGCCGCAGTCTGTGCGGAACCGTCGCGCGCTTCGTGTATCGTCTGGCAACGCGGTCGACGTATATAATTTGTTGTTCATAAACCGACAGCAGTGACGTGCGCGCGCCGTCGTTTTTTTTCACGTGTGTTTTCGGTGTTTTACGCTGTTTTTTTTTGTTATAACGCTTCGGATCGGATACGCGCAAAAAGGTCAGTACCACGAGTATTATAATACGTTTTATAGAGACCGGTTTTTGTTTTTCCTACGAAAACCGTAGAAAAAAAGAAGTCTACCGTCGTCCACGGCAATAAAAACCGATTTCCCTATACGTTGCTTTTTGGTCCCGCGCAGCCCCGTTTGTCCGACGAATTCCACGAGTACCGGTTGTGCGCTACGCACCGTAGTCGACTCTTTTGTCAGACGAACTCGCGCGCTTTTTTTTTCCCGATACGCGCGGGGGGCGGTCCGGGTGGTACGCATACGTGCGCGGCGCACATAATAGCGGCGGCGGCGGGCGGCAGCTGAACCGGGGACAGCTGGCGCGCGTATTGTGTGGATATTTGTAATCGTCGCGTGGGGACCGAGCGGACGAGGGATTTTTTTTTTTCTTTTGCCTCTAAAAATTCGTCCGCAGCGCAGCCACTGTTGATATTTCTCGGAACGGTCAAACGCGAATTTTTGGTAGGTACATGTGAGCCGGGGGCCGGCGGAAAGGCGAAGCGACCGAAAACGGCCTCTTAGAGAAACGTAATTCGTAAAAAAAAAAACCGCGTCGGTTTGAGTGATCTGCTTTTGTGCGTATTATTGAAATCCAAAAATCATTATTTTTTTATGTCACCTATATATGTTTTCAAATCTAAAAGTACTCCGCGGCTGTTATGTGCCTAAAAAAAACAAAGTGACCCAGGCCCGTAGCTACGGGGGGCAAAAGGGGACATTGCCCCCCTAGACCCGATCGTTGCCCCCCCTATCATTTTTCTCGGAAGACGGCGATTTTCGAATTGATTCATTATGCCCCCACTACAATTCGATTTACCCTCCCGTGAAAAATTGATTTGGCTACGGGTCTGGGGTGGCCACAACGAGGCTCTTAAATCGGTTTCGTGCGGCTCTTAGCTTAAAGTATTAATAAACGTAATTCCTTTAGATGGTGTTTTTATCGCACACGTGCTCGTATACGCAACAATGTGGCTCGCTTTGAATTGGCTTTACAAATTGGCGGTTCCCAAAATTAAGGTTAGTGGCCACCCCTGGTCCGTAAGATTCAGGGCGAATGAATTCGTTTGGGGGCCACCGCGATAATATTGTGGTAACGCCGCCCCCGTGTATAATTAATGATACCGTGATACAGGTGCCGCCGAGTGGTAAATACGATTTGGATTTCGACGAAAACCTGAGCCCGTGTCTTATCTTAGCTGTCCGTTGCCGGCCCATGGTGGCGGTACGCGTGTTTTCAAAACGAGTTTTTCGATCGTGCGCGACGTTTTAAAATATATTTCCGAGAACACGCCGTGGACTTTTATTTTCCGTAGACTTGTTTGCGTGCGTCGATAGTTTATAATGTCGTCGGTGTCGCTCCGCAGAGAATGGCCGATTCGTGAAATGTAATCGTGTAACTGGCTTCGCGTAAACTATATACGGAAAAAATCGTCGTGAATTTTGCTAAAAAAATTGGCTTATTTTCCCACATTTTTATTTTTTTCCCGGTAAATCCTTAAAAAATATCGGTTTTTAAAGATCTTAGAGAAGTGGGAAAAGTCGTCCTTATAGTAAAATTCGCGACGAATTCAAATCCGTTTTCAGAACTCTTACCGCGTCACTAGGTATACGTTGTGAAGTACAAAACGGTTTTTTTTTCACCACGATTCGTGTGTGACGAACAGAGAAAATATTCGCTTCCAATCACCTTAAAGATTTTAACGCGTGCACGAAATGTTGTATAAAATAAATAATATAATAAAATAATGCGGAGAAAATTAAATGAGTATACTCGTTGTCACTCGGCAGCAACGGAGAATTTCCTGCAATCGACCGACTTCCTCGTTTCTGTAGACCTATCGTCGATGACGAGTTATAGCGATTTTCCGAAAGACGTCGATCGAGTAAAGACCATAGATGATAAATATATGGATCCATTACGTCTTATCTTGCGGTCATTTTATAAAAATTATATGGGGTAGCATATTCTTTCTTCCATTAGCAAGTTACTCTCTCCCATGCCTAAAATTCCACAATGTGATAATAACCTATGATAATAAATAAAAATATAAACATAAAAATAAGCCCTTTTGTACGGGCGGGATTGATCCAGTTAAGTAAGTGTATAAGTAGTCGAGCCAGGTATTCCCAATCATCAGGGAAAACTTCGGCAATGTTACGAATATTTATATGTATATGTAATATCAAAATTTGAAGAAAAAAAACGTTATCACCACGTATAATTTCCAAAGATAATAAATATAATAATTTCATTAAAATATACCCGTAGCGTGAAAGAGAACCATTCTAATAGTGACTTCTCTCTTGGATCGCTACCCCATGCACATTCAATACAGGAGTGGCCTATCCATATATTTCTTATCTGTGCCTTATCTAACTCTTAAGATTCTGTACCATCGGGGTCACCAGTGACAAGGTTTGATTTCCGTGGTAACCAAGCTTGGTTGTAAAAAAAAATTTTCTCATAGTACGATGTGGGGAAAAAACCTGAGGGCTATATTAGCATGTTAATCTGGACTATAACAGCATCTATTAATAAATACAAATTATACCCATAATAATGTAAATTATAAGTGTTCACGGGTAATACGCGTATAAAATCGTAGTTACGATGGAATTGTAAATGTTGATTTAAGTTATATAATATATTGGCCGTTAAACGAAGAATTGTAATTGCATTCGCGTCGGTGTTCTCAGTTTGTGTGGAAGAAAACGTTAAAAGGAAAGGCAAAAAAAAAAAAACATAAACGAATCGTTATAAATTTTTCTTGTTTTTTTTTTTCTAAATAAAAAACGATTTCTTTCGCGTTGTTTCCATCGGTAAAATTGCGTGAACGGTTTTTTTTGTGTTACCGAAGGTAAAGGTAACAACAACAGTTTCCACGAACTTTGGCAAAAAAAAAAAAAATCAGAAAACGCCAGTTGTACGTGGTATAATAAATATATTTGCCGTTTTCGATACGTTTTTTTTTTTTAATAAAAACGTATTTTCAACGTCTATAAGTGTAAAACGTTTGATTTCTTTCGTCCCTTTTCTACTGTGTGTATGTACACGATGTTTTTAAAAATATTTTTTTTCTTTTATAAAGCAAAAAAAAAATAAAAATAAAAATGATTATTCGCAGCGCGTTCGAGAAAACGGTACATTTCTTTTTATTCGTATTTTTATTAATTAAACTGCGGAATATCGTTTGAAATAAAATTATCGGCGAAACACGTATTTCGTAGTATTTTTTTTTTTTTTTATCAAAATAGTAGTAATTTCGTTCGATTTTCACTATATTCCTGTTGTGTTTCTCCTGCACGATGATTCACCACCGGAGATCAATATTTAAATCAATTACACAGCTATTAATAAAATGTTCTTAACGACAACGTAACGAATTCAAAGGTTTTAATACGAATCGTTTTGTTATAAGAAAAATTGTAAAAAATTACGCGCGATGGAAATTCATTTCTCTCGGAACGCTTAACCGCAGTGTGAGAGAACGCGGAGGAGTCTCAAGCGTGTGTGTAGGTCAAGACCAAACCACATTTTTACTATTGATACTTTCAAAATACGTTTCGACGTTTACTTTTAGAATCCAGTAAAACGGAAAACGTTTAAAATCATACACGAAATACCGCACTGAATCATCGCGTGTTTGGGCCGTGTTAAATATTGTAACGGATTGTGATTGATATAATTCGGCACGATAGTACAGTGTAAAACCCTTACAATATTCTCGTGTCCTGCTCAAAATTTTGAATTTATTAATTTTTTTAAATTTTCCCGGTAAATCCTTAAAAATATCGGTTTTTAAAGATCTTAGAGAAGTGGGAAAAGTCGTCCTTATAGTAAAATTCGCGACGAATTCAAATCCGTTTTCAGAACTCTTACCGCGTCACTAGGTATACGTTGTGAAGTACAAAACGGTTTTTTTCACCACGATTCGTGTGTGACGAACAGAGAAAATATTCGCTTCCAATCACCTTAAAGATTTTAACGCGTGCACGAAATGTTGTATAAAATAAATAATATAATAAAATAATGCGGAGAAAATTAAATGAGTATACTCGTTGTCACTCGGCAGCAACGGAGAATTTCCTGCAATCGACCGACTTCCTCGTTTCTGTAGACCTATCGTCGATGACGAGTTATAGCGATTTTCCGAAAGACGTCGATCGAGTAAAGACCATAGATGATAAATATATGGATCCATTACGTCTTATCTTACGGTCATTTTATAAAAATTATATGGGGTAGCATATTCTTTCTTCCATTAGCAAGTTACTCTCTCCCATGCCTAAAATTCCACAATGTGATAATAACCTATGATAATAAATAATAACATAAAAATAAGCCCTTTTGTACGGGCGGGATTGATCCAGTTAAGTATATAAGTAGTCGAGCCAGGTATTCCCAATCATCAGGGAAAACTTCGGCAATGTTACGAATATTTATATGTATATGTAATATCAAAATTTGAAGAAAAAAAACGTTATCACCACGTATAATTTCCAAAGATAATAAATATAATAATTTCATTAAAATATACCCGTAGCGTGAAAGAGAACCATTCTAATAGTGACTTCTCTCTTGGATCGCTACCCCATGCACATTCAATACAGGAGTGGCCTATCCATATATTTCTTATCTATGCCTATAACTCTTAAGATTTTATACCATCGGGGTCAACCAGTGACAAGGTTTGATTTCCGTGGTAACCAAGCTTGGTTGTAAAAAAAAATTTTCTCATAGTACGATGTGGGGAAAAAACCTGAGGGCTATATTAGCATGTTAATCTGGACTATAACAGCATCTATTAATAAATACAAATTATACCCATAATAATGTAAATTATAAGTGTTCACGGGTAATACGCGTATAAAATCGTAGTTACGATGGAATTGTAAATGTTGATTTAAGTTATATAATATATTGGCCGTTAAACGAAGAATTGTAATTGCATTCGCGTCGGTGTTCTCAGTTTGTGTGGAAGAAAACGTTAAAAGGAAAGGCAAAAAAAAAAAAACATAAACGAATCGTTATAAATTTTTCTTGTTTTTTTTTTAAATAAAAAACGATTTCTTTCGCGTTGTTTCCATCGGTAAAATTGCGTGAACGGTTTTTTTTTTTGTGTTACCGAAGGTAAAGGTAACAACAACAGTTTCCACGAACTTTGGCAAAAAAAAAAAAAATCAGAAAACGCCAGTTGTACGTGGTATAATAAATATATTTGCCGTTTTCGATACGTTTTTTTTTTTTAATAAAAACGTATTTTCAACGTCTATAAGTGTAAAACGTTTGATTTCTTTCGTCCCTTTTCTACTGTGTGTATCGTGTGTACACGATGTTTTTAAAAATATTTTTTTTCTTTTATAAAGCAAAAAAAAAATAAAAATAAAAATGATTATTCGCAGCGCGTTCGAGAAAACGGTACATTTCTTTTTATTCGTATTTTTATTAATTAAACTGCGGAATATCGTTTGAAATAAAATTATCGGCGAAACACGTATTTCGTAGTGTTTTTTTTTTTTTTATCAAAATAGTAGTAATTTCGTTCGATTTTCACTATATTCCTGTTGTGTTTCTCCTGCACGATGATTCACCACCGGAGATCAATATTTAAATCAATTACACAGCTATTAATAAAATGTTCTTAACGACAACGTAACGAATTCAAAGGTTTTAATACGAATCGTTTTGTTATAAGAAAATTGTAAAAATTACGCGCGATGGAAATTCATTTCTCTCGGAACGCTTAACCGCAGTGTGAGAGAACGCGGAGGAGTCTCAAGCGTGTGTGTAGGTCAAGACCAAACCACATTTTTACTATTGATACTTTCAAAATACGTTTCGACGTTTACTTTTAGAATCCAGTAAAACGGAAAACGTTTAAAATCATACACGAAATACCGCACTGAATCATCGCGTGTTTGGGCCGTGTTAAATATTGTAACGGATTGTGATTGATATAATTCGGCACGATAGTACAGTGTAAAACCCTTACAATATTCTCGTGTCCTGCTCAAAATTTTGAATTTATTAATTTTTTTTTAAATCTCTCGCTGGCTAATACAATTTACTGTACGCGAATATAATATTAGACCTCGTGATTATGAACCATTAAGATGCTAGGACCATCGACTCTGGTGGATAGGCGTGTTTCTGCGAATCAAACGTTCCTAAGAAAACTCATCGATGGTTGTCCTGAACTGCTAAATCAAGTTAATTTCAAGATTTCTGTCTTCCAGTCACGAACAATTTATCCTTTTCTATGTCCCATTGCACCACCAATAATTATTCCCAAAATAGACCGATGTTCAGGATGATGCGTATTGCCAATGAAGACCCGTCTGTTTCTTTCTGTTAATATTATGTGTAAACAATGTCAATATTACCGTTTCATCAATGTAAATAAACAAGATAAAAAATATAACTATAAAACACCTTTTCAAAGTAAAAAAATGATCCGTCTCTCTCTTTCTTCTTGGGATGCGAATTGATGTCGTTATTGTCTACTCAAAATGTTTTATATGTGTTTTTATTAATTTTATAAGACCTCACGATGCCGTATAATAAGGTAATTTAATTTTAAGATTTTTTTTAAGTCTTTTTATTTCATTACAATATATATATATATATTTTATTCTGTACTTCGGGCCACTGCCCGTTCTGATATAAAAAATAAACATAATATTACTGTAACGTTTTGACGACTCTTCCTCTAAACGAAATCGCAAATCGAAAATTAAAAACTCGATTCTGTAACGTTATTGCAGATACTACTACTACGGGCGGATATTACCAATTATTCCGTTTACGAATATTCCCTTCCAGAAATGACCTGCTCTAACGAGTGACGCAGCAATTACAACAGTTGATTCCCTTCCCCCGCGTCTAATCGTTGGAACAAAATCGAATGTCTCCAAAGTCTTTTTTCGTGATTATATAATCTCAACGCAATTTAAAACGGAATATATTTTTTTTTAGTATTTACATTTCCTATATTATATTTTATCATAGTGTTATTTCCTAAATTTTTATCCGGAAGCCGGTATTTTCCTCTCTTTGTCTCGCGGAACATTAGACGTTTCCTACTTCCAACGTACCGATCGATCTAGTGGAACGACAAGAAATTTCAGTTCGTCGTGAAGTCCATTTATTAAAAATCGACTTCCTCACAATTCTAATTCTTTTTTATTTTCCTAAATCCTTCAAAATTTAAACTAAAAAAAAATCACCGCTTCGAGTACAATATCATTATGTTCTGTTTATAGACATTTTCAATTTCTCTTCAACGGTCGTGGGAAGAAACGTAGTGTTTGGATAAAAATCGGCTCTTAGTCTGTTTTAAAAATTGTGTTTTTGACTCTCGTCCGAGTATTTCAAAGTAAATCGTAGTCGGACAGCTGATCCAAACAACAATATTATTGTTTTTGTAAATCGTGTTTGTTGCTCACCAAGTCGTCACTCCAAGCTGTTTAATGCCGATAGACTTGTGAGAATTTTTTCCTAACATTCTTGTCATGATTTGTCACAAAGGTTTCCAGAAAGGTATGCTAAACGTTGTAGAGGCAGGTTAACGTGTACTACCCTCCTGTTGTTTCGCTATAATAATATCATGAAAATAAATGATAACGAGACGTTGACGAATGATCCATCCTCCTCTGTACATAACGTTTTAATTCGTCGGATTTCGGTGTATTATTATTCAACAGTTGTGTCCGTTTATCGCCACTAATCTTTTTCTCCCGTCCACGTTTTCTAATTTATAACGCGACGTATACTGTTATAAATTAATATAATAATAATTGTTTGTTTTCCGAATGTCCGATAGTTTATATGACGCGCAGTACGGCACACAACGGTTAATTATCCATAAAGTCTCCTCCCCAAGGACGTTTACGATGATTGACCGTTTCCTCCTCTATACTAACACCGGTATTTCGCGTGTAATATTGCGTTTGCCGAAGTTGGTAGTACATCGAAATCGCCCGTTTCATTTTTGTGAATAAGAAGTACCTACAGAAAACGTTTTATTATTCCGTTTGAAATTTAAATAAAAAATTTTACTTCAATTTTTCGAAAAATTGTTTTCAATTCAATCGGGAAAAATTCGAGTATACATCGATTCCGTTTTAATCGTTACCGAAATGAAATGTGTTCGATTCGATGGTTATATTGAAGTGTTATCGATGTCTGCGAATTTATACCGAACAAAAATTAGAAAACGATATGTAAAATTTTTGAGAAAAACGTGTAATAATCGAATTTTTATTTCGATCGTGATAGTATCTCGCCTGTTGTGTTGCACATCGTTAAATGCAACGTCGCAGGATACCCCCCTTGCCTGCGTTGTCTGACGTCGACGGTGAATAGCAACAATTCATTTTATTTGCCGTCGTCCATCTGCGGGCGGCAGGAAACGTGTCGACTCAGTGATGCCAACCCCCTCGAACCGGTTCCGACCTTTCTTTTTTTTTTCTCTGTTTTTTCCATATATTAATGGTCCAGACAGCCTCGAATACTCGCATCGCTCACCGGGGAGGAGGGATATAAAAGGAAACGATTTTTAATTCTTTTATTTTTTTTTCCAATTCCCAGAGTTCACCATTTATGGTAGTCGTGTCAGGCTGATGACACAAACCCGGTAGGTATATACAACGAGCTACGATTTCAATAGATTTTTTTTATTTTCTGTATAACATTTAACGTGTATCGGCTGAATATTGTATATCAAACGCAATTTAATCTGAAATCGGCAAATCTTAATCTGTGAGGGATCAGCGTTGTGTCGTTAAGAGTCGATACTGCGCGCGCGATATGAATTCGTTAATAAACCGTTTCAATAATAGGCACTTTTCGGTCGAAGTGTTACTTTCTCAAGTACCCGTTTAAAATAATGTTTATCGTCGTACTTTTTGTTAAACTGCGATTGATTTTGAGTTTGTCTTTTGTATTAATGTTTGTACGGAAACTTTTAAGCTGTACGCTTTTTTTTTTTTTGTAAAATAAAAAAAGGAACTCGACGTGGTGATTTATATAAAAGGGTTGGTGAACGTTAATAATGAACGGAGATTATAATGGATTATTTGAAGTGCGGATAATCGAAAACCCGTTTCAAAAAGTAAATGACGTGGTATAGAAACGCGATAATGTATACAAATGTTTAAACGTTATTATTTCTATCGTTAAAATAAGATTTGTACACTTGTTTTTTTTTTTAAATTTAAAATTTACGTGTATATATACTTAGTTTATTACAATATATCGTCGTGATGTTAAAATACTAATATATTTTTTGTGTTTATATATATTTATTGTGTCTGGAATTGGGGACAGTGTACGTACATCGTGTATCATAATAATTATAATACTCGATTATTTTTAATTATAAACATTTTTTCTCGATTAATTATACATTTTAATTACGGGTCCTGTAATGTTTTAAAAATTCGCTATTTTTTAAATTATTATCATTTATTTTGGAAAAAAAGACATTTCGCGTATAATTCACGATGCATGTATTCTAAATTTTTAACGCAATTATTATAAGGAACTCAAAAAATACTATTATTAGTCAATATTCATTCGTGCGTGAAAATGTTATTTTTATGTACCTAATTTATTCATCGGTAAATGAGGTATCCTCACACAAATTCTTTTTTTTTTTTTTTCAAAATATAACGAATTGTCGTCGTTTTACCAAATCGATAATCATCAGTCATCGTACACACCTATCAGGTGGAGGACTTGTCCAAAGTGAGTTTTTTTTATTTTGTTTCAGTATAAACTCTGTTGTAATAATTATAACAGATTCGTAAATCCTATAATAAATACAATACTTTGGCCAATTATTTCTATATTATTAAAGAATAATACTCAGTTTTAGTTTAATTGATAGGTTTTTGAAAATTTATTTTATAATTAGAGAAATGGGATTCTTTTAAAGAAAAAAAATGCAAAAATAAACACTTAAAAAAAATTGTAGGCCTATGTTATTACGAACCAAATTTATCACGTAATAAAACTATGATGTGGTGTATAATATGTACACTTCAAATAACAATAAATATCCGCGATACTAAAACTGTATAATGTTTATAATAGTTATATATAAATAAAAGTATATCATAATGTATAAATTACGAAAGATATAAAGGAAAGTGGGTATTTTTATTTTAATCAAAAAAATATTTATAATTGAAAATGATTAAATAGTTTACTTTGATGGAAGTTCATCGAGAAACCAAATAGTAAATTTTAATTATTTTTTTTCTAAATGTATTTACTTAATAATAAAATCAAAATTGTGAGCACGTTTTATTACAGGTACTGTAGAAATAAAATAAATACCTGTGGTATATTATTATTACTATTAGTGTACTCTGCCTCGGATATTCATGATGCTTACCGGATGAGGTCAATCATTTTTAACGAAGTTTTTAATGTTGTACATTAGTCGTTAAGCCGAGTGTGTATCGTCATTAACATATTCGGTAAAAATGTATAAATGATACGTTAAAATTTCAGAGTAAAAATAACGAAAACGCATATTGTCTGCTTGGTTATTATTATTATTATTATTATTATTATTATTATTATTATTATTATTATTATTATTATTATTATTATTATTATTATTATTATTATTATTATTATTATTACCTATTATTATCGTCATCGTCTTTTTATATAATATGTATGCCGACCACACACACCAAGCCACTGTGAGGTAAAAATGATTTATTACCAGCCCTGCACAGTGCCCTTTTCATGACATTTTCTTGAAAACTTCGAATAAATAGATGACCCTAATGCACGACGTGGCATTCAAGTTCGGGCGTCAAATGTCTCCGAGGGTTATTTTTTCTAGAATATTACGTTTGTAACCACGGCATCCGGAATACATAGCTCTGCGGGTATATCTATGATGATTTCAAAATTGTATGCAAAATTTTATTTCTTAACGTCTGCAGTTTTTTTTTTTTTAATATGCCTTTAATAAAAATCACTTCATTATTATATTGAATTTATAATGAACGACAAACGTCTTGTTTTTCAATCGTTTCCGTGTACGAACGTAGAAAATCCGAACTGCTGCACGTTTTCGTTTACATATAATTATTGAAAAGCTAGAAAATGCGGAGAAAACACGATTTGAATATTATGTTTCCGTGAGTTTTGTTAACGAAACGAAATAATTTACTATTCAAAAGGAAAACGCGGTGGATAAAAGTATATACATTTCTGTATTTAGCTCGCGTTTTTCATTTTACTATAACGCTTATAATATTATGTAAATATTTATTTGCTGTTAGTCATATTATATAATATATCTCAACGTTTCTTTCGAAACTTTTATACTATATATACGTACGTATTACTATATTTGCTACAACGTACCACGCCTGTCTGTTTTAATATTTACTCTGGCTTTTTTTTTCTGTATCATTCTAAGTTTTGTATAATCCAATGACTAATATATCAGCTTCACAATATTATAATATATATTATACATATATATATATATATATATATATAAAGATAATATTCATTCATAAAATTGTCATTTGTATATATACATTATTTTTATTTTTAATCACATAACGCAGTTCTTCTCTGTGTATTTCTATATAGAGATAATATTATAGAATATAATTTTGTTTTGTCGCGTTTGTCTCTTTACGAAGAAACATTAATTCGGTTTTAAGTACACCTATTTGCTTTTTTTTTTTTTTTGTAAATATCAACGGAATATTTCGGCGAGGTAAATCGTTTAGTTTTTTTTTTCCTCCGTAGTCAAATTTATATTTAATTGCCTTTGGATTACAATAAGAAACGACCGTGTCCCCCTTATTTTAGCTATAATATAATTTCTTTGGTCACTTATGTGTTGTGGCTGCTCGTCGTTATAAACGGATTATCGCTGTAATATTATAATCTTGCGTATATAGTAGGTATACCGAAAAAATAATTAGAATAATTTTAGTCTCCAGCGTCCGATACATAACGCGCTGCCGTTTTTACACAAAATATCGGTATCGTTAAATATTATTATTATTATTATTATTATTTTTTCATAATAATACTCTTGTATTCCGAGACACCCCGGCCGCCGTACGTTGGGCGTTCGTAAAAATTCTATATTTACAAATGTTATTACCTACAGATTTAATTTGTTACCGTATATATTTGTATTTCGTATATATATATATATATATATAATAACTCAGGCTCGCTCCGCACCACTCGAAAACGAGCTTTAAGTTTGATACCTCTAAATCGTATTTGCGCGAGCGCGCGCTAAACGGCTTAGTCCGTTGTTATACGCGTTACACACATTACACGCCATTAAATATATATATATATGCGCGTTTGTACGAGTTGTATGTGTGAAAATAAACCCTTTTAAAGTATAATATACGCGAACGGAGTTGCAGCAGGGCAGTTTTAACGACGTGGCGTGTTTTGCGCGCGCAACGGTTCATACAGTTATAATTCGTATCGAATTTATTTGGAAAAGTATGTTCTGCTGTTATAGTTCACCTATAATAACGTTTATTCGGTATTTTTTTTTTTTTAGCAAATTATTAAACAAAGTGTGTTAAGGTGATTAGAAACGAGTGGTTTCTCTCTTCTTCGTGTCTTGCACACGACGCACGAAACGTAGTGAAATAAACGTTTCGTACTTTTCCAACGTATACCGATCGACCTGGTGATGCGATAAAAATTCTGAAAACGCATTTGAATTCGTCGTGAATTTTACTATAGAATGACTTTCGTACTTTTTTTTCAATTTTTTTTTTTATCTTAATAGATCTTCTTCAAAATCGATTATTAGCAATTTTTTTTTTGTATTAAATTTGTTCGAGTAATTTTTTTAAGGATTTACGGAAAAATAAAAGTTAGAAATGTGGCAAAGTCGTTTTATAGTAAAATTCGCGACGAATTCAAATCTGTTATCAGAATCCCTAACGCATCACTATATAGGTCGATCGGTACGTTGGTGGAAGTACGAAACCGCTTATTTTACTGTGATTCGTTTGGGCAAGACATTGAATTTCTCGTCAAACCGAATACGGCGGAATCGTTTCGAATGTCAAGTGGTAAAGAGTGCGTGTCGCGAGCTCGAACGGCGCGATTGAGAAAGTGGAATTTTAACAGAAAATTTAAATATGTGCCAAAATGATAAACATTTCTACATTCCATCGAAAATTCAATGTAGTAAGAAAATTTGCTCAGGTACGTAAAAAAATCATCAAAGACGATCCAAACATTTGTCGAGTAAAGTAATTATTGCGTGTGGCTCGAATATTTACATATACAACGCTGTAACTAAAAGACGCATTGGAAAACACCGAAACCTTCCAGAAATAGCAATTTTCGATTCTGTGTATCAACATCTTTCCGAGCAATACAATCGAACAGTAAAAAAACTAATTTTTAATAAGGCGAGTGTAAATATAACCGAACTACTGCTTTTAGAGCTTCTCCGCGGTATTTCAGTATTCGTCGCTATATATACGGATAATAACGCGTTATAAGAGTTTTATTGAGAGAGTCTCGACTATATATTATAAACTTCGGTCGATATAACGCGGCCGGTTTTGATGGATTTTTTTCACTCTCTCTCTCTCTCTCTCTCTCTCTCTCTCTCTCATTCTGTCTTTACGGAAACGTCGTCATTCGGAGCCGTGATAATATATACGTGAAATATATTAAAGACATTAATATTATATAAAGAGAAAAGGACTGGCTGTCGCATATTATTGTCGGTAGATCGACCAAATGAAAAGACACGGCGACGGTAATTATAAGTCCGCCTTCGTGGAAAGTAAAGCTCATCAAGTTTAATATTTCTCCCCTTCCCCGTTGCGATCCGGCACGCGATTTTGGGTCCGTTCCAGCAATGAATATATACTTCCTTCTCCTCGTCCGCTTAACCCGCTCCCTGCAAACTGTCAAAATCCAATGCAGCAGCGTGTATAGAATACGAATTCAACGGGTTGTGGAGATTAAACGCGCGTCGTATCAACGCAATATTGTTTTATATATGCGATATCACCACCTGCGTGGGAGAGTGTAATATGTTGTTTGACTGCGAGAAAATTCCTCCCCCCTTATTCTTTTCCATTGTTTTTTTTCTAAAAATTCTAAACGCGAAAAAGAAAAGACTTTTATTTATAACGATGGAAATTAGGTTAGCAACGGCAGCAGATGATTTCCCCCGGCTGTAATGTTCAAATCGCGTATAAAACCGTTGTTAAAATAATATTTTCAAATTTACCAGCTATATAGCTTTCGAACATATTGTTGTTGTGTTGTACTGCTGCAGATATAGTAAATATATTGTAAAAAAAAAAAAAAAAATTGGCAAGTGTTTAAATATTGTGGTATGTTGACTGAACCGATTATAATGCGTGCGCGTATCATCGAACGATCGCGGATATTGAATACTCTAAAAAAAAAATAATAATAACTGCGAACCTTCGACCGAAAATTGTGTATATAAACTACACACATGATATCTAACTGATAATCCAGCTGTATCGCAGTATATGTACGTACCTAGTATATATATACTACCAGAGGTTCCCAAACTGTGGGTCGCGATAACATTTTTGTAATGAGTCACGAAAAATGTTCACATATGACGAATATGAGTGCTGAAAAGGAATTATTATTGATCTAATCGAAAACGATATTTATTAAAAATGAGTTTCAACTATAAATATTTAACGGCGTTCTGCAGATCGTCTGTTCAACATACTTATAAGTTATAACCAACACGCTTTCTGCTAAAGCTATAAGACGGTGCTTCCTATTCAATTCTTCATATGTAATATTGTGTAATTGGATATTCGGTCACGGTTGCAATAAAAAAAAAAACTCAATTTCGGAACAAATTTCAACTGTCTCAAATTAACCGACATCGGTGCGGACGTTGATGCGCAGTTATCAAGAACAATCGAAAAACAAACCTTTATATTCAATATTAATAGAATAATATAATGAATTATTAATAGTATCGAATTTTTTTCTTTTTTTTTTTATAACATTTTTTTACCAAATAAATCGCTTACAATATTATTAATATATAAATTACTTTTATTTAAAATGTATTGTTAACATTTTATCCATCCGTATATTGAAAAAAAAAAAAAAAATTGATTCGGGCGGGTCACTTAAATTTGAAAATTTTCATAAGTGGGTCGCACATATAGGAATAGTTTGGGAACCTCTACTGTATATACTCGCGGTATATTATGTATATTTCCAACTCGGCATAAATGTTGTGCGGTCAAAAATATCCCATCACGCAAAATGCAATGTCATCTTTATTATTACCTTAATTAGTTAAGAGACTGTACCTGTATTGTTTACAAACCTTTCGACAAACTACGTAGAAAATATTTTATATTATTTAAAAAATCTAAGCAAATTGTTATTTATTTACCTTGCGAAATGTCACGAAAAAAATTATTGACACCCGCCGAAATAATAAAAATAAAACAATATAAGAAATATGTTTACATATAGTTCGACTCAAAATAGTTCAAGTATTGTTTAAAAATAACGTCCAGTACATTTTATTAAAGTAAATATATTGTTTATTTCGAACGGTACCGTATTATATTTTTCTAAATTTCTGAAATAAAAAAAAGAATGTTTGTATAAAAAAAAAAAATGTATTGATTTAATGGTAATAAAAAAATTTACTACCAGATTTACGTCAGATAAAATGTGTACGAAAGAAAACCGAGTATCTATAACTATATGACTCAATAATAATTAATACGTTTCCGTTCTGTTTTATATAACGTATTCGAACGATATAAACAAAAAAATAATAATAATAATATAATATTAAACCGTCGCTTTTTATTTATTTATAATTTATACTTCGCATTAAATCTCGTTTTAAACGTTTAAAAGACTGTGTAGAGGGTATAAATTAAATATAGGCGAATTCTGCCTCTCTTTTTTTTCTTCTTCGACGCTTAACGATTCAAGTAATCAATCCGAAATCGCATAATTGCGTATTTTTATTTGTACTCGTATTTCTGGAAACGTGTTTTCCGCAGAATTTCTAATTTTTTATTTTTTCAAACACAAAAACATGAAAAACGATTTAGACTTCTTGAAATATTTCATCGTTGTTGCGTTTAACGTTATGTGAATATTACTCTCGCTAAACGTACAGGAAAATACCAAATTTCTTACGAGAAAAAAAATTGTTTATTATATTTTTCATTTATAATTCAATGTATATCGTGTTACAGTGTGTAGAATTTTAATAATGTAACGACTACGTCCTGCTTTTTCTCTCAATAACGCATTGTTTAAAATTCATATACGTATACGATCGAAAGTAAATCGCTTTTTGTTGTACTTACATAAAATGGTTTAAAATAATAGTTTGTCCAACAGCTCATATTATAACAGCATCTGGTCACGTTCAACAATTGTCGTGTACAGTTATGCGTTATTGTACACGTTCACGTGTATAATAGAAAAATGAAATTATTTTTACGATATGGTTAAGACCGTATGCACCTGCGCGTCGACGATCTATATTTATAAAATATAATATAAATTGACTAATTACGTGTACGCACGGTTTCGTTAAAAACATATTATATTATTATTAGTCATCACTCCAACAACACTGTAAAACGATTCGTTTGACCTCTACGCACTGCGCGATGATAGCTTTTGCCTTCTTTTTCTTGGGAATAAAATTCGTTCTAATTAACAACGCGCCTTATTTATAACGTTTTATTTATTTTTTTTTTTACCAGAAAACAGAAGTAACGAAAATTGCGTTTTTACTTTGACCGCGACGGCGTATATACATATACAGTTCTATAAGGGATAGAAAATTGTATGAATTTTACATTATATACATATATATTAATTTTTAGCTGAATAACTTCTCGAGCCGAGGAGATATCCAACATATATTACGTTTTTATTTCCAAATTGTTCATCTGTTCTTATGAGTTACCGCCAATCGATATATAAATCCATTTGTGAATAAATCGGCGGCTTGGTTCCAAAACGAAATAATTCGACGTTATATTTGAAAAATTTATTATTCTAAATAAAACGAAGAAATTATAATATATTATATATATGGTATATGTACCATATTGACATGTCCACGTCGAAAATAAAACTAAATTTGGTATTCAAATGTCGTATATTATATATATATATGGCCGTACCAAGCAGTGCTTATGTTTGGCGAACAAAAACAATTTGTTTTTCAATCACCGCTCGCGTTGTACGGCACGCACACGATAATATTAAATGCAAAAAAAAATGAATATATTATACGGACTGGACCAGTGATAACACGCTTCTGATAACCAGTTTTCGAATATAATCGTAATAAAATTACTACAGTCGCTTGTGACGACTACAGAACAAGCGCGTATATCGTGTTTAAAAAAAAAAAAAGTTTTTACTACCATATATTATTATCAAGGCTAGACGAGTTAACTAATTTTTTGAACTCAGTTATAAATTTTAATTTTCTTATTATATATTATAGTATTAGAAAAAAATAGCGTAAAAAACGAGATAAAACGTTTTGCGCATAGTCTTCAATATTTTCTGTGTTACAGTTATCGTCGCTAAAATTTAACTGAATTTAGGTATTTTTTTTAGCTTTACAAACCATTACAAGACTTTTAGCTGCTGTATCTCTGGGCCTTTCCATCTTTCTCTGTTATATGATGTGTGTTCCAGTCCACCTCTTGGGACTGTGTCAATTCTATTATAATCTCTCGGGACACTGCCTGCATACGACTTCGACGTCGTGGTCTTCCTCTCGCGGTCTAGATCCTTCAGATCTTTCGATCGTGACTCTCTTCAGTAATCTCTCGTCCATACGTGTCCATTTCAGCCTTGTGCCCTTACCGTACTGTTTTCTCTTTTGTACAACTCGTATATCTGGGTATTCGACCTTATTTATCTCCGTTCTTCAGTATATCATAACTCGGGCCATGGATCTTTCTCGTAAATCTTCTACGTTTTTCTTTATCGCCCTACGTATAGTAGTCCACGTAGCAGTTGCATATGTGAGGACTAGCCTCACATAGCCCTTTATATACAGTTGCTCTTTTATGTTTTTTTTATATTTTAATTTAATGTAATATGTACTTGGGTGTGTTACATCAGACTGTCAAAACAACATGCACGGCGAACTAAATATAAGGCACTCCACGGCCATTAAGTGTTATTTCTCACTAGATAATACACATTTGTAAAAATAAATGACTTGAAGTTATAAATAGACGAATCAAGTTAAAAATTAATTTTTGAAAAAAATCCACGGCCATTAAGTGTTATTTCTCACTAGATAATACACATTTGTAAAAATAAATGACTTGAAGTTATAAATAGACGAATCAAGTTAAAAATTAATTTTTGAAAAAAATTGTACACGTTAATAACTTAATTTCAACTCGTTATTAATGATAATATGGTCGACCTTGTGTATGAATATCGCGGATGGCCGAGAAAAGTGATTGCGGGCCAAAAACCCGAGTCCATCTCTCAAGGTGAACGGGTTGTATATGTTGGATATTTCGACCGGTCGCACGTGTGACGCGTAATAATATATGAATAACCAGTTACGTACTCGTGTAGCTTGTCCGTCCAAATAACGCCGGCATTCAGCGTCCTCTTAGATACGTAATATCCTATATATATAGCGAGAAATACTTGTGAAGTAGTGTAGTTTTGTGATTAAATTTTTTTCCGCGGCTCATATAAGGTAGATTTATGATTTTTCAAATTAATTATACTTCAAATGTTTTTCAATAAGTAGCGCAAAAAAAACCCCTTATAAAATGTGTATAATATAATAAAAACTTTAAAAGTAATGAGGTGTGTAAGTGTTTGTGACGTGAATTTAGTGCGATAAGTGAGCTTGCACGTTTTCTCAAATCATGGGTTAAGATTTGAAACAGCAACGATCATTTCTTGCTGCTCCGCCTTAATTTTAGAGCGATATTCGGTCTTAATTATAACGACTATTGAAAATCCAGCCTCGCAAAGATGAAACGTGGCAAAGGACCCTCATAGCTTTTGCACGGAAAATCGGATATTGATTTTTAACTGACATCCTAATGAAAATTGTGAACGACCAAATTATTATTTTTAACAGTGTTGTGTCACACGAGAGCTCAATCGAATTTTCCTCTCTTAACGAACTGAATTCTTGAGAAGTATCAGCTTGAAAGGAGCTGAACCTGGATCCACGTAGACTTTTCAGCTTTATTTTCTGCGATAAGTATACTTCGCATGCCTGGTATCATTGCGAGATGTTCTGTGCGAATATAGATTGTCCACCGTGGTGTCTTATGAAACTTCAACTCCGCTCAGAACCGCTACATTACGGACAAAGCAATATTGGCGTTCTCTCAGCCCCTTAAATTTCGTGGCATCCAATTTGGGAACCTCTGGATCTGTATAATCTTATATAACGTCGAAATACTTTAGAGATTACCACTGCATGCCATACCGGTTCCCGCGACACTGCGACAGTATATATAATATTATTAGTACGTGCAGAGCAAGGAGTTATACCGCATATACATAGCTGCGGTGGCATTTATCCCCACTAATCTTTTATGAGTTCTTTTCTGCTTCTCCTTCACGGAAATCTCGGAGAGGAGATGGTTTTTTCCAACGATTATAAGTTTCGTCGTTTTTGCGATTTTGTATAACGTAACGGCATTTGTACCACGGATATATATATATATAAGATATATATAATAATATATTATATATGTATATAAATACTTCGCCTTATAATCCTTTCACTATAGCTACGCAGGTTCGCATTATTGCGACGATTATATAATCTCACCAGACACCGTAATAAAAATTCCGTTAAAAAAAATACTCAGTTTATATATATATATATATATATATATACCGGTTGTTGGATCTCGGATCTGTGTTTGAATGTACACAGCGCACGTTTCGAAAGAATAACACGAAGAAAAAAAAGCAAATAAAAGGAATTACGACGCGACGACTATCGACATGGACGTGTTAATCCGCCGGCCAAACGGCGCCTTGTTTCGTCGTTTCTCTGTTTGTAAATAATAAAAAAATCATACAGCGAATGTTGCTGCGTGGATTTCGCGCGAAATCGCTCGATTGAGTCTTATAAAAAATTGGGTCTTGAAAAATTGATTCTGACTTATTCACCCGTGTCCAAAACGCGCGGTGGACAGTTTTACCAGGTTCTTATTTTTTTTTTTCAATTCTTCACTATTTATATATGTACTCGTTTATACCGCGGGAAAATCGAATAAAACGTGTCAAATAAAACACTGTCCGAACACTGTTTGCGCGTACACACAAAACGGTGCAGTGTTCACGGAGACAGATGTATGAAAAAAAACGGTATTCGTACCGCATCGACACCATTACATTGTCTGAGGACTCGAAAAATCTCCGCGGCGATCATTACTTTAATCTGCGGTAACGAAAAAAAAAAAATGAAAATTGACTGTCTGTGCTTATGATCCGGAAACAATCGTATATATTTGTAGACCGATCGAGTGAATATATCGTGTCAAAGGTACGAAGCAAGACCGAAAAGACAGCGCCAAAGTCGCTTAAAAATCAAGGTGACAATTTTCTTCGATGATCGCGATGTATTATGAGTTCCTTCCGCCGGGCCAAACCGTCAACAAGGAACATTATTTGAATGTTATATGCGTCGTTTGCGTGAAGCTATTCGCAAAAAGTGACCGGATTTATGGGCAGACAACTCTTGATTTTTGCACTGCATTCGTTCATCGAGACCATTTAACCAAAAATTCAACTCGTATCGTTACACAACCATCGTATTCGCCTGATTTAGCACCTTCTGGCTATTTCCTAAACTCAGAAGACCGCTCCGGAGACACCGTTTTGAGTCTATCGATTATATCGCAACTCGTTCTAAAGGCCATACCGGAAGGGAAAAAACGTTGGCATAAACGTATTGTGTCCAGGGAGAGGGTGGATTACTTTGAAGGCGAAAAAATAGATTTAGAAGAATAAAGATTTTTTTTCGAATAAACGGGTCTTACTTTTTGGACACTGCTTGTTGTATATCGACTTATTATCATCACGCGTAGTCGTGATTCGTGACCGAACATACCGTATTATAATTTCTAAATTATTTCGTGTAAACAACACGGTATTATCGTAAAATTTCGATTGTCTCAGTAAAAGTGTGTATAGTTTACCTAATGCAATTATTGTTGTTTGCGAATGATTTCTCTCGCTCGGCTTCTTTCGATCGCGACAGCTCGTCTCCAACACGGCGGCGACACTTATTATATTACATATCGCGTCACGCGGAGGCAATACAATTGAAATTAGACACGATAGTCGCTCCCCGAATAATTTTGTATTAGCAATGTTTCCCTCTGCAACTCAATATTCGAGCCGCTGTAATGTTTTGGTAATATAATAGCGATGCGGTAAATATCGAAAATTTATTTTTATCGACGCACCGGAGACAAATTTATCGAAAAATTATGTTTTTAAATTAAATTCCAGTAAATTCAACGTGACTAGCGATTCTTTGACACACCAGTTGCGTCCAGCATCCTCAGCATCACAGCAGCATCCTCCGGAATATAAAACAAACCGCGGTGTTGTTATACGACGGAATTAAAATTTCTCTCCCTGTACATTTGTTATATAGGTACAACGCGTCATTGCGTTTTTTTTCAAATTCATAAAAATAAAATAAAGAAACGTCGACACCTAAAAAAATTAATTCACGAACCACCACCATTTACTGTTTAGTGGAAACCTCTGTACAGTGTACTTTTCGTGTCTCGAAATTTTCACATTTTCTCTCGGTTTATATATTTTATATACGTGACGCGCGCGTAACGTTTAATTCGACTGCATATTATAATAATATTATATTCTATATACATTGTATATAGAATATATATAGTTGATGAACGCGACACATGATGCCGCACAGCTGTGTTTTCCAGCAAGGGATAAGTTATATAATAATAATAATAAAATTTTGTTATTAAAATATATATATATATATATGCTTTACATTTGTCACGTACTTTTTACATCTGTAGTGAAAAAAAAATAGTAATAAATTCCACCGACTGTACGCTAGCTATTGTCGACGAAACGAAAACGAAATCTGTAACGAGTTTAATACAAAAAAGAACAAAATTTCAAATCGCCCTCTTGCACCATTCCTCGTACTCATATATAATAATTATAGGGTCCGAATTTTTTTTAGGTTTTTATACACACACACACACACACATATAGGTGTCATTTTTTTAAGTATATACATGCAACTTGATGGGGGTGAAAATAATATGGACAGCAAGTCGTTATAGCTACACGCGAAGTTCAGAGAAAAAAAAAAAGTCATTTTTGCGAAATAAGGAATATCGTATGTGTTGACGTGTTATATTTTATTATTTTCATTAAATTATGAGACATATGGAGAGGAAAAAATGTTATTTTATATAATAATAAGTATCATTTATTCATTTTTTTTTTTTTGTGAATTATGATTCTGAGTTTGTGTGTGTGAAATCTTTTTTGTCACGTTTCGTGTATAGTTTAGTCACGTTTATACCGATCGGTATATAGTTTATATATTTTGCATATTGTTATTCAAAATCGAGTGATCTTTTACTACATTATACGAGTATATATATATTTTTGTAAATTATCTCATAGTTTTTATCGATGTACCTTTTTTTTCTTGTCATAAAAATTTTATAACTTTATATAAAAGCATATTTTGTATCTTGTTTAGAGTCGTTCGTTGTTTTAGAAAAAAAAAATGTAATCATTGCAAAAATTAACCTAACTCGCATAGCCTTTGCTGGAGATAAAAATATACGAGACCATTTCGTTCTGTGATTTCAATTAGGGCGAATCGTTTTTCTTCTGTTGCGTTATTATTCAATTATTTTGAGGTATTTTTTTTTTAACACTTGTGTTTGATCAAAAAATCCAAACGTTTTCTGAAAGTTAACACAAACCTCTGAAATTTTTTCATCGGAATGAGCACACACACAACAATATCCATTGATCTCTTTCTTTGGCTTTATAATTCTATAAGAATTTTAGCCACCACCGTGTCACTGCAGTTCTCCAATCACTCGGTCCTATCTTTCCAATTCGTCACTTTCAGTTTTTCTAAATCTTTTTCTATTCCATCTATCCATCGTTTCGTTGGCCTTTTTCCCGTCGATTGCTGCTCTTACACTCGTTTTTCCTGATCTTCACATGATGGCATGTCCAAACCACTGGAGTCTTGTCATTTAATGTAGCTCGTTAATAATGCGGTTAGTAATTGTAATTTCTCTCAACTGTGAGTTTTTTCATCTGCGTCAGTTCATTGTCAAATACTCGGGTCCACATAATATCTTATAGTAGGTACCTTATTTTCGAAAGATAACAGGTTTTTTTTCTCTAATTGTAGATTTATGGTCCACACTTTGTTTCCGTATAGGTAACAAATCCATTGATACACATAATATGTCAAAAAAAAAAAATGACACGGCGACATAACGGTCCCCGATGAATTGTATACGCGTATATATATAGACATATAATAGTACTACATATATGTAGTAACGGAAAGTATATTATATTATTACTATTACTCGATGCGATTTTGTTTTAGTTTTTTAACTCCCTCGAGAGTCGTTAGTCAAACTTTTTGAATGTCAAAACGGAGGAATAGGTCATGATGAAGGCTTTATGAGAAATATTTTCATTATATTTACCAATATATAATATTATTGCCAACGATTAAAACAAAAGTCACGTAAAATTAAAAGTAATTTGGGTTCATTATAAAATGTATATAATGATTAAGACGCGGATTCAAATGCATAACACGTTTTTTTTTTTTTAATGATCTAGAATCTAAATTCTAGAACTACGTTTTCCAATTACATCAAATTACGAAATTCATACATCAGAGAATTCGATAATGAAATTTTTTTTAAATTTTTTCTTACGCTTATAAGAGCATTTTCCCGTATTATTTTCTTGTTTAACGTATATATAGAAAAAAATTAATACGAACGTTTCAGCATCGAATAAATGTTTTCAAAAACGTCGTGTAGGAGTAAAACGAATTACGGTGTTCGTGTAATTCCGTGTAATAATAGTAATCGTCTTTTCTTGTATTATTTCTAAAAAAAAAAAAAAATTCCGAAAGTAATAGCCGCAGGTCGTCTATACGACGTACCTGTATTCCTGTGTTCGATGAAAACATTTTTGTATTTATTGTTTTGTAAAGTAATTGCGGCTATAAAGTGGTAGTCGAAAAAATATCATCTCTTACTCGTCAACAATAATTTAAATACGCTTTATATATATATATTATATATCGCAGCGTTTTTTAGCGCATTTTTTTTTTTAAAGGCATATTTAATTATTTAATTATATATTTTTTTGTGAAAGGTCGTGTAGATGATGTTTTTATTTTTATACATATTATTCTGAACTGTGATTATTGTTTAACAAAATCGGATTGTTGCGACTGCCATTATAATACACACTGTATTATATACTCGATATAACAAAAATCATTTTCCGAATTAGTTTATTATCGTCAAATATTATATCCGTTACGATTTTATGTTTACACGCGTAAAATTACTTTTTTTTTTACACCGAAGTGGAAAATATATATATATTTTTTTTAATGCTTTTTATCGTTGTACGCTGTGATATTTACCGATTCGGCGGCGCGTTTATACGACTTCCCTCCCTCCTCTCGGCCCCGTCCATTATTCTGAAATATTAAAAACAATATTTATACGAATGTGTGTAGTAAATTCGTGATTCGTTTAATTAACGTGTAAAAAAAAAAAAATGATTCGCGAAATCCATAAAAACCGTTAACTATACCAACCGAATTTCGTCTGCTGTGCAGTCCATATAGTAATATTATACGAGTTTCAAATTTATTAAAACCATATTCATCACACACACACATACGTATAACGTTTACGACGAACGGTTTTTTAACCCACGGATCACCACCGCCACAACACATATTATTATAATATTATTATACACATTCTAAATTCAAATGGAAAAAAAAAATACAGTAGGCGATCTGGTCCGTACAGGATATATCGAGGTCATTACTCCCCCGGCACATTGTGTTTTATATACTTACCGCGGATGCGATTAGAACGCATAAAAAAAAAGTGTTCTATATAGAAATATATGTACATATATATGTATTAATATAAAATATATTACGGACCAAAAACTATTGTAACACCATATTATATATAGTTTTAATTAATAATATTAATAAATGTCGAGCGAAACGACAAAATACACTGCGCGCAGTTCGTATATATTTTATACGTGTATTGATTTTTTTTTTTTCAAATTTTTTTTTTTTTTTCCGGTCTACTTACTACCACCGTTCATGTAATTCTAATATAACTCGTCCGTTATTACGCGGCAGACGTGGATTTTTTATTATTATTATTCTATGTTTATCGAAAGAACAGATTTTATTATTTTGGTCAGAACAGCCGTGGAATTCTATATAATATTCTCGCCGCGTTAGTCGACTGTGTATATTCGTGAAACGCTGTTTTCTAGAAAACCTATAAAGTGCAAGACCGCCGGCCCCACGGTGTTGCGGTTACGATAGTACTGCCGTTTTAAGCGTAATTATGTGGAGAAAAAAACACGCATAAACGATAATAATTATAATACGCAGTTGGTTTTGCTGAGTGTAACGCGAAAATTTTAATGTTTACTGATCCAATTTTATTACTATAAACAGAACGTAGTTTTTTTTTAGATTCTGAGCGGAGCGAGGGATCTAGTGGTTTTACATTGATGTTTATTTTTTTCTATCCTGTGTACGGATTTTCGACCAGAAGGAGTGCTCCGATCTCTTCGGTCACAGTTTGTTTCCGGCAGCAATTCGCATCTAGTTGGTACTTTAGAGAGATCATTTTTCGATTTTCTCAATAGTTTTTTAACGCGACGCGATAAATTACCGAAAACCGCTAAAAATGGGATTTCGTCAATATCACGTATAGTTTTTTCGCTATAATCATTCTATTGTCTTGAAATTTTCATTACGTTGAAATACCTATACTACAACTGTATTAAAAAAGAATCTTGCGAATCGTCTGTCACAATTTCTTTTTATAACTGTTCCAAAATTTTCGACAAACTGTATTACACCGAAGCTCCGCTCAGAATCGTTTTATCGAATGCAATGATTTATCGCATTGCTTTCAAATTTATAATACAAACAAAACTTTAAAATCTTTATCCAAGTAATTCACTTAAGCGATATCCACAACACCCCGCGGCTCGCTATTTCTAAATAATAATGCGAAATTTTTTTAAATTTTGTACTAAATTTCACCCCGAAAAAAAAAGTGGTTGATATACTCGCAGCATCGAACCGTGCAGCAGTGTATTTTTTTTTCAGTTTTGATGGCAAAACCAACAAATTTACACCGCACTTTTGATAATAAACGCGCTACACGCTTTGTCGTCAACTGTGTATACGGCGTAACGTTTTGCAAATCCGCCGAATAAAATAAATCGAGTCGATCGTTTGAACGTCGCGTGTATTCGAATCGGAAATAATAAAAGAAAAGAAAAAACGCGCGACAAATAACAAAAATATAAACCCGTACATTTCTTCGCGTCGTTATTCAATACTTGCCCGAAATACAATTTTTGTGTTTGCACTAATTTAAAAAAATATATATATCTCGTTGTCGTTCGACGTACCGTTTAAGTATTTCGCAGGAAATCAAATGTCAACAAACAAACAAAAATGTACTCGAAACAAAAATTAGCCTGCAACCGGCGGTGGTAATCTCGAAATTAATTTCCGAAAATGCTCCTCGTATTGTATGGGTTTACAATCGGTTTTTTTTTTTTGTAAATAAAAAAAAATTGTTATTATAAATTCGTGTGTTTTTTTTTTTTTATTCGAACCGAGTGCTCTCGATTTCTAAACGCGAATGATTTTTTTTTTTTAATACTTTTCGCCCCGTGTCCCCTCTGCGCATTTTTTACGTTTTAATTCCGTACTTTATAATTTAATTTCGATCGTTCGACGAGATTGTATAAATCGCGACTAAATGGTAGGCGAATCGTCTCGACTCTTTTCAATACCTTTTTTTAAGCCATGTATATACGAGCAAAAAGAATAAAATGCATTAAGTTTTATATCCCCGTGTAACGACGCGCAAACTTCACTAACCGCTATCGTTTTTTTTCTCGGCGTTTTGAACAATCTATTCACCTGTAGTGGCGTAGATACGATTTTTTTTTTGCTGCGAGAAAGGGGGTTAAAAAAGAAATTTTCGAAATAAAAAATTTTTTATTAAGCATTTTTAATGCGAAAAAATCCCAATAATTATTGCAAAACAAAGTCAATACTCGCCGATTGATATTTGATTGTGAAATTTGTAAAATGTTTTGAAATGCCGCCCGTGGACTTTTGAACGAAAATTGCCGCCCTGGCCCGTCACCTAACACCTATATAGGCGGTCTTGACTGAAATTCGCTACATTACTTTCACAGTCAATCAAATACGATTTTAATTGGCAAAATTTTTTTGGGGGAGTTTATGGTGAAAACTCGTTGTGCCGTATCTACGCCCGCTGTTGTTATTCACTTGCTGCGACCAGTGGCGCAACTTGGACCATTTTGTGAGGATGAGATGATATGGATATTGTCACGAGTAGTAAAAAAAAAAAAAAATAAACATTTATGTAGGTATCTCACAAATTGTAATATTAATTATATTATATTTATTGTAATAATATTGTATTTTTTTTTTTAAGTCAATATTCGCACACTTTGTTGTTGTTTGCATAAAGGTGAACCATAAGGAAATATAACCTAGAACACAATACGAGTCATATCAGTATTAAAATATTTAATTTTACTATTTAAAAATTCAAGTCTATATATGCTTACTTTAACTACGTGGAGAGTAATTAAGAATTCTAGAGTACCTTTTTTTTTATACTATTATCTATAGAAAAAACGATTGATCAAAAGTTCACAGGACATAATTGTCCCAATTCATTTTTATATCAATAATACGAATATATTATATTTATAATTTTATAAATAATAAAACAAGTGAACGCAGAAAAAAAAGGGGGTTAGATTAGGTTAGGTTAGGTCTGGGGAGTAATATATCATCCCCCGTAGTTACGCCACTGGCTGGTGGTATGTAATAACTAATAAGGAAACGACGCGACGAGACAGCCGAGGAGTAGTATCAACAACAATTCCGCTCGCATTGGCACACGGCCGTAGTTGCATTCACGTGCCAAACTTTATATTTATACTACTTACAACGATGCTCTGCATACTTTCCTCTGTTATTGTATACAGTTCGCCGAGACTTCTCGAGCGGATGCTGGAAAAAAGGAGTAATTTTTTTTTTTTTTTAAAACGTGTGCCGCATAACTGTAAGTTTTGCACGCGCGCACGGACCGCGGTGTACAGCGCATGCTGTGTCGTTGTACTGCATAAATCACGCTGGTGTACTACGTGCGGCACAACAATTATTGCTGCAGCTATAATATTATATAACCGACTCGTTCTTCGACTTACTACACTTGAATCAATATACGTTTCCAAACGGCGAAAATATATTTACAATAATAATAATTAAAAAAAAAATTGTTTTCGCTCGATATTTACTATCTATACGTTTTATTTTCTCTTTATTCCGTCGCCAGAACTGTAGCTAATATGACTATATTCCAGCGGTTCCCAACCTGTTTTTTCTTCCGTACCCCTAAGCTTAATATTTTGAATAAGTTTTTATTTGTGTGACACAAGTCTTCATTTTTAATAACATATATTGCATATTTTTCCGTCATTACCCAAATTTTTTTCGTGTACCTACCTCTTGAGATCATCTCGCTTACCCCAAGTTGAGAACCGCTGCTATATTCGAAAGTAAAACAATATAATGTCGAGTTTGTATTGTCCGTGTGTATATACTGCACGGACTGTGTAACGTATTATTATAAGAAGCCAAAAAAAAAAAAAAATAAGGAAAATCGACAAAATTGGCTTACTACACTCCGTCGTTACACGATACCCGTCGAGACTCGTGTGTTTTCGTATATCGTAAAACGCTGTTTGTTGCAACAGTAATGTAGAAGAAGAACTCGTATTTCACTCTGTCCCCGGCCAATCTATGTGAGCCAAAAAAAAGTATAAGGTTGTTGGGTGTGAACAAGCGGTGTAGATACGATTTTTTTCTTAGGAGTTCAAAGGAACGTTCTAAAAATACAAAAAAATAATTTATTAAATTTGTATTTATATAAAAAGTAATTTTTAATAAAAGAATCCCCCCGTAATTACAAGACAAATAATCCAAAACTTTTTTCGCATTAATCGCGTTATTGCAGTATACGGTTTTTATATGAAGAGTATAGATTTTTCGGAATATTCTCGTATATACAGAATTTCGAATTCTTTTCTACGATCAGTTAAAAACAAAAATCAATATTCCCAATCAGTTATCTATGTGTATACATTCACAATCAACGAGGTACAATTTCAACATTTTAAATAACAAGAACAATAATTGTTTCTGGGATATCATTATAACGCACGTCTAAGCCCCGTATTCCTCATAAACCTGCAGTTAAAGCATGTGTGAACCGTAACCGAGTCGATCATGGGGTCTGTTGTTGTAATGCGACTTTTCGGTTCGTCTCGAGATCTCTCAAAAAATTACAGGTACGTAAACGGTGTCTGTTAATAGTGTGTACAAGGAAAAAAAAAATCTCCTAACTGTTTGTTGTAAGGTCCGCTGAGTGCGGGGCTGTCGCTGAGGCTAACGGTTTAGCTACCACGAGGCGATTTATTCGCATTTTTTGGATCGCCAGTAGTGTAAAATCTCATTTGTATTTCAAACGATAGATTTTAAACACTCGGTTATAAAGATTCGTGAAGTATATTATCTAAAACGCGCTTATATTCAACAATTCGTAGAAATTTTTATGAGGAAAAAAAAAGGTAAAGTTTTAGCTCGTCTGCACCAGAAGCTTGTGTCGAAACTTAAATACGAATATACTTCTTACGAAAAGCCTAAAGCCGCAGGCGTGTACGAACGACTACTACTATAGCGTGATTGTTAAAAACCACTTTTTTCGATACGAAAACGCCTTGCGAAATGTGTCGTTTTTGTTTTGAATTAATTACTTTATATAACGTATGACTTCTCTTCTTCTTCTTCTTCTTCTTGAAGTTCCTATCCGTTTTGGATGTTGGAAATCATATTGAATATTGCTTCTCTTTCTAACGATGAACGAAATAGTTCAATTGATGTTATACTAAACCAGTCCCGGAGATTTTTTAGCCGAGATATCCTTCGTCTGCCAGCACTTCTCTTGCCTTCTATTTTTCCTTGAAGTATAAGTTGCAGCAATCATTGTAGCATGACTTCTCTAATCGCTTTTATTATATAGCTTTGAAACCGAATGCGTCGATTAAAAAAAAAAACACGGGTTTTCTAGATTTGTCTAAATGTTCGGCGCTTTTTTTTCTCCGTCGACATCAGCCGAACTAAAATTCGCGTACTGTAGGCTCGGTAAAAAAAAAAAACCGATTAACTGATATATAGTTTTCAATCGGCGACATCGTTGTAAAACACACTGGTATGTATGCCTGTCTCTCGGAACGACCCTGTAAGGGTGGTGTGAAGATTTCGCGCCAAACGCGATTGTTCCGTCATGGTCGTAATGCGTAATAATAATAGTAGTACCTACTACTATCACCCTCTCCCCAAAATATAACACACCCGGTCTCGTCACTACTCTGCATTTCCACGTGGTGGTGGCGGTGTACGAGTACACGGAATGATGTTGTCGAACAGCAAAAACGGCCTAGGGCACGGTTGCCGTGGCAACAGTCAAAACTCCCCTGCTGCTGCTGCTGCTGCTGCTGCTGCTGCTATTCAACAGGGTGCAGGCGCCGTCAGTCGTCGTACACCGCGTGTCTCCTTCGCCGCGACCGCGAAAATCGCGAATTCGTATCCAGCTGTTTTCTTCTTTTTGAAGGTCACAAAGACGTATGTCTGTGCTGTGCGCGGCGCACGCGTGCCGTCCGTTTAAAACGACACGCGCACAGAGAATTTCGCGCGCGCTCACTACCCAATAACAGTAGAATTTATTATTTTAACGAATTTATTATTGAATTTTTGTTTTTTTTTTTTTTATAGAGCGTGTGGTGTGCGGCTATCGTCGTCGATCGTTATGGACGCCGGCGGATGGACTGGCGGCGCGGAGGAGGAACGACGACGACGGAAAGCGATCTCGTTGCACTTGAACGTTGACGAGTCCGCCGCGGCGGGCGGCTGCGGAGGCAGCGACAGCGGTTTGGACGTCACGCCGGCCGCGTCTTGCGACTCGAGCCTCGCTTCGGGCTGTTACGATCCGTGCAAAAGTCCGCTGGGCCCGTTCAGCCCTGTCGAAACCGGCGGGGGACCGTCGTCGTTGCCCTGTTACACCGTTACCGCGGTGAACGGCTACTACAGCAGCGGCAGCAGCAGCAGCAGGCCGTCCACGCCTCCTACTTGGCGTCGGGCGGACCGACCGCCCAAACTGCCCTGCAGCAGCACCGCCATGTCGTCGTCGTTCCATTTCGAAACGAGCCGGAACAGTCCGCCGCGGACCGAACCGAAAAAGACCGATCTGAACGCGGCGGCCAAACAGTCGAAAATCTCGACGGTCAAGAAGCTGGTCAGCACGTACGACATGGTCAAGTCTCTGGACAGGTACGCTACGTTGCCCAGAAGGCGGAGAAAGTCCAAGGAAAATCTGGCCGCCGTCGTCGTCACGTCTCCGAACGCCGCCGTTGTCGTTACGTCGCCTGCGCACAAGGAGCCCAGTTTGAACAGGGCCGCCAGTCTGAGGAGAAAACACATCGAACAAGGCGCGCTCGCTCAGAACGCCGCGGCGCATTCCGTCTCTTCCTCCGCGTCCCCGTGTTCGTCACAGTCGCCGCCGGTCAAATACACTCCTCCGGCGGCGGCGGCGGCGGCAGCAGGTCCACCAGGCCGCCGCCGGCGGTAACCGCGGTCAAGACAAAGATCTACCACGAAGTGTGTTCGCAAACGTGCCTGACCGCCGAAGACATGACCAGTGTGCTATCGGGTTGTTGCGTACTACTACCTCCGGTCGGCGACAGGGTTGAAACCAAGAACGCCCAAGTACAGGTCAGTAGTGTTTCTTTGGAATTCGTCCCAAAATACCAACTGTATGTAGGTTCCCACATTACACGTCACTTTTTTTTGTGTGTGTTCGAAATTTCAAAATATGATTTATTAATATTTGTAACTGCGAAAACTGTTTGTACAGGTCGATTTAGTGGAGAAAAGGATCAACGCACTGGAGACTGAGCTGAAGGAAAAGACTGAACAATTAGACTGTAAAACAAAAGAATACAATGAACAACAAGTGTACCTTAAAAACATACAAGAACGACTGAATCACGAAGATTTAGATACGTGTAGACGAATAGACGCGTACAGTCTACGCCTGTGTAACATTTTCCAAATAAAAGGTTATACCGATTGATGAATTCAGTGTGTGCAAAAGTCCGTAGAAATTAAATTTTTATAAACTTTTGTAGATTGTATTGATCCGGACCCGTCAAATATCCTAGAAATACTGGAAAAACATGTAACAAACACGTCATCGGTGATCAAAGAACAGCAGAAAGAACTCAATCACCTAAAAACTCTGTGCACTTCCTTACACAGAGTACGTTGTAAAGAGACAATCCATATTATAATATGGCTTATGTGTTTTCTTTATTTTCCGACAAACGTTTAATAATTTGTTTTTTTTTTTTTTTTTCTAGGATTTGGAAAAGAGCTATGCGGCCCAAAAGTCTCTCTTGCACGCCAATCAAGTGACCGAGATGGAATCCATAGAATTGCAAGACTTTTTGCAAGCCGAAAAGACTACGCTGTCCGAAACGATCAAAGAACTGGAAAAAGAAGTACGCCAATTATTATAATATTTTACTCGGCCGTACAACCAATATCTGTATACGTATAGTTTGCACTATAATATAATTATACATACTATATAATAATATACGCGTTACAGGTCAGGGATTACAAAGAACAGTTGGCCGCAAAAGAAAATGAGGCTTCTAAAATTACGGAACAGTGTACGCATTTAGTTCGGATATCTGAGCAACGAAGACAAGAAAACTTGTCACTGCAAGCAAAAATGAGTGTAATGAAAAACAAAAGTCGTGAACTGTTGCAACAACAAGAAACGTCCGCGTCGAGTGCTGTTGTGGGTCTGTCGAGATTAGGAAATCGTCTCGAATCGTTGTTGGACCGACTCGTCAAGTCTTATTCCATTTCTGAAGTTGATATCGAAGTATGAAATTGCATTGTTTTCGCCGTTTATACAATGATTTTTATATTGGGAAAAATTTGTTTTTCTAGGACGAAGTGTACTTTAACGAAGCGTATACGAATGGTGACAGCAGCAGTAGCGATTCTGAACAACATAATGGCTCGTCTAAAAAGTCCGATTCCAAAAGCCTCATGTCCGCTATTGTTTCTGCCATTAAATCGGCACCGACTAACTGGCACAAAGGGAAAATCGATAGCAACCACACTAGTACGTATTGGTTATTCGTTTTCAGTATCTCTCGTTGTGTATCATTGAATTTAATTTTACTTTGTCAGCTCACACAAATTCACAAGAATCTCCGTGTTCTCCGAAAACGCCATGTTCTCCTATGAAACGTCTGCACACGTCAGAGTCCATGAAAGAACTACAGAGAACCTATACACCGGTTTGCAAGCGAAATGTGTCAGCTGGTGATTTATTGTCGCAAACCGATTCCTTAGACGGTACGTTTTATGTCGTACAATCGACTGCTCCAAAAGTATTATTATGATGTCACTTAAAACAGTAATTTCAGTAAAATTTTGTCTAAAATTACTGTTATTCGGATTTCAGATTGTAGCGATTTACAGTCGGCCGAAAGTGAATCATTGAATAACCTGTCAGAAGCTATAGTTACCAGACAACAGTTGGAACTAAGCGTGAACTCTACTAGTCCCGTAAACGTTGACTTTGAATTTTTGGAAGACTTCCGAGCGCCAGATGCTGATCTTTTGGATCAGGTGATAGATTTGGACAATACGGTGACCAAATTGTTGAAAGTCATCACTATTGTACAGACAAATGGCAAAGAACAACCACTTCATCAAGAGAGGTAAACGATTATCAAAAAAATCGCTCTAAATTAGTCCATTAATTATTGAGATTAATGATTTTTTTTTTTCCTAGACATGAAATCAAATACACAAACGGCAAAGACAGACAGTACTCCTCACAATCTCCGTTGATACACGGCAGTGACGACACGAGTTGCAAACGACCACCATTAGTACCCATGCCGGAACTAAACTCGAGCTCACCAAAAGCTTTGAACGGAATAATGTGATGATTAATTATTTTAAATTTTGCACCATTTATATGTAATTTTTATTTTATATACAAAATATTACATTAATATTATTTTACCTGTCTATTATTATATAATAGAATATTATTTTGTTTTAATTTGTGTTGTTTGTAAACTTTATTTCAAATGTGTACACGTTGACAATTATTAATCATTTTACTACAAATTCGAAATCGCCTTCTCTGCTGCTGCTGCTGCTGCTGATGATGATGATCGTAAAATAAGTACATTAATCAATTTCTGTTTTATTACAATATAACAATAGCAGCTTAAACGTTGTTTTCCTAACCGAGGACAGACAAATAAAACGTTTATATAGCTATTTACAGGCGACTTAAAATTACACACCGGGCTGATGTTTGTCGATGTTTCGAGGTTGTATTGTTGAAATTATAAGAACATTACTATCGCTAACACTGCAATAATCGGTACCATTTCTGAATTAGATTCTGACCGTTTTGTTTTCTTAATATGAACAGAACTCAAAAGCCTTCATCATTTAAAAATGTTTCGTCACAAGTGACATTATTTTTTTTTTACGATCGTTGTACGTTATTGTATTATTACAAAATTATGTGTTATACCTACTCTGTTATTTGTTGTAAAAATTATTGCGATCGCGTATTTTATTTTAATCGCCATTACTAGACTAAGCCGATGGCGTGTTGTTAATCAAAGTCGTCATACGTCATCGATTCGGAAAAAAAAAATACTTGTTCATTTCTCATATAAACACAATAATTGTTGACGTACGACTTTTGTTTGAAATAAATGACTTGTACCTATATGTGTACGGCAATGAAATTCTCTAAATACGCCACTGCGTATTTTACGGTTTCAATATTTGTACGATTTTAATAAATTTAAAATTGTAATAAATTGAAATCGTAATAAATCCGTAGAGTCCGGTCCGGTTAATAAAATACATAAATGGGTACAAACACACCGTCTTTTAAATATAATTCGCGTAGAGCGTACCTACATAATATAATGAACCGTTCTTTGGCGCCGTATTTCACTTGTGTAGAGCGTATGATTTTTTTTTTTTTGTACTTTGAAAATGTCCAATTTTTTCATTCAAATTCGTTTATACGATTTCCAATTATAAATTCTCTTAAAAGTTTATTACTGTTTGCCAAAGAAATTTCCGAGAAATTTAGTTTCAACTGCTGCTGCTGCTGCTGCTTTTAATCCACTGGCGAATAATTCTCCGCGCTTTTTATCAGCTGCTCGTACATTGTACACATAGTATATACAAAATAAGAAGTGACCGGAGAGAGAGAGAGAGAGCGAAAAATGTGCGCAAGCACCGACTAAATATAAGTTCTTGTTGGAATTAACATACGATTTTTTTTAAATAAAACATTTTAAAAAGGGTCTGCGGAACACAGCACATCTATATAATATATATATATACGTTCGTCTTAAACATTTTCATGCTTGAATCGAGAAGAAGAAAAAACTTCTACAGACTATTAAAACTTTTCCATTTGAAGTCTTTGAAATTTCCTGTAATTGTTTTCGCAAACGTCGATATATATATATATGAGTATATATGTAGTAGTGTTTCAATAATAATTTCGTAAAAAAAAAAAAAAAATACCCACTGCAATAAGAAAAATTATTATTTTTTTTATATAATAATATTTATTGAAACCGAGACACGAATGGCGTGGTGCTGTGCGATAAAATTTGATTAAACGAACATTGAGGCTAATTATCGACGCGTTCCAGAGTTCCAGACCAATGGCGAAAATCAGGATGGCTTAAGAGGAGGACGTAGTACCCGAAAATTACGCAGCGAAAACAGCGTTTCGTATTTCCAATGCAGCAAAGTCTATATTATTGGTATATTTGATTTGAAAGTGTCTCAAAAAAGGTGAGATGTTTCTCTATGACATGTTGGAAACCGAATTTAAAAAAAAATTTAATTTAACTATTAATATTTGTCATTGAAATTTAGAAAAATACCTAAAATGTTTTAATTTATACTTTATTTAGTATTTCAATAATCTAAAATCGGCTTCCTACATGTCACAGCAAAAATTCTCACCTTTCATAATATGTTTGGTCTATTTAAAATAAATTAATACACTATGTGTACTATTGGAAATACGATGAGATGTTTTATGACAAAAACGTAAATTTCATCGCCATGAAGTGGCGCTGCCTATACCTAAAAGTTATTATTATGAAACGGCACTGTGTTCGTATAATATACCCCACCACGTGTATTCGCACACGTATACAATTATCGCGGCCGACGGTCGAATACGAGAATAATTTTGAAATGTGATTATTATTTACTGTAAAGGGAGAATAGGTATTTCCGTACAGGTAGGTTTATGTTTTATATTGGTATAGATAGTATAGAAAAACCGTCGACCATTCACTACAATAAGCTGTAAACACATTTGTATAAATCTGTACTTCAAACTATACACACGCATTACCTACTATTTATCAAACGTTAGTTTTAATAATAAATTAAAAATTAGAATAATTTAGAATAATAATTGCAATTGTTTAAATTATTGTAAATAAAGACATTATCATATATATTACACGTGTATAATAATAAATAATAATATATCGTGGGTGTCGTATGGCGACAATGTGATCGTAGCATATATAGGTAGTACCATTGATTATAGAATATACTAAATTATATTATATTCCATAATCAATGTTTGAACATCGTGTATAACCGCCACTGATTTGTCCTAAACGTATATAATATTCTATAACACATTTCTTTCGCGTGAAAAACTTGATTATTTTTGTTTTTACTACCTACATTATTATTAAATATAGCTGGAGACTCGGAATTAAAATTTCGATTAGATCAGAAGACTATAATATAACGGGTGGGTCATGCGCGTGGAAGATGATACGGAAACCGATAATATAAGGACCGTCATTGAAAACGACCTCTGGGAACACCTCGATTACGATGGGAAGACAGCTGTGTATTATTAAAAACGTAAGCGGGTGTATGTTACAATGGAGAGAAGCAGCGGATGACAAAACTATAGAGGGATATATGGTTGGAGGGCTGGTCTTAAAGGCCGTTACCCCATAAAAAAAATTATTAATTACGTTTTAAATTTCAATACAAATTTTTTTTTGTAATTTGATTATAAACGTGTATCTCGGATGTAGAACTTTATAGTTTTAGTATTGGACGCAATGCTATAGTACGGCCAGCGAAAAATGAGCCGCGATACCAACGCTCTGGGTGGCCGAATTTCGTTAGGGGTTCCACAACTGTTTGCCGCGTAAATTAATTTCAAACATGTTGTTATACGAATATTATTATTTCTCTTTTATATTTTGTTAAATACGTATTTTTGAAAAAATAAAATACGTAATATTATAGTGCATGCAATTTATTTATACAAATTAATAAATATAAAATATAAATGTTATATTATTATACAAAAAATAATAAATAAAAATATTTAAGTTTTATACAATATTAATTGTCATCGTCATCGTCACTTGAACTATCGTCGGAATTTATGGTAAGAATGAAAAATCGTAAGGACGCGCGTAAAAAAACGTCAGCTGACTTTTTGAATAGCGCGCCAATAGCTTCAAACGGAGAACCCCTGATTACACTAAAATCCACCACTAGTAACGTTGCGGTCGCGGCTCATTTTTCGCTGGCCTAACTATAGTATCGGTGAACATAAAAATCTCAGCCTCCTCCCATCGGTAATCGCCAGAGACGTGTTTGGTGGAGGCTAGAGGGGTCGATCGCCCCGGGCGGCATTATTATTTTCAGTGGCACCGAACTACTTTTAAGTATTGTGGTGCAAACACACAATATTTTTACCACCACCTACCCGCCAAAATCCAAATAAGCAAAAAAAAAAAAAAGGTAAAAAAAATGTGAAAACAAAAACAGTGAAAAAATTTTTGGGAGGAGGGGGGACGGCGAAAAAACATTATAGCACCCGGGCGCCAAATTCCTAAATACGTCTCTGGTAATCGCATCAAATTTCCGTCCATGTTTCCTAGACTTTGTAATGAATATTATAATTGTGTAAATATTGAAAATGTTTATTCTTTGGATTGTTTATAAAATATATAGAAGAAAAAATTCGTTTACGCGATTACAGTGTGTCCTGCACTCTGCAGAGTCATCCGAGTTGAGATGAATAATAAATATAAAGTATATATTATATATTTATAACTAGGGCTGGGATTTTGATGCGCTTTGCATTTTTTCCAAAGCTTAATTCGTTTTATGTACTTTTGAATGAAAATAAGAAAATTTATTTTGCATTTTTTGACAATTTTTTTTTGTTTATAGATCATTTTTAAAAAAATTTAAAACATTTTTTGAGTTTTTGGATACAAAACATGAAATTTAAATTTTATTTTATGATTTTCACACACCAACGTGATTTTTATATAAATAGAACAAATTATGAAGTATTATATTATCGGACAATATTATAGTTGTAGTAATTTTTTTTACAGATTAAAATAAGTCCGAGTCGATGAGATGAGCTAGCTGTCTGTAAAACGTTTTTTACATTTATATTATTTTTACCAAAATTATTAAAAATAACCCGACATTTAGTGTATGATTTGGAATTTTTCGGGGCATATAAAAGCAGTTTTTTAAGAGTCTTATTTTTTTAGAATTTTATTGCGCATTATATTCTCAGCCCTACTTATTTATAACTGTATTATTCATACGCGCGATATGAACACTTTTTTAATCGCAAAATGATTATATTAAAACGGAACCGCCAACATCCGACGGTTTCACATCCACTTTTATACATGCGGTTTTCAAACTTCACCGACGATGCGCCGGATGAGTCACTTCATTTCGACTTTATTCAGTTCGAAGTGAAAACTCCGCAGGATAACGGGAAGTCATATACGCAGAAGTAAGAATCACCATATGTGCCGAAATTCGTTATCGAGTAAGTGTATACGGCCCTTCTGTTGCAGTATTAGTTTATTTCTGTCTTTATTTTTATATTATATTCGATTTTAATTTAAATTTTTTGATTATGATCGAAAACTCTCTTTATTTTCCGTATTCGCGCGCCGTTCACACCTGCAGTGGCGCAGAGTTCAGCAAAAAGCGGTGGCCCGCCTATCTTAACATAACTCTACGTCACTGACATTTTTCTAAGATTTATTTATTTTTTCAATAATATTCAATACGTAGGTACATACTATATATGTATTAATGTATATGCTATATTGATATTTACTGTAAAATTAATAGCAGGTATGAAAAAAGTTATAGGCACAAACCTTTTATTTATGATCTATATAATCATGAACAAAAACTTTTTTCTTAATTACAAAATAATATAACGTATACATTCGATTTATTTGAATTTTTCATAAATTATTTAAAATATTTTATAGAAATAAAAGTAAAATTTCTCTAAAGAAATCAAAAAAAAAAGTTAACACCAAGACTTAGATTGCGGACGGAATGTACTCGAAGCTTACGTCATATAATTTGTGGTTCTTCTATTAATACTCGTTAATTTTCATCAGAAATACAATAATTTAAATTCTTACACAATTATTTTGTTTGTTATTTTACTTAATGAAATAGTACAGACCGACACATCACACACACACACGCCCTAAAATGAAGATGATTCAAATGAACCACCTAAAGTACGTACTCGGCGCCACTGGTTCACACGCAGGGTCTGCCTAGCCATGGCCGCTAGGCCGTGAATGCGGCCGGGACCCCATCTTTTTTTTTTTTTTCTTATACCAATATGTTCGAACGCCATGTCTCCACCAGTTTTGAAATCTTTGTCTTGTAATATTTTAATGTATAAAAATAATGCAAAAATTGATTTGAGAACAGAGGTTCGAACCCCGAGAACCGTACACGTCAAATCGTGGTATTTAGCCATTGGACTATAATTATTATAGTACGAGCCGAAAAACGGACAAAATAAAATCAATTTTTTTCATAAGTGGCCCGGAAAAATCTTATATTTGTCCGATAAGAATTTTAGAATCACTCCGCCCCTGGATCTGGAACACCCTGTCACCCTATGTAATGAACTGTTTTTTATTGATATGTATTTTTTTAACTCCATATTAAACCAAAGGGCAGGGGGCCCCAGAATACGAGGATAATGTTTTATGTAATGAACTGTTTTTTATTGATATGTATTTTTTTAACTTCATATTAAACCAAAGGGCAGGGGGCCCCAGAATAAAAAGATCCAGGGGCCTTTCGTGTGCCAGTCCGACACTGTTCACACGTATTATTATATAATATATACGTTATAAGAATATTTGTAAATTATTATTATTCCGCGCAGATTATGTTGATACGTCGCATAATAATATACTGGAAATATATATATATTATATATTTACTCGTATCCTCGACACAAAGCAGAATTATAATGTATAATATTATGTAGTACAAGCGTATTTTCGGAAACAATATATAGGTACCTACAATCGTTTCGTAGCAACATTATTCGCATATCATAATATTGCAGTATATGCCTACATAATATATTCGTACGTAGTGTATTATATATTCTGTTATTATTATAGACTCACTGCCGCGACTACCGGGTGTGCATGTGCATTGCACACCAGCCCCCGACCCTCCAAAACTAATTTAGTCCCCCGAAAGTTTTAATGTATGATAAGTATTTGATTTCATAATAGAATGTTAAAATTTGTATATCTTTATAATCGATGTATTAATAATAATACGGAAAATCATTAGTTCGCCGCGGAAAGAAAACATTCTGAATCTGTTCGAGGGGGAAAAAAAAAAATTTAACGTCAAACGCGTGTAAAGGCTCCCATACACGATCAATATATATTATTGATCAATAATATTATCATCAATTTTCTATTACTGAACACTAGCCACTAACATGTCAATATTTATTTACCGACACTCACAGAATAGAATAAACAACTACAACTACCTTACCTACATTACCTGAAAAAGAGAAAGTGATAACAGCTGATGATAGGACACAATTTTATTGACGACACGTCAATAAATATCAAAACCGTTTTGATATCATCAATATATTGTGAAGGAACCTTCAATATAACCAATACACGGTCAATAATATTGTCAATGTCAAATATTGATCAATAATAATATTGATCGTGTATGGGAGCCTTAAAGGCACTCAAAACGCTAAACAGATCACTCGCCGCCGCGGTTAGTACACGTGTAAATACTTACATTTTACCGACGAAGTTTACCCGTTCCTCATCAGCTTCCATATCACAGTCAGCGGCGATGAAAGTTTTTTTTACACACGGTACGCGCGCCGTTACATAATAATAATTAAAGTATCTCGATAATTTAATACACTTCTTCATTATTGTGTAGGTATAGTATATATATATTATAAATGGACAAATATACAGGGGCGGATCTACGAGGGGGGAATGGGGGAAGTTCCCCCCAAAAAAAAAAAATTAAAGTAGAAAAAAAATTAATAAGACAAAAACAAGGTCATCGACTTTTTCTGTACTTTTATATCCTATGAATAAGTACATGTGATACTTGATGTAAGTCAAAAAAAAATAGTAATACTATACAGATAACTGAAAATATGATTTTTAAATCTATAATTTTGGAACAACTTTTGAAAATAATTTCCCTCTCCCCCCAAAATCAACACTTAGATCCGCCACTGAAAAATATATATAGTTTCTCGTGAAATGTTGCTGTTCAAAGGCTATAACGCGCAAGTCTCGTGGTAGACGCCCTCCAAATATATATATATATATATATATATAGTTTAGCCGAATTAAAATAATTAAAACGCTATATGTATATAGAAACGCGGTCTTGCGTAATTGTACAGTAGTTATATTAGCATATAATAAAAGGAATTGTGAAAGAACGTCTTAACAAAATTATAAAACATAATTATACCGCAGTTTTGTACGTGTACTATATAATACGTATAAAGAACGAATATATCCGTTTGATTTCGATAAATTGAATATGCTCTCTATAACTCCATAGCAACGGATGCGATGTTTTGATATAAGAAGTCGCCGTTTGTCACTTGAATAGTGTTTGTTTTACCAAAAACAAAATACCTCTATTCGATATTATACCGGAACGCGCACGCTGAATATGGAACACCGCTGAGTGATGTTACACCTGCCAGGCGGCTGGTGTAGCTGCTCAGTCATTGGCTGTTGCTGTCGGCGGCTGTGTTCCTACGATCAGAATACCGCGACGGACGCGAACATGAACTGATTTTCGTCCACCGCCCGGTATAATCTTAAACTGAATAGTGAATAGAGTACAGCATTGTCAGTAGAAATAAAATCGCTTATTTTATTATTATTATTATTATTATTATTAATATTAATAATAATAATAATAATAAAATCGCTTATTATTTTATTATTATTATTATCGTTATTATTGTTATTATTGTTGTTATTATTGTTATTATTGTTATTATTGTTATTATTATTATTATTATTATTATTATTATTATTATTATTATTATTATTATTATTATTATTATTATTATTTTTTCGTGTTCTTGTAAAGTACGCGGATGAGACAATTTTCAAACAACTGGCTTGAACAGTACAACAAATACATATAATATAAAACCTACGCGCCTGTTTTAAACAAATTCCCGTTTTAATAATAATTTCAGTATCCGCCGCGAATTTATTATAATATAGTTTATTATTGCGGTTGGGTAATTTGTTTTCGGCGAATTTTCGTTTTTATTCGTTTCCCGCGAAAACGTCATATTTTAATTAACTACAGCTTATATATATATATAAGAAAAAAAGGATTTATTTTTATTTTTTATTTTTACATAAAAATACGATATTTAATATAGGACCCGTGTCGTTTACAGATATTTACTATACGCACGCGCACGTGTATAATATATGCAGATTGTGTGCTGTCTGCAGCAGGGCGTTTATAAGTCGAGGGCGTTTAGCTGGTTTAGGTTAGGTTGTTTTGAATATTACTCAAAAAAGAAACTGTACTGAGACTCATAAGCGAAACTAGAGAATTTTGTGCTAAATGATAAATATGAAAAAAAATTCTAATTACAATTTTATACGGTAATTTTCTTTTTTTTCTTTGCAAATTTATGCAAATTTTTTACGAGGTACGTATTTAATATTAAATAAATATAAATAACTGCAATAATAGTTATAGTTTATAATAATAGGCGACGATTAAATGGTACAAATTTTTAGTACGATGAGTGGTATTACCCATGCATACGTATATTGTGTATACATATACTGATATATTTATTTAAACAGAACATTGTAGGCATATTAGATGCAAAAAATTTTTAATTATAATTTTAAATTCTACATTAAGTCAGTATGTTATCCAATCAGACAGATCAGTATTAGGTCAGGTCATGGCCTGATTGGCCATAGTCCGTAGTTTCGCCTGTGCTATGACAATATTATATAGATCGAAAAGCGTTTCAAATATACAATTTTCTACGGGGACGTGATAACGAGATCGTCCGAGCATTCTTTCTAGTCGAAAATCTGTGTATTGCAGAAAAACTAAACGAATGAACGCATCGAAACCACTAGCGACGATTAGCGAATCGTAAAGAATCGTATTAAGAATCTAAATTTAAAAAAATCGTGTAATTTTTTTCTTTTATACAACACTGATAATAGAATACTTACCTTAAATTCAATTATTCGACTCGCTTTCAGGTGTAGAAAATGAAATATATATCCTTTGCCCCGGGGTCGTATATTGCAGCGGCGTAATGTTTCGATTTCGGAATTGACGCGTTTCCTGAGCGGAACACGCCTTCGCGTTATTATTAATTAATCCGTGACGCCTTATATTGCTGCACGATATGCGCGTGTAGTATTATTAAATTGCCCTCGCAAACGCATTAACAAAGTTAATAGTTTATATATTTGTCAGAGTAAAACACTAATTACAATTATTATTATACAATTACTAGGGCGCAAAATATTCCCTAAAAACCGATTAAATGCGCGTTGAAAATAACACGAAATACGTGCCCTAAAAATATAGTACGCTCTCGTTCAAATGACTGCACGTTTACAAATTATAACGTTTTATTTCGAAAACAAAAGTTTTATATCAAACTGCGACACTATACAGCCCGTTTGCGTGGTATTCTGTCAAAAACTCGCGACGGGTATACTGAGAGCAAAAATACTAAAAAAAGGCGTGTCATCAGCTCGTCATTTATATATGAATCTCTAATTACCTTACAATCAGTGGCGTATTTACGGGGAGGGGGGTCCAGGGGTACTGGACCCCCCCCCAGAACCAAAAAAAAAAAAGATTATCCAAAGGTATTTTTTATTAAATACCTTATATCAATATATCCTGTTGGAATTTTCAAAAAAAAAAAAAAATTTGGACCCCCCACCCCAGAAAAAAGTTGAAAATACGTCACTGCTTACAATATATCTCGATTAAGATTCAAGTCAATAATTTTTTTTTCCATTCGTGTTGAAAAAAGTCCTTTGTTAGTTATTACCGATACAATACGTGCTCCAAAAATATTGTTCGAAATCCTAAAATACGTATTTGAAATGCGAGAATTCGCGAAAAAAATCTTGTATACCGACGAATAAGGTCGTGAAACACCATTTCGGTATCAACTAGCCAGTGTCGTGACGAGTAGTGGCACAGTCGTCAGTATTTTAGTTGCAATTCTGAAGCGTGAATAATTGTGTAAAATGTATTTTTTTTTTTTATGTCGTACTACACTTGTATAATATTTAAAAACGTCAGATTATTTAAATACAAATTCCGTTTGCGCACGCGGGGAAAAAAAAGGTTTAACTTAAATAACACGAATCGGAAAGCATGCGTCTCAAAAATAAAAAGAGACGTCATATCAAATTTTTTTTATGAAAACAGCACCAAAACCGAAGAAAAAGGGCGAGTCAATCAAATTGGTTAAATAATAATTATTGTATTAACTTTACGTTAAACACGCGTTTCCGATAAATAAAAAAAGAAATGGTCATTCGTGTAAGATCTAGAGGTGACCGATTAAAGGGATGGTTAAAAAGAAATGTTTGGCTTCGTGTAATAAAATATAATAGTTCATCGCGCCACTGAGTGTATAACTACCTATATTTCTGATCGACCAATAAAAATAAGCGCGTAAATAGCCGCCGTGATTATTTCTGTACAAATCATGCGCTGAGAATGTTCTTGTGATTGTCGTCATGCGAATAATTGTTAAATATTGATCATATATATGATACCGATTAGGGAGAAAAGGTTGGGATGGTTCTGACCACTATGTTCTGCGTGCATCATTCAGTGTCTGCGCGCGATGCAGGTGTTATGGAAATGAATGGAAAAGAGGGAGACCGAAGAAGGAGTGGATATAGATGATATTCAGGGTAGCAGGGGCGTAATTAAGGGGGGATGAGGGGATAGATCCCCCCAGAGCCTTTTTTTTTAATCATGTATAAAAAAAAAAATAACTGAAACCTGTCATCATCTATTGTAGAGTAAAAATTTTTCTTATTTTTTCCTATTTATCCCCCCCCCCCCAGAACAAATTTCTAATTACGCCACTGCAGGGTGGTATGAAGATGGCTGCAGCGGGTGTACAAGAGGTCGTGCTTTATAGACCTCGCATGTATTGTGTTGAGAAGCGGTGCAAGGCGAAGAGAAAGAAAAAATCTCTCGAGGACATTAATTGAACAGATTGCGCCGTTTTATATCAGTTTTATAGTTTACATTTTTTTAATGAAAGAACTAAGAAGGGTCGGCATTAAATCTTTACCTATAGGGCGGCAAAATCCTAAGTATAGGTACGCGTCTTCTGTGCTTCTGTACGACAAAACAGAACGGCGGCTTACCGCCCCTCGATCGGGATAAATTACTTCGAATCAACGATTTATCACAAAAAACTCCGTGTATTTTTTCAATAATACCATTGATTATAAATATTAGTGTTTATAATAATCGATGATAATACTTACGATAAAGCCGTCGTTACATTTCAAAAAGGAATTAAAATTTTTCGTTTACGATTAAAAATTTACATAAAGCGAGGTAATTATGGTTTTCAGTGCGAATAGGGTGAAACATTTTCGTTTTTGGTTTTGTTTTCATAACTCCAGTGGCATTTTATCGAAACTAATAAAGGTTATCACCGTTAATGGAAGATAATAAAGTGTTGTTCAGCAGCAATATTTAAAAGTAACTACTGGATTTTTTTAATGCTTATTTTCTTACGGGAATACTTTAATAATTAAGTAAAAAATTTTGCTCATCATAAATATTAATGAAAATTTTATTTTATAACAAAATTTAGGGTAACTGTCTATTTAAATGTATATATTGTTATAAAATATAAGTTAACAAAATGTTTGTTATACATTTGATAACTATATTTTTTAAATGAAATACGCGTATTACGTTTTACTTTATTACACGATCAAAACTCAGTTGTTTTAATTTAATGCAATGCTGACCCCATTCACACAAACGCCGGGAAAATGAATTTTTATTTATTTTTAACGGGTAAATCTATTCATCCTATTTCGAGGTGAATAGGGTCAGCTTTTTAAAAAAATATATATCAAAAATGGTCCGAGTTCAATTGTGCAAAATTTTACATTTTTAAATTTTGATTTTTTTTTTTTGTTAACAATCAAGTTTGCTACTCTACTGCAATAGCGTTTAAAATACGAATCATTTTGCTATGATTTGTCATTTGTCTGCCATTCATGAACTTTTTTTTTATCAAAGACAAATTGAACTAAACTTAAAATGGTCTAAAACTTTTCGAGTCAAATTTCATTTTTATTTTCACATTAGTCTATATAAATCAATGTTTTAAAAAAAAAAAAACAAATTAAATCACAGATTGACTAGAAAAATAAATACATTTTGTTACATTAAAAAAATATATTCTCTTTCGTTTTAGTATTATAGTCTAATGCGTGGCCATATTTGCCGATTTACATGGCAACAGAAAAACCACTAATTATCACATTAAGTTATAACACACATACACACATACAAAAAATAAATAATAATAATAAAAACAACAAGCAAACAGTTTGTACAAAAAATATAATATAATTCAAATGGAAAAAAATAATAATTTTTTCTCAATATAATAATAATTGGCATTATTTGAAACAAATAATAGTATAGCATGCTTTCCCGATAAAAAACTTTTTACAATAATTATTAATTCGAACAAAAACCATGGCGGAAACGTGTTTATAATTTACTTTTTGACAGTTAGGTATTACAAACGTATCATTTAATTTAACATGGAATAACAATTGTTTTTTTTTACCTCACGTCTTATGAGAAACACGTCATCTAAAGAAAATACCGACAATGAAGGCAGTCCCATCACCATTTGCCTACATAAAAGACAGTAAAAACTAAAAACTTGGTGTATAAAACTACTAAAATACGAATGTAAATATTATATAAAATAGATATTTCAACACGTATCCCGAAAACAAAATTAAAATTTGGTGGTTTTCTCAACCTTTTTTCAGGACAACGACACTAATTTCATTATTTTCGAAAAAATTAACAAAACAATAATTATAATCTTACGTAAATTATTATATTTAACATTGTGTCGTAACCCAATATATTTATATTTTGCACACGCACAGTATAAATTTACTAATGTGCAATTCATATTTTAAAAAATACAAAAATTCAAATCAGTGTTCAAAAACAATTTTTTTGGAAACACACTAGTTTGTCACGATACACCAATTGAGAACATTGGACATTAATTATTACTTATTTAGTATTTACCGAATAAAATATTATCACCATTTAGTCGATGCGACATTACCAGTTAATAATATTTCTCGAGTATTACAAAAATAATTGAAATAAATTCTTTTAGATTTATTTAGACTTTTAAAGACAATTAAAATATTAATATAACAATAATATGGCTAAGCGGTTTCAACATAAGTACATTAATCACTAATGTTTTTTAAACAAAATAATTCAATGGTCGATAAACATATATAACATAAACTTGTAAGCATATTATCGGCAAACAAGAAATTCGAATTGATTAAAATTCGCAAATATTAATTTGACGTTTAAAAGTAATTGATAGTTATCACACGTTTAGAGAAAAAAATCGGAATTTCTAGCATCGAACCAGGTTTGAGCATCTGATTTATCATAAGTTGCACATTTGTAAATCATATTTATGTTACCAGATTTTATTTTATTATGTGCAAAAAAAAAAAGAAAAGAAATGGTTCGTAACTATCCAATAATTGTAAAAATTCGACAGTGGTTGGGACACTAGAAATTTTCAAGACAATCGCAACCTAAAAATCAATTTAATCCACGCAAATATATATAGTAACAAGTTACACACCTCACTTAAAAAAATATAAAATACAATAAATGTTTTTTAAAAGTTTTTCTCATAATTTCACTTTGGCTTTCCAATAATATTAGAAATAATAAATTGCCACTAAAAGTAACGGTTTTACAATATAATAAAAAAAAAATTTGAACTCTTGATGCAATATTCTTATATAATAAGGTTAAAATAATTTATAGACTTATTCCAAAATAAATTGGACAACGTGGATTTTTGAGTTTTGTCGTTTTTTAATCGAGGATGACCCGTATTTGTTGTCTCAGTCTGTTTAAAGAACATTGATATAACATTGTGTGGAATTTAAATTGGGTTGAATGTAGGTTTTAAACTCTTTTTACTAAATTTAAAGAAAAGAATACTTTCGAGTGCATCTCATAATCTTTTTGTAAAATATCAACTGACAACGAATTTCCAATGTTTTAAGACACAATTTTTTTTTTTTTTTTTACTTCGTTAGGTGGTATTTTGCAAACAGACTATGTGATGCGCCCAAAAAATATCCCTCTTCAAACTTGGTAATAAGTGTTTATACTCTAAATTTAACCCAAACACCGTAACTCTTGAATTGTGTAGCATGATTATGTTGTTGTCTATTAGACGGAGACAACAAATACTCTTCAAGTTTTAACCAATAGCCAAAGATTTTATACAGCATAAAGTAATTTAAATTCAATTAATATTTATTAACAGATTTTTGTTTAGAAAAAATATTTACCAAATGTGAACAATAATTAAATAATGGCCAATGTAAAACAAACAAAACATTACATATACTAAAAACATAACCTTAAAAAGGTAATATAACTCTAAAGACATATAATCACCAAAATGATTTAAATTAGGGTAATAAAATGTTTAAATCAATGATGTAAATTGTCCAACACTTCAAACTTTTTTTCGTCTTTTCATCATTGCTTTCTCCCTTCGGATGTCTGCTAAATCTTCTAAAAGACCTAAGAAAATAGAAAACATATATCAATAAACAAATGTTAGTGAAGTAACAAGATTGTTTTGTTAGGGCTTCAGATTTAAAAGCTATGTTATTACATTTTTACGAGTTGCAATTCGTTAATATAGCAATCACTGATAGTTTTTATATTACCAGACACAGTCTTATCAACGTATTTTGTACACACATTCACATTCATAGTACCTAATTATCTTATCATTTTTGAATTAATTTATATTGAAGATATTTATCTAATACTATTATGAATAAATCATTAGTGAAAGAAAAACATCACTGTCAAATGAACTTTGCAAACAAGAAAAAGTATGACCACCTCCGTTATTGATTATATTTTTTATAAAAGATTACTTGGTAAATTTACATATAAAAGCTGAAAAACATTAATGAGTTGGATATAGGTATATAAGACTTACCAGCTCTAGTGCTTTTGTATTCTTCTTTTTGAAGAGTACGGAAGTCAGATTCCATGCATTCATCATCGTCGTCAATTCCTCTGTATCTGAAACGATAAAAATTGAACTTTATAATACACTTAAAAATGAATAATAATGAATAGTTTATACTTTGATTTGTCATATCTGAAAATCTCCGAAATAACTTTAGAATAATCTGCTTCATCTTCTGGTCCATCATCAATAAAATCATCCAATTCAGAATCGTACTCGGAATCAGATTCAATGACTTGACGTTTGTTACGCATGGGCATATGCCGATCGTCCCGTCTCCTCATATCAGATGGCGGAAATTGTTTGGGCACCAAATCTCTGGGTGGAAACTGCTTGGGAACCATATCTCTAGGCGGAAACTGCTTAGGTACCATATCTCTTGGGGGAAATTGTTTAGGCGTTGAATCTTTAGGCCTACTATTATTGTTATTGGGTGGTAATTTGTTAGATTTATTAACAGACGTTGGGACATATCTATCTTTTGAACCAGTAGGTTTTGATTTCACGCTTTCAGATGACATTGGTCTAGGACTATATTTTTCATCCGAACGTTTGACAGTGCTGGGCGTATATTGATCTGTGGAAGACAAACATTTTCCCTTGGGCACATATCTTTCCGGTTGGGCACCAATTTTAGATTTCTGCGAATATTTTTCTTCGCTTGAAGTTTTCGATTTAGGTACATATTTCTCAGTGGACATCGATTTTGAAGGATGTTTATCAGATGGCGTACTCTTAGGTTTCGGTGAATATTTGTCAGATGATGAACTACTCGATTTAGGCATGTGTCTATCGTTATTTGGTAAAATTTTTGGTTTCGGCAAATGCCCATCTTCAGCAGAATTTTTAGTTTTGGGTACATATTTATCACCAATTGATTTTGGTTTAGGTAAATATTGTTCGTCCTTAGAATTATATTTCTTTTCGCTACACGAATATTTTTCTGAACCGATTTTAGGTACGTTTCTATTGCTAGTGCCGCTGTTCAACTTGACTTCTACACTATCAGAACCATTCAATGATCTAGGTGTGTATTTCTCATTTCTACCACTACTACTGGGCTCTTTACTGATTTTTAAATCTTTAGACCACACTGAAGCATTCTTTTTCAGTTTATCTTCAGCAAATACATCAACTTTTGAGGAAGAGACTATTTGTTTTTGTACCCTTTCAACAGGTTTTACTTCTTTAAGTTTTTCAGTTGAAGGCACATATTTACCTTGCCGGCGAGCATTTCTGTCTGCTTCCAATCTCTTTTCTTCCAGATATTTTTCTCTCTCTTTCTTGGTCATCATAGGCAAAGAAGATTCTTCTTTCTTTTCAATGATAATAGGCTCGTATTGTTTTTTTTCAGCAATTTTAAGTAGTTCTTGAAAATTTAATGGTGGCGGTTGTACATGTCGTCTTTTAATCTTGTCTGCACCGAGATCAGTTTTGGATTTTTTCTGCTGTGGCTCTACATCACAATGATGATCTTCACTACTTTCTACATCCTTGGATTTTCTTTTTCGTTTGTGTGGCAGTAACTGGTCTTCTTCCTCTTTTAATAATGCGGCTTTCACTCGATCCTAAGAGATAATTTAAAGTTTTAAAACACATTTAACACAATCGACAAAAATATTTTTTAAATACATAGCCATGGGACAAATAACATAAATACTATACTAATAAATCTATAATAGTAATATAGTGGTCGCTGTTTACTGGACTCACTTTGGGGCCAAAATATTTGAGTAAATTAACCAAAATGAGTCAATACAGTGAAAAGCCCAAGAATCAATATATATATATATATATATATATATATATATATATATATATATATATATATATGTAATAAATGATCTAATTATCTAATTGTCAAATTACTCTATTAACCAATGTGTAGTGAATCCAATAGACAAATTTTTTTTAGTGTTACAATACATGCACATCAGGATCAGGTTATTAGAACCCAATTGAAGAATGAGTCAATTAACAGTGAATTCAAGAAACAGCGACTACTTTAGATAAATCAGATATTCAGATCAATTATTAATTTTTAATTATGATTAGCTATTATTTTAAAATGATTAAAAATGATAAATAAGTAATAATTACTACGTCTTACTTTAATTTATCATTAACTGAAAAAAATAGTTGTACATTTTTCTTAAATTTAATATATTTATTAATATATTAATTATATATTAATAAATATATATATAAATACATTTAATATACTGAAGTAAAACTATTACATATGATATTAGTATTTATTACTGTTTATTTATACTGAACACAAATTGATAATATCATAGTGTAAAACTGTAATTTTTTAATTCATTTAAATTTTGACTAAATAAAATTTAATAAAAATATAAATCAAATAAAATAAAATTATAATTCAAATAAATTATTTAAAATTTAAAAATATATTACTAAAAAATAAATAGCAGATATAAATATTTTTTAAAAAGCACTAATTTAAAATACGACCACCCACATTGCTGTAATTGTTAATACAATTTGTTTATATCTTTAATGAAATAAATACATACTTTTGTACCAGAAATATCATTAGTTTTGTTATTGACAACTTTTGTACTTCTTGTATCAGCTGGGGTATTTACATATTTGTTCATGATATTGTTATAAATGGCCATAGCATCTTTCGAAACATATCCATAATCGTCTTCATCTGGTTGGTTAAATCCTATAATTAGCAAACATAAATTTGTTTGTTTTATTTTATTAAATGTAATAATATTTATAATAAAATAATAGAAAACTATATAAACAAGTACTCATAATTAATAAAAAAATATGTTTTAAATATAAATAATATATATTAAATAAAGCCAATGAGGACTAAAATATAGAATTGTTGTACTAAATTTGTTTATTTAGTTTTGACTAAGTCATTGTCGGGTATAAAATGAAAAAGTAAAAAATACATTTTCAAAAAAATAATATTTATACACTGGATAATTTTTATTTTTTTAATGGTAGTCTTGGAGGGATGGCTCATTGTAATGATAAGACATTTATATTTTAAAACCACTAATTTTTTTTGATGAGAAATGGTGTGTACTGATTATTAAAATAATAAAGAAAACGTTTTTTTGTGGTTTATAATTTATAAGCAGCAAAATGTTTGGAGAAAATAAGAACTCGCAGGGGAAGCAGCCGTGTTGCCCGGTTGTCACGCCTGTGTTCAGTTGTACATACCCGCTATGGTAACAGACGTATTGACATCATCCTTGGCATCCTCGATAACAGATTTATTTGCAGATTTGGTACGTTTCAACATGGACTGCACTCGTTTAAATGACTTCTTGTCTTGGCTTCTTAACGATGTCAATTCTTTTTTCTTCTTTTCATCTTCCAATTGTTTTCGTCTGTCTTCTTCTTCCTTTTTAGCCAAGAACCTTTTAATGCTATCCGACAACTGTCTGTTTTCCTTAGATTCCTTTTTTGGCGGGTCCAACGACGCTTTGAAGTATTTTACCTAAGAAATAATACAAATATATTATACGCGCTGAAATTCACAGCAGCGCATTTAACTTCAATGTTTGGCCGTCTAAATCGATCGTAACACGATTTATTCGTTTATTAAACGATTTACACTCGTCGTAACCAAATAACTATTTACGACACTTACTTCTTTGTCTTTGGTGTTGTTTTTCTGCGCCTGATAGAGTAATGTATGAAAATCCATTGTCACAATCCAATGAATAACTTGTTGTCGATCCAATTATATGTAATCGAGACACCTTATGGCAAGACGAAATACAATGATTTACGTTGATTATTATCGTCACGCGTGTAGACGGAAATAAAGAGAACTTCAATGAATTTTATTTCGTCAAAACGAAAATCGCTTTTTAAAACGTTTATGTTTTTTCGAGATTTCTAAACGGAACAAAAAATCGCACAAACAACTTGGATGCCGAGCAACACTAATATTGTTGCATTTGTAAAAACTAGACTGTCACTTGCCCTGTGCCACGACAAACCGACGGACATAATGGATCTAAACGAAAACAATTTTAACCGCAGATCATTAGAGAAACACTGCGCGAACAACGATTAACAAACCGATCGTATTCATTACCGAGACATTTACTATTGCGAATTGCGATACATATTGTAATTTGTAAAATATGTAACAGCGCCACATGTTCAACCCGCCACGCAAGATAACGAAAAACAGCTGCTATTTGTTATGAAGATAATATTATCCTAGTTTTATCACAATGGCAATATGACAAAAATGCATCCTTCGTAAGAAGATTATGCAAACGCTGGTGTACCCCACAATCCATCGACGTGTCATAAGCTTAAACGGCATAATCAGTAGCTAGATGACAATAGAAATATATTCAAATTTATCAGTAATTTCGATTTTATAGGTCGTATTATTATCAAGGTCTAAAATTGTGTGCAGCACTAAAATGGAAAGTGTGTTGCGCAATACATTTTACTGCGTATAATAGTAGTATTACATAATAATAAATAATAATACGTGAATAATGTACACGTATATTATATATAACTAGTGTGATTAATAATTATATATAATTCCAGTCCGAATTTCCGGTTTTGAAAAAAAATCGGTTGTTTTGGATTAGAAAAAAAAAAGAATTAATTTAAAAAACCTTATTTTATTTCGTATTTATTTAGAAAATAAAAAGTTTCAATTAAAGCTCATAATGGGAACGGTTGTTACATTTTAAGCGCGTACGACATTCAATTTAAGTAAAATCTCTGCCTATTTATCAGAAGATCCACCTCACATCCCCACTGAAAAGCATTATATACTTGTGCGTATCCCATCCTTGAATACGGCTGTATATTCTATGGGACTCATACGCTGCTTGTGCCGGTACGAGAGCTTTTTCATTCGATGGCGCATACGTTTAACACATGCCCTGTCCTCCTCATGATTAATCCCCTGTTTTTCGTGCCCTGAACCTTCTGCCAAAGTTGACTCCTCGCTCTTCTTCTAATTTTCTCAATAATTCACCTATCCTTAAGCGGCGCATCGCTATAATAATGACCCCTCCTTAGTCCTTTTCCATTTAAGTTAAGCCTCTTTACATTTTTTTTTTGTTTCGAGTTTTTTTTTTTTTTTGTAACAGTACTGTTCTTTATTGAAAGGCTTATCCCGTATAAATGTAAATAAATAAATAAAATCTTGAACGGCAAAAGTTTGAACGAGCACAACACGTTGGAATTCTTGAACAATACAATTGTATAAGACCTGTATGATTTACCCGAGGCGATTGTTCATAACGAATCAGATCCAAAACTTTTTTACGGGAAGGACATCTTAGTCAAAACACTATACTTTAATCCTGAAAAAATAAAAACAATTCCTAATTTTTGCATATTTGATATTTTACCAATTTGAACCGATACTGTTTGGGAATAGGCACTTTTAGTTTTTACACTCATTATTAGGTGTATAATTCATCGACTCTTAGATGGGTACATTAATGTGGCCATCAGTGCTGCAACTTGCCACAAAGATAATTATAAATCGATCAATATAAAATTCAAATTGTCTTCCTATAATAGTAGCATAGATGATGAGTTATAAAACGATACTAGTAAAAAAAAAAAAAAAAATTAACCAGAATCTATCTCGCTGTAACGAATCGCGGTGTATATTTTTGATTTAAGTACCGACACAAGCTCGCGAGGCGACCGAGTGGAGGTAATACGAAGACTTTCGTCATGACTCATGGGCTATTAGTTGAGATAATAATATTAATTATAAATAATCGTGATTGACGGTTAAAATGTTATTGTTCATTAGCCGTTCGAACTTTTGAAGGGCGTCCGTTACATAACCTATACCTAATAATTTATTTCAATATAAAAAAAGGTAGCGAGCCGCGGGGTGTTGTGGATATCGCTTAAGTCAATCAGGTACCTACTTGTATAAAGATTTTAGAGTTTTGTTTTTAATATAATTCGAAAGCAATGATAAATCATTGCATTCGACAAAACGATTCTGAGCGGAGCTTACTTTTCTCGTAAAGTGATATCAGTGATAAATCGGACTGATAAATCCATAGATAAATAATAAAAAAAATCCTATTCCCCTTCCATTTTGTCGGACAACGGGTATCCTCCTATGGGGAAAGATAGTCTTTCTTAATCCGTGGTATATTCTTACTCTACGGTATCCTCCCAACCTTGAAGCAGTATACCACCGGGAACCACATAAACACAAAGTTGATAACTTCGCAACCGCGTTATCACGCGGTTTCGTATTATTGATTTTCTTTTCGTTTGTATGATTTTTAAACTTTCAAAAAAAAATTAAAAACCTAATACGCGTCTAATTAAATTTTTTTAATGTAAAAAAAAAATTACACTCGGGCGCGTAACCGTTTCGATTCGTTAATTATTATTAAATACGATCGGAGATGGACAGAAAAAAATTGTCCGTCCTACAGCCCCATGAACTGCACAAGGAACTGTTGGGCAAGTATCTCGGTTTTACGAAGTTTGTTGACGCGAGAAAGTACGTTTTTGCGACACCCGTACACTGACGGTCGGCCGAACTCTACCTGTAGTTGTACGTTCCGATTGTTTTAGACGCGAGAAACGCGATATCGACGTGATACAGGAACACCACAAGTTCGTGTGGGACGAAGACGACGAACCGCCGGCCACTTGGGAGCAGAGATTGGCGCGGAAGTATTACGACAAGCTGTTCAAAGAATATTGCATTTGCGATCTGAGTTTATACAAAAAGTCCAAGGCGAGTCTGTGATTATTGTACATATTATGTCGTTGTAATTCCGTATGTGCTAGTTGGTTCAACGTTTCTTTGTATGCCCGTTGTGTAGGTAGCGATGCGTTGGCAGACGGAAAGCGAAATGGTCAGCGGCAAAGGACAGTTTGTTTGTGGCAATAGGACCTGCGGCAAGACAAAACATTTAAGGACGTGGGAAGTGAATTTTAGTTACATGGAACACGGAGACAAGAAGAACGCGCTAGTCAAACTCAGTACGTACCATGTAATTCGTATAGGTCGCGATTCGATAAGAATGTTTAAATGCTTTCAGGGTTATGCACGAAATGCTCGAATAAATTGAATTACAATCACAAAAAGAAAGAAATCAAACGCGTGGTATCCAAATCGATCAAGAGCGGGTCCAAGCGTTCGAAAAGCCGAGAAACGTCCTGCAGCAGTCGGTCTCCTGTCGGTGTTCAGGACGAGGCGCCCATCACTCCTTCTAAAACCGCGGTCGAAGATAACGTTTGGAGTGAACAGTTACAGATAGAAGACGACAAACCTAGAGAAGACGATTTCGAAGATTATTTAGAACAATTGCTTTTTTAAATAAAATTGCTTTTAATAATAAACTGTTAGGTAATTATCGACTCGTTTCTAATCTAATACCTATTGTCAAACGATTTCTGTTAAATCGTTCAAAATGTAAACAACAACAACAACAATAATAGGAATAAAATGAAAAAGAAATGTCTACCAAACAATAACAACCAACAATTAGTGCGACACGTTAATTTTTTTTTTCTTCTTCTTTTCAGCGATTTTCTTCTTGTAAAAATAAATTGTCTTTTGCACGCGTGTCCCCTTGATTCAGTATGTTGCGTGCGCTGCTCTTCTTTTTTTTTCCAGTGAACACGCGTGCGATCTGGATAAATTTCTTCCTGGACGCTGTATCGAATTCAAACAGTTTTAATTTACTTAATTTGTTTTAGCGTAACAAAAATGAAAATAAATCTAACGATTTAAATTCACTGTTATTGTTTTTCATACCTTTACCCATGTTTTTTAGCCTCTCTTTAAACGCGGCATCATCGTCGGCCGACGTATTGTTCGCAACAAAGAATCTTTCTTCTTCCAACGGGCTGTCTGTTAAATGACAAAAATGTCTAGGATCAAGTCACAGAATCGTATCTCTGCACACGATGTACAATGTAGTATAGGTTTTACGTGCCTTTCTCCAGGGTGGAGAGAAAGTGTTCGTTCTTACGCAACTGTATGAGGAATTCTTCGTTTTGTAATAGAATCGCAATCTGCTCGTCGTTGAGCTCGCTTTCCGAAACCTAAAAAGTCGTACAAATAACGTAATATTATTAAACCCGACGAGAGGGAAATTAAAAACCGTGGCAAGTACTTGCGCGTTGCAGTTCACGGTCAGCCTGAGGAAATCGTTGGGCAAAGGTCCGAGCATTGGTGGGTTCCAACGCTTCGAACCGATCTGACGGTCGTTCTGGCTGAGGTTGTGCAACACGTCCGGCAACCTAAAACCGATATTTTCTTAGTCGCTCGTTTTTGATGATTTATAAGGGCGGTAAAATTATGTCCCGGGTCCCATGATTTGTAGATCTGGCACTGCGCGTATCATAGTACGAGACATTTACGGAACTCCCCTGCACCTGCAGTGGCGCCGAGTACGTGCTTTATTTAGATGGTTCATTTGAACCACCTAGATTTAAGGTTGGTTGGGTGGTATGCCTTAGTCGGTACTATTTCATTATGTAAAAAAATAAATAAATAAAAGATAATTATGTAAGAATTTAAATTATTGTATTTGTAATATTATTGTATTGTATATTGTATTATAATAGAAGAACCACAAATTATTAATTATTATAATGTTATCTTCGAGTACATTCCGTCCACGACCTAAGTTTTGGTCATTTTTTGATTTCTTTAGACAAACTTTATTTTATTTCTATTAAACATTTTAAATAATTTATAAAAAATACAATGATAAATTTAATGTATACGTTATATTTTGTAATTGAGAAAAAAGTTTTTGTTCATGTCAGTTCATGAATATAGATCACAAACAAAAAGGTTTTTGCATTTAACTGTCTTCATTCCTGCTATTAATTTTATAGTAAAAAATATCATGATATTTTTATTGCACATATTGTATATACCCAGTGGTCGAAGTGGATCAAAATAAGTGGGCGGATGGAAGCAGTGTCGTCATTTCACGTTTTGAAAGAGAGGCAAAGTTGTGAACGGTCCATATTGTTGAAAAATAAGCAAAAGGCTCCAATACACCAACCCTATTAACCTATTGATGTTGAACTATATTTTTTATGATCGTGATTAATAGTGACGTTTAGATCTACTGAATGTTAACATTTTAGAAAACGAAATGGTTCTTACAAAGAATAAAAAAAAAAAAAATTACGCAACATTACGATTACAAATTACGAAAAAAAAATTGAATTCAAGTGATGAACAATTTTAAACAAAATAAGTGGAGGGATGGCGTCCCTCCTTATCCCCTCCACTTCGACCACTGCGTATACCTGTATACGTATTAAATATTATTTAAAAAATAATAAATCTTAGAAAATTGTCTGCGACGTAGAGTGTTCTGTTAAGGTAGATGGGTCTCATCCTCGGTTAGAATTTGAACCGATTCTTTTTTTATTGAACTCGGCGCCACTGCCTCCCACTCCCCGCGGATTCGCAAACAATAACACTGTTCGTTCATCGGGGCCCCTGCGCGCAGCTGTACAGAGTCGCTGCACGCGCGGCCAATGGCATATTTGAGGGGGCGATAGGGGCAATCGCCCCCCGAGAGATTTAAAAAAATTATATTATTTTATATTATATTGGTTGAGATAAAAAATGGGGCAAGATCGCCTAACGGGTTTGGGGCATTGCTTAATATTCACCATACTATATATAACGTTAAATGTATAGATGATGTAATTGATACATTTGCTAATAATAAAAAAAGAAATATAGACTTAGTTTTGTAAATTAAATAAATAAAATGCGTTTTGTTCGATAATTATATTCCTACATATAATTTTTTGTTATTGGTGGGAAGGGGGGGAGATTTTTTTTACCATCGCCCCCCCCCCCACCACCGAGGTAAAGTCTCAAATACGCCACTGCGCGCGGCCTGCAGCACGTCGCTGCGCAGCACTTACACGGGGTCGAAGAACGCGCGCCGCGGCGGTTGGCCGCCGCCGTCGTCGCACGACATCGAACCGCTCGGCCCGTGGTCGGTGGTCGTGACGGTCCGACTGCAATCGTTGCTCATCGTCAACAGTTGGTCGACGGTGCGGTCCACGCTGCCGCGGTTCGAACGCAACACCGCCTCGATCACGTCGTCGTCCAACGTCGGGAACATCGTCCTGAAGTCGTCCATAGCCTCGCCGAAGTCGAGGCCGGCGACGGGCTCGGCACCGCCGCCGCCGCCGCCGCCGCGACGTCCCGACGCCGCAACCGTTCCCGACGAGCCGTCCGTAGTCGCGGTTTCCATCCGTCGGCCGTTTTATTTACACCGGGAAGAACAAAAAAATCGTCGTTCACACCACTGCGGCGGCGTCGTACGGCCCGCTATAGTGTAATATATACTAGAAAATATGCGAGAAAACGCGCGGTTTTCGCTTCTTTTTTTTTTTTCTTATTTTACCGACGCGATACGGGACAGGAAAAATTGCAATAAAGCGGCAATAAATAGCGATAATAATCACAACAACAACAACAACTTCACGGGGCGGAACTTTCGACAAAAAAAAAAATCAATAAACTTCCCTGCGCCGCAGTGTTGACCGTCGTCGCGGCGGCAAAACGTCGCGTACTTATACACACCCCTACTGCAGCGACGATATTATATTATATTGTATAACTCGTTTGCGCACGGCATTTCTAAAATCGCGGGTTTAATATTCATATTTTTATTTTTAACTTGAAATAAAATCCAACTAAACTATTATATGAAATTATAGTATTTGACGACGCCTGTCATCTGTGTTAATTATATAATATATTAACTATTTATTATAAATATACTTATTTATAATAAAATAAATGGCTGGAGAGTTAATTTTTGAATAAACCATCGTTGATTTTCAAAAAAAATTGATTGAAAACGCACTCGTGTAATATTTATATATTATTCGTATGACGGGGTTTAGCGCGATCACTACTGCGCAACGATGCGAGTACGAAATAATCGCCAACAGTCTGCAATTATTATTTACACGATTACACACCTCACTCCAATATAATTGAATCGGTCATTTCAAAAACGGCGTAAGTCAAATAAGTTTTATATTATTTTAGTGAAATATAGTCAAAGATAGACAATTTAAAATCACAAATTATGAATGTCATAAACCTTAAAAATAAATGTGTAAAGAGGTAAAAGTACAAAAAAAGATTAATTTCTGGAGTTATGAAGTTATTTGTGGTTTGTATAAAATTTCAATTTGATGACTTATGTTGTTTTTGAAATGACCGATTCAATTGTAAAAATTCTAAATATATTTTATTTATTTCGGCAGTGTACTGTTTGTAATTGTTATAAGCTTCCAAACCTGCAGACGCGTGTGTAACGATTTTGCAGAGTTTTCCAAGCAGCTGCAGTGCAACAATACGCTTCAGCGCGTGCCACGGACTAAGGGCCGGTATAGGCACATACCTATATTATATAATATTATAATATATAATAATTACATAATTTTCAATTATTGAAAATTATACCAATAATTGCTGTTGTATTTCATCGAATTACATTTTATTTATGCGCAGAGTTGTCAATTTTCTGGTTTTATAGCCCTTACAGTACGCTTTTGTAAGGTTATTGAAAATTAAAAAATCTTGTTTTCAAAATCGGCCGTTTCATGCCTCTAACCCGCAGTATGAAGGGCGGTGAAAAACACGTTGTTGTTATACAATGGATATATAAATTAGTTGTTTGCGGGACGAGGAGGTCATGCAAAAGTATTTGACAGTTGAGACCATGTATAACTTAACCTAATCTACCTTGTGGACTCTGCTACAACATCACTGCACGCGTACACCTATAGACGTCTGAATCGCAAATGAAAATAAAATTGACGAAATCAGTAGGTGTGTGTGTGGTGGGGGCCATGGGGGATTATCAAATATTTAGCACGTTGGCGACGTATGTGTTTTTCATTGTTCTGCAGACCATTTATAAAATGAAAACTGTAAAAGGTTCACTATTGTATTAATGTATCTTATCGTGGACGACTCTTATACTGATCAATTCGTATACCAACCAATAAGATGAATGTTTCTCATTTCTGCAATAAGAAAAAATCCGGTGTCATCCCGGTCTGGTGACACCCATTTTTTTGTAGTCTTTTTTTTGGTATAATACTCTACATGGTGTTTTGATATTGTTTTAAACGTTTATTAAAAGTGTATTATTTAGATCTCAGTGGATATTTATTAAAGTATTAAATTGGCTTTAAGAAGCAGCTGAAGAAAGTAATGACGTTAGTTCAGGCGATTCTCTATCAAACAGCCTTTTATTTATATATTTATTGTACACTCGGTTTGATTTTATATTTTCTAATTTTATTTGTATTTAGTAAAAGCTTTAAAATGCACATATCTCTACCATATGTATATTGTATATATGAATAGATTTTTCGGTTTTAGATTATTACAATAAATATTTATACCGAGTTTCCAACTAAATGCACAGGCGCCACTGCGCCAGGTTTTGCAAATGTCATGGGTGGGAGGCTCACTATTTTATAAACTCGTGTACAGTTTTACTTGACTCTTACCTGCGTATTATATTTCCTATTTTTATTTTCTTTAAATTATTCATTAAATAAAATATGGTTATTTTCGTTGTCTTGTATTTTATAACATTTCAATAATATTAGTATCACGAAATGTTATCATAAGAAAAACATTTTTAAAATGCCAATTTATTTTCGTAAGTTATATACATATTTATTATTTTGTATAGAAAATGTATACTTTTTTAAATATGAGAACCGTGGGGGGCTAAGCCCCATCTTATCAGTTTCATGGAGAGCTGCAGCCCCAGTGCCCCCGTAGTATACATATACAAAATACAGCAATTAATATACATGGCCGATGCCGCGAAAACGCGGGCGTTTATATTATAAGAACACAAAATTCAGTACAAATATAATTACACATCTACGTAGGTACACGGTATACGTATACATAATAGTATGTACGAGAACGTTACAGAACAGGCGGTTTGCCCGCCATGTCCGGGGAAGGGACGACGAAGATATCTTTTGGTTCGGCCCGCGGAGAAGGGACGACGACGATATCTTTTGGTTCGGCCCGCGGCGAAGGGACGACGACGATATTTGTTGGTTCGGCCCGCGGCGAAGGGACGACGACGATATTTGTTGGTTCTTTTGGAGTAGGGATGCCGGTGTAGGTGACGACGTTCTTCTCTGGGGCGGCGAAGACGGGGTCCGTTTTCTCCGTCGGCCGGCTATAATCGAAACGAGAAGCAACAACGACGCGATCCCTTTCGACGGTCGTTGTCTCCGTAGTCTGTTGCGGCCGTGAGCCACCGTCGTCGTCGTCGCCGCGTGTCAGAGCGAACGACACGTCCCGTTGCCGGCGAATCGCGCGCTGGCGGTCTTCGTAGCCTTGCACGGCGTCGTGGCGATACGCGCCGTACCCGATGCCGGCCATCAACATTAACCACCGGCTCGTCCGGATCAGCGGCGATACGTTCACCGGACACTCGAACTGTCTGACCATATTATTATATCGTTCACGCGATATTGTAATAATAATTGAAACGAATACGATCTCTACCGTCGGAATACGGGGAGGGGGGAAAAAAGAAAATATACAAAAACGCCCGGGGCAAGGAAAACGACTAACGTTTTTTTCCGCGTCAAACAAACGACCGCCGGCAACGACGGCTACAGTTTCCCGCGCGACCAGCGGAAAAACGATCATAGTCTCCATCGATCGTCAACATTAAGGTAACATAATCATCTAGTGTTTAATGTTCCTAATATAATGAATCGATGAATCGTGAATCCGAGTTTGAGGAGGGGGAGATAATCATTGTCTGCAGTATTATTGAAGAATCTGGGAATATCGACTAGGTATATATGATCATTCTTCCCCGCACACCTTCAACCGTGATGATATTATTATTGCGTGTCTTTTTGTCGGTATCCTCCGTGGACCGTGTCAATACAGTGTCTGCGAAAATCGCGGTCTTATTGTATAATATGAAAATTCATAAATAAGTACGTCATTTCTCATGATATACAAACTGTCTTCAGTTTTCTGTAAACGCGTATAGATTTTTTTTTTTTTAGTAAAAACCCGTTTATATATTATAATATGAATAATTACGATTATAGATTTTTACTCGCGAATTTGTAGTTGGTCGATCCGCATAATATAAAGTATAGGTATCATAGGCGTGCGCAGGAATTTTGTATGGGGTGTGCCATGAAGAAAATTGGGCCGCTTTCCCTTATATGAGCCTAAGAGCAAATCTAACCTAACTCTCAACCTAAAAAAAGGATAAATTTAATGCAAAATATCAATTCATAAAAACTTATTGATTAAATGTTGTGCTTCCTATACCTATACCAAATATATAGGTATATACTATATTGTAAAAATAGGTATACCTAGTGGTTAGTAACCTACATTAGAATATTAAAAAATTTTGCTAGAGCGCCTAATTTATTTTCTCTAATTTTTATTATTTATTAAAAAGCCTAATTAATTTTCTCTAATTTTTACTAAAAAGCCACGGGCCACGGGGTGTGCCACGACACACCCGGCACACCCTGTGCGCACGCCTATGATAGGTATTAAAAGTAATATACACTCTGACGTTTCCATCAATTCTTTTCACTGTATACTGAATCATCCAGTGCCTAACGTCGTTGGATATTTAATATTTTAATATATAGGTTGAACTGACATAGTATATTAATATAATTAGGGCTCGGGAAGTCATGAGATTCGTATTTTTTTTTCTCAACGATTTATAAGGGATAGGTACTAATATATATATATATATAATAAACTACGAAGTACAAACGCGTTTCATATACGCAATGTCTAGTTTGAATAAACCAAATTTTTAAGCGCGTGGTTCTGCATATTTTATCGATTTTTCAACAAAAATTACATATTATTTCTCTGAATTTTTTTGTGCATACCTATATTAATACGTTTTTTTTTCAACAAATACGATTTTAAAAAAATGTTATTTTCTTCGACGACAGCTATAGGACTAGGTAATTATTAATAATAATAATAATAATATATAATGAATATCTATTCATTATTCTTAATAACGAATCGCTAACGATTGTTAATTATATTTATAGTTTATCAGTTTATATTTTTTCATTTATAATTGATTTTTAATTTTGATTTTCGCACGTTTTATTAGGTACGTATCAGCGGCGTACCCAAGGGGGGGGGGTTCGTGTCCGGACCCTCCACCCATTGAAATTTCAACATTTAAAAATGTTTTCATATGATTCAAATTTAATCTAATAAAACTTGAAACGAAAATTAAATAATATTAATATTATGCCCGTAAATTAAAATCAAAATTATGGTATTTATCACATTTAACATATTATAATACATTTTGTCTGCTATGGAGACATGTCATGACGTCTCACACTATTATAACTCATGATGGTGATTATCACAATGGGCTCACTTTCCCTTGAACTACAAAAATCTAAAAATAGTTATTTCCTCATTTGATACTAACAGCAATAACACCTGTATCGTAGTAATTAGAAACGACAGACGATCGATTCTATTAGAGCTGCTCAATTACACTTTCACTACTATTATCTTTACACTTTTGCAGTAGGAACTTACTTGACACTCGTACAGTCGTTTTTGTGACCAGTGTTTAACGTTTTTTTTTATTACGAGTTCGAAAAAACCAAAAAGGTGAAGTTGCCGCCAATAATATTGAATTATCAGAATCTAATATATCACACTCATTGATCGAAAATTAGATAGAAAGTGAGGATATTGATAATCCAGATACTAAAGAAGTAGATCGATTTATTTTTAGATGAATTTAGGTAATTCATAAATGTTCTGAATTTTGTGTTTTACTGTTATTAACAATTTATTTTTAAATATGAATTTTGATGCTGTTAAATTAGTTATTGAAACCGAACATATTTTATTGAGTTGTGCAATTCAAGAAACGATTTACTCGACATTACACAATTTGTTCTCATATTTTATAAGATCAGAAAAGATAAGGTTTGAAAAATACCAGTTTTTCATTTTTGAATTGATTACAATAAGATACACCTATAGGCGTTACATAGGAGCTTTTTTTACGTTTTCTTTAAACTAAAACAATATCTTTTACCTTCATGGTTAGATCGATACTAAATTATTTTATTGTAATCTAATTTGATTATGAAACCTGTGCAATATAAGTGTGTCTCGTTGTGTGATTCCACATAGTGGCTGACCATTAAGTATCTCGTACGAAAAAGGCCTTAAGATTATTACTTATTATTCTATGGTTACTATTAAGACGGACATCAACGAGTATATCTGGCAACATTAATTAGGTCAGTTTTATACTACTATTAATCGTGACACTTCTTTTCTTTGCTTTGATTACGTGTTTCAAGTTTAAGCAAATCAATTGGTTTTTTTAAAATTTAAAGAGAACGAAAATGAAAATAGTTGCACCAAATAACTACAATACTGATCATAAAAATCATTTTGTTGAAATAGTAATTTTTTTTTTTTTACAAATATGTATTCAATGTTACCGATGTAACCCCCATCATAGTTTTTAATAATACATATTTTTATCAAATTCCGCGAAAGAATAGAGAAAAATGCTGTCAAAGTTAAGTAAATCTTTTTTAGATAAATTTATTGTAATTTTTTAAAATTTTTTATGAAAACTTTGTCGAATACAGAATCAGTATATTAAACAGTAATTTAACCTCACAATAAATATTTTAATTTTATACAAGGACCGTGAAAGAACCAAGTGTACGTAGAGCAAGTATTATTGTCAAATGAAAAAATTTTATTCAAGTGTAAAAACAATTATAATTGAAGTAGAAAACTATTATTATTCTCCATTTTCTTGGTCTTCAACTTTCTTCTTTTTTGATTTTTTCTCTTTTTTGGTTTTCTTACGTTTCACACTGGTGTTCAAACTTTCATTCTAAAAAAAAAAAAAACATAAATCTCGCTTTTATTAAGTTCACCGCGTGTGAGATAGAATACCTGTGCTAGTAAGACAAGTGATTCTTGTAAAGCATCGTGCATGACATCAACATTTTTTGGTGGTTTTTCACCAGTTTCAAAATACTTAAGTCGATCATCACACTGTTGTTTCATTTTCTGGCCAAAAATGTTACAGGGATTATCTAAAAAAAATAGAAAAAACAATGATACAAGAAGTTTATAAAATATATCTGTAAATAAGGTCTAAGCGATTGAAAATAATACCTGAAAAGGCATCGATACGACTGGCAATACTCAATTTATTTGAAAGGAAACGAGAGGCACGTCCTTTGAATTGTCTGGAAGCACGACCAATGAATGTTGAATGATATATAAGACCATATTTCGGAGTGCTTGTTTTGGTCTTCATTGCTCTTAAAAAACGAATATAAATAAAATAAATTAATGACAAACAAAGTTTTCAAATTTTTTTTTTGTTTACCTGAATAGAGCTTTTTCTGCACCCAAAATCTGTACAGTGGACGCAGGGCATTTGGCTAAATTTGTCAATGAACCAGCTTTTGAAATAAGCCTGGCTCCGACCTGTTCTCCGATTAATGCAGCCATGTTGGGGGCAACAGTCCCCATTTTATTTTTCAAATACTCCGAAAGACTTCTTCTGTACTCGGATAACGATATAACACGGCTAGTGAACATCAACACATTTGTTAGATCGATCGGAGAAATATCCATACCTGGAATGATAAAGGGTAATATTTTTATTACAAAACACACACACACACAATATTGTAAGTATTCATTACCCATCGATGATTTAGCAGCACTCAAAATTGCTGCAGCTTTCCCTGCATCCATTATGATCTCTTCAAGACCTTCAACTTTTTCATCGGTGAGTTGCTTACGATCACCAATATACTTTACAACTTTAGCAAATAAATAGTTTTCAGGTACAATCTTGTAGAGTTCGGGAAAATGATAGGAGTACCATTCTCTGTTGTATAAAAGAAAATAAGTTGTTACAAAAATACTCACACAAACATTACATTTTCTATTCAATGGTATATATTAACATTACCTGATACGCATAGAGTAAGTGTTCAGGTCTTTGTCTAACTGATCAAGCAACGAAACACTGTGAATAATCATATTATCGACTTTATTCACATTAAACTTAACTTTAGCTCTAGAATAACTGTGACCTAAACCCAACTGAGCAATGCCTTCCAATTTTGGTGCAAATCCCTTCATGAGAGATGGAAAATGATATCTAATACCTGTATAATATTTAATTTTATTAATAAAAATAAATAAATAAAATAATATTAATACACATATATGTATATACTTAATGTATCATTATAGTTAAGTAATTATATATTACTTACCTGAAACATAAAAAACATATTTAAAGATTTAATGAACATTTATAGAAAATTGTGAGTATTCTTTATTTAAAATGATTTTTTTTTATTATTTAAAAAAAGTTGCTTTTTAATTGTTATACCAAAGCAAAATGAAAATGAAACAAAACAGACCTCTCAATATCTCGAGCACAAATCCGGTATGTTGTATCTTGAGCCCGAGTTTTTCATTTATGCTAGCGCCCAATTTGCTGTCAGCAACTCCCAATGTGACCTTTGACATTTTACCCACTTTAGGTACATTGGTTTCTAAAAATATTTGAAGACTTTCCGGCAACACACCTATGAACGTGATAATAAACAACTTGATGAAACCAGGACACGGCAGACGGACGTCAGATTTTTATTGTTTTGTACCTTCAGAAATGCTGTTGATGGATTCCAATGCATCAACAGATGTTTTGAAAGGAGCAAATGCCAATAGCTCAATGATTTTGGTGAAACGCTGCAAGTCGCGTACAGATTTTTCGACTTGTGATAATTCCGAACCTATTTCTTCAAATTCTTTAACTTTAAACAGCGTGAAGCCGGTGGCGTGCTCGTAAAGTACTGTTAGTTTCGCCTGCGGAAACGAAGACATTTAGAAAGAAAGTTCTACTAAATCTAGTATTTAAGCTTAAGTCGAATAATTAGCTGTTCAAAAAAAATAGAAACAGATAAATTGTATTCGTAAAAAAGGCATATTAAAATTTTCTCAGAAGTTAACCGTTAACAATACATATATATATATATATACACACACACACATATAGGTATATATATATATATTGTGTTTGAATTTTTAAACAAAAGTAAATTGATAGTAATATAATACTACAAATACAATAAATTAATTAAGACAATATATGCAGGTGATTTAGTTCAAAATTTATTTCAAGTTTTAAACAGGTAATATATATTATAATGACTTGGTCAATTATTTATTACAATTCTTTCTTTCCATAATAAATATGTTTAAAAGTATACATAAAAAATGTAAAAAAAAAACAAAATAATCTTTTTACTGTTATGCAACAACACTTTACTATTATCAAAATAGTGATATTTGTAACATGTATATATTATAAAAACAGAAAAATACATAAGTATATTTAGATTGTTGATTATTAAATATACAAACTTATTGAAACTACGAAATACAGATTTAATAATATTTAATGAGTAAAATCATTCACAACATACTATTCATATATATGTACCTAATAAACTTCAATGCTATGTAGGATTAAAATTACTTCCAAGATAACTACCGAAATAAACAGAATTCCTTCCAATTTCTAAAGCTATAAAGTATTGTAATTTACAAAACAAATATTTAAAATATTAACTACATATTACTTATAAATGTCAGAACAGATTTATATAAAATTGCAAATTACTTCATAATTATTACAGATTACAGAAATATTTTGTTGTAAAATCATAATAATAAACAAAAACCATTAAAATTAAAAATAATAATAGCAAGTTAGTACACATTTTATTTTAATAAGTTTGAACGTTTTTTATAATTTGGAAAAAACACTAATAAAACTTGAAAACACAGGGATGATTCAATGGTAACTATTATAGCGAAGAGTAAATATATTTTATTAATCATTCAAAATTTGAATACCCATAACTACCTATTACACTCGCTATTATACTATTTACCTAATGATATTAGTTAATGTAGTGTATTAAATACTACAACGTGTGAAGATAAAAATATTTATTTACACGCGTTAAAATGTTAAATGATTGATATCATATATGTTCTTATTTTTGAAAATTACTGCTTAATATTGTCAAATTACTATAGTGGATAATCATAAATTCTGTATGAATTTACCATTTTACAAAGGTCAAATATGTCGTTAATAGTTCCATAGGTATCAAAATATAATTTTATGTAATAAAATATAATATTTCATATATCTTTTAAAACCCAATATACTAAATATTTATTTTGTGACAGGAATTAGGTGTTAGGTCAGTAGTTAACTAGTTTGATTGGAAATATAAAATACATTAATGTGTACTTTATCACAGATTCATAATTATCATAATAAATAATGAATCCAAATAGATAACACAATAGTGAAACCAGGATGAATAGAAAAATGACAACTAGTTTTAATAGTTGTACAATAGGTATGTAGTGCATTACAAACAAATAAATATAAGACTATTTGACATTTATTAGTACACTGAAAAAAATATAATCAACATCATGTTAACAAAAGAAAAAGAATTTATAATCAAATATAAAACAGATGTAAAAAAAAAAAAAATAAATAAAAATCGAATAGTAGACTAACTATTAAGTTTATTATGAAAAAAAAAAAAAAAATACTCCAAACATAAAATTTATGTCCTACAGAGCTATTGATATTGGTTGATATATAGAAAAATTATTATATACGTGAAAATGAAATTTAAGAAATTGATGTATTTATACAACTTAAAATTCGATCACAATTTGCATAATATAACCATATAATATTGATTACCTATCGAAAAAATATTGACTAAATATATGCTTAGGCAAAGTAGGTAGGTAGTTTTTATACTAGAGAGAATAATATAATCATTTATATCGTTATGTGAGTTATGAGAAAGTTTAAAAAATATAATTAAACTTTAAATATAAAAATCGTTAATTTTTACTTCTGGACGATACCAGAAGTTTTGTAAGTGAAGAAGCTTCTGGAAACAAATTGTGATAGTTTGTTACAGGCACATAGGCTGCAGTTATTACACGTCCACCAAACCATCGTCCATGTAAAGCCGCTACGGATGCGAGCGCAGTTTCAATCGTCGTACATTTGACATACACATTACCCTGTGGAGATGCTTTATCCACATATACGTGTAAAACACCACCGTGTTTATTACATTCTTCAATGACGTCGTCTCTAATTTCATTTTCCCATGTAGTATTACTGTCAACTTCTTTATTTGGATCAAACATGTTGGCCAACAAAAAGCATTGGGTTGCAATCGGAGGAGTCACCTGGACGGCAGGTGAAGCTGGAGTAGCTGGCGTCACTCCGGAGGCAACTTGAAGTGCATTAGCTGCTGCCTGAGGAATAGGGAATCCAGTGCCTTCCGCTAATTTATACATCAACTGTAGTCTACCGGTAGCTCCCAAATCGTAACCAGCTCTATCCAACTCGTCAACTTCAATGCAGTTTTATCGTACATAGAATGATTTTCAGTTACGTGGCCCACTTTCATTGGCCGACCAGCTATTTCGAATCCATTCAGATGTTCAAGGGCTTTCTTAGCGTCTTCGGCATTGCGATAGGTTAAAAACCCGTAGCCCTTGGATCGGCCAGTTTCAGTGTCCATCATCAACTGTATGTTATCAACATGTCCAAAAGGTTCGAATATACCTCTCAACATGTCTTCGGTGATGTTATAATGCAATGAACCGACGTACAATTTCATCGGTCCATAGTGCGTACGCTGTACCATGTTGGGCATTGAATTAGCCATTCGATTTTTTTCTGCTTGTGTGGGCTGTACAACAATGGGAACGCCTAAAAGCTTTTGGCCATTCAGACCCATAGCGAGCGGAACCGATTCAGGATCTTTGAATTCTATGTAAGCGATACCCTTGAACCGGCGCGTTTTATTACAAGTGATCATTCTAACGTCCCTGACTTTGCCGACAGACGAAAAAAATTCTTCTAAATCTCTAGCTCGAATGGTCTTAGAAAGTTGCATACAAAACACAGTCCTCGCATCTCTTTCTTCGGGGGTTAGCATACTAGCCGGTGGCACTTTGGACGCCAGAGGTGATGGTTTTCTACCGTAACGAGGAGGAGGTAAAGGAGGTCCGTACTTTGGCAATTTGACAGGCGAGCGCGAACGACTGCGTTTATCTTTAGATCGTCGGCGCGAGTGACGTTCTCTGGAACGACTACGGTGCCTATCTCTAGAATGACTTTTCCGTCGGTGCTTACGCTCTTTGGATCGACTACGTTTACGGGACTTATCGCGTGACCGAGATCTACTGCGATGGCGACTCTTACGAGACTTGTCTTTACGCGATTTTTCCTCCGTGCCGTTACTTTCTTTCGGCTGCGGTTCTGGCTCTTTTTTGTTAAAGGGCGCTTCGAGCAACGCTTCAATGTCAAAGTCGTCCGCCATAATCAATTTGACTGGAGATGGAAGGAAATGGCAGGAAAAAATTGCGTAACAAAACAAATAATATTAGTTCGGCTCAAGTCACGGACATAACTACTACGTATGTAAAAATGACTTATGATATTTATGTGTATATTTAATTTGCGATCGGGGGCGTTTTTTCTTTACGGGGAATGATGAAATAACGTGCGACGACGGGCGATGATTGTGCAACTCGGGGGAACGGCGTTATAAACGTGCACATCCGTTTACTTACGGCGGAACGATCGCGACACGTAGCGTGAAAACAACACGATTGATCGCCTAGCAACGTGCACACGTTCTTAACGGCGAGAAAGCAAAGAGAAGAATGTACACGGGGGAGAAGATGAATGATTTTTTTTTTTTTTTTTGTTCTTACTGTATCGGGGACGTTGTTTTTTTTATACGGGATTCGTCTAAAGACGAAAACGACGGGAGAATTTTCGAATGAGAGCGAATTGCATAATCACCGGGAATCGAGAAACGTGTTAAGTAACAATAATAAATAATATCGTTCGCAGTGTTTAACTCACCATTATCTCAATGGACGAACGGTGTACAAATGTCTGCTATTACGACGAATATTCGGCCTCGGGTGATTCCGTTTTCTCGGCAGCGTTTTTCTGGTTTGTACGTAATGCTTTGCGAAAGTAATTTAACGTGAAAGAAAATGTCAGCGCAAAAACCGACAACAGCAAAGCGACGAGAAAATGAACATGGCTAACGCATCGAAACAACGTGTTTATGAGACGCCAGAAGAGGTGGTGATGGCGGAGTGGCGGTCGATCGGTCAAATAGTAGGAACACGGCGTCGCGGCGACAAACTGAAGTTAGAAACGGTTAATCACGTTAACGACACATCTATAGTAACCGTTTATATACCGCGGTAACTCGCCGACCGCCATCGCGCGGCAATTTAAAAAAACAACAACAACAAAAATCGGCTATTCGGTTAAAAATCATTTTACACAATTATTGGATAATAAATTTTATATTTTACGAAAGTTATTTTAAAAACGTTTTTTTGTCTCACTATGCTGTTTGTTATATTATAGTGTATGACCGAATACAGATAAAATAAAATAGTTAATTAACCTACGGCTGGCAGTACAAAAAAAGAATGGTGATTTTGAAGAAGACGTGAAAAATGGCGTAAAGCGCGGTCAGAAGCGTCCAGTGTTTTGTGCGATAAGGGGATACCGATAAGATTGAAAGGTAGATTTTATAAAACAGTATAGTGAGACCAAAAATGTTGGGCAGTGGACGGGAAAACGGAAGAAACAATGGGTGTAACGGAGATGGACGTGCGGTATAATACTATTATAGGAAGGATAGAATAAGAAACGATTACGTTAGGAGTAGTGTAGGACTAGGGTGGCAGACTCAATGTAATTGGGAGTGTAAAGCAAAGGTGTTAATTAATTTACGAGTGTTTTTAAAAGTTAAAGCAGGTTTTTAGTTGACTCTGTTAATCCAAAAGTTAATTTTGTTACATATTATGATTTGCATATGTTTTACGAATTAATTAAGACGAAAATAGATATTACCTATCTTACCATACGTAAAACAGAATTAATCTTGAATAATATGTCGGCAGTAATGTTTAGTAAATACTGCATTTTTTTTTTAAATGTACTTAAAAGTAACCGTATGAAATAAATTAACTAGATACCAATTCGTTCGCGAATACCTCAACTACGCTATTTAATAAGTTAACAAAATATATATTTTTGAACAGTAGGGTTTAATAATTTAATACGTTAAAAATAATATAATTAAGTCAAATTCATAAAATGTAAATATCGATTAACCCAGTTTTAGTAGAGGGTGTTGTGTACATTTGGCCCTTGGCCTATATATGTATTGTGAAAGGTTGAATACGAATACGCATCGAGTGAAAACAAATAGTCGAATATTAATCTAAAAGTATTTTTCAAAACTATTCGTACAAGTATGGTTCATTGCTTGAGTCTTATTAGAAAGGATACAACATTTTAAATTTGTATGCACAGTACAAATTAAGAGTATTAATGGAAACCATAAAATAAAAACATAATGAAATTACGCACAAGATGTTCATTGACATTAATTTCGTATCCGTTAAATTGTATAACGAAATGCTATTGGATACATAAAACTTATATATTGAGAAATTACATTGTTAACACGTTCAATGACTCTGAAACTGGACTCGCACATAAGAACATAAATATATCTACTTACACTATTGATTAAATATATTTATAGGTAAATTGTTTTTGTTATGATATATCTGGACATTGCGTGTTTAGAGATTATTATTTTTTTATTTCAATTCTGACACATAATGTACATTACAATATTGTTTTGGAATTGTTTGAGTAAAAAAAAAAAAGAATATAAAATATAAAAAATTAAAAAAAAAAGAATTATGACATAAATGTAATATAATAAATCAATATATGTATTATATAGGCAAAATATTTTTTTAAACAAGTATTAAACTTTACTATCTACATATGGATAGTTATGTATACAACAAATTAAACACTTATAAAATGGCATCCTGTTGCTGCAGTTTTGGATCAATGACCATAGTAAAATACCACGTTTCGCTAAATAAAACCTTAATATTAAAATAAAATACATTTGAATATCATTTGCGATAAAATAAGTTAATTCAGTCAAATAGTTTAACATTCTGGCGATAAACTGATAAAAAATATAATATTAATTAGTAACATTTAATATTTAATTAAAAAAATAGTTATAATTTGGTAGACTCGCTGAATATCCCAATTTAAAATTGTACAGCCATATTTAGACTAGATCAATACTTTAGACTAGTTTACAGTGGTAGTCATAAATATTAGTTACACATAGCAAAGACAACATCAATATTATTTAATTATTTAATACTTTTGTAATGACTAGCTTATGAATTACACAAATCGTACAGTTTCATTATACTCCTTTACTAATATTGACATAAATTAGTAGGTATGTAATAATTATTAAATAAACAATAATAGTTTATAGTCCGACAAATTAAAATCATTTAATGTTATTATTCGAATATGCTTAAAATTGTAGATAAGCGTCCATCGAGATCATAATAAAATTAGTCTATGCAGAGCTCTTCAGTTTCGCCAAACTCAGTAAACATTTCGCCATCCATTGTATAACTAATCACATATTTCAAAGAAATGCACTTCTAAAAAACAATTTACACGCAATTATTGTTTGCAAATAATATTATTATTTGTGTAAATATAGAAAAATTAATAAAACCTTATTATGAGTTGCTACTAGTACGATTTGTACAATAGTTTCTTGAGGTAAAAATGCATTATAAATAGGAAGATCGGTTCGTGATTGTGGTAAAATACGCAATCTACAGTCCTAAACAAATTTGAAAATAATGACATAACCGAGTATAAATTTCATTTGATAATATTATACTTTTGGTACGACTGGTTGAAATGAAAAATTAAATAATGGTTGTTTACATTTGCTTCTAGTTGTCACAACAAAAACTGTAACATCGTCTCTTGGTTTATTTGCTGCTAAATGTAGTTCTGTGCTAATATTGTTCTTATTATATAAACTGATAATGACTGAATCGGAACCTGAAATAACATAAAATTGATAATATTATGTGAAGATGAATGAAAGTAGTATTACAAAATACAGAAAACACAATTTGGGAATAATTTTAATATTTAAAATAATTTTGAAAATGGCAAGTTAATACAATAGTTGAATACATACATGGAACAATATCGTCAATTTGAACAGTTATGTCACCAAGAGGTCTCAACTGACAATTATCATTTTTTAGTTCTAAAAATGATTTTAAATTTTCTTGGCCCAATGATTCTTCAAATAAACCATTTTTTTTAATATCTGAATTAAGTTCTGCATCAGGCAAATTTAATGTTCTGTAAAATAATTTACGATTATATCAGAGTATAAAAACTTTTGACAATAATTTACTTTTCAACTGTTTTTAATTCATTAGGTTTATTTAAAATATCTTTTCCAAGAATATTTAATTCTTCAAATAAGTCTAAATTGAATACATTTTCCTTAGTTTCTATTCGCTTTTTAGGAGAAATTTCTAAAAAAAAAAAAAAAATAGTTTCAAATTTAATTTTAATTTTACACCAATTATTTTATTAGTCTCACCAGATAATGAAGGAACCAATGTTTTTAAAGGATTTGACATCTGTAAAAAGTCATCAAATTCGTTGACACTCGTTGATCCATTATTTGAAAAATGATTACTTTCACAATTTGATTCGTTCATTAAGTAATTGTTTCCTATACATATATGTTTGAATGTCACTTATTGAAAAAGTACAAACTAAGTAACACAATTTACTTTTCTTTCAATAAAAAAACTTACAAGGGGAAAAAATTACCTGATGAAACAGATGACATATCAAGGTCTAACAAATTTTCTTCATTTCCTTGATCAGTTGTTTTTATAAGGATGGGGTTTTCTAAAACTTCATTGTATGTTTTTAACGTTTCATTTATTTCATAATTAAGTTTAATTATTTTCCCTGTAAAAAGTAAATATATAATTGATTATTGATTACAAAGTATTTTTGCATATTATTAAACACAAAATAATTTTAATAATAAAATGCATTTTTACCAAGTATTTTACAGATGTGCTTAATATTTTGTATATTAATACAGTTTTCATTAAAAAGAAACAGAAAATAAATAGTGTTAAAATCAAGTGTATAATTATAATATTATAAATTAAAACAAAGTAAATAAGTAAATTATAAAACTTTACAATAAAATACTTAAATATAATTGTTTCAATTTATTTAAACGCTAAAATAATATTTTCATTTTTTTACTATCTTATCTCAATACACAAAATAAAAAAATATGATTTATAAGGTACCTAATTTATACTGATTGTAAAAGAATATTAATAAAACAATAAAAATCATATAGTACTTACTAACAGTATCTTCATTTTCAGGAATTTCTAGAGATAACATCGTCTGAACTTTTGGTTCTAATTGTTTTACAGTATTATATAACTCTTTTATAAGTTCTAAATCATTCAATGAACCAGTACCATCGCAATAAGTCTTAAGCATTTCCGAGAGTAATTTTACATTGTTCGAAGTTATTTCAATATCAGCCATCATATTACTAATTCGTTCGGCTTTCTGTTCTTCCTATATTATAACATTAGAGAACATATTATCATTACAATTAAACAACAAATATGTTTTAAATAACATACCTCTTTGACCATAGATTTAATTAATTCATTTGCAGCTTTTAAATCCTCTGATTTTTTACTCTTAAGCAGCTTTTGTAATAATAATGATTTTTCTCCATTTAAAATTGACATTTTATTCGATTCAATTTTTGAAGCAGATGCTTTCGATGATTGCGCGTTTTCAAATAATATATCCTATATTAAATATAACAATGATAAACAAATATAAAATATTTAAAAAATATGTATGTATAATGTCACCTTCATTACACCTTGTTTTTTCAACATATCTAAAGCGTCTTGTATTTTAATCTCTTTTGGAAACTGTGAAGACCATAAGCTAAGGAGTTCGACTATTTTATTTTTGATCATCTCTGGTGTATGTATTCCATTGCAGTTAGGAGATACTAAACGTATGAGTTCATTAAGGAATCGAAATTTTCCAACTTCAGCTTGAAAACTAGCACTTCCAGTTTGCATACATATGTCTAATAACTGAAAAAAATTTCACAATAAAAAATAGTTTGAATTAAATTTTTATGTTTAAAAAAAATATACATGAAGCGCTTGTAGGGCCTCCCATTCTTGCATCGAATGAATTTTGGCCAATATACATTTAGCAGCTAAAGGAGCACAGTCTGGATCTCTTTGCACAAATCCACTAAAAGCAATCATTGCAGCACTGTCAATTTTTTCGTTAGTATTTTTAGTTGCTCTTTCTAAGAAAAAAAAAAATTATTATTAATTTATTTATAAACAGTATGATATTATTTTTAATATTTAATAGTTATTAATATGGTTTTGTTACGTTTATATAATGAATATGAAATTTAATATGGATTACAAAAATAAACAATATTATAATTTATTTTAATCCCAACCAACAATTGGTTGACATTTAGCTAGGTTATTCTTAGATAAATATTTTTTCTTTAAAGTTTATCCAGTATTGTCTTTATGCTAGATATTTATTCAATTTGTATAAATATTACATGATATATTCTAGTATAACATTCACGTTTTTAATTACCAACAATAAAATTTAAAAACAAATTACTCTCATTATTTATAGCTGCTATTTTCCTTTGGTTCGGATCATATACCGTTTTCTCTTAAACATCGTTTTATTATAAATGTTAACTAAAAAAAAAAAAAATAGAATAAAATAAAAAATTATAATTATAATAAATAAATGGAGATAAATATCTTACAAACACTTATTAATTTAATAAAATTACGGTTACTAAAACTGAACAGAAATGTGTAGAAGGTGTGTGTTAACTTCATATTACGTATAATGTATAATATTTTAATTAATAAATTAGTGAAAAAGAAAAGGCGTATGGCATGCTATTATTATTATCCAGTAATATTTAATACAATTTAAATTAAATGAAAGCTATTATATAAGATATTACACCTCATAATATATTTTTGTGTTAACAAAAACTATAGCATTTGTGTGGTTACGAGTTTTTCATATGAAACAAAATTTAAATCCACAAATTTAGATTTAGTATTTAATATAAAATAATTCAGTAATTAGTAGGAATATACTATAAAAGAAGTAATCATTAGACACTTTGTTTCATTCATATTTTATACGATGTTTTTACTGGTGTTCGAGACACACACAATAATTGTTGAAAAATAAAATATTTTTATTGTTAGTACTTAAAACCCTGTATGTTAGATCCGAATAACATTAGAAGCTCTGTTACAAGCACAGTGTTGACAAGTTTTTATAAACAAACGAGACGTTTAAAAAATAATTAATAAATCGTTTTATTGAAAAACTCAACATTATTTTGCGGAGACTGAACGTTTATAAATTTTGGTTTCTCACAGATATTTGAATTTTGAACAATTGTATGTAAATCGCAAAGAAAAAAACAATTGTACTATAATCATTTTTGCCGTCGAAAACGTAACGCGCTCCGAGTGATATTGTTCGACCAATAGTATATTATTGATTATACGTATTGAAATATAATATTTTTCAAACGTCTAGTCTTCAAAGACGAATTATTCAATTATCATCGAGTACATCCGATTCAAGCGCTTACATTCTAAATCACTATATAGAGTAACAACAATCGCGCAATATTTTAACTCACCGATCAGAGCTTCCAAGCTGGTAGACACTATAATCGGATCGATATCCATTATCGAGTTGCTGCGCCGATCGTTTGCAAACGTGAAACTTTTTTTGTCGACTCTCTCGTTCACGGTGGTAACTTATTTAGGAACAGCGCGCACCAGCAAACGGTCGAACGACATACTCAACGAATCTTCGCGAATCGTTTTGTTTTAAAACATATTTCTCGACATAGTCGTCGCGCGCTCGTTTTCACTTCTTACGAGTAGATTTTCACGAATAAAACGAATAAAGACATCGCGTGTTGGACATTGTGCATGTCCATAGACTTATATTACATGTCTATGTGCATGTCGCGTCGAGTGATAACGTCTGAAAACCGGGTGGGTCTTGCGGTTGCCATAGAATCGCCGCAGCTGTTATCAACCATCTATGCAAAACCTACAACACGCTGTTCCGCGGCAAAGCGTCAACGATGGAACGACAAGAACTTCTGGCTTCGCGGCTATTACAGCTAAATCTACAAGCAGAGAGGCGTATTTACGAATTTTCAAAGGGGAGGGATGAGATAGTTTTTCAATATTCGAGTCATTGGCGAGGGGCTTTACCATAGACATATTAACATATGAAATATGTCTATTGGCTTTACCCCTTCCCCCAATCAGTCTGTTTTTTTAATAATATAAAATTAATTTATTCAAAATGTTCGCAAAATACAATAATGAAAAAAAAGCCCGAAGTAATAAATGGTAGCTCCCTATGTACTTCATTGTTAGATATAAGTAATTTTACAAACGTCAGAAACGGAAGTTTCACAGTTTTTCTTAAGTCATGATGGTGGAGGGTTTAAACCCTGTAGACCCCCCACCCCCATAAATACGCCACTGTCTATACAAGAGTATTTGCCACCATCACAACCTCACGAACTTGGAACTACGAAGTCACTTTTTTTATCTAAAATTTAGAGGAGTCCTCTTTACGAGCAGGTATATAAGACCAGGGCCGGGGGAAGTTTTATGAGCGACGTGCAATACGCCAAATTACAAAATTACAAGTCCAGTCTAGGAAATTTTAATAAATATTATTTAGAATTTAGATTTTAGATCGATTAGAAAACACATAAAAATATATACAACGGATCAATATTAGAGTTTATCAACCCCGTCATGAAGTTTCTTAAAAAAAAATTGTTTTTTTTAAACGTGTTTTTGATCTTGAAATTGATCAGTGAAATCAGAAATTGACTTTCGGATTTGTTTCACAAGTTATGATAAAAAAACCATACTAAAAACAGCGTTTAACAGATATTCGAAAAAATATGTTTTCGGATTATGTATTATTATTTTTATTTTTTAGGTACCTATAGATACTTATTTGATGTGTTATTATATTACGCCAAAACAACGGTTATATAAGAATTTTTATATTTTTCTTACTATTTGAGTTATAAACCAAAAAAATCATATTTTTCAAAAATTCTTAATTCTTTAAAATTCGTGTGTATTTTTCTTTTTTTTTGTATTTTATTTATTTATTTTTTTTTTATGACTGGACCGTAGATGTGTTGGTATACTCAATTTATAAGCCATTATCCACGATATTAATGCTTAAAATAAAAGAACTGTATATATAATACGTAGTGTTACGATGATTCTAAATTAATAATAAAAAAAAATGAGGACGATATTAATAACGACGCGGTGGGTAAACTGTAAATAAAAAAAATTACTTTACATATATATACGAGTATATGCTCATCATAATTATGTAAATAATTAACCTTTTAAAATGTTAAGGTTTCCTATTTTGTATTATAGCTTTTAAAGGATACGCGTATAGCACTGAAGCGTGCCTATGTATAATATTTACTTGACATAAGCGCGTATTTTGGCTCGAGCAGGGTAATATACCCTGGGTATATCGGTGCAGACCACCAAAAAGAGATTTTCCAAATCGGACAATATTGTGAAAAACGTATAAATACATAATACGAGATATTTTGAATAGCGCAGGCTGAATGATAATTTTTTTGTTTTTGTTTGTCGAACAATAACGTCTATAATAATGTGATGATATTGACGATTTACGAAAAATTAAGACATTCATATAATATACGTATGACGACGCGAATAATAATAATAATAATAATAATAATAATAATAATAATAATAATAATAATAATTATAATAATAATAATAATTATCGCGATAACATGGATTTAGCTAGTGGCTTAAATTTATTTAGGCATAAATATATGTGTAATTTCGGCCTTCGGGGAGCGGGGGACACGTGCTCCCCCACTGGCTGCTGACGCGTACGTTGTGTCTCTTTACAAAAATATGTTCAAACATTATTGGAATGAAATACAAAAGGAACAATAAGTAAATAATTTGTTTACAATAATATATCGCATACCGTTATCGAATATATATATATATATATATATATATATATATATATATATGGTAAATACTCGTAATTACTTTAAAACATAGATTTTAATTCACGGTCCACGGTCGAAGAGCACACTATTCACATTGTTATTATATAATATTATGTACTGTCCGCTGATCGCTTGCACCGACGCATCGGTCCCCGCCGACGAATCTTAAAACCGATTCCAGAAATATAATATACGTTTGAACACGTAGTCATTATACAGTCATTTCAGCAGCCACAATTTACCAGAACAACAAGTCAAAAACCCTCGTTACGACCGAATTAAACCGATTTCAGTTTTGGAGAATACATTGCAGTAAAGGTATCGTACATATGTTATGAGTTAAGTTTATTATCGAGTCATAAAACGTTTTAAAGTCTTTTCGTCCGAACTCTCCTTTCTATATATATAATTGCAGCAGCTATCATCGTCGCTTTATTAGTATTCCGATAGAAACGGCATGCAGTCAACGTTAAGTCTCGACATTTTAAAGCACTTTACATTATGTCACACCTATATGTGACTATTTATCGATTCGCGTCGTCGTCGACTTATTTTACAAATTCCACATTACGCGCATTAAAAAGTAATAGCGATTTAACGATATATTTATATATATATATATATAAAACACGCGTTTTAAGATTACAACGAAATGACAACTTTTTAAATTTGACGTGTCGTTCAACATTTTGTATTCATAATTCGGTTATTTTCGGATAAGAGCTTGTATAGTAGATCAAATTTTATATAATGTATATTCTCCCAAAATGTGTCAAATCGTTGTTATTAGATTTTTTTTTATTTTTATGCGCAGTCTGGTACATATTTTTCTCGCGGTAAGAATTTTCACGGTCCATTCAGTCCTATTGACATAGGCGGATCTACGGGGTGTGCCGGGTGTGCAAAGTAAAAAAAAAATATTATACAATTAGTTATAGTATTGGTTAGAGTAAACAAGTGTTGGATAATTAAAATATTTTGACTTTAGTGTATGGAAGAAAATTATGAGCTAAAAAAAAAAACGCATAAAACGGGTGAATTTGTTTATAGCCTCCTCTCTATATTATAAAAAAATAATTACAAAAAAGGCCGGGCACACTCAAACGTAAAACTCTGGGTTCGCTTATGCCTATTGATATTTAGTATTTACGAAGAAAAAAATCTATATCAATATTTAAATATATATATATATACTCTCGGTACATTAAATCACAGAAATGAGTGAAAACGCGTTAATAACACTGGAAAACATTAAGAAAATAATAAATTTATAAACAAGAATATTTACGAGACGCGAGATAAATAAATTTTTTTCGATTAAAACGTATTATTTTTACAGTTTTCGGACGTGTTTTAACAGTAATGGGGAGGGGGACTTCGATGATCGTTTTCACGTCGACACACCTACTTATTATTTATGGAATACATTAATAACGGAATCGACGACAATATACGTGGTTTAGACTTTAAACGATAGGTCACGGTACATAATATACGCTTTTTAATTTAATTTAATAACAATTTTTTTTTTTTTTTGTCCGCGAACGCTTTTTCGTATAGAACTGGTGCTCCGCCGATCTTTATATTTTCCAGTAGAAAATTAATTAAACATAGGTATAGTTTGCATTTTATTTGAAACGTTTTTCGATTTTCCCTGTAGCGGTTTTTCTTAAACGGCACTGAAAAACTAACAAAACCGGTAAAAACTATCGAAATATCCGTTTCGGACACGACGCGCGATTATTGTACTTTAAAATCCGGTGGACATTTATTACGAGCTTTAGACGCGTAATATTTTAACAGCAATAGGCCTGAAACTGTTTTTTTTCGTTAAATTAAGTTTATATGTATAAAAAATACGAGTTTAGTTAAAAGTTACTTTTATACTATTCGTATTTTTAACTTTAAACTTATAGTTAAAAGTTTAAACTTTTTAATCAGCATTAAAAAAAAAGTAGCATAAGAAATCGGATAAATTTTCCCGTCGTTTATACAGTCTTCAATAATATTGCGTTCACGTAATCAAACATTATGTATAAATAAAAAAAAAGTGGCGAATTATAGGACGGGGTGGAGGAAATTCGGGTGTTAAAACTTCATCCAAAAAAAAAAAGGACATTTTTATTTCAGTTTTGTTATACGCATAATTTAATTTTATCAATAACGCAAAATTATAATATTAAGCGTTATTTTCAATCAGTGAATTTAATGTATGTTAATAATATTATTGTTTGAGATACCGCCTCCACGGCGGTTTACCTACCGGGCATTTAAATAACGTTGACTCGAATTGTGGCATTTGAGTTGAAATTAAATTTTGAACGCTTCTTGGCGTTTTATCGCCAAATACGAAGAGAAGAATATTTTCGTGGACGTCTCATAGCCTTTTTGTAAAATCGTCCGACAAAGAACAGTTATACAATATTGGTTTTAAAAATTTAAATAGCCGTAAATTATTTGTCAGATGATTTTTTTTTTTTACAAAGAGGATATTACGAACTACTACTGTACCGAGGAGGCACGAAAATATTTTTCTCTTTAAATTTCGCAATAAACGTTTCAAATATAAATTCAACCCGAAAGATTCAAGTCCTATACAATTTCTCGTTACATTATTACCTACGTATTATTATTTAAATAAAATTATTGTTGTAAATTTGCGAGGGAAAAGTGTATGAACTGAAAATAAATTTTCTCCTACGCGCGCAGTAACCTCGTTTAACTGCATCGTAACTCCTAAGGCACTAATCGAAATAGTGGGAAAATATTGTTGGAAAAAAATAAATTCCAAAATACGCCACTGGTAAACAACTCTATTCATCATCACTACGTTGCTGATTCAACTTAATATTTCGATACTTTTGTAAAATAACTAATTCGGAGTTTAAAACAAGTATTATGCCATTTTTTTTTTTTTTGCAATCAGTCTTACGAAAACGTTATCACAATATTACACTAGGTACATATTGCCCGTGTAAACTACTCGCAATTATTTTTGGTTTGCAGACACGAAATAATAATTTCGAGAAAGGAATGGAGGAATTGAAGAAAGCTCTGAAACTCCAGGCGAGACTGTACAGTGCAGACACGGCGTTCGTCAGCATATCGGCTTTGGAACTGAACAGGAAGTACAAGGTGTACGACATATCCAAGGTGCAGACGACTTACGGTCTGCGCATATTGGTCAGTCTGCAGGGCGACCGGAGGATACTGAAAACGTATTTGCCCAAGTCCATAAAGCTGAGCGATTCTTATATCGAGGGATTCAACAACCGAGACAGAAAGTCGGCTCTCTATTTGGTTTACATGGGACGCAAAACGAACGGCGCGTACAATATCGATTTCGAATAATAATAATAATAATGATTCGCGCGTTTTTATACGTGTATAATATTATGTCATTATTATTGTCGAACGAGCCGATTTGAAATTGTCGATTTCGTTTCAATGTTTCTAGAAAAAAAAATTAAGTACTCGATTTATTTTTTCCAACGTTTCGAATGATTCGACGTTCGAACAATTTTAATTTGTGTTAGGTATTGTAAAACTTAATAGCACTTGAAAACATGTAAATTTTTGTCCTTTTTGTGCGTGTATATATTTAATATATGTGTACTCACGGACTTATTCGAAATGAAATTTCTTCGTTGTAGCGGAAGAAACATATCGTCCTGTCCGTTTTTTTTTTTTATTGTATTATTATAATTTGACGGTATCCGTCATATATATTTTTATATGTATATACACGCGTTTCGGGCAATGTAGAAAATTCGGGCATCCTTTAGAACGCATAATAATAAGGTATCACCGGGCAATATAAATTGTTACGAAATGTGTACACGGTATAACGAAATGTTCACCGTATGAATAGTGATCGGAAAAAAAATAGCTATGGAATTGGATTAAAAAGCGTATACGATACTGTCCCAAATAATACAGTATAAAACTTATATATTGAAAACCGAAGAAAACGGCTCTTAATTCCGTTTCCACTACTGTATACGAAAAACGACGAATAAATGTTGACGGTATAATAATTTTGATTTTAACACAACTGGACGACGGAAGACCGCGACTTTGAAATGTGCGTATGCTCGTTCAGACCGGTTCGTAATTATATTGTAAAGAGTCCTTTATAAAATATCGACGGCCCCAACGAAAAAGGGCAATGACTCACTTGTTGTCTGCATTTTTCAGATTTCGATAAAAATCTGTTAGTGCATATTTTTATTTATTTCCGTGGAAAACGGCGGTATGTAAATTGGCCCGAAGACATCATAAAATCAATTTTTATAAACTCCCAAAATAGCGATTTCCAACGAAAAAAAGTACCTATATCGTTATAGTTACGTCTGCTTTATTTCAGAATTTACCCGCGAAATAGCCAAAAGGATGTAACTCGTTCCAATGTATTTTTTTTAGTGCACAATAACACGTTTCATCACGCCTAATCACACAATAATGTTTCCTATACTGTACTGTTATATTATAATACTATACTATATCAAATTGTCATTTTATATTTATAAAGACTAGTTAAACACGTGTTTTGGTTAACTTTTACTTTTGTAAATTTTAAATTAATTTTTGTTAATATTATAATTAATAAAGTGTTTTATGAACGTTTTAAAAAGTGTTGTTCTTTTTCTTAGAAAAAAAAAAGAGGTTTTCCCCGGAAGAGAGTCTTAACTTGAGTTATGCCCTTTTGGTCAAAAATGATTCCCTGCGAAGAAATACTTAATTATTGAGTTACTTCTACTCGGTGAAAAAGTTTATCCACGAAGAAAGACCTAACTTCGAGTTACTTCTGTTTTTGGTGAAAAGGTTTACCCACGAAGAAAGACCTAACTTGAGTTACTACCTAAAACTACCTAAAAAAAAAAAGGAAGTAACTCGTAAAAACCATAGAGTAATATCAGAGTTGCATAAAAATTAACATTATTAATTTTTTTAACGCCTTACATCAATTTTAATAAAAAAAAAAAATACGTTGCAAAAAAAACAAAAAAATTAAAAACGGAATAAGAAATCAGGTTTAAAGTTTAGTTCTGCTCTTTTGAAAAATGGCAAAAAGTGAGTTACTATGTCCTTTTCGTTGTGGCCGTCGATATATTAACTACGCGATATACCTTATACTTTATAGTAGAACGTCCGAATTTTATATTATATTGCCCGTAACGTATATACAGCTTCGATCAATAGTATATGAGTACATATTTTGTTTGAAAATTTCACCATTTACAGTCTTCGATTATAATATTTTAAGAGCTTATAATAACAACAACAACAACGCGAATACGCATACAATTATTAATATATAATATTATATGGTATAATATTTACGCGCGTCTATTATAGTATTTCGTCTCTCGAAAAATAAAACGTTAAAACGCTGCAGTGTAAATAATACGCGTTATAATAAATCATATTTACTCGTTATTACGGACGGGAGTCGTGCGTACATATAATGACATAATTTTGTGTAATACGTTATCGACCAGCGTGTTTTTCTCGCGATAAAATGTTTAATATTGTTCGAGACTTCGTGATATTTTCGATTTTTCAAATTATAAATCATTATTGGATTCGATTGGAACACGAATAAGATAGTTTAGAAATTACGACAACGTGTAAACGTGCCTAGGCATATAATATTATAATACTTATACACAACAATTTGTACACAGGTTTTTGTTTTTTTTGGCGTTTTTTTTTTTTTTACATGGTGTCCAATTGCGTAGACACGGCTAATTCGTTTTGATTTCTCGTTACGTTATCGTTCGCGTCGTCGATCCGTTGTTTGAAATCTTTGTACTTGTAATCGTAGCTGAGATAGGCTAATAAAAACGTGTCCGCCAACATCAGGCCGGCGAAAAACAGATACTCGTGTACCTTGAAAAAAAACGGAAAATAAAAAAATTTATACATACGCGTTTAGCGCGTATATACTCGTAAAATTGATAGAGGCATTGTATTATTCTCACCTGTTGATGGAAGGATAGAGCCGAAATAACGACCACCACTAGATTTCCGACAGATTGAGTCAACGCGTAACACGAGGATATAAACGATTTTATTCTGGGCGGCGCCTAAACGTAAAATACAATCGGCAAAATAAAATAACGGCGCGATTTCCTGCAGTCTTATATACAAAAACTTAATATTGCTTTCGTGTCATTTAAATTTGGTAAATTGTTCTAGGTAAAAACAACGGGAATTCGCGTCTTGTTTTCGTGAATCGCTATTCCGATGGACAAATTGAGTGAAAAATACTCGTACTTACTTCGGTAAATGTAAATTCGATAGTCGTGGCAATGAAAATCACGTCCGCAAGAATCATACACGCGTATTGCGGCGTCTGCCATAATATGTGCAAGTAGTTGCCCCTGTCCGTGGCGTATAATTTCGATTCCTATATGTACGTATATATTATACAATTTTTTTTTTTATAGATATACAAAGGACAATTTTGTCGATTATACAGGGTGTTTCGGTGCCACTAATATGCAAACGCACTTAGTAGGACGGACCAGCTAATAACGAAACTTTTGACATTTTTTTGCCCCCATTTCCAAAACCTGGGTTTTAGCGATGTAAACTTCACCACCGTGAAAAAAATACCGTAAAATATATTTTATATACTGTAAAATTCTCATACAAAACGATATATCACATCACTTTTTCTTATTCCGGCTACACCAAGTGCACCCAAAAAAAAAAAAAAAACGATGTCGCATATCGATTCGTACGAGAATTTCGCAAGAAATATCTTTTGAGCATTTATTTTTACACCTAATATTCTAAGAACACATTGCTAAAACAAGGAAAAAAAATGTTAAAAATCTCGTTATTATCAGGTCACATCCTACTAAGTACGTTTGTTTATTATACTCTATTCAATTTAAGATTGTACCGGGCGGTGGCGGACGGAAATTGGTTCGTGTTCGCGCAGGCGAGGTTCCGTCGGCATACTGATTGTCGGATACCGTCGTGTGCCGACTGCAGCCGAAAGCAACAGCCAACGACGGAGCAGCTACTGTAGTCGCCTGGAAGGTGTGCCATCGCTCCGGTATTCATTCAGCGTGCGATCTGCGGTTTAATCTTAAAGTGAACAGAGTATAGTGGTCTCATTCAAACGCAGAAACGTCCTGTATAATTTTAAACGCTATCCAAATTCGTAAAAATATGCTTTCAAATATTAGAGGTTTTACCGCGTCGCCTGTGCTGTTGTTGCGTATGACCAGTGTATAAATCGTCGCGGGCATGAGATTTACTTCCGTGGAAATCACTTGCTCGCCGCGTGTTAAATTGTACCTATAATTGTACGACAACGTCACAAATAACAACGATAATATTTGGATTTTTCACGAGACGGCGGACGAGGCGCCGTTCGTTTTGTACAAATAATAATTATCTCACTTTCCGAGAGCCATTTCTTTGAAATGTCCGTCCGCAAACGAAGACACGTCGTATGTGTTCAACGTGTTCTTTCCACGGATCACCAGAGAAAATCCTTCGTTCTTATCGCGTACATCGTCACCAATCACGATTCTAAAAGGACATACACAGACTAAGATATACACGGCCTTAAGACCATACACTTTAACTGTTAAAGGTTCCAAACCTGTGGTACGCGAAGAAATTTTTTGATAAAATGTTCATTGTATTAACGTATAAAAGAAAAAGAATCATCAATGAAAGACGCGTTTAAAGACAAAACATTGGTTTCATTTTGGATGTCCAAAAATAATATCGAATATCCGTCTCTTTTCAAACAAGCATTATAAATTATAATGTATACGTGTTCCATTTGTCACTACTATTATATTTGTGTGAGAGTGGATTTTTTTCTGAACTGCTGTATTTGAAAAATAAGTACAGAAATAGGCTCGACATTCAAAATGATTTACCGAGTGAAAATAAGTTCCATTCGGCCTGATATTGATATCGATGTTTTTGTACAAAATAAACAGCAACAAATTTCACATTAAATTTAAAAATTCTAATTTAAATATTAAGATTTACCTGAAAATTAAGATTATTTTTACTTTTATGAATGCCATACGATAAAAAATGTTAATAAAATAAGAGAAATGTTTTAAAAAAATATTTGGCTCTCCTAAATTAGTTTTAGATTTAAGGTGGTACGCAAATTGATCATAAAAGTGTCCAGTGGTACTCGGTGATAAAAAAAATGGTTGGGAAACCTTGCAGTTTAACATATTACGGTTACCACGCACCTACCTCAAATTAGGATGTCCGTTTTTAGGTTTTATTAAGTCGTCGTAACGGTTGTTAATGCGACGTAAAACGGCTTTCTTGTTCACGGTGGGCGTTAAAAAATACGAAATTGACTGCGAATAAAAAAAAAAATTATTAAAAACAAAACAAATAAAATATTATGTGTTTGTATTTAAATAATTTTGTTTTAAATTTTAAAACACACTCGAAATAATTTATAAATACTTTGTCGCTTACTTGCAGTATTTAAAAATATGTAATACCACTTCGATCACTGAGTATATATTGTATTAGCGATTTTTCAGAGGGTCTTATATCGTCAGCGAAAACGTCAAAGGCGTTCAATGGTGTCCCCCCCGGAACTGCAATGGTTGCCAAAATCGTGAGCGACGAGCCAAAAAACGATATTGTTATTCGATTCGTTTATAGCACAGGTTCTAAAAACTTATTTCACCTACCACCCAATTTTTGAGAATCAAAAATTTTCTAGCACGGCTCCCCCCCTCGAAAATTTTTCTTTTAAATTTACCGTCTGTTGTGCATCTTAAAAAACACACACACACACCGTAGTCAGACGCAAACTACGTTGTTCACGCATGACCGCCGTAACTACACTGAGCGGTCCGACGGTTTCGGACCGCTATTTATAAGCGCCTTTCTGCCACCCCCTCTATGTTATGTCGTAGCGCTATCTGGTGACTACTTTCTTTTCCCGTTTTATTACGGTCGGCGGGTGTTTAGTTTGACGCTGACCGAGCGACCGATCGTACGCGCGTATGCAACCTTTATTATTTATTTTTTTTACTATTATTAATAATAATATTATTTTTTGTCAGCTATATGCAATAAACGCTCGATTACGGCCGATGATCAGCGCTCACTGTCAGCGCGTACCGTACGTGCTGATCGTCGGTCGAGCACTAATTCCATCCTTATACATGATGTTCAAAGGAGTGGGGGCGGAAATGGAGCATAACCATAGCATAGGTAATTGGACCAACTTACATGACACAAGTCGGTATGAAATTAAAAAATATCAAATCCCATGGGGGGCGGTCCACCTATCACCCTCCCTTATAACCATCACTGGTAAAGGCGCCCAGTAAGAGATATCGTGTCGCGCCCTCCCCGATATTTTGGTAAGTAATATTTCTTATAGAGGAAAGATATTTAATTATTAACTATAAATTAGGAGTAAGAGAAGATTTTCTTACTTCGCCCCCCCCCTTCCCTCAGGTTATATTTCTGTGGGCATTGCCGATGAGCACTTTTCAAAGTATTTGAAATGCTTTTTGGAAATCTTATTTACGAATAGGTGTACACATTTAAATATTTAAAAGTATTTGAAAACGTATATTTTGGAATATTTTAAAAATGTATTTAAACACGCAACGCGTACCTGTCCTTTGGAAACGGTGACACTAGCATCCAGCCCGTCACGAATATTATCGATAAGCGGATTGCAAGAGACGTCGAAATTCAACGTGATTTTCACAAAGTCTTCGTCCGAAATCGGCGTGTACTTGAAATTAGCCGAGTCCAACGGGCCAATCGTGCTGTCGTCCAGCATAGAAGAGTTCACGTAAACATTACAATCGAAACCGTTGTACACGGTGAACCGGCCTTCGGTAATCGGTATCGTAGTGCTTTCGCCCTGAAATTCGTCACAGTAACGGCCATAAATCAAACGGTACGTCTTCAGTGGGCCGGGCGAGTTGACTAATTTTTTTTTCAATTCAATATAAAAAAAATTAAAAATATATATATATTAAAAATATTAGTTATAAAACTAACGTGTTAAGTAACTTATTTGAAATTACCTCAATTATTAACTCTTCAATTAGATTTTTAATTTTTTTAACTCGTAAATCCTGCCTTGGCGTTATACCTATTATGAATAGAGACCGGATTTTTATTATTTTTTTTTTTACATAATTTTACTGAGAGTACGCAGCATCAATCGGACGAGCTCTCCGTCAGTTTCTATCCCCCGGACGCGCCATGAATAGATGATCAGGTGAAGTTAACCGTTCAACTTGAACGCGATATACCAATATTATTTAGTAAATTAATTTTTTTTTTAACATGTTATTATTATTTTCAGTTCATAATACTGAATATTACTTTCACTGCATAATACATTTTGTATATAATTGTTTTTTTAGTACACTTAATAAAGTGTACTAATTAATAAAATATACTTAATTAATTAATATTAATAAAAATTACTTAATTAATAAAATATACACTTAATAAAATATACTTAACAATATATACAGTACTAAGTACAGATTAAGTATGGTTGTTGTAAGTAATTTTTATAAAAACTACGATTATTACTTTTATTTGTTTTTTTTAAGTATTCAATACATTTTTATGAAACATCATATATTTAAAAAAAAAAGAATATTTATGCGCATATAAAAGATTATTTTGATGACATTATAGAGCATAAAAATATATTATTTTTAAGGATTTTAAACACTTATAAATCCGGTCTCTAACCATGAAAATGAAAATTACGTTGAAAAATTAAACTCACGACGATTTTATACTGAAGTACGGCAGCGAACAAAAACGCCAGAACCGCCATGGAATTGCTGAAGACGAGCCTTTGCAACGGCCTCCGGATGCCGAACTTTGCGAGCAGTGGATAAAGGACGGAGTTGAACGACAAGTTTAACGAGAGTGCCAACAACGGGTGTATGGTTTGCATCTGGTCGGGTTTGATCTGCCAATCGATACCGTCAATTTTGCCGTTCATCAGCGTCGCTTGTAACGTCCACCGCGAACCCTATACGTCATCGTCATCGTACAATGTCCGTACACCAAGACACCGTTTTTGTCCAAAACATAGTATTTAGAAGACGAAAAGACCGAAAGAAATCGCGAAACCTCTGCTATTTATTATAGGTTATTAAAAAGAAATTAAAAAAAAAAAGAAATCGCAGAGGCCTTATATACGCAGCTTCTGCTGATACCGCGTATAGTCACGCATATTTATTGATATAAACTTCGGAGATTTCCGAAACATTATCGCGATTTATTACTTGTTGCTCGTAGAGCGCCCAAAACACCGGATAAGCGATAAACGTGTACAAAACTTCCAACGCTGCCTTGGTATCGGAAACTTCGACTTCGGAGTATTTATCACCGGCGCGGTCTATCCAATGGGCTTTGTCGGACGACGATGAGGACGACGACGAGAAGGTGATTTTTTTTCGAACGGCGTACTGCAGTATTTGTGTAAAAGAAAAATTAATTTTTTTTTGTTTATAGAGAGTTCTCGCTATATTTACACGTGTGTATACATATATTATAATATTATTACGAGTATGCATCCAAATGTCTTGAAGATCACGTGGTTTTCCGGTTTTTTTCTCACGTACATTTTCCGTCCGAGGATGAAAACAACTGGAAAAACGACACTGTTCAAAGAAACTATTATACACGCGTATATTGTATGTGTGTGTATTTTAAAAGTATTCCGACCCGTGGCATTTTCGATTCCAATAGTAGGATAAGGAATAGAAGCGTATTTTTTACCGTTTGAACTATATTATACGTGGAGCTACGACCATTTATTGTTCCAAACTTAACTTTTAATCATATGCGTTCTATGGTATATAATTTTTATAACAATTATTTTGCATCATAATAATTTGGTAGGCCAGTGCGAGCGGCCAGGAACGTAATGAAGAAATATTAACAAATACGCATATCGTTTCTACACTCTATTCAGAATGAGAATAGTACGCAAGTGGACGGACGAAACACGTCATGACCGCGCACAAATCCACACTGACGGCAATCCGTCTTTACTCATTCGTTCCTTTAATTTATTTTTATTACAGGAAAGATTGAATGGTCTGGGGCACTATTGTCCATTCATCAGAACATATATTTGTCGACGCCGATGAAATAATTAACGAATTTATCTTCAAGCCATTGGAAACCAAATGCAACGAATGTAAATTAAATGTTTTTTTTTTATGAATTTCGTAAAAAATACTTTAAAGGTTATGTATCTTCACACGATTCTATAAAATTATGATAGAAATAAAAAAGTATTTCGCAATAATTTTTTTAAATATTATTACAAAACAGACAGACGAGGAGGGGAGGTACGCAGCTTCTTCCACCGCTCAGATATTGAAAAACTATTAATCCTCCTCCCCCTCCGTTTGAAAATGTCTAAATACGCCTCTGCAGGGAAAGAGAAAAACACTTCGGAAGTAATACGAATTGCATTGCAGTCTATTAAACGGCCGGGAAACCGTCTCGGAACGGTTAAATTATTATTTTACCGATTACCCACCTAATGACGATATCATGAGCAGAGACAGTACTCCGAACGCTAATGGAAAACACGTGTCCCGGTCGAAACACTGTACGCCCCTCCTCAGCTCGGGAGTGAAAAACGTGGAGATCAACGCTCCGACGTAAATGGCCGTTATGAATCTACTGAAAAACCTGGCCAGTTGATCCTGTTGTTCGGGCAACTGGAATTGATCGCCGCCGAAAGTGGCCACGCAAGGTTTTATTCCGCCCGTTCCTACCGCGATAAGCACCAACCCGACGATAGCCAGACATCTGCAGTTCAAAAGAAATAAAACAACGATTTTATTAGTCTTCGCGTCTGCGAGTTTCTGAATAATAATTAATAGAATAGTCATCTATTTGCTTCGTGTAGGTTTCGGATTTTTAGTTTAAAAATCCGAAAGGCATTTTTTGTATTTTTTAGGTTATTTTTTTATTCTATTTCTATTAATATTACGAAATGAAAACAAAAATTCAACCACGATTGAAATGTAAACATATAATTTTGTACTAATACAATATCAGGTATCAGTATAAAAGTATTGGTTTTTAAATTAAACGGCTCTCAAAATTATCTTAACGTGACACCTGTCGATTACCGATTACATATAACTTATGTATAACTTTCACCAATTTGTTTTCTTACCGTAAGATAACATTGTTTCGGTGATGCGCGTGGCCACGCTAATTGTTAAAATAAAAAAGTTTAATTATTTAAAGCAAATTTTTTTTTTCATAAAATTTTGTTAGGACATTTTTTCAGGTCATAAATGGCATTTTTTTGATATTTTTAGGGTATTGAATTCCTAGCCTTATTAATAATATATTTTAGATGTAGTATTCATTCAGATATAATACTAGTAAAATACAGGACGACGAACTTTAAGCGAGAAGAAAAAATTGATATTATTGTCGTTTTGTCGGGTGAAACCGAGCGAAAAATAACGACTGCGTATAAAATTAGAAAAATTTGCGAAAAATGCGTAAATATAAAACGAACCGAACACATATTTTAGTTGGCCTATGTACATACTAGCTGAATTGAAATTGAACTCACTTTGCCCGTGAACGGTTTTGCACGGTATGAGAGGTATTAATAAGGTGTGAAATGTAATTTTATCAAATATATAGCTGTATTACCCTATAATATGTGGTTCACGGTATTTTCCCGTACAACCAGGTTTCTCACAATTTTCAAATCCCTATTTAACCCATTTAGGGGTAAAATTTTCAAGAATTCTTTCTTAGCGGATGCCTACGTCGTAATAGCTATTTGTTTGTCAAATTGCAGCCCGATCGGTCCAGTGGTTTGAATTGTGCGTTAATAGATCAGTCAGTCAGTCACGTTTTCCTTTTATACATATATATAGATATAGATGATGTACGTGCGAAACACTGACCTTTGGCTACTGAGAGTGAAATCGTTGGCCATCGACGCTCCGGTAAGGATCAAGTTTCCAAGTACATAAACTGTCGACAGTCGTACAATTGTTCTAGTGCATACGTGTAACAGAACAATTTACATACGTAATATGAAAATTATAAAATGAAAGAATGGAAGGAACCAGAAGATAAGGACGTCCAAGAAGTAGATGGATGGGTCATGGATGAAATGAAGAGGGATCCACAACAGACGGGTGTATGGAACTGGAGAAATGTTGCTAAGGATCGGAATGAGTGGAGAGGAGTTGTTTTGGAAGCTAAGGGCCACTATGGCCTGTAGAGCTTATGAATAATAATCATATAAAAATTACGCTTAAGAAAATTCGGCGTCCCGTCAAAACGCCGCTGCAAAAACAAAATATTATACAATATCGCAGACAATATAATATAATAATATTATAATATTATTGGCTTAATTATTATTTTGTATGTGGACATGATATTAGTAAAAACGCGGTAATAATTCGGTAAATAAACTTTTCCAATACACGCGGTCTACAGCCGTTTAAACGTACTGCGCGTATTCAAGTAAAGTAAGCGTTTTACTTATATTTCGTGTTCTACTAAACTTTACCTTTTTAAATTTCCAAAGGCGGACATTAATGCTAGTCATAAATTTAAGTGAAAGAGACAATTTTTTCAACGCAAATATTTAACTTATATTTATTAATCGATTAACTATAATTTGGTTTGAATTTGCACTGCACGAGCTTCACTTTTCACAGTCAATTAACACAATCATCCAATTAACACGAGCTGAACACGAATATTTTCATGGAAGTCGCGGAAACGCGTTATTAGTCAAGTATTATAACAGAGGCAACAATTCATAAAGACCGAAACAACTGTCTTATAGTTCTAACGGAACATTTAAAAAGTATAGTCGAATTGGTAATTCGCAATAATTATTACGAGGTGAAACTGTATTAATTTATTACTTTTGAATTTTTATAAAATGATTTTATTCTAAAACACTAATTCAGTTAGTTACGTTCGTATTTTTCCCCGTTTTAATTTTAAACTTAACAAGTTATAAGTTTCTTTTGTTAACTTTTAACGTTTAACTGCGATTTACGTTATTAATTCGACTTAACTCATTTGAAGTCGTAAATTATTTCTTTGCGATATCGGAGTTTCCTTCAAAGTATATAAGCGCATATTAAAATTCCTTCATTTATTATATTACTGCACGTACAGTAATCGAAAATTTCGATCGTTACAGCAGATAATATATCGTTTCTGGTATTCTGCATGATTTCGAATAAATGACATCGTATTTCGTCGAACTGGTTTATATTAATATTTTTTTTTAACGACGTATTTTCGGTTTGAAAATATTTGACTCCCGGCAAACACGGGTAGACCAAATCATATTTTCCCCCGAGGATGGAAAATAATATTATCACTAAATTATTATAGACATTGTCGCGCGATATTATATTTATATTTACTGTATATATTAAAAAAAAAAAATTGTGCATTTACGAAATCGCGCGACATTTTGACGTGGATTCAGAAAATTCTCATAGGTCAGACGAAACGATGTGTTGTTTTTTTCCGTATGCTTACTTGAATTTTCCCCAATAGGAGTCGGCCAACACGGCGCCAAATAACGGCATAAAATACGATAAAAATATGAAACTGTGATAGATCATCGTCGAATCGTCGTCAGAATAATTCAATATCGACGTCAAATATAACACGAGGATAGCTGAAACGCATAAAACGTACCGTTACTTCAACAGAAGTGTTCAGTAGACTTGTGTACAAGTCATAAGTGTGAATATATTATAAACGTTATTAAAAACGAGAATATATTGTAGTCGTATACGGAATGGAGCGATCTGTTTTCCAACCGGGTAAAATATGTGTTATTATTTATCTGTAGTTAAATTTTTTTTTTTTTTTTTTACGGCAGATTTCGTTTTCAGTATAATAAAACCGAGATAAAATAACAAAAAAAAAATAATAATAATAACACGAGTACGACGTCGTAGAAAATTATGAAAAAATATTACGAATATATACGTTAAAAAAAAAAACACTAAAACGAGTTACGCAATCCGAAATTGTCGTTAATCCACCTGTGTACCTGTCGATTTCACTTCCACCGCGTGTAAACGTTTTGACAATGAATAATACATTATTACATATTATATCGTACAATTCAGGTAATGATAAACGATTAAAAACAATCAGTTTTTCTTACTTCTAAGTCCGTAATAGTTGAACCTTTCGCACAGCTCATCGCACACGATAAACCATACCGATATCGGAGATTTCTGTATATAACATAAAAATCAATAGTTAAAATACAATTTTTCCCCTACACATTACTACTGTCATTATACTATTGATCTCTACACTGCACGTTAGTAAGATTTACTAATGGAAATTCATTTAGGTTAGATAACCTTACGGATCGCAGTAAGTTATTGTCTCAATTATTATATTCGAAGAAATTGTTTTATCAAAAAATTCATTTCTACGTGTTAAAAAAAAAAAAACTCTAAATTAGACCTCGTTTGATTTTTTTAAGGAGAACATTAGTATAAGTATGTTTTGATTATATTATTATTATTAAAGATTATATAATCAAATACCTGCATATTATAACGACAAAGAAAAATATGCAAAAAAAAAAAAAAAAACGGCGACAATTCGAAGTAAATTACATTTTGTATCGATTCGAGTTCATACACGACACAATGAAGAATTTTCAAATTAATTGTTTTTTAACTAAAAAATCGTTTACGATTTTAGTTCATTGTTTTTTTACAGAAATGTATTGAAAACAATGTCGTTTATTGTTTCTGATTGTCATTCAAACATACAAGCGTGTCATAAATATCTACGGATTTACGCATATTCATTTTGATCCTTATGTTACACGTCACTGACATCATGCGTTTATTATGATCATTATTGATCCATGCACGCGAATTTAAACACTCTTAAAAAAACTTTTTTTGAAGTGGTAACGAGCGATATGATGAGGTTTTGATGAAATAAAATTACTAATCAGGTATATATTGTTAAGCTGCGTGTAAAGCGATCGAGTAAACTGTTGTAACGAAACCGTATACCGTTGAAGTAATTTTATCGTAATGGGGCATCGACCTTACGTTAAACTTAATAGTAAACAGACTTTCTGCAATAACCATGAGTTTAATTACTTTACATAATAATATATAAGTCCGGATTATTATGCGTATAGCTAACAACGAATTCGATTCTGTACGATTTACTTTTTGCTTACACGAAATTCCGCTCTGGCGTTAATATTACCACATTTTTATTTTCGAAATCACTTGTAGCTTTCATAAAATATAATAAATTTCACAGCGTTTTTTTTTTATTAAAATTTCTCTGTGACACGTACGTGTATTATTGCGTTTGAAACGCTTAACCTGTTTCAGTTAGATAAAATATTTTTACTTTTATTCGAATATTATATTATGATTACCACACGTCGTACATAAAATGTGAATTCAACGCGTAGATATTTTAAATTTCATTTTGAATTCACTGATTTTCATTTCAATCATATTATAATCGATTTCTTTCACTTCGGTTCAAATTTATCCAACATCAATAATGTACCGAGGTCGGATACAACAGATAGAGGAAATTTCTCCTTCAACAATTTTTTTAAAAATTATGCAGCGAAACGAACGATTTATTTCCTTATAAGTACGGAAAATTCTGTGAAGTTATTATTATTATTGGCGATTCCAAATAAAGCATTTTTATTATTTATACTATACGTAACGAAAATTATTATTCATTTAAAAAGAATCGGATTATGTTTATCGTGTATCTGCAGCTTAAAAATAAAATCAAACAATCATATTACAATATATACTCGTATATATAAATTTTATCGTTTCATTTGTTATTAAATTTATTATCGTATTACAATTACATATGTTATAAATATGTAATGTGATATATATATATATATTACGTTCGTAATATATATATATCGGGGTCATCCAAATTTCTTATCAAAACGTTTTTCTTAATGTTACGTTACGAATTATTTGTGCTGATTAATCGTTTATTTTATATCAAATTAATTATTCATTTATTCCGTACGTATAATATGATTTTAGTCGATGAATTCGATGTATATTTTTTAAATTAATATATTATATTAATAGGAGTATTACAAATGCAATAACGCGTATGAATTACAAATTCCAGATGCCATTAAATTATATAAAGAAAACATGTTCTGCTGCAGTGTATCAAATGTCGGCGAGTAGGTAATAATAATAATAATAATAATTAAAAAAACAAATTTCTTCTCCTTTCCCCCAGATCGGATGTTATATTAGAAAAAATGTGCGTTAAGGCGGGATTTTCTCTTTTTGCAGTCTTGCGCACAAAAAACACGTGTACAGATAAAACAGATCTTTCCTACTTCTGACGTACGTATACCGGTCGATCTAGTGATGCGGTAAGGATAGGAATCCTTATACTATAGATTAAATTTTTTTTTTACATTAAGATCTTCGAAAATCGATTTTTTTTTTAGTATAAATTTGTTCGATTAATTTTGGAAAGATTTACGGGGAGAAATTATAGAAATGTAAGAAAGTCGATCTCAAGTATATCTATACGGATTTCTCGAAATCCGTTTTATTACGTTTGGTGTGTGCGACTGATGGCTGGAAATATCCGTGGCTTCTAATCGTCTTATCTTTTTTTCAGTATAGTTATGGAGTCGAAATAAAAAAATTAATTTTTTTTTTTTGAAAATTTTCGTAATCGCGTTATTTTTTTTTTTGTAAATACGTTATAAGCGCGTTTTTGTGCATAATATATAATACGCGATATGAATAATTCTACGGAGTAAACTCTGCACACGTGATCGCACAGTGTTTCATCTTTGTCGTCACGACGCATTTATATACAGCGCAGTACACCTATACCTATACCGATAATAATTATTATTACAATATACTTGCCATTTTTTTGTCGACCGGCCGCTGCTGTTCCGTCATTTCTCGTCGTTTAGTATAGGAAAACGATTTTGTAAAAAAAAAAAAAAATTATAACGAAAGAACAATAAAACCGGGAGTGTTTTTTTTTTTTGGCTTCTAAAAACGATATTTCGCGGCCGAATCGGATTTTCGGTATAGTAAAGGAAAACGGTAAATAATCGGCACACACAAAAGAAAAGTGAATCGTTAATCGACGCCGACGACGTAGGAATTTATTATATTCACGAAACGTTTATTAAATAACGTTGTGGATTCTCAGGAGACGTACCAACTGGCGGCGGTGGGAATAAGTCACCTTATAATAAGTATAATAATATCCCCTTCCCGAGGCGGGCCGGTGCACGCGCTCCAACGACTGTTTATTAACCAAAACGAGATACGAGGATTTTTTTTCTTCAGTTCTACCGACGGCTACTACAGTACGGCTGGACGGCGCTATACTTCCTTAAATAATAAAAAAAAATTATATTTTTTTCCTTGATCGTATGTAGTAATAGACAATAGAATAATAAACCGGTTCTCGCGAAAACCGCGCATTAAAATTATAATATATACGTACGTACAGTTTGATTTTCTTGTATACAGTTAATGGTTTTAGATAAGATTGTATTGGTATATACGTTTTTTACGCAACGACGTGGTTAGGTGTTTTTTTTTATGGCTGGGATCAAAGTGAAAAAAAAGAAGAACATCATAGTCACGTGCCACGTTCTGCCTGCAGACGTGAGAGCCATACGCACCGGATTACAAAACAAACCGTATTTGTACTGCAGGGTATACTGCTGCTGCTGCTGCTGCCGGTATTATAATAATTCAAATTATTTATATTATTGTGATCGAGTGAAATCGATCGGGCCGTAATAATAATTTATTATCGCTATGTGTCCGCCGCCGAACCGATAATTTCGAGTGGAAAAAAAAACGATATATTTCTGTTGAAAATAACGAGAACGCGCAACCGGTTTAGGGGGTCGTGAAGACCCCTCACTCGTTGTAACACGTTTTTCGGCATAATTACAAAAAAAAAATTCATTTAAAAAATTCGAATATAATTTTAATTAAATTAGAAAAAAAATATACATTAACGGGCTATTGAAAAATGTCAATATTATTTATATTAAAAACCTGCGAGTATTATTCAAAAATACATTTTCCATTTCTGGTTGCAGGTACTATCGCGTCATTCGGCACCGTCTACCCGGAGCAAAAGTATTTGCGTAGATAACGAGTAATAAAACGTACGGACACAAAAACGAATTGGCGAAAATCCTTTGAATCGCGCCATTGAATTTTAGTAAATATTTAACGACACGCTTTTCGAGCTGAGCGAGAAAGTTTTTTTATAAATCGTCATTATTGAGTACGAGTCGTCAATTTCATTGAACAACCGTCCCTTACAAATATTACAAAGCGCTGCGTGCAACTGTACAGCTGGCGGTCGCTATATTTATTATACGAAAACTGGAGGTTGCAATATTGTTAGTTTCAACGCAGCAAGTGTCGATGGAGTTTGACAGAGGTCTGTTCGAGTTGGAAAGAATGGTAATTATTTGGCGGACGGTTGAAGAACACAACGATATTTTTTTGCTGTACACAGGACAGTGGCGTGATTATATAAACTTGGGCCAACCGAGGCTGCAGTATCTCAAGTTTTGGCTCATCTACGCTATCGAAACTCATCAATTCGTTTCATAAAAATCTGAGTTCACTTACACTTTAGTCTCTATAAAAGTAGATGGCGCGAATTTCAAAACAAAATCCGAAATTTTTAAATATATGTATATATATAAATCGTATTTACTAGGGCATCTTTGGGGCACTGCCTTGCCGCTCCGTAATTACGCCACTGGCACACGGTACTATAAACGAATAAAGGACGTACTGATCGGTACGCGGTTAGGTTGTCTTCCGAATACATAAACATACTTGTACGGTATCAAATTGCTGTTTTTGACAAATTTTTTCACGTCTAAAGGCGTTTGAAGAATTTTGTACTGTAAAGAAATTTACACTGTACTGGGAGTTCCTCGATGTCTTTAAATATTTCGAAATCGGATATCACTAAATGAAAACGTTGTCGCTTATAATTTAATAATTATTTTTTTATTATTAATACAAATGTATATATACTCGTATATTGGTCATAAATATTATGACGTTTTATGTTTAAAATGTTTTCCGTACATGACGTTATCGACGCTCGTTTCGCAACACTACATTTTATTCATTATATTGTATGTGTTATTGGCCTGCAGAAACGTACGGAGGTAAAAATGATTTAAATATGGTGACATTTAGAGAGAGAAGAAAATTTTTCTTTATTTTAAAACGTGGTTATTTCAGTTTTCTTGTTCTCCTCGTTAAGCGACGTCTTGTCGTCACTGTCCACACTACTACTCCGGTAAATCGCTGCACTGAAATAAACCAATAACAGCGTGTCTGCGAACATAAGACCGGAGTACAATAGATATTCGTAAGCCTAAATCGTAAGAAAAAAAAAATGATACAATATTGCAAAGAGTACGTTGAAAAATCAAACTGTATTACTTGATTTCGAATCGACATCGACGATATGATGACGACCAACAAATTCCCAATGGCAGTCGTCAGTAAACTGATTGCCGATACGAACGACTTTAAATTCATCGGAGCCTAAAAAAATATTTAATTAATTAATATTATTAAAAACTATATTGTCCCATATGAGTTTTTAAACACAGACTGAAGTTAAGTGTTAACGTCTATGGGTTTAATATTTTGTAATAATGATTTTTCGTATCGACTAAGTTGGTAGGTATGCGTCGGTATACGTGTTCGGATAATTCGTATTAATTTAACAATGATGAAAATACACGATATATTATGCCGGTCTTTGTCCATTCAAATCCTTTGGAGAAAGATATATTTTTAATGCAAATCTATATTTGATATATATAAATGAATGGAATACAAATTTTATCAACGATATTTATTTAAAAAAAAAACAATTTTTACTCCTCTGTAAGCTTTTAAGGCTATCGATTTCCAAAAATTAAATAAAAAAATGTACATTTCAGTTTTTGCCATAAGCCACGGGATAAATAATAATCTCTCGGAAAAGCTGTCTAGCATTACAAATACGGATATATCAAAATTATGAGTCATTTGTAGGGACGTCATTGTGGATTCGACAAAAATCGCCAAACAAAAAAAAAAAATGTGTTACTCGTAAATAAAATAAAATAAATGTACCTCGGTAAATGAAAATTCCAAAGTGGTGACGACGAAAATGACGTCGGCCATGATCATACACACGAACTGCGGTATCTGCCACAGGATATGAATAAACTCGCCTTCGTACGATGTGAATAACTTCGCGTCCTACATAAATTCCTTTGCACATACAATTTGCTTGTGATCAAACGAGTACTACTTTTTACGAAACCTCTGCAGAGATCGAATTAATATAATATTAAAACCCCGTAATCTTACCATTTTATCGCCGTTCCGTTGCAGAGTAAGCGTGTAGAACGTGGCCGGTATTAAATCCACTGGCGCGGCCAATATCGGTCGTCCGTTGTAAAATAAATTATATCTTAAAATAGATTCATTATAATAATTTATATACACATTTTTTTTTGACAGTTTCGTTAGAACGAAGAGTTCGATATTACTACTCACTTTCCCGTATTCATCGTATTGAAATTCGTCCCGCGCAATAATGAAACGGAATACGAGCTTAACGAGTTCTCGTCCGTGCTGTTCAACGCGATATCGTCTTCGTTAAAATCAAACGTGTTGTCCATCAAGAGTCTGCAAAAGAAATTCCAAAAATAAAATTATTATTGTACGCGTGAAAAAAATCAACGTAAAAACACTGTAAAAAGTACCTCAATTTAGGGTATCCGAATTTGTCTTTAATCAAATGGTCATAATCGCCGACACGGTCTAAAGAGATGGTTTTTGGATTTAAACGGGTCAAGTAATATGAGATCTCCTAGAATACATCAACAATATCGTATGTATATATAAACGTCTCTGCAGTGCGTGCGATCGATATAATACCTATTGTCGACGAACAAAAATTTACTTTAGATTTACCTTTGCCTCGACGACACTGATCGTGGAATTCAGTTCGAAATCTTCGGGAACACGAGTGCACTCCGGGTCAAATCGTAACGAGATTTCGATGAGGTTTTCTTGAGTTACGGGCGTATAGCTGGATGTGATCATTCCGAAAGCACCGATACGATCTACGTTGGACGACGATCGTACGAAGACATCGCAATCGAATCCGTTGTAAATGTTCAGACGTCCTTCTCCGGACGGTACCGCAGTGGTGTTTCCCTGTTTAACGAGACGTTTAACGATTTCGTTAAATTGAAGCATTTCACTACAGCTACACACGAGACGCATCGGCGTAACTAGGCCTCCTCGTAAAAACTTTTCTAAATCCCGTTGAAATTTGCACCAAATCCTTTCAAAAATATTATTATTTTTTGTTATAGGATTATGTAAATGTATATTAAGTCGAATGTTATTTTTATCTTTAAATACTCTGGAGTCAGGGCTATAGCCCCCGCCCTAACTATTTAATCCTAGTGACGCCCATTGTGAGACGTACGCAGAGCACGAATCGTGCGTCCGGGACGGTCGGGTCTCCGGGAACTTACTCCGAGATTCCGGACGGGACTTACGAGAATTTTAAATTGTAGAACGGCCGCGAAAACAAACGCTATGACGGCCAGACAACCGCTCAACGTGAGCTTCTGGAACGGTTTTCGTACGCCGACCATGGCCAGAAGCGGATAGAACGCCACGTCGAACAGGAAAAGCAGTATCAGTCCCAAAAACGGTATTAACGTTTGCATTTGATCGGGTTTGATCGTCCAGTCCAAAAACTCCACGCGGCCGTTCATCTGCATGGCTTGCAACGTCCACCGGGAACCCTAAATAATTACATAGTACGTTTAACGAATACATGTCAGCCGAGAAAGTTATGCGAATCGTCGTTATGCACACTTGTTGTTCGTAAAGCGCCCAGAACACGGGATACGCCGTGAACCCGATTATCACTTTCAGGGCTTTCTTCGTCTCCGATATTTCGGTCTCGGTGTATACGCCTTTGGCGTTGTCCAGCCAATGGCTCTTGTCGGACGGCACGGACGAGATGAACTTGGTGCGCAGTGCGTACTTCGGGTATGAACGAGTAGAAACGGCGAATTTATATCGAAGACAAAAAAAAAACAGAAGAAGAAATTAAATAACGTTCTAAATAACGGGTTGGTTAAATGTACTTACGAATATGCAACCGAACGTTCTGGAGATCACGTTGTGTTCCGGTTTCTTCTTAACGTACAAGTTTCTTCCCGAAACGAATATCACTATTTACAACAGAATATATAAAAATACTTTTTAACGATTATAAATATATACGAAATATAAATAGTAGTTTGTAGGAATCCTTTTGAAGATGGTCACTATATAATATGAACACGTGGCAACAGTAGATCGAAGTGGATTCGTGGAGTCGAGAAGAAACGGACAGGTTCCACCGGTTATAAGAAATTGTAATAAATAAATAAATAAATTTAATTGTAAAAATTATAAATAAATTGTACGATTATATGTACCAATTGCGACCAACATGAGTGCGGCCGGCACACCGAACGCCAGTGGAAAGCACGTGTCCCTGCCGAAGCAACGCACGCTCTGCCTGAGTTCGGGCGTCAAAAACGTCGATATCAACGCGCCCACGTTTATGGCGATGGTGAATTTCGTGGTGAAATGCAGTAACTGCTGTTCTTGCTGGGGCAACCGGAATTGATCGCCGCCGAAAGCGAACACGCACGGTTTTATGCCGCCAGTACCGACGGATATGAAAAACAATCCGAGAAGGGCGGCAATTCTGTGAGAAAATAGAAAAGAGTACATGTATTGTTCGCTGAAAACGCCGTTTTCTTCTGAAGAGTCGTATTCACTTCTGAGCGTGGAGACTGAATCCGTTGGCCAACGAAGCGCCGGTGAGCACTACGCTTCCCAGCGCGTACACGATCGACAGTCGTACGATCGTCCTAAATAACAAATATTCGATCAATCAATCAGTTTCTAACCAGAAAACACGGGGATATTGTGCAGAATATTGTGTATAGGCCGAAGCCTTTTAATAGTATTATTATTATTTTTTGGTCTCAAAGGTTATTTCGTATAAAACCTCGTGCATGTCCACGAAAACTATAACGTCATATTATAATATTCGAGTTTTTTTTTTTATATATGTCTTATATTAAGTTTTATTTCTTTTTATTTTTTAAGGCTATACACTCGTCTAGAATTTGCTTGGTTTCGAAGAACTGTTAAAAAATCTCCTTTTTCTATAAAAAAACTCAACACATAGACTAATAAATTACACTGAATCATCAAAGCGTACAGTCGTTTTAGCACAGTGGTTCCCAACCAACAGTTGGGATTATATAATGGTGTTATATAATTGACTTATCTCAAGTAGTCCGTAGTATCGAATAAAAAAAAAATTACGTCAATTCTTTAATTAAAAAAAAAAATGTTAACTTAGAAATATTAAAGAATCAACAATGTCGCGTTGTACCTAACAAACGAAATTCTATTCCGTTTCATATATAATACGCGGTTTGCTTTCAAGCGAACAGCGTCATTCCAAGAAAGCCTTTAACCGGTCAAAGAAATACGAGCTAATAACAGTTACATTGATCAAGTAGGCACCTAGTGATTTGAACTTTCTTCTAAATTAGTCTGCAAATGTCAATGAATACCGTATAAGTTTTTAATATTTTCCCTCGACATTATCGCTTATTTAATCACTTATTTCCTACAGTTGCTATTCAATACAATAATATATCATATTAGGTGACAGGGTAATAATACAGAGTATAGTGGACCGCGGTTCGAGTTGAGTCGGGAACCGTTGTTCAAGCCGAATGATGACGCAAATGCACACGTCACGTGAACAATACAAAACAATCATTACAATACAATTTAATTTAAAATTAAACGAGAAATATTCAATCGAAATTCGAAACCTATAGGTTTAGAATAGACAACAATTTTTGTTTTTTTTGTTTTGGAACGTTAAAGTCCCCCTTAGCATACACAAGGGTTTGAGCGCCCATGGTGTTTCGTGGTAATCGTGTGTTTATGTATACGGTACTTGAATTTTCCCCAGTACGAGTCGGCCAAAATCGCGCCGGGCAGCGGCATGAAATAGGCCAGAAACACGAAACTGTGATATATTATTGTCGATTCGTCGCCGTCGAATTTCAGCACCGTTGTCAGATACAGCACCAGGACGGCTGAAAGTACATTGTTTATATTAAATTATAGGCGTGTGAAATTTATAAAAAAAAAAATATAAATATATATAAAAAAATATTTTAACACCGATTTCGTTTTTTGTTTTCCGCGTTTTCCAATAATTCGCAAATTCTAAAAATTTACTTCTAATTGTTTACATTATGTCTGCACTGATAAAATAGGGGGAGGCCTGCAAGAACTCGGCACTTTCTAGACTATGGAATTGTAAATTTTGTGAAATTTCGGAATAAGTATCGTGAAAATTGTACGGTTAGGTTAGTGCTCCAACTCACTTCTCAATCCGTAATAGCTGAAACGTTCGCACAGCTCGTTGAGTACTACGAACCATATGGACTTGGGGTATTTCTGAAACACATAATTTAACTGTTTTAGATAATAATATATTGTACGAGATATATTCAGTATTCGGTTCGTTGTCAAATTCAAAACTCACTAAACGACCATTTTCTTGTATTTTTATATATTGTTCGCTATTATTATTATTATTTTTTTTTGTCGTTTGTAAATGTGCGCAGTATTCGAAACGAACCGAATCCGAACTCGGAACGATCGCATATGTAAATATACACAAGTCTTGCTGTAATTTGTTTTAAGGTCGTACCATCCATCATATTACTACTAGTCGCAATGATTCGGATTTTAAAACGCATACACTTTTATATTTCCGCAATGACTATACGAAAGTGTATAGATATACTTTTATATAGATCAGCTCGTGAGTTTTATGAAACTTTTCGTAAAATTCATGCGTGTAGTATGGACGGTGTTTTTTTCTCGAGTCATACAAAAAAAAGACGTTTTTTTTTTTGTTTTGTTTTTAAAATTACAAAACCGGCTAATTGACTATAAACGAACAATACGGCGTAGCGGGTTTTCAGTATATTCTTAATGATAACATTAATATGCGCACGTTGTCCGTATTGTGTACGTACCAAAGTGTTTCGTTTCTAAATGAAAAACAGAATATATCGAGACTTATAGTATTTAATATTTTATCAACACATCAATATTCGATAAACGGTTTGTACAATACGATTAAGAGTTTTAACGTTTTATATTTATAACGGTATTTAAATGTGTAAAAATCCTTGTTAAATAACCTCGCATAATCAGAAGTGTACGTCCCACTCGAGAAAACGATTTCGACGTTACATTTAATATGTTTTACATCGTGCTATAATTCACAGCGTTTTAAAGTGATAAATATTTGGATTCACTCGAAAACAAAATATGCTACGAGTTATATAATACGTATTGAACTGTATTGCTCATCTCGAACGAACGGTTACGAACATAGATTATTATATACACCGAAAATCTCGAATACAAATAATACTAACCTAAGGCACGATAATAAAAAAAAAAATTATTATTATTATTTTTTAATAAAATTTTATTATATTATATTGCGTTCGTCGAAAACCGGTCGTTTTGGGGCCGACGGACGTGTTGATTTTTTTTATTTACACGACTGTTTTAGGCGTACGACTTGTATTTGTTCACATGTCTTCCATTGGAACGCGCAAAGTATACACTGCACATAGTGTTTTGAAGCATACACGAAAACTATTTCGTTTAAACAATACAAAAAGTGGCAACTCGTTTTATAACGTGTACGATACCCGGGGAATTAATAAAAACATAAAAAAACGTTTGACGACAATCGAGATTCTCCGCTGGATCGGAAAAAACGACGGAATTCACCGTTTACGGTGTGTAGAAATAGCGAAAATTTCACAATTTCCGCGGATTTTATGTACAAAATTCACCGCTGTTTTTCGAAAGTCTCTCAAAGTGCAGACAACAAATACCGACGAATTGGTTCTGCATGATTTTTGTACGTATTTATTTTGTCGCGGTGGGACGGAAAAAGGAAACAGTAACCAGTGTTTTACATTAATCCACAACAAATTTCTATCGATTCGGAATGCGTTATTACTACGGCAAGTTAGGTCGATCTGAATTATTCAAATTCTTCAGAACGAGTTACTCAGAAAGAAAACAAAAAGACCATCTTTTTCCGTTGCGAATTACACACGTACATAGGTAAGGTCCACGCGTGCATTTGATTTACACACATAAATTTCATAAATATTTACAAAAAGTTGTAGTGAAGTTGTTTGCTACAAAAAAAAAAAAAAATGTCTCTGGGAGACGATTTATTCGCATCTAAAAAATACATAAGTCCTCCTTTAATTCCTACCACTGTGACAACGTTACTGCACTCACCAGTCTATCGTCCAGATCGGAAGTCAAATCCATTTCGAACTGGAAAACAGGCAACAGAACGCGACGATGAGACTACTATGAAACGACTACCGAACTACAAAACGGTTTAGGCGTTTTTGCAGGGCACTGGTCGCGCGTGTATTATTATAATAATATTTTACACGAAAGACCTTGTTCACCTGCTCACGTATGGCAAATGTGTGAATTTTTAACAATCGTGCGCGAACGGATCTATATAATTGAACTGTTTGTTTTACGATTGTTTCGAGTGGAGACGTATAATTATCGTTACTATTTTTATTTTTTTCAAGTATTTCCCATTGTAAACATTACACGGTGTGCGTTTCGCGCGCTCGGTCGAATAGGAGAAAAAATAATAGTCTGTACGATTTTGAACACAAATTGAAAATAATAAAACTTAAACGCTTGGGTATATTAAGTACACAGCTGTTTATAGAGTAAGACATAAAAATAATAATTATTAAGTAAACGTTTTTTTTTTCTTATAACGGACGAGAAAATCACGTTACACGCGTTTTGTACAATAAAATATTAAAAATCTTATGTAATAAATATAATTTGTGTATATATATTTTTTTGCCATTATATAATTTAATATATATTTTTTTTTTCAAAGAACTACTCTCCCATATCTATTTTATACAACATTTCGTTGTAAAACGCATACTCATCGGCGTCATGAAATACAACTGACAATACAGGGCGAAACGGGCGATTTTAAAATGAAAATAGAAAAAAAAACCAGTAATTTTTTTAATAAATTTATTTATATCACTTTTGAGTAAAAAAGCATTATACAAAGCGTTTATGTTTTTTACATTTTTATAATCAAAAGCTGTTAAATCAGGCGAACGGGGTGAGGCATGGAATATCCCCATTTCGAGAAATTAAACGGCTCGGAAACAAAAATATTTCGGTACGTTCGTGCTCGCTTTAGCGGTATGACTCGTAGCTCCATCTGGCTGAAAAAATCTGGATTACACCATATTGAGCAGGTTGTGGAATGAAAAAATGAAATGTTGCAACATCTGTGAATTTTTCTGATGACTGTCTCTCCGCTTTCGTTCTTAAAAAGAAAAAAATAAATACGGGTCTATGATTCATGATTTTTTTTTCTTTTATGTAGGATATACTAAGAGTATCCAAAAGAACACCGAGCAAGACGAGCACCTCGAACAAAAATAAAAATACGAGAAGAGGCGGCAAATGCTGCGAAATGTCGTACCTAGTTTTCAGAGACGCCTTATTGACGAATGGCCCGAGATCTGGCGGATGCCATTTATGAAGAAGGAAATAAGAGAACTTTTAAAATTTATAATGTTTTCTTTTTACGCGCTTTAAAGCGGCGTAAATAAATTTGTTACAAATTTCGTTTTTTATAGAGATTTAAAAAAACGCCCTGTAATTGGTGCGATATTATACGCGATAGTATAACACCAACAACACTCGAAAATAAAATTAATAAACGTTTTAATTTTTTCCCCAAACCTACGCGTTTAAACGGATTCATTAAAACGCGATGTAAATTAATTAAGAGTTGAGTTCCATTAAAAAAAAAAAAATTAATTAAATTACGTTATGCTGATTATTTGAATAATAAGAAGTTATAACGTTACATCGATGAGAGTGACGTGCCCTGACGTTTCGAAAACAATGGCGTTTGCCCTGCAGGTGATTTCCGTTCAGCGAATGCGTGGAGAGTTCATTGCGCAACTTTCGCCGTTTTCAATCCGAGTTTTCTCCACAAACATACAATGCTATAATATTATATAGTAGTTGTATAACATACTCCAAGACACGAAATATAACCGATCGAATTCAATTACTTTTAAATGATAAAATATTTAAAAAAAAAACTAAACGTTGAACACACATTTTATGCCACAAAACTCGTTCACTCGACACGTTCCGAGTTCGTTTTAAAACGTGCAACGTAAACGTCCGTTATTGTGCTCGTCACGTGCAGGTCTCGATAGTGCGCAGACGGTTTTATCGGCGATTAATTATTAAATTTAATACTATAAAATCTCGTCGTGCAATTGACTATTTATTACGTTTTAAATTAAATCGAAGACAAAAAAAAAAAACTAAAAATGTGTATTCGACAGAAATCGTAAACGAAATATGTTCGAGTATTAAATCGTAATTTAGCTACTGTATTTCTGTGTGAAGTTTACAAGAAAATATCGTAATTTAATCGAAGATAACAGCAGTGTCCGCCGAGTCTCTGTCGACACCAAATTGTACTCTGCAGGCAAATGACACATATATGAAATAATAAAATGCGCTGCTAAATAATTGCCGCTAGGCCCCATTACACGCGACAATGGGCGTGGTTACGAATTGCCGCCGCCAATTAATTACGGAGAGCAACGCCATCTCTGGAGCGTTGAATACGTTTTACTTTTGGTGTGGCGGCCCTTTAAGCGTTATAAAAAAAAACTGTATACAAATGATAGAAAAATAAAAATACCCGGTAATATATATCCGTTTTGATTTTGGGAGTATTTTTTTTTTTAAAAATACGTGAGCGTATAAAATTTTAACAATATTTAATGATATTCATTAATTTTAATAACACCAACACCGCTCGGAATCGTTTTTCAAAATAAAAATAATGGTAAAACAATAAGATCTCTATCTCAGTGTTTCACTTGAATCGACATCCCAGCATTCGAGGCTCGATAATTTTTCTTAGAAAAAAATACGAGAAAGGAATATTTGTGATATTTGATTAAAACGGGATTGCGAGTAAATGCGCGCATTCTTAACCGAGGCATATTTGAAAAATCGTATTAAAGAAAAAATCGTCATGGAGTACACACATCCTCACTCCTCCCTTTGGACGTGCCCACGCTCAAGTGTAATGCGCAGATCACATTCAAAGTTATCCATAAGTTCATCGTGTGGATGGGATGTCAAATCCATGTCGAGCCTGGAGAAACGGTCGCAAAACAATAATTCTTCGAACGACTACCGGACCTAACGGTTCGGAGGATTGATATTCGGGAGACTGATTGCGCGTTCATGTTAATATTGACACGCGAGGCAATAGCTGGTTCGCTTATATAACAACAATCATGTACAAGCGGATTTGAGTAATTAAATCGTTTGTAATCACGATTGTTTTGAGTGGTGACGTACAATTTAAATCCGTTTCATACAATGACACGAACAATTTTTATTGCGTATTTATTCTTTTTTTTTTTTTTTATTATTCGTTTGCCAACCTTAATTCGAATTTTATTAAAGTTATATTTTTTTACCGTAAAATTCATGTAGGTAACTCAATGTAGTTACATTGTTATAATGCATATAATAAAATACTTATTCACTATAATGATTTGGTTCATTATTATAACTTATATACTAGTTAAAAGTTTTAATTAAATATTCAAATATATATCATTAAAATAACAAAAACTGGTAAAAACTGATAAGTGTTTCGAATTATTATTCTTTTAATATTAAATATTATGTTTGTCTTATAAAAAAAAAAAATGTTCATAGACAAGAAAAAAAACATTGTAATAAAACCGATAAATTTTACGCTTCTCTTCTAAGACACACGAATAATGCGGAAAAGGGATTTAAATTTTTGAAAACGATTTCGTTAAAATGTGTACGACGTGATCGTTGAAAATAAATTATAAAAAAATAATATATCGTCTCGTCCATCTAAAGCGCGCAGGGTTTTTGAACAGAACGGCGGTCGTCGACAATTTTGTAATGTTAACCTATTCGGATATCGACATAAATAATTCGTTTTTTTTTCGCGTCAGATTCAATGTATAAGCTTCCTGTAGGCCTCGTCCGGTCCTCAATAATAATCACTCAATCGTACACCGTGAAACTGAGAGTGAATCATCGACCGTGTTTTTAAACGGTGTCCCTTTATACATGAATAATTTTTTGCTGTGCGTTGGCGGACGTCTAACGGATCGCCAGAGTCGGTCGGAACCCACTGACGTGTAATAATAAATCCGCCCGAGATTTTCGAACAAATTTTATTTCCGCGTTTCATCAATTCAAATATCATTCGAGGAACGTTTTTTTCAAAATTATATATACCCCCCACTCCTTTTTCGCACGGTTTTGTTTTCGTTATTGAAATACATTCTTTGCTTTAACGGAGTCAACGATATCCTTACCGAACATTCCTGGTCTTGGTCGGTGTACGTGCGCAATCTACTTTCCACTTCTTTAATGCTTTTCCTAATCGTGTACAAGGTTACTGGTGATAAAGTGTACAAACTTCAGGGGGTTATTGTACATCCCAAATGCTATAAAAGAGTCCCTTTTGATCATGGTCAGATTCTTAAGTGTAAGGTAGAAATTTCAATTTTTGTGTTTTTCTCGAAAAAACGTAATTTTTCTCCTTCAACTGGCCACGTTTCTTGAACTATTGATCCTATAGCAAATAAAAAATTCCATAAAAAGATCGTGTAATTTCTTTTAAAAAAACGTCCCAAGCAAGGTTCCAATATCATTTTCACGAGCACAAGCGTAATCTTAAAATTTAAAAAGTCTAAATTAATAAAAAAAAATTGATTTCTATCTAACGATTATTTTTTTGTCATTCAGAGAAGTGATATTTTTCGGAAATATCCATGTCGCCAATTTTATTCTGACGTTTCGAAACCGTTACAGGTTTCATCTTCAAAAACGTACACGTCTGAATGTCGTGACTACACTGAACGGTCCGCTTGTCTCCGACTGGTATTTATACGCCTACCGGCCACGCCCCCTATGTTGTGTAGTAGTTTGGTGACTATTTTCTTTTCCTTTTTTTTTTTTTAATATTCTATTCATTAATGATCCGATACTTATATGCAAACGTAGAAAAAGAAGAACAGCGTGTATATAGAATGTAAAAAAATAACGGGAAAAGAAAATAGTCACCAGGCAGCGCTACGACACAACATAAAGGGCGTGGCCGGCAGGCGTATAAAAACCAGTCGGAAACACGCGGACCGCTCAGTGTAGTCACGACAGTCAGACGTGTACTACGTTCTCTGAATGTGGAACCTGTGACGGTTTCGAAACGTCAGAACAAAATATTGGCAACATGGATATTTCCGAAAAATACATCAACAACAGTAATGAAAGTTTTAATAAATTCATTGTAAATCTTATAACAACTATATATTGATTATCATGAAGTTTTTGGGCTTATCCCATACTGAATATAAAAATGGTTTGTATTTATTTATTTTTTCAATATTTCGTTTAAGAATAATTATTACTTAAATATTTCGTTATAATTTTCACGTAGGTAATTCAACGGAAACCGTAGTAGCCTCGTATATATGTAAATGACTGATAAACCGTTTCCAAAAAGGTAAATTTTCAACGTCCACCACAGTTGCAGTACCTATCCATTTTATCGTGTCTTGAATTCAAATGCTTATTACTCGGTGTTCATCGGATTTCAACAATCAATATTCAACACAATACGTAACACGTCCCGATGGTTCTTTAAGAAATTATATGTAAAATCGCGGGTTCGCCGTTTTAAAATCAAAAGTAAATATATTTAAAAAATACATGTAGAACAAAAATTATTTATGTTTCCCGAGATATATTGGTAAAAAAAATGTTTTCTGACAAAAAAATAATAATATATACGCACGAATTATATTTTACTTAATCTAGAATAAAACAATTATAGCACGCGGCGCGCCAGTGGTGTGGATCGTTTCACTTGTATCCATACAATATTACAACACGCCAAAGTTAATTAATAACGATGAAACAACAAATGTGTGTAGACACGACCACCACCTATATATAGATGATGTTTGCGACTCGACTAATTATAAAATACCGCCACGTTATATCGTATTATTTTATTGTGAATTCTCTCGGTATCGTCTCGTTTGCGCGATGGTCTGTCCACTTGAAAGTTAAAACCCGACGAGAAACACGTCATAATGATTGCGATGACTACGAGTTCAGAAGACAGATGTGTATCGTTACGCTGCACGGTCGACAGACGGATGACGGAACGAAATTGTATATTCTATATAAAATGTAAAGGAAAAAAAAAATCTGTGGAAAAAAACTCGTATGAACACTGGCCGGGGACGACACTGGACTGAGACAGGATAATGTAAGTGATCCATTCAAATTTGGTTTTGCCCCAACTGCCATCCACTTGTTGTTAGGCAAATCGAAAATCCGGATTTCGAGTTTATTTATTTATATTTCTGAATTATCAATAATTTATCTATTATCGAATTCAAATAGAGACCGATATTGCCGTATTGTCATTAGAATTTATACTATATATATATATATTCGAAAATGTTAAACTTATTATTAATTAAAAATATCAATAGAAATATGCATTTTCCCTAATGAAAAGATAAAATATGCAATTAAAATCTGCGAGTAAAATAAACTTATAAGAACGTTATAAATACCGACACATATGCTATATATTCATGAGATTTTTACAGAAAATTTGGCACGGATCTGCACCACTGGAAATAAATGTCTAGCTCCTCCTCCGGATACTGGTAAATTCGTGTAAATACGATGGAGGAGAATTATAGAAACATAGCGAACGGCCAGAATTATTATGATACGCTGAAGAAAATTTCATTTTTTTTTTTTTTTATTAAGAAATTACTTTTATATTAATACGCGAAACAAGACGTGGTTCGTTTAGTATGCAACCGACGTAAAACTAAGTGGATTAGTACGTTACCTACACGAAATTCGATATCGTTTATGCTGTATATTGGAGACGCGAGGTTTTTTTTTTATTGATGAAGCAACTATAAGTATAAAGCACTCATCCCATCCCAGTAGTTGCTCTCGATTTTATAATTTTTTTTATCTGACGTACTGAATTATAAAAAATGTACTACATATACACGTAAATATTAAATATATATTTTGTTACTTAAAAAATTTAATCTTAGAAAAAAAAATTATTTAAAAGTGAACTTTTTCTTAATACATCGAATGTCATAACAAATTTATCAATCACTCTGATACGACCAAATAGGCATTATACCTCTTTTTAAGTATATATATATATATATATTAGCTATATAGACTTGATTTATATATTATATATATATAATGCCTATGAATTATGCGATTATTATTTGTTAATCGAATTAAGGCAATATATATGAAATACGGTATCATCGCATAACCCCACCCATCCCATCTATCAAATTTTGATCATGAAGCATCTGCTTAGGAGAAAACTACTTGGCGTCGCTACTTAAGCTATATGCGTATTAAAAATGACTATTTATTTATTGCATACATCATTCAATAACAAAATTACTTTTCAATCACATTATAAATATCTTACATTATTCATTACTCTAATGATTGTTTGGTTTTGTGTCACACCAAAAAAAAAAAACGCGTTAAACGGTCATAGGTGTTCCGTTTGTTCATTGGTTTCCGCAAACTGTATAATACGTACGTCGTACATATATAACGTGTATTGCATTTGTGCCTTAAAATTTATATACATTCGAGTTTTGACCAGAACCGTAGCAACTGAATATTGCGCCCGGGGCAAAACTTAAAACTGCGCCCTTTTAGTTTCAACATAGAATTATTAGAGTATTAATTTGATAAAGATTTGTTTTAATTCGAATAAATTATCGTTGAAAATAATCAGAAATAATAATATTATATTATTATGTTTTTATATTGTTATTATATTAATTTTTAATTTCTTAAATTTTGCGCCCGGGGCGCAGGCACTTTTCACTCTCCCCCAGCTATACGGCTCTGGTTTTGATCGTACCTACGTCTATAATAATATTAAAACAGACAATATTGTCATTTAGATGTTTAAAACGATAAAGAAGTCCCGTACGCGTGCAGTAATATAAGGCTGGGTAAGTCAATAAAAAAAAATTAACTCTTTACCCTTAAGTAAATTAATTTAGAATAATAATTATTGTAATCGAGTTGAAACGCTATTAAAGCTTATACTGGGTATAGAAAAAAATGTGCGTGTCTGATAAATACTCAGCGAGGACACGAGAAGTTAGGAATTTGTTGTAAAATATCTATTTGTGATATTATCCAACACGATATAATTTTATCTACCTATATATCAATAGAGTAGATCGTACGTCAAAAAAAAACAACGAAAATATTTATAACTGCACGTTTTTACTAAAAATAATAATAATTATTATTTTAATAAAATTTAATTACGAGCCCCACTATGACCCTCTTCACCTTTTTACGCTGTTCATGACGGTTTTTAAATTATCCGCAAGTATTAAATATTATATTGTTCGAATAATTATGAGGAAAACGTTTACGATTTTTTTTATTCCGCAAAGCGTTAATAAATAATTTTTAGACCTACGTGATGTTATATATTTCTATATCCGTGTAGAGGAAATGTCCTGTCCTAAACGTACATTGTATTTTGAATTCCACGCCTGAATACTTAAATCCCGTTCTGTCACGACCAGAGAATATAGAAAAAAAGAGTCTGAATGACCGCAAAAAAAAAAGAAGCATTCGTATGGTCTTTCTAAAATTTATAATAACAAACAGTCACAAAACGGACGTTGATTTGTTCCTTTTTATATTTTATTTCGATAGTTTTTCGAGTTATTAAAGACACGCATAATAACAATCACTAGTGCGGCGGAATTTATCGTTAAAATCACTATCGATTTTGTATTATAATGTTTTATTTTTCTACGGCAATATCGACATGTCCGACAGCCTCATCATAGAAATCTACGGATTATTTCTGTTAGAAAATTTTCTAAATTTCGACGTGAATCGATTTCTCACGTCCTAAAACGATAGATATTTTTATTAATCCGTTATGATGACGAAATCATATAATAGAGAACCGTTTTCGAAATTCCCTCACTTATATCTAGAAAAAAATTAATTGAGTTTAGTCGAATGCCATAGAAAAAAAAAACCGAATCGTAATATTACTTCTAACTAATATATAAATAAAACGTGTATTTTATGTATGTTTCCGCGTGGTAACACACTTAAAAAGAAACCGTTTTCGTTAGATTTCGCAAAATAAATGAATTTTCCGAGAGTCGTTTTTTTCTCGTTAGCTTTTTCTCATTCAATATAACAACCGTTTCACCGCATCCTCACTGCAGCCGTTTTGAAAACGGAATATACGTACGAATATAGACGTTATATAATTATTGTTGTTCGCTGTATGATAAGATGGAATAATAAAAATTTTTTTTTAAACATTTTAATAATAGCGAAACGATTTGCTGAACGCAACGACTCCTTCAGTATAATTATATAATATCGCATAACGGAAGCGTTACGCGGTGAAAGAAAAGAGTTTTATTTCGATGAGAAATAGAGGGGAAAAAAAAATCTAAAAGCGTATTTCTTCATTATTGAAAATCGATCTCAGATAAACATAAATTTTTTTTTTTTGAAAATTTTACATCGAGTACAAGTGCGCGTGAAGTAAAAAAAACACTCTTTCCCCGAATGACTGATGGCGGCCGTATACACACTTTCCTCTATACAAAATAACAACCGCAGGTTTTTTACGGTAACGGTGGCAGGTGACCGCGCGCGCGCGCGGTTATGGAAATTTATCGAAAGCGCAAATTGATGATGGAGTCGATGATAAACGATTTCGAACAGGACGACGTGGTTATTCGTTATTATTTTTTTTTTTACACTCATCCGAAGATTTCACTATTGTATCTGAGAAAAATCCGAAGGATATACGATATAATAATTAAAATCACAAGATTCGAAAATTTTATGTCACCGCGACGAAACGAGTATCCGAAGGAATACGTACATACAGTGCGGGTCAAACCATTTGAATGAGACGGAAAAGAGCCGAAATCTCGAATTTATTTATTTAAAAAAAAAAAAAAAGTCCAAACGATTTAGTGTAATATATCGTCGACGGGAAATTGGAGATTTTTTATTTTTTCTCGAGGATTTCGGATGTCGGTTTCTAGCGTTTCGTTAAGGCGCAATACAATATATATTGACAACTGTTCGGTAGGGGATTTTGATGATTTATTTATTTTAGCGACGCGTTAAAGGGTATGTTAGGCATAACCGTCGTGGAACCGTATAATGTCGAGTTTAGAATTCGTTTTATTAATATTTCAATAAGTACAATGGTAGAAAAGTATTCGGGGAAAAAAATTAGAGTTACATCGTATAAAACATAATAACGAGGGATCGGACTAAAAATGTTTAAATACGTCATTTTAGATACATCTGAAAAACTATGATAAATCTTGATTGTCGTGAATTTTTTTTTGAACACATTTCTATAGATAATTATATATACATATGTCAATTATAGTAAACAACAAAAGATTTTTTATTATTTTTTTACAAACATAAGTTTTTTTTTTATGTAGAAAGAGTGTTGAAACTTGACTTGCGTTACGCGTTTCGGTAGCAAATTATATCTATGTAGTTGGTACTTTATTTATTTTTCCCAGTATTTTCAAGAGTAATTTAAAAAAAAAAATGGTAAAAGTTTCAATATATTCGTTCTAAAAATGTAACAGTTACAAGGTTCGACATAAGTGATATTTTTGCGACATTTATTATATTCACATCGATTATTATTGTTAAATGAAATCGAATACAACGATATACCGTTGCTTTTAAATACGAAATATTAATAATGATTTTTCTTATACGCTATTTGTACATTTTTTTTTCTCCACTTGTTTGCCATAAAAGTATTTTCCACGATGTTGTGACGAGTGAAAAATCACCGAATTATGCGTTAAATACTGCAGCAGGGTGCGCACAGAAAAAACGGATGGATTTGAAACAGCAAAAAGAACTCGACAAATTGATCAAATTTTTATTGTATTTACAAGTATCTGTATCAAGTATCAAGCGAGGTATTCTGATTGTCGGAAACCGTCGTGTGCCGACTGCCGCCGACAGCAACAGCCAATGACAGAGCAGCTAATAGCCTGGGGGATCGTTCCGGCGTTCATTCGGCGTGCGCTTTCCGGTATAATCTTGAACTGAATAGAGTATTGAGTATACTTAAACACTGGTCACGAGTCCATCTTTCTACCTTCATCTTTACGACTATGAGTAATGGCTGATCATCCAAATCCATACGATTTTTACAAACGCACCCCGTAAAATATGCCGCATGAAAACACTAGAAAATATCGAAATACGTAAAATTTTGTATGTCGAAAAAGAATGTAGAATTTTAATTAGAAAAAAAAAATTCGGAAAATACATAGAAACGTATCCGATTTCTAATAATACAAAAATTAATGTACTTACCCGATATTAACGCGACAGTGAGAAGACAAAAATTACGAAATTATTGACAAACGTCAACGCGATCCCCCCTCCCCTTAAAGTGTTGGCGAATGCGTGAGGTACAGAGTGTTTTTCACTATTAATCGCATCGTATTTGTATACTGTCGTATTTTATACACGTTCGGTGGTGCGCGGCAAAACGACATCGGGAATTATACCGTTGTCGGAGAAAACTGACAGGGACTGATTTGTATACGGTGTGGAGGTAAAAACGACTGGCGAAGATTTTTTTTTGTTGTATTTATTGTCAGTCTCGTACATATACAGTGCTTGAGTATATATAGTCTTTTACGAATTTACATACACACACACACACACACGGGACGAAACGGTTTTATGCGGATAGCTCGACGGGTTTGGCAGCATCTATAGCTCCGCACCATCTGCATTTATACACCCCGCGCTCACAGGCACCATGGAGTTTACGGATTCAGCTTACTCATGAGCAAAATCAGTCCTTCCCTCCTCCCCGCTAAATTAAAAATACAATAATTGTTCATTAATGATCTCGCGTTACTACGTATAAAGTCCGCTTAACGAGCCTTTGTCGCTCGGTAAATTGTTGTTAAATAGTGAACTTAAAAATTTTTTTTTTTTAATATGTGAAATCACCGTTACAAAGACCATTTTGTAACGCTTTCAAATCTGTTTTTAGAATTTACATAGGAACGCTTGTTCGATCGTACTGATGGAACTCGTAAAAAGAAGTTAAAACGCACAGCGAGGTATTTTAACCGTTTAATAAGGGGTTTTGTGTAGGCAATTCCGTATAGTTTTTAGGAACAATAAAACACATCTCGTTTTTATATTCTGTCTGTATAAACTAAGAACTTAAGATCCGTATAAACTGAAGAAAACGAACAAAAACAAAAAAACCTAAGACATTTTTACGAATATTTCACATAGAGCGCAAATGATGATGGTAGGTTAGATGATGACGGTACCGTGTAAACAGTTGTTTTAAAGTTTTAATTTTATATGAGTTAATATTAAATGTTGTATGGTTCGTATAACGGAACGAGAAATGGTGAATACAGCAGATTCAGATATCTTGGCCAGATCTGTGGAAAATTCTTTACACGTCTGTGGGCATCATAACTATACACTGGTGTCGTACACAATGCCATCGTAATTTATCAATATGACGGCGGTAATCGGTTTACGCCCGCGCGCACACGAATTCGAAGTTCCCAAACGATTTTGATATTAAAAAAAACAGGAAAAAAGGTGGAAAATCTCAACACGCGCGGCCCACGCGATACATTTATTGTATCGTAAAATACGTGCCGTTATTGAAAAAATAATAACGGTGACGATAAAACGAACGCGGTCCTCTTTCGTCTCCAGCTTCTTTTTGGCTCGTGTTTTTAGACAACATGTTTTTTAAAGATTTCCTACAAATGTTAAGTAAAAAGAACCATATATTACAGTGATATTTTCGAGTTTTCGGTCGATACACAATTTCGCTCGTTGCGTGCGATGCGAGTGAAAATTAAAAATCTCTTCGAGATCGAAAAGCATCTCTAAATATAACACGAATGCGCGCATGAAATCAGCTGTACTGTTAACGTATTCAAACTTAGTTCAAAATCGGTGGGTGCTCCAAAGAAGAAAAAAAACTTTAAATAAAACACTTGATTTTACATGGCCGATTGCTATTGTTCTATGATACACGGAATGCGTACCTATATCAATCAAAACATTATCTATATGTATTTCGTAAGATATGAAAGTCATGGAGGATACGACGGGATATAATTTTCTCTACGATATCGATACGTATCATGTTTTATTGGGTTTGTTCCGGCACGGAATTCGGGACTATAGTTGCGCGGATTAATCAACGATTGGTTTACTGCACATGCGTTGTCTTAGACTGACCGTGGACTCGAAACTCTGTCGGAACGCATTTCGGATCGTCCGTACGATTGTAGGACAGATTAGAGATTAAACGAAATTCGTTTTAATTTGATTCATTTAATGAATCCCAAGTGTTTTGTAACAAAACTTCTACTATGCCTTGTATATCGACGGAGTGTGTTGTTGTTAATTGCAGAGCTAAAAACGTTTTGTGTGTTTTAGGCACGGTACAGCCCGTAAACGAATGCTTGTATATAAATACGGTATTTGTTTAATTACGACAATTAAAAGAAATTACGTTGAATACGCGAAACAGTATATTATTTTCAGAAACGTTTAAGTAAAACTTCAAACGCGAACAATTGACCGTAAGAAATATTACTCGTGACATAATAATTAATATAACAGCGTCTCCTGACTACTTGCAGTCCCCGGTCCGAATCCGCGGATCGTTTTTACTGTCAGAAACTATAATCCCAAAACTGGTATAACGCGACGTCCGTCGTCTTCGACAGTTTTCACCGCGCGTCGAAAGTCGAAACGCGTTATTGACATTCGACATCGTCACAGGACACGGAACGACGCGCTTTATAATAACCCGACGTTAGCACCGAAAATCGATTAACACAGGTCTGCGACCAAAAAACTGCGTAGGATTTTTTTACTGTTTCTTATACATTTTTACTCACTAAAACCGGAAAAAATAGTAAAAATATTCCATCACATCAATTTTATTTGCAAAACTCATTTTTTTATTCTATTTTAGATTTAAATTTAAGAGTTAATCTAAATAATGGAAGAGGAAGGTAATGTGTGTTTAGCGGCGTTAAGAGCAGAGGCAATCGTGTTTCAACAGGTTTACTTTATTTGTATTGAATGGTAAGGAATCTTACTAGCTTGATCGAGCATATGTTTACAAGCCTTTGCATGTCACAACATGCTAAATAAATTTTGCGTCTTGATTGATGTATTCGCCTTTTACAAGTAGTTTACATTCTGCATTCATCCAGAAATGACCATACTTATTTTTTTGCTTTGGACTATGGCTCCTAGGGGTTGTATTATTTCTCCGGACAACTTTTGTTTTATTTGTGGTGAATATACAATGAAAAGTCAACAAAGAAACACAACTGATTTTGTAAAAAAAGTGTATTTTTCTTATTTCAAATTGAAGCTTGGAAATCAAGACAAATCTTGGGCTCCTCACAAAGTATGCAAAAGGTGCGAGGAAGATCTTCGTTTGTGGTTTAAGGGTAAGAAAAACTCATTTCGTTTTGGCATTCCTATGATATGGCGTGAACGGCAAAATCAATACGACTGACTGTTATTTCTGTTCGGTTGATAAAAATAATTATTTTTTACGTAATGAAGTTGGTAACGAAAATAGGAAAACAGAAACGGAACGCATATGTCCGTAGGGGGTCCGTCCATATATTTACACGGTAATATAGGTACGAGGAGAATTGTACGGGAATGCTCGTTCAGTGCCCCGGGGGAGGTCGGTCCCGGGGCCGGTACGCTTCGCGGTCGCGAGCAGCGGGACGAAAATAAAATAAAATAGAATCGGACGAACCCGTGAATCGAATAAGACGCGTGAAAAATCGTTTTCGATCGAGTTTACACACACACACACACACACACACGTTTTGCAAAGTCGATATAATATGTGATGTGTACGTGTGTGTGTGTGTGTGTGTCTATAAATTCTATTCTCCGAGCGCACACGGGGAGAGAATTTTTTACGACCTCACGTTGGCCACCGCCACAGGTTTAACAATACCGCGTTCCAGACCGCTTGTGTTTATTTAACCTCCCTGCTGCCGCGCGCTGTTGTAATACGCGTTATAATATTGTACCGTATTATATATTGTCCGACAGACGGGCGCGCGCGCGGATGATATATCATATTGTACACGTATATATACACCGCCGTATATTGCGTGCATTTACCTTACCGCGAGTTCCGCGCCCGCGTTGAAAACGAAAAGCTCGGCGGCGCTCCGTCGCCCGGTCCACCTGCGCGCGATCGACCGACACACGACCAGATTAATAATAATAATAATATTTTTTTTATTTTAGATTCCGAGCGGAGGAGCAATGACGTTTATTATTATTTAAACGTGCGCTGTTATACGAGTATATTATCCAAGGTCAAGTAATATAATACGTACACTCATTTTTATGTGTACAGTAGAATCCAGGAACGTATTTAGAATTTTGCGCTCCCCCCCCCGGGAGCAATTTTTTAATTCCGCCCATTTTATGTGGTCGAAGAGGGTAATAATACGCATTATAAAAATAATATTATTCATATTGAATATCCTAATAATACATGAACACATATCACACACAGGGCCGTAATTACGGGGGGGGGATGAACGTCCCCCCCATGGACTTCCTTTTTTACATAACATATATTATTTAATGTACAAAAAATATAAGAAATTATAATAATTAAAAATTGTTACTAACGAAAATTGGTTTGTATCAATCGTAATTCATAATGTTCCTCAGTTTATTGACTCCAGTAACTACCTACCAACTGGTGTGGTGCGGTTAGTTTAGGTCACCGAAAAGTTTATTCGTATTCAGGCGTTGAAGTAAAAACGGATGAAGTATATTAGCTAAAAAACATTATTATAAAATACGTCGTTTTTAACGAAGAAAATATAATAAAAGTATAAAATACCGAGTATCGATCACTTTAACTTTGATATTAATGTTGGAATGGTTGTTACAGTTATTATAGGTTATTCAATACTAAATTGTATATCCCCTCCTTTATAACATTCGTAATTACGCCACTGATGGCACATATTACGAAGTTAAGTGAAATAAACGTATTACGTACAATTAACATTAGTGACTACGCCAGCTGCGGGTTGCATTCCGCTTAATGTCGTAATTGTTATCAAGAAATCCCGTGTTCGTATAAAGATCTCCCAGAGAGAGAGAGTGAGCTTCCTACAGTAAACATCGTTCCTCCACTATAAATTTCACCCAAAACTCGACAATATTGAATACCTATATGAAGAAAAAAAACATTTTGCTTAAATATTAATCATAATTATTTAAACTGTATCCGAACACAAAAAAGAAGTTCACACAAATTTACCGCCCCCAAAGTTCCACCAGGAGAGGCAATGGCTCATCCTGGCCCCCCTCCCATAAATACCCGGGCCTGGTAGAACCTCGATAGTCGCGAAATTCAAGGCAAATGCAATTTTTTTTGGACTTGTCGAGGTTTTCGACTTACTGTACGGGTTTGGAGTTATCGAGGTTTTAGGAAAAAAAGAGAAATTCGACTTAGTGCGAGCTTTTAAAATGTATTATCGTTTTGTTTACTATTACATATGAATTATTACAGTGTGTATTATTACTATTATTATTGTTAAAAATACCATAACAAAATGTGTATAATAGTGTTACGAATTTGCGAGAAATAATTTGATATCTTACTTTGAGTTTGGTTCGTGTACATGCTATTATTATCAATAGTATTTTCTAACTGCACATTTAGAGCTGAGTACTAACTTTTATTTATCGTCCAAGCATTACTAGATTGTTCGGTATACGCCAACAACAAGTTATCGTCATTATCCGTCTATATTCGGAACACGGGATGTTCGGGTTATCTATAGTTTTTCTTTCGAGTAATCGAGGAGGTTTCCGCAAGGGAACGTCATTTATTTCGACTTATCGAGGTTCCACTCTATTATATTATTACATACATTATTAGTATTAGTATTATTATTACATTATACATTATTATTTATTATCATATTGTGCAGTAAGTCACGCTTTTCTTTTTTTTTAGTCTCGAGTTCGTTGCAATAATTTTTTTTATTTAAAAACACTTAAATTTATTATACAGCTCGAAGATTATAGGTGCATTGAGATAACACGATGAACGTTTAACTAAGAAGCCAGCAGAATTAATAAACTTTAACGGTGATCTTATTACTAGGAGGAGATATATCAATTAAGGATACTATAATGTGCGTTAGAGAGACGGTGTCGCGTTACGGGGAAATCGGAATAATTGAGAACGTGGAATAACGAGAGAAGGACATTCACACGTAATGATGTATATATATATATATATATATATATCGTGGCTTCATCGTCATGGCGTGTATAAAAATGGGAATGATTTAAGTAGAGGTGCAAATGCATGCGCTGGAAGCAGATATAATCTAATCCTAAAAAAACTGTATAATTCGGGACCGGGAAAGAGAGGAAGATTATGTAACCAAGGACGAGATGGAATTACGGGCGTTAGAACAGGAAGCGAAATCGAATGTTAATAATGACCACTTGTTTTGCCAAGCTTGTTTGCAATATATTTTTTTTTTATTAGCGGAAAACGGATTTTTAAGTGAAGGAGGTCTTACTATATACTGCGTTTCGTTGACACGGCTAGAAGATCGTCCGTCTCGTTGCCAAGAATGCCTGCGCGGACCCATAAAAACTCAACTGGAAAACCGTGCGGTACACAAGTGGAAAAGACGAGATTTTATACGAAGGACAAGAGGAGAAGTAGGTAACTGCTGTAAGTTAGAAATACATTATTTTCGTAATTTCTTTTCAAAAATAATGTATTTATTGTATAAGCAATTGTTGTTATATTGTAGCTATAATGGAAAAATTGGAAGCTTTTTAGCTGACTACTATTTGGGCCTACAAATCGGTGAGTCAAGGGCACACTGTTCATTATATCGACCGCTAAGTAATGTTTTAGGGTTTTTGGGGGTTTTGGTGGCTGTACCTGTGAAAAAGTGGTCGCGGGTACAAACGCATCGAATAAAAAAAAAAAGATGCTTCGAAAGTTAAGTCTGCATGTGATTTCATGCGTCCGTTTCTTAATATATAAAATATTTTCGATAAGTTATTGTCTTATTGTTACAAAAATATAAGCGTTTTGACAGTTCCATTTTATAACGATCTAAGGCATTTTGGCGTCGCCGTTTGGCTTAAACCATTTTGGCATGAGCCCGTTTTGGCGTAAATCCATCTTGGCGTATACATAAAAAAACATCAATTTTTACGCGATATAAATTACAATAATAATATATATATATATACGAGTACATATCGTGAAATAAACATAAAAATTCTAAAAAAGTTATATATATATTCTGTTTATTTAGTTTAAACGTTTGTACTTTAGCGTATGAAAAATAATAATAATCGACGATTATTTTATGTAAACGGTGTTTTATTGTTTTCTTTACATTAATGGTAACTAAAACAAATGTGAAATTTGTGTGTATATTTCGTAAAAGACATAATTATATGTTATGCCGTATAATATTGCAATAACCGTTACGATAAAACAATTTTCGAGATTCCGATGCAAAAATCTGTATATGCTAATGTAGAGTTCATACATTTTTATGTCGTTTGTAGCGAATACGAAGAAATATAGATACATAATGAGTAATATCCTTTTATTTTATGCTCGCAGTATGCTGTTTATTATATTTTATTAAAAATTTATATTCGTTTACCTCATAAATATTAATCGAGAAATTCGTTCTTCTTAAATAAACATCAAAATTAAGGAGATAGGAAACGGTGTTATTATTATTATTATTTTTGTTAACACCATTCCGAATCTTTACAATTGAACCAAGTTTAATTCTGAAAAAAATTCGAATTAATACTATCGACTTTTCTAGGTTATTGTGGATATCGATTTTGATCATTTAATTAGAATTTAATTTCGATATTTTTAAGCATTTGTTCCGGGGTACAATACAGCGAGCCGCCGGTGTTGTGGATATCGGCTTAAGTGCGAGCAACTAATTGACAGACATTTTGCTGATGTATTATTATTATTACTTTGAATTTGAAAACAATCATAAATACGACGATTTATCGTAGAAAAAACGGTTCTGAGCTATACGCTATAATAGTTTATTATAATTTACGAATATTGTTATAAATATTTCTACGGTATAGTATTACGTTTCGAGCACTTAAAAATACAAAATTTCTCTGTCTTTTTAAAACGAATTTGTTGTCAATTTTACGAGAGGGAAAGGAAGGTTTGCAATCTTTTGGTTGCTTTACCTTACGCTGATGGAAGTTACTGGGAAAATCGAAAAACATGTCAAATAAAGTTTAAATTAGACACGATTTTCTTAAACACACGTCAAGAATATCCGAGCACTCTCTCTCTCTCTCTACACGGAAAAGTATTCGCAGACGGAAAACAAAACAGTCATTATTGTAAAAACAGTATATATTTTCTTCACGAGCTATATTTTTCATCCTAATTTTTTTTTTTTGCTATTCCCGCGATATACTCGTATTATATACAGCTCAAAACAATTCCCGAATTAATTTAGTTAATAACCGCGTGATGTTTGTCGTTATTATCAGTTATTATTATTTTTCTGGAGAATTACATACACGCCGTCCGGGATACGTTTCGCTTATGATTTTCCATTGGATTCTTGCAGTACAACGGCTGAAAAGAAGGAAAAGATGAGGAGAACAAAAAGAACCGACTCGAAACCCGCCCGAGGGAATTTAATCGAAACACTATACAGCAGCTACTACGCGGCAACGAAGACACAAAAGAAAAACTGATTAAACATTTGGACGAGTGATAAGACAGTGTTTGAAAACGTTAATGAGTACCGCCATTATCATCAGAGTACGGTGACGTTAACAATGGCTTTGATCTCGTGTAAAGTATTATTTTCGCAAAACAATTTATTACAATATATGCGTATAGTATACACATATACAAAGTAACCGTTAAAATATTTCCAGCCGAATGACGACGATTTTGCGCTGTTATTTTTGACTATAACAATATTATTTATCGCTATATAATGTCACATTATAAAAAAAAAAGTAGCGAGCTACGAGTGCTGTGAATATATGGACTCAGGTGAGTTACATGGACAGAGATTCCAGCGTTTTATTAAACATTTTTCAATTTGAAAGCAATGATAACGACATGAATTCGAATAACATATTTTCCAAACGACGCTGTATTATACAGTAGTAGTTAATGAATAAAAATGGATACGAGAAATATTTTAAAAATATAAGTCTAATCTTGTACTCAATTTAAAGTTCTTAAGTAATACGGAATTCGTCCAAAAGAAATATACATCGACAGCGTATCAACACTAAGTGCCTACAAAAAAAAAAAAAAAAAAGGTTGACAAACAAAACTAAAAAAATGTCCATACATCATTGCAAAACCAATATTTCGTTTCACTCATAATATAATCTATTACGTATGTTTTCCAAAAATAAATTCGAAGGCGTACGTTGGAATATAACGAAAATAAAACGTATACTTACCGAGATGATCGAGCTATAAGAGGGGAAGGAAATTTGTCGAGTGATAAAATATGTGAAAAAAAAATCTGTCATTTCGAAAATGATATCGGCGTGTTGACAAATAAAATACAAATACCAATCGTTTTTACCCAAATACATATATATTATGACGATTTTTGTCTTTCATCTTGCAGTGTATAGATTTCGAATAAAATAAAATCAACTGCATAAATATGAATCTTTTTTAGATACGATAAATCGTCAAAACCAATCCTCGCGGGTTATTGTTGACTCTCATTAAAGAACCATTAAATTTGGTGAATTGTCGCCATCACTCATTTCTTACATTGGGTCGGTAAAATAATGATACGGATAGATTTCGATTGGACGAAAAAGCGCGAACAGCAGAGCACGTGTTTTACAAATAGTTTTCGAAAAAAAAAACGAGTAATAATACTATCATTTATAATAATACTATATTATTATTATTATTATTATTATTATTATTATTATATTATATAATAATAATGACAAACTGACGACGCCACTGTGCCTCTCGATCCAAACGCAGCGCGCGGCTATAGTGGAATTGCATATGCAGTGCGCCGTACCGCGCCGTAAAATAGTTAACAGCGAAGTCTGCGAGAAAATAAAAATATCAGATAATTTTAAACACTAAGAGTGTTTGGGAAGAAAAAAAAATTCAAAGTCGGTATAAATATAACGTAATCAAATCCGTTTTGAAATTTCTATATTATCTCGGGTAATATTCCAGTGTTATTATGACTTTTTTTTTCGAAAGTAATAATTTTTGTAAAATTTATAACTATCATGTATATAAATATCATGTGCACTGAAGTGTATTCCGAATACGCGTGTTTTTCTCTCCCATGTAAACCGTTAAATTATTTATTCCAAATGGCGAATACGTTTAAGAAGTATTTTGCTATCGAGACAGATATCAACGTTATAAATTATGTGCACGTGGATGTCATAGCCTGCACCGATAACATGGTAACGAAAAACCTAAACCGGCAATTTTCCATCTTAAACGAGTTAAGCCAAAATCGATTTAGGAAACGAAACGAATGTAATATATATAAATATATTGGTATTGACGATCGTTTATCAAACGCGCGAGTGTTCGATATGCGTTTAGAATATCAGAAAATATTTCGCAATGAAAAATTAATCGATTTAATATCCATTACTAAAGGCGTAACACACCCTTAACAAAAAAAAAAAGAAACGAATTCGTTTCCTCATGTCGGTTATTCGTAAACTCGTGGTCACGCATTAAAGTTTATATTTTTCGATTTCGAGACAACGTGAAAAACAAAAACCGCCCATGACAAACTCAACAGTCACGCGCATAAAGACGGAAATACGCGTTCTTCCTCCCCGAAATAGGTCCCGGTAAGACTACGTGCGCATAACTTAAAAAGTTTAAATCTCATTATTTTGGGAATAGATATATTTTTATCAAAATCGATTTGTTATGCGAAATTAAAAAAGAAGAACAACGTGCATGGAACGTAAACGAAATAACAATAAAACCGGAAAAAAAAGTAATCACTAGATAACGCTACGACACATTATTATGGGCGTGGCTGCGACACTACACGAGGGCGTGGCTACGTTATCACGTAGAGGGGAGACAGGAAAACGTCTATAAATAGGGGTCCGCACCAGCGAAACGCTCAGTGTAGTCGCGGCGGTCAGCTGCGAATGACTGCGCGCGCACACACACACACACACACACACACACACACACACACACACACCACACACACACACACACACACACACACACACACACACACACACACACACACACACACACACACACACACACACACACACACACACACACACACACACACACACACACACACACACACACACACACACACACACACACACACACACACACACACACACACACACACACACACACACACACACACACACACACACACACACACACACACACACACACACACACACACACACACACACACACACACACACACACACACACACACACACACACACACACACACACACACACACACACACACACACACACACACACACACACACACACACACACACACACACACACACACACACACACACACACACACACACACACACACACACACACACACACACACACACACACACACACACACACACACACACACACACACACACACACACACACACACACACACACACACACACACACACACACACACACACACACACACACACACACACACACACACACACACACACACACACACACACACACACACACACACACACACACACACACACACACACACACACACACACACACACCCGCGCGCGCGCGTGTGGTGTTGGTCACGGCGGCGGGACGCAAACAACGTAGTTCGAACGTAGTTGCTCGAACTACATTGTTCGCGGCCGACCGCCGTGACTACACTGAGCGGTCCGACGATTTCGGACCGCTATTTATAAGAGTCTTTCTACTACCCCCTCCATGATGTGCCGTAGCGCTATTTGGTGACTACTTTCTCTTCCCGTTTTATTACGATCGGCTGACGCGATGTGAAAAAACTACTTGTGTGAAATTATTTTTTGCTGAATTTCTTTTCGAAATTGAAAATGTTTACGACGAAATTATATAAATATTGTTTAATTGATGTTTATTTTTCTTGTACACATTTTTCGCGTGAAAATAGTATTCCAATTTTTACAAGTATTTTTTGGTAGAAAATGTTCCACGACGAGTAATAACCAAGAAGAAAGATCTATTAATGTACCGAAACGAAATGAAGGCGTAGAATAAGGGAGAACAACGTGCTTGGAACTTAAACGAAACAGCAATGAAATAGAAAAAGTAAGTACTCACCAGATAGTGCTACGACACATCAAAGAAGGGCGTGGCAGAAAGGCGCATACAAATAGCGGTACTGCGTCGTTCACACACACCCGCGCGCGGTGTTGTCACGGCGGCGGGACGGAAATAACGTAGTTCGAATGTAGTTGCTCGAACTACATTGTTCGCGGCCGACCGCCGTGACTACACTGAGCGGTCAGACGGTTTCGGACCGCTATTTATAAGAGTCTTTCTGCTACCCCCTCCATGTTGTATCGTAGCGCTATTTGGTGACTACTTTCTCTTCCCGTTTTATTACGATCGGCTGACGCGCTGTGAAAAAACTACTTGTGTATTAGGCCCGCGTCACACTACAGCGGTTGCACCGCGCAGCGCAACCGTTAAACAAAAACACATATATGTTTATGAACCACGTCACACACGAGCGTTTCCATTGCGTTCTACCGCTCACTACCGCTCGGTACCGGAACGTGTCGCGGTTTGACAACAGCGCCGCGCGGTTATTTTTAACCGCTCGAAACGAAAACCCATGGTTTATAATCATACGTATCACACTACAGCAGTGGTAACGCGCGTTTTACGTAAACAAATGTAAAAATGAACGTATTCGACACAGACGTTTTCATCTCCGAGATAGTTTTTGTAATCCATCCTACACAGCATTTTCATACAATTAAATACCAACACTTGCTAATGTAGGTTATTTATAAAAATATTATGAAAATCGTACTTACTTGTAATACTTTTCAAAAATAAATATAATATATTATATTAATAATAAAAATATAATTGTTAAATAAAGAACACAAGTGGACAACGAAAAATGTGCAAACAAAACTTACGTTTTCCCTCGTTTATGGCGCCAATTTACCGCGCGCCGCGCGGTCAACCGCTGTAGTGTGACACGTCTCTTATCGCGCGGTAAATTTAACGAGATAATACCGCGCGGTGCTACCGCTGTAGTGTGGCGCGGGCCTTACGGGCGGCTGACGCGCCATGTCAGTATATACTATATCCGGGTGTTAAATTTGACGCTGACCGAACGATCGATCGTACGTGCGTATGCAATCTTTATTATTTATTAATTTTATTATTGTAATAATATTATTTCGCGTATTTGATTGAACGTACGGATTCTTTTTTGCTCGTTGTACACTCGTTAACACGTTTACTATTTATTTAGCGTTTACTCACTTTTACACGTTAACTCGTTTACACTGTACACGACCGACCGTAACTGGTAATATTTATATACTTACGCGTTAACGTGTTGATTATAAAAACATTTCCGAAATTGTACACTTAAGTGTACAGTATTTTCTATTAAAATATAGACACAATTTCAAAATTGACTCTTCCGTTCCTAAAAAAAAAAAATAGAAATAAAATAAAACGTTTATATTTATTACGCAAAACATAAACTAACGACGCGTATACACGTGTATATTACTGCAAGTCACGCAATAATAATTATAAAATATAGACTTTATTATATTTATATAGTTTACTGCGGTTTTTATTTCCCCAGCGAATAAGTGCGAAATATTTATGGTAGTGTTCTGTCCGTTACGATACGATACGGTGTTTTATTATATTTAATGGGCTGTCGTCCGCTAAAAAAATGTTTAAACATATATGTATTAACAAAAAAAAACTCCCATCCTCACCCCTTTTGTGCGGAACAAATACCAAACCCGGTCACACTTTTTATCCAACCGAAACGATTTGCAAAAAAAAAAAAAATACTTAACTATTACTTGTACGAATATATTTCGTCGAAACTATAATACACGTGTATATACTGTTCGTATGATGAAACGTATAGAGTACATTTTCATACATGTATATTTAAAATATGTACGTCAAGTGCCTAGTATTGTGAAATATGCACACTCGGAGATTGATTTAAAAGTATATGTTTGTTTGACGAAAAAATCGAAAAAATTTTATGAATAAATTCACTTTTCGCCGCGACCGTAAGTGCAGCGTGTCGTTATTATTAGTCCCAAGAGAAAGGTTTTAACAAAAAAAAAAAATTAAATAATTATTATTTTTTATTTACAGAGCCTTCTCCTCGGAGCTCTGAGCTCTGTTCTATTCAATTAACGGATAACATTTTTTTTTTTTTTTTTTTGAAAACAACGAATTTTTAAACAAAATTTTGGTATTAGACATTTTTTTTAGATTTTTTTAAAAAACAGAATCATAGAATATTGCTATAGTTCCGATTTTGAAAATCAATTACTTAAATAAAATGTATTTTCAAAAAAAAAAAAAAAAATTAAGTACAATAATTATAGCGCAAGAGTTCTATTATATATTATTATAGTAAACTTAAACATGTTGAATTAGAACAAAAGTTATTGCATTTGTTTTGCATATCCGCGTGGGACCCATACTTATCCGACAACTTACAAGCCTCGGGATTGTATTAAAAGATTTCGGATTAACAGTTTTCAATTATTTCGGTTAATAGCTCAAAAATTGATTTAAAAATCATTTCGATCACTTGTAATTTTAATTTTCCCGCGGTTTTAATTTTAATTTTACGGTTTTTGTTTTAATTATTGTTTTTTATTATTTCGTCGTTTAGTTTTCGTTTTTAAACATCGAATTACATTACCAATTATTTTCTTTATTTAATTGTTATTAATTGTTTTCCTTCAATATATTAACATTATGAATACATAATGTCCCTGCAGGTGCGTAGGACATTTTTGTATCTTTATATATAGCCATATAGGCAATATAATTTGACTACATAGCAATATTAGTATATTGGTCGTCCGACGGTACCGATACCATTGCACAGAGAAGATACTATATTATTAATTATCTGGATTTTTAATTATTAACTGATTACGTTTTCCATTTTGGCGTACCAACATTTATTTGTTTCGATAGAGGTTTTCTTTTTAATTTCCTATATCGATATTTATCGATATAGGGGACGACCTAGGCAGAGGTGGATAGACACAGTTAAGTCAGGCCTTCAAAAATCCTGTGCACCAGGATCAAAATTAGAAAAGAGTGTAGATAGAGACAGATGGTATCAAATAGTAGAAGCAGCGAAGGCTCTAAATGGGCTATAGAAGTTAAAAAAAAATATATATATATCGATATTCATACTTTATTCGTTACGGGTTTGTCGTTGAATAGTGATTTCGATTTTTTTTTTTTTACTGGTAGGTATTCAAAATCGATTTTAACCCCTCAATAAGTCACATCATTATAATAATTTTCCTACTAATTCTTAATGTTTTATATTTACATATAAATCAAGTTACCGATATTTTAAACGAAGCCAACTCCGCAAACTATAACGAGTTCCTGCACTTGGTTTCTATACTTGTTTGTTTGTTATTTATATTATATAGTAATCCGCACGGGTTCTATGAATCATGGTCTTTGAACTTCGTCGTGTTTTCATACTGGAAGGTTAAAATAATGAAGATAAAACGAATTTCACAAATTTTCTGTATTTTATTAAAATTCTTTTCATCTATCCGCATCAAATATTTCACGCTCTCATATGAAATTAACCGGTACGGTGGTTTTCTTTTTTTTATGCGTATTTATACGATTTTAGCGAATATTTTAAAAATTTCTTCATTTTTGATTGTTAAAAAGTTAAATTCCCGAAAATATATTATTTTCAACGGTCGGTATTTTTGGTATTACATACAAATTTTTCTTTTTAAATTGTTATTAATTTGTTTTTGTTAGTATGTAAACATATATTTTGCGCAATGATTTTAAATGTTTATTTGTAATATTTTCAATTATTTAGCTCAAACAAGAATTTCAAATCATGTATCTTATACCTAGTGTACGCACATACATATTCCAAATGATTTGCTAATATTTTATCATATTATGCGACAATTTCAAAGGCATATCTTTGACGACAAATCTCCTGTTGCGGATCACTTATTGAATATTAACCATAATATCAGATCAGTAAAACTTTTAAAAAATGTAAATAATTATAAGGAATTAAATATAAGAAAAGCAATAGAAATGTCAAAATATAAAAATAATTTGTTAAACTGGGACTTAAGTCCCTTACAAAATTCATTACTAAAATTAATGTAAACCAGATGGCGTCGGCATAGAATTGCGGTAGGGCGTGGTCGATGACTCACCATCGGCTGCCACGATGTTTTTGTTGACGTCATTGGATATGAACTGTATAAATACGGGCGTATATAGTATAACGGTTTTAGTATGTGGTTTGCGCTGATGATGACAACGTTGTTGTCGAAATACGTATACGTGGTAAAAAGTGTATATTATTTTGTGATTTTTGGGTTTCATAATATTAGTATTAAATATTAACCATAATATTAAATCAGCAAAATTTATAGGTAAAAAATGTAAATAATTATAAAAGAATTAAACGTAAGAAAAGCAATAGAAACGTCAAAAAATAAAAATAACTTGTTCAACTGGGACTCAAGTCAGTTACGAAATTCGTTATTAAAATTGATTTAATGTAAACCAGATGGCGGCAGCATAGATTCGCGGTGGGCGTGGTCGTCGACTCCAACGACCAACCGACGCGGCCGTTTCGTGGTAACGTCATCGGCGATATAAACTGTATAAATACGGGCGTATAAAGCGTCTAACGGTTTAGTTGTAGTCGGTTCGCGCTGAAGATGACAACGCAATTGTCGAAATACGTATACGCAATAAATTATTTTTGTGATTTTCTTGTATAGTATAAAATATTCTCAATCATATTTTAATAACAAAAAAAAAAACAATGTCATAAATTAAAAAAGAAAAACGAGTTACTACACAAAATTCAAGTTCGAACTTCAATTGTATTTACGCGATTCATACACACGCTCAAACGTAGCATTGCCGGTCTGCTGATAGTATAATGTAAATATAGTTTAAACAGTAAAACTGTTCACCGGACCAATTCAGCTATTAGTAATTCATATAAATGATTTAACTCGCACAAACCTTGGCGTCCATCGGACTTACCCGCAGACGCGCGTAAAAACTAATATTTGCACACATCTCTTATTGCGTCGTCTCCCTGGAAATGGTGTCTATCTGCGTAGGTATTCATAATATTTTAAAATATATTCAAGTGTAAGTTACATGGTTTTGTTTACATACACACAATAATAATAAATATTGTACACACGTATGACATACCTTGTATACTAAACCAACTCCAAAGCTCGAACCCGTATAATTCGCGCTCGTTAAGTCAAAATATACGTGCTTATTTTTTTCGTCACGTACTCGTGTACAGAGTGTTCTACGTAGACGGACATCTGACAAATGGAGAATAACTTTTGTTTTATTAGTTATTTAAAAAAGCAAAAAAAAAATGCATACGTTTAGTAATTTTAATAACAATCTAAAATCTGAACAAATCTAAAAGAGTCGCGAGCACTATGCGCATATCGACTAAAGTGCGAGTCAATTAAACAGAGATTTTGTTATTCTCAATCTGAGAGCAACGATAAATCACTGTACAGGAAACACGAATTTGAGCGGCGCTAGTTATTATTAGTTCAACGTAATTTATGAATATAATAAATATTGTACTTAGGCTTGTATTCACATTTTGAGCTCTTAAAAAATACGTTATTTACACATGTCCAAGACAAACTTTACCGGAGTTTTGTTTTTTGAAATTTTTGTTTTATAATATAACGCTGAGGTGAACTATACATGTGTACAGGAGAACTCGTGCTCGAATAAAGTTCGAACTATAGACACGATTTGCAACCGCGGAAAATAAAGTATGTCAATACCATCCGAGCACCTTTTTTTTTTTTACATAAAAAAAGTATTTTCAGAAAAAAATTAATGTAAAAATAATACATACATAGAATAATAATTCGCTTCATTTGGAATTTAATTTTTTTTTGCACAATCTAAAACAGCCATTTCGCGAATCGATTTCTAAAAAAAAAAAAAAAGAGATTCATACGATTTGACGTTTTGGATTTTGCAAATAATATTTAAATCGCATTAAATATTATAAAAAAAAAAATAAACAATTTTTTGAATTTTTTTTTATGTATAATCGAAAATGTATTTCTACTGCGTATAATGAATCTTTCAACACATTGACTGTGCCACCGTGTTTTTTTCGGATCTAGCCGTTTTGCCAACACATTAATGGCCACAAAGCGTAGTATTCTTACCAATTTTTTTTTTTTCGTGACACAATATTATGGATCACATTCGTTTATTTTTCACGCGACACGCGTTTGGAGCGCACTATTTCAATATTATTCCAACACATTTCGATTCAGAATGATTTGTATTAGGCATATATGTACGTATGATAACAGCTCGATAACAAGCGCGATCATCTTTTATCTGCGAATTTAAACAACTAATTCGTTTCGTATTTTCTATTTTTACGTAAATTTCGAAAAATATTTAAATTATTTTTAAATTTTAGTTTGTAACATTTCAAGAGCATTTTTTTTTTTTTTTATTTACGTATAACAAAGTTTACGCTTATTTTATTTTCGGAGGGGGAAAAAAAACGTTTGTTTTCTCGGTCGGAGAAATGACCGTCGTACAAACGAATAAAACGTAATCGACGTGATTATTATACAAAGAATAGTGTGGTGACCGCGGGGAAAAGTATTGCGGACGCGAATTTACAATTTATATAAACCCTCCGGGGTACAATAACGACACGGGGCGAGCTCGGATTTTTTTTCCTTTCCCTGGAAACGTAAAGTAAAACAAGCAAAAAAAAAAAAAAAATTGTACATCTACGTAATTCTATCTCGCCCTCTAAACCTGCACTCCTTCATTCTCCTCCTCGCGCCAAGTATATATATATATATATATACCTTATATTATATTCGGTCAGTGAACAATTCGAGTTTAAAAACGCGAAGTAACACAATACAGAGTCGTGTCGGTTTACTAACGAGCGTTGTATATAATAACAGGACGGGTAGTTTCGCGTAGAAATAAATAAATAAAAAAAAAATTGCCAGAAAATAGGCGGGGAAATAGTCGAATAAACAACATCCGTTGGATACGGTTTTTCATCGCGAAAACGATATAATAAGCGCTAGCCGGTGTATATTTCGAAATCCGATTCGATTAAAATGAATAATTATTTTTTCCCAACCGGTAGAACGGTTTATTTCAGGTGTAAATAACATATTATATAAAGAAATTGTCGCGAGTGAATTGAACAAATATAGTCGTATCTCCGTATTTATTAGACGTTTTAAGAGGAATAAAATAGTTCTATGTCCGTTAAAAAAAAAAAAGAAATCAAATTGACATTACGGTATTCAAATTTTTATAAGATCAACGCAATTATTATTTTTTTAATTAAAGGGGGGAAAAAAATAATTCTATCAAAGTGTGCATCTATCAAACGTTTTTTTTCTTCTCACGAAAAATTTATCAATTTGGACCGTTGCGATTTATAGGCCGACGACACATAATATTATATACGAGTAATTCGACGAAGAAAACTAGTCGGATAATTATTATTATTTTTCTTCGTAATTACGGATTGAACATCTGCAATAGTAATAGTCAACAATTATTGAATTGTTAGCCGTTTCCATTGTTCAGGTACAAACGAGAATATCGTTTAATAATAATATTCATCTGTATATTAAACGGGCGGTAAATTTCAAGTATTCGAGAACTACTATTTTGACAATAATCCAGCGGAAAGCAAACAAGAAATCTTCGTGCGAACAGAACGAGCCAGAAATAATTAAGAAAAAAAAATGTGAACCGTTTAGTCGCTGAGGGAAAGATTCGGGGGGAAAAGAAGTGTTTTTAAACGTAGGATTTCGGAATGTGCGTGACTGCACTACTTGTTCCCCGGGCCTGTACGTCAAAAGACCCTTCAGTCGATACGATCATCAACTTCCCAAGGGAGACGGTGTTGTAAAGAAGAATTTTTTAAAACAAATAGAATGACAATATTCTATTATACATTGGAAAACTCTCACGTGAGACGACCCACTAACCAAGCGGTACGAGTACCATTTTATATTCGATTAAAATTCAATGACGAAAAATGAAGAATATAATGTCTTTAATCGTGGAATGTGGCGTAATAAGTTGACGACAATTAGATAAGCTGACAAATCAATTATATATTTTGATGAAAAGAAAAAAATACGATATTAATAGCAATAGTAAATCGATTGCGTTTTGTACTACAAACGAATGATTTTGAGGTAATACGCACTCTAAAGTCTATTCACTTACTACTGTGTGCGCATTTTGTCGCGTTGAACACGCGCGTAGTTCAAATCGATCGATCACGTACAAGAAAAATAACAATAACCGTGTACAAAGAAATAACACGACAGAGTTTATTTAGATTATTCTGAAGCCAACAGAATATACTACGAAACGCGGAGAGGAATTATTTAATTATTATAATATATTGAACTAGCCCGCGATTTTCCCAGAATTCTCGGTCGGCTTATTGTTGTTTATACGTTAACACTAATATTTATTAGGTACTGGTGAGGCACGAGGAATTTATAGAATTATATTAATTATATTAATAGACAGGTACACATTTTATAGTATATATATATATTTTTTTTTGTCTGTATAAAATACGGATACTCACTTTTTTTACTAGATACTCGTCGAAATACATTGCACAACACTCTGTACTTTAAAGACAAGGTTATTTCGTTCGGTGAATCTGTTGCAGCTACAGAGCTACAGTTCCAAAAGAGCGCAACACATACTTTCGGAAAAATGTATATATATATTTTTTTTAAACATTATTGCTTGCGCATAAATTTTTTTTTTTACAAAAACAGAACACAGTTACGAGCGACGTAAATTCTTTTTTTTTTAACACCAACCACAGGACGTTTTAGTGGTTACATTATAATTGTAATATATGAGTCATACATTAATATTTAAATGCATAAAAAAAAAAAACAAATCCTATTGATTACACGAATTCCACGCCTTTCCATCGCACGTTAAAAGAGAGCAAATTAATTTGTTGTCGTTAAATTAAATTATTATTCGAGTTGGGGTCGGGGGGTGGGGAGGACGTTTTTGATGCATTTCGTCCGGACCTAATGAAAATGTCTAGTTTCGCCTATGGAGATCTTTATTGATGATGATGGATTATCGTAGGCAACGACCTCGCTGTTAACGTAAGTGCGTTTATACTATACCGTGCACGCCGAATGACGAATATTATATATTATTATGTGTGTATAATATATTAATAATCGCCGTTCCACGGGTCGTGGTCGGGCGTGTTTTTGTCGGATTACACGAAGCCGTTCCGCAGGAAAAAAAAAAACCATAAATATTATACTTTCTAACGCCCGTGGAGAAAAGTGCTTAGGCGTGTAAAAATTAAAATTCCGAACGTTGTCCCCGGTTTTTAACGTTTTTTTTTTTTTTTACAGGTAACTCAAATACCCAGTCAACGTCGACCCGAGTACACGTTGATAATAGTTCAGGCGAGTGGGTTCTCCACGGAAATCGGCTATAACATTTGACCTAACACGCTCTAAACTTATCTGATAGGAAAAACTCGTTCGGTAAAATTTCACGGTACTATTAATTCGATCGTTCATATTTTGCAGTCCTCCGGCGAATCCCACAATTGTTTTCGCTAGTTTCGTTAACTGTGTCTGAAAAATTTGTCCGAAGAACGAGTAAAATTCTCATTTTTTTCCTCGATGACATACGTATGGAATAATAGCTTTATTCGGCTGTGTCACAGATTCTCTTTTTATTTTCATTGCCGCATCTTACTTCCTTAATATGTTGGTCAATCCTTAGTAGTATAAATTACTATCCTTATTTGTCGACAAATTACATTCAACGAATTTCATAAAAAAAAAAAAAAATGGATCAACGGTAACAATTGCTTGCATCGTTAATGGAATTAAAATCCGATCATCAGACGAATCCGTAGTCGATTTTTACGCTAAAAATGTCGATTTTCTCATTAAAACAGTAGCTATGTTTTCCTCTACTATCAAAGTGCTATACTTTTCAAAGTCTTGTCCGTTCTATTTTTGAATAGTGCAGCTCGGTCGTAGATTGGAACGCGTAATGCGTACCCGAGTTTTTTTCATCTTTATCGAGTTTATTTTAGGCAAAAACTTCTTATAATCTTTAATCGCGAACGATCTGGGTCTCAGTTACTATAGCTTGTCGTAGGATTCAGGAAAAATTCTGCTTCTCCTTCAGACGGTTCTGTCGACTCTCCAACCATTACTTGCCGGGATTAATTTTCTTATCCCATTCTACTTCTCGTTTCCTTTTCACCAGAGTCTGCGCTAAATACATTTTAGAACCGCACTTCCAATATATTTTCCCATTTTTTTCAAAACAATATTCCTCCCCTTTTTTTTTACTTAAACGAATTATTTATTATTATCAGTCATAATTCAGTTATGATTCATATTTGTTAATTAAAATGATGCAATAATTATAAAGCGATTGAAATTCCTTTTGTGATCATCATAATTAAATATTTAAATCCTCGAATTGTTTTGAAAGAATTTCACTGAATAATAAAACACATTTTCGCCTTTTTAAACAATAACATATAAAACACTATGTAAAAAAAAAAAGTAATATATTAATATTTAATTTTTTTACTCCGCCGAGCAAAGAAACTAGAAACAATATAGATAATAAATTATAATACTGTAACGCTGTACATACCTTTTTTGAGTTCACGGCGGCTAGTTAGTGCTCACTACTTGATGATACAAATTATTACAATCATCAATTAGAGTATAATAGTAATTAATAATTATTATAATATACCTTTGTTCATTACATTAGGGTCAGGACCATCCGAGCACCTTTTTTTTTTTTTACATAAAAAAGTATTTTCAGAAAAAAATTAATGTAAAAATAATACATACATAGAATAATAATTCGCTTCATTTGGAATTTAATTTTTTTTTGCACAATCTAAAACAGCCATTTCGCGAATCGATTTCTAAAAAAAAAAAAAAAAAGAAGAGATTCATACGATTTGACGTTTTGGATTTTGCAAATAATATTTAAATCGAATTAAATATTATAAAAAAAAAAAATAAACAATTTTTTGAATTTTTTTTTATGTATAATCGAAAATGTATTTCTACTGCGTATAATGAATCTTTCAACACATTGACTGTGCCACCGTGTTTTTTTCGGATCTAGCCGTTTTGCCAACACATTAATGGCCACAAAGCGTAGTATTCTTACCAATTTTTTTTCGTGACACAATATTATGGATCACATTCGTTTATTTTTCACGCGACACGCGTTTGAGCGCACTATTTCAATATTATTCCAACACATTTCGATTCAGAATGATTTGTATTAGGCATATATGTACGTATGATAACAGCTCGATAACAAGCGCGATCATCTTTTATCTGCGAATTTAAACAACTAATTCGTTTCGTATTTTCTATTTTTACGTAAATTTCGAAAAATATTTAAATTATTTTTAAATTTTAGTTTGTAACATTTCAAGAGCATTTTTTTTTTTTTTTATTTACGTATAACAAAGTTTACGCTTATTTTATTTTCGGAGGGGGAAAAAAAACGTTTGTTTTCTCGGTCGGAGAAATGACCGTCGTACAAACGAATAAAACGTAATCGACGTGATTATTATACAAAGAATAGTGTGGTGACCGCGGGGAAAAGTATTGTGGACGCGAATTTACAATTTATATAAACCCTCCGGGGTACAATAACGACACGGGGCGAGCTCGGATTTTTTTTCCTTTCCCTGGAAACGTAAAGTAAAACAAGCAAAAAAAAAAAAAAAAAAAAATTGTACATCTACGTAATTCTATCTCGCCCTCTAAACCTGCACTCCTTCATTCTCCTCCTCGCGCCAAGTATATATATATATATACCTTATATTATATTCGGTCAGTGAACAATTCGAGTTTAAAATCGCGAAGTAACACAATACAGAGTCGTGTCGGTTTACTAACGAGCGTTGTATATAATAACAGGACGGGTAGTTTCGCGTAGAAATAAATAAATAAAAAAAAAATTGCCAGAAAATAGGCGGGGAAATAGTCGAATAAACAACATCCGTTGGATACGGTTTTTCATCGCGAAAACGATATAATAAGCGCTAGCCGGTGTATATTTCGAAATCCGATTCGATTAAAATGAATAATTATTTTTTCCCACCCGGTAGAACGGTTTATTTCAGGTGTAAATAACATATTATATAAAGAAATTGCCGCGAGTGAACTGAACAAATATAGTCGTATCTCCGTATTTATTAGACGTTTTAAGAGGAATAAAATAGTTCTATGTCCGTTAAAAAAAAAAAAGAAATCAAATTGACATTACGGTATTCAAATTTTTATAAGATCAACGCAATTATTATTTTTTTAATTAAAGGGGGGAAAAAAATAATTCTATCAAAGTGTGCATCTATCAAACGTTTTTTTTCTTCTCACGAAAAATTTATCAATTTGGACCGTTGCGATTTATAGGCCGACGATACATAATATTATATACGAGTAATTCGACGAAGAAAACTAGTCGGATAATTATTATTATTTTTCTTCGTAATTACGGATTGAACATCTGCAATAGTAATAGTCAACAATTATTGAATTGTTAGCCGTTTCCATTGTTCAGGTACTAACGATAATATCGTTTAATAATAATATTCATCTGTATATTAAACGGGCGGTAAATTTCAAGTATTCGAGAACTACTATTTTGAAAATAATCCAGCGGAAAGCAAACAAGAAATTTTCGTGCGAACAGAACGAGCCAGAAATAATTAAGAAAAAAAAATGTGAACCGTTTAGTCGCTGAGGGAAAGATTCGGGGGGAAAAGAAGTGTTTTTAAACGTAGGATTTCGGAATCTGCGTGACTGCACTACTTGTTCCCCGGGCCTGTACGTCAAAAGACCCTTCAGTCGATACGATCATCAACTTCCCAAGGGAGACGGTGTTGTGAAGAAGAATTTTTTAAAACAAATAGAATGACAATATTCTATTATACATTGGAAAACTCTCACGTGAGACGACCCACTAACCAAGCGGTACGAGTACCATTTTATATTCGATTAAAATTCAATGACGAAAAATGAAGAATATAATGTCTTTAATCGTGGAATGTGGCGTAATAAGTTGACGACAATTAGATAAGCTGACAAATCAATTATATATTTTGATGAAAAGAAAAAAATACGATATTAATAGCAATAGTAAATCGATTGCGTTTTGTACTACAAACGAATGATTTTGAGGTAATACGCACTCTAAAGTCTATTCACTTACTACTGTGTGCGCATTTTGTCGCGTTGAACACGCGCGTAGTTCAAATCGATCGATCACGTACAAGAAAAATAACAATAACCGTGTACAAAGAAATAACACGACAGAGTTTATTTAGATTATTCTGAAGCCAACAGAATATACTACGAAACGCGGAGAGGAATTATTTAATTATTATAATATATTGAACTAGCCCGCGATTGTCCCAGAATTCTCGGTCGGTTTATTGTTGTTTATACGTTAACACTAATATTTATTAGGTACTGGTGAGGCACGAGGAATTTATAGAATTATATTAATTATATTAATAGACAGGTACACATTTTATAGTATATATATATATATTTTTTTGTCTGTATAAAATACGGATACTCACTTTTTTTACTAGATACTCGTCGAAATACATTGCACAACACTCTGTACTTTAAAGACAAGGGGTTTTCGTTCGGTGAATCTGTTGCAGCTACAGAGCTACAGTTCCAAAAGAGCGCAACACATACTTTCGGAAAAATGTATATATATATTTTTTTTAAACATTATTGGTTGCGCATAAATTTTTTTTTTTACAAAAACAGAACACAGTTACGAGCGACGTAAATTCTTTTTTTTTTAACACCAACCACAGGACGTTTTAGTGGTTACATTATAATTGTAATATATGAGTCATACATTAATATTTAAATGCATAAAAAAAAAAACAAATCCTATTGATTACACGAATTCCACGCCTTTCCATCGCACGTTAAAAGAGAGCAAATTAATTTGTTGTCGTTAAATTAAATTATTATTTGAGTTGGGGTCGGGGGGTGGGGAGGACGTTTTTGATGCATTTCGTCCGGACCTAATGAAAATGTCTAGTTTCGCCTATGGAGATCTTTATTGATGATGATGGATTATCGTAGGCAACGACCTCGCTGTTAACGTAAGTGCGTTTATACTATACCGTGCACGCCGAATGACGAATATTATATATTATTATGTGTGTATAATATATTAATAATCGCCGTTCCACGGGTCGTGGTCGGGCGTGTTTTTGTCGGATTACACGAAGCCGTTCCGCAGGAAAAAAAAACCATAAATATTATACTTTCTAACGCCCGTGGAGAAAAGTGCTTAGGCGTGTAAAAATTAAAATTCCGAACGTTGTCCCCGGTTTTTAACGTTTTTTTTTTTTTTACAGGTAACTCAAATACCCAGTCAACGTCGACCCGAGTACACGTTGATAATAGTTCAGGCGAGTGGGTTCTCCACGGAAATCGGCTATAACATTTGACCTAACACGCTCTAAACTTATCTGATAGGAAAAACTCGTTCGGTAAAATTTCACGGTACTATTAATTCGATCGTTCATATTTTGCAGTCCTCCGGCGAATCCCACAATTGTTTTCGCTAGTTTCGTTAACTGTGTCTGAAAAATTTGTCCGAAGAACGAGTAAAATTCTCATTTTTTTCCTCGATGACATACGTATGGAATAATAGCTTTATTCGGCTGTGTCACAGATTCTCTTTTTTATTTTTCATTGCCGCATCTTACTTCCTTAATATGTTGGTCAATCCTTAGTAGTATAAATTACTATCCTTATTTGTCGACAAATTACATTCAACGAATTTCATAAAAAAAAAAAAAAATGGATCAACGGTAACAATTGCTTGCATCGTTAATGGAATTAAAATCCGATCATCAGACGAATCCGTAGTCGATTTTTACGCTAAAAATGTCGATTTTCTCATTAAAACAGTAGCTATGTTTTCCTCTACTATCAAAGTGCTATACTTTTCAAAGTCTTGTCCGTTCTATTTTTGAATAGTGCAGCTCGGTCGTAGATTGGAACGCGTAATGCGTACCGAGTTTTTCATCTTTATCGAGTTTATTTTAGGCAAAACTTCTTATAATCTTTAATCGCGAACGATTTGGGTCTCAGTTACTATAGCTTGTCGTAGGATTCAGGAAAAATTCTGCTTCTCCTTCAGACGGTTCTGTCGACTCTCCAACCATTACTTGCCGGGATTAATTTTCTTATCCCATTCTACTTCTCGTTTCCTTTTCACCAGAGTCTGCGCTAAATACATTTTAGAACCGCACTTCCAATATATTTTCCCATTTTTTTCAAAACAATATTGCCCCCTTTTTTTTACTTAAACGAATTATTTATTATTATCAGTCATAATTCAGTTATGATTCATATTTGTTAATTAAAATGATTGAAATTCCTTTTGTGATCATCATAATTAAATATTTAAATCCTCGAATTGTTTTGAAAGAATTCCACTGAATAATAAAACACATTTTCGCCTTTTTAAACAATAACATATAAAACACTATGTAAAAAAAAAAAATAAAGTAATATATTAATATTTAATTTTTTTACTCCGCCGAGCAAAGAAACTAGAAACAATATAGATAATAAATTATAATACTGTAACGCTGTACATACCTTTTTTGAGTTCACGGCGGCTAGTTAGTGCTCACTACTTGATGATACAAATTATTACAATCATCAATTAGAGTATAATAGTAATTAATAATTATTATAATATACCTTTGTTCATTACATTAGGGTCAGGCAGTGGCGTATTTACGGGGGGGGATATGGGGGATAGATCCCCCCCCTTGAGCTTTTCTTTGTGTAATTTTTTTATGGTTTTGTTATTTACCGTAGCCAATAGGTATAATTTTACCTACATAATCTAATAGAAGAAATACGTTAATAAAAATAAGAATTTGAATTTCGTTTGACCGCCTGTTATTTTAACTCAAGTTGCTGGTGATCGCGTACTCAAAATCCAACGATAATGAACTTTGGTCTTGGGTACGTCCGTGGGATTGCAGCACAAATTTATTACTGTAGGCTTTATATTTATTATAGTCGGCGACACGAAAACTGGCGGGTGGCCGCCCTCGTACACCGGACCTCACCCAGCCAGTAGACAGTGGTTCTCATTTTACTGCAACCACCTGTTGCGCCCAACAGCGCTGTGCCGTTGTGTTTATTTTTGTATATTAAACTGAACATTATAAGAACAATACGTAATATTATTATTTTCATTAATTGTAGAATATTGTTTACATTATTAATAAATAATAAAAAAAAATGTATATAAATACGAAATAATTGAAAAAGCGCGGCAAATAGTTTAATGACCACTATCACGAAAAATCCGTTAGGATCGTTGCGGTCACCGCCAGTTTTCGTGTCGCCGACTATAGAATATTGTTATCGGAGTACAGGTCGGGTTTCCCCACTATTTGTCAATCCACAAAAGCGACTATCGGCCAAGAAATAAAATTACCTATATTTGTATATTATTATTCTATGAATTAAGATAAACTTCAGTTATTACATCTTATAACCTCATTTTCCACGCTCAAATTATTAGTAAATATGACATGGTGATGAACTTTTCAAGTAATTATGTCTTTTGCCGTTTATCCTAACGTTTGCCGTTATTCATTGTGACTTTTTTAAATTTGTTTTGAAGACCGTAGTTTTGCTTTTCTGTTTTGTAAAAATAAATAATTATGAATAATAAACCCTTAAAACGAAAAATACTTTGTTTTATTATTTTCAAATAAAAAATTCTCGTCAATGAGGTAAGTAACAATTTTATTTTCTGGGTTATCTATAATTTAGTATCTAATATTATATCTAATTATATTATGCTATTTAGGTGCCCGGAGAAAAGAATCGTTAATTATAACAACGTCAAAATCAGAGACCAGCGGTCCTAAACCAGATGAATCTCCTGCAGTGTTGCAATTAAAACCATTAGTAAGTTGAGATTTATTAATTATTAATGTATCAGACAAAATTTAACTGTAAAAATTTATCTTTTGACGGCTTATTAAATAATATTATACTTACTTACTGTCTTATTAGTTACCTATGTAAATAAATGTAATACACAATTAATTTATAATTATATATAAATATATTAATATATATATATTTATTATGTGTACAAATTTATGAAGGAGGATCTGGTTAGTGAAATTCAACAACCTTTCAATAATACTAATGATATTGGCCGTACAGTAGATCATTTGGTTTTAACAGATGCTGATAAAAGTCTTGTAAGCTCATAACATAAGTTTCTTTATACTACTTTTATTATTAACTCATATTTATTAGTTATAACTTATTAGTAATAATTAATAATCATTTCAATTTCGGTATTGTTATTTATTATACTCTAGGTTCTTACTAATTTATGGGTACCAGATGTAAAGTATGAATTCCCACTACTTAAACAAAATGAAAAACGTGGATTAAAATTCCAATTTAAGTGGCTTGCTGAGTTTAATTGGCTGTGTTATTCTGCTATTAAAAATGGTGCGTTTTGTAAACATTGTGTCATTTTGCCAAAAGTGGTGGTGTTGGACATCAACCATTGGGAAATTTTGTAACTGTTCCATTTAATAATTGAAAGAAAGCGAAAGAGGTTTAATTATTTAATAGTTACATAACTTATTTTAGAGTTTTATTAAAATTTAATTCTTTTTTTTTACAGGCTTTTCGACTTCATACTAATTTAAAATACCATATGTCAGCTGTACTAGATTCTGAGCATTTTTGAATGTTTTAAATAAAAAAGAACCATTTATAATACAACGAATTGATCAAAATAGGTACATAATTATACATTTAGTTAATAAAATATATAATTTTAATTTAAAAATAAAATTAGAATAACATAACTTTATAACATAATAACAGAATATTATAACATTTTAGAATGGCTGAAATTGAAAAGAATCGTAAAAGAATTAAACCTATTATTGACTGTATTATTTTATGCGGTAGAGAAGAACTGGCAGTAAGAGGACATAAAGATTTTGGTAGAATTTCTGTTGATGATGATACTTTGAGACAAGGCAATTTTCGTGCTATACTTAAATATAGAGCCAAAGGGATGCATTTTTACATGATGTTCTTGAAGGTCCAGGAAAACGTAATAAATATACGAGTCCTATTATCCAAAATGAAATAATACAGTCGTGTAACACAATAATATTAAAAAATTGTAAATAATATTAATACATCTAAATGTTTTTCCGTTCTTGCCGATGAAACAACAGACATTTCTACCAAAGAGCAACTTGCTATATGTATTAGATATATTAGTGAAGATAATATGCTACAAGAAGTTTTTGCAATTTTTGAAATTGAAAGTTTGACGGGTGAAGCTCTAGCAAATTCTATATTAAATGGTAGTAATATAATATCGAAATTATTTTTTTATAGAGCTAATAACTTATTAGAAATTAATTTGCCTTTTACCTGTAATTTTTAATTATAGGCTTAAGTAAATGTGGAATTGATTGTAATTACCTATACGGTCAAGGCTATGACGGAGCTAGTAATATGTCAGGACAATTTAAAGGAGTGCAAACTATTATAAAATCTAAATATCCTAAAGCAGTTTACGTTCATTGTTCGGCTCATTCACTCAATTTAGCTGTATCAACAGCTAGTGGAATTACACCAATTAGGAACTGTTTGGGTATAATTGAAAAGGCATTTAATTTTTTTAAAACTCCAAAGAGAAATTCTGTTCTATTACAAGAGATTGAAAAGTCTGACTACTCATCTAACATAAAACAACTAAAACGGATGTGCGCAACTCGGTGGATTCAGAGATACGATGCACTAAATGATTTTTCTGAGCTTTTCCATTTGTTATTAAAGCATTGGACATGATATCTGAGTGGAAGGACCCAGCTGATGCTTGCATGCTTAAAATTCCATAGAAAATACAGAATTTTAATTTCTTTGTATATTGTAAAGGTATTAATAAATATTACTATGATTTTTATTTAATAGCTTAATATGGTGTATTATTTATAAGGGGTATAAATTATAATAAATATGTTTTAGAGCCTAAAATTAATGTTAAAGGTATTAAAATTTAATTTATAAAAAGTTTATCATATTAAGCCACTTTTCTTACTTTGTATTCTATTTGAAACTTATTTTTAATTTGAAAATGTTTTTAATGTTTCAGTTCTTATTTTCATATTGTCTTCCACTGTGTAAGCAATTACAGAAAATACAAATAGATTTGAAAAAAACTGTTGATTTAGTTGAAAACGTAGTGATGACTTTGAGGACTATAAGAGAAAATTATGAAATGGAATTTAGAGATATATATGATGATGTTAAAGTAAATAATTGTTCAGAAAATATTTTAATTCAAATTACATGTATGATATTTATCTAATTGTCTCAAATAATTTAGATAGTTGCCGATAACATGGGAATTGAATTAAAAGTTAAGCGGATCACTTCTACACAAATCCATAGGGCTAATCCAATTATTCAGGATTGTTCTATTGAACGTTACTATTGTGTCACAATATTTTTACCATACATTGATTTTTATATAACACAACTGACTGAACGATTTATTAATCATAAAACAATATTTGAAGGCAATTATACAATTTTTGAGGATAAAAATGAAATTTACATATCTCACTTTTAATTTTTTAGGATTTAATTGTATTTTTAAACATGAATCACTATTGTTAAAAAGCCATGAAAAGAGGAGTTTAAAAAGCTTGTTGAATTTTATTCACCTATAATTAATCAAGATGCTAGCATTGCTGAATTGAATATGTGGAGACATAGCCACTGGTCAGGTGGCTATTATCGTACGTACCTAAAGTTGCCTGTGTAACAGTTAATATATATAAAGTATACAAGATCGTGATGTTTGATAATAGGTACTTATCATAATATGATGATAGTAAAAAGTAGGATATGGACCTAAAATAATACGTAATATTTTTTAAGAACTGCGCAATATTTAATTTAGAACATTTTGCACGTTAGCGCAAACCATGTTTTTCACGTAGGTAGTACCTGTTTTTCTCGCCAATTATACACGTAACAATCCTGTGACCAGGTTAATGATCATTGCTTATATAAGGACCTCTCGTTTTTCGCCGAACGCGTCAATTATTTTTTCGAACCCGTTCACACACACGGAACTATTGCTATTACATATTTCCAAAATGTTTTGTGATGTTTTAATTGTAATTATTTGTTCTTTTTTTTTTTAATGAACTATCTTATACGAAAATTATTATTTGAGTACAATTCGTTAACGTATAAAAAATTCTAAACTGCATTATAAACACTACTTGTGTCGTGATTCGGGTGGCTAGACGACGTTGAAAAAGTGGAATGCGATAAGATTGTAAATTTAAAAAAAAAAAAAAAATGTTTAAACACCGACTTTCACAGTATAATATAATTGACGTTTGCAGTAGGTCGACCGTTTAGTTGGTTTGACTGGGCCGTTGAATTTTACGATCGTTCCGTAAGAGAACGGTACTTTCTCTAGCGCTTGTTTGCTCGAGGAAAAACGCTTAAAAGCGTGTAAAACAAAAATATCGTCCTTTTTAATATTTATAAACGCGTCATGCAGACCATTGCTGATCGACGGTATTATGAGTACCTATGCGCATACATAAGATAGTGTCCATTTGGTTTTTTTTTTTCCGAACTCGAACTCGGAAAACATGATGAACATTACCTGTACGCAGCGATTGAATTTAGAGTACTTTTATTTTTAACACAATACTTCACTGTCCCGCTTTTGATCTTCCTAAATAATCGAGACACTCGATTTTACAGTATTTATCTTTTTAATGTTTTATCTCACGTATAACAAAAAAAAAGGATATGAACTGTTTTACCGTGTCCGTTTATCAGAGTGTGAAAATAACACCGACTCTAAGTTCTGAGCATACATATTTTTGTTGTATTGCAAAACGTTTGTGTCGATTATTTCGGTCAACACGTTTAGAGTTAGATGTTCAGAGATTAAGGAACTGAAGTTGATTGTCTTGAACCGCGTGATCATTCACACACGATGTAATCAGTTACGGACATATTTAAATTTATTTTCACCTTCCCTACGTACATATATATATATATAAACTTTTTAAATAAAAAAATAAATTATTATTTTATGCGGTTGCGTAACTTGTATTGTGAAATACATAATTTATGTAAATTACGATGACTGCCGGTTGTGAGTGAGGGGGAATCGAAGGCCTCGACGAGATTAAATGACATTTTCGTTCTTTTGGAACGCAAATATATATTATTATTTTTTTTTAATATATACTTTTGCAGCGTCCCGCTACTGATTTGTTCTCCAATTTAAACACTGTCGCGTTAGTAACCTTTCTGAGACGAGACTTACCTATAGCGTTTTCAGTATCGTAAAATCCGTAGTTTTTCATTTTTCACTGATAATTTATCTGACCCGACACTGTGACGGTGAAAAGTAATTTTCTTTACAGAAAAAGAAAAAATTAATTAAAGTACGAAAAGAAGGTTGAAAAAAAAAATATCAGCAGTCCTACGAGTATAATAATAATTTTAATCGGAGACAGAAAAAAACAAACGAACAAAAAATACAATGTATACATAATATATTGTAATATATACGATTTAAAAACTATTATTAAATATATATTATAGTAATATTATTAATAGAAAACACGTTATAATATTTGTAAAATGCGTACTGTAAAAACGAACGAACATTTCAAACGGCTAAATGCGACGACTGTATAATTATTATTAACATTAACGCGTCTACAAACCGAAAGTGTGTGGTAATAAATAGTATTGTAATCGTAAATCCGTAGTGAATATACGTATCATCGATCCGATGATAAAACATTCGAGAATGATTTGGCACGTTAATATAATATTAAGAAGATTGAAAATAACGTGACGATATAATAATGTAGTTACGAAGAACCGTTTCGCACCGAAGGAAACGTTACTATATGTCTACGTAAATAGTGAGAGAACGTTTGATTGTCAGTGTATATATATAACGTTTAAAAAAAAAATATAATATTAAATTTTTCCAAAATTATTAATTTTCATTTTTTTTTTTTATATTGTTTCGGACGCCCACGCACGATTACTATATAATACGACGATACTGTTCATACTCGCGTACCGAAATTCGTCAAATCGTTTCCAAAAAAAAAAAAACGTTAAAATATATTATAATATTTTAGAATATTATTTAATGGTATCGTCGAGACACAGGAGAATAAATGAAACATATAAATGGAATTCTCTCTTTATTTCACTGTCTGACTATAAAAAAATAATATCGCGTACATATTGCAATTAATTAAGAGAAACGGTGAAATAACGAACGAATTTTTTTTTTTTTTTTGTTGTACAGAAATTCGGTATACAGCACAACGACTGTATTTAAATATATTATCACGATTGTGGTGCGGCGTCCGATATATTTTTTTTTTTTTGGTTTCTTATAAACGTTCGTAAATACACACACACACGCGATCGAGGATAGAAATGTAGTTAAACGAAAATTTGAAGAAAAAAATTCAGACAATACGAGTAGAAAAGAAATAAAAAAAAGTGCACAAATAACGTAATAAATAATTAATTAAAACGGTAATTTTGAAAAACGTTTAACGACAATAAAATACACGAATAAAATTCTCCCTACAACCAGTACATAATATTATTATGTTTTTAGTTATACAATATAATAATACTATTGTTTATAACGAAACAATTATTGTTATTATATTAAAAGACACTTTTTTTTTCTTTTTTAAACTTCGTTTTTCAATACAATAAAAGACGATTACAATCAAAACGATAAAAGAATAATAATAATAATAATAAAATATTGTTGTTATAAAAGCGCGTAGGTACGACGCTTCTTATTGTTAGTATGTACAAACTAGACAACACGAATATATCACTAGACACAATGTTTACATAAATATAAACGTACAGTTTTTGATCGTTGAATAAATTTATTTCACAGGTTTTATATATACCAGACTCTAATTTTTTTTAAAAAAAACCTTAAGTATTATATTACACATTACATATAGAATCGAGTTGTGAGCAAGTCAAGAATTAGCTAGAAGTAAATTATACGTATAAATATATATATATATATATATTGTAGTAAATACGAGCTACGAAATTTTATTTATTTTATAATTATATATAATATATAATTAAAAAAAAAAAAAACGAAAAATTCGCCTGAAATAATGTATCACTTAAATAGTGCACATCATTTATGCAATATTTTTTTTTTCATTTTTGCACACGTGTTACACAGATCGTTTGATGTAAAAATTCATATTAGATTTCCGGATAGTCGACGGAGGTTTGACGAAAGTTTTAAGTATACCATCTAATGTTGTAGTAAATAAAATCTCGAACGAAAATAACCGTTCAATATACGTAATAATATATAATAATCTTATCTCAAACGACCTATACAAATAAACTAATGTCTTTATATATACGAATAATAAAAATAACGAACATTGATAACGATTTTTTTTTTTTTTTGTTTAGGGAGAGAAGGAATGTTTTCTCGAAACGTTTTTAACGAAAAAAAGATTGATTACGACATATACATATTTATAATGAAATACATAATAATAATAATATTAATATTAATATTACGTCATTGAATAATAAGTAAATTAAAATAATAATCATAAAAATAACAATTACGATGGTATTGACAATTATTTAAGACATACAAATACATAGATACGAATAAAAGTTGTACTAAAATTATTTTTAAAACAAACGAGAAAAATTATTACTTTTTTTTTTTTTTTAGATATCGCCTATATTGTCTCTATACATATTTACGAAAACGTTACATATACTTTGTTCATAATAATAATAATGATAAAAAAAGAAAGAAAAAAATATTTTAAGATTATATAACGGAATAGAGTTAATTATATGCTACATATATTTATAATACATATGCATATAAATATTTGTTTAAGACACTCTGGGCGAGCATTATATTATTATTATTACACATAAACAAATGAAAATATAAATTTAAAGACATCTCGTGTCTATTGCACTTCGTTAGATCACAGATAGAACAACCAACATGTATTCAGTTTTTATTTTTTTATTTTTAGAATGTTATTTTTTCCTAATATAACTATATTTTATAATAAAGTACCTATAATTACTTATATCGCTTTGGATCGAAATAATGATTATTATTATTATTATTATTACCTAATATATTTATTATTGTTTTTTAAATCGAAATCGTCGTCGTCGTCGAAATTTCGCGCAGCACAGAACGGTCACAAAATGTCATCGTACATCACCGCGAATATGTAAATATTAATTAATTATAAAACGCGCATTCAAACTCTGCATAACGGACGATTTATATTAATTAGATTATAATATATATTTTATAGACTAAATTTAGAAAATACTGTGTGTGGTATGACGCAATAGATATAATAATAATAAAATAACGTGTGCATACGCTTTTGCTACTATACTACGCGCTGTTTGTATGTATTTTATGAACACTTACGCGGAGAACAAAATTGTATATATATATATAATAATAATAATAATAATAATAATAATAATAATAATAATAATAATAATAATAATAATAATAATAATAATAAGGTCGACCGAAATGGCAAACGAAACACGAAAAAAACATACATATATAATACTGAAAGAGTAAGTTTTGAAAAATGTGTGATTGGTTTTTTTTTGTGTATACGCGCACGGTGAGTAGGCGGAGAAGAGACGATAAAAATTTTTTTTTGAAAAAAGAAAAAATTGAATACATCAGCGGTTAAAAAAATATTGAAAAAAAATTCGACGGGTGTTTTGGTGTGTGTACGTGTGTAACGTGTCGTCCAATTGACTTTGGTGAATTCGGAATCGGTGCGTACCAAGAGAGACCAAGAGACGCGGCATTTCGGGTGGACAGGAGGTTAACGATAATATTCATAATATTATACCTATGTATATAAATGTATATTATTATATATAGAGTCAAGGAGCGTATAAGTAAAAAGGATAACCCTGTAATGAAAACGGGAAATAGGAGGAGAGTATTTGGAGAGATGGTTGGGGGTCGGTGGCGGAGAGAAGATCGCACACGGACGAGTCTGTTTTACACGTGCTGGATGAATTCCGGATTGAGAAACGAGAATCCCATGAATTCCGTTTGGTCCAAGTTCATCATGAACAGTTTATCGGTCGGAGTGAGGTCGGTCTTTTCGCCGGTGAACTGCTTATCGAAATTACTCACGTCCTTGCGGTGTTTCTGTACGAGCACACACACACACACACACACACATAAAACGCACACAAACACGTTATATTTTCACGTGCATTGTTATATTAATATTGTTGTTAGTCGGTCAGCAGAGGCGTAGGTAACGACAGGCGTTGGAAAAAAGTTCCGATTGTCTGCTGAAAGTACTAGCGAGTCGGAATAAGAGTTTTGATTATACAATTTATAATTTGAAGAAAAAATAATTTACAGTCACGACAATTATAAAAAAGTGAATTTAATCTGTTTTATATCGGTGTCCGAAAACGACGTCCAAATGAACGTACCGAACAGATAAACCAGCAATGTTAAACCACAGTAGTGTCCTGCTTATGCGCGTACCTATATCGTATAGACAGTAATGTCAAGTAAACTCGTATAGTACGTGTTATATACGTACATCACAGAACGAGATTATTTCCGAGCCGAAATTTTGTGACGCGCGAGGTATAAAAGAATAAATCGCGTGTTTAATATTAATATTGTAAATTTACAATTTCTGTTTTTTTTTTAAATCGGTGAATTTCGTCTAGCGAATAGTGTAGTAATTCTCCCATTTGGGTACGTTTATCGATTTACCTACGCCAATGTTGTTAGTAAATATACAGGAAACTCACGATTTTCGGTTTGAACGGCGGTTGTACTTCGCGGTTTTCGATTTTCGCCCAATCGATACGTCTGAAAAACACGTGTCCCCGAATGTCTTCTTCGCCTCTGGGGCCTCCGCCCAATCTCTTCATCGGGTTTTTCGTCAAAAACTACAGTTTTTTTTTTTTTCAAACAAAAATCGTTAAACGAACGGCGACGTGTACTATGCAGTATATTAACAGATTGTCTCGCGCCGCTCTCTCGTCGCGCGACAATCACACCAGTACACAATATAACATCACCGGGGATCGGATTTTTATAGCACTAAAAAGTACTGGAATACGCGGTATAATAGTACGATCGAAAAAAATATCCTAAAACGCGGCACGAAAACGATAAAAAGAGCGAAAAAATAAATCGTTTTATTTACGAATTATAGCGAAGTTTCGCGCACACTGCCAAGATAATTTAATATTTAAAAATAGACCACAATATGAAATATGTCTAAAGAAACGGCAATGTTTCTTACCTTCTTTAAGCGTTACGAGATTTGTGAGCAAAAAAAAAAAAACGAATTTAAATTTAACGCGTATAAGCGGAGGGGGGAAAGCGTTAAAACTGGGGAAATAAAACGCTTTAAAACGCGTGCAATACAGAATTTTGTAACGTTGAAGCGTAAAACGAATTTATAGCTAATTTTATCCGTGTATTCAATAATAACGATTAGCAAAACGCTACAGAACCCGAGCCCCGGATGATCTTACCCCTTTGCATATTTCTTTGGCCTCTTTCGACATCCCTTTCGGATAGCTGACGCTGTGGTCGGTGATGGCCGCGAAAAGTTCCTCTTCGTCTTCGCCGTCGAACGGCGGCTGCCCGACCAGCATTTCGTATAACAGCACGCCGTAGGCCCACCAATCGACAGACTTGCCGTACGGCTGGTATAGGATAATCTGAAATTCGAATCGGACGATCAGTGGCGTCACGAACTTCTCTAGTTACAGGGGCAAAAATTAAAACTAACCACCCACCCACCCACCTACAAAATTACGGAGTATCATCGCAGTACATCTTATGATTTCATAAATTATTTTAAAAATTAATTTACGAATACAAACATACAATATTATGTATATATATATTATTTATACAATAATATGTAAAACACGTAAAATAAAAATATTATAATATAATAAATTATATATTGGAAATTCTAGAAGTCGTTTTATAAAATTCCTACTAATAATAAGTAACTTCTACGTGAAATTGATATTTATTTTAAAATTCAGGAATCCAATATTATCAAACCGTTGGACGAAGGATATGATCAATCTATTTCTTAATTCTTTTTCTTATTTCTTATATAGGTACTACAAGAGCTATAATATTTAGAAAATTATAAATGGTGACCACAACCAAACCACCTAAAAATTTCAAGGGGCAATTGCCTCCCCCCCCAAAAAAAATAGGCTCATGACGCCATACTGCGGACGGTGTAAAACTAGCGGGTTCGTGCTGCTCGGAGGACGTTGGAAAAAAAAAACAATATTCGATTTCTCCGATTACGTTATGAATCATACGGTTTCCATTACTATTTATCTGAATGCCTTTTTGAGGGAAATGACGAAATATCAAAACGTTTCGTTTGTGCGCAGAAAATGTTTAAAACGGTCGGTACTATCGCGACGATTATGACCGGCTGCAGTTGATTAATTCTTTTGACTATACACTAAATTTATACTACAAAATATAATACGTACTTTGATGAATTTATCATAATTCCGTCTCGTAACGGTTATACGTATAGTTTATTATGGAAATAAATCGTTTATTTGGACGGTCGGCGGTGAATGGCGACGGGATTGGTGAAGGATTTAGTTAGATTTGTTCACATTCGTACAGTAGACGATATGAGGAGATTATAGAAGACTTATTAAGGGATAACGCGATCCGGGTCGTCCGTTATTCTATTGATTTTTCGCAGGTCTAATATACATATATAAATGTTATGCGGAATAATAATAAAACGTTGTCAAATAAAATACATAAATTAAAACGCATTCGATATATACAGTGTATGCAGACGGTTATAAATTATCGGTCACTCTAGCCGAAAACGCCTTTACAGGAGTCGTATCGTTTTCATAAATAATTAAATTTCATATTCTCCTATTTTATATATATATATATATATATATATATTTCGGTTATAACAGTTTTAATTTGTATTTTTTCGTTTTCCTGTTTAAAACGGCTTTTGTAATGCATACAACACGTACAATATTATTTATGAACAATTTAAGCACTTTTTCGACAAAAAAAAAAAAAAAATCTTATTACGGTTCGTCACAAAAAACGTAATCGATTTCGGCACAGAATTTATGCACTGACCGAAATTTATTAATTTATTTCGGAGCAAATAAAAATTCAATGAAAATGTTCGAACATTTTCGAAAGTTAATTTGTCTACAGGATACGGTAGAGAAAAAAAAATTATGGAATTTACAAAAGAATGAAACGGATTTAATGTATTTGCTTTAGCGCGTGTACATAGGATTTTAAATAAATTTTATTCGGGTGATTTATTTTTTTAAATTCGTTATCGAATCGTTCAACGAATATTTAATAAACAATTCACAAAATTATAACTACATTTTTTGTGCGCTCAAACGAATTTAATACTTTTTATTTTACAAATACAAACCTATAGTTTTTTATCTATTACGCTATTTTATAGGAACAAAGTGAATAAAACCGATTTTATTTTTTACTTCCGATATTCCGTTTACGAATAATTTATTATTACTTAAATATTTTGTCGTGGCAGCCGTTTTTTTTTTGTATAGTTAAGTGAAAAAAGTTATACCCTTATCTTTGCTACAATAATAAATTATATTTGATACACATTAAATCGACCGGGACCGGACCAAAAGTCAACAATCCAAGACCTTGTGTTAAATCTCTTAACCAACACCTAAACGAACCGTCGTTTGAAATCATTTAAAACCCAAGCAGCTCATTGGCGCTGTTCATCGAATTTTCTTTAATTATTACTGAAAGGTAGCCTATCAATTAAAAAAATTACGCGCTCGTTTGTTTCGTGAAGATATTAAAATTAATTTCTTTATATACGGAAAAAAAATTCCTTGAAAACTATTGCTTAAAGTCAATACCGACTGTAATGGATTATACAAGACATGCAAATTTTGTATTTTTTTAAGATCTAAAAGCGATAAAATTATATAAGACCTATATTGGAATATTGGAGTGTTTACAATTACTTAAATAGGAACATTTAACTGCCGAGTTTAAAACGTTCGATAAAGCGTCGACCAAAAAAATGCGTTTTATTAACTACACAGTACCTCTCCGTTTCATCGTATTTTAAATTTAAACGCATTATTACTCGGCAAATATTTAACGGATTAAGAATAAAATCGAAGCAGGATTCCCGTAAAAATTTATTCTTTAAGAATATACGATTACTATAATAACACGGATTTTTATTCAAAAAGTTGATGTAATTATAATAAATAAGAGACGGGAGTAAAGATACTAAAATCGTGAAAAAAATACAGAAGAACGAGCAAAAAATTGAAAAAAAAAAATGTATGTAGATATAGCGTGGTTTATGGTTAAAAAAAATTCATTTTGTATATAATCCGCGTAGTACACGCGGTGATTAAAATTTCATTTCATTTCGAATCCAAGATGATGATATTACACGAACGGAAAAACTTAATAAACCAGAGCTTATTTACAAGTACAATAGCGCAAATGTATATATATTTAGAAAAGTCTTCATTCGTAGTTTAAGAGAACAATTAGTGATATTTCACTCTGTCTCTTCCCAGTCTGAAATATTTTAGTCGGAAAAGATATCAATTAGGACATATTCAAGACGGTTTTACGGTTACAAGCGTTGTGCGAATTCGTGTATATACAACTATATAATGGAACATAATATAAATAAACGGATGAAAGCCGAAACGAAATCGTGTACAGAATTTCATTCGAAAAGGTTTGAAACTATTGATTTTGTTTTTTTTTTGTTAACTGTTAGAATTGTAAAATTCCTAATTTTCGACGTGAATGAATTGGAATTCCAGTAAGAGATAAACGTCGAGCCTGCGCATATTCTACACGTTAACTCAGTGAACTATATAATACATCCAAAATCCAGTAAATTTTTTTTGCGACTAACGATGATTTCGCGTGTATAAACATATAAAATTCTAATGTAAAGTCTTAAAATTTAAAACGATATTAAATTCAGATTTCTCGCGACAGATTTACCGTATACTCAGTACGGTTTCGTACACTGTACACCATACTATCGTATTCGTTTTTATGGCATCGGACCGCAGGAATGGCTTTTTTAATATTTTAAATCGGACGAACGCACTTTTATTTCTATAGGAAAACGGAGCGTTTAATTTTTTATCGCTCAAAACAGTTACGGTTCGTTTTCAAATGAAATAGATTGAAAAAAAAAAATTAAAAATTAAAAATCGTTTAGTTAACGTTTCTCTGTGTACCAGCTGACTGCTGTAGTTATAATATTACATCAGACTTTAGCAACGAAAAATACGGAGAATTTCGTTTAAGCGCCAGTCCGAAATAAACACTAATAATAAACTGTTAGGGAGTGTACGGTCCGGAGCGGTGAAACGAGATTCGGCCGATATCGATGCTGTGCAAATTCGTCTCGTACTTTATTATACAGAAATAAAAAAAACAATCGAACACACGGAGAAACTGTAAGAAACCTGAAAGAAATTGGGTTTCGGTAAAGTCCGCAGATAATATTCCAACTGCTGCTCCCGAATTTCGGTGCGATAAGAATATAAACTCAAGCACGCGCAAACCCGAAAGACGTCTGGAAATTTCGCTAAACGTACAAGGATTTCTTAAGCTCTTCTGTTTTTCACTCGACAAGTGCAATTTGCAATATTACTACGCAGTTAAAACGATAATAATTACTGAAAAAAAAAATGCAAAAACGAATATATTTCTAAAAAAATCCCCACACAGCTACGAGCCATCGCGGTCGGTCGCTGTTCGCTGTGTTTTCCAGACAAAGGAGGCCCGGTAGTCTGCACGAAAAACTAAACTACAAACTAAATAAACTAAATAAACTTCAAACGGTCATCGTAAAGAATCCTTTTGCAAAAATACTGAACGGCTTACGACATAATAATTTTAAACGAGAAAGTGTATTTACAAAGGACTGCGTATAAAATAAGAATAACGCGGTGGAAACTGAGCGAGAAATTCATATACCGAAGAAACAATAAATTGGCGAATACACTCACAACGAATAATATCGATCGATACACGTACGGAATCGCTTATGACTTACCTCCGGCGCTATATAATCCGGTGTTCCGCAAAAGGTCTTCGTGGTCTTGTCGCCCATAATGCCTTCTTTGCACATACCGAAATCGGCGATTTTTATGTGACCGTCCTGGTCCAACAGCACGTTGTCCAGTTTCAAGTCTCTGTATATGATACCGTTGAGATGCAAATAGAACAGTCCGATGGCGATCTCCGCGGAATAAAATCTGGAAAGCCAAAAAGTGAAGAACAACGAATTACATACAAATCCATAAGACGGATGACTGTCGTTCTAAAGTGTACGTACACCGCGACGGGTTCCTTGAATTTTCCGCATTGTTGGATTTGAAACATCAGATCTCCGCCGTTTATGTACTCCATCACGAAATACAAGCGGTCCTGTTGACCCGAACAAAACGTCGTCGTCGTAATATTATCAAATTAAATTATTACTTCGAATATTTATTATTATTATTATTATTATACGACCCGTAAGGAAAATGTGTGAGCATTTGTATTTACTATCGCACAAAACGAGTACTCGACCAGTTACGTTTGCGTGGTTCACTGGTGAAATTCGGCATTTTTAAAATGTCAACGAGAAGCGGTCTAAGCGAATAAAAGGAGGTTAATTAACGGCTGGTTTTTGGGTTTCGGAAAGCACCTTGCTAATGTAATAAATACGGATGGACACGGCCGGAGAAAGAGGCACGGTCAGCTCACTCGAAAAGCAATTTATGAAATGAAATCCACAGTTGGAATCACATTTATACTCGTACGGAGAGAACAAAGGATTAATTAATTGTAATATTAAAAGCAACAATTTCAAACGAAAAGCTTTGGTCGAGCAATCTCTCTGTGAACGACCATCGGAATTATTTCGCCGAGAAACGGTATCGATTTTTTTTTTCTTCTGATACTTATCGAAAACGACTCCTCAATTGCAAGAAAAATATTATCGACTGTTAGGAAAGGAAACGAATGGAAACTTATGATGAATCGGAAGGCGATTCGCGGAGTAACCGTCCGTTTATTTTTTGAGAGGAAAAACACAGGATGCGCGAATTATTCACTACCTACCTCGTACATTTCCTACCTCAAAAAAAAAAACACTCGCGGCGTTATTCAATATTTAAACGCGTTGCAAGACACGCGCATAATAAATAATACACGTTTGTTTTAATCAATATGGCGCATATATGGACGTGCACAATAAAAAATTTTTGAACTTGAACTCTTCAATGAACCTTATATTTATAATTATTATTATTATCGATTTTAATTGAAATATATGTTCCGAAGAAAAAATACATAAATGTATACTTGAAGTATTTACTAAAATTAATTATAATATTTATAAAACCGTCTGGAGTATCTGTACCGTCTTGTATTTTACAACGATAATAGAACTACTATTGAAATACTCGCAGGTATTATAAAAAAAAAATATATATATTTATTTAATATTCGATCGTTTTAATTTCAGAGATTTCATCGCGTTTTACAGCGTACACCAGCGCGCAGTTGCAAAGCATCAAAATATTATGTAAAAAGTATTATATCGACCGACAGAAATATGGACGCGCGTTTTATTGATCGTTTGGTATAATGTTATAATGATTTATTCCAAAGTCAAAAATTTAATACGTTTCTATAAATCAAATTTACTACTCGATAGATGCGTACAGAACTGCACAGCGTATCTATTTGTTAACAGAAAAAAAAATGTATTGGTTCCCCCCCCCCCCCATCATTATTCTCGTTTAAAGGTTAATGAGACGATAAGCAATCTAACACGAGTATTAAAATTGAAATTATTTATTTAAGCAAATAACACTCAACACGAATTACGTTCGATAATATATTATTTATATTAAGTTTATTTTTAACATAAACGACTTTTAATTTCTAAAAAAAAAAAATATTAACCAATAATAATTATTCGATTCGACAACGCTTCGCCAGCGTGGTTGTGATAATTTTCGTATGTTAGAATATTAAAAACGGAAAATGTGTTGTTGTTTTTCGAGTTGGTTTGTTCAGAGAAGTCAGAATGACCCGCGGAGAGTATATTTGCGGTTTTGAATAATATATATTCCTACAACAATTAGATTACAAAACATCTGAGTAATATTCGACCATTCCGATTCACCTTTACCGTAATTTATCTGCAGTGCATATTATTATACATTCGATGTAACTACACTGATAATATTGTTTGCAATTCGTTTATGAGAATCAAACGGTTTGATTAGAAAAAAAAAAAATAACAATAAAACGTTTTCGACCGCGTTTTATTTCCGTTGCGTTAAAGCGAGGAAGTTAATTATTACTGAACTGCAGAGCTCCGAAGAAACAAAACAGCGGACAAATACGGACCGAGAAAGAAGTGTAATTAATTTTTTATATAAATATATTATGCGAGTAAAAAAGAAAAACGATTAAAATTCGTTAAGCCGAATCTGAAATTTGTATACAATTTTTTTTTGTTCAAACCTGCGGCAGTATATGTACAAAAAAATAAAAATACAGGTGTTTCTGAACTCAGTACCACCGTAAATTCGTACGCACACACTCAGTGGGGTGGGTGACCCAATGACGAAAGTTTTTTTTCTTCCATCATTAAAACCTAAGTTTTTACATTATTATTCATAGAATTTTCATATAAATGTAAAAATAAATATACAATGAAATTTCCTGCAAAATTCTCATAAGAATCGATATGACACATCACTGTTGCTCATTTCTGCCCGATTTTGACGCCCGCGAGACGCTCGTAACGCTCTAAATCGTCATGACGTCAAAATCGGGCAGAAATGAGCAAATATGATGTGACATATCGATTCGTATGAGAATTTTGCAGAAAATATCATGGTGTATATATTTTTACATTTATAACAAAATTCTATGAATAATTATGTAAAAACTTAGGTTTTAATGAAAAAAACTTTCGTCATTGGGTCACCCCACTGAGTGTGTGCGTACGTATTTACGGTACCGAGTTCAGAAACACCCTGTATATACCCCGAATGACATTACTTTTTTTCTCCGACGTAATTATATAAACGAAAAATAAGTTTGGGGCGAATACTAGGAAACTGAAATATTACCATAGCACTCATAAACAACTAGGACCACAACCGAGGTCCGAGCTGCAGGTCGTGTAACCACAAACATCGCGACAACGAAAATATTTATCTAAAAAAAAAAACCCTTCCTTTCACCCCCGAATTACCGTGATTCCATTATACGTTATATTATTATTGTTGTTGTTGTTGTTGTGTGCAAAAGGAAAACGTACATATAACATCACAAAGACCAGTACCTTACAGAGAAAGAGAAGTATTTTCGCTTTTTTCCTCCCCCCCCAAAAAAAAAAATATATATGTACTCGAATGTAGGACGGGAAAAATATTAAAAAAAAACCTTCTCGGTATTCGAATTATTCATAACTGTGCGCGCAATTTTATTTAATGTCTCGCGTACACGGCGTTTTCTTCGTTCGAAATTTTTAATGCTCTTTATATAAGTAAACAATTTAAAAAAAAGGAAAACATTAAGTCGAGAAAACCGAAACGAGAAGCTTTTCAGAAATATACGTAATTTTTCGTTTAAATTCCCTTTAATAGTAATGAAAAAAAAAAAACGATTCTGTTTTATATTATTGGGTTCGTCGTGATTTTTACGAATTATTGTTTTTCTCGAATCGCGGTACAATTCGTCGCGTTTCTCTGTTGTGCGAAGAAAAAGTAACTGAATTATTATATACTCTGTTTTCTTCTTTTAACCGACGTCCGCGACGTTTAAAACGCGGCCGGAAAAAAAGTGAAATAATAATAATAAGCTGCTTTTTTTTTTTTTTTATCGTTTTTCGCCGAACGAAAAAACTAGAAACCTCTTTTAAAGTGTACACACGACGAGAGAAATATCTACTTGCGTACGCGATACGTATAGCAAAAAAAAAAAAAAAAAAAAAAATCGTTATTCCCGTCGTCTTTGAAACGGAAGAAAAATACGACTACGAATCGTTTCAGAAAACCAATATTTGTCAGTGTCACACACGACGTACAGATACGTGTATCCGGAATGCAGCTCTCCGAACCGATCTTCGAAAACCACAAATTATTATTTATTTATTTCCCATGCAAATATATATATATATATATAGAACAAGCCGATTTCGCGCGGTTCCCAAGAAAATTGAAATATTATTATATCGGACGTCTGTGTCGAGTCAAATTTTCGTTTTAAACCCGATACGCGCGGCGGCGTTCTGGCTTCTCGAAAACGAGTTTTCTATATTTTTTTTATTTTTGTAAAAACAAATAACCACCAGTGTGTGGCGTTCTATTGAATAATTGAAGATTGTGAGGTGGCAATCCTGGCAAATCCAGCGAGTTTAAAATTCCGGTGGATAGTTGACTACATCATCTTGATTAGTAGCCGAATCAACTGATTTATATATCCTCAATTCGCCTGTAATTTGTTCTTGAATTTTGAAATTTAATTCATTTACATCTATGTTTTTTGCAGCCAGTATAGCTCGTTCGCTCAACCAATCATGGTTTCTGTAATTTTGAGAAACATCTGGAAACACCTTCTGAATAAGTTCATCTTTTGATCGAGTTAACTGACAAAACTTTGAGGAAAGTTAATGCAGCCAGTCAACATGTCTATAGGAAATTTGCCATTACCAATGTCAATGAGTTGTTTAGAGAATATGTTTCCAGATTGGTCATTTTGCAACTCGACACGCATATTCTTGCTTAAATGAAGTACTTTGACATGTTTCCACAAACTGGAGGACTTTAGACATGCATTGAGTTCATCAGCTGGCGTTGATCGTGGAATCACCGGCAATGTTTGACGAAAATCTCCTGCTAATAAAATCATTGCACCACCAAATCGGTTATTATTGCTCCGTAGATCTTTTAAGGTTCTGTCCAAAGCCTCCAAAGATTTTTATGTGCCATCGTGCATTCATCCCAAACAATCAATTTACATTGCTGCAAAACCTTTGCCATTGCAGAGTTCTTCGAAACGTTGCAGGTTGGAGTTTCATTGCTTTGCATATTTAATGGCAATTTTAGTGCTGAATGGGCTGTTCGACCACCTTCAAGCAAAGTTGCTGCGATTCCCGACGAAGCGAGTGCAAGTGCAATTTTATTTTGTGAGCGAATTGTTGCTAATATTAATGAAATTAAAAAGTTTTTCCTGTACCACCAGGTGCATCTAAAGAAGTAAATCCTCCAGTTTCATCATTTGTTACTTTCATAAGAGTTTCAAATACATACTTCTGTTGTTCATTTAACAGTGGAAGATTTGTTTGAATTAATTCTTTCAAAGCGTTGAGATCATACAGTCTTTCTCGATGCAACTCTTGGTTAAAAGCGTCATGCATTGGACGATTGGGCGCGGTCAGGCCTAATTGAATTAATAGTTTGTTTGACATTATCAAGCACATGTCCTCAATTGAAATCAATGCTTCATTGTAAATTTCTTCACTGATTTGTATATTTGGATTTCCCATTCTATTCTGTATTTGATACAAAATATCATCACAAATATAATCTTTGTACTTGATCCACAAATCAATTGGGTTTGATGGGAAGCATGTAGATATGATTATAGAAAACAATGTTCGTATTTGATGAGCGTGTGATGATATTACAGCATCATTGAGAGTTTGATCCCAATGAGCGTCATTTTCAAGCAATTGCAAACGTTGACAGGCTTCTCTGTAGGATCCACAATTCACCATCAACAGTTCGTAACTGTTGGAATGATGTTGGGCCACGTACATTGACTAATAGCAGTCGTAAGTAAAACATTCATCATTGCTTGGATGTACTGAATAAATCCGGCCAATCGCATCGGTGGAATATACATCTGTATATCCTGGAACTGGTTTTCCTTGTTTCCGTCGTATAAATCTCCTTGAGGATTGATTCCAGGTATAATATTTTGGCATTTCAGAATATAGCAATGTTTGTGCGAAATCATCGTTTTGGCATGTCTCAAAAAACTGGTTAATGTAGTAGATGGTGGCTGAGCAGCTCTTTGTACTGCGTTCTGTGCTGTAAAATACACTCTTTGTCCATTTTCTAAATGCACAGCTAAGTGAACAACAGAAGGTGTCTCTCATGAATAGGAAAAGAAAATATTCGCCAAACTGCTTCATTACTACTGACATAGCGGCCCATTTGGTATTGGGTAACTTCATCATTGGAATTCTCTGCACCAATTCCAATCACAGCCATATCACTCCCTTTGGTTACATATTTGCAAATGTATTTAATAGATTTCACTGAATGGCAAGATTCAACGTTGATGTGTGCTTTGAATGTCTTTGATAAAATGGGTGAATATGGAACAATCCAACGATTATCTATTTCAATATCTTGTTGATTTAATTTGACAATTGTTGATTTTCCATTGTCTGCTGTCGATCTGCGACGATACAATGGATAACCGTCATTACCAGTAATTGTTTCCGATATTAATGTCCGTGGATATCGTTTTGAACATTTACCATCCATCATACACGGTGAATATTGATTAAGAGTTCCACAGGGACCATGTATCATGTTTTGATAACTACCTCATGCAATCCAGGATCTACTTGTACATTAGGGATTTCAGCTGATATCACTGCATCAACTTCATTTGGCCTTATATTTTCAACCAACCAAATCAAAATGTGTGCATGTGGCAATCCTCGTTTCTGCCACTCCACAGAATACATCCAGCAGCGTGTCTCACCAAACACATTATGTTTTACGATGAAATCCATTAAAGATTTCAACTTTTGTCTAAAGACTCTGGCTGTAATATCATGACGATCAATGGGTGATTTATTTATTTCCCATGCAAATATATATATATATATAGAACAAGCCGATTTCGCGCGGTTCCCAAGAAAATTGAAATATTATTATATCGGACGTCTGTGTCGAGTCAAATTTTCGTTTTAAACCCGATACGCGCGGCGGCGTTCTGGCTTCTCGAAAACGAGTTTTCTATATTTTTTTTATTTTTGTAAAAACAAATAACCACCAGTGTGTGGCGTTCTATTGAATCCAATTCATCTCTCGAACGCTGCAAAGTATTTTGTGTATTCCGCTGTTTGTTCTTCTTCTGAACCGATATAAATCTGTATTGTACAAAACATTCACTCCGGCAGTGCGTGTTCTAAATAGTATTATAGTATAAATCGTGAGATTCAGCGCGCGCGGTACATAAAAATTTCTTTTTTTTAAAAACTCGGTAAACATTTTTTATGACAGAACGCTACCGAAGATTTGTATTGACACACGGAAGACTTTGAAAGTAGGTTTATTTTTGTGATTTGTATGACGCGCGCGACTGTACCGGCTGTATTTCAATTTAGCAACAGGAAAGGAAGAGAACAAAAAAAAAAATACAATTTGGCAAATTACAAGAATAAAATTGGCAATATATGGACTGTTGTTGTTTGTAATTTCTCGAGCAAAGCCGATCGAAGAGTACTGAACACTATAAAATATTTAATATATTATTTACGACAACTCGGTAAGAAAAAAACGTAAATAAAATGTCGAGCTCACAAAATTATGAGACCTTGGCTGATCCGCGATATTAGTGCTTTAAAAATTCATAGAGTAATTTACTCGATATCACGACGACGGCGGTTTTTGCCAATTACAAATTTGAAATTTCCATCATCGCATTAATTAAATAATTATATACGACTTCATTATTTGCAGTAATCGGACACGCAAAAACAAAAAATTTTTTTTAACTATACGTTCTAATCAATTAAAACACAAACTATAACGTGAAAATGGTAAAAGTTTCAAAAAAAAAAAACTAATCCCTTTACCGAAGTTATTAAAAAAATTAATGTTTAGGTTTATCACAATAAAAATAAACACGAGTTCACATATTAAATATAAATAATAATTAGGTATATAATATTGTGTTTCCTTAGTATTTTGGTTCTTTATCATATATAAGAATATACTGAAATGTATATAATTTGACTCAAACGTATAATTAATTTCTAAAACATGCCGTTATGTTATTATACGCGCATACCGTTGTACAAAAAAAAAAAAATATGATCGGCCAATAACGTGTTTTTGTGTAGAATTATTATACATATCGCCATTGTAAAAACACTACGAAAGTCTTAGACGTTTGCGAGTAATACAAGGTACTTATGTCGTCGTTATAATATTTGTATAACACTTATCTTTCGAGAGATTCGAATTTCAGTAGTAAACATTTTCCACATTTAAACATACCAAAGTTAAAATAAAGCACAAGTTCCAAACAAAAAAAAACCCATGTCAGTTCATATTTGTACAGATTTTTTTATTTTCCGAATGGGCAAAAAAAAAAAACGTTTCAAAACGCCAATTCCGCGTTTATATATACTTTAAATCAGTGCTATAGATAGGATTTTTATATGGGGGGTTCAGTGCTATAGATAGAAATTTAATATGGCCTATGTGAGGTCATCATTAGTTATAATATTGAGGTAAACATCAAGAAAGTGTGAATGATTTATATTATTTTTATATACTATAATTAATTTATAACAATATATCAATTTTTCTCGGTTTCTTAGATAATTCATCCAGTATCCGATGTTCAAGGGGGGGGGTTTGAACCCCCTAAACCCCCCGTGTCTACGGCCCTGCTTTAAATATTATCACGACAGGTGATTTTATATAGTAATTATTTTATTCTATTCGTATATTTTATCGTCTGGAAAACTTGGGACTTTTAACATCATTAAAAACCCGAGAACGTGCACGCCCGAAAATTTACAACGGAACTTGGACATTTTAAATGGAGAAAAAAGTAATTTCCTCGGCGTGTACTCAAAATTGTAATTCGTTATAATTCTGACGCGCGTTTTACCGCCGTATATACAAAAATAATCAAGTACGTTTGTATACGTACTTAAAACCCGTTTTTGCTTTACTTCGTACCTTAAGGCGGACGGTAAATTGATAGAAAAAACAACAACAACAACAACAACGCTCTAGCTTTTAGGAAATTGCAGTAAGGATATAAGTTCCGTACAAATCCATGACAGAAGAATATCATTGATGATGAAAAATATCTAATTTCAAATATTTTTTTTTTATACGCGGTTTATACACCTACTGCAGGGCGAATTTCGAATAAAAAAAAAAAAACCGTTTTATCTGGAAGACACAACGGGAGGGAATCTTAACGTTTTTACAAAATTAAAACGGAGCAAGCTATTGTCTCTCCACTTTTATTAGTGCGAAGGTCTAAATTGGAACAATGTATACCTACGCCGTGTCCCTTCCATTAAGTGTTCCCGAGTGTGCAATCGGTTAGTGAAAAAGCTTTTGCTACGCGTGCGAATAATAATTAAAATGAATTAAACATTTTTTTTTTTTTTTGTATGAATTATTGTTTCGAGTATTTTCTTCGCTCGAATCAATAATATTATGTTCGCAACATATTTTGTGTGAAAATCGTTAGAGCTGTTTTCACAAAAAAATAAATAAAAACGTTTCTCGTTTATCTAAGTAAGGTACACGATGCCATCGATCATCATTCTAAATCGATTGGTATCGCGGAATGACAATGCTTTTTTTTTCAAAACGCAACGACGGTATGAATTGGTTATGAAACATATCCTTATTAACATGAATAATCGTGAGTTTATTCGCTACGGCCATAAATCTCGTGTACTCGCTTACCATAGTTTGGAAACAAGAATGGAGTTGCACGAGAAACGGCGGTTTACTGGACAAGGCCAACACGCGTTTTTCCACCATTGTGCACTCGACGTCATCGTCCTGAATGATTATGTCTTTTTTTAATATCTTTATGGCGTACAACTCGTCCGTGCCTTTCCGTTCGGCCAACATCACCTGTCGTATAATATTTGTACATTCGATTAAAAACAGTAAAAATAATATGAGAATGAAAAATAAAAGGAACAACGCCAGGGGCTGATTTAGAGGATGCTATAGCCCTTTGGTCCACGTTGAATTTTTTTCTTTGTTAAATCATAGACACACGTCGTTTTTACGTATAACAATATCAGTAAGAACTCGGTACAGCATTACTACTAAGGTTAATAAGGTTAACCTTAATTAATTAATATAAAGTTTTAACTATTATCCACGAGAAAATTCCAATTCGACTCCACAAATTTCAAAAAAAAAAAAAATTCAAAAGCGAATTTGTTTGTTGAATTTAATTTTAAAACGGTTTAACGAATAACAGTTTTTTAATCGCGTTATTCAGATGCTCGGTTTAATAGACTTATCGGATAAAAGAAAGGTTAATTTTTTTATTTTATTTTTGATAGTATTTTAACAGAAACACAGGGATTGAATTTGTCGTAGTTGTTCACCCGTCGTATTTTCAATATAAATAAATTTTTTTTTCGAAATTATCACGTAAGAGCAATTATTGTTTTTCAAATATTCAATTGATTTTAAATTTAATTTAAAACTTCAAAAATAGGCATAGATCTATGAAAAGCGTGAATTCGAATTAGAGAACCGGCTGTTTTTTTTTTTTATTGCTATCGTGTAACGAAAATCAAAAACTAAACACGCTCTGAACTCAAAATGATCAACGTTTGTCAATTTATTCGGTACTACTATTTTTTACTACTACAAACAACTACCCGAATACGCGTTTATGAATATTATTAAGCGAGCATTTTTTTGTCTATATATAAATAAGTAAAAAAAAAAAATTGTATAATTACGGTCAGTGACATGACTTTTTTTTTTAGATAAATAATATTGGTACAACGTAGGAAAAAAATAATGAAAAATCATTGAATTCAAAAAAGTGATTTATATTTGATCCATTAGCACTCCTCATAGATCCCCGGTAATACGTACACGCGGTAATAAACGAGACGCGAATCTCCGAAATTACCTTTCCAAAACTGCCTTTTCCGAGCACTTGTAAAAAGTTGAAATCCGACGCTCGGATCACGTCCTTTTTGCCCATGTTATGAGGCACGTCTTTGTCGGGCACCATCGGTCTCCTGCTGGTTATCGACGTTTTCTGCGCGTATCGAAAAAACACATCACACACGATTAATATAGGTATTTAAAAAAAAAAAAGAAAATTGTGTCGAAATTCTACCTGCACTGCACCACAATTATACCGTATCGCATAATATTATGTTGTACATTATTATTATTTTTGTATACTTCTAAAAACGTGATTAAAAGGATAAAACTATGTTTATGTATACATTGCTATAAACATGCGAAACTACGTCTATTCTACAAGGAGAAGAAAAAAAAAGATACCTATGACTCGTTTTCATTCTGGGCAGTATATGTTTTCCTGTTGATACGCATTTTTTTTTTTTTTATACATTCAATATATTTTTTCCGACGTCGAATATTCGTGTGCGTACTGTGAGTTAATTGTTTCGTTATATTATACGTTAAAAATAATGACGCTTCGCGAAACGACGATTAACGCTGGATAAGAGACCGAGTAAAAAAGTACTCACTGGACTTGTCACATAATTATGTCCCGCGGAGATCTGACGAAAATGCATTTGACACTACACTTTGTTCTATTCGACATTCTAAAGATACGTTTCGTCTAGCAAATAATATTGCGTTTATAAACGCGTTTTTCAAATTTAATTTAAAAATATTTTATTAAAAAAAAACCGTTTTTAGAACAATTTTTGTGTACCTATAAGACTTATAATAAGGTCATTGTGTCCTGAATTTTTTTTAACAATTTTTTTTAAAACAAATTGTTCTTATTCGGTATTAATAGGGGAGGGGGTATTATATTTTTCTTTAACTTAAATAAATTGTAGAAGATCGACTACTGATCTTTAATAAAAATAATGTCTGGCACTAAATATATATATATACATTTTTAGATTTTTGAAACGGAAAATCTAACCTAATTTTAACGTCACCGTAATTCCTTAGAAGACAATTGACTAGGGAATCTTTTTGAAATTTTCACAAAATTCCAATTACGTTTCGCATAAAAAAAAATGTATGAAAAACACCTATCCTTCACTCTCTTAAAATAAAGTAAGTAAGGGCGCAGTGGGTTATATAGTGGAAAAGCACGCCAAAAATAATTAAAACGTTTACAAAAAAAAGTTCATAACATTTAGGAAATTTTGGAAATTTAAAAAAAAACTCATTTGGACTGATGAACGACGAAACCCGAGTACGCCGTAATGGACGAAGAGGTTAATTATAATACATTAAAATTCAATTCGAATTTCGAAATACACGTGAAACTGCAGACGAGTGTTTAGAGATTATTACGCAGTATATACAGTGAAATGTGTGCGCTGCGGGCCAATTTCGACTCGAATAAACTCGTTGGTAATTTTAGCTTTTGCATATTTCTTTTACTCCCGCAAACATTGCACACTGTAATAAAACGCGCGAGCGGTTTGTACATTCACGAAAATATGTCCTTAAAATCAATATTTATTTATTTTTGAAGACGAGAAAATGTCATCACAAAAGAAGAAAATCTCAAACCCCAAAACAATTATTATAGTAAAACATTTCTAAAAATAAAAACCGACGCGTTATTACTTTCGGAAAGTGAAATTGAGGTTTTTGTAAAAAAAAACGTACTCGGTATTTCGTTTCGCGAGTAAATTGTTGTTTCTTACGCAGTGAAATATTCGAACGGAAAATAATTAGTTTTTTTTTTTTATTTTGTCTGCTGAACGAAGCGACGTAACATAAAAATTATTATTATTCAGAGTATATTGTGATAGGAACTGCACGAAGAAATTATGAAAAAATTGTTTTTTTTTTTTGAAACAAATCATACTAATTTTATTATAACTATTATATATTATATTATATTATATATTATATAATAAAACGGTTAAAATTCGGCGTGAAATCGAAACGTTTCGAATAAAAATATGATTCGCGAAATATCCAAAATCCTTAACAGCGAAGAAGACGACATTCAAAATACGGGGAACTTTCAGAAATAAGACAGCAAATAAGATTTTGTTTCTTTAAAATAAGCACCCATTACATATGCGGATGTAGAAAGATTCCGTGTACAAGAACTCATTGACGAACGACGGCCGATCGTTCGTGTCTGAGAGCGTCAAAAAATCATTACACAACAGTGTACAGTGCAATTTTTCAGGTAAATAAAATATAAAAAATACTACGTGCTAAAATAATTCTTTTCAGAAACTTTGTTTCTCCTTTTCAGATTCAACGTAAACGACGGAGAAGAAACGGTTACTCGACCCGTTGAAATTTTTATTTGTATTAATAAGTGAGACTTTGTTTCATTAAATTTATCATCGTTAATCACGTTATTTAATACAAAATTCGAGTGCGCATTTGTTGGTTTTTGGCGCGTTCAATGCGTTCGATTCAAATCGTTTTTCCGCAAGGAAATTACGAGTCCCGCGGTTAACCAAAAAAATACTATTGCAAAATTCAATGGCAGTCAAGACGGAAATTCGGTACAGTAGCGCGCATTGAACGGATAAAAGTTTAAACTATCGAAAGAAACGATCGGTTTCGGGGTAGTTTCGAAACTAAAAACAAATTTTTTTTACCGCAATTAGTTTAACCGAGGCGATCCGAAAACTCCCCATGGGGAGTTGCAATTGTATTTCGGAAGTCGAAACTGGACGCAAAGAAAACAAAATAAATTTTTTTTTATACGATTACATAGGTATTACACATTTATATTGACGGTAATGCGTTTATAATAATATATTTCAATATTTATCAGAATTTATACCCAGGACCGTATTTAAGGGGGGGGGCAAGTGTACCTTGTTGCCCGGGGCGGCAAATTTTTTAGTTATTAAGGGGGCGGTAAATTTTTATAGGCATAATATGGTGTGTTAACAAAAAAAAAAAATTATAAAGCATAATTTTTCAACGTAAAAATTGTGTTGCCCCGGGGCGCGAAAAATGTAAATACAGCCCTGTTTGTACCGATATCACGATAAAATTAATGATTTTATATTAATAACGTAAAAACGATTTTTTTTTTTTTAATACGCTCTCAAAATTGTGCCGGTCCGCTTTAATGTCCTCACTCATTGTCGTCAAGTGTAGTGAATTTCCTTGTGTTTCGAAAAAAAAAAAAAAATAAAAATGACGTACTAAAACGAACGTATAACAAGTATGTAGACGCGTAGAAAAACGAGTCTCACGGTAAATAATACATCGATCAATCAACTATAATACAATATAACATCGTTTATCCGCTTTAACAGTAAATCGACGAGGCATAATATATTATTAAAATATAGTTTAACCGAATCGGTAACGTATTGTAATACACATTTTACAATACATATAATAATCTGTAAGTGGAGGAAAATAAAAAGAACTCGCAGTCTGATCGGTATTTATTTTTATCTCTTTTTTTTTTAAACTTTTTTAATACTACAGAAAATTACGGATATTTTTCTCGCAAAGACTATATATATATATAATGAGTAATACGGTGTGTGTGTGTGTTGCCCCGCGTGTAGGTATATAATATTTATAAGCCGTATCGATTTCAAACTATATATTATACTACATACTGTGCTGCGTATAATATCGGCGTAGGACTTAAATATTAAACTGATAGTCGAAAAATGTTATTAATATCAGATGTACATTTCGAATATATACACATCTGGTAATTTTATATAAATTAATTTCGGAGACTTCTCAGCGCGATAACACGTTTTAACAAGAGCTGAGCAATTCCATTTACTGCGTCTTTCGTTTTATACGTATTTTTATATTACGCGTATCCTCCGTACCTTTATTTTAAACAATATTGTGTTTTAAATTTGATTAAGAAAACATTTTTTTTTTTTTTAAGTATTCAAGTGAAATTCACGTTTTTGCCGGTTAAACAAAAAAAAAAATACATTGAACGCATTAATATTCCAAAAACAAATTTGAAATAACCGTTTTATATTAAAATTAAGTCTTTAATTATTTACCGTAAGACGTATATTTGACGTTTTCTACAAAACGGCTGTTTTACACACAACACATTTTTGAAAGTTGACGAATTGGAAAAAAAAAATTAGAAGGGGAACGTGCAAAAAAAGTGTAAAAAAAAAAAACGTAAGTACGTCCCCGAAAATGTTAATGTCTTGAAAATTCGTGTGGTCCCCTCACGCTATAGTTTCAATTAAACGAATCTACCGAATTCGTAATATCAACGTCGTATCTTTATTGTTTCGGCGTTGATAACAAAATTTAAAGACATTTCTATTGCGGTTTTCATTAATTCGACAAAATTGCGAAAAGAGTCCCGACCGTCTCGGCGTTCCGTTATGAAAATTAAAAGGGATAAAAAAAATTGTTTAAAAAAGAAGAGGTACTCCGGCCCTTCCTGCCCCCCAACTCGAGCATTTTATTCGCGAATTATATATTTATCACGTTGGAAAAAAATAAAAATAAAAATCACGATGGCCCGCCGTTTGTGTATATTATACTACACGCGTATTAAATTATGTACATTAACAAATTGTGTTCTATATTTTATACACGACGAATAACGCGCGATACGCGTATAAATATTTAATTTTTATTATTTTTCAAACGGAGTTTCGCCGAGGGAAAAAAATATTCGCGAGACCAAACCCCCGTGTAATATTTAAATAATAATAAGTGCCGAAGGGGGGAACACACGCGTGCCTGAGCTCACAATGCGTTTTGATTGACGGGGTAATACGCGCGGAGTCGATGAATAATTTATTACGCGGAGTTTTCTTCGAGGAATATATTTATTTTATTTTTTTATATACGTTATACACTTATTTTTTTCGCCATTTCAACGACGGTTTTTTTTTAAAAAAAAAACTATTAGCGGAAAAACAAATTTAACGTATTGCTTATGTACGTGACTTTTTCTTTCTCTCCTCCGTTCGTTACAAACATACTTATAAATAAATAAATAAATAAACTATTACTACTAAAAATATTATATAATAAGGCGACCGTACGTCACGTTCGAAACGCGATCGTCTCGTTTTTCGGCATTGCACCGGTTTTTAGAACAGTTTATTTTCCGCACATTTTTTTTGTTCCTCACCTACATATTATATTCGAAAGGATCGCGAACCGATTTTGTGACACGTTCGACAATATCACAGATTAGATGAATATACAGATCATAGACTTATAATATATAGACCGCGAACGACCAGTGTATCACATGTACTGGAGCCAAGATATGTGCGAGACAGACCGTAGACATGTTAATTATAGTTAATAGGTCTATGAGAGAGAGACAGACTTAAAAGAGGTTTTTTCATGGATGATAAAACAAAATTTTGGCGGCAAGATATCCGGATCCGCAGCGGATGGTGATACACGAGTATTTATTCATCCATGAAAAAACCTCCCCCTACCAAATCAGTGTAACCGCATTATAGCACAATATATTTACCTAAAATTTAAACATTACTCTCGCGAGGTAATCTATTTGTGTTGTTTACATAGTGAATTCCGGTTTGGCGATCGTGTCATATAATGTCTCGTGTCGAATATACTCGTTTCATACACACAGTTGAAAAACAATCGGTGCTTAATCTGCGTTAAATTTTTACCGGCACGTGATAACCAGTATTATTTGAGATAATAAAGAAGTTGTACAATAATATTTTATAACATCAGCACGATAATTTACATCGTCGTGTGCGCCTACATTGATATGGGGGGACCAATCAGAAGAGCGTATATTTGCAATTCTTTTGTTCTCGGGCCGAGTGATCCATCCGTATTCATCTAATCTGTGGATAATATCGTATGTAGAAAAATTCAGTCGTCTTTGTGAATTTTTGAACTGTTTTTTTAACAGTGTAAAATAATTAATATTACAGAACTGGACGTTTACTACACACGATGAAGTTCGAGAAACTAAAAAAAAACTGTTTAAATTATAAAAATAATAATTCTGATTGGAATATCTGGATGGAAAGCGAAAAAGTCAAAACGCAAGGGCAAAAAAAAAGTAGTTCTTTAGCGTCGAAGTATCTGAAACGTTAGAAAAAGAAAATATTCTCGTTTTCTTTTATTATATTGAATATTCTCGTCGGTTATTGCCGAAATAAAAGTTCCACCCAAACAAATTACGGACGGATTGAAAAAATTATTTTCCCCGTAAAAACCAATGAGTTACAATATTTTAAAAATTCTATATGTAAGCGTATATATGGTTGCACGAATTTCTCTTCTAAGCACGCGGTATTATGGCGTAAGTTCTTTAGTGAAATTAAAAAAAAAAAAACCGAGTAACGAACGATCTGTAGAAAAATCATGAAAGTTATTTTTGATCAAATTGTCATAACGCAACAGAAAATTAACCACGTAAAATGCCAATTACATTGGGGTTAAGAGTAATTGTAATTTTTTTTTCTTTTTTGGAAAAACAATTGCAGTGTAAGGAGTGATATAGCGCAAAGATTTAGAGGAGGCTAATATTATTATTATTTAAAATAAAAGTCCGGTTTTAAAAAATGTTTGAATACGAAGAACAACGTGGGAAATACGTAAAGCGTAATATTTTATACTATTTTGTTTCCGCCCGCAGCACGCGATACGAAATTCAAATTTTAATTATAAACAACGAAACATTTGCAATATTTATAAATCGTAATTAAGTGGACGGACGGACCCGAGGAGTGGCGGCGGGGCACAGCCCCGTACACACACACACACACACACGACCCAAAAGGCAATGGTTTAATATTCAAAGCTGTATAAATACTTAGTAATTTATTTTACACGGGTACGCCGAGTTAAAAGCGTATGATGTCATGTTAGCGTGTGGGCATTTTCCGAAAATTTTCGTTTGTAAACTATTTAAATTTGCCGAATTCGCTGGGAAACGACGACGCGTTTATTCATTATTTAAGATGACGCGCGCGGCCGCGTTTCGATTAATAAACCGGTGCGGGTGCACGGTTTCGCGGATATATTTCGGTAAATTAAAGAATAACGAAGACAAATATTTTATTCGAGTACCTATCCCCGGCTAATGCGCATTTTTATTGAATACGCCTCGTCGTACAGTCGTGGCTTATGCGTCTGTACGATGGATTTATTATTTTTTAACCGTAAAAAACGACTTCGCTGTTCTCTGTATAATACTGCAATACCGTACGCCGAGGAATCTTACGAATTCGCACGAAAAATTCAAAATCAGACGAGCCAAAACCTCGTAATACACTGTCTAATCGGAATAATACACTGCTCTAAACGTTTCCCGAGTAAAGGGGAATGAAAAACGTTACACAAGTCATAATATATTCAAAACGCTGAAACGTTTTTAAAATTCTATAATATTTACGAGTGTGTGGAAATTTTTCGAAAAAAAGATTGCGCGCATCCCCCCCTCCCCCCAAACGAAACATTTCTATGTTTATGAAACGTTCACTTTCAAATCCGTCGTCACTGTTTCGTACGATATTTTGTACAAAAAAACAATGCTCGGCTCGATATAAAATACAATTTATTAACCAAACACACCTATAAACAGTGATACTGAAATTTAGAAGAAAAAAAATTACGCTTTCGGTAACGATGATGCATTTTTTTCATTTACGACAAGAAAATGTAGAACAACATTTTTCACGAAATATACTAAATATTTTACTTAGTAATAAAGAAATATCTCGTTTAATTTATTCGGGTGATTTTTTCTTATACAGCTCTATCATAACCGTTGATCCCGGGCACACCATCGCCTACGTGGTCATAACAACACCATGAGATTCTTTAGCTGACTGTTAAACGAAAATGTCTGTACTTTGTTGCTTTCTCACTCCTACAGTCGTATCCGTTAACTTATAAATTCAAGCGGCTTTGCTGATCGTAGTTTGAATTTATCAATTATTTCCGAAAATTTCAATTGAATGACCAACCAACACCCCTTTGACAAATAAATTTTAAAATTCCTCCTCGTCACACCAGATTTATTACTCCCTTCATTTTTCCGTTTTCCTCGTTTAACTAGGTATATATATCGTCTTATGCGTCACGCCAATAAAGATCACGCCATTAATTATTATCCGTTCAACTAGGTCTATTATTACTATTTAATTTGTTGTTGTTAATATTTGCATTATAAATATACGTTGTTGAGTTTCTGCCTGTATAAATAGATAATTGAATATATATTGTCTATTAATAATACATTAGGAAATAATAACGCGTGTGATGGGTTTGACTATACAAGCTAATAGCACATAATATATCTATAAATATATACATATATATATACAGATATTATAAACGATAATAGTTACGTTATACAATATCTAATATGTTATTGATACGTATATTATATTGTTACATTAATTACTCTACGACTATTGTATTATGAGTTTACGGCGAAAATCAAGCGCAGAATAATCTTCAACATTTTCTAATTGAAAAAAAAAAAAATTAGAATATTATTCAATAGGCTTGTATTAAGCCTGTACGTGATATATTTTGATAATTATACGAAAACGCGATAAGGCGTACACGTTATAGTGTAAAAACTCTACCAGAATTTGATAATGAAAAAACGTATTGTACGTTTAAAAGTAAAGTAATGAGAAGGAGCAGAATATTATCCACTCGAGTCTCGTTTCGTTTAACGAATATTAATATTATTAGACCGTTTTAGGAATAACGGTTTAAACTATAAAGTTTCATCAACACGCTGTTTACACGCTATACGTACATTGCGTATAATTCGAATGTTCTCTTATAGAATTCGAGACACGAAATACTCGTTACTTGTTACTAAATAATTGTTACGGTCGATATAAAAAGCAGATAACCACGTAAAAGACAAAAAAAAAACCTCAACGGAAAACTTTGAAAAACGTTTTCTAAACTTAGAACACCGCGGGTTAAACGACTGCGGATAAACTTTGTGCCAAGACGTATACAAGTACTTATATACGCGTATGACTATATTATATTGACTATAATGCATTACCTAAAGAAAATGCACGTTAAAATGCGGTGTAACAATATATTGTCTAAAAATACATCTCATGCTGTACATAATTATTATAATGATACAACGCTACGTAATTCTATAATATTACATATACTGGCGTATTGAAACGAACCGAATTTCGACTTTGCGTTTTCGAGCCCTGCGTCAATAGATATAAATAAAAAATTAATCAATGTGTGTGCATATAGTATAATATAACATAGGAAATAAAAATATGTGCTTACACGCGTTGTTTAAACGAACGGGCATTTAACGCGTAACATATAGTGAAAATAATTAAAATATTAATATCCGGGCATAGTACCAAAAAACGAAAGAAGAATGACGAAGAAGAAGAAGAAGAAGAAAACTACAGAAGAAAAAAGATGGGTACAAGGAGTTTCGACGTCATGCTGGTGGTGAAATTTTCAGTGTATTGAATTTTTTTTTATAATTTATTATACGTATAACGATAATTTACATTTACAATTTTATTATATGTGCGGTAAAGAGCCGGAAGCTGATATCAGAAAAAAAAATTCCATTTTGGATTTTTCAATCCAAAAAGTTTAAAAATTTGATTTTTGAAAAACATTAACGCGTAATTAACTTAATTAAAACCAACTTTTAACTCGTTAATGTCCAGTGGTGTCACATTTAAGAGACTATATGTGTGCTATCGCAATACTTTCTACTCGGGAAGAAGGACACACAAATATCATGAATACCTTTTTTTTTTTTTTTAATGTACCTCGTCAGTTACACATTAGTTTTAATAAATCTGTGCGTTTGCTTAATACTTTAAATATTCTTTTCTTTACAAGAGTCATTAAATGTGTACAATTAATATGTTCTTAAGGGTATTGATCAAAACATTTTTATATCAAACACAATTAAAATATCACAGTAACAATATATTTGAAATATTTCAGTCAGTCAGCCCTCGAAAAGTTGTTATAAAGTTTTTTTAAACTATTCCAACCCAAAGGTATGTATACATAATATTTCATTTAAGCAATACGAATTCGAACAAGATTTCCAAATGAAAATCTGGATATTTCCCACGGGAGTGTCCCTTTAGGAGGCTCTACGGATCTCGGAGCTACGTGGAAAACGGCTTTACTATTAGGATTATATTAATAATACAGAATGTTTTGAGAAATGTATATAACGGGTAAACAAGTAATTATTTTGTCTTTAAATTATTTTAATTAGGATTTGTTGCTTTTTTTAGGCTTACAGAGTACAAAGTACATTATGTGGAAATACTAAAAATATCAAACGCGCAAGCGCTATTTTTTTCCCCCGCAAAGATTTTATGGTTTATTTTTTTCCCTTCAACAGGTTAAGCTAGAAAAAAAATTATTATTTTTTTTTATGATAGAATTTGACGCGCGCGGATGCGGAATTATTAGTTTTTTGCGTCACCGAAAATTCAATTTGCGCTACGCGCAAAAGTGTTTACAAACAAAACAGAATAAATAACCACGTCACTGTACAAAAAAAAAAAAAACTGAATTTTCTTTTATAAATCGCGGTGAACCGAAACGAGGATTTTAATTCGGCCATGTCGGGTTAAAAATGTTTTTAAATATTTGTCCAGAGAAATACCTGCAACAGTGCTCGGATATCGCCGTCTCTTTACCGCGCAGATATAAAATTTCACATTTCAGAATTTCGTATATACACATAAGTACCGTCACCGAGAACTGAACCGGTGTCTTACCGTACTTTTTTTCCGAAACCAATAAAATAATACTCCGGTCCCGCAGCACAGTCGCACGCTACACAATATTATTTGTGTACGTTCAATGTTAGACGGATATGGTAACTAATGAGGGAGTATTGGAAAGAACGTCTGAGAAAAGAATTTTATGGAGTAGTATCAAGAAAAGAAGAAACTAATGGATTGGACATGTAATGAGACATGGTGGATTGCTGGGATTAATTATAGAAGACCACGAATGGAGTATATGCGACAAATAATGAAGGACCAAGGGTGTAATACTTATCAAGAAACAAAGAGAAAAGCAAATAACGAACGGAAGAATGGAGAATTGCTACAAACCAATTTCAGGACTGAATACAAAAGAGAGACGTTCAATGTAAAGATCCCGGTTCAGTTCGGTTCGGGTACGGTTCGGCGTGAAATTTTCGATTTCGATCCACCTCCTCCGAGGAAAATATCTCCATACAATATTAATTATATTATATCAGCACAGCGCTTACCCGCATTTGATTTTTGAGCGCGGCCAAATCGGCGCCTTCCTCGGGCACGGGCACGTTGTAAAACTCTCCTTCCTCGTGCGTCAAAAGCTTGAACCATCCTTCCACCGGCGACTTGATCAATTCCGATATGCCGAACGACAACGATCCCATGAAATCGTTCCTGGACGTCCTGTCCCAATCCCACACCTCGATCAACAGTCTGCGATCCTTGTCTTCCGGCTTCAGTTCACTGATCAAAAACAAAAAAAAAGAACAATAACAATTTTTCCTCAAAACTCGCAAAGTTTTTTTTACATAAAACGTTTGAACTCAAACGATTTCGAATTCGCGCGAGAGATATAGAATTTTATTGAAAACCCGTACAAACATCTAAATATAAACAGATCGTTTTCGACATTAAATCGACGCGTATAACGAATTAAAAACACGTCCGATTTAAATTGTCGAATAATACGTTTTTAAATAACAATTAATTCGACCATTGAGATAACGGTTGTTCGAGCATTTGGTCGATTTGAATTTAAAGACTGTAAAAAAAAAAAAAAACGTTATCGGACCGAATCAAACATTGAAATATATCGGTTTTTTCTGTTTTTACTAGATTTATTCGATAAAAGCAAAATAAAAAAAATCTGCGCTATCGATCTGTTACGCTGTTATCACACTCAAACGCAGCACGTTTATAGGACAGCGTTTAGGTAACTGACGATTTATAATAGGGATTTAAAAAAAAAAATAGGTAACGAGCCGTGGGCGTTGCAGTGTGGATGTCGTTTAAGTTGAATTACTTAGATTACATTTTAGAATTTTGTTATTACTATAAAAACCCGTAAACCAATGGTAAACCGTTCAACAAAACGATTCTGAGCGGCGAGCTACGGTGTGATATTTTATTACTAATAAGTAATGAATTATGGAAAAATCGCGTTTTTGCCGTCTTTAAACACAACTATTTTTTTTTGGTAGTTTTTTGTGCCGCGTTTAAAAAAAACTACCCAGAAAGTAGGTTTTCGGGTTGTTTTGAATCGCGCATACGACGAGATCATCCGAGCATTCTTCCTATATAGTCGAAAATTTTGTACACGTAAAAAGAAAAACATCATTGTTAAACCAACAGCTTGGTCGTTTCGCTCAGAAACTAAAAAAAAAAATGTCACCAAAATGAGGGAAACGTTTTAAAACGCTTCGTGCTGCGCGTTCTCCGAAAAAGAACAGAGCAAGTATAAGTTTCCGGATCGAAATTCGCGTCGTACATTTCATTATATAAGTTTTGCGCGTCGAGACGACTTCTTCGGGCACCGTCTAAGTGGAGACTTTGTCACATTCATCGCCAACTCTTTTTCGTTTCTCCGAACACGATACTTTGAATTTCTCGTACAGTCACCTGCCGCTACCACTCTCCGTCTCGATTTCTCATATTTTTTTTTAATTTCTCTCTCCGACTCTCGTCATCGTTACTCGTCATTCTATTTATTTGCATACGCCCCGGCTTATTTCCAAACTATCTCGCGAAAAGACCGATGCGTATTCGCGCGTCGAATAATTAACGAGACACAAACGACAAAGACATTCGAAATTATATAATATATACTGGTATATAAAACTAAACCTTTTATAACGATTCGTCCCCGGCTACGCCCGCGAGAATATTAAATAACGATTTTGTCGTTTAATTTTTCATTTTGTACCTAAACTCATTCTATATATATAATATATATATATACATTTACTGAGAAAAGAACAATAATTTAATACTTTAATATATATATATATATATATGTGTGTGTGTGTGTGTGTGTCTTTAAAACTCGAAAACGACTCGACGGATTTCGATGAAAAGCGTTGAATCGAATGATTTTGGTGGAGACGAAGAGGAGGAAGCAATTTACGCGAAATCGAAATCCGAGGGAAATCATTTAGACGGCGGCGTCTCCTGAACTCGAAAATTTCTATTAGCTTTACTTAATGCCACATTGATTAAACGTCAGTTGTTTAAAGTTAAATTTTCCGTAGTAAAAAAAAAAAAAATTTTTTTCTAACAAAGTGAAATCTAAAAACGTAAAGTCCGGAGACGTTTCGATTTCACTATAAAAACAACACCAATAACATTTTCTTATTTACACGCGTTTATCTATTTTTTACTTCACATTCAAGACTATTCGGCCTCCGGGCGTTACGACTATGTTGTTATTCGAATACACTTGAAGTTCATTTTCGCGACGTGTAGGTACCGAAAATATCCGACGGATATTCTCGACAATTTCTGATATAATTCATACTCGTCAACTTAATTGGTTTTAAGTCAATATTAATAATTAATTGTTATTTTAATGGAAAACGGATCCTCTCCCCAACGTGGGATTTGTTGTCTTCCAAAATCCTTATACCGATGTGCCACGAGATTATTTCGAATTTTCGAAAGCCGACGTCTGAAAATACCAAAAATCGTGTGACACATCAAAATGGTTTTTCGATTCCACCCGCACAAACATAAGACTGTTCATCAATATTCACCACACTGTGCCCGGTTTTTAGTAATAAAAAATATTGCCAAATGAAAAAAAAATTATTATCATTTTTTTTTTTACGTAACTCGACATCAAACAAACTTCTCTGTCGTCGTGAAAAAACTCACAAAAAAAGTTCACAAAGACATAATAACACGGACGATTCTTCTCTGTAACCTAATAGCTATGAAAATAAACTTTGCACAATTATCGTTTTATATTTATCCAAAATTATGTATTTACGCGAATACATTGGTATAAGAATAGCGGATTTTATAACGAAACAATATCGAATATTACCACAAAAATTTAACTGCGATTTAAAAAAAAAAAATAATATTCCATTAGCGTCTGCAATTGAATTAATTTCAGAAAAACAGTAAAAAGAAAAAACGCTTTAAACAGTAATACATCAAATCAAATATCAAATACAGAAGAAAATATAATTGTAATGTGCTGTGTGTTCAATATTGAATATCGCGTACCAATGAAAATCACAGAAAATAAGTGTAATAACTTTTTTAACAGAATTTCGCTATATTACGAGTCAGAATTGATTTTTTTTTTTTTAAACCTTATAAATATATCGTTCAATGAGTTTTTTTGCGCGCACAAAACGACATTATCGATAAAAAAAAAGTAATACATATAAACGACACGTGTGAATTACAAACAATGGCTATTGTCGAGATAGATTTTTGTCAGTTATATTCAAATGCATCGAAACCGAGTCATCGAGACGATTCGGCGTGATGACGTCTCATAGCCTTACATGTTCGGAACTATTCCGTTCGCAATGATGCTGTTTAAATATTACAAACTCGACAACAGCATCGCGGATAATATTCCAACGATTTGTGCCCTGCCGCAGGCGGAATAAAAGTTAAAAAAAAAAAAATATATGCTCCAAGATCGTATAGAAGTGCAGTTTGGCGCGATGATGTGTGGTGAAGGGAGATGGTTATCGAGTGTTTACGACACGAACCGAGCGGATTTATATATCGTATACTCCACCGCATAATGAGGACGTCGCGGATAATACCGTCTCATATCATATTCGTATATGATGGAATAAATGCATAAATACCAAAAAATAAATAAAATAAAATGACTAACGTAATGTGTTTTAACAATATATAGGACCACGATCGCGTTACGATGTTAAAATAAGAGTTTTTGTACGCAGTGGCTGATTCAGAGTGAGTGCTAATGTATTATAGTTATTCGTGTTGAATTTATTTTTTCTATTAAATTATTATAATTTATCGTTTTTGTGCATAACACACAATTAATAAGAACTCGATTTTAATATAAATATATAAAGGAAATATAATAGTATCGAAGCGTCCCAGATTATTATTATTATATGTCCACAGCAGACGGATATTTTTGACTGACGTGAATTATTAACTAGATTTACCCGTAAGAAAATTCCCATACGACGACACAAATTTCAAAAAAATTAAACGAAAATTCATTACATTCGGTGATTTATACTTGTTAAAAAAAATCTTAATACTCCTCATAAAAAAATCCTATATCAAAGCGGTCGCTTTTTAAAGTATAACGGCGATGATTCCAAAACCGTATAAATAAAAAAAAATATTTTACCGATTTTATCGGACCGGTCTCGTAGTTTTCTAAAACTTGTACACTACAAATCATGACGGTGATCACGATAATAAACGAATTTATTAATTCAACTGGACGGTGAACACATCGATAAGCCAAATAAAAAAAAAACAATATCGAAAACTCCGAGTTCAAGAGAGAGAGAGAGAGAAAGCAAACAAAATATCGTCTACGAGGATAAAACATCAAATCGTACAGTGTTATTATTACTTTTGTAAATATTTACTAGTTTTTCCGAACACACGCGTACCTAATGTAGCAAGCGTAACGTTAACGTTGTGCAGGATACCCTACGGCTAAAGTCCAAGGTACTTACGAAAAGAAATTTCACAGTTATATTTTTGAATTGTAATAAATCGTTTTGTTCAAAAGACGGTTCTGGGCCACGTTAATATAATAGTAGTACGACGAGTATATTATAATTTATTATATATTTTTGAAACGAAATTATAATAATTATTATGTTTACAAGCTCGTGCAATATTTTGAACTTTGAAAAAATACTAAAATGTCGACGACAATTTCACAGGAGTTTTTATTCCCCCAATTTTCGTGGTTTTTTGCCTGATGATACGTTGAAGGAAGTTTACTGAAACGGGAAATAAATGTTGTCGAACAACACAGCCGATACAATTTGCTACCGGAAAGTAGTTAAAGCGTGTCCGAAAGATAGTCCGGGCACTCCATCACTCGGAATCTAATACGAAGTTCATCGCGTTACTCGCGAAGTTCGCGCTCTTATACTGTTGAAATATATCATTTAAAATAAAAAAAATATGCAACAAAAAAATGCGAATTTCAAAAAAAATTATTTCTTTTATTTTTATTATTTAAAAATGTTTGCATAAAAGTACATACGACTCATTTTCTATGGTACTTTCGACATGTTTTCAATCCGTAAAGCAATATAAAAAAAAAAAATTTTTTTTTGAATAAATTATGGGGTTAAACGAGAAGAAATATGGGTATAACTGGGGGACATCTCTGCAATAATAAAATACAATGTACATTTTTTTTTTTTTAGAAAAAATATATAACTAAAATATTAATATTGTGCATTTAAAACCCATGTAATTACGCAATGAAAAATCTTAAAAAATACAGACATATGCGGTACATGTCAAAAAATATGCTAAAATAAAACTTTTTTAGTTTGTAGTTTATCTAGCTACTTTTTGGATTGTTTAAAAAAACACACACAAACGCATATAATTCCGGGCCTTAGTGATGACATTTCGCGTATTATTCGTCGCAGGTCGCGTGCAAAATAATTGCTGAGACGACGTGTCACTCGAGTTGTATGCGACAAGATGATCGCACTACATTACCGTAGTACACACCGTGTTCGTGTACGATATCCGTATATGGTAGCAGAAACGATGACAAGACCGGAGTTTAATGGTCCGCCGTTTGATTGACGCGTTAAACGTAATAATATACACGCGTTAGACACGTTTAGGAGACGTTTCAGGAGATTTTTCGAATATTTTCGGAATCGATAAACGCTTGAAAATTATTTATATATACTGTGTACACGAAGACGTGGACGAAAACACAAAAATAATTAAGTCTTTCGATTGATTGCGGTCCGTTTGATTGACGCGTTTATACGCGCGTCAGACACGTTTATAGAGCAGGAAATTACGTTTTTTCGCGCGAGTTTTCCCGAATTCCGAATCGGTACAGGACGCTTGAAAGGACATTCATATAATACTAGCTGAATTAAGTCCGTTTCCCTGGCACGCACACCTTAGAATTTTCAAATAAAACCCAGGGCTTTCAAATGTGCTTTGTTTGTGCTGAAAATCCGGAGGTACGTGCTCTCTAAGTTTCCGAGATATAAGCATTTTCCTATGGGGGTGCCAGGGAAACGGACCTAGCTGAATTGTCCGTGCGCGATTTTCAACGAAAATGTAATTATTTCATAATTTTTTTTTTTTGAATAATAATTATTTAAAAATGATTCTATACACGTGTGTTTAGGATATAATTGTGACACAAATATTAACAGTATCTGCGAATTTTCCTTTTTAATAATCGAAAAACTCACGCGTGATTTCGAACGAATCTGTCGGATACAGCTAATTTTTTTACAATCGTGATGCATCCATCGTTATCATTTAAAGTTCCATTACCGATTTGTAGGAGTGATTTAGAAAATTCTCCTGCGTGAATATGTCTCCCGTTAATAGGACTCGCGTATTTACAGTAACGTTTAAGTGCAATACATCTCCTCCCCTCTCCCCTCCTCAGCAAAAAAAAACGGAAAAAAATGGGCGACGTGTGAGCACTAGGAGAAGTATTTGGAACAACTCTGTGAGAAAAAACAGTAAAATATTTCAATATCGTCGTCAGAAACTCGGTACATATATGTGTAAGGATTATACATAAGACGTCCGCGAAAAAAAAAACACGGAAACAATTTTTCGATAATGATGATATAACGACGGAGAAATGTTTTTGACATTTTATGCCAATAGTTTTTCGGTCGTCCAAGTCAGAAGCCAAGTATGGATAAAATTTGTTTTTACACGTTCGCAAACTCGTGCAGATTTATCGATTTGAGTTTTCTGAATTAAAACGATATTTTATTTTATACATATTAGGACAAAGAAGAAATAATACGAGTGGTTGTGGGTTATGAGCAATGCCTATGCGTTTTGTTGTCTTAAAAACTTTCGAACGATTAAAAAAAAAAAAAAAAAGATCAATGCGCATCACAAAGGAACGAAACGAAACTCTTAGAACACGTATTCGCCCGTACATCAATCAAAGACCACACACACTTTAAAGAAGTGGTTTTCCAAAGAAATTTTTATTATAAATATAGTACCACGGGAAGTTATTCGTCCGTTTTATTGACGCACTATATCGGTAATCGATTTAATGACACGTTTCGGAAGTTTTTTTAATCGGTGATATACACTCGAGAAAGGTGTATCTGACGTTAAAAAAACAGTTTTTGACATTATATTATAAAACGTTTAAAACATTGTTAACGACAGAAGTGTTTTTCTTCTTCCCCCCACTCACGACTCCATTCACTTCAATAACAATCGAGATTATTGATTATTTAATAATATTATACACCAGATTTTCTCGAAGACTATTGAAAAACATTCGTTTATGTCACCGTTTTGTCGAACCCAATGATAACATTTTTTACAGAAAAGAAAAACCACACAACGAAACCGATGGCTAAACGTTCGTACAAAGAAATATGATACATCATTTCGTCTCTGGACTTTCTGGACGAAACACAAATCGCGAGCGTACATATGAATTCAGACATTTCAAAATTAACGATTGAATCGGGACGAAATTATTGATTTCTTAATAACGACAGAAATTAGATGAGAAAAATACAGCGTACAGAAAGATAATGCATTGTTACTGATTACAATCTTTAAGCGTCATCTATATATATACGAGTCGTTGAAATAACGATTTTGAACAAAGACTAGAAGACGGGAAAAGGTTCACCTACCATAATGTGTTTTTTTTCCTTTTTGTAATTCTCTTCCAAACTACATGGGACCGCAATTCCTCGGAAAACGATCCCGTTCAAGTAAATCCTTCATCAATTTCTAATCTAGATGAGAATGATAACGGGAACCACGGGAAACTTTCGAGGCACCATTTTTATATTATTGTCCTCAGCCAGAAGTGTTTTCAGGAAAGAAAAAAATAAACACATCAACGCGAGCAAAATCAATAATAATAATATATATATGTATGTGGCTAACCCCTAGTGCGCGCGCCGAGAATGTGAAATGAGTGTAATAATTGCAGATTCAGTGAAAAAAATTAGAGGAACATATTTCCCTTGTTACAACAATACGATACAAACGTATTTCTCAATATAACCGAGGAAACGTTAACGTTATTGGAAATATAAAATCCGTTCGTCGTCGAGCGAAAATAAAAAGATATTCGTGTAGAAAAAACACGTAGAGTAACACTGAGAAAAATTTAGAAGGTGTGTAATAGAATTTGATATTCGAGCTGAATCATAACTGTAGTCGTTCACTTTTCAAACCAAAAGATGTCCGATCAGATATCCCGTGAAATTCGTACAAAATTGAACTCGTCCAAGAATTTCCGAGGCCCGAGACGAAATCTAACGAGGGGATTAGGAGGAGATCTACAGAAATCGTTTTGAAAGTGTTCACGCTCCTCGCCTCAGCACGATATTGTTTTCCATACCTTAAATTTTTGTGGAAATGTCCGCAAGACATTGATGTAGTGTTTTAATAAAAAAAAAAAAAACTCTAATCAAATGAATTACGTCAGTGTTTATGAAACACCGTAAATAATACATAGTCTGTAAGACACGAGGGAACGATCAATAAGACTGCAGCACTATACGGGTGTCCGGGCACATAAAATATATACAACGCGAGCATATGAATACAAATATTTATGAATTTTTCATGTATAGAGTAGTTCTGTCGATAAAAAGAAGAGTCCGTTGGAAATATTTTTCTACTCGGACTAAAAAGAATATAGAACAGACGGTACGTCTAAGTGGTTTTAAACGCTATTTCCAGGGACATTCAAACCCCCGGAAATTTTAATTCATAGTCAGAATTTGTAGTTTAATAAATACATAGAAATAAAAATTATTTAACCCCCCCCCCTAAAAAAAAATTCAAGACACGCCCCAGGTTGTTTTTCTCTCTTGAAAATACGTACTCTTAAAAGGATCGCAATTCCGTGTTTTGTACGAGTCGCGCAATGTGTTTCTGTGAAACGTATATGGATTGACTAACAGAGAAGTTACAGCGTTTTAAGTTTTTGTTTAAATGGCCATAACAACTTTTTTTTATGTTTAACGATATTTTACAGAAAAAAAAAGAGAAAAATAAATCGCTCGAAAATATTCTTTTCTTCAAATTCCGTGGTGGTAATAGGTGTTGAAAATTCTAAATTTAATATAAACCTTAAAATTGACTTATAAGTTATTTGATTTCGTTATAGTATTGCGTCCGCGTTATAGATGGACAACAGAGGCCAATAAACGCGTTCGATATTCTCTTCTTACGGGTCCTCGCGTAGAAACGCTAAAGAATATATTCCGAACTTTAAAAAGATTATTATTATTGTTTTAATAACAAAATACAAAAAAAAAAAATGCTTATTATAATAACGCGTTACCGCACTGTTTTCCGAGAGAACTGAATTCATTACAAAGCCGATGGTGGTGGTGGTGGTGGTGGTTGTATAAGTTTTACACTACGCCGTTTTATAATACGATTAACCGCGTTTATTATTTATTTTAGTAATTAAAAACTTAACGTTCTCGCGTTGCAATTTTGAAACTGGCGCGCTAAAGACGGGTTTTACGACATACAGTGTGGTATCGGCGACATAACATATTTAGATATCCCCAAACAGATATATTTGCTACTCGGTCACGTAGGTATACCCGTGTTAAAGAACCAGGTTATATGAGAATATTTTAATTTATTATTATTAAGAAAGTCAGAACTCAGAAAAAACCAAAAGTCATTATTATGTGTAAGTAACACGGGGTGGGTTTTATTTTTTTTTATCACGGAAGCCGTCCGACAAAAATTATTTAAACAAATTTTTGTTCCGGTGTTTTTCGTTCGTTATAGAAACGTTTAACGAATACAATTCGGTCTTCGAAATTATAATAATATTCCTTACGTTGATAAACAAAAACTTTTCGGTTTTCGAATAGCGAACAATATTTTTTTTTTGCTGCGCGTTATATTACACACGCACAAAAAAAGAGCCTTGGACCGGTGTTTTGGATGTCTCCTTTAAGTGCGAATTAATTGTATGAAGATTTCAGACTTTTGTTATAGCTAAATGAATTCGAAAGCAACGCGATAAAACGATTCTGAGCGGCTCTTCGGCGTGCAATTATTAAAATATAATAATATAGTGTATAGAATACGCGTAATTAACCTTCCAGTACATCGCTTGAAAATAATTTCTTAAAAATTTAAACATAGGTAGTGAAAAAATTTTCAAAATTTATTTTTTCGTTAATATGGCAGTGCAAATAGTTACCTATATTTGGTAAAAATGTCAAAACTCTAGGACCATTAAAGTTTTGAACAAACGTAATTTTCAGAACAAAAAATTAAATACGCTTTGTCGAGAAATCTGAAATTGTCACAAAAGATTTTCGAGATTTTTTTTTTAAGTATAGCTGAAGTAACGCGTACGTCGGACATTGTATTACATTTTCTAACGTTAAAACCAAAAATTACCTCTTCTAATATGAATTAAATTCCTCGAAAATTTATGACTGCTATATCAATAGCCCAAAATAAAAAGAAATTTTTGAAAATTTTTTATTATTATTAATATTTTATATATACGTATAATTCAAGGTTACCATCTGACGAAATAAGAGAAGTGTTGGGGGAATCAGAATCTGAAAGTGAACATTATCATGCATCTGATGAAGATGAATATTGTCCAGAACCAGAGGCTATTGTAAATGAAGAATCAGATGCAGAAACCGAGTTTGTTATAGATCATGATGAAGAATATAATTCAGATGAGTGTAACGAAGATGAATCCTTAGATAGTCAATTAAATGTTTTGGTTAGTAAAGATGGTACAAAGTGGAATGACAAAATGTTATCAGAGTACACAGTAAAACGAAGAACTAATCGTTGTGTATTGAAAATTTTTTTTTCATTGGTACTCAAAACCCAAAGTGGAGCTGATGAGTTTATTTAAACGTTTAAAGATTTGATGTTTTTTTTTTTTTTGTAAAGTGCAAATTTCTTTTAACCTTGTAAGTTTAAACCCAAATAAAAATGTTTAGTTGGGTACACTAACCAAAAAAAACTTATTTGTTGGAACTGAGAATTTGGGTTTTTTTTTTATTTTTTTTATTTTTTTTTTTTTTTAGAATTTTTATATACTTAGTAAAATTTATACAATATTTATTTTTTCTATTATTTAGTTCCAGTTTTGGTAGTAAATTTAGTTCACTACCGGGAGTATTAAAAGCGTTGTTACTTTTTTTTTTTTAATTTTTTATTAAATTCAGAATTCACATTTTAAACCATTCTTCAATTCAAATATACGAGATGAAAAAAAGATTTCTATTTTTTGAAAAAAATCCTAAAAAGATAAACGTTTAATTGAAAGGAAAATTTATCTTTTTCATAACTTATAAAAACCAAATTAATAAATTCGAAATCCACTTAGCGTTTGAAAAGATTTTCTTAAAGGGGTTTTAAAAGTAACCGCGGGTCTCAAGAAAACTACCCAAATAAATTTAAGGCTTGAAAACGAAATTAAAAAATTTCGAAGTTCCCTAATAAATAAAAACCATTGAAGTTAGAATCCTAAATAAAACCCTTTAAGAAATCTTATTTAAAAAAGATTTTTAAGTTAACCAAAAAATAGGGAGAAAGAACTTTCCCAGGTAATGGAAAACCTTTCTACCTCGTTAAGAAGGAAATATTCCCTGGTGAAGCGTCGATTGAATCGCGATTTGTGAACCGGAATTTGGAAAAATTTAACACTCAAAAAGGAGAGAAATAAAGTTTCAAAATAACCCCAGGAATTGTAATAGATCATTCCTTTCATATTTGTAAAGTCAGATTTTTAAAAAATTTAGTTGTATTTGCATTTTCAATCAACGAATTTATACTAGGGCCAGTGGAATAACGAAATTTGGAAGAGCAAAAGATTGAAGGATTTTAAATTTGTATTTTTCATTGCGTTCCGGCTTCAAATAAAATTTCAAGAAATTTATTATTTAAATGATGGTTAAAAACTCTACACAATTGTTATTAATTTTTTTTTTTATTATATTTGAATGGGGCATCCCCTGAGTAGGACCATACGGCTCACAAAGACTCCAACCGGTAAAAAAAAGAAAGAATTATTGGAGAAATGAAAAAAAATTATTATTTTTTATTTTGTAGTTTTAACCGTCTTTAAGTAAAAGAAATTTAATTTTAAAACTGTTTATTTTTTTTTTAATAAATGAAAACGAAAAAAAAACAATAAAAAACTAATAATGTAAAATATTTAACGTTGATTCAAATATTAAGTTTAGGAATTATTATTTTTAAATTTTTGAGTTTGCCATCGCACCCTCGAACCGTTTTTGAAGGACTTTGGATAGAAAAGAGTGCGTAACCGAAAAAATTTGATAGGCCGCTCGCATTTTTTTCAATTATTTTTTTATAGGTTGTGTTCGCTTTTTAGACATACCCACAATAATATTTTACTAATTTATTTTACATTTAAATTAAATTTTTCTTAGGCTTTTTTTTCGTTTTTAGGCAATTAAATACCTTTTTTTGTTAGTCAATTTCTAGATTTTTGTATAATTGGTTTTTACCCTCATTAAAATTGTCCTTGAAGATGGCCATTTTATTCCCCGAAATTATTTTCTTTTATTTTCTAACGAATTTTTAAATTAAAAAACCGGTAGAATATCATTTTAATATTTTCGGAACCTTATTGCATTTAAGTAACTTTTTTTGGTTTTTTTCTTTTTTTCTTTTTAGTGTAATTATAGTTCCTTTAACTTAATTGTTTCTTATTTGCTTACAAACTACTTTAAAAGACCGTCAAAAATTTAATATGATTTTTATTTTGAATAATTATATTTGTTAACGAAACTTTTCAAATCTACTTCTCAGATAGATTTGGAATTTTTAAATATACCACTTACTTTCATCTTTTGACACCTAAAATAATTTTCACGACCTAGTTGAGGCCTTGCAAGTAACGTTTTTAATAGTTAACCGAAAGGGATACGTCATCGGATATAAATTCTTTTGCGGAATAATGGGAGTATTGAGGAAAATTACAAGAATTTAAACTGGAATAAGTGGTTAAAAACCTGTGTCAGAAAGGGGTTAATTCTAAGGAAAAAAGGAAATTGGAATAAAAGGGAAAATAGAAAAACCAACCAAAGGGTACATCTTGGTGTGGGAACAAAAAAAAGACGTATTGGAAGCAAAGAAAATAAGGTTAACGAGTAAAAAATTTCCTTTGCTAAACCTTGTTTACGGTCCCTAAACAATTAGGGATGGAAAAAGAAATTTGAATCCTGAAAATTTTAGGTATAAATAAGTTTAATTTGATTGAATATTCTTTTCCAGGAAAGAAATTTTGGAATTCAACAAGGTTAGGAAAAAATCGGTTAAATGGGATAAATTGATTAAAAATAAAAAATTTTCGAGCCATGTTTAAAGAAAACAATGAAAAAATTAATGGGTAAGGTTTCACCGGTAAATAATCTTTATAATTTAAAAAGTGGACCTTACGTTTATCATTTAAAAGAACCAAAATGGGGAAAAAATACAACATTAATTCCAAAAGGTTGAGGGAGTGAAATTTTCTGCAAATAGACCTGGTAACCGGTTAAAATTAAAGGTTTTTTTCAAAAAAAGTAATAAAAACGATTAAGTAATTAGGTTCTATTAACCAATTTAAAATAGTACAATTTGTTTGTAATATAAAAAATGTACTAATTTAAACAAAGAAAAGTAATAATTTAAATGACGAAAAATTTTTAAAGAAAACCTTCAGAACTTTCAAACCGAAAAAAAATAAAACAGTTTAAAAAAAAAAACATTATAAATTAATTTTAATCTTCCATTTATTAAAAATTGTTAAATGATCTTTGACTTAAACTGAAAAACCGCGATAACTCGACGTTTTCAACATGGTCGATATTGCTGCTTTGTCTGCATATATTATATATATGAAACAATAAAACTTTAAGTCTACTGATCGACGCCAGGGATTTTTGAAAGAGCTTTCAAAACAGTTATGCATGCCAGCAATAGAAATACGTACCTCCTTACCTAAAGTAGTAGGAAATCATTTTACCCGTAGTGTAATGGAAATGGTTCTTGGACGCCCAATACAACAAGTAGTTGCTTTTCCTAATGATTTACCACCTCGTGATGCTTCTGGACGTATTCAAGTAGTTAGAAGTTGCCAAGTATGTCGAGAGTTGGATCACAAACAACGAAAAACTCGAAAAGCATGTTCTATTTGCATAAAGCCAATTTGCAATGAACACTCAATAAACAAAGCGGTATGCGAAACTTGCAATCAACAGGTAAAATAAATGTAAAAAGAAATCTTTTTTTCTTTGTACTATAAATAATTTTATATTAGTTATTCACAAAATAATATGATTATCAAATTTGATTAAAATTTTATTTGTATAAATGAATTTGCATTCGTATAAAATATATAGAGTACCCAGGTACCTACTACGTCCTTAAAAGGTGTAAATGTTTCAATGTAATTTAAAGGTATAAAAATTAAACATTATTTAATTAAAAAATCTATTTTCATAAAATATATATGCCATTTAGAGATGTCACGGAATTACAAAACATAACTACCAAATATTGGGAAGAAAACATAATTTAAAAACTAAAAAGGTACCCGGGTACCTTTTCAGTCACATAAAGGTTAATATAATATAAATTTTACACATTTGGTGAATACTTTTAGTTTCTATAACCGCATTAGTTTCGAAATCACGAAGAAATAACGATAATCGATTTCGACGAAATCGAGTTTTATGTAATTTTTCGGTAGTTTTTGAGTTTTTTTAAAGAAAAAATCCACGAAAATTTGCCAGCTGCTATATCAATAGCCCAAAATAAAAAGAAATTTTTGAAAAATTTTTTTTCCTTAACCTTTATGTGACTGGGAAAAAAAACACCTTATAATGACTGTGTAGGTACCTGGGTACCTGTAATATTATTAACTATGTTTTTCCCTTACGCGATTTCATTTATCGAATTTATCGGTTATATATCATACAATATACGATTAAAATTGCAGCGAGATAGTCATGATCACGATATTGCACAATTTTATCAATATCAAAGATTTTAAAATCATTATATTAAATAACATACCTATCATTTGTGTTTTTCGACTTCACGTGAACACAGCTAAACGATTATATTAAATTCATACGTATTTTATTAAATGTAAAATACTACCTACGTGTTATTTAATTTAAATTATTTTTAAATATGGCTGATGAACCAGCTAGTAATCAACGTCGTACTCTAAGACTGCGGAAATTGAGGTGAGTTTTAAGTTAAATAAAAATAAAAATGTTATACATTTTATACGCGTGTATTATCATTATCATTATCATTATTATTATTATTATTATTATTATTATTATTATTATTATTATTATTAGTTTATATTTATATATATACGTATAATTCAAGGTTACCATCTGACGAAATAAGAGAAGTGTTGGGGGAATCAGAATTTGAAAGTAATATAAATTTTACACATTTGGTGAATACTTTAGTTTCTATAACCGCATTAGTTTCGAAATCACGAAGAAATAACGATAATCGATTTCGACGAAATCGAGTTTTTATGTAATTTTTTCGGTAGTTTTTGAGTTTTTTTTTTAAAGAAAATCCATAAATGACATCTCTAAAGTACCGACTAGATCAGGGATCCGGAACCTTTTCGTGTAAATGAGCCATTTTTTTCAAAAAATGGCAAATTCATGATTTTCAAAGAGCCGCACTGATAAAAAAAACATGCTATAGTACAAAAAACGATTTCATCGGGAATTGGTATAGGCATTAAAAACAATAATAAGTCTTAAATTGATGCATACTCCAAAGAGCCGCAGATTGCATGCTAAGGAACCGCAGGTCCCCTACCTCTGGAGGCCTGGACTAGATGCAATTTGTTACCGGAAACAAGGGGTATGACTGTAAAGATCGGAGCACTCCTTCTGGTAGAATTTTCGGGTACAAACATTAAAAAAAAAATCATTGTAAAACCAATACATTTCTCGCTCCGCTCAGGATCTAAAAACACGCTCTAAACAAATAGTCGTAATTATAATAAAATAAAATTTCCTATAACGGGATTTCATATAATATTTTCGTAAACGCGTTGATCGTCTTCCGTTCAATTTCCGACAATTCCCGATTGCGACTGACACCGCGATGACCAGTGACAATATTATATTAATAACATTTCTCTCGAATATAATATAATAATCAAAAACAATTGCCTTTATTTCTTGCCCGCCGTTACTATAAATATATTTTACATGTTTTTAACGGGTCAACGTGTCGAAAACGTATAAGACACTGCAGATTGGTGAAAACGGAATGAATTAATAAAATAATACGCCGTTGCGGACAGGATAATATTGTTTAATTGAAAATTGTTTACTAAATTTTCTACTATAAAAAAAAACTCTCCTATAATAAATTTAAAAAAAAAAACCGAGATCGAACGATTAAACGTTTGCGTGCGCGTGTACAATATATTATAATGATGACGTTTTTTTGTTTTTACAATACGCCGGGATAAGGTGCAAAACACAAATTTATACATTTCAATTGCGTGTACAGAGCTACAGACTGCAGTAAGTTGACGATGAAAATATAAACGCGCGCGATTTACGTTTTTGAAGTGTCGGCAAAAAATAAAATCAATTCGAAATAAACCAAAACAATTATTTTAATATTAAAATTTATTACGCTTAACTCTATGTATTTAAAATATTATAATATTTACAGATATTAAATATTTAAAATCGAGCAAATATATTTAACTGCGCTAAGAACAAAGAAGACTCGATCGCGGCGCAGGCGTCGAGAAGTGATGAAAAATATTTTGCGTTAAAGTTCGAATTGATTTTTTTTTTAAAAAAAACCACTCGGCCATCGCGATTACGTGTGAGAGATCAATAGTTTTGATCGCTCGAGACTAAAAAAAAAAAAAAAATGGCGATTATACGTTAAACAACGGATTGTATACGGATTGATTGTGAGAGATCTTAACTAATCCAGGACAAATTAAGCTAAAAAAAAATTTAGTCGAAATCATATTGTATACACGTTACCGTTTTGTGTTAATAGTTTTTCCGGTTTATCGCGTCCGATTACAGAGAAAATGAAGTGCGAATATCGCGTTTTCAACGATACTAATTTTAACATATATTAATATAAATATTATAACTCGCCGTACGTTTATATAATATACTGAAAGTAATATTTCAAATAAAAAAACACTTAAAAAGTAAAACGAAAGTATATACATTGCCGAATAAAAACATATTTCAGGAAATAATTAAATATGCGTATAAATATTACGGAATTATGGACGTTAATGAGTCAAGAAAAATATAAGCGAGGCGCACCATTTTGTTGTTGTTGTTGTTGTTGTTGTCGTTTTTTTTATTTTTTTCAATACACTATAATTCGTTTTCTTTAATGTATTCCGCGCATAAACGTGTCAACCCCGCCGAAAAATCGAAAACTCTAAAGACGTATTTTTTAAAAACAACGTCGCGGCGTGTTAAAAATTAATTTCCATTACGAAATTCGACTTTATTTATTATTAGGAAATGTATTGTAAATAAAATAACCAAAATAATATGTACACGATAAATATATATGAAATTATTTTTATTTGAAACGTGTAAGTAATCAAAAAAAGTAATGTCATATAATAAAAAAATTCAAAAAATCACGCGCCAATGCTCGACATAAATCGGTAAAAGAAAAAAATTCTAACGAATTATCATCGTGTATAGATGAATATAGAAAGCGAATACCACTATATGAAAAGAAAAGTCTAAAATTTCGAATATTAAAATACTGTTTGTCGGATTTTATTATTATTTGTGGACGGGGTGCACGCGGCGGAGTATAAGAACGTAAAAACGATTTACATATACACCGTCATCAGAGACGAGTCAGTTGATAATAATTTATAGGGAAAAGCATAGCTAAATATCTAGGTATGACAACAGATTTGTGATACGCAGGTATGATTTTTTCCTTTTATGGAAGTACTATCACTTCCGTAGAAGAAAAAAATCTTAATCATTTTACTTGTTCATGTTGTGCACGATTTTTTGGTTTCGTATTGTGTTTATCATTTAATTTAACGTTATAAGGTCAATTTACACAGCGGGTGCCAGTTCCATGGAAAAAATACGATACTATTGTTTTTTCCATGGATGCGCAGACCGAGTCGCAATTTGGACAATCTGTTGTCATACCTAGATAGTTAGCCACGAGGAAAAGAACGGTATAATGAAACGCGGAAACGACAATATTATTAAAAACAACGACACCGAAAACACCAAAGATTCCAAAATAATTTTTAAAAAATAACGTGTAAATATAATGAAATTAATACCAAATCACTCAGAAAGTCAGAAAACCTCGAAATGAATTTATATCTTACCAAAAGTCAAATATTGACGTATAATAAAAATCTGCGATTACAATAAAATAACGTGTCCTAAATATATAATTATAAAGTTCGTAATATTGTTTATTACTATATAGGATTTTTTTTTTTATATTCACATAAGGCTAGGCGAGATTATTATTACTTTTAACTTAAGTTAATAAAAAAAGAAATAAAATTTATATATATTAAGGTAAAATTCTCCAATATTAACAATCAACAAAACAGCGTAAAAAATGAGACCTCCAAACGTCTAATATTCAATACATACTTCATAATATAATGTTTATATAAACACTATATAATAAACGATATACTATTTGACGTTACTTGCAGCTTTTTTTTATAAAATAATAAACCAGAAGTTAAAGTGTAAAAAAAACAATAACTTATTCGGTTAAAGTTTTAATTTTCAAAAAAAATTATTTACATAATTTAATTAAAATTAAATAGAATTTTTAACTTTTAACGGGTATACTGCAGCGTTGTGCATACACTCTTGTGTACTATACAATCTGCCCAAAACTCGAAATGCCGCGGGACAAAACCTAATACCAAGTGATATCACCAGTGTGTTTGTTTTCACGGTTTTCGTTCGTTTCACCGAACAAACACTGCAATGTCAATGTAAAATAAATTCAAGTAATATACGTAGACCTTTTTAAACTTTATAAAATCACGTCGTACTGTACTAATGCCCATTACAATAACACATGGGGAGAGGATGAGTAGTTTTAAAAAAAAATCACACGCAAATAGACGACAATTTCGCAGCAACGAATTTTTAATTATTATAATATTAATTATTATTATATTGTCATACTCACAACGTAATGGTCTCGTTCCACACGGGATTTAACGACGATTTGATTGTCTTGGTTTTCTTCTTGATGTTGTCCGTATCGGGTATGAGTTTCAATTTTACGTAAGGGTCCGACGATCCGTTGGGATCCATTGGAATGAGATTCTTCCCTTGGCGGACTGTAACAAAATCACGAAGCTCGTATTATAACATAAAAGCGATATATTATAAAAAAAAAAAATTGCGGGACAACGATTTCGACGAAAACTATTGAATAATTATAATCTCGATGTGTTTTTGGGGGTGAACGAGAAAACGATTTGGCCGTACGTCTCGAAATCGAGTAAAATCTTTTTAATAGGAGTGTTTAAATTCGGAAATTTTCACTATACTACGGGGTAAACACTGCGCGGCAGAACGATGTTGTTTAAAGTACAAATGTTTCCAAATCTCTAGATTCACATGTACGAATGGACCTACCAAGTGTTGGACGTCTCGAGGATACATATATTATAATATAATGTACATTATATATCACATAAGATGAAAATCTGTTCGTTTGTAGCAGTAAGACGTTACATACCGGCCAAGTAGTAATATTTAAACGATTAGATAGATCAGTGGCGTAACCACCCCTGGCTTATGGGGCTGCAGCCTCCCCTCCTCGAAATGAATAATCAGTTTTTTTAGTAGGTATCGTCTATGTACATTAATTATTAACATATTAATATCAGTCTAAGCCCTCTCCCCGAATAAAAATCCTGGCTACGCCACTGAGACAGGTGTTCGTATTACTGTTGTCTATACACTGTCAAAAGACATACGAATAGAATATAAAAGGAAAAAAAAGCCGGAAATCGTACGAAAACTACTTTAATTCTCGTCTGTTTGATTCCATTCCATCGGTGAATGGAACGGCTAATAATAATAAGGGTCAAAGCATAAAATATACTTTTGGCGGCGAAACGACCGCGTTAATTTATCAAAAAATTAATTCGAGTACGTAGGTCGGAGGGCCGAGATTATTATATAGACAATCGGAGGCAGGAGAGTATAAAAACACAGGCACTCAAATGTATATATATATATATATATAGAAGCTGACGTGAGTTTCGGCAATGGACCATTAATATTATTACACGCATCCGGTGATAGAAACGTTGTTTAATTTTGTCATATTTTTTATTTTTTTTTTACAATATAATGATATATAGAATACGTTTTTTTTTCTATAATATTAAATCCTTATCGCTACGGAACTTTTCTTATTTATTATTATTTCCCTCCCTCCCTACACGATTCGATAAAAAACCCGCTGTATTCGAGAATTCATCAATCCGTCGTACCCCGATCACCGTCTCCATTACACATACGACTTACGTTATTCGCATCCGGGAAGTCGATTAATAATAATATTAATATTAAAATACGTTATATCAAAAAAAAAATCCCTATAACAATATTTTAACGAATTAAATGCAGTAAAACTGTGATACAACGAACGAGTGTACTGTGACTATACGCCGGCGACTGCGGCGTTAATGATAGAATGACAAAATCTACTTTACCGCAGAATCCTTTAGCGAATCTTTATTTCGCTTAACAAAACTTTAAAATTTTTTTAAAGGTTATATAATATTAGCGAAAATAGTGAACCATAATTCGTCGCGAAATTTGATTTTTCTTAAAAAAAAAAAAAAAAAAATGAAAAGGCGTGCTTACAAAGCCGCTCCTGCATGTGTTCCGCACTATGTCAAGTATTAAGTCTATGCCAATTATTATTTTACGTCAGAGTTAAGTTAATAAATACATATATGTTAACGGAAAAGATGAACATTTAGAAATTGTCATCATTCCCAATTCCCATTCAACAGTTAGTCATTGTTGACAATTACTGATGACGTTAGGCATTGTTGAATACTTCGTAGTTTAATCTGCATTTCCGTATTATTTTAGGCAATGTTGTAAATTGACACGGCTAATCGAACAGACTATATAGATAATCTCAACTCGGTTTTATGTTATCGACTTTTCGATATTTATTTTTATTGCCCATAATAATTGATTGTTGCATATCGAACTCTGTGTATCGTATCGTAACAGTCTGTAATAAAGACAGATGCAACTGTAAAACACAATGTAAAAACTAATAGATGTGCTTGTCGTGCCCCTACAAAATTATGTAACTCTAAGTGCCATAGTAGTTTACCCGGCTGTAATAAATAATAAATAATTATAAATTTATTTAATATTTTAATATTATTGCATCATTTAGCATCATTGCTTTTTTTTTTTTTTTTTAGGAACTAACGTCAATTACTAGTCATTTATGACAATTCCTTGCTAAATCGGGCGTTGTCGTTGTTGCCTAGCCATTGTCGACATTAATACTGATTATCATCTTTTCCGGTAACATCGTATTTTCCCGGGGCCGAATTCGAATCCCAACGCGTCCCCCCGGTCGTCGAGCACGGACATTTTTCCAAATTTCTCCCGGAAAACACTAGAAATTCAAAAGCAAGTGTTGACTTGTACTTTTCAGACAGTAGTGTGGAAAAGGGCCGGTGAACAACACAGGTGGATAGAGACGCCGACGGGCCAAATCCCATACACCCGACCGCGTGTAAATATATCTCGGAGTACGTTCGGATTACAAATATCCTGCAAAAAGTATATATGGAAATACAATACAATAGCCGGAGTTTGAGCGGTATAAGCCCCCGTGTACAAACACGGTGTAATATAATACCTTTTGCCGTGTAAAGAGGATGCCACTGCGCGAGCGAAGAAAGTAAATAGAATAAAAACATACGCGAAACGCTGCCGTTTCGACCGAGAGATTTCGTTGTCGCCGACGAATATATGTGTATAATGTAATTGTCGTGCACGTGCGAGTAAGTTTTGTTTATTAATTTGTCCAACGGATTTGGTGATCTAAAAAAATATACCGAAAAGGCGTTGAAAAAAAAAAATGAAAACTTTTTTTTTTTGATTTTCAACGCTCTCCAATAAGACATTACGGTCGATTGCACGCGCGTATACGGATTGAATGGAACGCACGGTTTCTCAAGTGAAACATTTAGTAGAGCACTGGCTGATGATATCTTTTGAATTCGAAAACGCCTTTTCAAACGAATAATAGCGCCCATCGTTCGACGGAACGACGTTTAGAAAAAAGTTTCACTCCTAATAAATATTGAATACGCATATCGTGAATTTTCGCAGCCTTACAAATCCGAACAAACATTGATTTAAATAAATCGATATTATTCCAGGTTTATCGAATTTTAAATCTGCAGTAAAATGCAAAAGCGTCGAAATAATAACGCACTGACACACCGCTGAAATTCGAATTCGATTCTACTACTAACAATATTGTTATTGTACGTCACATTCCTGACAAAATAAGTAATACGCGTGGTGCATATTACATGAAGCCAACCAGTACGTTATTCGCATCCGGGAAGTCGATTAATAATAATATTAATATTAAAATACGTTATATCAAAAAAAAAAAAATCCCTATAACAATATTTTAACGAATTAAATGCAGTAAAACTGTGATATAACGAACGAGTGTACTGTGACTATACGCCGGCGACTGCGGCGTTAATGATAGAATGACAAAATCTACTTTACCGCAGAATCCTTTAGCGAATCTTTATTTCGCTTAACAAAACTTTAAAATTTTTTTAAAGGTTATATAATATTAGCGAAAATAGTGAACCATAATTCGTCGCGAAATTTGATTTTTCTTAAAAAAAAAAAAAAAAAAATGAAAAGGCGTGCTTACAAAGCCGCTCCTGCATGTGTTCCGCACTATGTCAAGTATTAAGTCTATGCCAATTATTATTTTACGTCAGAGTTAAGTTAATAAATACATATATGTTAACGGAAAAGATGAACATTTAGAAATTGTCATCATTCCCAATTCCCATTCAACAGTTAGTCATTGTTGACAATTACTGATGACGTTAGGCATTGTTGAATACTTCGTAGTTTAATCTGCATTTCCGTATTATTTTAGGCAATGTTGTAAATTGACACGGCTAATCGAACAGACTATATAGATAATCTCAACTCGGTTTTATGTTATCGACTTCTCGATATTTATTTTATTGCCCATAATAATTGATTGTTGCATATCGAACTCTGTGTATCGTATCGTAACAGTCTGTAATAAAGACAGATGCAACTGTAAAACACAATGTAAAAACTAACAGATGTGCTTGTCGTGCCCCTACAAAATTATGTAACTCTAAGTGCCATAGTAGTTTACCCGGCTGTAATAAATAATAAATAATTATAAATTTATTTAATATTTTAATATTATTGCATCATTTAGCATCATTGCTTTCTTTTTTTTTTTAGGAACTAACGTCAATTACTAGTCATTTATGACAATTCCTTGCTAAATCGGGCGTTGTCGTTGTTGCCTAGCCATTGTCGACATTAATACTGATTATCATCTTTTCCGGTAACATCGTATTTTCCCGGGGCCGAATTCGAATCCCAACGCGTCCCCCCGGTCGTCGAGCACGGACATTTTTCCAAATTTCTCCCGGAAAACACTAGAAATTCAAAAGCAAGTGTTGACTTGTACTTTTCAGACAGTAGTGTGGAAAAGGGCCGGTGAACAACACAGGTGGATAGAGACGCCGACGGGCCAAATCCCATACACCCGACCGCGTGTAAATATATCTCGGAGTACGTTCGGATTACAAATATCCTGCAAAAAGTATATATGGAAATACAATACAATAGCCGGAGTTTGAGCGGTATAAGCCCCCGTGTACAAACACGGTGTAATATAATACCTTTTGCCGTGTAAAGAGGATGCCACTGCGCGAGCGAAGAAAGTAAATAGAATAAAAACATACGCGAAACGCTGCCGTTTCGACCGAGAGATTTCGTTGTCGCCGACGAATATATGTGTATAATGTAATTGTCGTGCACGTGCGAGTAAGTTTTGTTTATTAATTTGTCCAACGGATTTGGTGATCTAAAAAATATACCGAAAGGCGTTGAAAAAAAAAAATGAAAACTTTTTTTTTTTGATTTTCAACGCTCTCCAATAAGACATTACGGTCGATTGCACGCGCGTATACGGATTGAATGGAACGCACGGTTTCTCAAGTGAAACATTTAGTAGAGCACTGGCTGATGATATCTTTTGAATTCGAAAACGCCTTTTCAAACGAATAATAGCGCCCATCGTTCGACGGAACGACGTTTAGAAAAAAGTTTCACTCCTAATAAATATTGAATACGCATATCGTGAATTTTCGCAGCCTTACAAATCCGAACAAACATTGATTTAAATAAATCGATATTATTCCAGGTTTATCGAATTTTAAATCTGCAGTAAAATGCAAAAGCGTCGAAATAATAACGCACTGACACACCGCTGAAATTCGAATTCGATTCTACTACTAACAATATTGTTATTGTACGTCACATTCCTGACAAAATAAGTAATACGCGTGGTGCATATTACATGAAGCCAACCAGGCACACTATTTTGTATTTGTTCGTTGTCGATACGAAACCGTGCGCGCACGAACATTGCAGCTCGGGATATATTTTTCTACGGCGAACCAAGATAAAATAACGAAATCATATTCGAATTTCTCTCGAATCAACCATACATTTCGCGTGATTTTTTTTTTTTGCACGAAAATCGCTACTGTTATTCTGGACACCGACTGGAGATGAAAAATATGAATATTTATTTAATTCAGGAAACATTTTATGGAAAATTCTTTTTTTCTTTCGTTACATTACGAGTACAATATGCTCCGTCGAGTATCGATTATAATCTTCGGAGACGGGTCACACTACTACTACGCAGTAGCCGTCGTATTATTAAATCGGGTGTTCGTAATACAATATTATCTGACAGAACACTTTAGGCCGAAGTTTAAATTCTCTGTTATTATAATCGAGTAGGAAAAAGTAGATAAACGATTTAAGACTTGTGTACTCTAAACGATTGCGCGCGTGATGTGATACACTAGAAACCCCGTTTGATAGCAGCAAGTTTATCGTTAACTCCGGAGGAAATTTTTAAAAAAACACGCCGTAAAATCGATACACGATGTGGAAGTAAAAAAAAAAAAATAATGAAAAAAAGGTCGACTACTTCAATTTTTTATTTTTTGTGTTTGAAAGGCGATTGGAGTGGAAAAAAATATGTACATTATATAGCCTACCCCATATATACATATATATCGAGTATCGTAAGATTAACAATTTTTGGCAATAACGTTGATGCTGCGTTTTGTATAATTTTTTTTCTTTTTGGTAGACTTTTCATGTCTTTCTTTTGATAAAAATACGATAGTGTGTAAAAAATTGTATCGGGTTAAATCCAGAGTGCCGAGCCCTTGTGCGGTGATTTTTTTTTTTTGGCGTTCGCTTTGTGTGTATATGCTTGTCAAAAAAAACTATATTTCACGACCGACAATTATCAAATTCCGCGCATAATCAAAAACATAATCAAAAGGTACGTCGTAGCGAATGAATCCGATTGCTGAACATCAACTCGTAACCCGAGACGTTTGCAAAGGTCAAAAGTTCACGGTAACGCTTTAAGTCTTTTTTAACAATAATTCATTTAAAATCTGTATTAAATAATACAATAATTAAATTTGATAATTATTATTATTACAGTTTTGAACACGGGATTCACGCGACTAGAGGAAAATATCCATTACTCTACAATTATGTACAAAAGTAATAATGACGTTATGAACTAGTGCGACCAGAGTTCAAGTGTATAGACTCTTTATTTATGTTTTCATTCTCTCCATTTTATTTTATTTTTTTTGTTTTTCTTTTAGAATAGAAGGTCTCCAGGCCATTTCCTTTTCAGTCTACGTGTTGTATCAGGTACACCGATATATACGAATAGAATTTAAATGAGATGATTTGAACGATGTTGTAATTTTTATGAAATCTTTTGCATAGTTTAAATGCTTGGTCAGAGATGGTCATTATGTAAAGTTCGCTTACTTACATACCATTCATTATTGGCATTCGTTATTGTTCTGGGAGGGATACTGATTGGAATGACGAAAATTTTTATATTTGAATTTTTGGATACTACACAAATGTGGATTCCATATAGTAAGAGGCCAAAGGAATTTTGAGAAGTTTGTATAAAAATATTTTTTTTTTTGTAAGTGGTAGGTTTGATTTTAATAGGGGACGAAGGCGGTGTATAGTCTATGGTTAAGTGACTTTCTTTTCGTTTTAATGTGGGTTGCTCGCGTAGTCTGTCTAGATACATTCCAGGAAATTTTACTGATTGTTCAGACGGCATTTGTCTGTTGTTGATGTAGACTACAGTCACGAGGGCGTAATGTAAGAGTCATATGGGACGGTTTCGATTCGTTAATTTTTATTCTCCACTTTATAAACCAACTCTGCGTTAAACGCGCGGAAAATTGTTTAGAACCGTTTTGTGCACGCGCGCATTTTAATTCGAAATCCGTGTTGTTTACTACGTTCTTATCGGAAAAAATAAATATTTCAATAATAATTTCCGTATTTAACAATATCGTTATGAAACGTTAATAAAAATGAATTCTTTAAAAATGAGGCTTGGTAGGTGGGAATCCAATAGGGCTCAACACGACCTTAACGAAACGAAATATTTGCTATCAAATTTAGACGTCTATCGTTCAACAATAAAAAAAAACACAATGCGCGTCGTATTAAAAAGCGATACATTTTTTTTAAAAAATGCCAAAAAGAGGATTGCGTTCTTTTGGACAAAGTAAGTGAAGGGACGAAAACGTTAATTCAGGGATAGCATCACACCGTACACGCTGCACCGTGTCCCGCAAACTTCAACCACTGACATTATTATTAGAATAAAAATAACATTATCTCGTCTGTATGTACTGCAGACAGTGGCGAATATAATTTGCAAATTGTGCGTATAAACGGAACGAGTAGGTATCTATTATTATCATACGACTTTTGACGCGGTATGGTCGTACGAAGGCGTGCTGCAGTGTAAATTTACCGGTCTTACGCATCTGTTAAACTCCTCGGGGCTAAGATTATTCAATTGAGACTCATCTCTCCGATCCCTCGGAAAATAATTCCTTATTTTACAGCATATACGCTGTAAAACGAAGACGAAGGGAAATTTTTTTATTATTTTTTTTTTTAAATACGCGAGGGCGAAAATCGCGTGGAAAACGTGTTAATATTTTGCGCGTTATCGTTATTCGAAAATTATTTTATATAACGTCGTGCAACTGAATTATTTTACACGGGAGATAAAAAAAAAAAATGTCGAGGACGAAATTAGCCTCCTACGTGGGCAAATGTTTTATCCTTTCACCGCGTGTCTCACCAATCGGCGCCAACAAAAAAAAAAAAACACATCGTATCCCGGGGAACGGAGAGCGCGCGATTGACAGCAGGAACACTGCACAGGAGAAACTGATTAAATATTGTATTACGAAAGACTGAAAATAAAAAAATTTAATAATATACTGGATTATCGTCGCGATTCGATACCATAGCGTTCACTCGGAATTTAAAACGTTTCGAGAGTATAAAATACCGATTTACCTCTCGTTCTTGTTCGCAATAAATACATACAAATAACACGATCTCTGCGCCCCTTCCATGCGGATTACTGGAAACAAAAACCGTCGGCTCATTCCCGTCCCTTCTTCAGTTGCTATAGGTACACGGAAAAAGGATAATAAAGGAGGGGGGGTTTTTTATTATTCAAAAGTCCATCGCTATTACGACACGGATTTCGACGGTTTTCCGACGCTGCTGTTGTCGACCGAGTCAACAGTCGAATAGGGTCAACAAGAAGAAAAAATTCAACGGATCGTTTTACCCGATTTGTAAATAATAAAAAAGATTAATATATTTTTAAATTTCTAATCTCGAAACGCGTGGTCAATAAACGAGATCAATTTCAGTTGTATTTTATTAGACATTAATAATGTTGCAAGTGTAACAACGTATACATATTTTAGGCCCTCGAAAGTGTAATCATTAATTATTGTTTACTTAAAGCGTAGGATATTTATACAAAAAACGACTATATCCATTTAAAAATAATAATAAGTCGAGAAAAAATTCGAAAACTAAAAAAAGAAAACGCATCGAGGTCAAAAATAATAAGCGGATTTATATTGACATATATAGTTTCGAAAACAAATTGTTTAGTAATAATTTAAATAATAATTCACTGAAAATAAGTGTTGTACGCCTATTATAGTCCTTATGTACGGATCATTCTGTATATATATTTATAAGAAAAATTTATTTACTTTGTTTTTACACCTTCCGCTTCAATTATACCAGGAAAAACAAAACGAAATTTAACGACGAGCCGCGAGTGTTGTTAGAGTTGTATATAATTATTTGAAATTCGACATCAATGATTAATGATTACTTTCGAAATCAGAATTTCGAACGAAATCGTTTTTATTATTATTTTATAATAAATCTTTTCACGAAACTCAGAATTCACTCACGGACACTTAAAAAAAAAAAGTTATAATAAACGGCGTTTTTTTTTACAACTATATGTAAGCACACAATACATCTTCAGATGAATAAAAAAAAGGAATATTTGTTGAAAATTTTGGATACAAATTTTTCCTTGTGCTCATCAGAAACCCTCAAAATGAGAAAACCGTATCGAATAAAGTACCAACCATAAGATACCGTTTGCTATCAGCACTGGATAGTAAGCGCTCTTTCTGAGCGAGAAAAACGTTCGTGGATCACAAAAAAATGCACAACTCGTCGTCGTAAAACCAATACGTTCTTCGCTTTACTCGGATCGATAAAAAAAAATGTAGCGAGCCTACATTTTTTTCGCTGATATAATATAAAGCTACATATTTGGTGAATATTTCAACTTTTTATAACCGCGTTAGTTTCCAAATTAGGGAGAATGACGATACCCGATTTCGCGGAAATTACGTTTTTTTCTCGAGTTTTTTTTAAGCGCTTTTGAGAAAATCGAAAAATGACCTCTCTAAAGTACCGAATAGACGTAATTTGCTACCGGAATCAATGTATGACCGTAAAGATCGGAGCACTCCTTCTGGTAGAATTTTCGGGTAAAAACATTAAAAAAAAAAAATCATTGTAAAACCTATACATTTCTCGCTCAGAATCTAAAAAAAAAACATTAATTTATTACTTTAAAAAGATACAATACACAATATTGTATTATCTCGCACAAAATTTCAAACTGTTTAAACTGTTTACGGGTTGTCCGTGGCGGTGGAAGACTCGTTCGGTGGCTATTGTTGACGCTCAGTCGACGACACTATCTCGGCACGTACACAAACCACCAGTCGGGGCGAAACCGAACACAATATTATACTGTCACTGTGGTCAACGACGACGGTTAACGCCTATTATACTCGCGTTTTGGCAAACGACGATGACACAAAAGCTGGTCTCCTCCTCCTCCTCCTCCTGCTCCTCCGGATATGTCGGAAAGACAGGCGGTGGGCGCTGTACATACGGGCGTACATGACGAAGACAACGAAAAAAAAAAAAAAATGAGAAAAAAAAACCACGAACTTTTCCCACGAGAATTCACTTTCCGAAAACAGTCGCGACAATGACAGCGTGTGCTTGCAAATGTTAGCAGAACAACTTTTCGTCCTTATATATATAAATAAATAAATTATCGTATACAGGGCGATTCGAAAGGAGAAAAAAACCGGGTGTGGTGTCTCGGGACCCCAGACAGAAGCGAAGCCTCAAAGTTCAAAGATATACGTTACTGAATTCGTTTTTATAGACACCTTTTAATCGCACCCAATTTACGTTCTGTTCTGGTTCCCGTTTACGAGAACGTTATTGGTATCTATATTTAGATTATTTTCGGGAAATTCCAAAAAATATGTTGTATCAAAACCTGTTATTTTAGGTAACGTTCACACACCAAGTGCGCTGTCACGGGAAAGCGTTACATGTCGATTTTTTGGTCTCGGTTTTTCTCAGTTCACTACCCACAACGAGCGCATAAAAGCTTCGCTTCAAAAATATCAAAAGAAACGAGGCTATTATACGTATAACATGTACGCAGAGCCGAGGCGAACGTTTAAAGAGTGTGCAGCTAATATGAACGGGCGAGTCCTCAAAAGCCTAAGGTGGAAACAAAAAAAAAGACAAAGAGGGGGCGACCGAGACGACGGTGAAGTGACCCTGCAGGATCGGGGAATATTTCGAACTCCTGGGAACAACTAGCCACGAACGGGAAGGCAAAGTGAAAACGACGATCGGCCTACAAGACCTGGAATGCTGCAGAGTGCTTAATACGAAACAATACGATTCGAATCGGCCGATTATGATGTAAAGAAAATTGTATTTACTGACGTCGAAGGACAGGCGTAAAATATACACGATTCATTTTTTTCCCCGTAGTTTATAGTGAAAACGGTAGTATCTGTACGTTTCTGATGGAAAACGAAATGGTATAATAATACAGTTGACCGCGTTTTAAATTCAAAATACATACTCGTTACTCGGCTAAAAAATTATATTCTAAAATATGCTTGAGAACTTGTGACTGTTCATAAAAATAATACACTTTTATTGCGTATACGCGTTTCGGCAACCAAGTTGTCGTCAACGCGAACCCATGACTACTGAACCGTTAGACACTCTATACACCCGTATTTATACGGTTTATATCTCCGATGACGTCACCACAAAACGGCCGCGTCGGTTGGTCGCGTGTCAACGACCACGCCCACCGCGAGTCTACGCTGCCGCCAACTGGTTTGCATTAAATCAATTTTGTAATGGACTCGAGTCCCAGTTTAACGAGTTATTTTCTTTTTTTTTTTTTTTACATTTCTGTGTAGGTCAAACTATAGATATTAGGTTCGGAGAACATTTGAGAAATATTTAAAAAAACGAGAAGACGAAAAATCTCCTGTTAACGGAACATTTATTAAAATACTAAACATAATGTTAAATCAGCGGAATTAAAAAAAAAAAAAAAATGTAAATAATTATAAAGAATGAAACGTAAGAAAAACAATAGAAATGTTAAAAAATAAAAATAACTCGTTAAACTGGGACTTAAGTCCGTTACAAAATTCGTTATTAAAATTGATTTAATGCAAACCAGGTGGCGGCAGCGTAGAGTCGCGGTGGGCGTGGTCGTCGACTCGCGACCAACCGACACGGCCGTTTTGTAGTGACGTCATCGGAGATATAAACCGTATAAATACGGGTGTATACAGTGTAAAACGGTTTAGTAGTAATCGGTTCGCGCTGAAGACGACAACGTATTTGCCGACATACGTATAGGCACGCAATAAAAGTGTCAATTATTTTTGTGATTTTTTTTTGGAGGGTTTATAGTGTATAGTTTAAATTATATTATTCGTCGAATTTTAAAAATCATCACCGGTTAATTCTCGTCGAAAAATATATATTTATTCGGTTTAATTTACAATATTGAAACGAGTACTTTGCCAGCATTTTTACTACGATCAAAAGTCGCGATGTGGTTATTGTATAAAAAAAAATAAGAAAAAATAAGAAAAACTTTGAAAATTTAAATACCCCTCGACACACGGCTGGTGACGAAACGGTCACGCTGTATACGTACCTCTACAGGCGCACGTACGAATGCGTTCGATAACGCGAGCGCGACCGAACTCGTCCGCGAAATTCACCGGAGACGAGGCACTGCACGCGCTTGGGAAAACGAGAATTCATAATAAACACCGACGACGACGTTATATTTCGCTGGTACTTGTGTAAAAAAATTCGGGTTTTTTTTTAACATTTCCCGTTAAGGTTTCGTATTATTATTATTATTATTATTAATACCTACATATATTATTATTATATTAATAATAATATACACGCGTCGTTTTTCGACAGAACGATAAAATATATATATATAATCTAAATATATATATAATCTATAATATATATGTGTGTGTCCACCGTAATAATATTATTTATTCGAAACGACACCTAAACCACCTCAACCACTACACTTCGTACGAAATTTTTAAAATTTCGAATAAAAAAAAAAAAAAGAAACTTTTACGTAAAACGTATAAACTTCGTTACTACCGTTTATTATTATTTATGAAGACGTAATATATATATATATATATATATATATATATTATATTATATACACACACACACAATTTTCCCCCGAAACCGAGTATATATACATTATTAACGATTTAAAGTATAGGTATATATATAAAAAAAAGTCCTCCGAACGTTGTTATATATATATATATATATATATATATATATATTCACGTGTACTCAGAAGCGAGCAAAAAAGTTTTAATTTAAATAATAATAATCCGCAGCAGCAACAGCTTGTTTGGAGGGGAAAAAAATGTCTCGCGTGTATTAGTTTTTATGCGAATAATTTTAAAAAGAAAACGTATCCGCATTAGAGTGGTTTTTTTTTGTTTTTTTAATTTCTTGTATTTCCGTACTCGTATATCCAAAATAGAGTGAAATGATTTTTTTTTTTCGATCACGTGTAATATAAGGGATTGAAAAATATGCATATACGATATACGTACTGGAATAAAACTTAAAAGCGATAATAATTCCCGAATTGTTTGATACGCTTTCAGAGACGTCCCGCTGGGCCAGCAACGCCGCGGATCCGGTGCCCAAAAACAATTTCAAATAAAATAAAATATAAAATATAAAGTGCGAGATTCACTCGAATACGGTCGTATATGTAAAGAGTTCCCGAGAATTATTTTGGGACGTGAAAAAAAAACAACGGTCGCTCGTGATTTTTTGCTCGCGTGATACGCGTAAAACGTGTTGGAACGTTGAAAACTGTTATGGAACAAAATAAAAACGCGCGACGTTATAAAACCGAATATTATCGAAATGTAATTTTTATATAAATATAAAATAAAAGTGTATATTATTTGTTTTCGATTTTTCTTTCTTTTTTTTTTTTTTGTGGTTATAAAAGCCGTGAAATAGAAAAACACTTTTAAACCCGTGATCCCTTAGTGTACCGCCTGTTGAGAATCCCCCGGTGCACAGGGGTATTATGTGAAGAATATTAGAAGATTAAATGTATATATATATATATGTAGAAAGACTTCGCGTTATTATCAAAAGGAAAACGAAAAAAAAATGTATACATTTTTCAATACACTTTACAATACAACGCAGAAATAATAAAATAGTAAAAACAGAATGAAAAAATTAAATAAAAGAATAAAAACAGACATGTTGAAGAAATAGAAATATAGAAAATATATGTGTATAGATGTGAATATACAATGAAATCAAAGAGTATCGTGAAAAATAAAGAAATACATAATACAAGAGTCGTTCTACGAAATTCGTCTAATAACTACCGATTTCGAAAAAAGTCGTTATCGGGTATTAAGTGGGCAAGAAAAATGAACAAAATTACACAGAGAAAAATATAAATACAACAACAAAATAATAAAATAATAAAAAACAGCGAAGAAATTGTATTGAATTGTTAAAAAATAACTAATAGCGCGTCATTAATATGTTTTCAATATATAAAATATAATTTCTAACAACCGTTTGTATGTTTACAACATTTTTAAATTTATTACGTATACTTTTCTTACTTATGATAATTATAATTTCTTCCGAAACTGAATTTATATAAAATATTGTGTTTTATACTTTAAATGTCCACGTTATTGTCTACATTAAAAGTAATAGTAGGATTATTTTCTGAAATATGCGTCCCGCAAATTTTGAATTCGAATTAACTTTTTTTTAAATTTTATTTCACAGATGAAAGTTTTTTATACATCGTTTTAAATTTCTATTCGTTTCACCAATATATTCGTAAAATTTATTGCGACTACACATTATAAGTTCGTCAATTCCCAGGATAATCAAATTTGTGAAAATCATTCGTTTTATTTTATAATTATCTGTTCGATTAAATTATTATTCGCACTGAACGCATTTTAATATTATTTACTCTCAATATTTTAGCGAATTTTAACGAATTCGTATATATGAAATGGCCGGTCTAAAAGCTATAAAATAAAAATTTTAAAAACCTACTAATGGCAGCGGTGTATTGATGCGCCATGAAGTTTCTTTTTTTTTTTTGAAAGGTCGTTTCTACGCGGGGAAAGCGTACTGAGCTGGAATATGAGCACCAGGACGTTGCGTGCGGCCTACCGCCGAAAATGAGCAAGAACGACAGAGTAAAATTGACGTTTTCAATATAAATAATAATCCCCTTTCGTTATTTCTCCGTGTCATGTAAACGATAAATAACATAGTAACACATCGCGTTTCGTACATAACCGACAAAAGTAATCGGGTTATTATATAATATTATCCATACAAATCGAAATCTTAAAGGGAAAAAAAAAATCGAAAAATAACGAAAACCCAAACGTTTGTGACGTAGAATATTATCGTCTGTACGTTTAAGCGTAAGTTAAAATCAAGTTACTTTACGCATCATACTTCTTTTTTTTTAATATAACTTTTAACTTGGCTATATTATTTTTAAACAAATCGTGTAAACTTCCATTTAATTTCACAAAACAGTGTTTAAAAATTCGACACTGTTCGAGAAACGAGGCGAATTTTCTGAACGCGGCGTTTAATTTTTGTGGACGTAATAGCAGTCCATAGGCGTTAGGTGTTGAAAAAAAAAATCACGGCCGACTATTATTGCGAGATATATGAAAAAAAATTCATATTTAATTTTCAATACTCTTAGATAACCGGTCTTTTACTATTTTTTATGAAATGCGTTACACGAAGAATTATACATTCTTGAGAAATTAATAAATTTTAGTTTTTTTCTCCGCCAACCGTTTTTTTTTTTTGATTAAGAATTAGAAAACGTTAATTATATACTAAATTACTTTTTTCTCAAAATCAACTCTAATAAATGTAAGTAACTCGTATATAATATTAATTTCACGAGTAAAAAAAAAAAAAAATTGCCTATCCTTGATTCAAATAACGATATAACGTAAGCAAGAAGTACGGGCAGTAGAAAATTTGGTTCGAATATTGTGTTGAATTCTAAACACAAAATTGCGTAGTTTTAAACCGCAATAGTGTGTATAAATAAAACTACAAAGTTCCATTTAATAAAATAGGTATAAGGTTAAAGAAATGTGAAAAGAATTCTAACTTTTCGAGAATGAAAATGTATTGAATTTCTATTTGTCGTTGACAATTATTGTTTAGTTACCACACAAGCGCGTGACCTGCGAAATATGAGTAAATGAGATGTTCGTAACCGCACAGTTTTCAATTAAAAGTCATTTCACGTAACTATTTGTGACCACAAATTTTGAAAATTTTAAAAACTTTTTTTTTCTACTGAGAAGAACTAAACGAACTAAGTGAAATGTACAGTGGTTTCGAGTGAATCGATATTGTTAAGATCCGAAATGATTTTTGTAGGAAAACGTTAATTATATAGGTATACGGCGATACAATAAACCTGTACGACCTGTAAATGAATTTCCGAAACGAGTTCAAACCTTTTTATTGCAAAAATTGTCTACTAAATTATAGTAATAACGGCCGGCCGGTAACGTTACCTTCGGGTGCGGCCCGACACTGTCGTTATGAATAATACATTTTAATACTCCGAAATATTAAATATCGACAAAACGCGAAAAACCGCGTGATCTCGTAAGTATATTATTGCGGGCAGTGAACGAAAAAAAAAATTAAAATTAAAATTCCCGAGTAAAATACCGGGCTAAAATTGCGAATTTTTCTTCTGCGTTCGGGTTAGATTACGACGGTATCTAGGAAAATTAATTAATTTTTTTGTTTTTAAATTAAATTTAACACGAGAGAGAAAATAACGACTCACGAAAACACGAAACGCTGCCATAAATAACGCATTCGCGGTCAGACTAGAATATTTCCAACGTTTCCGTAATACAATAAAATATAAATTTGTTTTTTTATTATATATTTTCCCGCTTTGTTTTTAATTATTTTAGTGTATAAGATATTACACGTATTATTATCGGAACGCTTTATTAATGTATTAAAATGTCCAATTAAACGTCCTAAATGACATACATGTGGATGTGGCAGGCATACTTTATACGTGGACAGGAAATGTTCTAGAATATTTGTGCGCCAAGAGAATATAATATACTCGTTACCATAACGATTACTTGAACATAGAAGTCGTTTGTAATAAATAATCTGTTATTATTATTATTATTAATTTTATTATCACTGGTATAAACATCTTTAAGTTTCGATTCTGTCGTGCGTTCACGGGCTGACAACAGCTTTTTTTTTATTACAATACGACGAGACATAACCGATATAAAAGATATTTTCCTTTAAAAATAGAAACAGTTAAAGAATCGGAAACAAATTTAAAATTTATAAAAAAAATAAAAAACAAATAAAATTCCTAGTATAAATATCGTATAATTGATACTATATACGTTACACGATAATTGTACAAAAAAAAAAAGTATAAAAAACGAAAATTTACTTAAATATGCGTTTCAGATAAACGTGATAATACGAATATATTATCTACTCGGAAAAACACGTAAAAACGAATAACGTGTAAAATAAAAGCTAGTTGGCATTAAATCGAATTAAAAGAAAAACTTACGAATTCGTATATAAAAACGTATTTCGAATATAACGAATAAAATTATCGCGCTATTCAATAATATTATTCGATACCAATCGATAGATTAATTTTTATGCGATACAGAACGGTATTAACGATCTGTATAGAATATAATGTACGAGTATTAAAAAAAAAAAAATGTCTAGAAAGTATGCGACGACGAGAGAGAGAGAGAGAGAGAGAGAGAGCTGTAAGCCTGTAATATAGTTGAAGAGTACTGAAAAATTTTAATGGAGAAGTGATATTTTTAGACCGCCGAAGAATTTCACGAATAAGACTCATAAATTTGAGTGCGTTTTGAGCTGCGATTCAGAAGGAACAACGAATAGTAGCAATTAAATATGTATTTTATTATGTGCGCGACCGCGTTTCGGAATAATTCGTTTATTTTTAAATATTATTTAAAACGTTTAAAACAGACGGCCGTTCTTTATATTATATATTATGTAAACACGATGTTGTCACGGGTCAATCTACCGAAATCCGAAGGACTACGGATCGCCGCCAAAGTGCCAGCCGATCGCGGTGGATACGTGTCGGGACAAAAATCCCGACATATGGTCATTTCTCGTCAAATTCCATCCAATATTTTCCACGTCAAACGCATAAAACAATATTCTAAAAATGTCTTTTCCACAAAAACCGCTCCAATGCGCAAACGATACTCGTATAGTTTTAAGAGAAAATTCAGATATCTCGCGGGCCGAATAAAATACGTATTCAGGTATAATACGGTTTTATCGGAATCGCCGATAATAAAAAATTTCTTTTCATTATTTATTCATTTGCAAAACACACTGGTAGTCTATGGTAAAACGACAACAATGAAAATTTACGTTCTACGTGAGACGGTAATCTAATGGTATCTAATAGTATTGGATTTACACGAAGTCCTTTAGAGCGGAGCAGTGAAACTGAAGGATTCGTTTATGTCGGTGAAATTTTGTTTTATGCGTTTATTTACTGTTTCAATTTTTAAATCATCGTGGAGCGTTGAGTTATATAGATGCGGAAGTGACAGGGCGGTGAGTAATGGATTGGAAGGCTTACACAGTACAGTGCGGAGGATTAGGGACGGTTTGGCGCGACCCTACATTTAAATTGCATAAGCTCAACTAGGTCTTTAGAGGGATTTGTATATTATATTTTTAGTGTGGATTGAGAATTTTGATTTTAATTACGAGCGTTGTAAATATGCAGCGATCTGTGTTTTTTTCATCCAGGCCTCTAAGTAGATCTTTTATCACGTATCATACCGAGATATTTTTTGTTTTCGAGGAAATCGGCCTAAAAACGAAGGGTCTGATTCTTTTTTTTTTTGGGGGGAAGGTATTTTATAAATAATACGCATTATTTTTACAATTTTTCTTCTTCCGAGATCGCATTTTTTTTTTACAAATACTTTGGAACTATTGTTCTTTTGGGGTTCCTTTTACAAAAGTCAGCCCTGGGAGCTATTTCCTCATAGTTTCTCGTAGAACTCAATACATGGAACGCGTATATCCATCACGACCCCAGATGAAAGGTCGCTGCCATATGCGTTCCGTAAGATATGAAAGTCATGGAAGATACGACAGAATATAATTTTCTCCATGATATATTATAATATCGCGTTTTATTATTCACTTCGAGGTTATCACAGGATACAAAACAACGCGCTTATATATTGTCGATATTAGCGGCGAAATCGTATTTTTACGTAATGAAAATGGTAACGAAAAACAGAAACGGAACGCATGTGGCGGCTCACTAATACTAATATTATAATAAAGCTGATAAGTTTGTTTGAACACGCTAATCTCTGGAACTACCAATCGTATTCGAACAATTTTTTTTTTTTTTTGCATTTGTTAGACGAATTCTCGAGGGAGGTTATGAGCTATTTAACATCACGCTACGACCCTTGAGAGTCGAGCAAAGAGAATAAAAATTTGATGAAGTTTTAAACTTAAACCTTTTCTTCACTTTTAAGTTTTGAACGTCCCTACACCGAGTACCTTTTGAACAACGAATTTCGAAGCACACAAGAGGTGGCATTTTTTACGGGCAACAAAGTGCACGGGGACAGCTAGTACATTCCATACACGAGAATTATACACAATACGCGTTCCATGTATTCGAGTTCAGTGATAAAGGTATACACAGACACACACACACACACACACAGACGGTTGACTATCGATTATTCGCGTCACGCGTTACGCGTCCGCGGAACGAAACACGACGGGATCGGCCACGGTCTGCTAAACTTTGAAAGTGAAAATATTCGCAAAAATGCTTGCCGCCACTCGTTTCGTAAACAATAACTGTTGCCGTTGTATCGAACGTTATTCGTATAACCGCAAAAATACGCATGAGAACGATGGCGAACAGTGAAATAAATAATAAAAACTGGTCAGGGTTCTCACATGAAAATCTGTTATTTTCCACTCGTCTTGAAAACAAGTACTACTACTACCACCACTAGTGCTCGAAAAATACACTACAAATATTATTATTACAAATTAATTTTTCAAACTGTATTTTATTTATATATTTCGTACCGAAATCGCATTCACTCGACGTTAACCGCGTGATCTTTAAATATATAATATATATATATTTATTTGATTAAAAATCATAAATATTTTATTAATAATATTGTATTTCGAACGTATATTTGACGGTTGTACTAGTAAAATTACGTTCTATAATATTTCACTAAAAACTTTGTATAAGAAAATTGACATTTTCTTCGTATACGTACAAAGTCGAATAAGAACGCAATAAAAATTCTCGAAATTCGCGATGCTGAGGTAAAGCAAGTGTATGATAATATGACAAACGCGTAATCTGACGATAAATTAATATTGTGTTCACTCAAAGAAAACACGTCAGGAATCTTTAGAGAAATTGAAATAGGAGTTAAAACGTATAATATTTAAATGAATTAAAATTTTTTAAAAAATTGAAATTAAAAATTGTAATACTCTAATAAAAAAATAAAATAATATATATATTATAAAAAAATAACAATATATATATATATTAAAATTAGTATATATTACAAAAAAATTATATATATATAAAGAAAAAATGCCTAGAGTATTTGATGATGTTTTAGAAAGTATTATAACAACTAGTTTCGACCGTAAGTCATCATCAGGTTACAATGAATAATAAAAAAAAACATTATAATATTATAACGTGTAATATAATAGTATAATATAATATGTATAATATTTTGAAGTACGACGATGGAAAAAACAAACTACGAGAAACGCGTTTATTAAATACTTATTTCAAAACGGATTTCAAGAAAATTTCGAATAATAATAATAAAAAAAAAGAGTTTCGAAAAAATAAATCGTTTGATAATTATTTTTTTTCACTTTTTCGACGAAACCGACGTTTTAAACGAGGAAAACGACGAAAGCGAGCGAATAAACGCCGTTGCAACGGAAATAAAAAAATAAAAAAATCGCCGCCAGTAACTGGCGTACGTATTTTTAGAACAGTAAAAATTATTATATTTATATTACGCGCTAATAGAGACGAAATTGAATTTTCACTCTCAACGCGTATGAGAATTTAGAAAATACCGGAATACATGTGGACACATGACGACGAGATTATTATTATATTTGCATATGACATGTTCGATTTATTAAATACAGATAGAAATTGATCAAATTAAACGAGTAAATAAATGAGCTAAGGTAAGGTAAACAGACAAATAATTAAACAAGTAATAAAATATAGGTGAATAGGTAATAGTAGTTATAATAATGCTAATAACAATAGAAATCATAGACGTATAACGAGGTGTTCAAGCCACTTTATTGCGGCCGGTCAACCCTCGCGCAGTTTTGCTAATCCTTCTTCAAACGTCGTACTAGGACAAGGTCTCAACTGTATGTTTGACAGACGACGAGATCGGACGGCGCGATAACTACGCGGGGGACAAATACCGAATATAAATTTCTACTATTATAATTTAATAACAGTAATTATTGATAGGTATTCGAACGATTTGAACGGTACAATCGGTACAGTAATATATTATATTACAACAATAATATTGTGTGATTACCCGTTCCAAGTGGCCCGACAGTAAATTATGTTAGATATTATTTTGCACGCGCGATCTATGACGGGAAAATAATATTCTACGAAAAAAAAAACACGAGTAATACGCGCGATACACACTGTTGGAAAAATCAAATGAATAATATTATCGATTTGTTTTCTTCTTCCCGAGTATGACGATGATTTTTATAGACGTTTCCGTATAATGATTTTCCGTTTCGGGCGAAATTCATAAAAAAAAAAGTTTTCTAACCAGCGTTTAATCGAATTTCAATCGATGTTATGATTGAAAACGCGTCGTGTTAAAAATCCTCGAAACAATTCAATTAATATTTGCGCTTAAAAAAAAAATGTATTAACTATAAGAACTCCGCGTGTCACGTTGAAATCCGTAGTATTCGAGTAAACTTTTCCCGAGTAAATCCACAAAAAAAACGTTTTTTTTTTATTCTCGACAATTTTTCGATTCTTTATTTTTAATTTTTCTACCGGCAAAGCTCGTTCTATAATTTCCTATTCTAGTTTATAATTTATGAGCGTTTAAAGTTCAGAGGACGCGAGTCAAAACTTACGGGGAACACGAAAATGAAATTATTATCAACGCCGCCGACGACCATCGTCCCGACTGGTTTTTAAATGTTTACACCATACAATTGATGGCTTATTTTTCTTCTTAATTCTTCTCTACACCGTATACTGTTAAATATATATAAAATGTGAAAGTTTTCAGAAAACAAAAAAACCTATTCATTTGACAACTGCAAGTTATAAAGCAGATTGGAAGAAAAAGTCCAATACAGACGGAGATCCAATCACATATTAGTGGGGGACAGAGGACGGACGACTCCCCCAAACGAGTTTGCAATTATTATAAAATTGTTAAAACATTTTATTTACTATAACGCTATACATACCAATGTGTATATAGATAATAATATTTTCAATACAGGGCGGCAACTCATCGGTGCGTTTCATTTTACAGAGCAAAATAACAAGCATATGGTAGTACAATATCTCCTGGAGAAGACATGAGATAGATAACACGAGAATGAAAATTAAATAACGTGACGGTAACTTTATTTTACTGTTACAATGTTTAGAAAATGTATTCAAAACAGTTTCAGTATTTATTGTTTTATCTTATTCTACGCGTTCGATATATATAATAAGTTCATTTCATTTCATAGATGTTCGTAACCACGTTTTTATTTTTCACATGGCCGAAATTCACATGACACGGTCAGACAAACAAGCTGTAAATTATTTAAAATCGTATTAACAATATACAAATGATTATAAGTATTTTTTTTTAAAAAAGAAGACAAAAAAAAAGGGAAATTTAAGCTTTAAAACGTCCCGTTGATATGATAGGTACTACGACAAATGCATATTTTATTATTTAAAGACAAAGTGGAAATTTATAATCGTGTATATGTGCGAGTATACATAATATAGGCCCAGTAAGTATTATTGAATATCTAAACTAAATAGTCTTTGAATTTCGACTCTACTACATTTGTATAATCGGAAAAGCTTTGCGTGTAATTGACTTTGTCGAATTGTTCCGTTAATAACGAAAGAGAAGCGGCCAAGATTTCTGTTTAACTAAGACCAAGTGAGTACCTACACAATAATATATATTTATCTCCATAAAAACTTATATTTTTTTTACTAACAAAGAACTTACGACGAAAACAACGAATACAAATAAATCTCACAAAAAATACAATTATTACGATTTTTATTTTTTAACTTTTTTTTAAGCAAGAGAAGTAAAGTAAGTATACTCTTTTTTTAACGTTCGCGTATGATCCCTAATTAAAGTTACATAACTATTTAATTGGTAAACTTTTATTTCTGTATTATATTGCAGTCTTTTGTAATATTTTACGGTCTAGTGAAATAAAATAACTATACAATGAAATGAACTGTCTGTAAAACGGCAAGTACCTACGTAATTTACGGATGAACGATATAACTACTGCAGTATAGTTTTATCATTATTATTATTATTATTATTATTATTATTATTATTATTATTATTATTATTATTAAAAAAAATATTTAAATACGGCGACCCGTACGAACAGCGTTTCGTTTTAAATTGTTGAAATGTTTATCATGAATGTAAAAAAGCGAGAAAAATGCATTTCGCCGCAGCGGTAAAAATTAAAATAAAACTGTAAATGCACGAAAAGAAAAAAAATCTATTCTAAAATATTAATAACGCGCATTGGGTACAACACTATTATTGCGTTTGACGCATTAATACAAGAACGGAAAAACGAATGAGTTAGACGCTTTGTCTGGACGAACAAACCTGAGAGTTTATTAAGAAAACGGATGAAAGAAAACTACTAGTCATTTAACTTTGCATAAATCCAGGTACGGACGGAATATTCCCTACTCGGCACAATACAAAATGTGAAACAAAAATACAATTCGAATTATAAACAATACTGTATAGAATGGTTTGTGCGATATAAAAGCACAAACTTTTAAGCCTGTGAATAATGAATAATGGAAAACGAGAAGAGAAAAAAAAAATCTCTTACTGAACAAATCTCTTATTTAATTATTACGATTTTTCAAAATAGAAACACTACGTCATTTTGAATGTACTTTCGCTGAAATGATTTGTTAATTGACGGCATTTAACATTTCGTAATCGATTAAGATTAAATTTTTTAACACGAGTATATTTTAAGTGGAAATCAATAGAATAATATTTTTAAAACGTTCGTGTAAGCAGAAAAAAAAATAGCGAGACGCGGAATGTTTCGGGATATCGTTTAAGTGAATTACTTGGATAAAGATTTTAGTGTTTTGTTTTTATTATAAATTTGATAGCAATGATAAATCATTGCATTCGATAAAACGATTCTGATTTTATTCGGTGTAATAAATAAACGACAATCGATTAAGACGAAATCGCATTTTTAGCGTTTTTACGTAATTTTTGGTAGTTTTCCTGACTTATGAAAAAAGTATTGAGAAAATCGAAAAATGACCTGTCTAAAGTAGAAAATAAATGCAATTTGCTATCAGAAAAGGTGCTACACGAAAAGATCGGAGATTCTAGTAGAATTTTTGGACACAGACATAAAAAAAAACCACATCATTGTAAAACCAATAATACATTCCTCGCTCCGCTCAGAACCTAAAACAGTGTTCAGATATTGCATTAAGAAAAATATCTCGAGTATCTCAATAATGCGTAATAAATCAAAACAACATCGACTCGACTGCGTACTAACAATAACGACTGACCATCAGACCAATGTATCAGTTGACACACGACGACAGACTCTGATGAAAATATTGAAATCGGTAATACGAGTGGACCGTTGGTGCAGTAATCAATTCGTCGGCGTGACACGCAGTAGCGGCTAACGCTGACTTCGATACATATTAGACGTGTTCATTAATCATTTTTCGTATGATATAAATTTAAAAACAAAAAAAATATTAAATAAGGACACGCAATACCGAGGAATTTTCATGATAATTTTACGATAAAATAACTGATAACGAATTAATTTATGTTACGGTACCCCGCCGGTACCTCCATTCTGTAACTCGATAACGCGTTAGCAAATTAATTCGATAAGAGCTTCTTATCGAAATTTTAAAAATGTATCGAATTTTGTCATCGATATCGTGATTCTGTAAATGACTCTATCGATACCTTGCGCTTACAAAGTGTATGTCCACCAAAATGATAAGAAATCGATAGCTAACGACAATTTTCTGGGAGGTTATAAATCGTTTCGATAGCTTAACGAACCGAAAGTTGTCGTTAACAGGTCTTATCGAGTTACAGAATAGAGGTACGGTACTATTGGTGCGCGGCTGCTAATAAAACGCGTTCCTCTGCCAGTACGGAAAAATCACAAACAAAAGATTACAACGAAAAACGTGACGGATTTCAATCGCGAGTGGTTTTTTTTTATTAAATTAAAACTAATATAATATATTTAAAAAAAATATTTATAACGTTACGTTTAAATAATTTTAACGTTTCAGTTTTAATTACTGTTAAACACGCACGGAGAATTTTACCCCTTTGCAAAACGTAATTACGATTACGTTCGTGGTGCAAAAAATATTAAGTCCTTGAAATATTGAGAAATAAAAAAATGAAACGTAATTAACAAAAAAATATTAAGTTCGTCCAAGATTTTACACATAATTTTCGCGTGTTTGACCAAAAATAAAATCACCAATATTTAAAACGGTGGAAAATAACGCTCGTGTCTTCTTAACGCTCTTCTACCGAAGTGCTTTAATAATGTACGAATGACGTAATGTTCTAAAATTATAAACTGAATAATTTATCGAAAGAAAATGTATATTGGTAGCAATAAAACATAAACTGAGCTACGGTTTTTGTAGTGAATATTTGATAGTTCTTTACCGAGCCAGTACACGCTGTAATACAGTACACAAGTACTACAGATTATGTATTATATACTTACTACACATAGTGGAACGATTAATTGTTATTGTTTTTAAAATAATTAATTTTAAAGAAAAATGAAGACGTGAGAAAAACGTTACTAAAAAGGAAAAAAGAAACATAATGGCGCAATGAATGTTCTGAAAAAGAAATACGTTTTTATCCAACGTAAATCGACCGATGAATTAATAATGAGGACCACCGCGGTGGGGTTGATAACACTTTTTATTTATACAAAAAACGATTTGCCATAAATATTATTTGACTTAAATTATAATGTCATTATAAGTTTTAGACATTTCGTTTAAACATTCGTTCGTTTTACATTCATATACGTATACGTATTATTATTATTATTATTAATAATAATAATTTTGATACCTAAACGTATCACACCGCGTTTCAAATGTGTTCAACATTTCACCAAACACCGATTGTGAACGTCAACGACCGTCTGACTGCGAAAGACAATTTCGACAAGTACGAATTTAGTCGATTAAAACACATAGACGGATGGCTGTCGACGTTCGCCAATCGCGGTCATACACCTCTACATATTATATTACATTCCGCAGAAAGTATCGGATATTTGAAAAAAATTTTAACTCGGTTTAATTTTCCTGTTTAAGAAAACATAATAAAAGGTTTACGAAAACGAAATTCTTAAAAATCGATAAGCAAAAAATAAAAAATAAATGCTTTTCGTCCTGACTGGATCAATAATTAATGCAGCGTTCTCTTACACGATACTGGCGCGTTCAAGACTGTATCTATCTAATGTATCCACTACACGTACAACGTTCATAAAACGTATTTTCAAAGACTTTCAAAATTTAAAAAAAAAACGTTCATTAGCAAGCACCACTGTACAAACAAAATAAAAATAAAAACAGCTAATAAAATGAGACGAATTTCAAGTCGCGAGTTAATCGTTTTTATTAAACTTAATATTTAATTTTAAAGTATATTCAATATAAATAATTTTTGCATTTATAAGTTGTTGAACCGTTAAACATGCCCGGAGAAACGTTTGACTCTACACTAAGTATGTGTCTATACACGTAGACAGAGATTTTAGCGCTGGGCTGTACCTTGGGAAGTGTAAATAATTATTGACGAAATTTTTTTTTTTTCACATTTTGTATTATATTATAAATTTCAAACGTTTACATCGCCGCCGTCCCGTACTTCTCATAATTAATCTTTAATTTTCAAAAGAAAACCTATAGGATTTTAATTATAAATTCTTAAGAAATATGTTTTAAAATCCTACGCGTATTTCCCCCGGGTACTAATAGTATTCGTGTTTAAGACACGGCGAATTAGAGAGATACTGTAGAGATTGAAAATTCATCCTCTCGAAGACACTTCATCAGAAATCGTGAGCCCGGTAATCATATAAACGTCATTATTCATTAACGTAGTTATCACCCCGATCGGGGTGACGGGGAATACTATTATAGCTACCAATTAATATAAATTCATTATCGTAATAAATATACGGAATATAAATATTGCGTTTTCGCTGAATTGCGCAAAATGCGACTCCTACGGCCCAATAATAATATTTGTTATTCGTAAACGGAATATTGAAAAACTGTTTTCATTCATTTGATTTCGTTCTGTAAAGACGTAAAAGTGTGTAGAAAAAAAATAAAAGTTTTTGCCATTTGATAATCTAGAAGTTTACATTTGTTTAAGGCGTGGCGGGAGTGGTGGGAGTATAATTTCGAAAATATTTTATAAATAATCCTAAAAATGATTTAATAACGAACGGAGAACGCCGAAGTGAAATTTGTTTAAAATTTCGGGAAACGTGAAAGAAAAAATATAAATTCTGTATATTACACGAAACTGCAGCGACAACATTATTCACTCGGAGCGATTAATATAATTAATTTAAGATATAATTTTCGAATGAAAATCACAGTAGGAGGCGTATTTATATAAATATGATAAATTTTAATCTACTACCAATGACGTACGGATTTAGTACGTGGCAGATCGACCAATATTTTCTAAACGAAAATGTTTAATTACATGAATACGTTATAAGCATAAAATTAAATAATCGCATTCAAATCGTTTATTTTATTTTGTTGATTTGAATCCGGAGAGCTAAAGGACAACGTTTATGTACGTTTAATAGAATTCAAATCATACAGCGAGTATTATGTTTTATTTTAAGCTCAATACATACACATATAATACAGTGTTAATGACTGGAAACAATTTAAAAGTAAAAACGAATAACGTTACTCATTTAGAGTAAATATATTTTAGGATTTATAAAGTGTAGATACACTTAATAAATATCTCCTCCCGCCGTTGTATAACCTCTACTAGGTCCGCCGATGGTCGATGAGGGCCGTCAACCGACGAATATGTGCGTGCGAGGATCGAAAGCAAAAATTATACGGTTCGGAGTTATTTTTTCCCGACTTCAGAGACCGTTGAATGTTTTACATTACGATTCTTCTTTTTTATACAAAAAAAAAAAACAATAAATTATGTATACGGTTTTCGTCGGCTCGACCGAGAGAATTCCCGAATTACCTCGGGAAAAATACCACGCGCACCTGCTCGCCCCCCGAACACCACTCGCCGACGAGACGCCTTATGCTAATATAATAAAATATTTTTACACAACCGTTATTTTATAATAACGAGGAGGAAAGAAAAACAGACGTGTACACATACGTACACGGAGCACTCGAAATTTCGTACGATTCCGCGCAATTTTCCACGGAAAACGACCAAAGAAACGAAAAAATACATATATATATATTTTATATATGCCCGTGAAGTTTATGCTAAGTGCCTACGTATTTTTTTCAATTCGAAAAACTACGTCTATTCCTTGGGGCCATTTATTTTTCCCGACACTGCCCCTGTGGCACGGAAATCATCGTGACCCGCAAACATAAATCACTTTCTCGCGATAATAAGAAGAAAAAAAAATTGGGATCCCGCGTGGAAAAATTTTAAAAAAATTTACAAATAAGGACCACTTTTTATAGCAAGTGTAATGTCATAATTGCGTATACTTGTCGAACACATACTTTAACTCATTTTAATCCGTGTGCGTATACTTTTTTTACCTGAGATTTTTTTATGCGACTTTGCCGCATTTAATGTACGTAACATTTCAATAAAATGTTCAGAACTCATCAGAAAGTCAACTGCCGTTTTTTTTCGTGAAAAAACCACCTCGGGTGATATAGGTCGCATTAGGAATACAAACGCATTTCCAAAAGTCTCGCGTATACGTAGGAAAAAAAAATAGAATAAGGGAAATAATATTTTGCGCGTCGAACGTCGAAACTGTGGCCATATTCGAATTTCAATTGCAAATACTATCAAAACATTGAACGATAAATCGTACGAAATTGTGTTTTCTTTTTTCAATTTGATTTTTAAAAAAATATAACAAATTTTATGTGTAAAAATAAAATAATACGTTTAAAACGGGATTGTCCCGATTCCTTTAGCACTGTGTCCCGTTGACGGGATAAACTTAAAACGGGACGTTTTTTTCCCCGTTTATTTATTTATTTTTTTTTCATATTTGTATTGAAACAATAGTGAAGCAATTTCATAACTTCACGTTTTAAACGTACGTAGAAAAAAAGAGATGTATTTTTGAACTTTGGACAGTTTTTCTGTTGTATAAGAATTACTAAACGTCTACGTGTGCTGACGTTCGAAAAAGTTTAAGACATTCACTCAGATTACAGCAATAATAATTCCGAATAGAATCGGACGAACGAAAAGTTAAAATACAAGAGTAGATGGATAGAAAAAGAAAATATTTCAGTAAAACAATTCTCATTCGTTGTTGAATATTCCATCAGTCATTCCCGGAATAAATGTACAATCAATAAAAAATATACTTTCCATTTAAAAATGAACAGATTAAAAAAAATTGTTTCAAAAACGTTACGTGTACGTAATTTCATGAATATTCATTTGAACACAATTTATTATTTACCTGTATAAGTTTTTTAAAGAAATATAAAAAAAAAACCAGAATAATAAATAAAAATAATCAAGAATAATCATTTATATAATATATAAATTATTTATGATCAAACTTTCGTAACTCATGATATATAAAAAATATATAATTGTAAAATTTGAATAATATTATGTATTTTTTGGAAAAAATATTTTTGTTTAGGAGGATTTTGGTTAAAATAAAAATACCTGTTATAAAATTGTAAAATATAGTCACCTTAGTGACCACACACTTCTATACCTCATCACACTATACCTGTGCTTGAATCAATAACAGTGAAGTAATGGACGTGACATTTCAGTCCTTCGGGCCGGATTTTCGGACATGCCGTAAGCCTGTTGTGCAGGATTATTATAATGTCTCGTTCTCGCGATGACAAACAACGTATAGTTATTTGTTATGTCTATTCTACTTATATACGTATACTGTCTCTGTAACGGTATCTATAGTATTATTACCCCCAGAAATATTACCCCTAGAAATATTACCTTCCGAAGAAAATTTATGAAACAATACGGGCCGTGACAACGTCATACGTGTATATAAGCATTTTGCAAAATCCGTGTGAAATAGCAGAAAGTAAATTTCGATATAATTTTAATGCCAAGTTAAGCCTTTTTAATTAAATGTCATATAAAATATACGATATACACACATTTGAAATTATGTTTGAATTGGTTGTGTAAATCGACAAACTAATTTATACTTAGCCCGCGGTAACTGCAATTAGTACCAAAATTTTAATGGAGTCTATTTCGAGTTCTTAATGTTTATATTATTTTAACGTGCACAGCGAATCATTTTCTTGATTACCACCAAGCCAATGAAATTAATTCGTCATTACTTGGGCTATTTAAATAAAATTTCGGATGTGCATTGATATACGTGACATTTATTGGGTAATCGATACTGAAGTGGTATCACAATTTGTAAAAAAAAATTATTTAACAGAGGGGGGAGGGTTTACATACTAGAGTTTACGAAATGTTTTCGACCTACTTTTTGGTTTTTATTTTCGTGTTTTTACAATACACCACTACCACGTGCAAAAACGAATTTTATCAATACGATTTAATTATTTTTTTATATTTCGTGAGCGGTAAATTTTCTGGGAGTAAAAATTACGGACGTGTCATATTATATAAAGTGTCGTGTAATTTCAATCATAAGCCCCCCGTGTATACGGTAAAGGATTAGCGTATAATAGACCGAACATAATAGGTGTGGGCTTACGTGCGGCGCCAAAGCGTACCGTTCTCGTTTCAAGAGTTACTAATCCAGATCATTTCGAACACATATAGTATTTGATTCTAAGCGAAGCGATAAATATAATACGCCTTACAACGACGCGTGTGTATTTTTCGGGACGTTTTTCTTTTACTTTTTTTTTTTGATTCACTTTTTTCTATTTTAATACATAATTTTAAGTTAAATCGGTTATTCGTAGTATAATAATTATACTCGAGGTATACTTCGATATCAATTCTGATATATTTTTGAACCCAGTTAATAATTGAAATCCCACATCTTTCCACGAATAATTTGTCATCGACATGGTTGAAATAATTATTTCGAATAAATTCTGGCGAAAAAAAATTTGGTATACTGAAAAAAGTAGTACATTTTTTTTTTTTTAATGTGAAATTAGTGTTTCTCATAATCTCTCCAAAAACTTGACGAGATCATTGCATGTTACGCCTATCAAAACAATTATCTATACATTCTCCCTTCTATTATTTTCTAAATAATCGATATATAATAATTAATAATAATGCAAAATTGTCAGCAGTCATCTACAGTTTTTTCCCCGTCCATACTACCAGACCTTTATCTATCTATCTATCTATCTATATATATATAGGTATCCGCCTAACCGTCTCCACAATAAAATATCGTATATATTACATAATACGCGTCAAACTTAAACTTTCTCCCCCGTGCCAAAATCAACGCTGAACTGCTTCGTGAAAGACGAGCCTCTCTCTCCATCCGCACACAACCCAAAGGAGCGCTTTTAACTGGCAGGCTTACTGTCATGCTATAGGAACTTTTGCGCCCACGCCCAGCGGTGCGTGAAATCATAAACATATTATGCCCCAAAACGCTATATATAAGACGGGGTTTCGCCGAACGTTCATCCGACTGATCATCAACACACAAACCCCTTAACTGCCATCATTTTAAAAGGGGCATTATTATATATATATATATATATAATAATTATATATTCATACATCCCTACCGAATCAGTGCCGCAACTCCCACCCGGGCAGCCAGGGCAATGCCCCGGGGGAAGGGCTTCGAGCTTAATTTCTGGGCCCCATATTTGTTAATACGCCGAGTATATGTTATTGTAATACACTATTATAACAATATTATTTTCGCTGAAAATACTTATAATGATGTTATTATATTATGAATAGATACGTATTTCTATTAAAGTACTAACGTTTTAATGTGATATATTTATTAAAACGAGTTTCGGTATTACGGGGTATTTAGACGGTATTTACGAGCTAATAAATAATAAATATTTAAGTATTTACATTTCGGTTTTAACGGGGTGTTTTTTTAAACACCTACTGAAATACGTTATTTGTTCTTTTTGCGTTTGTACGAGGTTTTCTTCGGGTTTTCAACATAGTATTTGTTTAAATTCTCCTAAAAAATATATGTTTCCCCCCCATTCCAATATTCGAATTGTACAAAACGTGTTTCAGAAAATACAACGTTTATTGTAACAGGAAATGTATAATTAAATTTCAAAACTTTTTGTTAACTTTTTAATCGACTGACACAAAAATGTACAGACTACAAACTTTTTCACTTATCTTATACTAATCAATATTTTTTTTTTTTAATAAAATTATATATATATATATATATATATATACATTAGTAAAATTTAAAAATGTGAAAATTACAGATTACACAACGTGGATAAAATGTTAATATTATCCATTTGACGAAAACGATTTCACGTATAAACGTCATATATTCATAATGGCGATACACACTATTGAATAAATTTGTACTATACAGATTATATTTATATACATATTATAATATTATACACGTCGAATGCACACAAAACATTTGACACTGCGCAGGGACTTGTATTGATTTGTTGAAGAACAGTCGACGTTGTCGGTGAATAGTTTTCATCTATACACCTGATAATTACGCGAGCGAACGCTTTCTCGTGCGGTTTTATTATGAGTTTGCACGTGGCGGTAATTATTTTGTTTCGTTTCTTTAGACAGACGGTAGAAATATAGAGTTTTTTGAGCGTAGAACAAAAAAAAATTAAGCGCTCCTTAATCATTAAATTCAATTGCGTTTCAGTACATTTTGAACAATTTCCTTGAAAAAAAATTTTTTAAATTGTCCATATTATGCTGTAAAACGTCATTTTCACAATGTGGATAAGCACTTCGCGAAAACAGCGATTTCACTAAGTGGCAGCGACGACATGCTATAATTCAAAAATTTTAAAACGGTAATTTTATAGATCGTTCTTTATTTCCAAACTAAAACGAATGACGTAACTAGTACGCAATAACAGTCGTATTGTTTATTATATATTAATGTTTTGGCGAGAAAATATTATCGGTATATAAAAATAAAAATCCCGGACGTTTTATAGTCTATATACAATAATTATTAATGGTGTCGATTTTATTTTTCCAAAACTATATGTACACAAATAATAGAATTTCGTTCAAATTAGTCTCTGGAGACTAGACGTCATAGAGAAGTCGGGCCGAACGTTTGGCCGGTATAAACCGATATTTTCTCTTTCGTTCCCCGTGGGACTAGGAGGACGCGTCCGGACTAAAATATTTTTCATCTGCAGCCCCATTCCCATCCCTCTCCCCAAGCATCGTCGAACCATAAACCATAAACGGAACAATAATTTTCGTGTTATGCATTTTTAAAAGCATCGCATCGACCTATTGGTCGTGATCGGAAGAGGATAAAGCCAAAACATTGTATTTATCACCGGTGGCGGAAAAGAACGCAATACGAATGTAATAATACCGATTATCTCAAACAGAACGACAATGACATTTTTCACTAGCGACAGTTTTTAATCAATTTCGGCGATAGGTTGACAGGCGGAATAAAGAAATGGAGAAAAAAAAATGTTATTACACAGGAAGCGCGTGTCAATAATGTAAAAGGAAAAATTATTACACGCCTCATCCGAATGAAATATCTGTAACAATATTTCCGCCGTGAAGGGCACAGCATTACACGCGCGGTAAATATACATATTATTATATATAATATACATATATACATTTTCACAAAAAAATACAAATATACATATTATATGCAGTGGCGTAGTCAGGAATTTCGTATGGGAGAGGGAGCTAAGATCCAATATTACCTACGTAGATAGTAAAAAAAAATGTCTTAAAAGTGGCAAAAAGTATGCCGGTGTAAAGTCAGATATTATATAAAACAATAAGGAATACATTTTTTTTCAAAATATATACACATTATATGTATTACAAAAATAATCTATATATATATATAAAATAACTTGTCCTGACTGACTGATTCATCAACGCACAGCCTAAACCGCTGGGTCTAGAGGCTTGACATTTTGCGCACAAGTTCCTTTTACATCGTATAGGAGAGCACTGAGAAAGGATTTTTCAAAATTCCACCCCTATAGGGGTGAAAACGGGGTTAAAAGTTTGATATATCGATCAACGCACAGCCCAAACCGCTAGGTCTAAAGACTAATTTTTAATTATTTTACAATACAATACAAATTATTAAAATATCTTAAACCGTTATTTCGGGTGATCAGTCTTAAAAAGGCATTGCTTCCACAACAAGTTACACCCAAAAGGAGTTGAACACACAATTTATTATTTTCCCGGGCAACGCCGGGTAATTCAGCTAGTAATATATTGTTCCGACGTCACAGCGATATTTACAATAAATAATATTGTACGTGTGCGAACGCGATATCGCCTCCTATGTGCGGCTTCTTCGTGTTGTCTTTCGCGCGCACTGTAACCGTTCGGATCTTATATTCGAGCGCGTAAATCGTGAAGTTTTCGTTTTACGGCAATTTTATCCGTCAACATTTTGCTGACGTGAGTATGGATGCTGCATTGCGGTTAAGCTAACCCGTGCCATCCCTGTATAAATCGTGTGCATTGCCTAATTATTAAAAGCAATCGTAAAGGAATTATATTTTATTATATTGCGTTACGTCGCGTGTTATATACGTCAAGTCGTGCCCCTCATCGCCATCGATACAACCACGCCATTATTTTTCGTCATCAATGCCGTTTCTTCCGCCTTCGCCGCATCAACCGTTCAATTATCTTCAAACGAGGTCCAGGTCATATTTTACGGTCATATATGTAAATGTGTTTTTTTTTTTATTGACGTTTTTATTGTCGGGATATTACGTGATTTATATCATATGTATCCCCCCCCCCATTCCCTATAGTCATTTAAGTTCTTCGCTTTAAAATTATCATTCATCAAGTTTAATACAGTCCACTTTAATTTTCCGTTATTTTGCTTATTCCTTTTTTATTGCCCAAATTAAAACGGTCGATTTTCGGCAAAATTACCGTTAAAAATTACACAATTTACAAAATTACGTTTAAACATATATATATATATATATATATATAAATACAAAATTAATATGTATTATAAAAAAAAAAAGATATGCCCAGAGTATTCGCGAAATGTTTATAAAGGTAACAAATATTTTCGACTAAAAGTTATCATCGCGTTACAACCTGATACCTAATGACGTAGGTTAACCTGATGATGACTTACAGGCGAAACTAGTTGGTACCTGTATAAACATTTTGTGAATACTCTAGACTCTAGAGTCTAGGCATTTTTTTTTACAGATTTTTTTATAATATATATTAATTTTGTATTACCTATATATATATATATATATATATATACATTACTATTTTTATAGTATATTTTTAACAATTAGGATTTTCAATCCGCTAACTACAGTCTTCTAGAAGTAATCACTGAATAACTGCAATCAAAATAGCATAAATAGCTAAATAAAAAAAATAAAAAATCACGACCAATGGGGAATATATAGCCCTCTTAGCCACCCCTCTGGCTATGTCCTTGCATATATGTGTTTATAAACGGTCGGAATTTATTTTTTAGCTGCCGATATATATCTTATCGTATATATTATGATACGCGTTACACGAGTCTTGGCGATTAAAAACACTAAATACGTAATATTGTAATCTTTACTGAATTCCGTAAGTCATACAGTGTAAGTGTATACAGAAAGTTATAACACCTATATTTTATTTAGAACTATTCAACTTTACGCGTTATCAGATTGTATTTTATAACGGTATATAATACAACACTCGTTGTACGCACGTTCTTTTTATATTCTGTTTTAGCATTACTATTATAATTATTATGTACGCTGAAATGGAAATTAATATCGCGTATATTCGTATAAAACATTTACGCGTGTATTCAAATTTCACTCCACAATTCTGTTTAATGAATATACGCGTCATCGGTATGATATAATAGGGAAGCCGAATCGATTCGAATCTTAGTACAACCGTGAACATACGTATATGGTGTGTGTATATATATACGCGCGAATGTTTATAAATAAATAAATATTTTGTCCCGAGCACATTACGCGTGTAAACCAGAATAATCAAAACGTTAATTGCAATTAAGTATATGGTTCGAATTTTTCGATGCAAACGTATTAATAATGGAAACGTTTTTTTAGATTGTGTGTGAATAAAAGAAAAAAACTGCGGCGCATAAAACGTCACGAAAAGTTGTTCGATCGATTTCGATTCGAATTTGCCAACTACGTTGACCAACTATCTCTACTCGGAATTCTATATCGTGTTTTAATACTATTCGACCGCAGTCACGCGAAAAATTCTATGGTTATTTGTTATATAATTTGAAATCAATCGTTTATTTGTATGACGAAAAAAAAAATCCGTGTCGCAATCAATATTTTTATTACGAATTATTTAACGAGAAGACTTCACCGCGCGGAAAATCATTTATTAAATATCTAAAAAAAAAAGAAGAAATTAACGCGATAAACACGCGATAACAAAAAAAAAAAGAGGACTTTTTACATCAAGAAATATCAGCATACACACCAGGAGAAATCTTCTGAAGACATACGTGTGGAGTATAATGCTGTACGGTAGCGAAACGTGGACAGTTGCTAAAGAAGAACGGAGAAGAATAGAAGCTTTTGAGGTGTGGTGTTACAGAAGGATGCTTAAAATAAGCTGGACGGATATGGTAACTAACGAGGAAGTATTAGAAAGAATGTCTGAGAGAAGAACTTTATGGAGTAGTATCAAGAAAAGAAGAAATGAATGGATTGGACATGTAATGAGACATGCTGGGTTGCTGGGACTAATTATAGTAGGCTGCGTAGAAGGTAAAAAAAATTCTAGGGGAAGACTACGAATGGAGTATATGCAACAAATAATTAAGGACCAAGGACGTAATCCTTACGCAGTAACAAAGAGAAAAGCAAGTAACAGGGAAGAATGGAGAATTGCTACCAACAAATCTCGGGATTGAATACATAAGAGAGAAACACGCCTATTTTAAAACCGTTAATAAACGCGATATATTACAAATATACGTTTTTAATAATAATAAAAGAGAATTTATGATGTGCTCAGAAATATATCGACCATGTATAATATGATATACGTACGTTATTATATAATATATTGATTGAAGCATTTTTTTCTACTCAATATTATTATTTATATACGAAAGAAAATATGATGATAAATAATACGTCAATACCACTTGAAGGAAAATATACGACACACGGTATGAAATTACCATTCAATAAGTATATATATATATATATATATATATACACGTTCAATTTCGAAATATAATACATATGTATGTCACACTCCGGGCGTGAAATTGGCCAGTTCGCGAAATGGATAAGTGACGTGCCCGATAATAACGCGCTCGTTTCACGAACCGGGCCGCAATCAATATTTATAACCTTAAAATAAATATTTCGTGTTACATTTCATTTTCAACTTCCGTAATTTTACTATTAGCGTCCAATTGAAAACCATACGTATATTAATATGAAATCAAAACGTACGTTGAGACAATATTTTATAGAATATAACGCTATGAAAACTATGGGAAATGTTAAATCGGGAAATTTTGTATAATAACGAAAACTAACGGAAAACTCTACAATCGTCCGAAAATGAATGAAATGCGATATTGTCAAAATCAGCTACGTTTATAGAAAATAAATATGCCGACGAAGATGATTTTCAAGGACGGACCTCGAAATTGTGTCCGGAAAAAATGCATTTTTCGGTCATTTTCTCGGAGAAATAGAAGAAAAAAATTTATCGAGTATTATCATCGTCAACAACATTTTGGCGTGACGTTTACCTCCTTCAATGCCCCAATAATTGTTACAAATAGTTCGTTAAGTGTTTCTCGTCACGTTGGGTAAAGTTGTTTACTCTTAGCAGTGTCGGCCTGGCACAACAAAGGTCCCTGGATCTTTTTATTCTGGGGCCCCCTGCCCCTTGGTTTAATATAAAGTTAAAAAATACATAACAATAAAAAACCATTCATTATATAGGGTGTCCCAGATCCAAGGGCGGAGTGACTCTAAAATTCTTACCGGGCAAATAAGATTTTTCCGGGCCACGTATAAAAAAAATTAATTTTAATTTTTAGTTTTTAGACTAGTGTCTTCTATTTCCAAATATAATTAATACAGGTTAATAAAAGAATCTATGGTGAAGTTAGAATTTGGTGGTCAAATTTAATTTTTAAGTTATAGCAATTTGAAATTCGATAATTTTATCGTGTTTCTTTAATAGGTTTATTTTTTCCTTTGTGCAGCTCGTACTATAATAGTCCAATGGATAAATACCACGATTTGACGTGTACGGATCGGGGTTCGAACCTCTGTTCCCCAAATGAATTAATTTTTGCATTACTTTTATACATTATATAATAATACAAGGCAAAAATTTCAAAACTGGTGGAGACATAGCGTTAAAAAATATTGGTATAAAAAAAAAAAGATGGGGCCCCGGCCGCATTCGCGACCTAGCGGCCACGGCCGGGCCGACCCTGACTCTTAGTATATTACCTAACGTAAATAAATGCTCTGAAAATAAGTTTAAAATATACGATAATTCAAAAAACAAAAGAAAGAGATAAATTATTAAACGTCCAAAACAATATTATAATAATAACAACGATAATAAATCGTTAAAAATGTGTATACAGTACGTTTTTAAAGTTTAGCGTTATTATCGAAATGAGCGAATACAATACATTCGCGACAAATTAGAATCCACTGGTTTTTGGTAAACGTTAAATATTTAAAGTTTAAACGCGGTAATTTAAGCAGATTTTTTTATAATTAATTACGAAAAAATGTAAAAAAATGTATTATTTATATACGTGTGACAATCGCATGAAAACACTTTGAAAGCTAAATGAATGTGTTTCACGTAATTCATGTGAATAAGTATACGTGGTATTCCGAAAATAATACATACAGTATTTACCTTATACTTGACGAAAGATAAAGATGAAAAAACTTAAGTATCTACTATACTCTCCGTGTTGTATTACAATGGATTATATTACAAATGTTATATTACAATTAGATCCAATGGCGTCTACATAATATTCATAGTAACCAAGTGTATAAAACACGTACAAGCATTTGTGCGCCTATATTCGGTTTATTTTTATAATCCGCCGTAATCGAAACGCAGAGCTTATTCCGCATCTTTTATATATGGCGTATAAAATAACAGTCATGAAAAACTCTATACACGAGTGTACTAACGTTTTCTTTTTAAAAATATTTATACTTAAATCCTTAGATCCTTTAAGCAATATACAAGGGTATTATTACTTTTAGGATTTCTCAAATATTAGCATTTTATTTTGGCGGAGGAGCGGTTATTTTCCGAAAAACGATATTCAAGGTAAGTATGTCGAATCGTCCACGATTTTACGACAACAATCCGAATAGCTGGAAGAGTTTCCATTCAAACTGCAGCGTCCTCGCACCGAAAAAACAACACGAACATAACACTATATAATTCGAAAAAAAAAATGTTAACGACACTTAATATCCCCATCGACAATTTATGAAATTTTCATCGTCATCGTCCCATCTTTTACATACGCGAGTAATAAAATAAAACCGAATAATAATCGCTAAACTTGTGACGGACTAAATATAATATATTATATAATCGAATACGACTTACTCTCTATGATGAGTTTCGCTCCTTGGCACGTGACTTTTACTTCGATTCGTCCTCGTCGTTCCGTGTGATCGCAACCGCATAAATTCGGCACGCTCTCTTGGCACCGCTTGTGTACATTCATGTCGCACGCTAAATTTTTTTTTTTTTTTTTTTTACGTACAACACAAAATTTTATCGATTAAAATCGTGTTACACAAAAAATACAAATATTCTTCGCGTAAAATATATTTTTACTTGAAAAAAAAAAAAAGGTAAAATCAAAAGTATAATAATAATAATAAATAAGGCGAAAGCTAAAAAAAAAAAAAAAAGTGAACGCAATAATATGTAAAGTGACGAAACGGCATGCTTATAATATATTATAATAGTGTGTATAGGAAATCAGAAAAACGAATTGACATGCGAAGGTACTAAATCGTAAAACCAAAATTCGATAAGTGTATAAGGTTGTTAATGAAAAGTTAATGGTATGTTTATACGTCAAAAAAAAAAAAAAAAAGCTAAAAGCATCGAAGTCAATCGACGAGCCTTACTTATCGACAGGACTATTTTTATTATGCGTATAATAATATTATTTCACGAATTGCGCATCGTATTATAGGTATATCTAAACGTGATCAGCTATATGGAATAAATATGCAAAAATAAATAACTGAGATTAAAAAAAAAAAATTAACGATATAGGATGTAATTTCAAATAGTGGAAAAAATATAATTAATAATGATAATATTATATAGTTTCTATTCGTGTTAATACTAATTCGTTATATATGTTACATATGTCTCGTTTAAACGTTAAAGCAAAACATAAAAAAAAAAAAAAAAAAAAAACAAAACGAAAAATAATAAAATCGTAACTATACCTTTGTACAGAAATTAAACTCATTAGATAAATCTAATTTTGTTTAAATTCGATTAAATAGCTTCTTTTTATTATTATTATTATAATTTTTTTTTTTTTTATTGGCTTAGTTTTTCTAACCTGTACACTTGAGACCCTGATGGGTAATGCCGTGCAACATAGATCCACAATGGTCGCAAAAAGAAGGTGTGATATACGTATGAAGATCCCATTGATGTTTCGCCGTTTCGGCCTAGATATATCCGTTAATTAGGATAACAGAATTTAAACGTTTAAGGACTTGTCATGTTTCGGTCGGTTAATTTTAATCAAATTTTTCTTTTTTTTTTCGTTTCTTTATTTTACTTTTATTTTTATTTCTGCGATAAATTTATGTAATGGAAATGAATCGTCGTCAACCGCGAATGGTTCATTCAAATAAAAACAGCGAAAAACAGAATAACGTGCCATACGTCAGGATGACCACATACAAAAATCAAATAATAATAATAATAATAAAACAAACGAAAAACAATTTAATTCAACTACGCACGTATAATAATATAATATATTAATATACTACTACGGAGACGATTTAAACTCGGCGAGAGGAAGTGTACTTGGAATTCATTTTACGTTCAAGAGTGGTGGTGCCAGCCTCGTCATCTCTCGTTTCAGAAATCCGTATTTAATTTATAAATCAAAACTTTTACCTACTTTTCAGTCGGATCGGCCAAGCACGAAAATGTGTTACACGAGTGTATACGAAGAAATAAATATAAAACAACGTATTCACGCGGTGGAACAAAAGGGATTCAAAGACGATCCAGAGAGAGAGAGAGAGAGAGAGAGCCGTAATAATAAGAGGTTTGTTGGAATTTAGCACTGTCACATCACGGAACAATGTATTTTTCAACGAATTTTATTCGAGTAACTACTTGGATGGAAACCTATGAAGTTGTCAAAATTGTACGGTCCCGTTTCGTTTCAAACAAAAGCGAATTATTTCTACGCTCGTATACGAGCACGCATCTTATAATATAACTTATTCAATCTACGTACTTAAATTAACAAACGTATATAACTACATTATACGTTATATTTAGTTACGCTTGTTGCGCGTTACGCGAAATTCGAGTAAATAAAGTTCTATTTATTTATGACACGGCATAAAATCTGTTTTATTAGAGTTATTTTACAAGTTAAATTCTTCGGGACGGCCAGTAGTATACATATATAATAAATGAACACGAAGAGTTCCTGTATTAGCTTTTTTCTTTAGAAAAAAAAAAAAAAAAATAGTCGCGCGACAACTATATGGAAATTTCATTATCCCGTTACTAGAATTAAATGCGAAAATTCTTGAATTTCCTGTTTGATATTATAACACTGTTTTACAAAGTGAAACGAATTTGAATTTAAAAACGCGTGCGAAACAAAGTGCGACCTTTAGACTCGTTCTTATGAGCATTTTAATGCGGATTTAGTATAAACAATACACATCATATACGATGACATCTTAAAATAAACGAAATGAGACGTATTTCGAATGAAACGTAGGCGGTTTATTTATAGCGAAAAACGTCGAGTCGTTTACAGTGCAAATAATCTAAATGATCGACTTTAACGGTGTTTGTTAACAGTTACACGAACTAAATATTGTTATCCCATTATACTCGCGTAAAATGTGTACACTTGGTCTCAACACGTTTTTATTTTTTTTTTTTTTGAAACCTACGTTTTGAGTTGTGTAACATAAAAATTACGTGTTTGTATCGAGTCAATATTTGAACCGAAAGTGTTCTATAATGTAAAATAACAAGTACTCTTCCTCTAATTACAAAAAAAAACCGTAAAATAAAATATATATATATATATTTTTTTAAAACGTTTAAATGAGGTCATAGACTATATAATAATAAGCTTATACATTATATATTAATATGTTATATATTATTTGAGTTTGAATTTTCTAAACGCTAGATGCTTTTCACCTTTCAACGCGTACCGTGTGTGTGCAGGGAACCGAGTAAAATCCACGCGCGATACGCAGTTTAAAAAAAAATTTTTTAAACCTATGCCAATGATCGCTCATTTATTTACAGTTACATATTATCAACGAACCACAATATCTGAATGTAAATTTAACTCGACGCGAAAAAAAAAAAGAAATTTATTTATGTGTACAAATTATTTTTAAACGGTTAAAAAAAAATTGCACGAGAAATAAAGAATTTTACTTGTTCAAATAAAAAAAACCTCCCCTCCCCTCCAAAAAAAAAAAAAAAAACTGTACTAAAACCACGAATCGATAGCTCGCGCAATAACATAAACTACTCCATCCCTCCCATTACCATCGCGTATATACGACAAATGGAAAACGTATCCAACCGAAAACCGACAGTCGACGTTCAATAATGTTATTTTCGATCCTTATGAGGGGGGAAGAAGAAAATGTCGCTTTATAGGAAATTTGAAGCCTTTAAAATGACGGAGTTAAACTACGATGAGACCAGCGATATACATGCATGAGAGAAGAAATATCGAATTTGAAAATTGAAAACCGCGCGCGGCAGATGATTTGGTCGACGACAATAATTACCGCGAGAGCGCGCGCGCGTAAATGTTATAAACGATCAGGGCCGTATTTAGGAATTTGTCGCCCTGGGGCAACAAAAAAAAAACGCCCTACTACAATATAATAAAAATTTAATGCAATATAAAAACGTTTTTATTTTTAACGTACAATTAAATTTTTTTCCCCGAATTGTCATTCCGCAAATTCTTTAATTATATTATCATAGTTGATGCTAAGAAGTTAGTTTACACAAAAACGTTCCGAGTGCGATGTCAACATACGGGTTTCGATAATAGCTTGGTATAAAAGTAAGGTCATGATAAAAGTATAAATAACATTATGCGTAAAAATGAACCGAACGAAGTCTTGAGAGGATTAAATTAACGAAATTATATATAAACAAATTTAGCCGCCCCCTCATAATCAGCCGTGCGGGGCAACAGTTCCCTGTTGCCCCCCCCCCTAAATACGGCCCTGTTAACGATCAGTCGAACAAAATTCTAAAAGAAAAATTTGTTTTTCTAACGCGTAAATGTCGTTTACGTTTATGAAATGGCGGTAGAAAAAAAAATGTAATTTCAACACGAAGCGAACGGTGTGAAATTATTTAAAAATTTTTCTCCGATCAAATCAATTTCCAGACACTGAGGAATTGCTATTACTGTTGTGAAAGGTTTTTTTTTTTTTAAATTATCGAACGTCAACGTACGCGACACACGCGTATTAATTACGACCGTGCAAAAGACGCACTTTTCCGTGCGCTTTATTCGCCCCGTTAGGTAATCGATTTAAATAATTTATGTAAATAATTCATATAATTTGTACGGTGAACAGCGATGATTTCGCGACGTCGAAAGTTATATAATTTACTGGAGGAGTAGCGAATAACAACGACGATTCACGAACGCGACGGCGAAGTAAAACGCTCACGGAACTCCGCGTTACGTTACGCGCACCCCACGTCTCGTACACGTGTATATTTAATGTACAAGACACATACAAAACGTATTTAGTAGTAGTTAATTAAGGACTGTTGCTGTTTTGGCTGTTCCGCGCGCAAATGGCCATCTCGTACATTATATTCAGTACGCATGTAAGTACGTATACGTACAGACGGCCCAACACTCACCATCGTCGTTACTGTTAATGCGTCGAGATTATACTACTATTATTATGAGGAGGTAAATCACTAAAGGTAAATCAGTGTACTGGGTTTTCGGTAATATTGTGGTGATCACGGAAACCTAAGGAAATCTCATGGTATAATCACGCGGAAATCTTGCGATAACTCCAGGAAATCAATTGTATCTATAGAGATATTGACCCTGACAAAGTTACGGATCGCAATACTACCATCACCGTTCTCGAGTCAAATCATATTTACGTGCGGTAAAGATAATACGCTATAAACACACGCTGCACTACCTGCACGATTCGGGATTTTTATTTCTTGGATTGGTGTAGTACTGATGATAACAACTGATAACATACGAACAGTAAATCGACAAGCAAATCTTTAAAAATGTATTCCTGCGGATTGTCATTTTTTTCAAGTGTTACGTAATTTTTTTTTTCTAAATATTTTACTCCTCTTTATTGTTTCAAACCAAAAGGCCGGATTGGTGTTTATAGTTTTTTCAATTAAATTTGTTTTGTTTTTGAAATTTGTTAAATCAGTTATTGAATAATCATAAAAATCATTAGATGATCACGTATGGAAACCGTGGTATTCTGGAATCTAGTGTACACACAATTATCAGTGATTTACCCCCTTATTATTATTGTTATTACAATATTTTCGCAAGTTCTCGTGCAAGCTTTAGAAGTAAAATTAGAATATTATTACTAATCGTTGTTGTTGTTGTTATTAAGATATGTAAGTAGAGTTTTAAACGGCGATTTTGTATCCAATATGCTTAACGTATTATGTATGTATATATATGCTCGTCGTGTATAATATGTAGTTAAAAATAAAAATTAAATGTTACGAAAAAATACAATTAAAAAAAATTAATAATATATACGTATATGCGTATATAGAGAACACAGGCAGGCATCATTCAGGTAGAATTCAGATCAAACCAAATAATAAGAATAAACAAACACATGTTTTTTTTCCAAAAATAAATAATAATAATAATAAAGAAAAAAAACGAAGAAATAAAAAAAAAAATTATATAAATTTATATATATATATATGTATTTAGGATTAAAATATATTATATATATATATATTGTATAAAAACGAATTTATCTTTCGGATTTGCTGACCTTCGCATTTCATTCCCTGATGTATGACACCGTACAATAATGAGCCACAATGGTCGCAAAATGCCGGACTAGCGTAGGAATGAACTTTGAACCTGTGCTTGGTCCTGGAAGACTAGCCAGAGAAAAGATCGTGTTACAAAAAACAAACAAAAATTTAAGAAGAAACACGGAAAATATAGAGCAGAACGATTTGGAAAATAATAAATAAATAAACAACTTCAAATCCTGCATCGTATACGCCTCTAATCCCGCGACGTTTTAACTACTGAAATAACGCGCGCGGTTTTTTTTTTTATTTAGCAAACTCGGATTAATAAATTACTGATTTAAATTTATTTCGACAAATTATTATCGATCTATTTTTCCCGATGAAAACCAATTTAGAAGGGAAAAAAACACGCGAGTTTTTTTTTCATATATACAAATATAATATAAAATTATGAGCAATAACTTTTTTTTTTTCGAAACGTTCAATCTACGTCGAATTGAAATATTTAAAAAAAACGAGATAAAAAAAAATTGACATCAATAAATAGAATTTTTATAATTAAAATGTTTGTAACGAGAAGAACTATATAATAATAACCCCCCTCCCCTCTCTCCGCTCTATTGAAATTATCGAAAATAAACTTGAATAGTTAATTATTTTATAACGCCAACATAAATATTAAATTAGTATTTATAAATATATTCAAACGTTTAATTCGATAAATTATAATCGGGACGATTCGAGAAAAAAAAAATTACTCGTTTAAATATAACTCCTTTATTTTATCGTCGCGTTATAATAATATTATTTAAGTCCTATACTGATTTTATGTGTATAAAATATTAAATGACATTATTGAAATTAGTAAATCTGGTATACGGAAACAAGACTGTTACGTGAGAAGTATTATACAATCAGCAATATAACATATACTTTTTAAAAAAAAAGTCTTTAAAAATTCGAACACGAACGGTATTCGAATATTATTATTTCGACATACTTAATATTTTTTTTTTTTTTTACGACGAGACCAAAAATCTATTGTACACAAATCGATATTGTAAAAAAATAAAATAAAATTATAACTTTGAAATTATAATAGATTAAGTCTATGCTCTCATTTAAAAATAAAATAAAAAAATATATGGATTTTATACATATATATAACTTAACAATTTTCTAACAAAACGTATTCATTTGTGTGCGCGTTTAAATATATACTTTTACGTTCAGTAATCGTAACGTGTGTATTTTGAATTCAAACGCAACTATAATAAGACTTATTTTATTTTCACTGATTTTTTTTCGGCGTATAAAATCAGAAGATATAAAGTTTATATCTTTTTTTTTTTCTTCAAGTATCACAAACAAAACCAATAATCCGTGTAGGTACTATATTATATTTCAAGACAATCATACAGACTATTATTAATATAGCAAAGTTATTTTTTAAATATTTTATCTCGACCAGACAGAAACACGAGAAATTCGTTTACAGAGATGTGTAAAAGTTTTGAAATGCCTTAATTTAATAATAAAAAAAAAAACGTTTACATTCGTTTTGTTTTTCTTCCTTTTTTTCCCCCCAAATAGCAATTTAAAGTCATTACGATTTTGAAGCCATAATATATATAGATGTAAGAAGAACACGACGACTATCCGATTATAAAAGTAAAATAAAGTTTCTGCCGAACTCCATTGTTTCGTTTGAATATACGTTATATGACGTAGACGTTTTTGGTGTAGTTATAAAAATGAGTGGAAACCAAAATATTTCACATAGAAGTCGTATACACGAGAACTGAGCAAAACGACTTTTATTATTGATATAATCAGAACTCGAAAGTAATTCACTCTGAAAATGTCGAGCAATAAACGAACTCCAAAAAAAAAGAAAACTATAACAGTCAGTTTTTTCGACACTAATAAATACGAGTAATTTAAATTTATAAAAAAAATTTTTTTTTTACAACTAACCGTTTAACTTGTAAACAAACGCTTGGCGATCCAGTGCATGCGTGTACAGAAAATATTATTCAAATACAGAAGAAAAAAACCGTACATAGAAGAAAAAACGGATTTGATTTAAAAATAATAATAATAACAACGAATTATTTAGCGTTTCATTAACAGAGAAATAACAGACATTCGCAAAACAGATACGTCAGCGATAAGCAATGTAAACGATACGCGTTTATTTCAATATTCGTATCTAAACCGCCTACGAACACGAGAAACGATATACAATTTACATTTATTTAAAACGTGCTGATACATTCTACGGCACTTTCTGAAAACAATAAGTATAATAAATATTTAACATTCCATTAAAGTGATAAAAAAATCATTTACAAAGTAGTATAATGTTTCCGCCGTGAATATTTCTATTATGAATAAGCATTTCCCAAAGTGGAAAAAAGATCTTGTTTTATATATATATACTTTTCTATCGTATAAATAGCGAAATTGTGTATATGTTTCATTCTGATTATCAATGTCCACACATTAAATGTTTTACTATCCACTGTACACGCCTACTATTATATTTTAATATATACATAAAGTAATATAAATAAAAAAAAATATAAAGATTATAGCGTCGTTTGTACAATATTGTTTGGAAAAAAAAACGCAGTATAAAAAATACATATGTGAATGAATATTTATTAATATTTTCTTCGTGCAAACAGACGAAAACGAAGAGAACATTTTTTTTAAATTTAATTTTTAATTTCTTCCTCAAACATCAAAACACGTGAACGTACTTATAAATACTTCTTTTATTTTATCCGGAGTCCGTGGATTACGAAATTAATTACAACAGATACGCAAAAAAAAATATTAGTTAAAACTATGTGAACACAAAAAGAAAAAAAAGCACGAAAATGCAGAATTAAATAAAAATAAAAATGGACCATCATAAATAATTGTAAATTGAGCATATATTTTTTTATTTAACACTAAAATGTCTCTCCGGAACTTTGTTCAAATCGTATTCGATATAATCTCACCGAAAAAATGTACCAACTATGAATTAATGAGCTACGCTTAAACTGAAATATAATAAATAATATAATTTATTCGCTTGCAACGGCGAATTATGTCCGAAGCGTTTAATTTTATTTGTTTTTGTATTCGAGAGAACGAAACGACGTTCGAACGTCAGGAAAAACGTAAAATATGGACACGAGCGTCTTTAAAATTATATATTTAAAAACATTTTTAATTCATAAATGTTACGTTGTGTACATAATAAAAATAAATGTATTGTACGCCACCGCGATGCGCACTAAATCAGAAACACTGACGTTTTAATCTACAAATATAATTATTCAATTAAATAATCGTAACGATCTTAATGTTAAATGTATTATGGATATAACGCTGCTGCTACTGCTGCTGCTGCTGCTGCTGCAGTAAAATACTGGAAATAAGAAAATAAAGTTATTCGGCAAATAAATACTATATATATATATATATATACACATAACAGACGAGTCGCCTACGAAGTACACCGGAATTTCGGACGGCAAAAAAGAAAAAGAAAACGTCAGCGTGTAATAATTAAGTATAAGGACATTATAATAAATTCTGTTAAAATCCATTCATAAACGTTAAACATATAATGCGAACTCATCGTATTACCTGATGTCCCGAAGATCATTCAATTTTTATTTATCGCGATAACGTTTTAAATCTGTGTAATTAAAAATCGTGAACCAACCACGTTTCGCGCATTGTTTATACTTAATCAACGTCGTTACCGCTATTTAAACTTTTATGACTTGAAATGAATTATAATAGAAATAATTGAATAATTTGCAGAATTTCTCGAAACAAACGAATATTTTAAATATTAAAATTACGTCGACAGCTTATATAATTTTAATTGGATTTAATATTTATATCAAAGGATCCGGCGGTATGCGCATATACCTTCACAAAACAGTTTATAGTAGGTAAGTAATTAATCTATATGTACCTGTTTATGTCCTGCCTATACAATATAAACTAAAAAAAAAAAACAGTGACATATAATTTAATTCATAATTAACGCTGTAACGTTGCACTTCGTGTTTTAATAAAGAATATATAACGGAAGTTCAAAACTAAAAACGAAAAATTAGTTTATTACTAAAGTAATAAAATGTAATTAAATTTATTAAATTAATGCAGTACAGTTGAAATATGCTACACTTTTATGTAATCGTCTGACAAATCATATTGTCATTTTTTTTTTAACATTTCATACAAATTTGAAAATATAAAAGTATAAATAAATTATAAATAGCCGACTATAATCAAAAAATAAAATAAGGATTTACTGGAAATAAAAATTATTGAAACAATTTTTAGATTATTGTTTTTTTTTTTAAGACGTCTAAAACTGCGTTTCAGATTTGACAAAAATTGATTAGCTTGGAAATCAAACTCGAAAAACAATTAATAAATCGTCAAAACGAAATGACAAAACTACGTATTTATAGAATGTCGAAATTTCAGTTATTTGAATAACGACGAAACGACAAATAATAATAATAATATTGTAGTAATATTATACTCGACATCACAGTATTTTTGATTTATCGTATAAATTCCACGAATGTTTACGACTTTTTCGTAAAATAAAATAAATAAGAATTCAACACAACAATCTCGACCTAATTTTCGATCGACTGTATACGAAATATTCGAATGTACACAATGAAATACGTAGTCGTCGTTTACGAACGAACGCGCGAATATATGAGAAAAAAAATTACACGGCGAGTGTTAATATATAAGATTTTTTTCAAGCGTCTGCCTCTATATTTAAAAAAAAAATGTATTTCTCGATAGTTCCACGAAATCGCGTTATTAAATACGCGTATTAACTATTACAACAGAAGAAAGAAAAAGGTTTTAAATTGACAGTGTTATTATAATAATAATTTCTATGGTCAGAGAAGAAAATAAAATAATAATAATATGAAAGAGAGGAATATTGTCGGCACAGATGAATGTATATATGTATATTATTTTTTTGCTAAAGGAAATGATTGAAATTGAAGACGAATAGAAGAGATGGCGTTCGAAAGTATTTCTATAATAAGGTTCTGTTCCGAGCACACACGAAATGATGATCTAACCGAACTAGATACGATTTGTATGTGCGCGATCTAGAATTCTAGAATCTAAAAACGTCCAGTCAGAAATTAAACGTCGCGATTAACGTAATAAGGAAATCAGCTGGCACTACACGGAGCGTCCAAACCACAAACGCATATAGTACTGTCGCTTTATAGCTTCAGTGCATTCTGAGCACTGCGCTCCAGTGTGGCATTGTCACTGTTTGAAACTGTTGTGTATTGATAACAATAATGATACGAACCGACCAAGACCGCCGTAACTACCTATATGCTATTCAGTTTAAGAGTATACCGGACGGCGGACGAAAATTGGTTCACGTTCGCGAAGGCGAGGTTCTATCGGTATTCTGATTGGCGGAAACCGTCGTGAACTGACTGCTGTCGACAGCAACAGCCAATGACAGAGCAGCTATTAGCCACCTGGGAGGGGGCAACAGCCAATAAAAGAATAGATATTACCCGCCTTGGGGGGATCTAGCATTGCTCCGGCTTTCATTCAACGTGCGGGTTCCGGTATACTCTTAAACTGAACATAGAATATAATGAACAAGTGGCGACTCAAGAGTGTGATTGTGGAACCGAGCTACAAACGACGAATCACATTGTTGACGAACGCAAGAAGAGAGAATTCAGTGGCACTCTTCAAGAGTTACACGCAGTATCAGACGAAGCTATCCTATGGCTGAACAACCTGGACATTACGACTAAGACGAATAATTACCACAACGTCACCATTTTAATTTCGATATTAATTTCATTTATAAGACAGTTATTTTTATTGTTATGTCCTACGAAAATCATACAATAATGAAAAATAAATAGAAATCCAATCCAACTAGATAATTCGGAAAAAACTCGTTATAAATAATCGACAAATCGCGTTATTTATAATAAATAACGTATAACAAACGAACGCGATATTACAATATATAATAATGTTATATATCGTCGTGATGTCGTGCGCGGCGCGTTGCCATCTGTTGAGCTCGGTCATCGATCGCACAGTTTTACGACTGTGTACCATCTGTACACGATGCGTGTGCGGTAGTAGCCGGCGAGCTTACACCTTTTTAACGTGCGCATCTTTCGCCACCAAAGACATGACCCAATTCCAACCACCCTGCGCGCGATCTCGAGAGGCTGTGCCGGGCCGCACACACGCACTCACAGAAATAAAGACTTACTGAATTCTTCGGAAGAAATAGGGCGTAGAAAATCGTCCATAAATATTATTATCACTCGTCCGCGTGACCTCGTGATATTCGATAAATCATTACCGCGTGCGAGCCTATAGAGCAAAATATACGAAAACGTACGCCTAGACAAGGGAAGCAGGTAACAAGATATTCATCGCTGTTGTTGACCAGGCCAATTGAAACCGAATTAAAAACGTTCGATTTTCAACACGCTACTATTAGTCATTCCGGGTATATTTATATTGATTATACGGTTTCGATTTTGAACTTCAATACCGGTTTTGAATATCTGGAATTTCGTTTTCAGTAATTATTTTATTGATTCATTTCTCTCGATATTTCAACATTGCATAATAGCTGTAAACAATATCATATAATACATAACTATTATTTTCTAATAATTATTATAAGTATTACGTCGTCATGATTCGACAGAAATTCTACAACATTTATAACGGTAATACTCAGTATACCGATTTTGTCCTTGTGATTCCGTTGAAAACAGAAAATACTTTTATTTATACATAACACGAAATACGAATTAATAAAAATTGAATAAACGCCCAGCGAGCTACCGGTCTTAATTCGTCGTACGCGTTATATTATTATACGGCCTTGCACGATCATCGCGAATCCCAACGCTTTTTATATGTATACTTTTTTTTTTTTGATTATCATTCAAAAAATAAAAAATAAACGTATTCGTGTGGGGCCGATGACTTAAAAATAATATTAAGACCTCATGATCAAGAATATTTATTGACTTTTGTGAAATCTACGTAAAAACAAAAAAGTTTCAAACTATATGATATCGAAACGGGTAAACATTATTACGCGCGTAATATTCACGCCGAAAATCGTTATACTATTTCAAATCAATACAATTATTAAATATTTAAAATTATTTAAACCGACTCGGTGTAAAAAAAACTGTACGTTTTCAAAAAGATACGGCTCGTTTTTTTTTAGTTCGTTAACATTACCGACATTTATATATAATGAAAGGCAATTTGAAATGCACCATTCGTTAAAAGATGTTAAATCACTTTGAAGAAGTTTAATATCATCGGGGGAATTAATAGATTTATAAATTTTTGCATCGTCGGCAAATAATAAAATGTTGGAGTGTGTAATGGAGGACACAACATCATTTATAAATAAATTAAATAGGAGAGGGGAAAGGTGATCGCCTTGAGGAACTCCAGAAATTGCGTTTATAGGTGTCGATATAAAATTTTATATTTGACAAATTGGATACGTTGACTTAGGAAAGAGTTAAACCATGATAAGAGGATTGGCAAAGCCGATTTCCTGTAGTTTATTGATTAATAAAGCGTGGTTCACTCTATCAAAGGCTTTTTCGAAATCAGTGTAAACAACATCGGTTTGTTGATTATTATAAAAGATTTTATAATATGATGTTTAATAGTTATTAAATTAGTAAGACATGATTTATTATTACGAAATCCGTGTTGTTGTGGTGCTAAAATATTTTAAATATAGGCGTAAGTGTATCATTTATTATTTTAGAGAATATTTTAGGAGAATAGAAATTATGGATATGGGACGGTAGTTTGAGATAAATGATTTATTACCTTTTTAAAATTGGATTAATATAGGTGGATTTCCAAGATGAAGGAAATGAGCCACGATTTAAACAAAAATTAAAGAGATATGTGATAGGTGGTGAAAGTAAAAACGGCAGTTAAATAAAATATAGGAGAGAGACCATCAGGACCAATTGCATTTTGTAAGATAGAGTATCTAATTCATTGAAAACGTCAAGGAGTTCAATATGAAGTGAGCTTAACGAATCGATAGATTGAACTATATTAGACTGAAAATTAATATTTGTAGGAACTATATCTTTATATACTGAAGAGAAGTATTGACTAAATAGGTCAACAATTGCTTGACCATTATCAGCTGTCTTGTGGTTAAATGACATTGAGTTTGGTAAACCAGATGATTTTTAATATTATTAATAAAAGACCAAAATTTCTTAGGCTGGGATTTAAAAGAGTTTTGAATATTAATTAAGTATTGGGAGTAATCAAAGTTACTTAAAGTTTTGCATTGAGCACGTGTGGAAGAAAATTGTTGGTAATCATCGAGTGAGTTAGATAACTTAAATATTGAATGTTGGTATTTTTTTAATTTGATTAGATTTATTAAGTCTTTAGAAAACCAACAGGGAAATTTAGATTTGAAGTATCTTTTTCTAGGAATAAAAGTGTTAATAGCATAGAATAGGAGCGAATAAAATTCATCAGTGATGGTTGTAACATCATTACTGGTTTTGAAAAACTCGGTCCAGTTAATTGAACCAAGGAAAGATAAAATATTATTATAATCACCATTATACCAGTCATAAGTTTCTTCGGAAAAGGATAACGGAGAGGGTGTGTAGAGCTGAGAGTAACAAATATTAATAGGAGGGTGATACTTATCTGCAGGAACTATAGCATCCTTATTTAAAGATATAGAATGAGAATTAGAATTGGATAAAATAAGATCTAGCATTGAACCATAACTATTGGATATTGTATTTATTTGAAAAGATTAAAAATGCTAGGTTTTCCAAAAGATAGCTTCAGAAGAGGATAGGTTTAAGTTAGCGTTTAATGATGCTTTATTTAAATTAGGTAAATTAAAATCACCGAAAAGTAGAAGATCATCATTTGGGCGAGAAGAAATTAGGTTATCTAAAATAGAAAATATTCTTTATATAAAGAAGATGGAGAATTTGGTAAAGTAGATACAACCTACAATTAAATTTTAGTGTTCTTAATTTTACAGAGACAAAGCACAATTCTAACGATTTTACGTCAATATCAATTGGTGAGGAAATACATTTTTATTAACTGCTATTAAGATACCTCCTCCTCTGGTTGACGAGCTAGATAGTAATGACCTATCACATCTATAAATTTCGTAATTCACAAGACCAAGTTCAAGTGAACTAACATTATTATGTAACCAGGTTTCGGTAAAAGCTAAAATATTAAAATCTAAAAAATCTATATTGGTTTTTAACAAATTTAATTTAGTATTAAGACCTCTTACATTTTGGTAGTAGCAGTTGAATATATTGTGATTGGAGATTAGTTTTTGAATTGATGATTTTGGAGTGCCTTTGATGTATTTAATGATGAGATCCTGTTCTCCATTAGATTGACGGCTGAGAAGTTCTTGGCGAAGGTGTGACATGTGCTCTTGTTGTTGTTTGGTTCGGTCAGAAGAGAATCGAAGGTCTTTCCATGTAGAGTTTGATTTTAATTTATTTTGATGTGAGAATAATTCAAAATATCTTTTGATCCGAAAAGCGTAATTTTACTGGTCGAGGTTTGGAAGTATTAGAAGAAGTTTTGCCCAGACGAGTGACAGAATTTGGTTTGGTTTTAAATTAAGATAATCAAGTATGTTTTGAATTGTAGTGGAATCTGAGCTTGAGTTGATTGAGTCATTAAGAGCCTCTGGTAAGTTAAAGAGTATCACGTAATAATAAATAATAGCGTATCGTTATTTTATATAATATATTTTAAATATAGTACCACGCAGTTTTAAAACAATAATATTCTATTATCTTTAACACACGAATGAATACGTTTTGTTGGACCACGGTAACGGTGGCGTATCAATATTGCCTATACTGGGCGCCGTTCTACAATAATAATTATTCTACCGTTTGTTATTCTATTTTTGTTATATTACAAAAAAAAAAAATTAAAAAAAATACCGAACGCAGAAAACGTAATATTATTACTCGCTGGATTACAACGTAACACGGCATACGCGTGACGTATGCATGTTATATTGTAATTTCGTGTTACTTATAATATATCATTTATCCCGTTTGATATTTTACGGATCGATAAAAAAAAAAAAAATCTGATCCAAACGTATGGTGGTCGTCCTGCACATTATGTATATTTTATAAAGAAATCGTCAATATAATATTATATAAACAGAAAAAAAAACAACATTATATAATAAAATATTATACGTGAAATGTTCGTTGGTTGGATAAATCATAACGATATCGCATAACTTACGTCGGAATCCGGTCCCTTGTCGGCTCCGGGGCACGTAAACGAAACGAATTCGTGACATCGTTTGTGTACCACAAAACTGCACACTGCAAAGATAAAATACACAAAATCGGTGAGTATTACAATAATATTATTCGTATTAAGCGTTTCACGCCTCGTTATTAAACCTAAATTTTTATTATTATTTTTTGCTTAAATTTGAATCGCATAAATGATGATATACGATGTCACGCATATTACATCCGTTGAATTTGACTTTTATTCCCGGTCTATCGAGAAACCGCGAACTGAAACCGTGTTTTTTTTCCCCCAGTCAAATTCACGCGTTTCATTCGTTTGCAAACATTTCGATTTCGATGTTTACAGTATAGGAAAAAATTCCATATACGAAAAGGTAAATTTCGTGCGCGATTTCAATATATATATATATATAATATAGTTTTTATTTTGCCATTAATATTTCGCAAAATCCATAGTTATTCAATTATAATTTGATTATTTATAAACAAGATTAAATTATCTATCATACGTCCGTCATAATATTATATAGGTCATCGGGTCAATAATTCTATAACGCCGTTTTATATATGGGTTTCTCGCTTGCTTTTATTATGCTTATCCGTTCGGGTATAAATTAAACGATCACATTAGCAAGCAAGAGACTGACACTCGGTTGACGCGGCAATTAAATATATATAATATATAATATTATATTATCGATCTATCTGTTAAAAACCTGAAAAAGTTACCGCCGCGACCAGAAGAAACTAAAATCTAAAACGTTCGGTTTTTCGTGTGGCTGCATACGAAACGAGTGCCGATTCTAATAATTCAGTCCAAGCAAAAACAAAAATAATTATTGTCGAGTCCCTACAAAAACGATTGATTATAAAACAGTTATATCAACATTTATCTTCACGTTATTCCTTAACTAAAATACAGAAAAAAAAAACCGATAACTTTTGACTTTCAACGCACTTTTATTTTTAATGCAAGTGCGGTGATTAAAAATGATGATTTCTTTTAATCAAATCGTGAACTTTAATATAATTAATGATACAACAGTGGAAAATTTTCGTGTTAAAACTTTTACAAGTTTTAAACGATCGACATTTCTTTTTTTATTGTATTAAGTCAGATCGTCAGTCGATTAGACGATTAAATTCAATTATTTTGTTTAATGAATTTTTAAACTTTTAAACAGTCACAGTTAGTAGAGTAATGAAAAAAAAAAATTAATATTTCGACCACAAAAATTTCAAAAAAAAAAAAGAAAAATACAATAATTCTTTAAAAACATATATAAGTATGGTTGATATTTTTAAAGACTTATTTTTTTATTTTGGTTCACCTGCGTGTTTACAGAATTTAAAATAGTCATAAAACGTGTGTTTTTTTTTCGTTCTGTCGGAATTCCTGCATTTTATCGTTTTAAAAAAAAAGTCCAGCGTACAGTGGCATATAAGATACGAGCACACCAAATATAAAATAGAAAAAAACTAGGGCAAAACGACCGACGCGAATTGATTGCTCCAAACGAAACACGCTGTTAAACTCGCATGGTGCGAAGCGCGCGACATAATGGACCGACTTTTTTGTACATGTATGTATAATGTATATACATTTAAGACGATTTATTTATGTAACTCTGTCCGTTTTAGATAATATTATTAAACGTCGATCGTTGGAAACGAGATTACCCGGTGCGTGTTATGTACGGACACGATCGTCGCAATGACCGAGAAAGTAATTTAAAATTATCGAGAAAACAAAACGAATAAAAACGGACCAAACGGGAAATGCTGACTTACGCGCGAGGAATCCATTGTCCAGACGAAGACTATATACCGTACAATAATACATATATATCGTGTGATGACGATAACTATGATGTTTCCGACAAGTCGACACGTATTAACGAGTGAACGAATCTTATGAGAAAGCTGCATATTACCACGAGTGTCTATATTTGTTGAAAATCGACTCGTACTTAGAGGTCGAACTCGTGAATGTAGCGTGTAATACGAAAGTACAAAGTTTTTTTTTTCTTTTAAATTTTGGCGTTAGAAATTTTTATTAAACGTCGATTTCCTACGGTTTTTCAATGTCTACGGAAATTCGAGTCCAGCGACACACCCAGAATATCTTTCATCGGCGTGCGAGCCGGAAGTGAAAAAGAATACGACGGATAAAAATAATTGATACAAATAAATAATAATTGACGAAACGAAGTTTGAATTATGAAAACATCGGTGTTTTTTAAATTCAGAACAACAATACGACTCTCGATTCACAAAACATTTTATTCGAAACGATTTGTTTTCCAACTTCATATCACTATATTTTAAAGTCCAATAAATACAATGCCATATATATTTAATCAACACTGTTTTTCTTTTCGTTTATTACATTCCCGTATTAGTTTTTCAGAATTCGTTTAAACACATTTATATATGAACACGTGTATACGCGAAAACAGATACAGTACTAAACTAGTTCAATGATATATAATATATGCACATATCATCAATATATTTACAACTACGTTGATAACGTAATAAATTGTTGTACAAAAATTTATCGGATTATAAAAATAAAATATATATGTATATATTATGTTCGCTCGCTTCACAATACGGACTCTGCACTTGAATAAAAATATTCGCTATATCGGGTCGAACAATATGAGGTGAACCATATAGACATATAAACGTATTAATAATAGGACTAACGATTTCTGAGAGCCATTTTGAACATTTTTTTTTGGGAGAATTCTTTTTTTTTTTTTTATCCCGACCAAGATCCTTTTAGTGTCAGACCGACACTGGGTAACACGTGTCCACGACAGAATCCAACTCGATAGTTTTTATTCGCTACATCATATATTATATTTTAAGGATTCGCTAACAATACTATTTTAATATCGTCATGACTCGAGAAATTAATCGATTGCGAGCTTAATTTAAAACCTAAACGCTTATGAAACAAAAAGAAAATTTTTTTAAAAAAAACCATATTACTTTACAAAAAGAAAAAAATGATAGGTTAAAAACAGTTAATACCGTGTAATATGATTAAATTGAAATCCAAACCACCGGATCACCGTTTCAAACTTTCGAAACGCGAGACTCGTGAGCGAAAATAAAATACGCTGTTCTTCTGTGTCTAATATAAAACCATTAATTAATTGGAACGTTTTCTCCTCTAGAAATCGACGAATTTTTTTTTATATTTAAACATTTATCCGAACGGATGGAAAATTTTCTTTCCTCGATTTTTTTTTTTTTAATCGCGTACGACAAACCCATTTCAACTCACGATGCAAATAAAATACTACATACTCTTGCGTTCCAAATCATAATCGGTCAGGTGAGTTGCGTCCGAACGAAAAAGGTCACTTCGGTTTATTTACGGTCCTTGTTATATATACATTATGTATTACGTACCCCTTTCGTCTACTTAATCGGATCCCCAAACAATCGATATAAAAACTTCGATATTTTATTTATATATTATATAGGTATAAACACAATAAAAAAAAGGTCAATATTTTCGCAAATAATAATAATATAAGCCGAGTATTTTTTTAAATTTATTCATATAAGGCGAGAATTCAATCGAAACGTACGCATGAATTTCAAACGATTTTCATATTATATCAATGAAAATTACGTGTACGTATGTTCAGATGACTCGAATGAAAAGGGGAATTATACGCATTTTAAACGCATACAAACATTATAAATATTAACTGTCCTTTGTAAGCTACTCGAGCGAACAGCACGTGGAAGGAATTTAGGACTTTCGGAAATACAATTAAAATAATACGCGCTAATCATATTTATAAGTTCTTCACGCAGCCAGTTGAAACAATGGAACGAAAACCTGCGTTTACGGAAGATGGTAAAAAAAAACTAAATTCTAAATTAGATTTTTGGCGTTAAAATTTTACCACTACAAGAAATGTAGTTGATCCGCTTACTGACCTCAAACGCTTGAAAAAAAACACACCGCTTTCGGTTGGAATGTACGTAAAAAACCTAGAGACAATTTACAAAATTACGTCATCGCCAATCCACAAACGAATTTAAGCTTTTGATTTTCAAATAGCACACTATAGTTTTTGCCCCGTCATCTTTAAAATAAATGATTTCGCAATTTTCGATATTCCGTTTACGAATGTTCAGTTAATTAAACGTTCGATGTCACATAATATAAGAGCGACTTTTTTTTGGGGTAGTTTAGTGGAGAAACGATAAACATAGCTGTAAATTTCTAATAATTCGTCTCCAAGAAGGTGCATTTTTCAACATCTACTAAACGGCGTATCTCTCAATTTCGCTGTCACTATTGAATTTAAATGCTCGCGTATGTTTAATAATTAAAATCAAAAGTCTACTGTTACAGTGTTATATATATATAAGAAAAAAACGAGGGCCTAGAGTAAAAATATTAAAACAATGAACGTGTAAAAAAAAAATCTTTGAAAAAATATGACGGTTTACGTTTAAAAATAAATAAATATAAAAGGACATTACAAAAACCCTCGTCCACTGCAAATACAAAATAAGGGACCGCAGAAAAACGTTTCCCAGAAACAGGCTCGTAGATAGACAGGACGATCGACAGCCGCCCTGACGTCTTCCCCTCTTTTTCGTTATATAAACGCCCACGGAATGAGTTTTTCTGCCTTTTTTCCGCCATAAAAGACGGCAATAACCACAAATAAGGATCGGGCAAAAGGTGGCAACGACAAATTCCGTGACCTCAAAACGTACCCGCGTTAACAAATATCGATACGAATATCGTCTCAAAAACATGTGTGTCAAGAAAACTACAAAAACCGAATTCATTTTTTTTCCCCCTAAACTAACCTCGAAAAAAAAACTCGACGCGATTTCGCACCGATCGAAAATAGGACATTTACAATTTCCCCCTTCTCGATTACGACAAATAATTGCGTTCCTAATACGCTTCTTCTATTCATCAATTTTTCGACGCGATAGCTATAACGCTCCATGCCTCCTCTCTATTTCACAACTTAATTCCTTTAATTATTATTGGTATCCATTTTTCCGTATCTTTCAAGACACGACCGTATACGTATTCTATTATTGGCTTTTCTCTTCTAACCTTCTATATATATATCGCCTTCAATAATCTTGTCTTTAGCAGTCTTACACGGAATAATGTATTGCCTATCTTATTATCCCTTCTAAACTTAATTATTATTGCCATATTATCCGCCAGCTCTTTTCTTTCACTCTGCTTAATACCTTTTCATTTGTCACCCTTTCAATCCGAGTAGTATTTTGAGCATTCTACACTAACACCACATCTAGAAAGCCTTCATTTTATTTCTTCTCTGTTGTTCCTATTATCCAGGTTTCACATCCACATTGTAGCAGCAACACTCCCCATTCACTTTCAAAAACTTTTTCCTAATATTTACTCTAACAATGTATTATAAATAATTTATTTTTGCTTTGAAAAGCTTTTTCCCCCGAGTTTCTCGCTATACTTCCTATATCTGATTTACATAAATTGTATTCACACTACGGTAAATGAAATTTCGTACTTGCTCAACTGGTATTATTGGCATCTATGCTAACGTCAATGCCTACTGGATCATTTTTTACTACAGGTCTATTAGTTTTCTTTATATTTAGATTCATTTCGCATGTCCTTATTATTTCTTTCATTTTACGTAGCACAACATGTAGGTTTTTATTTTTCTCTGCCCTCAAAAATTGATGTCATCAGCAAATCGGAGTGTATAGATTATTTCACCACCTATTCTAACACCGGCTCGTCTTTAACCTTTTTCATTGCTTCTTCAACGCGCATATGTAGAATAAAGTATTCAGAATTGCCTTACGCCCTTGCTCGTTTTCATTTCTTCTTTACTTTCTTCTCAACCAACTACTATATCGTCATTGTTTGATTATTATATAAATTATATATATAAATTTTCGCTCTCTACATTTAATTCATACATTCTTTTAACGTTGCAAACGTTCTATTTCACTGCACATTATCGAAGGCTTTTTCGATATAGACAAAGGCTTTATATTATGTATTTGTATTCCTCTTTAATTGGTTTTCCAATAATAATCCACTAAACCTAGATTAACTTCTCTAGTTTCTGTATTTTTTTCTAAAGCCAAACTAATCTTTTCCCAAGTTTATGTCTTATAATATCCTTTATTCTCTATTCATTTTTTTTTCTATTATCCAGCTTAATGCTTTCGAAGTATGAGTAGTTAAATTTAGTGGCCTATGTTTTTTACATTTAGTAGTTATTTTAAACTGCGTTTACAGATTATGTAAAAAATACTGCACAATACAAGAGTGTAGAAAAAAGAAATATTTAAGTAATTGAAAGAGCTATAAGTACTTATTAAAATTATTTTTAGTATTATACGCATTATAATATAAATTATGTATGAAGAAAACTACATTATCCGTAAAAAAAAAATTGGCACTTATTAAAATAGTATACGTCTTATGCCTGCATATAAAAATTTGATTATTTAAAAAAATAATTTTTAGGTAAGGCAACAATATATTCCATGTTTTTCCAGACATGTTTTTCCTGAACATGTCAATAGAAAGGAAATTTGTGAATTATATTTTTTCCGTAAGTGCGCAATTCTGTCGTTTTTGTTTTTTAGCCCGCAATCGTACTACGCCTTCATTTTTGAACTTCAGTAACTTCCAGAAACTATCCACGAAACAAAATTGACGTGCAGGCGAATCATCGACAACGTATCAACGCATCGGCTCCGTAATCTGTCATTTATGACATCCTATATTTCAGGAATCACGGCTAATAGACCAATGATCGAAATACGTCTGACGTCCACAGCGTTAATGGAATTTATAACTCAAAACCGGGAAAAATGAGACTCGTATAAACTTTGTAATATTTCCATTAGATTAAGCCAAAAAAAACCTGAAAACAGGTAGGTACGTAGTTTATAGCGCAATATAATAACGATACAGCTGTGAAACGTTATAATTCTGAAACGTCGAAAACCGATCAACGGACCGAAAAAGAAAAATACAATGAAATCGCGCGCTTCCAGAAACACCAAAATTCACTTATTTTTCGTTTTGCGGTCATTTCGAAACCGCCAAGAAACGCATACGTGTACTATAAAGGAAACGAATCGTTGAACGCACCGATTGGAAACGGTTCCGTTTATTAATATAACGTAATTTATAATATTTTAATAAAATTCGATCGATTCGACTGATATTAAAATATCATTATCAAAAACAACAAACATAATAAACGATTCGCTGGTTACGGTACGACTGAGTTTGTCGTTAACAACTCGTTGTTCGATAGACAAAATGAACAACGTTAAAAAACGAGAGACTATAATTGGGTCATGTGAATATAATAATATTATAAAACGGGAGAATATCGTTTGGAATTTGAACGCATTTGAACGCTTAAGTAATTTGTGTTCTACCGCGTTCGGTATTTCGCCGGAAACCATTTTTGGACGATTTCGAATGAAGCAAAGCGAATGTTTCATTTCGGTGTTTTGCACGTGTTTTGTTAAAGCACAGACGATTTAACATCAGCAGACTTCTCCATTACAACCACCTCGATTTTATCAATTCTTTGTCAACGACAACAAAACAGTAAAAACGAAAAAATTCAATAAATAAAAGAATGAAAAGGATATGTGAAAGAAATAGAAATAAAAACTGTAGATTAATACTCATAAATTTATATATATATATATAAAAAATTAAAAATTCGTTATAAGAATTCATTGCGAAAAAATGTTGTTATTCATATTTATATACTATAAAATTATTCAAATTTTTTGAAGTCTCGACGTATTTTTTTTTTTTTTAAAGAACTTCTTAACTGAATATCAAATTTGATAGTCGCGCTATTGAGTAAAATAACTTTCTAAAACGTATAACGTACGTCAATCAGTACATCAACGACATCATTGTTTGTGTAACGAGTTTATTAATTAACGTGTACACTTTGCACCTATAAACACACCACCTTCGACGAAATTTAAAAGCTACCTCGTACAAGCATCGAACACGACACAAAAAAAAAACAAAGTCGTCCGACAGGAAATACATTTAAAAAGACTACACACGTACAGGATATCAAAAAATTATGTAACCAAAAAACGTAGTTTCCTCCCAAAACCGGAGGAAAATTACGCTTGACTGAAAAATTTAATATGCTTAAACTATACCTCGCGCGTGTGTTTTATGTTGTAGAAAAGGAACTCGGCCAATCCTAAATGTTAATATACAAAATAATGAATCGCAATATTAATTTGAAATTTAAACCAAATAGGTATTTGTCATCTTCAGCGTTCGCTGCAAACGGCAAAACAATTTAGACGCGCGTCTATGCGGTGGTGAACGCTGAAGATGACAACAAACACATAATATATTATTACATCGTTGTCGAAATGCTCGTAATATTGTTATTCAAAATTAAATTAATATTACGGAATTCTGCGCTCTCGATTCAATGAAAAATTAATGCTATAACCACGAGATACGCCTGTTTTTTTTTTTTTTATAATCCTATATGTTACGGATTAATATGATTTAATTCGTAAGAAATTAATCGATTCCGCACCAAAAATGGATTTTTGTTTTTAATTGCCAACGACCCATATAATTAGAGGAAAACGTATGTAGGTTTTATTAAATTAAAATTTTTTTCGACTATTTCATCTCCGTTTTTACCTCTGCACACAATAGTACAGAGTCACCTCTTATCCCACCACATCTCACTACACAATCGTTTCTTTTTTTTCAAATTGAATTTAAATCATCTCCTGAATTTGTATGTACAAAAAAAAATATGTATATATATATATATTACGAACAGTATTCAAAATTGCTCGCGATATACGTATCATTACGCATACCGTAATTATTACGTCATTATTCGTTGAAAAACGAACACTGTAATTTCGCCGTCTTTCGGTAATTTAACGAAATTGTCTGTAAAACTATATCGGAGGAATTCGAAAAATTACATTTCATAAACGTACACAGTGAATAATACCAACGTAATTTTCAATCAATCGGTGAGCCACACAAATGTTTTATTAGCGTACTGTTCCAAAAACAAAACTGTTTTCGCTTTGAACGTATATTAAGTCATATATAAACCCCTCTAAATAATTCTTTCGTATACAACGAATAATTATAACGAAAAATAAAATTTTCAAAAATCACGTACATAATCGATATTTGAACGGTCCGTTTTTCGTGCACTGCTGTAATCCAACAACACGTCTAGTGCGTTTCACCTTTAATACTTTTAAAATTATAATATTTTTTTTAATAAATACAAAACGTGTGAAAAAATCGTTGGGATTTAGCAAAATTAAATTAGAAAATAAATGCGTGTGAGATTTGAATATAATTTTGTATTTAACGTGATACAGAATACGGTATAAAAGTTTCTGTAATGAAATTAGCATTTAAATTGCCTCCTACACTATAGATCGAACGTATATTATCATATAAACAACGACGCGAATTTTTTTTACTTTTTTTTTTTAAGTGATTTATTTAAAACTTAATATAAAATTAATTTTAAAATCGTACAGTCTGTAAGAGAAATGCGCATAATCAGAACCGAATTCGGAGAAAGTGTAGCGAAAACACTTAATTATTATTATTTTAATCGACAAGTTCGACGTTTTCGCAATGATTATGTCGCATAACCGGATAAATAAATTATCCAAACATAATCTGACGACAATTTCGTTTCAAATACACCGTCGCGGTTTATATCGAACTGTTATAACACGAAAAATAAGTTTAGAAAAACGCCATTATTTTGTTTCTGCAAAGATCTTATATATACGTGATAAATTTGAACATTACAAGGTAAAACTCGTTGGTCTACGAAAATATATATGTTACGCGATTACAGACAATAACAGTACAATTTATATAAAATCGAGCACGGTACGATGAAAATAAATAAAGGATTTCGATATGATCACAGTCGCGCAATAAATCAGTTTCCATAACTAATGAAGCTACAGACGCGTAACACCGCGGCGAGATGATGACAATTTAAATAGCCCATCTTAAATCATGTTAGCTGTAAACGGCGTTAGCGCGTTGAAAATACGGTCGGTATTTTCTTAATAATCATCAATTGACGCAATCGTTTTAATTGCACCACTCTCGCCCCTAATCATAAACAGCAAAATCGATTTATATATATATATATATATTCAATAACAAATTTCTAAATAAATTATACGAAACGATTATATTATAATAATACAAATCATATTTGTGTAGAGAACAAAAAGTGTTGAGAAAATAATTCTTTTTCTTTTTTTCTTTTCATTAAGTAAACGAGAACGCAAACGAACAAATCGTACATGAGAGAATTGAAAACCGGTCGCTAAAAAACAGTACCTATCTTATAGTACGTATATTACGTATTTTTGTCATTTATGTTGACTAACGAAATGTCAAAGCGAGAATAAAGAGTACATTATAGTGCTTATATACTGTATAGCAGGGTTCGTCGCGGTAACCTTATAACCCTCGCAGGACATTTTATTTTTTTCGACTTTTCATCGAGGGCCACATTAAAATAAACATTATTACAATATTACAATTTTAACGTAATACTAATAATTTTATTAATATAAAAAAAAAATCGTGAGTTTTTATGTACGATGACTTCTTATTTTTAATATTTCTCAACAAAATACATTATTAGGAATAATTAAAAATTAAAAATATTTTTAGGAAATTTTTTTAAAAATAATTATTAAAATTGCTTTGAGTAAAACAAATGTGTACAAATATTTAGTGAGATTTTTGAGGCTGAATATTTTTTACTAATTTGTTTATATCCGCTTTCATACTGATATTCGTAGTTAGACTGCAATCGAGCGGATGATTTAACAGGGAACAACATTGATTATTTCGATATTTAACAAGCGAAAATGTCTGCCCACGTGGTCTGTTACCGCAAAACAGTAATTATATGTTTTTAGCAAAACTTTTAATAACTTATTGAAACCTATTCTAGAAAGGTTTGTATAAAATATTTGTAATTCACTACTTTCTTTTAATGCAGTTTTAAAAACAACGTCGTTTTTCAGTTCGACGGCTTCCATCCGTAAGTCAGATCCAACATCGTCGACGTCAACAGGAAAAGGGTTTCGAAACGACTTGATTTTTTCTCCAGTCAGAAAATCTTATTGAAAACACATTTTCAATTATATTACTCCGCACACACACATATTTAATACGCGAATCACGAGCGACGTATATATATATAGTGAGAGGACAATTTGTTTGCAATATTTACAGTAAGATAAAAAAAAAACCTGTATGACGTTTCGAAAATAATCGTTTCGGCTTCGTATGTATTATTTCGCACAGACGATTAAAAAATCATACTTTGTTTCTTTATATTATATATTATATGTAAAAAAAAATGATTTTTTTTTTTTAAGTATACATTTAATTACGATCTTGTTTAATTTTAATATCATGTCTGCGTACGAATTATAATTGAATAAAAAAAAAAATACTATCTCACTCTGCGGGTAATAAATTATGATATTCGTTTTAGAAACTAACGTCACGCTCGAAAGGAGCGTTTTACGTTACCACCTACTCGTATAATATAATATTATACTCATTCAAGAAGACACACCGTGTAATAATATCAATTTGCCATTTCTGACTATCATGTATAATATATATATATATATATTACCGAATCTTTTGAACCGACACTATATAGTACACGGTACATAATTAAAGCTAATAATAGAATTGATTGACCCAATTACTATACCAATAACAAGTATAAAGGCGAAAACACGATACTGTACGCGTCTACAGGTGGATTAACAATTAAATTATTTTTTTCAATAATTTCAAACGAAACGGAGGAGCGTATGAAACGGTGTATTTTTTATACCTAAAATCTAAACGAAAATTCGACAAATTTTGAAGAAAAAAATTTTGAACTCATCAGCCTCTTTTCTAGTTATTGCGGAAATCGATGTTTGATATTTAAATTTTTTTTAAATAATATTAATTTTTACGTTTTTCGACATTTTTTTCCAGTAAAACTAAAAAGAAAATTAAACATTTTATCAAAAACTTACTCTCACAATAACCTAGAAAAAATACGGCTGACGATTTAAAATAAACAAATAAAAATCCTTTTCAGAATTAAATTTTACTCGTTCTAAGTGGTCGAATTGTTTTCTAGCTTTTAGGTTCGAATCGTCGTACTATGAGTGCATACGATTATTATTAAATTCTTTCGAATTATTTACAATTATTATCTCACAGAACGACAAACGGGCGATCGCACTGCACTTTCTGAAAATTTCCTATTATCCTATACTGCTTTTAGAAATAAATGCGTTTCCTTAATAAAATATCTATTATTTACAATGAACGCGTATTACAATATAAATTAGTTCAATCTCTTACCGCTACTCTACTTGAAATGCGGTTATATTATTTAAACTAGCGAAATGTTTGCTCAAGTCACTATATAACAGGAGCCACAGATCGTGCTTAAAATACGTTCCCTCGCTGTACCATTAAAATATTTCATCTTATTTCTTCGTGCAAAAATTACATTAAAAACTCGTTTTATGTTTTCGGGTTACTTAGCGAGTATAATTTTGATTTCATTTAGCATTTCTCGCATTATTTCGTTACGCAATTAACGGAAAACACACGTGTATCAAGTTTTAAACGAAAATGTATGTCACGACGTCACGTTCTTACTTTGTTATTGGACTTAATGTTCGTACACATTTAAATAACCGCGTACATTATTATAAAATTTAAAATATTTAGGGGAGGAAAAACACACAAAACGCATATACGTTCTTGTCGTAAAAAATGTCTGTTATATTATGTAATATCAATTAACATTTTAACCCTAATATTAAACGTATTAGTCCCGAGTACATTGTGAAAAACTACATGGATATTACGAGCGTGTAACGTTAAAAACAGAGAGATAACGAACTGCAGAGGACATTCGGCGTTTTTAATGAAAAGGACAATTTGAATTAACTGGTCAAACAACGACTAATATTCTAATTAAACGCGAAACAGTTATGGGAATTAAGTACGAGCAGTAAAAATCCTCATCTCTGCCCCTCCGTTTTTCATTTCTATTAAACGAAACTATATGTGTACACACTCGAGTAATATAATACGATATATAGTTTATGATAGAATTTACTTAGAATGTGCACACAGTTGTTTTGTAACAATACCGTAGAAATATAACGTTATACGTACAAGTAAACAAATAAATATTTTTAAAAAACTAGAATTAGAAAATACATTTACAGAACGAGCACGTTGACTTTTTTCCAACACGCATTCCTTTTTCTTTTACGGACTGATACCCGTTCTATACGCGTGTATAAAACAGGCGAGAAACATTATTTTCACTACGAAAAACACCGAAACCGTATTAAAAATGTTAACGAGTCCGGAAACGCTGGAATTTATATAATAGTGCTTTGAAGTAAATTACATACGTATTATACTACTATAAATTACACATGCTATATGATGACGCACGGCGCACTTACATTTACATTTGATCAAACAAACGATAATATATGTTTCTTGTTTTTTACAGAAATTTAAAAAAGCTCTATAGATCGCGTAATTCGTTCCGTTAAAATTGACAAAACTATTTACATTTTCTACTCGTTTTTTTTTTTTTATGACAGTGATAAAACGATAAAATTGTATTTTATTGCATTTTACGCAGTGTTCGATAAAAACGTCTGTAGATAAAACGTGTAATCACGTATACAAAAATATATATATACCTATTTGTTTTTTTTTTCAAAATACAGTAAAAATATACCTATATCCTGCGACTAAACAATGTTAACGATAATGACTCGGCCGAGACGAACGATTATTATTATTATGGAATTCGCGTATTTTCTTCGGTCGTATACAGAGTAATATCAAGAATGTGTGTTATTTGTACAATTTTATAAATTCATAAGGCATTCTTCTCGATACCGCAAGTCGTGCAGCAATACACAAAACGTGTAATAAAAAAATTAATAAATAATTTTCTCATTTTCATTGACTTATAAAGTGAAGAATTGTATTTTTATTTGTAAAACATAGATGCGTGTTGATGTCGAAAAATCGATTCAATATCAATGATTTGAGTTGTTTTAGGATGTAACGTTTATATCATTTAACACGGTCACGTTTTCGTTCAATCTAAAAAAGCGAATTATCCAACAGATAAAATCTGAAGTTCAATCATTTCTGACTTTTAAAAATTCAATTATTTTCACGAATTATTCACTGTTGCGATTCAAAAACAAAAAGTAAATTAAATCCTATTCATCTAACCCGCACGACTAATAATATTCTATAGTTCAATTATATATACTGAGTAATTAATACTCCATATGTATTCATAATTGATAATCGTTTTACAAAGTGTTAAAAATATATCAATTTCCCGTAGGCTAATCACGTTTAGTCCGTTATTACTGAATTCCATCCGAAATCCATTTAGTCCAATAATCAAATTAGGTTGTTATTGATCGAATTTCATGTCTAAAATGTTATAGAATATATTAATTCTCTTCAATATTTTACCTATAACATACGTGTATAAAGAAAGAGACAAAATCCACAACTCAATTAAGTTAATAGCATTTTCATATTTTTTTTTCCAACAAAGTTTATTATATAATATATCCTTAAAACATTATATTCACCTTTCGTAGTATAATTTATACTAAACATATAAATGTGGGTGACGTGCGTATCGTCTATATAATATATAATATATTATACATGGTATGAATAAACGAATAAGGGATAAGAGATTTCTAAAATTAAAATGAATTTTCTGATAATCATCTCGTACAAAATGAGTATACACACAACAAAACGGTTGAAATCCTAAGTATACGAAAACTTAAAACGAATTTAATATATAAAATAGGTAATATATTAAAAACTAAACATTATATTACGTCTAACGCGTTTTTAACCAGAATAATGACAATAATTGTTCAGCCCTCGACTTCGAGATGGCGACGATAGTGATCGTATTATCATCGAATTAGTAGTGAAGACGCACGATTAGAACTTCTAGAAAAATAAATTAACCATCTTGACTACTTTTTTTTCGACGTATCAGTCTCTTTATGTAAGTACAACGTAGTTCAGTATATTGTTATTGTATGTAAATGTTTTTAATTATAATAATAAAATCTGACATTGTTTTTACAAAATATGTATTTTTATTTGATTAATTATAACTTTCACATCATTGCAAATCAAAAATTAAAAGTACCTAACAGTAAATAATCACCCATATTATTTACTTCTCTCGAATTTTTTCTTTTTAATAAAAAAAAAGTAAATAACGATATGTCATTTAAGAGTAAAATAAAATAAATAAATTATCATAGAGATTTCTTTCGAACTACAATAAGTATTATCAAAACGAATAAGACAATTTTTAATTCTTTCGATACGCGTATTCATCAAATAACATATCCTCGAGCTTACACACTAGTTCAAAGTAACTTCCATGCAGATTATATTATTGTAAAAAATATTTAATACAGTGTATACGAACGAAATAAAAAATAATAATAATAAGAGGTATATTTCCAAATCCTGAAAAATGAACCGAAATTATTTACTTTAATCGTCCTAAAAAGCTGGCTATTTAAATAATGTAAATTTCTTAATATATAAGAAAAATAAAATAAAATCGCATTATTTCAGAATTAAAATTCATAGAATATTAAACGTTAAACGATTATTTTGAAAAAAAAAAAAACGACCGTTTTATCCTCAGTACATCAATTAGCTATACCGTGTTTACATATCTTTTAGAATAATGAGAAAATAATACTATATATAATACAAATCTGTACTCATAAATTATGTAAAATATTATACGAAATACGAAATACATTTATTATTTGTAAAAATAATAATGCGATTCAATTAAACCGACTCTATCAGATTTTGTACGGGTAAAATGGCATAATGCACCATACATTTTTTTCTTTTTTACGTTTTGTTTCAAAATTAAATATTCGACACGATATTGTTGTTATAACTTATATTCTTACGACGCGATACCTACGTATTTTATACCGTCTTTATAACGGGCTCGATGTTTCAAGATACGCAAAATTATTATTTTGACGTTTATATATATATATAAGTTTTATTATAAATCGAGTATAAAACGTTGAAAATGAGAATATTTTCGAGGGATCGGCAAAGATATCTTTAATAAGATACTTTCTTAATAAAAGTACACAGAGTAACCCGGGATGACGGTAAAATGACTGAATTTTTATTTAACCGTTGTTTTATAGTATTATAAACATTAAAAAATAAATAAAAAAATGTTTTCGTTTTCTTATTATAATAATTCTAACCTAGTTAATCCGCATTATCAACATTTAAAATAACAAATAACACAATAAATTAAAATCGAAAACATAACAATCGTTATGGACACAATATACGACACATAGATAATACATAATGGACAGGCCATATTCGTTATCAGGCGTTCCCGAATCTTCTGTCTCACTCAGCAAATATTTAGATAACCGATACGTAGATAACAGAATGTACTATATTTCAATTATTATTTCATGGAACAAATTATTTTTTCATGGAACAAAAAATAATTTCTTGCTGAGTAAGATAGAAGATGTGATTTTAATATTGCTATCTCTCTTCTTTCTTCAGGAACGCTGCCCGCTACACATATTGTATACACATGGCCTATCCATTATGTATTATCTATGATACGACAGTATAATTCGCGCGACTTGTACAATTACGATTCTCGTACAATTTGGCTATCTACTAGTATTTAAATTTAACTTTGTTGAACCTTCACCCTTTCATAGAAATGTCCTGGATACGCGCCTGTACATATATATACATATAAAGCGGCAAAAAATAAAAATAAATAATTTCGAGTTTTTTTGTTTTAAAATTCAATATATATTTTTTTTTTTTATAGAATAATCCATCACTATATATAGGTATTAAATAATTATTATAATACATTGCAAATCATCACAAAGGAACTATAGACGCGAAAACGGGCGAGTGAACACAATAATTGTGTCAAATAAGTCGTTTGCTAAAAAAGGTATCCAGGGATAGGAGGCGCATTTGACTCGGTCCTTAGTCGTAGCGTGCCACCCAGTACGAATTCTTTAAAACCTGCTCTGGTACAAAGTGATTTATACGGAGTGTGTCTCTATATACTTTATAAAACCATAGTCGTACAGTTCGCAGTGTGTACAAAAACCGTTTGGAAAACTTGCAAAATGCTCGGGATTCCGGACTCGTGTAACGTGTAACTACTATATAAATAAAATATATTACGCATAATTTAAACTAAATACGCGTTTCGTTACGATAATAAATCGTTATAATTAATTATTGCGCGTCCAAAGCCGTGCGAAGAAACCGCGGAAATATTACTGAACACATCGGTATACGCGGTACTGCAGGAGTCAATAAAAAAAATACGCGTAATACGTATATACGGGTTATTTAGCCAAACTTTGCGCCGCGCTCAATGATACACGTCAGGCACGTATACAGGGGGGGTTTTTGGGGTTCAAACCCCCCGAAATAATTTCTTGTCACATTAAAAAATAATGAGTAAGGAGGAAGAAATTGTTTTATTATGTTGCTGTACAATTTGTATTGCTATATTTTGTAAACCCCCCTCCCCCCGAAATTTTATTTTGTGTACGTGCCTGATACACGTTATATATATATATATTATGTTTGTACACTGTCGGTCATTTACATTATAAATTCATTTCAAATCGTTTCTCACAACACGAATATAATATAATGGTATTATTGTACTGCGGCGCGTTTCGTCGTTAACACCCGAGAATAAAACATGTAAAAACGCGGATAATAATAATTGTTGAAGAAAAATGAGTGTTATGAAAAGAAAAAAAAACGGTATTGTCCGGTTAACGCGAAAAATAAACGTTCACGCAGAGGAAAAATAAGAGACTCTGAATTTACAAAACACGTCCGACAACATTAGACATGCTCGCGTATATTATACATACGAATAATCACGTAGCGATTGTTTTCTCTTATTATTTGTAAACCGCTAATCGCAGTCACACAAATTTAAAAAAAAAAAAAACAATGAAGCTCGTCACGAGTAGAGAAATACAGTGTTGTATTGTCACGCAAAAAGGTGTAAAACGCGAGATTCGCCTCGTAAAGTTTACTAGAAAAACGCGCATATTATAATATGTTCGAACAACCGTGATGTATTTAAAAGCGTTGTCTTTCGTTTTTCTTTTTTTCGCTCTCCTCGTAATTATATTTCGCGTCGAACGCGCGTCAATACAGTCTAAACAGACAAAACTACTGGTACAATCGTATTAATAATAATAATTATTGTCTTCCGTCGAAACGCGCGATTACACTGGATGTTTGAAAATACCGCAATCGTTCGAGAGTATATATATACTGTATAATATTTTCAATTTCGTAGTCATTATAATATAGCGTCGATTTTGTTCCCCGCGGTAAATTATATTAAACGTCAGACACAGACTTGCGAGAATATTGAACGAATAATTTCAACGCGCCCCGCGTCGAATCTGCACACTATTATTATCATCGCTATTGATGCGCTTTAAACACATACTGCGCGATATTATACTTTTCGTTCGTAATCGACCGTAAAACAACGATTAATCGGTCAAGTTAATATAGACGGTCAAAACAAGACTACGCATATAATAATATTATTTAAAATTACATACAGGCGAGTTACTTGGAATTGTGGAAGAAAAACGTTCGCTAATAGACGCGATTAGAGCAAGGCGTTGGAAAATGGTTGGACACGCCTTAAGACACCCAGAAGAGCCGCATAGTATGAATAGTAGAGGGTACGATAGAAGGAAAGAAAACCGTCCTCGAAACTCTTATATAGGACAAATTAAACGCGATGCGAGAATCGAAACCTTTAAGGACCTTAAAAAAAAAGGCGAGCAATCGGTCAGAATGGAGAAATGAAGTTGTAAACCGACCTTAGGGTTGAAAAAAAAAAATAGGTAAGTGTCATTTGTACGAGATCACGAACATTTATTACGTTCGGGCGACATTGCGCGCTCTACATAGCGCAATGTATAATATTAATATATTTTTATTTTCATAAATATATATATTTTGTAAATTTTGTTTTGATAGTACTATTTTTTTAAATTATGTCTGTGAACTGTTTGTCGAATGACTGCGCATTATTAACCGAACGGGACAAAAGTGAAGACTAGTGTTATGACGACATTTGATTGTAAAACTACGTGTTCGATATGATTGACGAATACAGTATACAGAATACGTAGGTAATGTGGTGGAATTTATTCGACAGCGTGCCCGTTGAAATTGCTGATAAAAACGGTAAAAATTTATTAGTGTATTCTATTGGATAGTTATGTTATATCGTGTTGTTTATCTCGTAAGTACGATGAACATTTAAATAAGAACGTCAAAAATATGTACACGTCGAACCGAAGGCGAACTGCAGTGTTTTGTAGATTACCGTGTCACGGATTAAACGAACGATTTTATAATTACGTTTTATTACAATATATTTTAAGTTGACGTAAGTAACAAAATAAAAAGTTTCGCTTGTTTTTATCGAAATAACAATAAAAATAAGTTTACATTCACGCGCGCAGCGTGTTCCTTATAATCACCGAATAAAAAAAAAAAAACTCGTATTTTGAATATTAAAAAAAAAAAAGTATGATCTGATGTTTTTCCCGAATTCCTGGAAGAATTTAAATTAAAAAAAAAAAAAATCGCGCGTTGATATAAACTTTCGAAAATGTCGTTTTCGACGATTTAAAAAGAAAACAAAACGTTCTTTTTTTTTATTTGCTTTTTATGACAAACTAAATTTTCTTAAAACGCATATACTGCACGTACAAAGCAAATTAACATAAAAACTAACAATGCACCCTCGGGTTTATCTAAATTCGTTCGCGTTTCCGAGGCGCGGATACGCGTGAGTTTTTGCTACCGTTGGTCGACCAAACGGAATACGTAATATTATGCCAATGCACATATACAACGGTGCACATACGCGGAAGTATAACGAGCGTCATTAAGCGCGTCCCTCTGCCCCCGCCGACCGTCAAACATCATAATGGACCACCGTCAGGCCGTGCGGTGGAAACGGCGAGATGTGTCAAAATCAATTTCTGGGGTCACTCCCTTGGTGCTGTATACTGACGCGGTTTACCGAAAAAAAACGTACAGCGAGGAGGACAGCGAGTTTCGGAGTGTAGGCAACAAATTATTTTCACTAGTGCTTTATGCGCGTGTGAAATATTTAAATAATAATAACAATATATACAGCTGGTTAATACTAGAACTTAATAAACCGATGCGAAAAAAAAAAAGTGAGATAAACCTAGTTGAATACGCGTTCGACTACGAGAAGATCTATACGACGACGAACGTAAAACGAAATAAACTATACCAGAACGGATTTAATAAAACTTAAAAACGACATCTATTCTCGCCCCCCCCCCGTTCAAAGTACTATCTTTTTTGCGTCGACACATTTGTGTTATGTGTTTCTTCTTTACTTCTTTCGCATTAGAAAATCGCTTTCCATTCGTGACTTCTTTTCGTTCGCGGGATCAGAACAAAAAAAAAAACCACACGACGATGAACAGCAGAGGGGTGAAACAAATTTTACTCTTCCTGTACACTTCATTTTCAGGTATTTAAGACAAATCGCGTTTAACGAGTACTTACATTAGTTATTAACTTATTATTGCTACTTCATCAATGGTCCATCATGTGCGTTGATCACTCAGCTGGCTGACCGATTAGTATTCGATATTTTCAACCCGAACGAGACGCGGATTTTCGAATGGCCGTTTTTAAAACGAGAAAACCACTCTCGCTTCTTACTCGTAGCACGTATTCCTTACAAACTCCTTCAACCGTTCCCGTCAGAATTTTCTTTTTAATAGAAAACAGAAAATTACGCGTTCGCAAGTTGTTTTAATTATTCTGTCATTATACAATAATCGACGAATAGCGGTGATGGTGGTAGTGGCTCGAGAAGAATTTTACTGCGCAAAAACTAAAACACTCGCGTCAATGATACTCGTCGGTACGCTTTTCAAAGAAAATAATGTCTACATATTTTTGTACAAAAAAAATCCGGTATTACAATCCCTTTGGAAAAAAAAATCCCCGTTACTTTTGGGTCCGCCCTCGTGAACACTTGTAGTAAGTACACTTCATAAAATCCAATCGAAACATTACCTTGTAGCTGTGTTATTATATGGAATTCGCGAGTGAATAAAAACGAGTGTAATAAACGAAAATATAAAAATCCGCATGTTCAGAGACATTTACCTCTACAGTCTTCGATATTATTCGCATCGTTTATTTGGCGTGTCCTAGTCACGCTAGTCAATCTCCGAACCAGCTGCGACGGACAGAAAGTGGATAGCAATCGACCGGTCTTCTTCTCTCATACAGCAAGCCACTTATTTCCTGAGATTCGGATACCACATATAATTTTTTTTACATAATATACATCATCGTCATCATATGGCTTCATGACTCTGTAAGAGTTTTCGCCGCCTCTGTCAATGCTCTCCGACTTCCACGATCCTGTACCAACTCTTCCCAGTTTGTAATTTCCAGTCTCTCTAGGTCTTGTTTTACCCCATCTATCCAGCGTTTTTTTGACCTCGCCCTTGGTCTCTTCCCTTCCGATTGCCAATCCATGGTTGCCTCGGCTTTGCTTGTTGCTTCTCTCCGTTTAACATGCCCGAACCATTTTAGCCTTTGTCCTTTTATATAGCTTACATAATATAAATATGTACATATATATATACAAATAAATAAATATATATATAAAACGTAAAAGAATAAATCGATTCGAGTACCGCGGTGGTGATATTCAACAAACCGACTTCACTTGATTGCGCGTAACTGATGTCAAACGGCACCGCTTCAACCGAGCTGATAATGCGCGGTTAACATTCATTAAATAACAATTAATAACAGTCGAAACTGACGTTAGATTTTGTGTTGCGCAAAAGTTAAGATTTAAATTGAATACAATAATAGTCGCAGCATTTCAAGACCGAGAACGTGTATAATACAAAAACAACACTCAACACGCGGAAAGTTTGGAAATATTAAATACACACGAGAAGTCTTGGGTTACCGCGCGCGTTATTCAGAATACGGCAGCGTGGTCGTATTACGCACTACTCGATTCACATATTCTTGAAAATGTATATACGCGCTCAAAAATAATAAATGTACATATAGTGGCTTTGGGAATATATAATTTCGTATCTCATACGCACTGTTACAATTTATAATATAATAACGGACCCAATTTACAATTAAGATTATCGCGTTGTTTTTTTGTGAGCTATTTAAAAATTAGGATTTTTTTTTTTTAATGTACACACCGTGAAACAGATATAAACTTATAATACAAACACTGTGCAACGGCAAAACGTGCAGTTACAACATACGCGTCAATTACTGTTTTTTTTTTTACAATTTTGAACACGTGAATCACATGAGCATAAATAACACTCTGCCCTCCCCTCATCACCGATTTATAAACAAAAATAAATATTGGTACAAAAAATAAATAAATATGCAACATCGATCGAGGAAGAATAAAACTTATTAATAGCAGTAGTCTATATAGTCGTTTATATATTATACGCGATTGTACAAACTTTGAAACGCATTAAATTCAACATCCGAATTTAAACTACTTGAGAATAGTATATACATATAAACACGAATTTAAAAGAACGTAAAAAAAAATAATAATAAAAAGTGTTCGTCCAATAAAAACACGCATTACAGTATAGAAATAAAATAATTCAGAACGATCTCGGAACGTGAGACGACGCGTGCTAATTCGATTTCAAAAACCACATGTGCAACAAATTATCGAAATCATTATATTTAATATTATAATACAAGTGCGCGGCGTTAACGGGCAGGTTGCAATTTTAATAATTCGACATTTTTCATCTGTACTACTGAAAATTAGAACTAAAAAAATAATAATAATAATAAAACACTTGCAGAGCTGAAATAAACAATACGCATTCATGTCTGATATATCTTTCCTTTTATATAATTGTAAAATTAAAAATTACGTAATACAAAAAGCTGCAGGGCAATTTTTTCGTTTCACTCGGCTCGACAACCCGCGTTTTAAATTTGAAAGCGACAAAACCTCGACGGTTCTAAACAGAATTCTACGGTTTACTACAGTGGCAAAAATACAAGTGAACATTTTCGGAAATCACGAAATTATTCAAAATATAATATAAATGAAAATTTTTTTTTAAATTTATAAATCTTATACGCAAAAAAAAACGGCGAATTCTAATTTTTTTTTTTAATTACGTAATGCGTATAATTATCACTGAACTCAATACATGGAACGCGTATATTAATCAAAATATGACCCCAGATAGGAGGCCGCCATATGCATTCTATAAGGTATAAAATTCATGGAGAATACGATGAAATATAGTTTTTTTCCATGATATTTATCATATTTTATTATTTACTTTGAGATAACAGGACACAAAATGACGTGCTTATATTATCAATTTTAGCACCAAAATCGATGATTTCAACATAATGAAGTTGGTAACAAAAACAGGAAAATAGAAACGGAATGCATATGGCGGCTCACAATAGGGGTCCATTTTTCATATAGGAGAAGTATACAGAATGCGCGTTCCATGTATTGATGAGTTCAGTGATAATTATGTACACTTTTGAGTATTAAAATACTCGATCACCACTGAAATACAAAAACGTTAAGTAAAATAATTTATTAATGCGTATCGTCGTGAAAAAAAAAATGAACCGAAACGACAAATAAATTTCCGAGACGGCGTTTCTGATTTTTGACACGAACGAAATACAATAACGAAATATTTTCATACGAAATTTCAATAGAGTTGTTCTGCAAATGAAATATATCCGATAAAAAAACTGCAAGTCCTCGCATTATTTTTTAAACGACATCGAAATAACCGAAATCGATCTCGTTAAAACCCCGGCAAACCGTTCGATTTTTTCCCGTGATTTTCGAAATAGCTATTCTATAAAATGTAATGTACCGAAAAGAAAGCAATAACGGTATAAAACTTTTCGAAACGCTCCTATTCTACAGCTACGAAGAGTTGTTCACACAGTATGGAAAAAATACAAAGAAACGCGCGCATCGTTGTAAAACCAACACATCTCTAGCGTTTCGTACTGAATCTAAATTGCCCGTGACAAAAGTTCCGTTTATCAATAATTATTGTACGAAATATTGACGAATTACACAGACGATAGAATAACCATGAATCATGCGCGTTCGAAACGAATTTAAAAGTCGTACGATTGTTTAAAACAAAGTTAAGGTTAAATAATACGACACGCGACTACGAGCCGAAAAAAAAAGTAATACATATTTTCGCATTCAATTCACGTTCGACGGACTCGTTGACGTCCTCGACGATGATAAGCGCCACATGATTGTTGTAGAATAGTGCATCCAATTACGTTCTAGTCGTCTCCAGTACACAATCGGCAATTATTCTAACACTAATGAGCGATATATTCAAAACGTTTTAAACGGTATAAACGTTCGGCTTGTTTTCGACATGCAATGATGACGACTCCGCGGTGATAAAACGGAATATAAATTACCCAGACGAACACGGCACGCCGTTTCGAATAAAAATTTAATTAAACCGAACAATCCATTTCCAATTCACTCTCATAAACGACTTATTCGTATAATATTATTGTAATAAAAACATTCCAATGATTTGTTTTCGTTTTTTTTTTGCTTTATAAGATAGCTATTATGGTAAGGTACCTTTTTCGTGTATCAGGGCATTCCATCAGACTGTCAACTGGCTCTTTCCACTATACATTCTCTTCCGGATTATTTACTCCGAGTAGGAATACTTTTTGTGCGACCTTTCGGTTAAAACGAACTATTTTTTTTTTTTCAGTTTCATTAAATTTAAATTTTTTGCAAGAATATCGATTACGTGACATCCTGAAACGGTTTTTTTTTTCGATTGCAATCAAGCATCAATAGAAAAAACGTTTAAACGTTCCTATTCGAAAATTAAAATCATTCACAAATGGGTCGTATCATTCCGGTTGGAACTAAGTAATATGCTACTTCAACCTTAAAAACACCTAATCTAATCGTATCAGATTTTTGGAGGAAAAATTTAATACCTAAAGAATATCAAAGATCAAACCAAAAAGTCACAAAAATCAAAAATACATATATATATTTGTCTTATTTAATTTCATTATAAGTAATTAATTGGAAAACGTCAACAAAATCAATTCGGTAAATACATTTTATATATATATATAAAGTATCAACATAAAAAAAAAATGAGAGAAACGCAATTAATTTCTGAATAAAATATAAATATTGATTTTAATTATTTCAATAATCTTTTAATAATAGCCTCGTGACGACAAAATAATAATTCACTTCTCCGAAAACTACGCGTGAAAAATATAAACTATAACTACGTTATCCCTTCTTTTCTTTTATACAATACATCTCAGGATTATTTATTTAATTTGGAAAAAAAGATTTTCATAAAAAAGATATTTAAACGAATTTCCAATCACTTTTTGTGGACGTATCTTTAATTACATGAATATATAAAATAACGCAATTTTCAAAAAAAAAAAAAAAGTATGAGCAGATAGGCCTAAAGTAAAAAGCAATCTTGACTACATATTCGTTTTGTGAAAATAACCAATTCACATTCCAAATAATCATCGAATGATTTGTCAAAAGATATCTGCTTTTCCTATTTCCGAGTACAGGGAGAATGTATATTTTACGCATGTAATACATAATACTAATTTCGTACGAGTACTTATAAAGAATTTATGAACACAAATAATTTCGTATGTTGAACATCAAACAAAAAAGTTATTATTAATTAATAATATATACCTATATAAATTGATTTACAGCACAAGATTGGTAGGTTAACCGCAGACGTAATATTATTATTGGATGAAACCCAATTTTGTACAACAGATTATGGTTAGGTCGGATTTTGTTTTTATTCAATTTACAAACTTAAGTAGACTTAAAATTATACGATTAATTATTATTATGAATATATTAAATATTATCATTTCAATAAAATAATATATATATTGTCTCTGTTGTTTAAAAATATAAATAACAAATCGATTTACAACTATTCGTCCTATAAAATTGTTTACGGTGACAACGTCATAATTTACGTTTACAAACTATCATCGTAAATAATTATTTTAAACTTTCAAAAACTCAAATAGCATTTATATTTCAATACATTCAATAAAATACCTTAATTAGTCAATCGGCTAATTGGCAGATATTTCATAAATAAAAGCTGTTTTCACGAATAAAAAAAAAAATCGATCGAAAATTTCGCGTACATACAAATTACCAATATAATAAGGCAACTTGAATGTATTTTCAATTATTAATTAAATTAAATAAACAAATTGATCATTTTAATTAAATGTTCTTTTAAAGCAACGAAAACGTAGTATTAAATATATTATTAGAAGTTCAACAAAACTCTGAAGTCGTAATATCATGATTAGCTTTACCTACATTTTTTATCATCTTTATTGAGTAAAACAAAACGATAATTAAATATAAAACATTTATATTTACTGTTTTACTATTACACAAAACAAACAAAATGGAAATATTATTATATTATAAACAGTTGTTTATATAATTGTCTTTTTATGTATTATTTTTACCATTATTATTTGAAAACATTAAAATATCTAATACTTGAATTAAATATACTATTTTCATTTTATGTATATCTAATATGAATTAAATGTATTTGAGATACCAATATGAACCGTTTATGCAGCATATTAATAAATTGTTCTTACCTTGACATTGAAATCCTTGTTTTCCAAAACCCCTAAAACAAAATATTTCAAAAACATTAACGCCACAAAATTAATAAATATACAAAACACTACGCATCATATTGAATCTTAACACTACTTTTAAATTTGAAATCAAACGTAATAACTTTTTAGACAGTCCATTCTATACGTCCTGCAATATAAAACGATTGCATTACATATTCATTTATTTGTTACGTATAGCTCTCTAATAATCAAAACTACAAACAAAATTCAAGTTGTTTGATCAAAATCGATTTGTGTGATTACTATATCGGTTTTAATATAATGAATTTAAACATTGACATTACTAAAACGGTAAACAGTATACAGGTATAGTAAACACGTTTAATCATCACTTGACACAAACGCTGGCGACTCTCGCCGATACCTGAACAATAATATGAAATACAACTACGTCAATGGATGTACGAAATTAAAATTGAAGATGCGTTTTATTCGTTAAATCCGGAGAAAAAAAACTCAAATTATATTTGGAGAATATTGGTATTATCGATTAGAGCAACTTATGTTGGTAAGAAAATGGCGATGGTCAAGTGGACGATTCAGGCACAACGAGAATCAAACACATAATGATAGGACCGATTTGTCTTATCATCAGATATTTCATTGCCTTATATTTTATGTTAAAAACAAATACAATTAAACGCGAAAATACGTTTTGAGTAAAAGTACACTAATAACAAAGTAAATAAAAAGACCGTATGGCTATATGACAAGACCAACTCCCGCGAGTCGCGCTCAGTCCGTCGTGCCCACCGAAGCACAATTATAAACACTGCAATCGTTCAATCTGTTAAAAAACATATTTTTATAGTTTTCTTTTTTCTTTTAATACGTCCGAAAGAAAGGGTTAAAGGTAAGACTCGAACGTCTGTCTTCAGAGTTTATATTATGATCCCGCGATAAACCCGTTTATAAGAGTAATAAAAAAAAAAAATGATAGTGTATTTTAATTTAAATAAATAATGCGTATTATATATGAATACGTAACATCAAAAACATAACGTCACGAGTAATTAACTAAGGCCCGAACTTTTGTTTAATTTGAATTACTACGAAATGTAATTATATGTATATATCGTGTTGTTTCGCAGTTGACGTGACCGAACTATATAAAATACGAATTCAGCGTGCACCCGTCTCGCTGTTTTTTAACTCTTTTCTCAATCCTGCAGTCTAGCGTATTATTAAATTATTTTAAACGTCGAAGCAATCGTCATAATATCATCATCGTATCTGAAAAATGTCCGCGATTTATCCGAAAATCGCTCATGATGCGCACGTGCAGCTATTCACCGTCCTTCCCGAAAATGTTTAGAAAATGCGCGCACACACATTTACCTAATATTACACAGTATTCGTGTACTAAAAGAAACTTATTATTGACCATTGTGCCCAAAAAAAAAACAAATACCGAACCTATATAAAAAAAAAAAAAAATCTATGAAAATATCGTCACAAATACATACAAGTGTATAATAATATGCAAAAAAATATTAATGTGCGTGCACGGGAAACACGTAGGCGTTCCTAATATAATAATACGTACTATACAGTCTTTGCGTAACGAAAAAAATATAACCACAAGGTAAAGTGAAAATAAAAAACAAGTTACAGCGACTACTTATTTCAAGAAACGAAATTAATTTTTGAATACAAAATTACAGAATTTGAAATTCTCACGGACTGTTATTCGACGAACCGCGAAACACTGTGCATACACACACACAAATAGAAAAATGATTGAAATTAAAACTATAAACTTTTTTTTATAAAAGAAAAATAACAAAACCTGGTTTCGAAAATTCCTTATTCGTCTTTGTTTTTCCACTGGCCCGCCACATTTATGCAATCGAAAATATTAGTATGAACGAGGATTTAAAATATAATATGTTATTAATAATCAAATTATTATTTAGTAGATAAATAGATGAAATCACCTTTCAACAATTTTTTAACAACTCAATAAAATAATTATTATAAAGATACGGGCGTACAGCTGTGATCGATTAATATTTTTTTTTATTTTTAACCAACTATTTCGCGTTTACCATAAAACGTTAACTCGGACTGTGTTAAATTTTAATCCGTTTTAATGGAATTCTCGGTGGCATTTATTTATACGATTTATTACTAATTACTTGCAATGCGTGTTCTTTAAATATATTAAACACGTATTTATATACGTAAATAATAAACGAAATATGATTATAGCCAAACCGAATTCTGCACGCTATATTTTCAAAAAATAATAATAATAATAATAAACTAGGAGTAAATAAGATTGTGCCGAGTTAACAAATACAAATCGGTACTTTTATATAGTTTCGCCTGTATAAATATTTAAAAACCGCGTAATATATGCGTCTCTAACATCGACAAGATTTTTGAAAGTAATCGCGTGATTTTTATTTATTTTTTTTTAAACACGGATTCGGTTACGGATGATTCCGAAAACCCGTTTAAATAACGTGTACTAATATTCTTCGATCGCGACTTACACGAATATCAGACGATTTTTTTTTTTTTTCATCCTACATCTGTATACGTACACGATATTATTATGCATAGGAGCAATTCCCATAAATCATTTCGGTCTAAGGAATATTACGTTATTACAATATTCATGAACATATAATGTTATTTCGAGAGAATTTCAAACTCGGTCTAGAATATTATATACTTAAAGAGCGTCTTAAGACGCTATAAGATTTTATTAAACATTTAAATAAATTATATACACGCAGTAGGTATTAACATTATGACAGTGTGGCACGTTGGACACGTTTATCTGACGATACATGACGATTTAGTATTGAAAGCTACCACAATTTAAATCATAACTAGAGACAATATTACAACCCGAAATTTCTAATCCGTTATAGTATATAATAGGCTAATATCGATTATAGTTTATAACAACATTATTACGACGTACATATAATATAACAACATCGTACAAGTTACGTTGATTCAAAATATTTTTAATAATTAATAAATATAATGGCATATACAGATAAACACAATAAATTTACAATTATTAACAATGTTTTATCGCATAAATGTTTTATCGTATAAATAATTTGTCGAATATAGTAGGATAATATTTTACAATATAAGTAAGTACCACTAATGCATCTACTATGTGATAACTCTGATAATGTATCCGGTTTAAAACATTACAGTGGAGTGACGAACGAAATACACGATAAAAATTCGTATGGCTAATCAGTAATCAGTGACGATTTCAATAGCTTAAGTGTTTTTTTTTTTTTTACTAAACATTGATAAATAATTATTTTAGTCGAAAAACGATTCTGAGCGACGCTAGTAGTTTATCACTATAAATGAATATGATAAACATATTTATAATAACACGTATAAAAACACAAATCGTTTTTAAGACTACTAAATTAAATCATCAATGCCTCTGCAAATACTTGTGAACCGCGACAAACAATATCTTGTTTTACCTACCTATATGAGTATATAATGTAACGATAATACAATCATTCGTATATATATATAAATATTTTAGCTCCACAAAGAGACAATCTATGTGAAGATAATTATTAAGAGTAAAAAGAATAATAATAAACGTTCTCAATAGTAAAATTTATTTAAAATTGTAACTTAAAGTGTATCCGAGTGTGTCGGAGTAAAATAATTACGATGAGAGTTTATTGCAATAAACGAGAAATTTAATATTTTATTCGTTTAAAAATGTATACATCTCAATATAAATTAACATCGCGAAAACGAAATATATCTAATGAAATCACTTTGAGAACACCGTTTAAAGTTGATCATATTGTATTCGTGTATCGATGCGTATATACAAAACAACCTGCAATTTTACCAAACAAAAATAACGAATAAAACAATAACAAATTATTCTCGGTTTCGGATAAACGTTTTGAAATTCAAAACGAAAAACCGAAAATATTTCAAAACAACACACGCCCACATAATAATTGCAAAATCGAAAACTCCGCTCACGCGTTAAAACACTGTAAACAGCCCGATGAGCGCGATTGTTTTGTGAACGGAATAAGTTAATCGTTATACTTTTCCAACATTTCGAATTTAACGCGAGTCCAACGTTTGATTACGACGACGACTGTATACATATATAACTCGAATAAAAAAACAATTAAATTAAAATGTTTTAAAACGAATACAAGTTTGTAAAAGAAAAAAAAAAGCCAAAAACGTACGGTAACGTGAACGCGTGTACTGTAGTGTCTGATAAAAATAAAACACACGTTTGTGAACAAAATGTCGTTAAAGGAAGGCGTCTAAGAACGCGATGTAACCCAGATAGTTGAAAATAAAAACGAGGTATGAATTTGGAAAAATTCTAAGATGAAAATATAATTATTATACAAAAGTCCGTGAGAAGACAAGAAAAAAAAAACGTTTCGCAGACACATGAATACGTACTTACACAATCGCACACCGTCGCAGTACGATAACCAGAAAACGTGTTTCATTAAAAAAAAAAAAAATGTGACGCGAAGCGAAGCGACACTTACCGGGTTGAATCGTTGTGACAGCACACACTGTCAATGCGTGTGTGTGTGTGTGTGTGTGTGTGTGTGTGTGTGTGTCAATAAAAAAATGTAATAATTTTATAAAATTTAAAATAGCCAAAAAGTACCGATGAAAAATAAAGAATTAATATATAATACGTGTGTGTTGTAGGTATTTAATTTGTTTTAATTACTATTAGAGTTCCGACACAAGAAATCATCATCAAGAGGATTGAAAGCGAGCATTTTCTATCTTCGTCTTACACACACACGAAACACGGCAAAATAGACGTTTCCTATACTTCCAACGCGTACCGATCGATCTAGTGGCGCGATAAGGATTTTGAAAACGGATTTGAATTCCTCGTGAATTTTACGATAGAACGACTTCTCACTTTTTTCATTTTTTTTACCTTAAGACCCTCAACAATTGATTAGCATTTTTTTTTTATTTTAAATTGGTTCAATTAATTGTTTAAGGATTTATAAAAAAAAAAAATTAAAAATGTAGGGAAGTCGATCTCAAGCAGACTTCACGACGAATTCAAATCTGTTTACGAATTTTTATCGCACCACTAGATCGATCGGTACGTTGGAAGTAGGAAACGTCTGTTTTGCTATGTTTCGTGTGTGTGTGTGTGTGTGTGTGTAAGACGAAGAGAGAAAATGTCCGCTTTCAATCTCCTTAAGCGAAAAAGAAACGTACAACAAGAGAATAAAAAAGAATAAAATTACGTATAGAAAAATTTATGAATATAACAATTAAAAAACAACGAAGGAACCTGCTGTGTACATATAGTGAATTAAGATGTTAAAATTCGTTCGGAGGACGTCTCGCGCAAACGAGTGTTGACACACAACACTCAAGAAGAGATGACGTACTTCGTCACCCACCATCAACTTAATAAATCGTCATCGCCGCGATTGACGACACCTGACGATAACTAATTTCAGGAGTGGCGTATCATTCTCACCGCACACCGTACAATGGCGGAAATTATTAAAACTATAATTATACATATTATTGTTTTCGTAGTTCCAATATACTGCATCCGCTACATTTATATTACTTAGAAACATGATTTCTAATCTATGAAAAACAGAGAAGTTTACACGAATGTTTCGTACGCGCCACGATTTTGATATTTCAATCAGCAGTTAATGAAATCTACAGCCAAACGATCGTATTTTTACTAAAAATCGAATAAGACGTCGTCGTTTTTTTTTTTCTACAATATTTACAAAATCTACTTCCGTCAAACGTCTGTAGAACTTCTCGTGTCTTTCTGTTCGTCTCTTTATTCGTGTTTCTCTAAAACGAGTGTAGCAATATAACGAATCACGAAATCGCCTATTTTTTTTTTTATTTATCTAATATTTTCTGCGTGAAGTGTCCTCTAAATATTATTATAATTATTTCTAACTTCTCGGGCGTGGATAAATGGAAGAACAGCGACGACGCGACACGTCGTGTAACAGGAATTACGACGACGAGAGCCGACATTAATTTGTTTTATCGACCACCGAATGATGAATAATAATATTTTAAACAGCTATATTTATATAGTAATTAATATGTAGTGGGGCGCCTGTGCCTGCACGTGAACAACGTCGATGAAGGTTTCGTTTTCCCTCAAAATTTCCTTGACCTATTTTCCACATTACCGACTAGCCCGTACTTATACTCGCTATAGGCATACACGTAATACGCTACACGACCGAACGGGGTAATTAAATATACATAAAAACCCTGAAATATAAAAACTACTAGATAAACATCTAACAATAATACAAATCTCGAACGAGAGAAAAACATCAAACGGTCGAATATATTTTTTTAATAAAAGTTCAGTATTTTAAAGCAAAACTTTTTAAACTAATTATAAAAAATTATACTCCAATACGTTCCAAAAAAAAAAAACAAACAAATTATTTGAGTAAATAATATTCAAATACTTTCAAATGCTAAAATAAAAGTTGGCATTTAATACGGAGTTTAACCGCGTTCAATTGCGTAATCGCAAGCTATCTGCAGTAGGCGACCAATTGAATTATACTCGTATTTACGATTTAGAGATGAGAAAATGCGCGAGATCGCTTAATTTGTTTTTAAACTATATATAAAGAGGAACTATTATAATTGTTAATTAGTGACTAATTGTTGTATATTCCACGGTAAAAAAAAAAAAACATTTTAAACGTAACTAAATTAATTAATAACGGCCCGAAAATTAAAAGCTATATAACGATTGTTTACGTTGGGGAAGAAAAAAACTAAAATCAATAGATATTGATTTGAAAACTGTTTGTATATACTGTTTTTTAACACAATTTGTTAATTTTGTTACGTGTCTGACACAAGACACGTATGAAATGAAGGGCGAAAGAAGAGTCAACACTTTACATCTATCTAAGAGAAAAATCACCATAAACAAAATGGGAAAATAGTACCGTTAAGGTGAAACGCGATTTAACGTCGATACTATGTTTTATGATTGAATTCATAAGACATTTTTGATCTTTTTTTTCAGAGGGTATACTCGTATAGCGTACATATAACTAACCAATCGAAAATATTATTTAAAAATAAATACGTATTAGAAAAAAAAAACTTTTAAGAGAATACCTATAAGAAAATGATTAATTTGAGGGTGGGAAAAATTTCTATGATCTAAGGCGACAGCATTTTAAGTACGTCTGTGCTTATACAGTAGGCATATATATATATATGTAGGACTATTAGGTTATTTCCAAAAACGATTAAATAAATTACACAAAATGTGAACATTAAAATAGAATACTTAAAATTAAAATGAATATTATGTTGTTTTTTTTCTTTTCGTATATACTAATTGTTTTAATGCGTATCCTCCGAATAAAATTAATATTCAAAACTTTTAACAATATCGTTACTATTCGTCTTAAATATAAATGTTAGGATAAATACCCGAAATCAGTATTATAATTAGAATTTACTACTAAAAACCAGTAGTAATACCTAAAGGGTGTGTATAAGGGTGTTTGTAAGAACGCGATTTAATTTTATTTTTATCATTTATAGATCATATTATTAATAATTAGCGAATTTTAAAAAGAACAAACAGTATAATATTTTATTATATAAATACTTGAAAAATGATTTATTTTAAGTACCACCTACACAAATATATTTAATAAAAATAATGTATTGAAAAAATTAGGTTAATGTACGTTTATTGAGTACATTAAAAAATATATATATTACTAGTATACAGTAAATAACCATTTTTACACAATATTAAAAATACATTAGTACATTAAAAAAAAAAAATACTTGTAGCAAACAAACGTATCCTGTATTCGGGAAAAATGCAGGAATGCTTGAATTATGCTTTACACATAATAATTTACCGATTTATCATTTTGTAACAATATACAATTTAGAAAGACAATATATATTTATTATTATTATATATTATATACAATGATTCCGTCGTTTTTAAATTAGTACCTATATAATATAACACTGACTAAAACAATTCAAATAACTTTTGGAACCTAGACCGAAAACTGTTGTCGGTCCCTATTCGTACCCTTACTTAAACAATAGCGAATAGACGATCAGTAACGATAGCAGCAGTGTTATAGATTTACATTGCCACGGGCGTGCTACATAAAATACGAGTAGAAACTCTGGAAAACATATCGTCGAAAATAATCCACTTTCGAGTTTTAACAACCTCGACTAAAATTGAATACATAAACATAAATCGATCTATCAACAATATAAGTTTAATTATATCACAGTGCAAAAAAAAACAACAATAAAATCAATAAATACATCTTTACTGACTAGGGGAAAAAAAATAACACGAAATATAATTTATACGGAATTACTACTACACCAGTACTAGGTGGTACTATAATATTATTAAAATCGTAGAGTATTACTATATACAATTTCAATGTCAAATTATCACGTATATACACGAGTATTATAATAAAGTTTTCCTACTTTTGGAAAATACAAAATTTTCACTGAAGTTTAAAGAAAACGATAACACCTTCGAGTTATTTTCATTATTATTTGTACAGTCCACTAATCAATGGCGTGACAGAGGACCCGCGTAAATTTTGAATCTTCAATTTGTTTTCTATAAAATTACGAGAAAGATAATGAACGGAAAGAAATTACGACCAATAAGCGAACCAAAATTAAACGCATTTCCGTTAGTCCAATTTTAATTCTGAAACAAATTTCAATTCGTCAGTGTGCCGTCTACTCCGGCTGTTATATGCGTGGGAAATATATTTTTTTCATTTTGCGAGCCTTTATTATACGTTAATTTTCGGGAAAGGGGGGGATTTTTCAATCGCAATGGATTACATAAAATAAATAAGAAATAAAATTCGAAATCCGCTTCGTACAAAACACAGAACAGCGCGACACTATAACGAAACCAAATAAATTTCCAAACTTAACATTGGACTACATCGAGTGTATATACGCGTTTATTTTTAGTCTACTTATTGTACTTTTAGCATTTGTAAATATATATATTTTCGAACGACGTGTGCACGCACGTATAAGCAACAAGATGCTGGATGATGAATCATCACGCACGTTAATATAATATATGATCGTTTACAACTCGCATTTACATAAAAATCGCCTATACACAACTCAAAAACAAAATGTCATTTGAAAACCAATTATCGTAACTTTACAGCTGTTACGATTAATGTTGAGTTTTTTCGACAAACGAGTACCTAACACAAATATATAATATCTATTTCCATCCTACCCGAGAACAATTCTTAAGTTTTTTTTTTTCTCTATATATTTTTCCCGGCAAAGGAAACCCACGTTTTTTTTTTTATGCGTTACGCCGCTACACAGTATTATATAATATACGAGTAGTAAAACGAATTGTGCAAAAGCTGAAATTTAAAAATGAAGAGTACGAATACTTCCGGCGCGTGACTTCTGTAGAAAGTTCCGCGTTCGGAAATCGATCCTTACATTTCGGCGCGGAAAGCGTTCGCGTTACGGAGCAAAACTCCTCGGAATTCCTGCGAATGACCCCAATGATGGCGGTAAATCATTGTATCCTGCAAGACGAGAGAATTTCACGCCAGCGGATCCCAAAAGTCCCTGAAACTCATATCTCATTGCGCAGACCTATAACACAAAGAACTGACCGACTCGATCTCCTATTTATATGTACACTGACGTTGTGTACGGGGGGAAGGGGGATTCGAGGAGGCAAAGAGTCTTTTTGAAGTTGTCAAACTGGAAATATAGGCGATCGGAGTTGTTTACAGGAATTTCGGAAGGAATTTTCATGGACATTATCTCCCTCGACTACTCGTTCTCTCATCGTTCCGACATATACCCGCCGCGACGCAGTGCAAAAAGAATAAATAGATTTATACTATATAATACGCGCGTACATAAATTACATAATTATTTTAATATTTCCTTTTTTCTCTTTTCGCATTTTCCATTTCTTATTGTTGTTGAAAACTGCTTCGTTTTGTTGTTTTTTTTTTCTATTATTTATTGTTATAGTTTTTTTTTTTTATCATTATTATTGTCGAGCTGCAGAATAACGACAATGGTTCTGAAAAAAATAAAAGAACACTCTTTCCTAAATTAAAGTCAATCTCTTCGGTACATCCTGTATACGATATTATTGTATGCACATTTTAACGTTGCGATTAATTAAGAAACGCGTATTTTACTGTAATTTTTATTATTATTATTATTATTATTTTTGTTTCGCGAATTTACAACGCATTTTCTGTTTCTCCGTGAATATTATGCGCACGATACAAAATAAAATATTAAAATTAAAACCTCTCTGCTAGAATTTATATGCGTATATAACTCAGTCTATATACCTATACACGTCCTACCTACATGTATATCTCTGCCCACGCCGTATAAATTTGTGAAAGTATATTATTATATATACATATATAATATGTACCTGCTGCAAGCTATATAACATTAACGTATATTCGTAATATAATATAAATAACGTTATAACTTATATATCATTGCATTTCGTGATATTCATAAAACAGTATAATATATTCATTTGTTTACGTTATTTATTTACTCATTATTACGTATCATATACTCACCCCTAACGAAACATTGTGTTAATACTAAAAAAAAAAAAAAAAAAAACAAAATGCGTTTAATTAAAAACAAAAATACCACGCGATCTAAATAGTAAAATTGATTATTTAAATGGCAGTGGTAGTGGACGCGCATATTAAAATACGCGCAATTCACGCGTGTAATAATAAAATTTGAATTGCAGTATTAAAGAAAAAAAACAAAATAATAATAAGAAAAAAGAAATAATCGCAGTGTAAAATTAATTTACAAGGTTAACGCGTGTATGATGCGGTTTAGGATGAGGATATCTACCGTAACACAAAATCGTGTAACGCCCGAGACAATGCGCCGTTTTGATATTTCATTGCCGTGCCCACCGCCTACGTCATTACACTACTTATGGTAATAAAAATTAAAAAATTGTTTTTTTTTGCATGTAAATAAGTTTTTTTGTATTAAAAAAAAACCCCCAAGGATTTTCGTACAGAACAGACAAAACAATTTTTATCTGAGGCGCACCTGTGTGATATCTGTTGTTTTAATGACACTAATTTTCAACGAATAAAAAAAACCCGGATAATAATATCGAATTTTAAAAACAAATAATTTTTTTTGCGATTAAAGATATATTGCAGTGTGATTTTTTTTTTTTTTTTTTACACGTGCACTATATAATATGTACCAAAATTTTAAACGAATTTTATTCCCGCGTTTTTTTTTTTTATTTATTTTTCATTAAATCGCTTATAGACCGTTTTCAAAATAATTATATTCCCACGCCACGTATACCTTAAAAAAAACGTAAACTTTTGATTTTTAAACGGAAATTTTTCTCTACGCTATCGTCCTATTATTCAGAATCAAAATAAATGAAAATGCTTTTACATTTCTTATATTAAATTCAACATCCCGTTTACGCGAATAAATTGATTATTAAAAAATTAATAGGATAAAAAAAATTTGGTCAGTCGCTTTTTGCGCGGTTCTGCAGTGTAAACGGTCGTCCCCCGCAGCGGTATCTCGTTATTACAAAAACAAATTGAATATTTGACGGATATTGGATAAAGCTGGTTTGATTACAAGGAACATTTTCAATATTGTCCCGGGCTTGAAAATGTCTCTGAAAAAAAAAGTGTCCTCCACGAGAGGACGGATTTCCAATATCCTGCACTGCATTAGCCGCTGCTATTTACACCAACACGCGATTTTCGGCACATTTTTAACGATTTCGTTTTTTCTCTTCTTTAAAACACGTTGTGATAACAGTTGTCGATGGCACTACACGTACACGTTCATCTCGCAGATCTCAGACTCTTCGCCAACCCGTTACAATGTCAACGAAACACCTGAAGTTTTCTTTAAACGTCGTGTGTCATAAACGAGAAAATTTTTAACCGCGCGAATGTGTTTCCTACGGTCATATAAAAAAAAAAAAACGACGGGAGCCGAAGATGAAAAAAAAATGTCATAGCAGTACCCGTATATTATTATATATTACAACCGCGTGTATACATATTGTTTACGGTGAAGTCGTCCGTATCTAAAATATGAACCACATATAAACAGAAAATCAATCGACGACATTTTCAACACAAAAACGTTTACTGCACAGCTTGTATACGAGTATACTATGTATATATATATAAACTGTAACACAGACTAATAATAATAATAACAACACCCGCTCGTATATTAAAAAATATATACGATAACTTTTTATACGAGCATACGTATATAAAAAAAATATAATTCGTCGTTTTTGTTTAACAATAAAAAAAAAAAATTCCAAAAAAAAACAATAACTATATTATAACGGTCGTCGGTCGCCGTCTGTAAAAATATCTGAGAAAATATAACGCGGTTCGAAAACGAAAATGTATGGTGCAACAACAAGAGACCGCCGCGGGTTATTAGAGAGAGAGAGAGAGAAAAAAATATCGAAAATGAAAAAAAACGTCCTTTTCGAAAACGCATATACTCTCGCCGCTGCATATATTTATTTACTAAAATATATTATAAATAAAAAATAAGTTATTATAATAAATATATATATATATATATACGGGGCCGAATATTATTATTTTAAGAAGAGCGCGTCGTCGTCGTCGTCAAAAGAAACAAATTTGAAAATCACAAGGACACGATATTTTATCGTCCGCGTATTTTTACCGTATAAAAAAAATATATATATAATACAAAACTATACACGTACGTAAGTACCAACGCTATATTCTGTACAATTTCACGTAATAATAATAATAATAATAACGAATATCACACAAAACGTTTACTGTTTGTTTACGCCATATGTGTGTTTACAGGCGGGTCGTTATAAATATTATATTACGCGTATCACCTAGCTATTCGATATTATAATCGCGAAAGATTACCGCGTTCGATAAACTCCGCGTATATGTATACAAACGACGTTATGGGAAGTTTAAAAATCGTGTTATGAAGTCACACGGCGCGTATGCAATCAAAAAATAAAAATAAAAAAAAATCTACATAAAATAAAATACGCTGTTTTATTAATAACGACGTGGTTATTTTCACCTATGGGCGTACAGTAACTCTACACGATATCCTAAAATATAAAACGTATAATAGTAGAAAAAAAAAACTCGAAATAAATAATTTATATCGGAACGACATACGCCTTACATTTCGAACGATGAGAATTATATACGCGTCATATACCGATGAAATACACTTGAATTTTTTATTATATTTAAATATTTTATAAATCTAGGTAGGAATTGATCGTTTATTAGTTTTATATATATATATATATATATATATATATACGTACACACGCATAATAACAATGGTTAATTTCCCTAGGGATACAATTGTTGTTATATAATACACTCAAAACTTTGCGTTTCTTTATGCGGAACCCTTAAAAGTTCCTCCGCCAAGGTTTGTATTTAGGTCACCTGCAGCACAGTATAAAAGCCACATAAGTGTACGTTCTCGCCATAAGTCTTTTCAGCGCTAAACATATTTGTTGGATTAATTATTCACTTCGCGGTATATATATATATATATATATATATATTTAACCGCCGGTGTTCTATTAATTTTAATTTTATATATATATATATACGTTTAAATCGACTGGTATACGTACAACTGTTGTATGGCCTTTTATTTTTTTTTTTTAATAAAAATAATACACGATATTTACGCGGTTATTCTTTTTATTTTCTCATTATTTCCCATCGATTTCAACCTATATATTCGAAAGTGATTACACACATTAAAATGATAAAAACAATTTTTTTTTTTCCTAACGAACCGAATTTATTATAATACCGCAATTAAAACGCCGTACAACGCGTCTGCCCACGTATACGTGTATAATAAATAGTTTCTAATATAAATTCAAACAAAACAATAATAATTGTTGTACGTGTTTCAGTATTAACACGATAACGTTGTATTGCATATAGGCTAATAATATATTATGGTATCTGTGCGTATACCTAATACTAATCTTGTTACTTAGAAAGTCACAAACAATAATGTATTAATTTAATTCCTCCGCGGGAATTAAATACGGTGAAATCATCGAAAGAACAAGGGACGCGGAATATAGCAATTTATTGTTGATGGACTCGATTCACGTCTAATAAAACCGCGATACCATGGTTTATAATAATGTACGATTAGAACAATAATATTTAAATTATAATATTGCGAAACGAAAAACAATACCGCTTTTTTTTGTGCACCGAAAGAAGCGAATCTTATGCGCACTGAATAAAAAATTTCTTTGCGAATTCTGCACCGACAATGGAAATATGTTATACATATTCATTTTATTCGCCGGAGGGCGACTGTGACGTAAATTACGAAACCGAATTCAAGTTTTTTTTTTTGCCTTTTATAAGTAGGTACTCAAAAAGTTAGCATATAAATAATTGAAAAGCATTGTAACTTAAAAGTATAAAACAAATTAAGAAGACAATGCCACGTCATAATAAGCAGTATACACTCAAGTATATATATATATATATAGTGTATGGGCAGAGTTAAAAATCGAAAAACGAAAATACCAAGTGAAATACAATAGTTTAATATAATAATATGATACGTGAGTGTATAAATGTATAGAGAAAAAAATATTTAATAATACGTATGATATATCTACGTTTGAGTATATATACATTCAATTCTGGTTTTTATATAATACATACTATATATATATATAAAGTAAATTCTATTTCAAAATTACGTACACATAAATATATAATATTATGTGCACTTGTTTTTTTTTTTAAATCAATCACGAAATAATAAGTATTGCCTTAAAGGAATGATTAAAATAAAAAAAGCGAAAGTCTATTGAATGCGTTATTAGATATATTAATATATTATTAAATGAAAGCTAATTTGCAAAACATTTTATTATTGCTAACGGGTATCGTCCAGCTCCGTTGTAATTAATTCGCATGTGCTAAAACACAGTTCACGTATTTAACCTATAAACACTATACTGCAGCAGTGAAACAGAAAAAAAAAAATTTTTTTTTGTGATCGTCATTATGAAAACTATACGTACACGCCAAAAACCAAATAAATAACATTGAAAACGCTAGATAAAATACCAAGTACAAACGTAATCAAACTTCAAATTTATTCCCGAATTCATTTTAAATACAAACGCTTTTATCAAATAAATGACAATTTGCAAAACAAAAACAGGACGGAGATCGCGAATGTAGGTTACAGTAGTGGAAAAACTGAACTATAAGCTAATATCGATATAAAAATATATATATATATATGAAAATATTTGTAAACAATATAGACAATTGTTTGATAAATATTTTGAAAATTTTAACGATAATACATCTCGAAATGCATCGTTGACAAAACAATATTTTCCGCATATATTTCTCAAAAACGTTTTAAACTGAACACAATTGAGACGTTGAAAGGTTTCAAGATCTGATTCATTAAGCAGGTATATTGTGTACATACAGGTACACTGTTACAACTTTAAAAATCAATTTTTTAATTTTGCGTATTAAACAACACGGAATAATCAAGTCGCAAAAGCGATTTTTCATCAAAACCGAAAAAAAAATGAGAATTTAACACATACAACATTTAAAATTAAAACACGAAAATAGTTTATGGTGATTAGAAGCGAAATATTCGAATTATAACAACAACAACAAAAAACAGGTGGTTTAATAGATATTGTTAATTGCAATTGAAATATATACGTCAGGTAAATGTTTCATTAAAGTTTTAAGTTCTATACAAACGCGACTTCCCGAAAACTGTCGATTTAATATTTATCAAAACGAATTCAAATACTATATTATAATATATTGTGGTATAACACATATTATATTATTTAAATGGAACCCCGTAAGAAACTATTACAATGTTAAAATAAATATTCGACCTGCAGAGTTTGAAGGTTTTACGCGCATCACTGTTTGAATAATGGCAAAATTACAACAAGTTATGAATTCATAATATATATATATATATATAGCAGATGCCATAAATTTAGTCGCTTTTTAAACATATATACGCGACTTTCTCGGTAAATTATGGACTTTACGTTTATTACAAACTGTACACACGCAATATAACGTTCTGCATCATTTCTAAACAAATTTTCGATCTATTTACCTAACTACTTATATAATATTATACAGGTAAAAGAAAATATTAGAAAACATTAGGAAATTACCCGAAAAATTAATTATTTCGGTGTCTATAATTAATAATAATAAACGATATTTTCGAATTTCGAAATGCGCGTGAGCATAAACATTAGACCGAATTCAGTGATAAGTTCGAATAAATTTTATAAAAATATAGGCACCTAATATAATATACAGTAGGTACGGGATTATCGACAATTAATATACACGACTGCATTCGTCCTGCAGCCGGTTAATCAGTTTGGTTCGCTGCGTAGAAGCGACCATCAAAAGTTAAATAATTTGATTTTCTCCGTGTTTTTTTACACGGCGCGAAAAGAAAAAAAAAGCTATACTTTTTCTAATCATTCGATAATATTTTATAAAATACAATTCAATTCGATTCGGAATTTCGGGGCATTTCAAAAATGTTTTATTCAAAACCGATAGTACGCCGCCGTCCGTACAGGAATAAGTGACATGTTGAACCGCGAGAGACAGCTGAAGTAAATGGGTGAAAGGGAGGGGGGGGAGTATTCTACACATTCTGAATACCGATACACTTTCAACATTTTCCGTTTTGACGCGCTGCAGTTATGCGCGTGTGCGCATGTTTAAGTTGATTAAAAAAAAAATTTAAAAATTCAAACCGTTTTTCACATTACGACTAAAACAAATAATGAAAAGAAACACGTGCGGAATATTTTTTTAAAGACTGAAATCGACAAAAACACAATGAGATAAATCAACGTAAAACGGCGGAAATGTCGAAATAAGCGCAAAATTAACGTTTCGAAATTGATCGCCTATTGAAATATGTTGTACTAAAAAAAAAAAAAACCATATATTTTTAACAAACGTAAAAAAAACGGGGGTATCGAGCCTCGGATGTTGTGGACGTCGCTTAAACGGATTTTACTTGGATAAAGTTTTAGAGTTTTGTTATTGCTACAGATAAATTTGAAAGCAATTGTAAATCATTGCATTCAACAAAACGATTTGAAACGAAGCTTCGGTGTAACACGCACTTTGTCGGAAAATTTTCAAGTGGACATAAAAAAAAAAAATTGTTACTCAGGATTGTCAAGATTTTTTGAACGTATAGCCGAAGTAATATACAGGCGTATAGGACCTATATGAAGTGTACAATTTTTTAGCCCTTAAAACTAAAAATTATCGCTTTTAGGACTCATATAGGTCGACATCTAATAATTGCTATAAATAGCCTAAAATTGGAGGAAATTATTTGAAAACTTTTTTACGTGTTCGCTGTAAATTTCAAAATTCTAAAACCGTTATTTTGGTAGTCTTATAGTTTTATAGTCTTTTCTTCCAATTTTTTTGTTTTTTTTTTTTTTTTAAATAAAGTACCAACTATATAAACACACAATTTGTTCCTGGAACGTAACGCGCGTGACGAGATCATTCATCATCATCCGAGCATTCTTTCTATAGACGAAAATTTGTACACAGAATAAAAATAAACATTGTTCGCTCAGAGTCTAAAAAATGAAACACATTTAATTTCTAATGCTGATGGTAATATTTTTACAAAAAATTATGTAAACACAAAATTGACAATAATAATGTTTATTAACGAGTAAAAGTGTTTGAAAATAGACATTTTTGGCGCTCCCTGTCCGCCTTCTAAAGCTATCTTTTTTTTTTTTTTTCTGTTCAAATTGATTGTTCGCGATTTCCTAAAGTAAAAAAAAAAAACGACAAATGCTTTTATAAAAAAGGGCATCCAACAATTTTTTTTCCTCTCAATCCTCTCTGTAACCGATCCGTTCGGCCCGGCACTACCAGGCGCATACTTATATATAATTCGAAATCGTCACGCAGTAAAATATATTCGTTAATTTTTTTCACGAGTCTCGGTTACGTCGGAAATTATATTTCGATAAATTCTCCCGGTTTTTTAAATATTATAAGTATTATATCGAGTCAAATGGTTTACCATATAAAGTCCTTGCAGTGGCTGCAGAAAGTCGGCTGCTTGAAGAATCTCGGTATGAACTTATGGTCCTTGACGTTGTACACGTTCTTCTTTTTCAAAGCTCCTTTGCGCCCGCGCAACCGCAACCCGAACTTGGTGTTCATGTCGCCGGCCGTGTTCTCCTCCATGTTCCCGTCGTCCTCGGCCATGATTCTCGGGCAACGACGTCCACGAGACGAGTATAAAAAACAGAGAATGTACTACTGTGCCGTCCCGTCCACGGACACGACACGATCGCCACTCACTCCTGTCCCAGAACCACCGCCGCCGCCGCCGCTACCTCTACTACACTGATAACAGAGTCAAAACAATCAGTGGCCGCGAGACGGCGAACGCGACGCCGAACAGGAATGCCCGGACACGGACAGACCGACGTACACGAGCGGTGAGTAATGACTGAACAGCGGAGTGGTGACTGGCCCGCGGCGGCGACGACACGGAGGCAGCTTGCTCGCTCAGCACGGGTGCAATCGCATAATGTTATCACACACATCACGCTATCTATAAGACTAGTCAGTGTTGCCAAAGTCACGGCGCAAAATTATAAACACGGACAATGCGAGTTCCAATAAACTGACTGGTAAACCTTCTACTTATAAAATTCTAATACTAGCGCTCCTAACGGACAATGTTTCAAATAATCTATATATATATATAAAATGGAGCCAAAAACGTATAACAATTCATCAATTGAGAACGGCTGGGCCGATTTGGCTCAAATTTTTTTTAATTGTTCGTAATTGCCAGGAGAAGGTTTTTACGAAAAAAAATTTTGGAAAAACCCTTTTTTTTAAATTTTTTTTTTTTAAATTGTTTTGATGATTGTTTTTTTTTTTTGGCAAAACAACGTTTGCCGGGTCAGCTATATTACTTTAGTTTTGTACGAAAAATAGACAATGCGTATTACACCGAAACTCCGCTCAGAATCGTTTTATCATTGCTTTCAAATTTATAATAAAAACAAAACTCTAAAATCTTTGTCCGAGTAATTCACTTAAGCGATATCCACAACAACCCCCGCGGCTCGCTATTTTTATTTTATTTCATATTTACACTCTCAGCCCACCCCCACCCCTCCACCAAAAATGTTTGCTGTCATAATTATTCGTAACTAATTTTAATAAATATATAATACAATTATCTTTTAAACAATTATATTTATAATAGTTAAAAACAGTTGTGTTCCCATAGGATATACGATATATATTGTAGTTGTTTTTAAATAACGTTATATGTATTAATTAACAAAAAAATACAATTGAACAGATATAGAAATCTATCATTTTGCAGAAAATAGTAAAATATTTACAAAAATAGTCAAAAAATATTCGAAATTCCTGAAACATACAATAATATACACTAAAAACATTCTTTTTTTAATGTGAAAACATCTTATAAGGCGTCTAGACATTTCCGCGAAATTATTCATATTGTTGGTGTCCATTACACATGCACACAATTATTGTATTTAACATACAATTAAGATATTGTGATTTGTAAAGCTGAAAGTAAGTCGACCATTTTTATTTTTTTTATTTTAATTTATTAATGTGAAAATTTGGGGAATGAAAATTTTCGAGCGTTACCTTTTTTTGCGTTCTCCAATTTTGCATAACATTTTATTTATATACGAATACGGGTCAAAGTCCCGTCGGCGGGGAAACCGTGCTATTTCATAAATAGATATGAAATACCTGACATTTCATTAATTTTTGTTACTTTTATTTATTGAGAATTTGAGAACATAATGTCCATTCCTATTCATGATTTCAATCAACTGTCGTTTCTATTTTATTCAAAATACATAATTAATTGTACTCCAAAAAATAATAACAAATACAATAATTCTTCAAAATTTCGAAAGTACAGAAATTTAAGAAATATCAGGTATTTCATATCTATTTATGAAATAGCACGGTTTCCCCGCCGACGGGATTTTGACCCGTATTCGCGGACGATCCGCATCGTATTCGCCGTCGACGGATTCCGACCCGTATTCGTATATAAATAAAATGTTACGCAAAATTGGAGAACGCAAAAAAAGGTAACGCTCGAAAATTTTCACATTAATAAATTAAAATAAAAAAAAATAAAAATGGTTAACTTACCTCCAGCTTTGCAAATCACAATATCTTAAATTCTATGTTAAATACAATAATTATGTGTATGTGTGTGTGTGTGTGTGTGTGTGTGTGTGTGTGTGTGTGTGTGTGTGTGTGTGTGTGTGATGGACACCGACAATATGAATAATTTAAGCAATATTGCATATTTCCGTATGACTTTAGGCAAAAAAAAATTTAATAATTTTGTATTTAATGGTTTCGTCGTACATAGGTATTATGAACATTAGGTATCAAAGCATTCTCTATTAAATGCCCAAACACTTTTAAGCAAAGTATAAAATAGAACCGTCCCCATATCTTTCAGACATCCAATGTTTTCCTTATTCATTCCGTTTTAAATGTTTTCCTGTCTGAGGGTTTTGTGTTGTAATTTCTTTTTCTGTTTTTTTTTTTCCGGTTTTTTATTTTAATTTATTATTTTTGTTTAATTAATTATTTTATTTCTCGTATTTAATTGTCGAGGCAAATATTTATAAATTTACGTCTCCTAAAAATAAAACAGACAATTTATGGTATGCATCCACACAAAAATAATAATTCTTTTTATTTATTAGAACACGTTAATGTTGAATGGCGTTTCGAATAATATTATTTTTGAAACACCTTTTTTTTTGTTTATGCATTTACTTTGACCAAATACCAGTGGCGGGTTAAATATAGGACTGGGCCTAGGGGCGCCTTAATTTTAAATCGTATAAAGGGCGCTGTCTACGTTGTCCAGCATTAATGGCAAAAATACGAAATTGGCGTTCCCTTGCAATAATTCTAAAATAATAAATTTTTTTCGGCCAATTCGGCACGATTTAAAAAATTTTTCTGGAAAAAACCTTTAATTTTAAAGGCGCTATTTTATACAGGGCTTAGGGGCGCTAAATCTCTTAATCCGGCACTGCCAAGTACAATTCAAAAAGTCTTGACCAGTATACCCAAAGATCGCTTGGTAGCTACTACAGTTCTATCTAAGGGCGACCTCGTAGTATCGGGTACCTACCTATCGTCGTCTATGATTACTACATTTGCCTAGCACACCGTAAATTAACTTATAATTATTGTTTAACTACACTCGTACCAAACTGGTAAAAAAATCATCATCCAAATAAAAACTAATTTTAGATTCTAAGCGAAGCGAGTAAGTTATTTTAACATTTTATTTATTAATTTTTATCTTTAGAACAAATATCGCCAATATATCTTACGTATCCCCTTTATCAACATCAAGGACAGGGATTCTAACAGTAGAATTCACTTTAAGACTATTTTATTTTTATTTTTATTTTTTTTTATCTGTTGATTTTACAAAAAGCTGCAGTATTGCCTCACACCCATGCCTCATGCTTACCATGATGTGTAGTTCGAAAATGGGTACTTACATGGAAATTTTTAATTTATACTTATTTGAATTTACATGAACAGCGAAAGAATAAATTTACATTTGACAAATTAGACCTAAGATTAGAACAATTTTTCGCAATGTATACGCATGATTTATGAGACAACCCGAGTTATCCACAAACCATGATCAAATAATTTTAAACCTCGGCAGCAACATATCAGAGTCTGTAGGCCGTTATTAGTTCTGAAAATATTCAATAGAAAACCCAAAAATGTTTCACTTTTTTCTTTTTTTTTTTTACATTCATCACGACAATATTAGAAAATCGTCTACCCCTACCTGACGACAATTTTCTACACTTCCGTTTTGATCAATTACCTGATTACAACCGGCTACATCGACAATGATAACACTTATCAATCGTAGTTGACACGTGAAAACATGCAGCTGCAGGCGCTTTTCCGTACCTACGCTAGTGATAACCAAATTTTTCATTTCTCTACGATTTACTCGAATTGACGTACCTCTTCGTTTCATTATAATTTATGAGTATGTCGTTATAAATTAATAATTCGGAATGTGGAAAAAAACCATAAGAACTCTGAACACTTACGGGTCATTCGAAAAAATCAAGTCGTATTTGTTCGATCCTTCGTATACATCGTCGATCAAATGGATTGTCATTGCGATCGAATTCGTACTGAATTTGTACATCATACGGACGGTCAAATACACGGAAATCGACTGGCGGGCTTACATGCAAGAAGTAGAAGGTGTTGTGGTAAACGGTACACTCAATTACGGTGAACTAAAAGGAGACACTGGACCATTGGTGTATCCTGCTGGGTTCGTATACGTGTTCTCTGTGCTGTATTACTTGACCGAATTCGGCAAGAACATTAGAGTCGGCCAATACATATACATGTTGTTGTATCTGGTAAACGTATATTTGGTGTTCAAAATACACGAGCGCAGTAAAAAAGTGCCACCGTTTGTTATGTTACTGCAGTGTTTTTCATCGTATCGTATCCATTCGATATACGTATTGCGCTTATTCAACGATCCAATCGCTGTGATATTGCTCTACTTGTCCGTATACATGTTTCTGAAAAACAAGTGGGCAATCGGCAGTATAGTCTACAGTTTGGCCGTTTCCATCAAAATGAATATCTTGCTATATTCTCCTGCGCTTTTGATAGCGTATATTACAAAATTCGGCATCCCTGGAACGATTAAACATATTACCTATTGCGCTCTTGTACAGCTGTTATTGGGATTGCCGTTTTTAATCAGTAATCCTATGAATTACTTGCGGGGCGCATTCGACTTGTCCAGAGTGTTCTTGTACAAATGGTCAGTGAATTGGAAATTCGTTCCGCCCAACATATTCGTGAGCGGATACTTTCATACGTTATTGCTTGCAATACATCTCACAGTCTTATTGTGTTTCACTGCTACTTGGATTAAAAATTTGGATGCCTACGCCAAAATGAAACAAATTGAACACGACTTGAAACCACAACTGAAGAAGAAGAAAATCAGCATCAATATGGACATCAGCGCAAATCTGTTTTTGTTACCTATGTTTTCGGCCAATTTTATTGGAATAATGTTCAGCCGTTCGTTACACTATCAATTTTACGTTTGGTATTATCACACGTTACCATTTCTATTATGGTCAACACCGTATGGAAATAAATTTAGGTTAATTGTACTTGGCCTTATAGAAATCTGTTGGAATACGTTTCCAGCAACAGCATTTAGTAGTGCATTGTTACACGTTTGCCATTGTATTATTCTGTATGGATTACATAGGTACAGGTATAGATATGGGTCTATAAAAAAAAAATAAGTACCTAGTAGCAAAATTATATTGTATTAACAATTATACGAGTAAACTGAACATTTTTTTTTTATTATATTTCTTTGCATTTCAATTTGAGCTTTTCTTTTTTTGTGTAGTGCTCAATACGGTTTTCTAAACTTTCTGAAAAAAAAAATAAAAATTATAATCAATAACGTTTTGTAGAAACGCTTGTATACAATAAAATAATATATTTTATATTTATATAGATAATTTTTAAACACACGAGTATTTAATTCATTTTACACCAAACATATCATTTAATTGATAATATTAAATGTTTTTATAAAATTTTACACAAAGTTTTATCCGCATAAATATAATGATTTTTTTAAACTCTATATGTAAAGATGTAAAATGCTTAATTTTCTCATTTTTTTCATTTTATGACTTAATATCGTAAGTCAGGTTTAAGATTTCAATCAAAACAGTTCCTGTGCACAGACATTGACTGAGTGCATATTAAAAATTGACTGATAATGTTAAGAACAAAACTGTAAGAAAAGAAACTACTTAATTCAATGAATTTGAATTAACAAGTAGATAGCAATAAGAAAGTTTTAGTTCATAATAGTTGACACTATTGTTATTATTTCTAAGCAAATTATACTCATTTATAAATGACATATTAAATACATATTTGTTGTTTGTTTTATTACCACTAGCGGGTCTTTTCAAAAGTGGTTGATACATTTTAGATTTGACACCCTGTATTAACCATTCGCTTTGATTGTTAACCTTGTTCACTGCTAAATTTTCAGTATTTTTTAACATTTCTCCCAACATTGTAGCTCTGAAAATTATTTTAATAAACATATAATATAATTCTAAAACACAATTTTTATATTTGTAAAATTTGTTATATTTTTAAAAACAAATTTATTTATTTAGATTAGCACCTAAATAAGGTTCAGGTACTATTATATATATATATATATTTTAAATCTAAAATAACAAAATAATTAATTATGGTACATTACCAAAAAAAAGCTTAGTAACTAAAGTAATGATGCTTTAGATCGGGTAGACTATTAAAGAAGAAATCCAGATTACGATAAATTAGATGTTACAGGAATTAGGGAAGATAAATGTTCTTTCACTGATAGTTGTTGATAACGATTCGTCAAATATGATTTAAATCACTAAGTTAATGAAATTTCCTGAAATGCTAATTGAGTTTAACTAATATCTGTATATATTACACCCACTTGGGGACCAGCTTCTACGGGTTCTGATAAAACAAGAGTTTAAAAAGGTAAATTCTCGTTTCCATAGACAAGCCTGATATAAATCTGTGTTGGTTTTAAAATAGTAAATATTTAAATGATCGTGATATTATTGGCTCTAACAGTTTTACGAATAACATAGAAAGTGGCAAGTTTAGTAGAAAGGGGTTTATAGTTAGACACGATGCACTTTAACCAGGCTTTGAAAAATGGAATAACCAAGTTTTCAAAAGGACAGTAAATGTATCAGAACAGATATTATGTGGTTTTTGAAAAGAATTTCAGGAACAGCATCAGAACTTGGACTATGATTAGAGCTTAAGCCCTCAAGCCTTAAATATATGTCGGATACTATTCTTTTTTAAGTTTTTAATATAATTTCAAACTGATTTGGAATAATAAAATATATCATTATGAATTTAAAATTATTTAATTGACAAGTAATACAATACAAAAGAAAAAAAAAGATTTATTATGACTTATGAGTTTAAAAACAAATTACTTTATCATATGTGTAGCCCATGCACATTGTAGACTAGAAATTACTTCTGAGAAAGACTCGTCTTCAATAATCCAATTGACGTTTTCAAAGTAGCAATCAAATAAATTCAATGGTAAATCACTAGCTAACGAATATTGAGGTTTTCTGAAGATATATATTTTAAAATATTATTAATCATATGCACTCAATCAAAATGTAAACGTTTGACAAACCTTGGACAATTTTCTATGTTCAATAAGTCTCTAAATACACTTTCGGTTTCTTTATGTTGTCCAACTAATATGAGTACTGATACTATACATCGAATCTGATGCCAAAGAAAAGCCTTACCCACAATAGTAAGTTCACACATGTCATAATCTCTATTAGTTGAGAATTGATTGTTTATTGAGCATACTTGAACACCGGCACTCATAATCCTTCTGAAATATTCAACAACACCATTGGCAACATCCATTTTACATAAATTGCGAAAATCGTGAGTCCCAACTATGTGCTGTATAGCTTTATTCATTAACTACATATAAAACAACTATTAGTATTTTACTACGCTAAGAAAAAAATAATAAAAATACAAACATCGACATCAAGATCACCTCGTGGAAACCAATACTTATATGTCCGAGATCCACAATCAAAACGTGCACTAAAACCTTCTGTTACTGGACTCCAGGCTAATATTCTTATACTTTTTGGTAACAATCTGTTAAGCATTTTACAGTATGGTAATTCATTATTATCATCACCACTGCTCCGAACAGTTAAAGAGATCACCTAACAAACAATATGATAAAAAAAAAAAGTATTCATACGTATTTTTAGAATAAGACTGTTACATTAAAAACTAATTCTAAATAATGAAACAACCATCAGATAAGCAACATTATTATAATTTGTTTCCAAACATTTTTTATTTGTTTTTTATATATAATACATTTTATAATTTATACCTGGCTAAAAGAACTAACACCTTTATCAGTTCGTCCACAACGATGATAATTTGATGTCTGTCGGCTTTCTATTAAACAACATACGGTAAGCGCACGAAATAATTCATATTCAATGGTTTTTTCAGTATCTTCTTGTGTTGCAAATCCTTGATAATCCCACCCCAAGTATAATAATTTAAACGCTACGTGCCTCTTTTGATATCTAAAAACAAACAAATATATATTACTAAATAATTTAACCCGCCATATAACATTGTTAATCGTGACATGGTTACTAGACTTTTTTTAGACAGGTTACAGACTTCAAAAATATCTATAAATTCATTAAATAAGAGTCAAGTGTTCTAAACGGTTTTAGTACGTAGGAAATTAAGTAAATTATTTTATAATATATATATATATATATATGCTTGTGAAAAGTTTATAGAAGACATGTGTATATCGCTACACATTTATCTTAAATTCATCGTCAATTAAACTTTACTAAATTCTATAAAAATAAATGATAATTTTTTTTTCAAATTAATACAACTACTATGCGTATACAAGTGTAGTAAATATGAGAAATATATTATCATATAATTATTTGTGATTATCTTTTCAAAAATAAATAAATCTTAAGTCAAACCCGATACAAAAAAATATAATAGGCATTTCATTACTTGGAGAAATCGAAATGTCTTTTTGGTTTCGGAATTTTTCTGTTTCGCTTCTTGTGATCGACATTCTGCTCTTTAAGAATTATATTAATGAGTTCCTGTAATAGAAAAACGCATACAAAATGTTATACGTTTACGCTTAATCAGAGTGCGAGTAAAATTAATACATATACATATTTTTTGTAATTACCTCTTTAGTCAGACAATTAAGAGTTTCGAGATCATAAAAATTAGTATTTAAATCTTCTTCAAGTGACATTTTGTGTATACATATATTTATATTATAATGTAAAATAACAGAATTGAAATTGTTCGAACTACTCAACTACGCCTATATTATTCGAAATTAACTATTAAAAAATAAAAGTAAAATTCATTTTTTTTTTTATTTTGTAATTTTTGAATCTCCGGGAAAATATTGTGTATCGAAATATGATAAGCGTCTTATCAAATACTGTTTCCGTTTTCCAAAGAGTTTGGGGAAAATACTGTTCCCCGCTTAAATATCGTCAGTTGAATCGGTCAATTCAAAAATCACTTTAAAAAATCAAAAAATGAGATAGCAACGGCATTTTGTTCTCTGCTATATGCGCCATACGTTAATGAAGTTCCCGAGTTTCTAAACTATCTAAATCCAGTAGAAAATTCGGTTGGAAAATGATAATTTAATCTCTGTTCTATGAATCTAACTCTCCAAATACAAGCTATTTTGTATTTGATAACTCCAAGTCCACGTAGAAGCATAGCTGCTCCAGAACTATCTAATTCATACTTACAATTTACAAAACAAAACAAACAATACACTGTTATAAAACTCATTATGTTACATAATGCATTAATTTATAACAAATTTGAGTTGAATTCCTTCAATCTTGGTACTGTTCGTCCTATCATTAAACAAGGATATTCCGCTTGAAATCTATACATTTGCATACAAAAGCAAATTTCATTCCTTTGAACCCCAAAAAGATAGTTGAAGTTAAGAAACAAGAAGCATTGTGGGAAGAGTGGATGACGGTGGAGTCACTTCGCTATATTACTCAGAGCTTTTTAAATATGCTTCAGGAGCAATTAGTCCACAAGACATTATTGACCATCAAGAAAGTGTCTATGAATCCACAATCCAAAGGCTATGAATTTGTAATTTATAATGCTTTAATTATGAAAAATATTCTTTAGCAGCTTCAGTTCATTCGTAAATTGTATTATTATCAATAAACTTTTTTTCAAATTTATTGAACTACGGATTTTATTTCTAATAATCATAGATATCGTTTTTAAATATTACCATGTTCCTGTGCCAATAATCGCCAAATCCAAAATTTATCATAATTTTTTTTTTGTTTATATAAAAAAAAAGAAGATTAATTTTCTTATTGCCATACAATGAAGTGACAATGACTAACGAAGAAGACAATAGAATTAAACCGTATTATCAATAAAGCAGTTCGATATGAAAATTTAGATACTACATGGCTAAAATTTAATAGACCAGATTTACACAAAACCAACTGTAACATATAAGTATATCAATATAGTATTTTAACTTGTACAACAGACACTCGAGTAAACATCATAAAAACACTACTTGTTATAAAACTTAATATTTAAATTTTCACTTAAATATTATATCCATTTTCACCAAGTTTGTTTAAATAACACTGTTTGTAATTACGTTAACTAATACAATTCAACACAAAGTTAAAAATAAAAATCTGCTTAACTCTACAATAAAATTTTAACTTGCTATTAATCCAGTACAAACGTGTATATTCCTTTTACGCAGTATTCAATTACAAACACTGTGATATTCAAGTGTCTTTTATACTATTTTTATTAACAGTAACAATAATCGGTTTTTATTCAATTCTTGTTAATTACTGATGTATTAATATACGCCTACCATTTTTCCGATGTTCAATTTTGATTTACATATCTCATAATTGCATCGTTACGAGTAACGGACACACGTCTCAAATTACAATATTTCCCAACACTGTACTTGATGATTATTTTTTACTTAGGTATACCAATGACAAAACAAAACAAAAGTTAACTTGTGTTTATGGTGTTACCAAGATTAAATAATGCTATTGACACTAATAATATATTAAAAACAATTGTATTTTTCAGCAAACTGATCATAAGTTATAGTTTTATTTCTAATAATTATTAAAACAAATATATATAATAAAACCGCTTTGTGTATTGTACATAATTTATTAAACTAATTATATATATATATATATAACAAATTTTGATTTACTACGTTTTACATTTTAAAATGTCTAATGTTTTTGAAACGTGAAACTCGAATGAACAAATGTGAAATACAAAAACACAACAAATAGCACTTGTAAAATAGCAATTGTACTACAAACCAACAGTCTGACGGCAGGTAATCGAATAGTTAATAATATTATAATACACGTTCTAAGGACACTAGTGCCTGTAAAGAGTATCATAGACAAATAAAATATTATGTTGTTTGTTTCGTCTGATATAAAACTAATGACAAGAGTGAAAACGTAACCATAAAGACCGTAACCTAACAATGACAATATTTGCAAAAAAGATATACTAGAATTGCCTAAACGAGTTAAAACGTAACAAACTGCTGGCATGGTCACACAATAAACGGCCAACACTTCAGACGGTGACCTGTGATAGAGAGACGATGGCACTTTGTAAGCGTGTCCATATCCGAGTATCGTGACCAGCAGTATGAACGCCAAACACGGTCCTAAGAAGTCGACGTAGACGAGTCTTGAGCGCAGAGGCGGCGTGAACGAGAGCAGTATCCGTTTCGGTAAATCGTCGGCCGGCATAGTGAAATACGATAAAGCGCGCGACATTACGTCGTTCTTTTTCGAAGGTTCCGACCCCAAAAATATTACTGAATGGTCTTTCATTGCGGACAGTCTGGTTGATGGTTTAGTTGAAAGTTCCTGGGGAGAGTATAAATTCAAAAACCGATAATTACTTTTTACCGTCCAATTTGTCCTTTTTGTCCTTGAGTTTTTCCGCTATGTTTTTCAACGCTTTTTCAAACTGTTCGGATCGCATGTCCTCCGTCAATGATTTAGCGCGAATCGCTTTGTGAACGATAAATCGAGCAACCTTTCTCATGAAATTCGATTGCGCCAACTTGTCTACCAATTGCTGGTGGTTGATCAAATATTGTAAAATTCTAAACACCATTTTCAATCGAGCACGACAGACACTCAAAAACGTTTCTCATTTCACGCTTCCACAACAATTGCACAGAGGCACACAACTCACAAACTCACAAAACGCAAAAAAAAATTGCAACTAAAAAATAAAAACACTCCAATAGTCCAATACTCGACCTTATCAATTTATCGCAGTAATTGATAACGACCTTTACGACTACAAAACGCAATAATTGGGTGCGCCACGTGCAAGCGGTGTGGCGGTATACTCAATTTCTATACGGAAGAATGTAAATTTTCTTTTATTTTGTCCGTTATAATGTTAATAAATGAATATTTTCGTTTTTCGTAGTTACCCGTTTATAGATTTTCTGATTTTATGTGCTACGAACACTACACGAATATTTTATAAAAAAATATCGTTGGCATCGCTGTGGCTATCAGCGCGTTATCATTGTAAATGCGTTGTTGTTGTTGTCGTTGTTGTCGTTGTCAGTGTTTCGGTGGCCGTTGAAAAAAAAAAAAAATACTAATCAATATAATATTGTACCCGTCGGAAATCGTGCTTGTATTCATTGTGCTTTGAAAATTCGTTCATCGCAGTTTACACGAAGATTCGCGTAAGAACTACTCGAAATGGTCCTACAGAAGTAAGTTCGAATTAAATCATTATTTTCTATTTGTTTTAATTGTTGGAAATACGAATAGCGAATATTGAGGTTTGTGGTGAATAATATATATATATATATATCGGCGAAAATAATGGCGAATCGAACGAACAGAGCTTTGGAATGTTACAACGAGTATATAGACTTCACGCAGAACTTGCCTTTGGACATACAACGTCACGTGACGCAGATGCGCGAATGCGATCTGGAATACCAGGAAATGATATCGAAGATCAGAGAGTTGACTGGCGATTTTAACGGCTCTTTGTCTTCGTTGAATTCGAAGAAGATGATCAAGTTATTAGTGTCCGGATTGGATCTGGGCGATAGAAAAGTGCAAACGGTTCAACACATGTCCGACTTGGTCGACGATAAAGTCAGACGTTTGGAAAACGGCAGGAAGTGTTTGACCTCTGTTAAAGAACCCGAAGTTGCCAAGCCGAATATCAAAGAAAAAATCGAGGGCGGTAATTGTTCGAAAGAACGAAGTTTACCCAGCTCCAGCACTAGTACCGTGTCCAAAGAACTGAAGAAACGCAACACCGATAACGACAGTAACGAATCCAACAACGATGCGAAAATTGTCAAACGCCCACGACGTAACAGAGCCGACGAGCCCGATTACAAAGAAATTCCCGAAGATACGGTGCCGTTGTCGGCTGTACCACATTCCCACACTCCTCTGCCAAGAGCTACAGCAACCGCGCAGATACAGTCTCAGGTGACGTTGAAGAAATCTGCTCAAAAAACGGAAACCAAAACCAAAAAGAAGGGCAAATATAAGAAACAGCAGAAGGATAATTCGCCGTCATTGGACGACGACGATGATATAGCTGTCGATCCGGATGAGCCCACTTATTGTCTTTGTGATCAGATATCGTATGGTGAAATGATATGTTGCGATAATGATCTGTGTCCAATTGAATGGTTTCATTTTTCGTGCGTTTCACTGGCAACAAAGCCAAAAGGAAAATGGTTTTGCCCAAAATGTCGTGGAGATCGACCAAATATAATGAAACCTAAGGCGCAGTTCCTTAAGGAACTAGAACGTTACAATAAAGAAAAAGAAGATAAAGCTTAAAACATTTTTTTTTTTTTTTATCAACATTTTTCATAAGACAATCTACTTAATTGATTTTAATATATACATATATATATTTAAACAATTAAAAATGTCTACATTTTAAGCCAAACATTTTAAACATGTACAATATAGGTATCTTGTAAAAATAAGTACCTATATTTATATTAGAACACAATGCCTGATGTTTATAAATTCAGACTTCAATACATATAAACTTATCAGACTTGAATTTTTAGAAATAGATTATTTAATATTATTTGGTAACATATATATTTGTACTAATACTTCTTGTATATTATAATCTAATTACAAATTAGTATATATTTTTAGTTTTTCTTTTTTTATTATTACACGTCTACATTTTAATTATAATATCTATTATTAACAAAATTATAAAAAATGTCAATTACAATTTCCATTAAGATAACATTTTGTAAGTGTCTTGAATGTTGTTTTTAAATTCCTCCTATCAATATTTATCTTTTTTGAACTCTTCTTATTAGAACAGAGTGCAGCAACGTATCGGACTTTGTTGAGCTTGCCCAGTTGGCTGGTGTCAAAATTGCACCCAATGTAGTGAGGTAGGTAACAATTTATTGATACCTGTACTGTTTGTTTTGGTTGTAAAATTTAACTCCTCTCGTGTTACCCATTTACTCGGGTTTATGACGGTTAACTCTAAAAACACCTTTACATACACTTTCAAATGCCTATTTAATCGTTTTTCTTCATATTTTAATAGCATAAAATGGTTTTGTTTACAGTGCAATGTTAGACTTATTAAACTTAGGTTATTCTCCGTCGTCCATCAGAAAAGTATGCCGTGAAGTAGCCAAATATAAAAGTCGACTTGAAAAGTGTAGTTCTACAATGAATAGTACCAGTTCCAAATAAAAAAATATATATATATATTTTGTCTGATTTTAAATAAATTTTATTTTTAATAACATTTAATGTAGATTTAGGATTTGTAATTCAATGGAAAATTATTCATTGAAATTGTATTGTCTTTGAATATACGTAATTAACCATAATAAAAAAGTATGTAATTTCTCACACTAATACGATAATAAAATTACTGTTGCACACAATAATATAATATAGTGTTACGAAATTATAATTTTTAATTCTCTACATGTTATAATATAATATTTACTTTTGTGTCATTTTTAATTATACTAACAAATAAGACTGTTCTCTGTAGTTGTATAAAATATATTTTACATATTTTGTTTCAGAAAAATACAATGTTTTTTTTCTGTGTAATGAAATATGAAAATTTTAACTAAATTTCTTGCTTTTAAACTTAAAATTGCACAACTGCTGTTAATTATAAAAATTAAATAAATTAATATAAATTTAATAGGTTTTTTTTTTTTTTAATTTGAAAATTGGCGTTTTTCTATGATTGCACATAAAATACTTATAATTCTATAATATGAACCACATTATTGGTAAGTACAGGGAATGTTCCGAGTAATTTTTCTCAACTATTTATATTGGTTTTTAATTTTAAGTATATATTTTTTTTATAATAACTTGTCAAAAAGCGGTATTAAAATGTTCAAAAACGGATTCCAGGCGTTATCCTTGCAAAATGTATTATTACAATTTTTTTAAAAACATTTTAAAGATATTAAATATATTGTATAACTGAAACAAACCAAAAAGACTTGCATTACTGAAATGAATCGATATATCTCGAGTAAGATATAATCCTAGAAAGAAAAATATCGACAAAATGTATTATGCAACCAACTCGGGAATATTATTTTGGTAATATTGAAATGACTTTTGTGACTGTCCACAAAGCAATTATTTATTATTAAAAGTTAAAACCATTACAGAAGTAATTATATAGTCTGGAAAGAAGGCGATAAGGAGTGGAAGAAAAATTACAGAAGAAATGTTAAAATAAAAAAAGTATTCAAATACTTTTTTATAAATTTTATTTTAGTGGATTTTTCGTTGTAAAAGACATCAAAGTCGTCCTGTGTATATGGAATATAAATAACAGGAAATTTTCTAGATGTCTTGGATCTATACATTTTTATATAATAAGTAAATTCGTTGACAATCTGTTTGTATCAAATGGATTTTCAATAGGTAAGTATTATGATCCAACATTTTTCATCTAATATTTGGTCATGCATTGATGTCAACAGCGTTAGGTGCTGAACGTTAATAATGTCATTTTAGTTTTAATAACGTGATAAAATAACGTTTTTATAAATTGTCAAACGAGCAATGGTGGTTTACACCGAAACTAAAAAAGTGCTAAATTCAATAATTAATGAACATTTAGACTCGTTTATGATAAATGGCAATAAAAATATATATATATATTCAATGGAGCTAGATAATGAAATTGTAATAAATTCTGTGGGCGAAATCTAATAACCAACTATTATCCAAATTATTATTATAAACGTGTTTTTTGGGTAATGTATTTTTCATACATTTATGATTAAAATAATAAAATGTTTATATTATTATTCTACATTTGGTAGATTTTATTGTCAATTTTCGTAGAAACACTCGTGACTTCATATTTTCAAGCGTAGCGAGGAAAAAATGTGTGTGCGTGTTATTAGAAAATATTTGGCGGCCTGGATGAATTTTAATCTCCCGGCTTGAATTTAATTGTCATTCCGCCCATGCTCCATAATATTCAAATGTACATTTATGTATTTTAAAGAAAAATTGTAACATCGTTCTATAATAACTTTGGCTCTTCTCCCTTTAAAACTCGCCAATTTTTTTTTAATGACATTATTAATCACCACGAACGTTCCATCTAATCCCGGGATTCTCAAACTTTTGAGGTTCATGCAAGCTCCGTTAAATTGTATATTGTAGTTCCTTTTGATTACGGTCCTCCAAGTATAAGGTAAAAATTCCGATTTTTGTTTTTTTTTTTCGTAATTTCTCTTCTTTAACTGGCCGTATCTCCTGAACTATTGGTCCTATAGCAAATTTGAAAATTCCATTGAAAAGGCTCGTGCAATTTTCTTCGAGAAAACGTACCAAGCAATGTTCCAATTATTGGAACATTACATTACATTATTTGAATCCAATATCATTTTCGCAAGCACAAGCTTAAAATTTAAAAATTCGAAAATGTCTAAAAAAAATATTGACTTTTATCTAATGACTTTTTGTTTTCTTGTCACTCAGAGGTGTGCAAAAACTTCGTTTTTTTAAAAACTTTCACGCCTCTCCTGAAATTCTATAACGCATTCCCCACCAGTTTGAGAATCCTTGATCTAATCTGTGATAATACTAGCACAGGCACAGGCTGTGGAAGAAGCGAACGATATTTTGACAGTGTTCGTCGCGGTTTAAACCGATGTTGTTACCGCGACTCACGCCTGTGGTCGTGTTCTGTTTTCCGTGGTCGTGATAACTATAAAGTTCCACCGGTCGCATTGTGTCCGTTCGGCTAAACAACAATTTTTCCACACGTACGTTTTCCGTTTACTTTCTTACGATCTATTGGAATTTGATGCGCTTCGATTCGATATTGGTTAATTATTAAGATGAGAAGTGAACCAGCTAATAATGCCAAACCCGAAATGTGTATTAAGAATAGGGACAATTTATACAGACTTATTATAAGGTAAGGTAAAATTTATAATAATGTGTTCTCGTGCCTATAAAGACACCTATGTATAGATGAGTACACTTGTGTCACGCAAATACAATTTAAGAACGTTTGTTAATATTGTATTGTATTGTGGAAACAATAATGTATACAGGTGTACGAAATGTTTAGAACAGAAACTATGAGGAACGCTCTTAATTCCGGATATTTTAAAAGTAGAATAAATCCTGTTCCTGTACTATATATATATATATAAACCAAACTGTCTTTACGAATGGCAAAACGTCCGTCTGATGTAAAAACATTTGTGTCGGGGGCTTAATTTTATTGATGTACGTAGATTTTTTTCTGTGTGTGTGTGTGTGTGTGTATAGATAGATATACTTATTTCCGTACGTTAATTCATTTTCATTTAAAGCGTACAAAATTATAGGTACCTGCGTATGTGTATGTGTAGATTTGTCGTTTATAAGTAAATAAATACATTTATTATTTAATAAAATATTATAATCAATTGAACGTATGTTTGTATTTTATTTAGTCAACTGTTTTATGATGGCCATTCGACAATTGCTTCGAGCTTAGCGACTCAAGTAAACGCTGACCCGCCTTGTTCTCCTTCGGATCGGCTCATGCATATTGTGACTAAAGGTTTACAGCATGAAACTGACAGGCAGAAAGAATCTGAACAAGTATTAAACTTAAATCCAATTCAACAAATGTTGATTGGACCCGGTCTAGGTACGGTTAACGGTCATATTATATTCAGTTGTATATTATATTATATTTTGTGTTCGATTAGATTTGGAATTCGAGACCAACGTTACTTGTACTGCTCCCGAAATATCACTTTATGAAACAGTGTACGTAACGTCTCACAAAGGAGCCTGTAGGGCTGGTGCTTTTAGTCCTGACGGACAGTTAATCGCAACTGGAAGCAGTGATGCATCGATCAAAGTAATTTATATTTTGTAATGTTTTATAACAATAAATGCGTTTTGAATGTATCATTTAAATAATATTTATAGATTTTGGACGTTGAAAGAATGCTGGCTAAAGCTCATGATATCGCCAGCAATGATAACCAAGAAGGACAGGGACATCCAGTAATACGGACGTTGTATGACCATTTAGAAGAAGTGACTTGTTTAGAATTCCATCCAAACAAACCGATCTTGGCTTCAGGTTCTCGGGATTGTCACGTTAAGCTTTTTGACTATTCGAAAACGTCTGTGAAGAAAGCCTTCAAAACGATAAACGTAAGATAAAAATAGGCTATTTAAAATGTATGGCATACATCCGATTTCAAGTGTCCACTTTAAATGTATAATGCGTTCGGTTTTTATATTAATGTTGTTATATACTAATTATTTATGACTTTCTAGTAATGGTTTCAGTTTTACTTTACAGGATGTCGAACCAATAACGTGCATAAGCTTTCATCCCCTTGGCGACTTTTTAGTAATGGGTACCAATAGTCCTGTCATTAGACTCTATGACATAAACACTGTTCAGTGTTACGTTTGCTCGGTTTCGAGCCATCAGCATACTGGTCCCGTTACATCTGTCAAGTATAAAATTAATCACGTGACCAGTAAATTTGTAAATTTATACTGTTTTGTGTTTTTAATGTATTAGATATGAACCGAGTGCCAGGTACATGGTTTCTGCTAGTCGAGATGGTTCCATTAAACTGTGGGATGCCGTGTCCAATAAATGTGTCAACACTTTTGAAAAAGCACACGATGGTACTCAAGTGTGTTCCGTGACATTTTCAAGAAATGGGAAGGTAAAAACATCTGTTCCTGACATTGTATTTACGTTTGAAAATAATATATTTCTTTTATAGTATATATTATCGTCGGGTAAAGACTCGTTAGTTAAACTTTGGGAATTGTCCACTAGTAGATGCCTGATTGCATACACTGGAGCTGGAACAACAGGTAAAATATATAATTATATAATGTGTACTTATTTCTTGGCTTTACATGGGCCGTTCATGTTTAATGCCATGACAAATTAATTGTCTTCAGACATTTGTAACTAGTAACTTTATGTAGAGTTATTTTTGTTTTCCTTGATAATTTTTTTTTATTAGAATATATGTGTAATGAATTTATGGTTATTGAATAGGAAAACAAGAGCATCGCACACAAGCATTGTTTAATCATACAGAGGAATACGTCTTGTTTCCGGATGAAGCTTCTACTTCTTTGTGTACATGGAATGCGCGAAATGCTTCTCGCCAACAACTTTTATCCTTGGGTTAATATTTATATATATTTTTCCCCCCCATAAATTATATAAAATCTTTATTCGATCCTTTAAAACCATATTAATATTGTAAAAATTATTTACAGGTCATAACGGACCAATTCGTTCAATAGTACACTCGCCAAATTCAGCAGCATTTTTGACTTGTTCAGATGATTTCAGGGCCCGTTTTTGGTATAGAAAACACTTAATCGGAGTATAATTAAATTAGTTAAATTCTATTTTTATTTATATATTTGATGTTTTTAATTTATTTATTAATGTATTGGTAAAAATAAAAAATGAATTTCTTAAATATAATGTTCATTATTGTAAAGTTGTAAGAAATCTTCGTTTTGTTTTATGAGACTCCACACTGCCACCATTTTAACTGAAAATAATATAAGAATTCTTCATGTTTTATTCGAGAAAACAATTGACATTTATTTTTGTGCATTGTACAATGGTAAAATCATTGATTTTATAAAATCAATGGTGAAAGTAAAAATGTACAATATTTCAATCGCAGATTTTTAATTGACCAAGAATAATTTTTAGAAAATGCCTCGTTCAATCCTTTATTTACATGTTCTGGAAGAATTGTATATTTTTTTTTAAATGAATATCGTTCTAAGTGTTGTATTCAAATTATGTTTTAGTACATTGGAATAAGAGTCGTCTATATAAGTGAAAAATAAACATTTTTGTGTTATTTATTGATTGATTGATTCGAAGAACAAATATTATTTGTATTTTGTAGAAAATTATGGCTGTTTGAAAAAAAAAAATTTAACCACTAATTTCTTAATGCCGGAAAATATTGTACAAAAAGCTTATGACATTATTTCAAAAATATTCTCCTCTTTAAATATGATGAAAAAAAGCGACCCAAACACCCCAATTTAAGATTTAATAAAGAAAAAAAAAATACAATCCGTATTGTAGCACAGAGGAAGTTACCTGTTGGTAAGTGTGTGATGATTTAAAACAATCCAAAAGCTGCACAAAAAAAAAAAAACTAAAATTCGTTTGGACATTGAAAATCTTTGTATTGTTTATGAGTTCAAAACGTAATATCGCTTAGAATCGTTTTTTTCAAACACAATGTTTTGTCATTTCAGTGGTGTAAAAAATAAGCCCTAAATTTGTTTGGTTCATTGGTAAGTATTTGAAGTACTCTGATATTTGGCTTACTTTTTATAGTTTCAAAACATTTTATAGGAGTATACATTTTTTATTGAAATGTCATTACACCTGTAAAAAAATGTTATTATTGCAATTTAATAAATACATATTTTTGATAGTTATTATTACCATAAGAAGTTATTAGTTTTAATTTCCGAGATGTTTTCGCATTCTTTTGTGAGGCTAGCCCGTCGTTCTACCAGTGTGTTTATATCCGAACTTCGTATTCGATCGCGTCAACGCTCAATACAAGTAAGTCCGATAAAAGTGCATGTACCTACTTAGTGCTTTTTGAATAAGTTTTAAACGGTTTTTAATTTGGAGGCGGATCGTTGAGATGAACAGTCGCTGGCGGTATAGTAAGAAAAAATATTTTAACACGGCGATTACTTCTGTAACACTACGCGGCATCGTGCGATTATTATTTTCAAACGATCAATAACTCGGCTACACATAGAATTGCGTGGAAACCGTGCTTTTAGCTTTAATTCTATCGGCGTTCCAACAGTTACGAGAGGTATACATAAATTCTTCTTGTGTTTTATTAAAATTTAAAATAAATAATATTCCATTTTCTAATTAATAGAGCCATACAGGGGTATTGTTGCGCAAAAAGGGTCCCGCCGAATTAACGCGGTTCTCTCGGTAAATTACGCCACCGTTTCAAATTCAGTAATATTCAAAATAATACATTTTTCAAAAACGTTTCGACAACGGTGGCGCGAAAAATTATTCGATCGCTTATCACAGTGGCGCCGTCGTAAACGTGGTCACATAATGTCCGTTACCAAGGTAACATAATTATTTCGATTTCTTTGGTTTTTATTGTTTTTTTGAAAATCATTTTAGATAACGTAATCGCGATAGTGCATAGAGCACAAAATAATATGTTGTTGGTTACATCCCAACGAGTACGTTGTTGTACGTACTGCTCCGCGACCCGTCATTCGGAACTCGGGTCTCGGCTGTTTCGGTTCTACATTTTATGCGTCTGCGTGTAGGTGTAGTGGATTTTTAAAAGAAAAATTGAATCTGTCCGGGACTCGAAATGCGAAATTCGTGAATAAATGGTGCCTACGACCGAGTGGATTCAACGATGGATGCGCCCAAATCGAAAAATTTTTGTTGCACGTTTTTCGTCAAGACGGTCAAGAGCATTCCGGTGATATTTATTTTATGCATTCTTGCGTGGTCGTATTACGCCTACGTCTATCATTTGTGCCTCGGTATGTGTATACGAATTAGTCGTTTCAATTGATCGAACAAACGTTTTTCTCTGCAGGTCGAGTTACGTCCGTCGAAGTAAGAGTGCTGTATCTGCTCGCGTACCACGTCATACTGTTTTTCTTCCTGTGGTCTTACTTCAAAACGATTTTCACCGAGCCGGGCGGTGCACCGACAAAAGTAAAATACTACCTGTTTTTTTTTTTTTTTTTTACGTGTCGTAATATTATCGCTGTTACTGTAGTTCAGACTGCCGGAAGAATTGTTTGACGAATTCGAGAGAACTCCTTTGGATTTGGCTAGGCAAAAAGCCATACTGCGTGATTTCGCCGAGAATTTGCCCGTCGTGACCTTTACGAATATTGACGGTAATCATTTATCTGTAAAACTACGCCGTCACTTGCGTAGTTGTATAAAAAATAGAGTCAACGCATAACTCTGGGATTGTAGATAATTTTTTTTCAGACATTCGCTTCTGTGAGAAATGTAGAATAGTGAAACCCGACAGGTCACACCATTGTAGCGTGTGTCATAAATGTGTACTCAAAATGGACCATCATTGTCCGTGGGTAAACAATTGCGTTTCGTATTCAAACTATAAGTACTTTATATTGTTTTTGGCATACGGTCTTCTCATGTGCATTTACGTGGTGGCTACAACGGCAGAATACGTTATCAAATTTTGGGATGTTACTACAGATATGGTAATGTATATAATTTTACGATACATATATATATATATATATTCAAATCTACGACAATTTATTAGTTTATTATGTTAATAATATTTAAGCTATTTTAATGAATCATTATTGGGATTCATTAAACAAAGTTGATTTCTAATGAACATAAATATTAAATTTAAAACGATTACTCATTTGTGTAGTTAAAAATAAATAATTTTTTCGTAAAATTAATTTATTATCTACTAATGCTCTATTTACTGTTATTACTCGTGATTCATAATCATTTAGACATTTTAATTTATCTAAAGTACATTAAGGTAATATAAATTATCTTTACAGAAATGTTTAAAGATAATATATTGATTTATCACTGATGTTTACACACAAATGTAACTATCAACTAGTTTTCAAGTAATTAATAGCCATTAGATATAGTAAACTAAAATATTTGTTTTACAACTGTCAAATTGATACTTAAAAATTTAACCTAACTAATAAATAACAATATGTCACATTATATTCACAACCTTCACACATCAATTAATTTTAATTATAAAATATCTTGGTATAAACACACAAATTAAGAGAAATAAACAACAAGTAATCGTTTATAAGTCATATAATATTGAGAATTCGTATCACAAACATTGATATTTGTGTTGTATGTATGTAGCCAAAAATTTTAAAACAAATGAGGAAATATGATACTAGTATTGAACGTACAAACAAAATAGTACATTCCTAATTATAAAATAGATATACCTATATAGATATATGTATAAGTATATAAATTATTTTTAATTTTTTTTTTTTTTTCTAGAAAACTCAAGGAGGATCGTATAAAATTCATATAATTTTCTTGTTCTTTATCGCTTCAATGTTTTCCATTAGCCTTTTCTCTTTACTCGCATATCATATCTATTTGGTTTCTAAAAATCGGACTACATTAGGTAATTAAAATAATATTTTAAAAAAATGTTTAGTAAACACGTATAGTAAATATTTTTAAATTTCAGAGTCTTTCCGTCCTCCTAAATTTTTGGAAGGTTGTGATAAAAACGGATTCAATTTGGGATGCTGTAGGAATATACAAGAAGTATTTGGTAAAGAAGTTCTTTTATGGCCTTTTCCGGTTCATACAAGGTAAGTTAGAAAAATTTTATGTTTAATGTATAAATGCACTTACCATGTATGAAAAATAAGTTGGTGATACAAATATTATTTTCATTCATTCATTACATACAAAACATATTCATCACGCTCCTCGATTTCCATTATTGTTAATTTAGACACATATTTCTAGTTAAAATTAGAAGAGTATTTAAAATTTAAAAATCAGACTAGAAACATTAATTTTTTTAGTTCATTTTATTTGAAGTTGTAATATTGTTGTTATTAATTATTACATAGTTCGTTAAAATTATTTAGATATTTTGATAGTGCAATTTTCGATTATAAAGTAAACTGTTGATAAAAGACCACTAAATAATAATAATAATTGGTTTTCAAATTTGACGGTTCATAACACATTGTAAAAAATGAATTCGGAAACATTTTCATTGCTTGAAATTTGGAGCTTATGTAGTATGTTCTGTGTGCAGAGGTTAGGGAAATATAGTATAGTACTATTTATTTATTTATTTATATTTTGGAATATATGTATATATTTTTAAAATATTTATTCAAAATTAATTGAAAGACAGTACTATTTTCATACTAATAATTTGCTTGGGGATTAAGATACAATTGCTACCTGTATTAAAACAATTATAAATTAAACAAAGTACCTACTGTGTATATAGAAATGTAGGTAAATAATAAATTTTACTATTTTCATAATTTTGTTCTAAAGAATTTTAATAGTAATGATATTATGTTTTTATGAGGTTAAGTGCATTTAATTTTAATGGAATGGTTTTGATAACGTATAGAAAGGCTTATATTCTTGGTTATTTTTGTTTTTTTTTTAAATAATTAAGTACATTCAAGAACACATGGTAGAAGTGAAGCTTTAATGTAGTTGTGTTGGTTAAAATAAGAATTTATTACTGGGGATTATTGTAAATAAGCTTATGATAATCATTGAATTTTTTCATAAGAATCGCTATCATTGACCATTAATTTTTTTATTAGCCATTCTTAACGTTATCTCAACAATTTTATAAATGAGAAGTTTAAATAAATATATCCTGGGATATTGCATCTTAATATCGCGATATTCGTAACATATTGCCTGTATTTTAATTTTTCTGTTTTAGTTTGGGGGATGGTGTAATATATCCATTGGCGAGCGATCTGAGGTCCAATGATAGAGTTAGGCATTCACCAAACAAATCCAGGACACCGTTTACTGTTTAAAAACATTTTTGATATTCCAAGACACCATTAGTACTTATTCTAAATAAAATATTTAAATAATATATACAACAAAAAGAGTATACATTAGGCTCAAGTCAGTATTGTGTTGTGTTCACATTTATTATGTTAATAATATTATTTTATTGATGCAAAATCTATATTCATATAGGTTAATAATTAATTTTTATTTTTATTAATGTTATTGGTCTATAGAGACATGTTATATTTTAACTTATATTTGGTGGCACTGATGTCTGCTAATATATCTAGGACAAATGTCATAATATTAAAACCTATACCACCCAGTCCTCCTCATTTAATTTTACAATTAATTACATTTAATTTTAAAAAATTAGTTGATTATATTTACTTTGGGATTTTGAAACTGTCAGTATGTTTTCGGATATAAAGATTTGAAAAGAGAGATGTATTTCTTTTAATAACAATACCACACGCCTTTGTACATTCTGGAAATTATTGTCAATTCAATATACTAGATAACTTTGATTTAACCTTACCTAGTATAGTAAAATGGACTTTTTAACTCATTTGCAGTTCCTTTTATGTCTTTTAACATTGCATTACATTAATAATTAAATAGTTAATACTCATTTTATCGTTTACCATCTAGCCACCCACCTTTTGAATTAACTATGACATTTGTCATAGGTGAACCATAGGATCAGCGCCACTATTTATATTTATACTTATATATTTTATAAGGTGAGCAATTTTATATTTTTGACATTTTGTATATTTTTTGGTAATGCTTATTTATTATACATGTTGTGAACTTGTACAAATAACATAGTATAAAAATAACATCGGCGTTTTTTAAGTTTTTTTATGTATGTATATATATATATATATATATATATATATATATATGCACATACATACATACATATATATCTAACAGATTATATTATAAAAGTGTTATTTTTATTATAACATTGTATTAGAATAATACCTTTTTTCTTTTAATAACATTTTTTTTTTTTTTTTACGTGCATCAGCATCTTAAAAAAATATCTGTGATTTTTTTATTCTCTCTGATTGTCAATTTATATAAATTAATTTTATATCTTTCAATCAACTGTATGTATTAATATTAATGATTCTCCTCCTGCAGCCTTGGCGAGGGCGTGTCATTTCCAATCAATAAAACATTACCCGAAACTCAAAGCTTATTATTCACAGATACTTATAACCAGAAAACATCAATTGGTAATATCAAATAAATATGAGTCTTACCAGTTTTTTTAGAAACAAATGTAATGATTAAAACAATATTGTTTTTATAGATTTCGAATGTTCTGATACACCGTTATTTACTTCAATTTTAATGAAGTAAATATTTAACGACTTAGATATTATTTCTAATCGATGAAATAATATTTATTGACCGTATTTTTTTTTTAATGTTGCAGTGATGATATCATGAACTCGACAGAAACAAATACCCCAAAATATCAAGATCTTATACAGATTTAGTGTAACTTACTCGATTATAAGTTAGTACTTACAATATTATTTCTGTGATAATATTTTCTACTCGTTGTATTTATACATATTACATGATATAATACATTTCGATTATAAGACAACATTGGAATGTATTCTGTTAGGATTTGGACCAAATAATCCGTAACATATAAATGGTATGGCTTGTTGGGTTAGGTAGAGTAATCGCGTCACCAGTGTGTTTTCTACCATTTTCTTACCATTTTTAGACGTGATTATGACACCTCCTATTTCTTGAACCGGCAACCGTATGTAAGGTTCAATACTTATTTTGACATTTATTCCTGTATTCGCTTGATACTCCATTTTTAATTTACTGATTATTGATTCTACGTATTCCACATCCTCTGTTACCAATATAAAGTTCATTTCTTTCTCTAAAATCTGTATATATTCGTGTGTGTGTCTTTGTGAGTATACATATAAAAAAAAAAAACATTCATATCAGTATTACTTGATACATTGCCTGCAGTATTAATTTATTGAGAATTTGCTTATAATGTTTTTTGTTACTGCGTAACTTAATTAACTCTTTGTTAACACTGGCCAATACAGATTTTATGTGGTTTTCTCTTTTTAACAATATTTCTATCTTGGCATGAGTCATCCTGGTGGAAATCATTCTAACAATGTGCCAACAATTATTTATAAGTTAAATTGTTCATTACATATTGTTCACAATATATATAATTTTGAATATATTACACTCACGTCGCTGTTTCCCTGTTAATGAGTTTCATCTTTTTATTGTACAACTGATTAATTTCCATTATACCTATATGCAATAATTTTTCCTTTCTCTTACAATAATTTTTTTCTGTTAAAATATCGATATCTTCTTTTTCTACTTCTGCATCGTTGTCTATGAATTTAACCATCCTGTCCAACTAAATTAAAATACTTACATTGGGACTACTTATAACATTAATTATTATTTTTTTTTTTGTAGTGGATGCTCACTTGTATACTTTTCTGGTATTCGTTCATGTTTTATTTAAAAATTAGAAAAAAAAATCAATTTTAATAATAATAAATACAACTGATTGAAAATATTTAAGTAGTCAACACTGTTGCTAAACGATCTCTTTATTATAAAAATATAAATTTGTTTGAATGAATAAGTATAGATTAAATTAAGAATTAAAACAAACAAAGTATTAATATTAATTAATTGGTAAAAATATGTTAAAATTTCATTCAAACGCTTTTCAAAGGTTCGGGAAGTGTATCATCTGGGCTATTGAACATGTCATAATCTTGTAAACCGACCAGCTCTATGCTTTTTTCCCAAAGTTTTTTTGCCAATTCTGGGTCTTTGGCCAATGATGATGGTTGTTTTACCTTACAGTCACTAAAAAAAAAAAAAAAAAAAAAAGAAGCCGCCAAATTCTAGTAAATTAATTTATAAAATTCAAATTTGAAATGTTATTTCAATATATGCGCACTTACCTGTAATAGAGTCCAGTCTCCTCTCCGGCTTTTTCATCTATCGAACAGTGCAGAGTTGTTTGTGCGCCTTGTTCCGGACTCTTAAACCACGGATAGAGAAAAACGTAAGCCAGAAACTTGATGCCCGGAAGTACACTTCGTCCATCGTCCTGAGCAGTTCGGTTTTCACAATTCCTGGATGCAAACTGTACACGTGTACTCCGGTTCCTGTATACATATATGTGTGCGCACTCATTATCTAACAGGGCTCATCATAATATTGCATTTGTATAAAAAATTCTACAGAGTCCTATTAGGTTAAGGGGGCTGGGTTTGATCGAGACTGAATAGTTTTAAGGGTCTCCTTGACCACTGAATAAAAATAAAAAGTAATTTGGACTCTAGTTTATTATTTTGGTAAAAAATAAATAAATTACCAAAAGTACAAATAATATTAAAAACCTGTTATTATTAACATTAGCATAATACCAAATTGCGCGTAATGAATGATATAACAGTATCTTCTAATTGTTTTTAAATAAATAAATTGACTTTTGGACACCAATCGCGGCTTTCTATACTTTTCTTGCTTCGAAAAAGATTTGCAATTGCAGTGTTATAATTTGTTTTTATTTGAAAATTTGAAATCTTATAAATTCCGTAAAACATGTTACTTTTAATATTATTAAAAAATAAATTTAAATTTCTTTACAATATTATTTATGCGCACAGCACTGCAGCCGAAAATAATGTAACTTTTTTTTGATCGATGAAATACTTCAGAAGTATGGAAATTATATTTTCGACTGTCAAAATCAGACGGACTTAAATTTAAAAATATTTTTTTTTCTCGTATAAATTATCTAGCATTTAGAGGCAAAGACGCCACCCTCCACCCATCATCTCAGTTTTTTATGCATGTCATTACCTTCGAGCCTCTTTGACAGTTCTCGCGAGAATAGCACGTTGGCGAGTTTGCTTTGAGTGTAAGCCCCCACGGCCGAGTAACTCTTGTCGTAGTTTAAGTCGTCGAAATTGATTATACCTTCTACGCATGGATAAAAAAAAAAACAGAAAAATATATTGTTTTATATTATTTTCTAATTTGCATTGCGTCCGGCGATCACAAAGTATCTGAATCAGTTCCCGTCTTATCGACCCTTAGTCGTTTTGAAACTATCCTTAAGACAACACTTAAAAATGGTAACTTTAATGTTATATAGTTAGACTTTAATAATTGGACTGCTCTAAGAACAAATGATGGCATACTTAATAAAACAGGAATCTAGAGGAGATTAAAGAAAGAATAATTGGCCCCATACCATTACCACACACCGATGAACACTACAAAATTATTTACAACTTTTTTGATATCGCACGTTACGGGTCAATAGTATTTTCCTCGTTTATACAATTATTTTGTAATTTTTTCAAAACACGATCTTGAATATTGGAGTGCTTTATTAAACAAAGTTGATTTTGGTAATTTTCCTATATGATGTTTGGCGTATATATGTACTGTACCAATATAGAACTAATATCGAATTCGTTTTGGCATTCTGCAGCGTAGGATTTAGTTTCCGAATCGGAACAGTTGCAAAACAAAGTTGCCATTTTTAAAAGTATTGTCTTATAAAAATATTTTCGAAACAATTAAATTAAATTTTTTGTAAATCATGCGAAGATTTACTAGAGATGGGAACCGATTCCAGCTCGGGGTGAAGACTCACTCGAGAGTGCGTATAGAGTATAGATATTATATTATACGGACTTAAATGGGCCAAAGATGAGACGTTGACGATGCGTGCCGGAGCCGAACTCCGGATTCTCGGCAACAGCAGTGACGTGAACAGAAAGTGTCCCAGGTGGTTCACTCCAAAATGCGTTTCAAAACCGTCTTGGGTCTTGCCCTTCGGACACGCCATCACGCCTGTATATATACATATAGAAAATTTAGTGCACAATATTTTACCGGTTATGTATTTTATGCTGTGCAGTGATCTCATCCTTTCATGTATATACACTGTGACCTGTGTTCGATTTTAAAAAGTAATGAGTACGAAACAATTTCGGTTAGACCACGAATTCGAGATGATTTTCTCCTCGAATATATATATATATATATATGATATTAAAATGCATATAATTTGAAAAGAAAAAAAAAATTTATTTGCGCAGTAACCTAATCCTGTTTTATATAATAAATTTGTATTAGGTATAAATCCCTATATTCGAGACATAAAATTAGTATTTTCATAGTTGCAAACTGATTGAGGACGATCTAAAGTTTCGATTTCCTTTTTGAATTCGTAATTAAAGTTTTTTTTCTGAACATGATGGCCTATGATTTCCGTATACATAACTATATATGAACGCGTAATCATGGAAGTAACAGAAAAAAAGTATACAGAAAAAAAATCGAAATCTATAATATATACGAATATAAAAATAAATTCAAAATTGCTTAGAAAAATTATTGCTATTCAAGTCCAGTAATGGGTTTCAAAAAGATATAAGGAAAATCACTTATTTTATTGTGCATAAAAACGCAAAAAAAAAAAAAAAATGGTTAAACATTTTCCATCAAATCGTATTTTAATGTCCTAAATTTAATGGCACAAAATCCAAATCGAATTCAACAGGTTTAATTTTAATAAGATCTGACCTATGCGCAAAAATCCTTTTTTAAATTCCTTAAATTCTCACTCGGGAAAATCGGGTGTATTACTGAATAGTGATGTGTGATCGATTCTCTTATCTATTTACGCTTATAACATTTTTCCGACAGACAATTTTCCGTCGAAAAATTCCTATCTTTAAACGAACAAACAGCTACGTAGCCTACGTAAGATCTTTAAAGGAAAACTATAAAATTATGAGCGTACCGAAATTTTACAAAATGGAATTTGATTTTTTTTTTAGTTCATATATTTTTGAGAGACGTTATAAAACTAATTTTTTTCATTAAAATTGCAGAGATTTATGACTGGAGAGTTTATATATCATTGTCAATTTCTCAAATCTTGAATTATTTAAAATTTATTTTTACGTAATTCGTACCTATAGAAAAAATGTTTATTCCCCGTTCGTGTATCGGGTAAAACATAAATATAGTCTGCGTTTGCTTATTATGTTTATATATATATATAAAAATTTTTTAATGTCGCCATTTAGAGCCCTTTTGGTCTTATACGTATGCACTTGGACAACATATTTGCACGGGGAGCAAACCGCGACTGACTGACTGACTGACCGGCGTTGTTTACTAGCAGGTGAATCCGTTCTTCTTTTTGTAAAATGCTCTTCGCGCACCGTTTGATCGACGCGAACGACGCCAAGTCCAATTCCTCCACGACCAGTTGTCCGAGATTGTCGCCTTTCACTTCCGCCACGATATCCGCAACGGCTTGTTCCGCTTTCTTAACGTCCCGACACGCTATTATGACTTTAGCGCCTGTAATCAATCAATTCGCATAATATATATTAATATTAAATTATTATCTCAAACTACACCGTATAACGAATCAAAATATCCATAACATACGCTTTTTAGTCGTATAATAATTATCAAGTTAAAAACGTATAGGATCGTTTGTTATTTGTAGGTACGTGAGTAATTTTACGGAAAACTATTAATTATTCTTGTTAGTTGAAAATTGTATGTTTTCAATGAATTTGTACGAAATGTATAGAGGACACACCCAGTTGCAGTTCAAGGGGGGTGGGGGCGAAAATGGAGCCAATCCTTTTTTCCAATGAAAATCGACGAGTAATAAGTAAGAAGAAAGATCTATTAATGTACCGAGACGAAATGCAGATATAGAAAAAGGGAAGAATAACGTGCATGGAACGTAAACGAAATAACAATAAAACGGGAAAAGAAAGTAGTCACCAGGTAGCGCTACGACACAACATACAGGGCGTGGCAGAAAAGAGTATATAAATACACACACCGCAGTTAGACGCGAACTACGTTATTCACGCTTGACTACCGTGACTACACTGAGCGGTTTGACGGTTTCGGACCGCTATTTATAAGCGCCTTTCTGCCACGCCCTCTACGTTGTGTCGTAGCGCTATCTGGTGACTACTTTCTTTTTCCGTTTTATTACGGTCGGCTGACGCGCTATGTCGGTATATGCGGGTGTTTAGTTTGACGCTGACAGAGCGACCGTTTGTACGCGCGTATACAATCTTTATTATTTATTTTATTATTATTAATAATATTATTTCGCGCATTTCAATGAAATGAAATGAACGTAAGGATTTATCTTACCTCACTGTACACTCATTTACACGTTTACTATTCATTTAACGTTTACACTGTACACGACCGACCGAGTTTGTCCTCAGCTAAGCACTAAACGCTCGGTCACGACCGATGATCAACTCGTATTGTACACGCTGATCGTCGGCCAAGCACTAATTCTAGCCTTATACATGATGTTCAAAGGGGGGCGAAAATGGAGCATAACGCCATAACCATAACATAATTGGACCAACTTGCATGACACAAGTCGGTGCTGTCAAATCCCATGGGGGGCCAATCCACCTATCGCCCTCCCCTTATAACCGCCACTGGACACACCTGTGTTTGTCGTCACTTAGCGAGCGAACAACATAGTAAAATCACCGTTATGCTGCAGTAATTACTCTTAAATATTTTTGCGGCGATTTTAGAGTACCGTTTAAACGTTTATTTGCCAGATTTGAAGAGAAACATATATTTTTTCATAAAATATCGCCGGACGAAGAATTGTTTTTACGTTTTGATATTTTGATTTTTTTAAAAAAAAACCTATACCTATTCTTCTGTACGAATTTGGTGATTATATAGCGTTTTAAAGTCTATTCTAAATTCAACTCAAACGCTACAGTTTAAGAACATTTTAGGTTTAGACGGTGACGACAAATGCATGCAGTCATCATTTTAATGTGTTATGTACGTAGTTATTCGTAGTAAAATCAGTTTTGTTTTTAGTTTTATAACCATAAGCGTGCGCAGACATTACTGGCAGGGTAGTCATAAATGGTACATTACACATTGACATTTAACATGAACAAAAAATTTTAGATAGGGTAACTTTATTTAACTGCATTTACCATAGTAAAAAATTATTTTATAAGTAATAATATAATGTAATATACCTAAATTAGTTAATAAGTAAAAATTTAACAACAATATTTTATATATAATAAACATGGTTTGCGATAGGATTCAGTGCTTGGACAGTGGTTACTATGATAAAATAAATTAATAAAATAAAATTATGATAAATTTATTTTATCATAGCAGTTACTAACGACGATATATATTTTTTAATTTTTCCAATATTCTTATTTCTTACATTTTACCGTTTACGGGCATGTTGAAATGGTCAAACATAATATTATGTTGAGGGCGGGGGAGTTGTTCGCAGAGTAGTCAAGTGCCTACCCTGACTACCCCTGACTACACCGTTATGTTTATAACTATATGTAATAGTTCTTATTGTACTTGATAAACTCTTTGTGTTATAATAATGTTGAAATCATTAGTATTATTATTTGCTAAAACATTCGAAAAATCACGAATTAAAAAAAAATGTACAAATATTGATAGGCATATATGTCAACCACGTGTGTAATAATGTTATTATGGTAAAATTTAACGTGCAACAATAATACGGCATAATTATTACTGTATAATTACTATACCGTTTGAGTTTCACAATATGAAAAAAAATCAAATAAATGTAATAAAACCGTTTTACAATAAATTATTGTATTTATGCAAGTATTTACATTTTACAGGGTCGGATGTAAGGGAGGGCTGAGTGGGCTGCAGCCCAGGGGCCCTCACAGTTTTGTAATTATTGAACGGTAAATACCGTAAAATATATTTATATATAAATATATATTAGATATATTGAAATATGATACCTAATGTGAAAGATTATTCCCTAATTTGAGAAGCATAAAAATATATTATCTATACTTTAATGGCGGAAGATCGGTCGATCAAACTTGCTAGAATGAACTCGGAGTGTGAAAACTTGGTTTTCAAAATGTAATAGATGATTTTGTACAGAAAAAAATAAAAATAAACAAAAAGTTGCAATTTTATAATTTTAATTATCGTTTTTTATATTATTTTTACTTAAAAGTTATTTTAAGCTTTATTTGATAATTAAATGAAATAAATACTAAAGATGAGACAACAATACGTTTTGGTGTACGATTAAAAAAATATGTGCCTCGTAAACATATAATTATAGTTATCTGCAAGTGTAAAAGTTTATGTCTCTCGTCTTTGATATATAAATAAATCATTATTGATTATTTATTTATTTATAAACATAAAAATATAAAATAAATATATTTATAAATATAAAAATTTACAGTTTATTTATTTATTATTAATTAAATCATGACTAAAATTTCAATACAAATAATAATATATAGGTATAAGAATATATTTATATGTATACGTGTATCGAATATCGAAATAATTTTATGACAGTATTAATTTGTGAATGAACGATTCTGTTAATTATCATTATTATAGAGCAGAGGACTCGCTCATAGCTCCAAAAAAAAAAAAAACAACTAAATATGCAAGCACTTGAAAGCACGAAGATAAGCAATGAAACTTATGAAACTATATATATGAATTTAAAAATCGATTTAAAAAAAAAAATTCCAGTTAAATTACGCGTTCTATTAATAAAAATACAAAAACACTATAGTTTTATTTAACAATATACGCGTTGTATACAGGATAACCTTGTGTGTTTATAGTAAATGCGTTTTCTTCTGACGCTAAAAAATAAAAATGCGTAGAATTTCAGTCGAAAATAATTAAATTCGTGCGTCCGTACTTTTTATACTATGGCGTGCGTGACAAGAATCTAATCGGTCGGTCGCAGTCGTATTTTACTGTTGCGGTAAACAGCAGCTGCCATAGTACGCTGCAGTGTCTATTAAAATACATTTAAATCCGATAAACGTGCGTTATTATTTAAATAATTTAAAAAAGAATGACTAATCAATTATCGCTACTAATATACGATTTGTAAAATATGTGAATAGGTTTTGTAAATATGCGGGGAAAAAAAACAAAGAAATATTACAGCGAAAAGTTTATAAAAAAAAAAAAAAAAACGAAGAAGAAATGTTCGAAACGTTTCCGCTCTTTTAGTTGTTTTAATTTTTAATTTATCAAAGGATCGTAAACGATTCAAATAATTAAGTTTATAAAGAAAAAGAAGAAGAAATATGTTCTATAAGCAAAAAAAAAAAAAAAAGTTCACGTGCCCATCACTTTTTAACGCGAAACGTGTATTTACGTTTCTTACATTCTGCTGTTTTTGCGATTGTTTAAAAAAAACAATGCGCGCGAACGTTAAAAGTCCTATTAACTGTATACAAAACGTATGATTATCATGTAGGAAATTAATTTTCAGAATTCAATCAAATTTTTTTCGAACCGTTTGTTTTTTTCGAGAGAGAGATGCCGCCGCAGTACAGCAAGAGGTAAGCACATATTATTTTACTGGATTTGTCTGCAGTGTGAAAAAAATTAACGTCGTAGCCATATATTGTCCAAGTATTGTGTGTAAAATAATTTCACTTCGTACGCATATGAGCTATAATAGATAAAAAAAAAAGTGTGTATACGCGTATACCTGTCAAAAATGTCGCCGCATATACACGTACACGTTTAATGTTTGTGTAGAATAGTAGAAAAGTCTCAGGAAAAATTGTTATTATACCGGATCAGTGGCGCCCATTGAGCTAACCATGTAATGCAACTGCATGTCCACTCAGTAGTGGGTGGGTGTGGCCGTGGGGGATAGTATGTCATACCTATCATATATTGTTATACTGTCATCTAGTGTCTATAAAAGTATTGTAGGAAATAGTATGTACAATAAAATACAATGCAATAAACATTATGCATATTTAGGTATTAGGTAGTAAAATTTGGTGGCTGGGTATAATTTTACCTAACTGCATGTGCTGTTGTAAAACCTCTGTGCGCCACTGTACCGGATGAATTTATATTTATGCGTAGGTACGTATACCTCTAATAACATTTTTTTAGAATTATATTATCAGCGCGTGTGTATATATAATAGTAACCGTAATGTATAGTGATGCGCATAGGCGTGCGCACAGGGTGTGTCGTGGCACACCCCGTGGCCCGTGGCTTTTTGTACAACTTTCATTCATTCGGGGACTTTGTTTGAATTTTAAGCTATAAATAATAAAAATTAGAGAAAATAAATTAGGCGCTCTAGCAAAATTTTTTAATATTCTAATGTAGGTTACTAACCACTAGCTGGTATATAGGTATATACTATATTGTAAAAATATATCTAAATGTTGTGAAACACAACATTTAATCGATAAATTTTTATGAATTGATATTTTGCATTAAATTTATCCTTTTTTTAGGTTAGATTTGCTTAGGCTCATATAAGGGAAAGCGGCCCAATTTTCTTCATAGCACACCCCATACAAAATTCCTGCGCACGCCTATGGTGATGCGTAAACGTGTGTAGATATATGCGCGGGTATGCGCCGCATACATCGCTTCGTAAATTTTAAGAAGTGCGTATACCCCGTGAAAAAAAATGAAGACCGCGGGTATGCGGTAGAAAATGTGCGTATACCCACTATTCCCACTCGAAAAAAAAGGACATTTAATAATAATAATAATAATGTCAAACAAATATTTCATAAATAATGTGTTGATGAAAAACTGATAGCAAATCGATTTTTATATTCGATACAATAAATTAATGATACTGCGAATTTTATGTTCCAAGAAATTATACCCTGAATCTTACTGAGAATATTATTAGCAGGTTTATGTAACTATGGCATAAATCAATATAGGTAGCATGAATATTATAGTTTTGTTAAATAACATGCTCGGTGTACTTGATGGAGGCAAGGGACAATAGTGTACGAGAAAACGAACCATTTATTGATAGTTTTTCCTTGTGCATTTATTCAAGAAATCGAAAAATAAGATTTTGAACGCCTTTAATATTTTGTAATTTGTTTTAAAAATTAGTCAATATTTTATTTTTAAGTATTGATTATATGCGAATTACTTTTAATTAAGATATTGGAGGGGGGCAAAGCCCCACCTTGTATATTTTTAGGATTTCGCGCATACCCACTAATTATTTTAGGACTACGCATTTCTGTATATGCGTCGTTTAAAACGGCGAAAACGAGTATTTTAATGCAGTATTTTACACAATATAATATATATATGTATATATACGTTTGAAATATTAAATACTTATAATCTTTATTTAACGACATTGAATTTTTTACAGCGTATTTTTAAATTACATTATCCACTCGACGATAGCTGTGTTAACTGCTGCGCACGTTGCAATTATAGCAATTGTGTGTAGATGGGTAAGTACTTACATTTTTTTTTTTTTTTTCCAGTAGTTTTATATTCCGAAATCCTTGCTCAGGATTGACGTCAGCAAAACGAATTAATGCGTATACGGAAATCGTTTGAAAACTTGGCCTCCTGACTCGGAGGCGGTTTGAACATTTACTTCTTACACCGGGTTAAATAAAACCTGCAGCACATCTGTGCACCACCTGTGATCTACCGTTACAAAAAAAAAAAAAAATGTTGTCGCTTCGCTCGATTTATTTTATAACTTTGCTTAAACGTTAATACGTTCAAAAGTCTATCAATAAACTCGCGTATACCAAAATTTTAATTGATTTATTCAAAATTCGCCTATAAAATGCAGTGTTGAGCTTAAGATTAATTGTAATATTAATAGTATCAGATGAATTCCAATGTAAAATAGCAGTAAATATACAACATTTTCGTTTTAAATTTCAGTACTACTTTTATTTTATATGAACTGTTATGGACGGGAAAAATTGATCTACTTATAACAATATCAGTTGTTTCCGTATACGCGTAGCTGATTTCACAGACGTTGTATACTTAAACTTGAATTATTTTCTGCGAGCGCATCTCTGTCGAAAAAAAAAGGACTTATTCGCTGGAGTAATTTTTTTTCTTCAATGCGTTGTGTTTTTATGATTTCCTTTTAAAACTTTCACTCGAATGTACACGTCAAGACATTATCGATAGACAAAATAGTAAATGTAAATATAAAATATGTATGTAAGGAGACGACGACGTACCTAAACCACAATATTTTTTTACTATTTTCACCAATAGAACTTAAACCCACATAATCGTTGTCGGTTATCCTATAGAATAGTGATGTTGCAATTACCGCGTATAAGCGCCATAATAGTTAATTTTTATAACTGCCCGTTTGAAAAACTATAGCGACGCGTGTAAAATGATAAACGCCGCAGCTGCAGTATATTTTTTTTTTCGTAATTTAAATCAAATTAGTTTCAACATACGTAAAGTATTATATGAAAAAAAAATGTTCAGAGTTTTTTTTATGTAATTATTAAGATCCTCCTGTAGCCCCGGTCTAAATACGCCAATGCTAATTAGACTGTGTATAATACCTATATTACTACATTAGTGTTGATTTAAAACGGATCAGTAGATTTAGGTACATTTATTTCTAAATATTCGTGTTGGCCAATTTTTATATATCTACCAATTTTCGTTATACATACCGAGTTCTGATCCACCCACCCCAAACAATTTTCTTCTCTGGACACCGTCGCCCCGGTAAAAAATGCTAACAAGCCGTCCTTCTTCAGACAATGATTTTTCATCGTTCCGTCACTTTGTGTGCAAAAAAAAACGCATTGGAATTCGACATTTTGTCGTTTCGACGAAACGTTTGGAAAGAAAAGAATTCGTAATTAATACGCGGTGCACGTACAACAGCCTACATTATCGTAATAACATTTTTTTTTTTTTTTTTATAATTATTTTTGTATTTTAAATTCCGGCCGAAGACAATCGGTTTTCACAACGATTGTCATTGGTTTTTTTTTTTGTCTGTGAACACTTTTTTTTTTTCGTGTACAGAATAAAAAGTACCGTTCGGATTTATTTTTACGTATACAGTCGGTATTTTTAACGGACATTTTTTTTTTCACACGATAATAAAATACATGCTCTGTACCTGCTGCCGTGTGTGCGTTTAAATTATTATTTCGTTTTTGTTTTTCGAAAGCGTTTTTAAGCGTTTTATGTAGGGAAGACTTTAAAAGATTTTATACGTCATCGTTGTATTTCTCCTAAATATACTGTTTAATTATGACGAATCTTCAAAAAAAAATATCTTATAGGTTTTTCTATCCTATAACTATATACTGTACGGGCACATATTTTATATATTCACAATTGTATAACGTTATAACCTGTCGCCGAGTTAGGGGGCCCGGCTATTTATTAAGGAACATAATTTAATAATAATTAATCACATATTGTATCGGCGGGCGGCGGCCTTTGGACAATGTGTGTGTGTGTGTGTGTAAATGAATATTGGCGTGAGTGAGCTATTTTACCCGCCTCGCACCAAGCACTACGCGTTACTTCTTCACCAAAATGACTTCACGGGAAAAGGGATAGCACACTGTTATAATTAAGGTATTTTAATAATTTTTATTTTTTTTTTATTCGAAAGAGGGTAAAATTGTATAGGTCGCATTTTAACTTATTTTGTGATATTAAATATATTTTCAGCTGTATAAATACCGTATAGACTTAACACGAAATTAATAGTTTTTTTTTTTAATAATAATTACAAACAAGTGGAAGACATTATATTTTAAAATTCCGAATTAAATGCGACCTGTATATTCGTTATATGTCCCCTTTGAGTTAAAAAAAAAAAAAAGAAAATTCAAATCGGTTAATTTTACAAGCCGTAAGAGTTTTTCCCGTGAAGCCTAATTTTTAGGTATACAAAATAGAACTGGCACCGAGCCCCACATCTCAATAATAAGAGACTAAAAACTGGTTTACGCGAACACAAAACACCGGGGCTATACAATCAAAACGATCAAATTTTGGTACCGCATACAGAAGAGAACCTAATCTATGTCGTAGCGTTTTTATTATTTTTTTTTATAAAGTCATTTTAAATTAAAAGTAATTATAACTGTTAAACTTTTGTGATTCGTGTCATTTCTTTTTACATAATATATATATAACACAAAATTGAAACAAGTTATGAAAAAAATAAAATAAAAACGCTACGACATGGATTAAGTTCTCTTCTATGTATAGTTCCAAAATTTGATGTTTTTATTTTGATTGTAGCCCCGGTGTTTTATGTTCGCGCAAACTAGTTTTTACACGAAATTACGGTAAATTGCACGTGTGTTTTATTTTCAGGTATAGCATCCTCTTAAACAAAATTCGAATGTTGTAATTTAAAAAAAAAAAAAAATGTTATTAGGATATAGAAATAGATTTATGTTTTTGTTTTGAAAACGTATAAAATATTAAACGAAATATTATATGAATATAGAATATTAGCCCAGCTCGACAATAATATGATTTTCGTTTTCGTCGCGGTGGTATCGCTGCAGCAGCCAGCAAGCCGCGAGCTCGCGCGCACATGCAGCAGGAATTCCAGGCAGCTGAATGAGGGAGCGGTTACGGGTCGATACGATTTATTTTTTGTCCCTTCGCGCCGGCTTTCGCCGCGATATAATCCATTAGGAAAAAAAAAACAGGAGCTGCGCGCCAGACGTTATATTTTCCAGTGGGGTAGATCCCCGGGCAAACGTCGACAGCACGACGGTATTGCACATTATGTATAGGTACGTATGTAGTGATGCTCAACTGTTATAAAAATTGATAACTGTTATCAATTGTTATTGTTACAAAAAAAAAAAACAGTGAAAATAACTGTTACTGTTATTTTTGTCGACCCAAAGCTAAAATTGTTATAATGTTTCAGACTCAAAACCAGGGGTGGTATTATCAGTTGATCATTTCTAAATATATCTGTATATAAGGAGAACTTACTGTAAACAAAATGATGCAGGTTTATACCCGAAAGATTGTGTCGCATCAAAAAGTAAAATGTTATAATGTTAATGTATATGTTAATAATTTGAATTATTATTATATATTAAAAACATGTGTATTGTGTGTAATAATAACAGTTTTACTTATATTAGACAAGTAACAATGTATTACAATTGTTAATAAATATCAAATGCTAAAAACAACAAAAGTTAATGAGTGATAATATTTGTGGTTTTTCTGACAGTCGCGAGTACTGGTTATTGGTTGTTTATCAGTTTTAGAGTATAGACTGTTATTAAAGGTTATTTCATATGATACGTTAAAAAAAAAAGTAATTGTTATTTTTTTTCCAAGTAACAGCTTGTTATTATTGTTACTCGTCTAGTAACTGTTACAAATCACTGTTACTGTTATTTTCTATCATCACTAATATATATATATATAATACACTATACGTTTTTGCAGACTATTCCTTCGTCCCTTTGGTCTCTTCGCTAATATAACGGCTAATATACGTACGTATAGTACTGTTATTAATTACAACTGCAAATTCAACAGAAAACCTAATACGCGAACCATTGGCGTACTTTTACGGTGGGTGTGGGGGTTTAAAATCCCTTCTCCCAGGACCGAAGAAAAAAAAAGTGGTTAAAAATTATATAGTTGTAACAATGAAACGTTTTTTTTTTTTTTTTGTGTGTCTGTATACCCAAAAATTCTACCAGAAAGAGTGTTCCGGATCCATTTATACGCGCGTAACACTATTTTCCGGTAGTAAATTGCATCAACAGTAGTTGCGGTACATTAAACATGTCGTTTTTCGATTTTCTCAATACTTTTTTTATAGCGTCAGAAAAGACTTTACACATAAAAACGTAATTTCGTCAAAATTGCGTATATTATCGTTTTTTTCTTCGTAAATTTTAAAGCTATAATAATAAATACTGATATCGCGTGTAGCGTGTCATTTATTCGAATCCTTTTCGGGCCGAGCGTCGAAGGAGTTTCAAAGCTCCTCGACAATTAAATACGAGAAATAAAATAATTAATTAAACGAAAATAATAATGAAAAAAAAAAAACAGAAAAACAGAAAAAGAAATGACTGCAATACGCGGGGCAAACGGAGGAGCTGGTGGACACTATTGTAAGTAAATTTGTTTCCCTTACCGATTCTGTAGAATTCTTTGGCGGTGATTTTCCCGATGCCCGTGTTCGAACCGGTGACGACAGCGGTCTTGCCGTCCAGCCGGGCCTTGCTCGTGCATTTACCGCTGAACATGGTTCGCAATACGAATTCGAAACGCGTCGCGCGCGCGGAGGACAAACTGTACACGCGAACGACTGACGACTGCCTGCGGCGCGTGTCTCGACCAGACTGACAGCGGCAAGGGCGCGCGTTGTCGAGTTACTACTATTGTATAGCGATAGACGGACGCGCTATCGAATCGTTCGATAATATTATAATAACAATATATGTTGCAGTGCCGTATAAGAAAAAAAAACACCGTACGGTCAATAATAATAATAATAATAAAAACTGTGTAAATTCGAGTGAAATAAACTCCCAAAGTATATTATCTGTTCCGCCAGTGGCGGACGATCGCGTTTTCCCGCGTGCGTTTCTAAACGTTTTCTCTCTCCGGGAAATCCGTCGAAAAAAGAAAATCACACTAGCTGTACTGTCCAACATCCATACGTTAAGACACAAAAGCGTCGAACTATACCCGAATCCGTTAAAATCTCTTTACACAGAATCCTCAAGGCTATTATATTATATCGTTTAGTGTGCAGCAACACACACACACACACAGAGAGAAAACGTCATCCGGTCCTCTTATTGTAAAGTGTATCGAACGAATCCGGTTCTTCTGCCTCCGACTGTTTGGAATTTTTATTTTTTTTTTCCCTCTACCTTATAAACTGTTCGGTCTTGTAGTTTGTAAACATAAAAAGGGAAAAATACCGTTCTCTCGATAGTGTCCAACCGCGTAATTCGGTACACATAATAATATGTAGTTCCGCACGTCTGCACCGTGCGCGCGTACAATTGTTGCGTCACACGTCGACGATGAAACGCGTGACGTGGCCGCACGGATTATTCGTATTTTTTAAAGTATTTGGAAACCGCGTATACGCGGCCAGGATTTTCGTTCGGGGAGGCCCGTGGCTGTTAATTTTTTTTTTACTTTTTTCATAAATTAGTAAAAAAAAAAAAACGATTGAAAAACGCCTGTTATATATATACGTCGAAAGCATTATTAAATTTTTCTTGAATTTCGTGGGGGGGTAGGCTCGGATTAACACTATCGTATGCCCTATAGGCACAGATGATTAAGAAACCGAACATTGAGACTCAAGTGGCGCCGGAGAAGGGGGGCAGTTGCCCCCCCAGATATAATTCTGGGGGGGCTAAGTTATACTTTTGCCCCCTCGGATAAAATGAACAGTCATCATTAATGTAAACATATAGTATATAATTAATCTCAAAATCTATAAATCATACAATAACAAGAAGATGGTAAAATTACCGTGCATTTTATCAACATCTAAAAATAAATATACCACGGGTTTTAATTTTTGCATCTGTGTCAATCGCGGACTTTGTTTACTTCCTCAAGTATATTATTTTATTTTGTTTATAAAGGAATATCTTCCTTTTATTGGTTATTACTTATTAATGTTATGAACTTTGTACATATGTTATTAGTTACTACAATAATACACAAACACACATATTTTAAGTAAATGATACACATACTAAATAATATATTGTATTATATATAAGCTTATAAAGAAAAAATTATGACATTTTCATATATATTTTTTGTTTAACTGGTTTCATACATTTTAGACATTTTATTTATATACCGTAAAATGGGGCAACATTGATAAAAATTGTTTTAGTTTTTTGTTTATAAATTATTGAAAAATAAAACTTTATGAAGTATTTATTTATTAATATTCATATGTATTCAAATAAAATTAAGTTTTCAAATTAATTTTTTTTTAAATTACCTTGGAAATTTGAAATTTAAAAAAAATTATCAACGTCATACTACAAGTAGGGTAACTTTGATAGGTTCATTTGGATAGTGCGAAATGAATGGTAATAGTCATAAAGGTATCAATTTTTCCCCATATCAAAATCCATCAAGTTTTTAAGTTATTAATATTTCTTTAAAAGCAGATACCTTTGATAAATAAAGACAGGAATTTAGAAGTAAATCAATACAAGCTTAAATAATTAATTAACTTTCTTTTTAATTCAAAATTAGCAATAGGTACTTAATAATTAACCAACAAATGTTTAAAAATTTAGATATACAATATGATACATTGACTCATGTATTCAGTCAGGATATTTCACACATCTAGAAAACAGATATTTTTTTTATTGGCGAATTTATTGACTTTCCAGCCCATTTGGTCAAAATAACCTTTTACAAAAAATAAAATATCCTGCAAATCAAGTGGATGTCCCCTTTTACCACACTTGACAAATGCTATTTCTTCTGCTTGTGTAAAAACGGTAGGAGCTCTAGGAACTTCTGTGTAGCAACCGTGGTATTTATTATGAAGTGTACCATAAGGAATTTTGAATTTTTTTGAAGCTTTAAATATAATCAAATCTTCTGCAATTTTTAGGATGGCTTCGTAATGATGCAACAGTGTAGTTACCATATTGTCTCGTTCTAAGTATTTTCTTAGGATTACGAGCCATCTAGACGGTAAAAATATAGTTTTATTGATACATGAGAGATTATCAAAGTTAGCCTTACATGCATATCGGAGTTACCCCGAAGAACGAGTTTAGTAGGTAATAAAATAAAATGGTATTATAAAGAAGGTACAATTTTCTTTATGGTATAGTATACCACAGTAATTTGCACTTTTCAAAAATACGACGATTTTCTTAATTTTGCATCAACATTTAATTGGAGTAGGTTTTTTTTAAACGCATATCACTTTGTGTTAATGCGTTTTAACAATAGGTAATATGATAACATATTATACTAATAAGATGCTACGTACGGAATGTTGTTAACACAATAATCCAAAGAGCACCACTGTCACGTGTTTGGTTATGAAAATACGATAACAAATTATCAATCAAATATAATAGAAAAATCAAAGTTACCCCGCAATACCAATGTTGCCCCATAATATATAAGCCTTAAATGTTTGCCCCCCCGAGTGAAAAATAGTTCCTGCGCCACTGCATTGAGTGTAAACATACAAGTAATATTATTAATTTTGCCTGTAATATTTTACTCGTTGTGCTAACTTCTACAGATTGTATATTAACTTATAATAATTATAAAAAAAAAAAAAAACATAAAATATTACAAAAAAAAAATCGTGGCCACACGTTTTCGTAGGCCCTATAGGCACTGTGCCTATAGTGCCTATGCGCTAATACGGCCCTGGGGGAAGATTGCAGCCCCATCAGCTCTCCCCGGCTTGTTATTGGAATACAGTTATTCCGAATATTTTTCGGAAAAAAAATATCATTCAGATTCAACAGTGTTCCCTATAACGTATTTCGAATACTCCGGAAAAAGTTTGCCAAATACTTTTAGAATAGTTTTTTTTTTTTGCCTACTAGTTTTCATTAATACGAATTGTCTACTGCAGTATATAGTAATTATATTATTATATTTAATCGAATAGAAACAGTTATTTAATATGCATTTTGTTTTTTTTTTTAATTCTGTGTTTATAAATTAACACAATTTAATAATACCAGTAATTATTCTCGATTATTATAATAATGCGCGCACACGCAGTAATCAAATATAGGTACTCGATTATTATTTGAATAAGGCCGAGTTCAAACACCGAATACGGCGAGATTATCGATAAAATAATTGATGTTGTTTTAAATGCGCGTATCTATAGTACATAATAATATATACAATCGCTACTCATCGTATTTTAATCCGAAATAATATTACTTTTTTTTTTTTTACATTTAATTATATTTATGTACGACACTATTTAAAATACGATCGAGCTGTAAAAAGTATTCGGAATACACTACGAAAATCCGCGCATATTTAATACGCGAAGCGTTTATGTAATTTAATTTATACATTTAATTATATATTAATTTTTAATAAAACGGAAACAATATCGCAAACAATAATTTTTATCGAATTCAATTATCCAGCCGGTGCAGTTTACTGCGGATGCTTAAAACGAATAGGAATTTTAAAACTGCAAAATATTATTATACTACATTCATTTCACATCTCTGAAATACAATTTTTTTTTTTGAAAAAAGAAGAAGCTAATCCGAATTTTGCTAAACGCGTTTTAGAAAATATTATATATTTATAACATTTTTAATATATAGACATAACGATTTAGAAAAATAGGTGGAACGACACATCGTCGGGACACGACAAATTAAAAAAAAAATGTTCTTCTTCGATAAAACTGAAGAAACTTGTCTCGCACCTGACTATCGCGTCCACGACCCGATGAAAAAATAATTCCATTTTGTGAGCAGTGTGCCACACATTCAAACGCGTCGTTGAAAAATGCATGAAATGTGAACAAGCACTATAATAGCAGCCCCTCGTGCAATCAATCGATTACGCGGACAGTTTAAGAAAATATCTCCGGTCTCATCATTTTCCTATACCGCACTTTATTGTTATAATAATATACCTGTTATAACTTATAATTATACGAATATTTGTCAATATATAAAATCGTATTATTATATTAATTTATAGTTATCAATATAATAGTAGCTTTATTGTTGAAGTCTTTAAAAAAAAAATCAGTTTTGGAAGAGCGTTATACATATATATTATACGAATTTATTATTTAATTTATAATTTGTACAGCTATTTTTTTCCGTTTTTTTTTTTTTTTTACTATTCTATCAATTATCATATTATATATTTTGTGCGTAGTACGCGGAACTGTTGCGGCTCGGTAGGCGGAGTCGTCCAAGGTTGCATCCGCGTTGTTCATCGGTCCGGCAAGGTTGTATTTTATTTTTTTATACTAGCTGTTTCGTGTTGTTCGTTCTTCGCGTCCAGCTTTACGTATGATATCACGTTACTGTCACGCCGGCATTTCGTCGTAAATCGTATATTTATCTTTTTATTTGATATAGACGAGGTTTTAACGATCCGTTTGTCCCCCCCGGTCACTCGAGAAAAAAAAAGCAGCAGCTGAAAAACGGGTAAAAAAAAAAAAAACGAGTAAAAAAAGCTTCGAGCGAAACTCTTTGCAGGCCGAACGGATTTGTAAATACGTAAACGCGTGTAATTTTATTAAAATAAGATGTGTTATATATTGCAGATAATATAGAATATACCGTCCGCGCCATTTAATAAACCGTATACCAATAATAATATGAAAACGACGCCAATTTTATTTTAAACGTTTTTTTATACGCGTATATTTCACCAATATATTCGTATAGATATTTCGACGTTTAAACCGTTGAAACACCGTATATGTGTTCAAAAACACCATTTATTACCAACACATTTCGTAATATAGGACATTTTTTTTTCCGATAAATTTCGGAATTATAATCGCCTTCAAATATACGCACCGATTTCACGTGTATCATTCGATGTGGAACGCGTACGTTTAATCGTTTTAAAAATATTTTTAAACCCGATAAATAGGCGACATTTAATACGTTCTAGCGTTTAAAAGAACTCGTTCTGAATGCAGCTATACTAGCACAGGATTCGTGTAAAAAATTATATTTAATACGTGTTGTCTTTTTTACTTCGCAATTAAATTTGTATTTTTCATAAATCTGTTGTACTTATACAAAGTTTTTTCCCGGCACATATTTTATAAATTATATTTCAATATTTACGTACGTATTTTGTATTTTAATTACATATATAAATCCGTTCTTTAATTAATTATTATATTCTTTATGAAATTAAAATTTTACACGCTTTAAAAAAAAAATTTTTTAATTAAAAATATTATACGTCTACGAGATATTGCCAAACATTTTCAGAAATTAAATACAGGAAAAGCTGTAGGTACTTGTCCTGCAAAACGGATAAGGTTTTTTTTTTTGTAAATTCAAGAACATTTTCCGTATTTTTCCCTTACACGATTAAGAAAGAACAAATGGAGCGTTGTCAAATAGTATACGCAACTGCAATTAGTTATAATTTGTTGCTGAAGAATGACTCATGTAAAGATTAACAGATTAAATACTCTTACGCGTAAAAGCGTTCACGGGCGAAAAGAAAACCGTGTCTATGCAATAATAAATGTCTTAGCAGATGAATTCTGTTAAATACTTGTATAATGAGATAAGAAAATATTACGGATTACTGCACGAATGGGCATCCGAGCACATAATATGTAATAGCACACATAAAAAAAAACGCAAATATTTTTTTATAAATCTATAATTTACGAAAAAAAACCTTAAATTGTATATAAAAATTCCACGATATATATATATATATATAAATAAATAAATGAATTAAAAAATAGAAAAATGACGAAAAATGCAAAATGTAAAAGTTAATTAAATGATAAAAAAGTAATGCGTATGATAAAATTTCGTTCAGACGTCTTTCAAAGGTCCGGGAAGCGTATCGTCTGTGCTGTTGAACATGTCGTAATCCTGTAAATCGACCATCTCTACGCTTTTCTCCCAGAGTCTTTTCGCCAGTTCCGAGTCTTTGGCCAATGCCGACGGTTCTTTTACCTTACAGTCGCTGAACAACAACGAGAACGAAATTGTATTAAGTCACACACACACACACACACATTTATGTAAAATTCAAATTCGAAACATTATAATCGTAACGCGACCACCATCATATTACCTGTAATAGAGTCCGGTCTCCTCTCCGGCTTTCTCGTCTATCGAACAGTGCAGAGTTGTCTGAGCGCCTTGTTCCGGACTTTTGATCCACGGATAGAAGAAGATGTATGCCAGCAGCCTGAACCCCAGGAAGTATACTTTGTCAATCGTTCGGCCCAATTCGGTTTTTACAATTCCGGGATGCAGACCGTACACGTGCACTCCGGTTCCTGCGCAGTATACACACGTATTATTATATTATCGACGATGGTCATTAAAAAAATAGAAAAAAGAGATCGTCGCTTAATTCATCCGCACTGCGGTTCTCCCAACAAAGTCACGAGTACCGTTCGATTCCACACCACAATTCTAAATTGATTTCAATTTTTCCCAAAATAAAATATAAAAACTCCATGACTTTGAATCACGAGCCATTTACGATGCGCGAGAGAAGCTGCGTGTGTTCTATAGTTAACAGCTAAATGCTATTCATAACAGATCAGCGGCGTCTAACTAATAGTTTAAAGAGCGCTCAAACGTCCTTCGTAATTTTCGGTGGGCGGATAGCTGTGCGAGTGCTCGCATACATAACAACGCGCTATTAACTAACGCTTTATAACAAATATAAAATAATATTTAAATCGCGCACAATGTAATTGTGTTGTAAATTATTTACAAAAAAAAAAAAAAATACTAAACGGACTCTAGGCGGTATAAGTAATAATAAATCATAAAGTATTGAAGTTATAGGTACAAAAAAAATTGTATTTGTCATTTGATTTAAGCTTATTAATTGTATGTATTAATTTAGAAAAGGCGATAAGAGAACTCGTTCATTTCGGTATGTAAAATCAATTGTTTTCTTAGAAAAAAATTTCCCTCCCCAACTCTAAAAATCTATCTGAGCCCACGAATGGATTTATGAGTGTGTTTCATTACCTTCCAGTCTCTTGGACAGTTCTCGCGTGAACAGCATGTTGGCCAGTTTGCTTTGGCTGTAAGCTCCTGAAGCCGAGTAACCGTTTTCGTGGTTTATGTCATCGAAATTGATTACACCTCCTACATATTTCGACGTGTAATAAGCCAAAAAAAAAACAGGAAAAGTTACCAATTATTATTATTCGCGATCATCGATTTTGTTACGATACGGACTCGTGTGGGCCAGAGAAGAGACGTTGACGATGCGCGCCGGTGCTGAACTCCGGATTCTCGGCAACAGCAGCGCCGTGAACAGAAAATGTCCCAAGTGGTTCACGCCGAATTGCGTTTCAAAACCGTCTTTGGTCTTGCTCTTCGGACACATCATCACTCCTGCACAGTATTGTTAAAAACACAATATTTTACCGGTTACAATATAATATTGTGATGAGGTAGCTATAATGGACCAATCCAGTGGCGTATTTTATAATTTGGGATGGGGGCTACATTTTATGCCAAATTTTAAATAGGTAGTTGAAACTCTTAAAAAATTAAACACGAAATGAACTTGATTAATTTAATTACTCTCAATAATAATACCGATTAATATAAATAATAAATTACTCAGATCATTATTGTTGCATTCTTCTAAGTTCTAGGACATTTTGTACTTATTGTGTCATACAGATAACAATAATAATAATATAAATTGTGATTGCACACACAATATTGGAATATATCTACAAAAAATGTAATATTTATTAAAAAAACGAGAAGAAATCGATAAACAATTATTTAAAAACAACACGGTTCATATATGGAGAAAGGCTATAGCCCCTTCCCTCGGCTATGCCACTGGCCTAATTCATTCAACCATTTGGAGAAAATTGGATTTTAAGTTTTTGTCATTAGTATAATTTCTAATAATTGTGCAATAACACATTAAATGCGCTAAAATCTAGTGTAAAATTATATTAGATATACATACTCGTATAGGTATATATAATATTAAATTATATACGTTGCTTTCATTTGATTTATTAAAATTTTTTTTCACAAAGTAGACGTTTATGAAAAGTATCCATATAATTCACCGTCTGTAGGGACTATAGATTTCGTCTATTATCCAATCAATTTGAAAACAAATGCATGAAATAGAAAAATGAAAATTGTAAAATACAACGTGTATAGTGAAAGTATTGATATTTCAATATTTTAGACACACTTTCGCAGCTGTTTAATCAATAAGCGACATTTATTAATTTTTATGTATTTATCGTATATTTAATTACTTATATAGTCGACTTATTACAAACAGTAGCATATTAAAGAAAGTTACATAAAACTTTTTTTTTTTTTTAATACAAGCGCGATATCTCGTTGAGATAATTGGATATTCTCGACCCACAAGTACCCGTATAAGGCTTTTAATCGCGATTACGGTTTCGCGTGTAATGAAAATTCGTTACTTTCAATTAATAAGTCGTCAACATTCATTTTCATTTGCCCACCTTGATTAGTTGTCAACTCAAGCAAACCATTATCAGTTCAAAAAAAAAAAAATTACAACTCAGGTCTCAGGTTGTTTTAGATCGTCAGAAGAATTTGCTCGTCTTTATATGGCTCACGGAATATGTATTATTTTAAGTTTCATTATGAGTGAACAATAAATGACCAGAAAATTTCATTGCATACAAATATATATTGAATTATATATGAACTTTGTCCACTTTGTGTAAAATAATCGAATATATATGTGAATGCGACATAAAATCGTAATTCAAGCGCGCAATCCGATTATTATGTATAATACTGACCGGCGTTGTTCACCAGCAAATGAATCTGTTTTTCTTTTTGCAAAATGCTCTTCGCGCAGTGTTTGATCGACGCGAACGATGCCAAGTCCAATTCTTCCACGACCAACTGTCCGAGATTGTCGCCTTTCACGTCCGCCACGATGTCCGTCACGGCTTCTTTCGCTTTTTCAACGTCCCGGCACGCCATTATGACCTTAGCGCCTGTGATCGATTCAAATTTTCAATAATATATTAAAATAATAATAATAATAATAATAATATCGAGGTTAAAGATCTCTATTAAATCTATTGGATAGCCGCAATACAAATGCCTACAGCCTACAGGTAATTACATAAAAAAAAAATCACAAATCCTGCGATATTTGTACGTATAAGTACGAAAAATAATATATTTTTAAACGCGCATACACGAGTTGATTAATATGATTGTCGTTTATGGTCGTATAACACCCCCAGTATCGTGGTGTCACGAACATTTTAACTACTAGGGAAAACATTAAAATGAATCTGCATTCACTCGCTTAAAAAAAAATTAGGACCTATACAAAAATAATCGATTTTATTTGTATAAATTATAATTTATTGCGATTAAAAAAATTTTTAATTTTTTGACTCCGTCCAAAATTATTTACTACCCACCCTTCAAAATTTTTTCAGAACAATCTCCGCTCAAAATCATAAATTCCTGTAGAAACGTCATTAATAATAATATACCAGCTATAATTTTCAATGTGTTATGCGTTTACATATTTGATGAAATCTTATTGAAATAATCGTTATTTCCTTAAACGTTCCAAAAATAGATAACCTATATAACAATAGTCATTACGTTAAAATATTATGTAACGGAAAAACACGTCATATTTATTACTGTTCGAGTAAAAAACAATGCGATTAATCCTGCACACAAACGCTATAATATTTATCGATTATTTTGCTGTAGCGTATTATAATATTTCATAATTGTTGAACTATTTACGTATAATATACAGCGTTTAATATAGGTTTGCGTAGTAAATACATTTTTTTTGGGGGAGGAAAAGTAAAAAAATTTATATAACAGAAAACGCTATTAATATTAATTAGTGCAATGTATACCGAAGTAAACGTGTAGGTCAGTATGGAAATAATAATATTTTAATTTATTATCCGAATATTTTGTTCGGAATTCGCGGAGTTTCACCCGACTTTTAAACGATCCGTTTACGAAAAAGGTGAAAAACGGGCAACGCGCAAAGACTTTATACACGAAAAAGTCGATATTTATTTGAAAAATTGTTGCGCAATAATCGAGTCTAAAACGCAGACGGTTCCTTTTTTCTGTTTTTCAATCGCTTTTAATGGATCTCGATATTGAATTCTTACACATCCGATAGCAAATATTTACGACATATACTCGTATCGAACGAGTTGCCTATAGCAACCGCGTATAAACAAAATAGTAAACGTATTTAAATCGTCGTTATTATTACGATCTTCAGGTGGGCATTAATTATAAATAATTAATAAGACAAATTAAAAAAAAAATCATTAAAAAATAGTTCTTCTCTAAACGTTGTCCATAAAAAACCTTTTTTATTTTTCAATAAACTCTCATTCGCGCAAAACTCAAAATCCCTATTTGAAATCTTCCCGACGCACATTTATACCGAAACGAAATCGCTCAGTGCCTCCGTCTATAAAATATACGGGTTTCGATATGATGTGTTAAAAAACTATATTGGATCAGATGCGATCATTTTGGCTCAGATAGTTACGGGGTGTAGTTAACACACGATGATGGTCCATCATATAGGACAACAAATGAAACCGAGAATATCCACATAATATACATGCACTTCAACAGTAAATTCTAATAAAACCCGCCCGAATATCCATCATATTTTAACTTTTTTTTTTTAATGGAAACCGTATCGGCGAGGGCGTAGGCTGTTTGCGCACAGCTATTGTTAAAAATTAACGAAACACATCGTTATTTTCGGACATTTCCAAATAATTCCAATCTCGTGTTTAGAATATTACATTTTGTATACTATTATATTCGTGTACAATTATTGCTGAGACGCCTCTCTTCGATTGTATTACATGCAACGTAGTCATTGTAAGACTTTGTCGAAAATTGTTGACTATGTAATAACGGCAAATAACGACTTATGTAACGGGCAACGATAATATCCACAAACTACATAACATATCATATAGCACGATGCTTACAAGTTATCAGTTATTACAAACTTATTACTTATTAGTGTTATTAGATTATAAAAATATCTAATAAAACCTATATCCCATACGCGTTATTGCGGTTTATCAGGTGTAATCGTGTCATCGTACTACCTGTTCTGTAGTAAAATCATGCGGTGCGCAAACGACCACACAATATTTTTAACTGTGAGGTTAATGATGCGCAAACGACAAACTCCGATCAGGGCGAACGGTTTCGGAAAACATTTTAATCGTCTACTCGGATCGCGAGCCGTAACGACTAGGGCACAGATTTCAAAGCGTCTGCATAGTTTTTCCGAAATGCTTGTGACACGAATGTGTTTTAAATACACGTACTATTCAGACAATACAGACCTTTTTTTGTAACATTTTTCGGTGTTTTTGACGTTTCAGGACATTTTTAAACGTTTTTTTTGGGGACATTTTCAATCTCAAATTCGTAGAAATATCAAGAAATAAAAATAATAATTCAATCCAATGCGGAAATATAAACGTATAGTTTTGTACTAATACAACATATCAGATATTAGTGACCAATATTGGTTATTTTTTAATAAAACGATTCTCGTCTATTATAATGTTTGACCTGCTGATTAGCAGTTTTTCATACGCGCGTCTTTCCACTGTTTTATTAATCGTACCATATAATATTTGTTGTTCAGCATAATCTACCGAAAACTGTTGTGAATGTCGCTATATTAATCGAATTATCGCGTTTTTACGTAATTTTTCGGTAGTTTTTGAGTAAAAATTTTTAGGCGCTTTTGAGAAAATCGAAAAATGACCTCTGTAAAGTACCGACTAGACGCGATTTGCTACCGGAAACAAACTGTGACTGTAAAGATCGGATCACAATAGGAATTTTCGGTTACAGGCACGAAAAAAAAAAAGAAACATCATTGTAAAACATTCCTCGCTCCGCTCACAGTCTAAAATTTAATTGTTCAATACGAATTTTCGTGTAGAAAACTTTGTCGGGGCATTTTTTCTCTCCGTAATTTTCGAATTGTAAACGCGGTTTTTCAAACGGAATTTTTTCGATATTTTTATGGGGCATTTGAAATCCGAGCCTTATACTAGCAGACCATACCGATTCTGTAGAATTCTTTGGCTGTGATTTTCCCGATGCCCGTGTTCGAACCGGTGACGATCGCGGTCTTGCCGTCCAACCGGGCCTTGCTCGTGCATTTCCCGCTGAACATCGTCGTCGTTTGGGACGTGAATATATATTTATTCGAATTTTATTAGAATATTATAATAATTGCAGTTTGTACCGTTGTGGGAACGCGACAGCTACAGAAGAGAGAGAGAGAGAGAGAGAGAAATAACCGAACGCTCCACAACAGTCGACCGTTACCGCTGTCGCGTTACTGCGGCAGATCGCTGACGACGGCGTGCCCGGGTTGTTGAACGGACGCTCGTTTGGTAATGCCTGCGCGTTTGGTATACGGTAACCCGGGAGAGGGGGGAGCTTCGTATAGTTGACATGTCCCCCCTCCCCCGTCTCCGTCCGAGATCAAGGTCGTCCGCCGCCACGGCTACCGGGTGCGTTTTTAGGTTTTCAAACACGATTTCAAGACGACGGTCAAAAGAAACCGGGTGAAACGTCCGAGAGAACGCGCTGCTGCTGCTGCTGCTGCTGTAGAGAATACAGAAAATATTCAAAAATCGATACGTTAAATTTTTAAAATTTTTTTTTTTATTATCTATGCAATAACAGAGACGTTTAATTTTTTTTTAAAACACGGTAAAAATTTAAAATGCTTGTAACTCTTTAAGAATAATTTAAAGACGTTTAAATTACGGCCGTGTATAGGCATAATATTGTGATTTATTTTGTGTTAAAATATGATGTCTATAAAACAGCGGTATTCCCAACCTTTTTATCACCGAGTACCACTAGACACTTTTATAATGAATACACGTAGGTACCACCTTATTCATACTAAAACTCAATTAGAAGAGTCATTTTTTTTCAAATACTTATATCTTTTATTATTAATCCATTTATTAACGTTTTTTTTTTTTATGATATTCATAGAAGTAAAAAAAAAAATCTTAATCTTTAGGTAAAGCTAAATATTTAAATTACAATTTTTAAATTTAATGTGCAATTCGTAGTTGTTTATTTTTAACACCGATATCAGGCTGAACGGAACTTATTTTCACTGTATATCACTATTTGAATATCGAGCGTACTACTGCTTCTGTATTTATTTTTCGGATATAGCAGTTCAGAGAATCCACTCTCGCACAAATAAACAGTGACAAACGGAATGAAACGTTGTAAATTTGTAATGCTTGCTTGAAAACAGACCGGTAGGTATTGGATTTTTGTTGACACCCAAAACGAAACCGATGTTTTGTAATTAAATGCGCCTTTCATTGAGCCGTCACTAATCATATCAACGAACGATTCTTTGCCTTTTATGTGTTAATACAATGAAAATTATATCAAAAAATTTCTTTGCGTACCACCTTCGAGCTTTCCGCGCACCACTAGTAGTGGTACGCGTACCACAGTTTGGGAACCTCTGGCCTAAAGTATATCGTGCATGCGTGGTCTGCAGAGTTCTTTTCCGCGCCAATCAATCAATTATTTTGACGGAAATCATAGGAGTGTAACGTCGTTTTCACCGTAGCACAGTATTATTATAGTAAATAATTATAAATTCCTAACGGGTGGCATAAATATTGTTTTAAAACGTATATTTAAATCCTTGATACGTAGAACTAACTATATACATATTAATCAATTAACAGAAATTCGAAAGCCCGGAGATATCTGCCGGTTATTGCACCGGAATGAAAGTAGAATTTTAAATTTTTTTCATTTCGTCTATTTATAACATCTACGGAATGAAAAATGTTCGTATAAATGATTCGGAACTGCGGAACGTTAAAAGTGTGTTTAATATAATCACTGTAGTATATATTTATAGAGCAATAAAACATTTTTTCTGCGGTTTATACATATAAAATTCTTTATTATTTATCATTTTTCCTATATTATATAACAATGATTTTCGAGAATTAAACGTAACACCCGCGCGGTATATACCACCGCCGCATTTATCTATGAATTGGTAGACCTCGTGCGTGGCTGCACCAGAATTGCCTATTTAGTTCGCCGCACTTTTTTCTAAAACTAATATTTTGTTCGTTTTTCTATATCAAGCGATCCGACACAAAATAATATACGATTAAAATATTCAGTTGTATTATATATATATATATAAAAGTAAGCAATAATGATTAATTATATATTTATATTAAAGATTTTTCGATGAACAAATGACTTTACCATACGGAATAAATAATAATAAGACCTCAACTCATATTGGCCGGGCACAGGAACAGAGTAACGAAAATTTACTTGAAATATAATTGTGTAATATATTTATATAATATCAAGGACGGATAAGATAAAATCGACTTAATAAAGTCAAGAATATTAAAAAAAAAAAATAGTTTTAAAAGTTTAAAGCGGATTTTAGTTGATTTAACTCGGTTAATCCAAATTCGCGGATAATTTATCATTAATTTTGTATTCAATTAGAAGCGGCAGTGTTCGGTAAACACTGATTTAAAAAAAAAATTATTTCATCTTAAATTGGTACGAAAAAAAAAATTGACTAGATAATGATTCGTTCACAAATATCTTACTTAACATCATATCGAGCAATTCGATTTAATATTAACTAGACATTAACTTAAGAACTAATCGATGTCTATACGTATAAATCGCTTTGATACTTTTTTTTTACGCACCTCGGTTTTTTTTATTAAATATTTCCCATCACTATGTCATTCTTGGGTGCATACAGTTTAAATATTATTAATTACACACATTATTGTTCAATTTTTTTTTTTTTTGATGAATTAGATGAACAGTTTTTTGGGTGTCCAATGTGTACGTATTATAAGAATTTATTTGAAAAAAATTCCAATTTATACGGGGAAAAAAATTTAACAAAAACAGAACTGACAAAAATAAACGTTAGACGAAAACGATTTTCTATTAAATATAAATTTAAAATCAATCTAAATAATTTTTTATTCGAGTATTGCGGTTCGGGCGCCGCGGTTTATTTTGATTATAATTTTGCGAAAGCGCGTGTGTACGTTGTGTTGCAGAGACGTCGGCTCTTAAACGTTTTCATTGTCATTTTTCTATAATTTATTAATAAAACTGGAAAAATAATTTTTAAATTTTTAGAAAACAAATTTGATCGGTTATACGAATTTTAAATGACACTTCGATGTAATTCTTTTGCATATTGAAAATAAAACACGAACACCAAACGTTTATTTATCGTATCGAATATAGCGCGTCATCATATACAATTGCAGCTCGTCGTTAATTTTCCATCGCTTTAAAGTCAAATCAAAGTGTTTTTTTTTTTTAGTTTTATTCAGAAAAATTAGCGTAATTTAGAATTTTCATTGCCGAATGTTTATTTAATTATTTGTCAACATATTTTACCCAAACACATTCGAGACGAATATCAATAAATGGTTAACTAAGAAAAAAAACCACACGAAAAATTAAAAAAAAAACTGAATTTAATATGTGTTTTAACGTAACTCGTATATTTGCATTTTTAATTGACTTTATTTTTTAATTGTGTAAACAATTAATTTTGGTAAGTCAAAAAAAAAAAAAACATTTAACTTGGCCGCTATACGCCATAATCCTAATATAATATCAATTGATTGTTTTTCACAATGAATCTGCAGCAGACGCGCGTTGTAGTAAAAAAAGATGAAATCGTATACGGCCGCGGTTATGGAATTCGCCGCGTCGTATTTCCTACTTCGTGTCCATTTTTTTCTCCATTTAGAACGTTAAAAAAAAATATTTATAAGTATAATAACGTGCTTTATCTTTACCCATAGATTTCCTAAATACCTACGAGTATAGATTATACGAATGACTTAAATATATTAACAAATACATTTTGCGTAATTATTGCGAGTTTTTTTTTTTAATAATAATAGCGGTTTGATTATATATTATCCATTGAAAATTTTAGTTTCAGCTCTTGAAACTCCTACAACAGGCCGAATTGGCGGTTATAAGAGAAGGGGGCGATAGGTGGATCGCCTCTCCCCCATGGGATTCGATATTTATAAATTTAGTATATCTCTGACCTAACAACACCGACTTGTGTCGTGTAAGTTGGCCCAATTATGTTATAGTTATGCTCCATTTTCACCCCCCTTTGAACATCGTGTATAAGGCTGGAATTAGTGCTCGACCGAAGATCAGCGCGTACAGTACGCGCTGATCATCGGTCGTCATCGAGCGTTTAGTCCTTAGTTGACGACAAACTCGGTCGGTCGTGTACATTGTAAATTTGTAAACGAGTAAATGTTAAATAAATATTAAAAGTGTAAATGAGTATACAACGAGGAACAATGAATTCTTACGTTCATTTCATTTCAATGAATTACGCGAAATAATAATATTATTAATAATAATAAAAATAAATAATAAAGATTGCATAAGAGCGTACGACCGGTCGCTCGGTCAGCGTCAAACTAAACATCCGCATATACCGACATAGCACGTCAGTCGACCGTAATAAAACGAGAAAAGAAAGTAGTCACCAGATAGCGCTACGACACAACATAGAGGGCGTGCCAGAAAGGCGCTTATAAATAGCGGTCCGAAGCCGTCGGACCGCTCAGTGTAATCACGGCGGTCAGACGTGAATAACGTAGTTCGCGTTTGACTGCGGTGTGTGTGTGTATTTATATGCGCCTTTCTGTCACGCCCTGTATGTTGTGTCGTAGCGCTATCTGGTGACTACTTTTTTCCCCCGTTTTATTGTTATTTCGTTTACGTTCCTTGCACGTTGTTCTTTATTTTTTTTTACATCTGCATTTTTTCTCGGTACATTAATAGATCTTTCTTCTCGGTTATTACACGTCGATGTGGATATTTCATTGGCAGAGCGGATTGGCTCCATTTTCGCCTCTCCCTCCTTGAACATCATGTATAACCGCCACTGACAAGCCGTACGTTATATATTATTAATCGGTTAATCTGCACGATTCTGCCGAGTCATTTTTGACACAAAATAAGTCGAATGTCGAAGAAATATCGATACAAAAGTATATCTGAATAGATAATAACTTACTGTAAATATACGTATGGAAAATTACCCGGAAGTGTTCCGAAATAGAAAATTAGAATTTAAAAACGCGGTTAAATTTGTTTCGATGCACCCGATAATTCTGTGCAACACTATATTAACAACTGTTTTATAAACATATTGTTTGTCATCAAAAATAATATAAAACTAACATTTACTACGACAAACGCGTTAATAATCATATAATATTATTAATTATCATTATTATATTGTTTTTATTACATTTAAACCAAAATTATTCTTATTTTTAAAAAAAAAAAAAAATAGTAGGTGGTAATAATATCGGAGTTTTATAATAATTATTATTATATTATTATTATTATTATTATTATTATTATTATTATTATTATTATTATTATTATTATTATTATTATTATTATTATTATTATTATTATTATTATTATTATATTATTATTATTATTATATAAATGTCATGGTATTACGTAATATATAAAAAAATTCGAGAACGGATTTGAACGGATATGCTCGTACAAAAAAAAAAATAAATAATAATAATAATAATAAATGCGTTTGAGCAAATAATTCGATTCCTACGCGTGTTTTTTCAATTTTTTTTTCCTCGTAATTACATAACAATTGATTATTTACGAACAATAATATATCGATTGATAAATTATAATTTACAATAATGTCGGAAATTAACGACTAATGAATTTTAATAAATTAATTTCATTACTTAAGTAGGACTACCTTGTATTTTATATTCTTTACTTCCTATTACGTACGCCGTTACACACGTCGACGTGACTTTATTTTTATTTTTTTTTACTTCCCGCAACTATAAGTTACACGCGCCGTATAAGTCTCGTAGTTATATGTCGTGTAGTTGTTACAGAGCTGTTGTATATGTAGAATTAAATATTAATTAGAAAATTAATTTTGAATTTTGTAAATAATATTGGTTTACGTCGGATCGAATTTTCCAATATTAAAACTGTCGAAAGCTACATATTTATAGTCATTCTCGCTATGCAGTATATTATATATTGTCAGTTTGAAAAAAACTTATTATTTTATATATAAGGAAAAAAAAATAGACCAAAAACTCGAATTAACGACGATTCGTCTATTGCGATACGCTGAAAATTGTCAATTGTTAATTTATAATTTAAAAAAAAAATGTTATTAATATATTTTACAAAATAAAAATAAATTCATCAATACTACTAATATACATTCGGATTATTTCGTGCGCTAATTTTTTACGAATTCAATCGTTTTTCGGGATAAAAGTGTGTTTTTTTTCTTTTTGAGGACAGATTTTTTTTTTTTATAACGTTTTAAATTCATTTTTTCAAACGGCAACAACGCAACGGTAACAAACAAAAACAATTTCACCCGAGTGAATGAAATGCGCGGCTGCAGGCACTAATATTTACACTGTTTTCTGGTGTACATATAGGACTACGCTTGTAATATATTATTGTAAATGCGGGTGTATATATAGTATTTTTGATAAAACATAACACATTGCGCTTGTTTTTTGTTTCGAATTCGAGAGCGATGAATCATCGGGCGTTTGAAACACTGCAGAACTCTTGGGCGTAACACATTGGTCCCTCGAATGGGGGCTTAAATCGAACAATTTTTATGGTCTTTGTAAAAAAAAAATTTAAATAAAAAAATATCTTTCCAACCACCCGTTTAAAACGCGGTTAAAAACTGAACGTAGAAAAAAGTTACAGTTATTTTTACTATTTTTTTTTTCAGCTTTTTAATAAATAAATATATAATATATTTGTAACAATTATCGCTGTTATAAAAAAAAAATAATAATAAAAAAATTTTACAGACTCGGCGACTATAAAACACTGCACTCACCTGCTACAGGTATATATGGTTACACAACGTTTTTCTCAGTTTTTTATTATTTTTACATTATATACGCGTTTATATTTTAACACAGACTATTGCAGAGGGTTTACGTTTTTGTTTACTAATAATTATACGATACACAGTGGTACAGGATTCAAAGGAAGGCGGGCGTATGAGCAATGTCTCGCCTTCAAATTTAGAGAAAACATTTATTTTTTATTTTTATTTAATATATATTTATTAGTTTATGTTATTAGAGTATATACGTTAGAAAGTATTTCAAAACTTGAAATATAGTTATAATAAAGTCTCAATTATATAATATATTAAATTTGTATTTCATTCGAAAATGTTTTAATTATCGCATTTGGTAGCAATATAATATTTAATAAAATATAGTAGGTTTGATTTTAGAAAAGCTATAAACAAATTTTCAACGCGTCCGATTTTCGCAAAATCAAATTTTCTTCTTTTTCTTTATATATATAATTTTAAATATAGTTATGAGAAATTCCTGCCAGTTATTTGATTCGGTATTAACATATTATATACAAAATACATTTTTTTTTTTGATCAGTGTTTTGAACTTATAACATTTTTGAAATATCAATAATTTCTGTTTTTTTTTATAATTTACGAAATTAAATTAAATTTAATCGGTTTTAGCACCAAATACCTGACGATTCAATACAAGTTCAGTACAAACGGGATATTCAAAACAAAATCGGATACATTTAAATACCTCTACTCGTATAGTTTTTCCTATTTTAAGCTTATAAAATTTAAATTTCGAGTGCAAGACTTTTTTTTTCTTACATCAAATTACGATAATATTTTTTTCAGCATACGCGGCTCGCCCGCAATTGTTACCTATATATAATTACGTATATCCCTCGAAGACTGATCAATATTATATTCAATTTCTAATTAAATACACGTAAGAATCATAATAAATAAAAAAAAAAGCGTTTTCAACGATTTTGAACAATTTACTTGTATAGGTATACTTACGCGATTAAAAAAAAAAAAAAATTATAAAATAAGTAATTGTTATTTATTTCAGTATAATTCCGCCGAAGACGAGATGGTCCCCTCCCCCCCCCCCAAAGAAAACAGAAAAAATGTCCCCCGGGATTGGTAAATATAATATGGTAACCTGAAATTATTATTATATTGAAGCGAATTAAAAATCTCGGATCCGCCGAGTAAACGAGGCGTCTATTTTCAAAATCAGCTATAAACAATTTTTTAAATATTCTTCACAAACAATAAAAAACGAATAAAGCACTAAGATTTTATTCTACAATATTTTATAACAGTTACAGGTTAGGTAAGCTATGATTTTATATTAGTTATAAAATTGTAGAATAAAATCTTACGTGCTTTATTCGGTTTTTGTTGTTTTGTGAAAAATTTCAAAAATTGTTTATAGCTGAAAATAGACGCCTCAGATATAGTGAATATTGAGTTTTAATAAATTATATATGTATCGGCTTCTTGTTTTATGTGGTGCCTACATAAAATACCGTCCAAATTCGTATATAAAAAAAAATTATAACGAATTTTTTTTTTGGTTTTGTTTGTAAAACGCTAAATATATAAGAGCGCGCGTATATAATATTGTACGGCGACGATTTTTGGCCTATCGCAATCGTGTGTAACACAATAAACAAATATTGTATTAATATAATATAATAATGCGTGCGCGTACAGCACAATAATATTATGTGTAAATATTTAAACGATACGTATGTATATGCGTGTGTAATATTATTAAATATACACAGAAATTGTAATATAAACCGCATACCGATAATTGTGCTGAATTTGTGTTATCGCGCGAGCAAAAGAAATAAAAAATTGCGTTTCTCGTTTCGGACTGTATATAATATTATTATTCACTCTCTTTCAATTCCGTGGGAAATTTAAACGCCGTTTCCCCGCGTAGCCAAAGTCCCCGCCGCCGCCGCCGCCAATCGAATTTATTTTCTTTTTTTTTTGTTGTTCGTCGTTCGCACGTACACAAAATGACAAATCGTTTTTGTTTTATAGAAACAAATACGCGACGATTTCGTAATGTGTGGCAATATTATTATTTTTATCGAATTTGTACACAGCCGTACAATATTATTGCGACACGTAATACGCTCGCGTTTCGTTATAATACTAGAAATAACGCAGAATATTATAGTGTACAATAAAATATAAACTGCAGGTACGTAAAAAAAAAAAAAGATAAAAATCGCTACAAAACGTATCCAAATTCGTATCTATAAACGTGTGTCCAAGGTTTGTTCAGTCCAGATCTTCTCTCTCTCTCTCTCTCTCTCGGTCCTCCTCGGGCCGTCCGCTCTTCGTCGCCACACGCAAATACGTATTCAGAACCGCGTCTCTGCAGACATTCTTCCGCCGACGCATCGAATGTCCGCGTTTTCCACGACCTGTTTGACGAGCCGGTCCAGAGGCACTGATCTCGAGTGTATAACGTTGTTTCATACGATTTATATATAAAGTACGACGACATTCTTCGCGGTTGCATTTAAAAAAAAAAAAAATGTTTGTTTAAGGCGTATAATAAGAGCAGTGACGACTTTGGCGGTACAGATGGACTGTGAGATATTCACCGTTTAACGATGATTTTGACCAGAGCTTTCTTCCTTCTGCGATATCAGGAGGTGTGACGAGACCGCGAGCCGTTCCACCGCAGGAGTTGACTTTTTAGCGCGTCCCGTTTATCGATCGCACTAATGGTACATCGATTTCTTTTTATTATGGCTGTTCAACACACAGCTGAAGAACGTTGCTAGTGCCAATGCGACGAGACTCAATATGGAAGTCAGATCCCCCGTCCCGGTTTAATTTTTGTTGATAAATTCACTCTCGATCTTAATTTCTTCTGTGAATTCACTACGAAATGCTTTTTAAACGTCAAACGATAGCGATTCACGGTCACTCTTTAGACACGAGGGTGAGAAATTGTAATTCACGATCGTATTATAAAATGCGTATCGCGGACGGTCAACGTTCTAAACGCCTGGTGCAATAATCGATGATAATCCGAGATTTCCAGTATTTCAACGTTATCCCGCATTATATTTTTATTTTAAAAATAAATTTGTAATTTTTTTTTTTTTCGAAAGACATTTCGTTTATGTAAATCTATACCAAAAAAAAATGAAAATATACGCAGGGTGGTTGCGGATGAAATTCGAATGCCACAATGTATAGGTATATAATTTATAGCGTATACGCGCGAAAACAGAGTTTTTCTAAACGAATGACGGGGGAAGGGTCCTTTTTCGACATTTTCCACATCACATTTTTTCGAGATCTCTCGAATCCGTAAACAGTATTGAGATAGAACGACCCGTTTAAAGCGTATCGTGAAAATATTTTAGGAAACGCGTACAATAAATCGTGTTCGATGCACCGTGCACGGTGAAACGATTAATTTTCAAAAGCGTGTATATTTTCCCGTTAGAATTTCCGTTTAAAACGATTTAGTTCGCGGGGAACGATGATAAATTACACCACTTATCGCCGGTAACCCTCGTTCACAGCTCTAAACACACCCCCCGCAAACTATTTTATATTTTGTATACACACGCCGAGGAGTGTATATAATGTCTCCGCCGTATAAGTACGAAGTCACTTTGATAGAAAAGCGTATTACGTTTATTGTACGTAATAATATTATAAACAACTAAATTTTTCAAACTTCCCTACGTACTTTTCCTCTATTGCCATTATATTATGATGATCGAAAACCGTGTGTATTCATAGCAATAGCAACAACTCAATAATACAGTTCGCGAGAAAAGAGTAGTAACCGCGCACACTCTTACTTACAGAACGCTTTTTATTCGTAATATTTTAGATTCTGCAAAGCGGAACGAGGAATGTATTGGTTTTACGATGATGTCTGTACCAAAAAAAATTCTACCAGAAAGAGTGCTCCGATTTTTACACTCACAGTTTGTGTTTCCGGTAACGAATTGCATGTAGTTGGTGGTACTTCAGAAAGGACATTTTTCGATTTTCTCAAAAACGCCTGAAAATATAACTAAAAAACTACCGAAAAATTACTTATAAAAACGTTAAGAAAAACACGATTTCGTCTCGAAAACGATTATTTCTTCGTTTATTTCGAAACTATAATACGGTTATATGAAAACTCGAAATACTCATCAAATATTGTATTAAGAAAAAAAAATGTCCCTAAAAACTTTCTTTTAATTTCGGACTGTTTAGAGGAATTATAAGTTTCGACGCATTTGATTCGTAAAAATAAGGGTTAGTTTTTTTATACATATATACGCCAAATATTACATCGAAGCTCCGCTCAGAATCGTTTTATCGAATACGATTGCATCATATTGCTTTCAAATTTATAGTGATAACAATACACATTAAAAATTTGTATCCAAGTAGTAATTCACTTAAGCTTACACAACACCCCGCTACTATTTTTCCACTGATTGCTCACGTCGTCGGATTTTTTTTTTTTGTTAAATTGCAGACTCCGCGAAATCAAACATTTTTCCCTCGATTTTCAAACGTAACTTTTAACGTAAACGAATTATTATTTTTAAAATTAATACTTTTATTTAAAAATAATATGTAGCTTACGCCGAGCCCTATTATATACGCGAATTACGGCGTAATGACGTCAGTAATAATAATAATAAAATACACATTGTCGACCGTCGAGAACTTTCGCGGAGGGTCGTCGTCCGGTATAAATATTATTACTCACACGCGTATTGGAGGGTGCATGCAGCCTAGCCCCTAGTCATACCGTGCATTATTATAATAATAATAATAAGCGAGTTTGTATACTGCAGTACATAATATATACGATATAATCTTTAACGGACATTTCTCGTTGATTTTTTTTACATTTTATTATTACGTTTCGACGAGGGAGACGCGTATAAATAAATTCAAACGTCTAATCATTATTATTATTATTATTACAATATTAGAGTCGAGCGCGAAATCACTTTATCGTTAAACAATTTTCAAAGCAACACGTGGTGGTAGGCACTGGTGTGCACCGGCTGTGCTCAGCAACAGCAGCAGCAGCAGCAGCAGCAGTCGATCGCGCGTATATACTTTACATTTATATTGTCGGGCGGCGCGGAGAAGAGAAAAAATTTTTTTTTCTAATCTGAAAGCTATTATTATATTTTTAGCCTCAAATTAAACAAAACGTGTATAATGGCAAAAAATAAAAATATCGAAACGGCGCAAAAGAGCGTAAAAAAAATTTTGTCGTACACAATGACGATGTGCGATAAACGAAATTCGACTGGCTTCCCGTAGAATTCTCCGATTTAATATAAATATCTAGCAAACCCGATTACTTCACTGGTTCGATCTGAGTAAAAAAAAAAATTAAATTTTTTTAACAGTAACATTCAGAAAATCGACGCCCTGTTGTCGTTATTGTTTATATTTTTATTACGGATATTATACGAAGTCGAAACATATAGTGTTTTGAGTGATTGACTTGGAAATAAATGTGCTGCGTTGGAAGCGTGGACACGATGTTATATCGCGTACACGTTCAAAGTGTGATGTTCCTAGTCAAAATAAACCTGACCCAGTAGTGGCAATAGCACTTTCTAAAATCCGATCTAAACCGATATGGCGCGCTGGTTAAGTATATATTATATTAATACATCGACGATTTTAATACGAGGAGGCTGCAGTAAAGTAATCGGAAATATTCTATCCGAACGATATTCAAGTCGAAAAATATATACGCCGAACGTAAAACTGTAGAAAATATTTTTTTTCTGCCCCCAAAACGTATTTCGTCGAAAAATACAATATTATCCGCAAAGAAAATACGGAAATATGTAATTAGAAAAGCGTATATTTCAAGAGAAAATTTATAAACATAAAGCGTGTGCGGATGAAATATTTTTCCGAAAGAATATATATATTTTTTATTTTTTTTTTACATTTTCCGTCTAAAAATGACATTTCGTATATACGACACACACACACACAAAAATATATACAGCGCTCGAATCGGGAAAATTACAGGAGTTCTGGTAAGTAAAAAAAAAAGGGGAGAAAAAAGAAGATCGTTCCGTAAAGGAGTTTACTTCGTCACGACGTGATGGGCCAACGCCCTTCGAGACGTCCGTTTAAAATTTATTAAACGTTGCAACGCGTTACAAAATATGTGTATTTGACACGAATATTCGATAACTGCAGGCATACGAGACTGGCCACGAGTCGGCCCACTCGTACGCAGCCGATGTCATTATTATTAGGTATATCTTATTTTTCTGATCCACAAAACGTTTTTGTGCCTGCGCATTTGGCGCGCGTAAAACCTCAAAAAAAAACGCGATAAAAACACTGCAATATTTAGTCAAACGGTTTTTTGTTTTAAACGGTCTCCGCATATATATATATAATTTTTGTCATTTAAATATATATATATATTTTTTTTTCTACAATCCTTAGATTGGTTCAATGACTTTGATGGATCTCCACTCGTCTCTATCCATCACCGCTACTTTTAGTTCTTTGTAGTCGGTTTTACCTATGTCTTTTATGATCTGTTTCATAAATGGTGTTTTTGGTCTATCTCATCCAGCTTTTCCGTTTATCTTTCCTTGTATTATTGTCGTTATCCAAATATATATTATTTAACTATATATCGGTATACTCATTGGTAGCCGGTTGGTCTATCGAATCTGTGTCCGTATATATCGATATTATATTTACATCTTACCGTTCTACACTTCACGCCGCGGGCGTAACTCGTTTTTCGTGCAGCGCGAATATAATTTATATAAATATATGCTCCGAAAACTACACCTACGACGATCCGTGTGTGCGTAACGTAATAATATATACGAGTTATATAAAATGTAATATGTACGATTTTGTTTTTCGAATAATAATATTGCAGTCGAATTTACGGTATGTAATATGGCAAATCAATTATAAAACATATATAATAACGAAAAATGAGATATACGCGCACAAATATATACTATATATATATAGAGAGAGAGCAAAATCCATGTAAGTATTCGATATTTCGGAAGAGAACAGATGCATAGAACGATATTTCGAAAAGTTAACTTTTTTTTTTTATACGGTTTTTGTACACGTACACGTTATAGCGTCACGTTAACGTTAAACGGATTTTCTTTAATTTTATATAGATAAAATTATATTGAAATATATGTAATTATATATTTATATAGAAAAACTCACAAACTGCTCCGTCGATTTCTTGTCGTTTATGCGTTTTTTTTTATAAAACCTACGCGAAAAATATCTGCTAATATCTGCAACAGCTAGTGAAGAAAACCCGATCTCCGCGGCGTCGGTAATTCTCGAGAGAGAGAGAAAGAAGGGTTTTATAATTTACACACCTAGCGTATTAGGTCGTTATTATTATTATTTTTTAATATGATGACGTATCAACGGGTGCGCGGACTACAGTTGAAAAAAAATAATAATGGCAAAAAAAAAAATGGCGTACAATCGAGAGGCTTTGTTTGCAAGTGTACGCAGTTCTCGAAAACGTTGTTATCGCTCCAAATGTTGTAAAAATATATAACGAAATAATATAAAAATCGAAACAATATATAATTTCTTTTTGTTGTTGGCGTTACTCATCCCATCAGTGGCGCAACACAAATATTTGGGTTCTCTCGCAAAAATAAAAAACCGTTTTTTTTTTTTTTTATAGTTATTGATTGTATTTACTCGTATAATTTTGAAATCCTTTTTGTACAGGAATACAAACTTGTTTTTTATTGAAATTTCACTACGGCCGTGTTAAACGGTTGTTATTATTTTTATTATTATACGATTCTTATGAATACAAATTTTCCGACTGTTATTACCGTAAAAAAATATTGAAAGCCACTCGCTTGAATTTCTGCGTTTTTTCGTGCAAACACGTCGTCAACCACTTATTGACATTGTGCACCGCTCGCGCGATTATTTCGGACGACTCGGCAGCTGATTCTCGGATTTCGCTCGGAAACGGCGATTTTTAGCATTTAATTTCAACGGTATTCAACGGACGGAAAATTTGAAATAATTTTTTTTATCTTCTAATACTACTGTACACTATCTCTACAATACGCATAATGGTGCAGAGTAGAAGCTCTCGGGAAACGGCGCTTCTGTTGATGCCTATGTAGTACTACAGCAGGTCGAATAACGTGTAAATTTACGGAAATTTTGTCTAATCACTGCGCTACGTAATAATATTGTGATGTACAACGGCAGTGCCGTAGCCAGGGGGGGCACTAGGGGCACGTGCCCCCGAAATTTTATATATATATAAATTTAAGCCACTAATAAGTTGATGTATTTTAGAATGACTATAATAGTGGTAAAAAAATCTAGTGCCCCCCAAAAAAATAAATTTCTGGCTACGACACTGTACAACGGAATCGCGTAATTTTCTCGCGTTTTTTTTTATCCACGCGTGGCGGGCGAAGAAAATTCGACGAGACCGCGATGACGAAGTCGAGTGGAAAAAAAAAACTATTTTTTTAAAACCGCCTCACGTCACGGTCACGATACATGACTGAACATACACCTACACGAATGAACACGCGATAAGTTCCGACGGAAAGCCGCGTCGTTTCGTGAGCGTGCGAGACCTGCACAGGACGGACGAGGACCGGAGTATATAGGCGGAAAAAAAAATGGTAAACACAGACGGTGTATTATAATCGAACGAATAAAACGAAATGCCCCAAAAGTAAATATTATAATATGTACGACACGGCGTAATTATTGAAAACAGGTGCTCGCTCGTTCCCTATACGTACTGCGCGACACCACAACGATATAACACACGTACAGGACGATTGAAAAGTTTATTCGGAAAATACTGCGGCCAGTGTCGCGCAACTATCGGGCCTCCCGACCCTCCGAAACCCGGGACTCCAAGTCGATCCCTTCAATGTTTTAGCATATGATAATAGTATTTGATTTCATACAATAAAAGGTTAAAATTTTTATATCTTTAAAATCGATGTATTAACAATTAATAATAAATATATAAAACGTATAGAGCCGGGTTTACACGACGCGAATTTAATGCGCGAGACAAGATTCGTCATGTTTCAACCAGTGTGATGACGACGTATGATTCGCGAATCAGCACGAGGCAGCCTCGTAGCGAGCGAAAGCCCGTCGGTTTTTGGTCGCGCATCAAAGGAGATTTAAATATTTGTTTCGCATCGTGTGAACGCGTACATGCCGCGCCGTTCATCACGGATCAGGATCAGGATGTGTTCAATTCATTGAAATTTATAGGCATTTTTTGATGTCATACTTGCCTCACGTAGATTGACGGCTTGCTCGGTTTCGCAAGGCTTCACGCAAGAGTATAACACCACGGTATAAGACCCCCCTTTTTTATTATTTTATTTATATAATTTTCAGATGCTGGGCGAAACGAAGAAGCTATATATTGGTTTCACAATAATGTTTATTGTTCATTTTTATTTTTTTTTTTTTTTTGTAATATCAATAATAATCTGCAAGAGAATTCCGGATCCTCCGCGGTATTGTTACATAATATAGGATAACTATATATTGTAAGTTCGTTTCGAACGCATTGAATACGTATATAATAGTAATGTAGACATATAATATTCTGTTCGGATTAAAAACACATGATACAATTTCATATTACAATATTATGTCGGATTTAACACGTGGTAACGTATCATCAGGAATGATTTTTTTTGTTTACACCCTGTATACACACGTTTACACGTGACGCGCGATATTAGTACAATATTAATATAACGCGGCAGCAATAATATGACGTAAAACGAAATTTAGAAGAAAAAAAAAAATCTCTCGTTTTTAATAATAAATTATAATATTTTTGTTCGTTGTAATAATTATTATGAAATATTACGCGATACCAATGTAGCAAATGTACATGAACTGCGCAACAGAAATAACGCGCAAATAATAAATAAATTTTGTGTACATTTTATATATATAAAAACCGCGTTTATAAATACGATTTTTAATTACAATGTGGTCGCGACGCGATATTGTCAACAACGCGCGTTTTTCGAATAAAAATTGATTCAAAAAAAAAAAAAATTGTTCGTTTATAGCGTTACACGTATCTGCACTCGAATATCACCGAGTGAAAATTAAAAAAAAAACGGGGTTTTTTGTCATCGATTAGTAGCTTTTATTGATTGCGAAAACTTTCATAAATATGTCGAAAGCGAGTATGGTTTTTTGTCATCTCTGTGTACACGGCACGCACGAAGCGAACTCAAAAAAGTCACTCGGAGCTCTGCTAAATAAAAAAAAAAATATAATCGAATTATTGCTGTTTTGCACAGATTTTGAGGGTGCTAAAATTATTATACGACGCTCGCAGAGCAGTGGAAGGGTTCTTTTCCATACTCCCAACAGCGATTTTAGTTATAAAATCTGATCAGTAGACGAACGAGTTATATGATACAGGCGAAAATCTCTACACAGGAGAAAAACTCCCACCCGGATACATCTATAAAAAAAAAATTTAAAACGTCAAAACATACAATAAATTTAATAAAACCACTTTAATCGCATATATTTAACGTTATTACGTTAATAATAAATAAATTAATAACGCAGTAAAAATACTCGTGAATGCTGTTGCTAAAAAAAAAAAAAATAAATAAATAATAGTATACTTGAACTATATAAAAAACAATATCGTCAACTACTGCGAATTTACTAATAATATTGTTTTTAAGTTTATTCGTTGAATCTCTTTCAACATTTAATATAACGACACATTTAAAAACTTTTCTTGTGCCGAGTGCTAGTCCGGAGCCAATTTTTTTTTTTGTCCGCGTCATACAAGAAAAACACCTTTCACGGGTCGCTGAACTTATATGGTAAAGGCAACTATTGTAATATAATGTGTATAAATTTGAATGTACATCTTCCGTTATATAATACTCGGTTGATATCGTCAATGCTGAAACGAATGTGTTAAAACAGACATAACTAAGGTGCGATGCGACAAATTTCATATTTCATCAAATTATTTAGAGGGAAGTGCTTAAAAAATATTTTTAGAGGGTGCTAAACATCCGTTAGCCGTAATCTAATTGCGCGTGTAAATTATCGATTTTCCGATTATACCGATACGGTTGAAATTCGGCCAACAGTTTTTTAAATTTTAATAATTTTAATACACGCGCACAAAATGTACGTCAAGAAAAATCGCCAGGAGCAAATCGGTTGTCATTATTGGCGACGGACAATATTTCCTGTAGCCGTCTAATTTTGTCTAATTTTCCGAAAGAAACCGGTCAAATATCAAGAAGCCAGACTCAGTTTTTAAGATAATTTTTCCGCCAGGGACCACTATATTGTATTGATTTCCGCGATTACCAGTCTTGTAGGTTGATAGAATTTTTATCGATTTGATCGCGTAAAACAGTCTTGTGCCGTATAGGACTGTTCTAAACACATTTTAAACACGAACAATACAAATAAATAATTCGAAATTCTCAAACTAAAATTTTAATTCAGTATAATTATTTATAGGAAATATTTGTATCAAAAGCATCGTAAATCCGAACAAATTCCGCGGTAATTCATCTAGTACACAGTGTACAGTACGCAGAATCGCGTGTATGTGTGTCCTTATAATCGTATATTTTTATAACGAACAATAATCGTCGTAATCGATATTGTACAGAACGATCGCCTTCACCTAGCGAACCTGTATGGTATATTATAATAAATTGTTATCAGTATGATAAAATATACGTTTCTATGACGATATGATTATATAAACTACGTAAAATATAGTTGTACAGCGCGATCCGTATATAACAAATTTTTAATAGATTTCACCGCGGGGCCCTTCTTTTTTCGGTAGTGCAACGCCAGGCACATCAATAGTCTCAAATTGAGAATTTCATCCGTTTCGTTTATATACACAGGCAGAAAATAATTCGAACGTTATTTGCGGGCGGCAAATTTTTTTTTTTCGGAAAATCGAATTGTTAATTTTATGATTTATGATCGTATACACGAGTAATATAATTTTTATTTTATCCATTTCTGCATAATTTTTTTTTTTTTTGCTTCGAAAAACGTGTTTATTACACTCGATAAAGGCGGAAACGGATTATTATCTGCACGCGCGTTACCACATACGTATGAGTTGCTGTAACGCGTTGACAAATTTAAAACCTCTGGAAATACGCAATGAATCGCCACACATTATCGTACAACTGCTGCAGTCACGTGGCTGTTGATCGGGTCGTTCAGTGTGTTCACGGTGTATATCGAAGGCCGGGTTTCCGAACGCAACATTTATCGGCCATTGCGGTTAGGGAGAATCGGTTTTTTTTTAATACAAATAACGAAAAATTATGAGATTAGATAAATCCGCGAATACACAAATACATGTTTAAAAAAAACTCGCGTGAGCACGACGAATAAGTAAAGATTTCATCGGAATGAATAATAAAAGAAAAAAAATGTTTGAATATTATGAATAATTTTTATCGTTTTGGATCCGTTAATAAGAAAAAAAAAAAACGAAAAACGATAAATACACGCGTTTTTTGGAAGTTTTTCACTTACCGGTTTTCCTTATTTCACGTCATTATATTATACTCTCGAAAAATCTGATGAATTATTTTCAAATCGATTTACGTTATTCGTTTTTCACGCTCGTCTGTTCATCTTGTATTTCAGGCGCGCCCTTCGCGTACGTTTCAATCCAAAACGCGAAAAAGATTTTTTTTTTTTTTTTTGTGCAAAACTGGGTAGAAATATTATACGTTTTCGGGAGAATTGTGGTTTCGCGAGCGAGGACGAACGCAGCAGCGCGTATTAATAAAACACTATTCTACGCCTTAAAAAAAAAAAGCGTTCGGGAAAATATTTCGCGTTTTAAATGATAATAATTACTGGAAATCGAGTTTAAAATAATAATAATAATATGTAAATATTTATAAACGCGACAACGGTGGACCGCGGAGAAAATGCAGACAAGTGTTCCGCGTTAGATAATAATATTACATTACGTATTATATGAATCACGCGTTGATACCGCTCGGCTTTATTCCTGTATAAAAACACATTAAATATTATATATATGGATGTCAAACGACATTTTCGGTATACCTCAATTTATATTGTAGAAATAAAATATTTAAGCGCATAATATTATATGTACGCTCGCGTCCGACTAGACGTATTGCGCGCGCGAATTTTCTCAACAACTTTAATTAAAATTTTCGCGAGAATTTTCACTTTCATTGCGGACATTTTTTTTCAATAATTATTCGATTCACATACTGAATGTTGTCGCGTCGCCGCGTAGAAATATACACTTATTATGGCCGTATGAATCATTTAATAGATTACATATAATATATAGGCGCGCGTTGTAGGCGAACCTGATTTTCAAGTCAATTAAACCGAACCTTGCACGTATAATGCACGCTATAATATTATATTATATTAATACACAGATGACGACTGTACACAACGCTCGCATACACTCGTATATAATATATATTATGTTTAATTCGTGATACGTAGTTCGACACTCAAGGTTGGACGTTATACGTATTTATACACTTTATGAGTTTAAATACTTTGAAAAGTTATGAAACGGACTCGAATGGGCTGGAAAAGCGATTTTTGTTAAAAAATTTTTCGGTTTTTTTCTGTGACGAATCGTCTCGCCTCGGACGGTGCTCCTCCAGTCGATATCGTTCTCGACGTTATTCGCCGATCAAATATTTTTTTTTTTTTTTTTATCAATCCAGAGATTGGTTTTTAACAAATTTTCTATTTACAACAAATGTCTTCTCCATCTTTCCCTGTCACTCGCCATGTTTTTGAGCTCCCTGTAAGTAGTGACTCCTACATCTTGCATTATTTGGCTGATGTATTTTGTTCTTGGTCTTCCTCTTGATCGTATTCCTTCTACCATTCCTTCAATTATTAAACTGTGTAATTCATCCCCATGCCTCAACGTGTGTCCTATCATCTGCCATCTTCTTCTCTTTAAAGTACCTAACAATGTTCTTTTTTCTCCTATTGTCTTCAAGATGTCTTCATTTGTTCTTCTCTCGGTCCAACTTATTCTTTGCATTTTTCTCCAACACCACATTTCTAGCGCTTCTAACATATCTCTCTCTTTTTTATTTATTGTCCACGACTCGCTTCCGTATAAAACCACACTCCAGATGTATGTTTTTATGAACCTTTTCTTAATCAAATATTATGCACAAAAAAAACCACCGAAAATTTCCGCGATTCGAACTGCGAAGTCAGCTGCAAGACTGTTTATGATCAATTAATAATAGTAATAAATCGTGCTCAGAACAATATAAACGATATTAAGGAGTCTTGTGTTTGACTAGTTTTAAACTCATCATCCCTTAGTCCGAGCCTGGTAGGAGGACATAGGATTTTTCTCCGTCTATACCCCGTCGAGGCGAAAATCCGAGCCTTTGGCGACAGAGCCGTGGACGGAGAGCGTGTGTCTAAACACACACTGTTGCACGGCGTACTATATACAATTTTATCACTATGTACGCAGGCCCGGCACGATTATTTCGCGTTTTTTTTTTTAAATATTATAATATTTACAATACGGCGGTAACCCGCAAGAGTGATCGGGTTAACGCATTTAATATCGTAATTTTATATAAAATCAATCGTTGAAATTTTAACTCTTTTTTTTTTTTTTTATCTCCTACGCGGAAATTTTACGCGCCCGTCAGAGCTATTCCCTGTAAAAAAAACACCAACGCATTTTATTTTCTTATAATACAATTTTCATTTCTAATTAAAAAAAATCATGTTTCAGAGCATTGTCGTTCCAAAATGTAAGGCTTTTTTCATAACACAATTTTTCGGAGAAATTGTTTTTTTTTTCCAAAGACCCGTCGATTTTTTTTTTTTTTTTGAATGACACAAACGTTTTATTATTACTATAAGATTTAATCAATATTCTTAAAAAAATGATTTTATTGTTTTTTTTTCTTTAAATTATTATTTATTATCTGAGCGAACATTTTTTTTTTTTTTAGATTAAATTAATCTAAGAAATTAGATCGTCCGCGTTGCGGTACATCATCGGTATTATTATTATTATTATTTTTTTTTAAACTCGATTCAATGATTATATAATGATATAGTAATCGAATCGAATTATTTAGATCACGTATTAGGTCACCCATTTACTACTAATCTGTAACACGATAACGCGTATCGGTATTATGTTAATTCAGAAATATTCATTATTTTTCCTCCTCATCATAGTTGTGTCGCGTGTGCTCGGCGTGACACAATATATATGGGCGCAACAGGATTTCCGTAATTTTCATCTGATGGTCGTCCAGTTTTAGCGTAAGAGAATATAGTTTTAAACGGGATAAATTTCCTTTTTTTTTTTTTCTGTTAACCATTTCGTGTAATGCTGACTCTTTGTCTGAACTCACTCCAGAGTATCCGCAAGACATAATCGCGTCAACGCGTCATGAATTTAACCCCGAAGTCGTGTCTTCGATCAGTGCGTCGTTTTATGCGAAATTTAAAGACAATAATTTCGCTATTAAGTATTACTCTCGCATTCCAGCAATAATTTTTTTTTCTTTTCAGTACTATTTTTTAGACTTTACTGGGGGCGCGATTCACGATTTTCACTCACATTTCGCTTAATAAAGCATAAAAATTAACAACAAAAAGGACAGGGAAGCCACCAGGGCGTGTTGAGGATGTCGGCTTCAGCGAATTACTTGGACAAAGTTTCAGAGTTTCGTTATTATAGTATAGATTTGAAAGCAGTGCGATGCGAAACGATCCCGAGTGGAGCTCCGGTGTAATAAATACGCAATTTGTCGGAGAATTTTTAAAAAGGTATTAAAAAAAAAAATTGTCACTAAGGATTGTCAAAATTTTTTAAATATATAAATGACGTATTTTTTATACAATTTTAAAGCCTTTAAAACGAAAAATTACGTATTTTATGGCTTAAATAGCTCAATAATCACTATAAACAGCCGAAAATTATGCGAAGGCGTACAATTAGTCGGTGTGAATTTCTAGGACCGTTTATTTTGTTACCGGTTTTTTTTTGTGTCGCGTTCAAAAACTATTGAGAAAGTATAATTTCAATTTTTTTTTTCTGTTTTAAATATTACGAAACCGCGAGAATGAAGTACCGAGAAAATCGAAAAACGTTTCAAGTAAATAATATCGACTAGAAATTCGTTACCGGGACGTATAACGCGTGCGACCAGATCCGCATCCGAGCACTGGTCTCTATAATCGAAAATTCCGTACACAGAAAAAAGTAAAATCCTACGTCATTGTAATAAACCAATTTTTAAATAGTTTCGCTCAGAAGCGATAAAATGCGAAACGATACGCGGAAATCACAGAAATCAATGTATCCAAAAATTAATAATGAAGTCGTATTATCGACGATACATCAACCAAAACAGACGAGTCCAAAATATAATATTTTTATATTAAATAATTATACAAATATATTGTCATTCTCGTTTCGAGAACGGCAATCGAATTAACGGTTAGTTTTATTCGGTATTTAATTTAGAAAATACAATTTTTTTTTTTATTATTATTCCTGTGGTTCGTTATATTTTTGTGCGGTTTTCGATAGAGCTCGAAATCAGAAAAAAAATAATATGTTCCTCGTAGTTCGTATAGTATAAAAAGAAAAAAAAATTTGCTGACAGTGAAAATAACTAAAAAATAAAAAACCGACATTAATCGCGTACGGAAACTGTTTTCGAAACGTCCGTGTCGCAATTGCATTACTCGAATTTCCGATGACTGCGTAAACGGAGTATTTATATTATTATTATTAATATTATCGCGAGAAAATAAAATTACAAAACTGCGCTTATTATGAAGCGAAACGTTTTTAGAATTTCGTTTTTTTTTCTCTCTCTCCGAGTTTTCACACGGTATACCGGGACGTCGTCGTCGCCGAGAACGATAAAACGTCGCGCACAGTTCAGATTACGAGCGCTAACTACGCCTAATAAGATAATGTTTAAAAAAAAAAATAAAAAAATTGTTCGAATACTATTTCAATGAGTATAAGTACAGACATTCGTGTTCTAATAATAAAAAATAAAACTGTTTACGATTAAAAATCAAGTCCAGTCCTGCAGTTGAATTATGTTACTGCACGTATTTTTTTTTTTTAAATTTTGAAAAATCGTAAATATCAGTGGCAGGGGCGTATTTAGAATTTTTTCTTTTTGGGGGGGGGCTGAGGCATTGAGTAAATATCATTGTTGAATTATTTCTAAATTCTAATCCAAGACTGAATCTTAAAAATAGGACAAATTACCAAATTCTCAACATTTTAAAAACAACTACATATTAGGAATTTATTAAAAATATTACGTCCTGTAGCCATAGGGCATGGGGATTAGTAAAAAAAGTTCCTGAAATTTCGGGGAGGGCTGGAACTCCATCAGCCCCCCCCCGCCCATAAATACGCCGCCCCTGATCAGTGGCGTCATTTGGGCGGGCCTGGCAGGATGTGCGGTCGCATCCCTTGTTTAATAATAGACATAACGTCTTGTAAAATTAATTGTTATCGGATACACGGATAAAACGAAAAATTCCGTCGATAGTATTATTATGGGAATAAAACGCGAATGAGACCACAGATCTCCATAGTTACGGGTTAAAAAAAAAAGTACTTGTACTCAGTGGCGTATTTTCAATTTTTTCTGGGGGAGTTCAAATTTTTTTTTTTTTTGAAAATTCCAACAGGATATATTGATATAAGGTATTTAATAAAAAATACCTTTGGATAATCTTTTTTTTTTTGGTTCTGGGGGGGGGTCCAGTACCCCTGGACCCCTCCCCCCCGTAAATACGCCACTGATCGTAGTATATAATAAAAATTGTAGTTGTTTCGTTCGGGGCTGGGAGAGAAAAAAATCGCCGTTCCCCGCTCGCCTAATAGTGTGTTGACAGAGCGCGAAACGAGTTTGGAACGCGCGCGCGTTACAATACGTTTTGATAATCTCCGCGGGAAAGCGGACGTCTGCGCAACAGTCCTGCAACAACGGCCGGAACCGGATAGGCCACGTCCCCGCGGTCAATCGACGCCTACCGCGATTTCCGGCGTAACATCGAACACAACGATCGACGACCGGACGTCCCTGTAAACGCGTTAACGCGGTTCCGACAACAGCAACAACAACTACGACGAAACGTTACGAATTTTCATTCTATTCGTTTAAAATATACGCCTTAGCGTTCCGAGACGATTTCTTCGTCTAAGCCCTACGTACAATTTCCAAAGCCCCATTCTATGTCTCAAACTACACTCTCCACTCTGATCCAGTGGCGCACACGTTAAGGGTCAATGGGGTCGATCGACCCTCCTATTCAAAAGGGTGGGTGGGGTGATGCTGGTGTAAAATTTAAATAATATATTTTTTTAATCATAATTAATACTATAGTGCATGCAAGGTTGTCATTGGGTGATGTCTACTGCGGTTGTCTATTGGGTGGTGGCAAGGTGTGCAAAATATTGTTAGACCCATCAATGTGCAGTTCAGTGTGCGCCACTGATCTGATCTTAAAATACCACGTACGTCTCTGAAATAGCTAAAACTCACTACAAGCTTTTTAACAGTCGTTTAGCTCACCACGAAAATCCTTTGATCTCCGAATTATCATCCGTCACTATCCCCGGCAACCCAACTAAAAGACTCAAAAGGCAGCGGTGTCGTGACCTGTTGTTGTTAACCTAATCAGTCAATTGTATCATGCCGTAGTGCCTCCACTGGGATGAGGCTTCTACGATCTGTCTCGTCTTTCATATTTTTATTTTTACTTCTTTTCTCAAAATCCATCAATTGTTCTTATTGTTCTATATTTTGTAACAGACCGAATAAAAACCTATTAAAAAAAAAAAAATCTTAATTGCCCCTTCACATAAAACTGACCGTGTATAAACTCATACTTAAACCGCTACACGCGGAGTCGAAATTCAGAGCTCGGCTAAAAATTCAAACCTTAAAAAAATACAAGTCTCCCGAAATAAAACATTCAGCCTTATCACCAACGCACCATCTTACATATCGAATCACACGCGTTACACACAGACCTACACAAATGAAAACTGTAACACGAGTATTGCCGAGGAGTATACTACAGTCGTTATTATAACTCTCCGCAAAACCATCCAAACCCTCTTATAAAAGACTTTTTATTACCCCGTATGCCCAACAAAATCCACCTAAACGATTAAAAACGATTCTCTCTCGTAATTAATAAAAATCAAATTAATAAGAGTGTCGTCAGTGGGCGGCTTTTCTTTTCAAGCTAACCACGTCATTATTTCTCTACAGAGCAATATTAACACTTATACACGTATTGTACTTACTTGTATAGACTGTATAATTTTAAAAAAATACTCCTACAGTAAAATACCTTGGCACTAGATAACTCGGACCCGTCAAATAAGCGAAAAAACACTGCCTCTGAACAACCGTATTCGTACGCTTAAACCTCTAATCTGCAATACGTCCACTAACGTTCTCGTCTACGAAACTCTGCTGAAACCGATCCGGACGTACGCATTCCAGCTGTGCGGAGAAACGCGAAAAAACTCTAAATAAAATCCAAAACATCGCCCTGAGAAAATTAATAAACGCTCCCCCTTATAAATCAAATCGCACGCTCCATTCGGATCTGTAATTAAAAACGATCCGTAAAAAAGATTCCACGTCCGTCTCTCTTCGCATTCAAATCCTCTAATTAAAAATCATATAAAGACAAAATATTACTGCCGCCACTGCTGCGCGTTCATTCGTTTATAACGCTTGATCGCAACGACACCTAATCGCGCGTCACTCGTTTTTAAATCGTATATTTCTGTATCGTTATTTCATGTACTCATGTGTACATAATATTTTCTTTGCTCATTCGAAAACCGTTCGTTTAATAACGAAAAATTATAGAACTGTAGCTGAGGTGTAAGGTCGGTGGTCGTTTGTTGTGTTGTCGTGATAAAAACGTGGACACACACGTGGAATTCGACACATTCCTACGAGTCTTATATTTTTAAAATAAATTTGTAAAAAATATATTAATAGGTAAGGAATGCAGACGATATACGGCGTATAAAGAACACTTTTGAAAACTATAATATTATTACACTCGAATACTTTTCGAAACACGCTATTACAAAAAATCTACGCGAGCACAAATCGATTGAAATAATATAATGCGATTTCGTCTCGAATACTCTGATCTACGAGTGTAACGATTATTATTGTAACAAATTAAAAAAAAAAAAAAAAAAATACTGAAACGTCATTTAATGGCCGAAAATATCCAAAATAAATTTTAATATTCGATAAAAAAAAAACTAGAAATATTCGTAAAAATTTCATAAAAAAAACCCTCACTCGACGTTAATATATATAGTTATTCAACAATAACGTTCAATACATTTACTGTTAGTGTAAATACTCGATTAAATCGAATTTAATAAAATTTCAATATAACTGACGCTATATGTACCGAGGCCTGAACAATTTATCGCGCGTTCGTTATTACTAATTTTTTTTTTCGCCTCGGACTTGGCGTACATGAAGTTGTCCCCCATTTTGTCCGATCGACTCCGGACAAATTGTAAATCCAATTTTGGAATTCGTAAATCATTAGAAAACGCACAAAATTAAAAACAAAATTGGGAGGAGAAGGCAGATTCGCGTATTCCTCCCCTCCACTTTGTCCGATCGACTCCGGACAAATTGTAAATCCAATTTTGTTTTTTATTCTATGCGTTTTCTAATAATTTACAAATTCCAAAATTGGATTTACAGTTTGTTCGGAGTCGATCGGACAAAGGGGAGGGGGAACGGACAACTCCATGTACGTTCGGACTTGTATAGTTTATATAAATAATCGTACAACGCGCCCATACAGGTACGACGGTAAAATTCGACACGATTACCATATATTATATTTTTTATTTTTATACTGAAGTGACGAATAACTGTCGACGATACAGAGACAATTTTATAACACGTATATTCAAAGTGCACGTCATAATATAGTGGGCGGAATCGGCCGTTCGTCGTTTTCCGCAAGCAATTTTCACGACCTCTAAAAAAATTCAACTAGCATTAGATCACAAAAATATATAACGTTATATTTTGTAACGCGCGGACGCATTTATACACACTCATCGTCCGCACCGAGTCACACCACCACCTGCAGCAGGTGTACATAAAATATCATATCGTATACGGTTTATTACGTCACTTTACTTCCTGACTCCGGCGAAGGATTCGCTCGCAAATTTATACATTATAAATAACGATTTAATGGGACAATGACGTACCTACAATGAGATGTAGTCATCATAATCATCACGGTATAGAGATCTGCACACGGTCTGACGTTAATAAATGACCTTAAGAGGACGCTAAACGAAACGGCCGTGCAACGCCCAAGACAACGACGCGCGCTGTTCAAATAAAATACAGAAAGTGTTCAAAAATCCAAATGGACTACGCGATAAAACCCCGTTTTCACGGGAAAGAAGAAAGAACTCTAAAGGCTGTACAGTCATATAATTTATATAAATTAAAAAAATAAATAAATTACACAATATAAACTGCAGCTATACAATAACAGATCTTTAGTTATGAGATTTAAAAGAAAATTGTGGTAAAAATTGTATTTTTAAATATTAATTATAATTATAACTTTTTAAGAATTAATAATAATTAAAAAATTTCTGGAGTTCGACGAAAGCATGTTTCGGTGAAATTCATACGAGCTCTTAACGGATATTACAAACCGAAACCGAAATATAAAATGTTCACACCGAGACGGCCGGAGGCTTAATACAAGTTTTGAGAAATCGAAACCGGGACTAAAATTTACTTTTTGTTTAAATATCAAAACGGAGACAATTTACGAATATGTTACGCAAGTTTAACTGGAAAACTCGGTTTGGGCGTGTCGAGAGAATAGGAAGAGTATAGTTAAGGATAAAAAAAAAAAATAGATAAATAAAAAGTAAACAAATTTCCAAAAAATGCAATTTGATATGATATGTTGCTTGCGCGTTCGAGTTTCGATATATCGTTTTAATAAGTCAAAAGTACGCAAACGCGTATTTTTTTTTGTGTGTATAAAAGGCGCGAGTATATTTGCTAAATCGAAAAATTCGAATTCGAATGTGCAGAAACACAATATAATGTTGTAATTTTAAATCGCCACAATCCCAATAGTCTTCACTGAAAAAAATTTTTAAAAATTGATCGACTACGTTTAGGTTACACAGGTTATGAGCGGCTCGGTTCGGTATGGGCAAAAATCTATTCTCTACCCGCTACCGCACGTTTTGGCAAAATTTACATTTTAAATATATATATATTGTAGATCTGGAGAACGTGAAAAAAAAAAAATTTTAAACCGTATACTGACTAAGTTTATAATACGACGATATGAAATTTTCAGTGAACTCCAATCGAGTTATCATCATCTCACGGATTTTATGCAACGGCATATAATATTAGTTATTATTATTATCGATTACTCATAGTTTGTTCGTATCTCGCGATAATTTCAATATATTTTCAAACGTTCATTTCTACATCGTTTATACGATTCGCGTTAAAAATGCGATTAGTTCTAAATAAATATTGAACGAATAAACGTGCAGACAGCGAGACGATTTTGGGGAGAAAAAAAAAACACCAGTCTGACACTTAAACGTACGAAAACCGTGCTGTTTATAATAATATAATATGTACAGTAAAAATATATCGCGTAAAAAACAGTGCGGTATATAGACTTTAACTAGGGGACGAATACACGCCGGCCACGATGAGAATTCTATAACCGTACACAGAACAGGACACGAATAGGGTCCTTTAAGTAAATTATTGTCGACAATCGGTTTTCGGAGCATTCAATATAATTCTATTTACACCGTTAAAGGTCTGAACGAATTCGACGCGTTACGTTTGTGTAAGGATTTCCTATCGTTTCGATCAAAATAATTTCATTTACTAGTCGTCGTCAGCCCTATCGTTATAATACGATTCCGTCCACTGCAGTACCTACACGTACGCATCAATAAGAAAATGCCGAAATACGTTTTTTTTTTTTTTTTAAAAAATGAGAATTTATGTAACGACCGAGAAAATACTGTCTGTATTGCACAAAAAAAAAAAAAAACGCAGGGAGAAAAAAAAATTGAAATTTCCCTTTATTTGTAATCGGGGAGAGGGGGATTTTTTTGTTGCCAGAAAGAATGCTGATACAACGATAAACGTAGGATATTATAATAAACAGGATTTTCACAAAAAAAAACAGGTGATTATTATACGTAAGACAGCGCAATTAAAATAAATAAAATAAAAATCTATTTTTCGAAACGAAATTCCGTTTTTCTAAAAACCGTAACGGACGAAACGGTATTCCTGGTAAAAAAAAAAAAAATAATGAATAATAAACGCCTTTGTATACATATATCTACAGACAGTATTTCTCGAATATTGTAATCGAATCGTTTCACAATTGGGCCGCCACACCATCCGGTTACAATAATAATAACAATATACGAGTTCTCATAATATAACGACCGGTCCCGAATTCTTCTAAATTCAGACTTTACCGCGAGCGTTATAAATCCTTAACTCCAGGTTCCAGGACGTTGAATAGTGAAAAAAAAAAAAGAAAAATACGTACGGAACAACTCAACGATTCTCATTAATCGTATGACTGTCGCGAAAACTAAACGGAATCGTCAAAATACACTATTATATCACCGGGAAAATATAGAAACCCAATAAAAGAGTCTCGTTTCACGGAATTCAAACGAAAACAATATCGATAAAATATCGAACTGCGCGCATAAAGTATATATACATATATAGGCGACTCAGTTTTTTTTTAATGTACACATCTTAATACTTCTATATAATTTAACGAACTCGAAAATACAAATATTATTAGTGGCCGTATCGCGTAATTTACAACGTTCGTAATGCGAAGCACACCGTGCGTTTTACCGGGGTTTTTTTATATACTTCAAATATAAGAACTGTTATTTAACAGATGGTTTAATAGTAATATATTAATGTTACTGACCGAGTAAACGAATATTGTGTTGTTTGCCAGCGGTGAAATGATAGACGATAGCGTTCGGGGAGTAATTGTTGTTCGTGCAAGGCGAAAAACTCCTCGTTTTCGTACAACAAAATATATGTCAAATAGTGTTGCGCAATAATGCGTTGTCGTAACACGTGAACCGACAAATAAAAAAAACAGTCTTCCTTCCTCGGATTCGATTTAAAAAAATAGGGGATTTAAATTTTAAGAAAAATTGTATTTATAAAAATTACATTATTGCAAAAAAAATATTATATAAGCGACGCGTTACAAAAAAATACAATAATATTGTGTTTTGTAAAATAACGCGTTCGAATCGGATTTACGTACACCGGTATAATGAAACAAAATAAATACGATATTTTTTACGGACAAAATCCGTTTCACACAAAAAAATCACCAATCTCTCCAGTGACGAATTTACCAATAACTGCAGGACGTCCCAACGATTATTTCGTTGTTCAACTAATTAAAAAGAAAATTTCTATGAACCGTTTTTGTCCGAATTGCAGGTGATGTCGTATAAATGTGTGTGTGTGTGTGTGTGTGCAAATTACATATATATATATATATATATATACGACAAGTAATAACTATATACGTACATCGTGTAAAACAACACGTCTTTATATATAAAAAATAATAATAATAATAATAAAAAACTCGCGGAATTTTCTCATTACTCATTATATATAACTCGTAATATTATTTATATACAGTTTTTAGAGGAGGGCGACGATAATAATAATAATAATAATAAAAAAATACGATTTTATAATACAACAGTAACGATGCCGACTAAACAGATTACGCGCAATGTGTGTAGGTAATCCGATACGCGAGAAATCGACACGCAATCCCGTATAGTTTCGCGAAAGCTACGCTCCATCGTTCGTTTTTTTTTATTATTATTATTTTTTTTCTCGTCCTTATAGCCGCGTCACTCGATAATCGTCGGCATGCTTGTACTATACTGTACACATCACGTTATATTGTATACGTTTAACATATACAGTCATCCATATATATTATATATATTTTCATTTTACGTGTAGACGCCAGTGTCGTTTTTAATTTTAACAACACGTTCGATTTTTATGTGCGTACACAACGACGTGTTGTTTTACGTTTATTATATTGTACGAATAACTCACGATAGTGTGTACCGGTCGCTATATAGTATATAGATCGTGCTCGAGATGATGGGGTGTTGTCGTCAATAACCGATTTATAAAAATATAAAACGAATCCTTATATGCTGCAGCCCCGTTTCGATTAATATTTCCTTTTGCATTTAACCGTAATTAAAAAAAAAAAAAAAAAAATTGGAAATAGCATGTAATATTGATCGAAGGGGAAAACGACGTGAAATCGTAACGTTTAAAAATTCGAATTTGACCAGAAATAAAAGTATAATTTTGAACTGTTTGGAATTTAAAATACGTATTAAAAGTTCGACAGAGTTACGTGTATTTTTTTATAGACATTCACAGTGCCGTCCTAACCACCACTAACGCCCTAGGGCAATAATACTTGACGCCCCCCACCCCGAAAAAAAATTTACAACTAACGTAATATCTAATAACATAATTTTATGCATGTATTTTAATAGTAAATACACTCATCTTCGAAATCATCATAAAGGTACAAGGGAAATTATAATATCTAAAATAAAACAACAAATTTTTTTCTTTTTATCATTCATTTTTTTGACGCCCCCTGCATTCACGATACTTTGGACGCCCTAGGGCACTTGCCCCATTTGCCCCCCTCCTTGGGACGGCTATGGATATTCAGTATTATATATATATATATATAAACCATAAATATTATAAACGTATACGACGACAGTAGAAACGTGTAGGGTTTAAAAAACGAGTCTGCTAGTATTGCAATCAGACACTGATGTGTAAACGTCGCGCGTGAGCGGTAAAAATGGAACGGAATATTGTGATTGGGATTTGTGAATAATCGGCATCTTTATGCAAAGTAATTCCGATAATAAATTGTATTATTAGTTGTCACGACAACTGCAGCTTTACACCAGTGGCGTATTTGAGACTTCACCTCAGGGGGGGCGACGGTAAAAGAACTCCCCCCCCCTTCCCACTAATAAAATTATATGTAGGAATATAATTATTGAACAAAACACATTTTATTTATTATCATTTTATTTATTCAGATAATTTTTGATAACTATATAGTGTTCTGTGTTAACAACATTTTCATAAAAGTACTTGTAACTTATAACACAGAACAATATAATATAAAATAATATAATTTTTTTAAATCTCTCGAGGGGGGGCGATTGCCCCTATCGCCCCCCCCCCTCAAATACGCCACTGCTTTACACATTTCCGTCCCGTTTCCCGAGATTTATCCTCATACCGCCGCGTATAAAATAGATGTTTACACATATCAAAAATCAAATTTCTATACACGTTTTCTTTTCAAGACAATAATCCGTTACGTCATATTAATAATATTATAACTATAATATAGATGCGCAATAGGCACGAGTGTAAATTTCGAATGACCTATTGCAAAGGTTTTAGTTAATATATATTAAATATATTATAGTCGATTTATATCCGCGATAAACCGCGACATTAGATATTATATGTTGTAATAACGACGATAAATATAATATATTACGCGCGTGTGTGTATTATTATTCGTATATGTATATTATGATATTTAGTTATTTAGTCTTATCAAAAATAAGATCACGTTCTCTGTGGGAGTCGTTTAATTATTAGAATTCATATATATTATATTAAGAACCGCGATCGCGGCGAACAATTTCCGTGGAAATTATATAATTAATTCTCGGATTTCAATTCGCACCTTTAAATTTTTTTTTTTTTGATTAATGCTAATCACGACGTTTTCTCATAACTACGATATCGTTTTTCTATACTTTCGAGCACGCGCGCTACATTCTAATAAAGATTTTTGGTTTTTTTTTTTTACGGGAGACAATTTTTTTCACTATTTTATAAATCATTTTCGATCTGTTTATCTATACGTATGTAGGAAACTCATAAAATCATACCGAATTATTCAAGTACATATATAGAAAAACACGGATTTTTCGAATTTCGTTAATTTAAAATAATTATATATTATACGTAGGTATACAAAATACGTTCGTTCCGAACAATATTTCGGGCGTATCGTCCAAAAAACTATATAAATAATATTTTTTGAGTGCGTTTTTAGGGGTTTTTTTTTTAAAAAAAGCTTTTAGATCACGTTTATTTTTTAAACGGACATATTTTAAAAAATTTTACTTTAACATAAAAGCCCGAATTCCAATTGTAATATCGGAGAGTCCGTTTAAAACTCGTGTACGTTTCAGCCTGCAGTAAAAAAGCGTAACACGCTATACAAATCAAATAACGCGCAAATCGCGCGGTTTGTCCGCTGCAAGATTTCGCAATCGGTTGTTTATAGTCAGCAGGTGTGTGTGTGTATATATTTCGATAATATTTACGATTACGTTTTTTTTTTTTTAAATTATGAATCAGAAACGATATGTAATGTGTCGAAATCGATCGGTTTTTTTTTTTTGCTGTCCGAGCGTTTTATATTATTTATAAACATAAAAACGATTTTCCACGCGATTAACACATATTAATAACACGCGTTACGCTCCGCGACAGTCCAAGTGCGTTTATTGTTATTATTTATTTTTCAAAAAAAAAAATCATGTTGTTTAAATAACATTATTTGGTCGAAAAAGAAAAACGTTCGATTTCGCCTCCAAATCGTAACGAAAACAAAATGTGTACATACGCACGCGAGTAATATATATATATATACGTGACCAAAAAAATAAATAAAATATTATTATTGCAGTACTCTTGTAAAATATAAAAAATTTAATATACGATTATATATACACGACGCACAAGAATATAATTGACACAACTAAAAAAAAAAAAGTAGATTTTTTCCAGTATACACGCGCCGTTTATTGGTCTCCGCGGCATATTGTTTCTCGCCACGCTCGTCGCGATCTCGGATTTTTTTTAAATTTTAACTCTGTTAGTGTTTCATCTTAAAACAACGACAAAATATTGTTGATAACATGGACCTCCGAAAATGTTCTATTTTCATCCGTTTTTTGAGTTACGACGGATTATATTCCTGCAGAAAACTATATATATATTTCGCGCGATATTGATATTTTATCATAACGCGACGAGTAAACGCATACAAAAACGATAATTTTATTATTGAAATTAATAAAAAAAAAAACAATAAACTTTATCGAGAAAAAAATATTAAATATTACACCGCGTCTTGGTAGTTATAATTTGTCAGTCAGGAGCGTATTTAGAAATTTTTTTTTGGGGGAAGGGGGCTGAGGCATTGAGTAAATATCGTTGTTAAATTATTTCTAAATTCTAATCCAAGAATAAATCTTAAAAATATAGGAGAAATTACCGAATTCTCAACATTTTAAAAACATCTACGTGTTAGGAATTTATTAAAAATATTACATCCTATAATAGCCATATAGGGCATAACAATTAGTAAAGAAAGTTCCTGAAATTTCGGGAGGGGGGGGCTGGAACCCCATCAATCCCCTCCCCATAAATACGCTCCTGTTGTCAGTGTTGTAAATAACGTTTTAAATTATTTCCAATATAACTGGCACGTTCTGTTTCGAGTCATTCCGGTCGAAAATTGATGATGTTATCGGTTTTCAGCTATAGAACTCAGTCACTCCTCTTCGTGATAACAATTCAGCGATTATGCGCGACGAGGAAACCGTATTATTATGCCGTTATTTTTACAATATTATTAAAAATGTCGTTCTTGCACGTAAATAATTTTTTCGATTTTTAATTTTTAATTTTTCGGAGTACGTTGAACAACGCTATCCGTCCGTATAAACGACATTTAAATCGGAGGTGTTTTAACCGTAAAAAAAAACCTAAGAGTAATACTCAGTGGCGTACTTTCAATTTCTCTCTGGGGGGGGGTTATAGTTTTATATAAAACGTTGAAACTTCGTCCCTATAATATAATGTTTCAAATTCAATCATATTATTAAAATAAATCAAATAAAATTGCTGTTATATATAATATGTGTCACGAATTATAACCATAGGCGTGTCTACGGTGGCAGCCTAGGGTGCCTGGGCTGCCCCTGCAATTTTTTAAAGGCGCCAGTCGACCGAATTTTAAGGCAAATAAATTACAACTTTTACTTGAAAAAGAATAACGCCTTTTATACGTTGTTATAAAGACATGTACAAAAGAATTAGGTAGTATTGTCGAATTTTTGTCTCCGACCATTTTTATAATCCTTGTCGTTATCGCAATATAATACGTTTGTTGATCGTGGGTAACTGTTAATATTTATATGAATTATTTTTTTAGAAATTTAAAGGTAGGTAATGAAAATACTGTACATTATTAATCGCAAATAAATAATACAAACTTTTTTTATTAAAAATTTCATTAGAGGGGGGGAGGACATATACTCTCTTAAAAAAATTATGACCTTGGGTTTAAGGTTGCTTTTTTCGGTTTATAGGTAACGCCGGTCGCACTATAGCTAGGCAGCCACTGTGGATGAAGTCTAGTCACGCCTATGATTATAACACATCATGCACACGATTACATGAATATAAACAAAGTTTGTAATTCAAAACTGGTAATTTTTCGACCGAGAAACAAACGTAATGTGCTTTGTGCTTATCGCCTATCGGTAACACTGGGAATTTTCTTTATCGATTCTTAAATGTATACGGATTGAAAAGTATATATATATTATACACGCGTATATCGTGTCTATCTGTTCAGCCGCATGTGGTATATAAATCGGAAACAAATAATATATTTGTATATGGTATTAACTATATATAATTTTAAATCTTTTTTTGGTCCTGCAGGGGGGTTTTAACCCGAACCCCCCCCCCATCACCGTAAGTACGCCACTGCTAGAGTTTGTTAATTTAATCGATATAAATGTATGTATGAAAACTAATATTGTATATAGTCCAGTGTCGGCCTGGCACACCAAAGGCCCCTGGATCTTTTTATTCTGGGGTCCCCTGCCCCTTGGTTTAATATAAAGTTAAAAAATACATATCAATAAAAAACAATTCATTATATAGGAACATAGGGTGTCCCAGATCCAGGGGCGAAGTGACTCTAAATTCTTGCCGGGCAAATAAGATTTTTCCGGGCCACTTATGAAAGAAATTGATTTTTTTTTTGGACTAGCGCCTTCTGTTTCCATATAGAGTTAATACAGGTTAATAAAAGAATCTATGGTGAAGTTAGAATTTGGTGGTCGGATTTAGTTTTTAAGTTATAGCAATTTGAAATTTGACAATTTTACCGCGTTTCTTGAATAGGTTTATTTTTTTCCGCTTTTCGGTTCGTACTGTAATAGTCTAATGGATAAATACCACGATTTGACGTGTACAGTTCGGGATTCGAACCTCTGTTCTCAAATCGATTTTTGCATTATTTTTTTTTTTATACATTATAATAATACAAGGCGAAGATTTCAAAACTGGTGGAGACATAGCGTTAAAAAATATTGGTATAAAAAAAAAAAAAGATGGGGCCCCGGGCCGCATTCGCGGCCTAGCGGCCATGGCCAGGCCCGCGACCCTAGTAGTATATACGCATTATAATATTATAATAAATATATTTTCTGCTGTAATATAGTACCGCGGAAAAATACTCCGATTTTTTTTTTTTTTTTTAGATTCTAAGCGGAGCGAGGAATATATTTGTTTTACAATGACGTGTTTTTTTTTCCATGTCTGTACCCAAAAATTCTACCAGAAAGAGTGCTCCGATCTTTTGGTGTACATAGCATCACTCACTACCTTTCCCCGGTCGCAAATCGCATCCGGTTTGTACTTCGGTCACGTCATTTTTCGATTTTCTCAATACTTTTTTTCCAAAAGTCAGGAAAAACTACCAAAAAAATTAACGCTAAAACGCGATTTCGTCTCGGTCGATTGTCGTTATAAATTTATTACACCGAAGCTTCTGAGAATCGTTTTGTCGAAATGCAACGATTTCTTCGTTGCTTTCGAATTTATAATAAAAACAAAACTTTTTTTATCCAAGTAATTTTCACTTAAGCACAACAACGGGCCGCGGCTCGCTATATATTTTTTTTTTTTGTACGTACCTACCTATATTTTTGCGCGTATAATACGCGCGGTAACCGCCGCGTGTGCGCGCCAGAAAGTGGCCGCGGCCCGCCAGCGTACTCCGTGCGGTTGGCAACCGTCGCTCCGCCCCGCGTAGCGAAAATTGACTGCGATTTGTCGCGGAACGCGACGACCTCGGGTGGATAACGTACGCCGGCCGGCAGTGTGTGGGGGAGACGCGAAAGTTTTTACTTTTTTTTTTTTTTTGCGTTTCGCGCGCGTGTATTGTGTGACGTTTCGAAAAATTTCGCACGTTTCCGATACGAAATTATCGAAATTCGAAATTATTATTATTATTAAAAAAAAAAAAAAAAAATCAATAACGTTTTTCGGCCGCAACTGCAAGTACCTACTCAGTTGCGCGGTGGCGGTAATGCGATATATATATATTTTTTAACACGCTTTTATTAGCTTCACCTGTATGTGAGCTTGTTTGTATGTAACTCTCCTTATTAATCGTAATAGTAAAAAATTTAGTTAAAAAAAAAAAAACTAAAGAATACGCTTTCATAGCATATATTAAACTATAAAAAGTGAAAAATAAATATAGTTTAAAAAAAACTAAAAAAACACGCTTTTAAATAATATCGGACTAAAAAAAGTTCAAAATAATTTTTAAAATAAGCTTAAAGCAATATTATGAACAAAAATACTAGTATTCTTGTGAAAAAAGCGTCGGGCGCTCGATATGGCACAAAAATATGGCACAGAGCGCCCATTTTTGTTCATATTATTGCTCTAAGCTTATTTTAAAAATTATTTTGTACTTTTTAGTATAGCGTGTTTTTTAGTTTTTTTTTAAACTATATATTTATTTATGTAGAATTTCGCGCAGGAAATAAAATATAGGTAATTCACCTTTAATCGATGAGCGAAAATGTCGGGGTGGGATCGGGGGAATATAAATAGTAGTAATAACAACAATTCCGCGATTCGTGCACCGCGAACTGCTGCAGCTGCTGCTGCTGATGTACACTATTAATTTCGTCAGGGGCGTATTTATAGAAATGTGGGGGAAATAGGTACCGACAAAATTTACAATGGGTATTCATAATCACGCATTACAAAAAAAAAAAAATTACTGAATTATAACGAGATCAATTAATAAAGGCATTTAAAAAAAATAATGAAAATTTAATTTAATAATATATATTATATTATATATTTGACTTTAAAAAATTATTTTACGCACTCGTATATTAATTTGTAATTACGAGCTGTAATCGGTAAGTATATTATTATGATATATATATATATACAGGGCCGTAGACACGGGGGGGGTTTAGGGGGTTCAAACCCCCTCCTCCCTTGAACACCGGAAAAGTAGAAATTTCAATTTTTTTTTTTTTACCCACAACTATACAGCATTGCAGATGTATTACGGTAAAACGTATGTTCACGTTTAGATTTTACCCAACACCTTGATGTTAAGTAGATTTGTTATTTATGAAAAGTAAGTACCTATATATAATAACAATGTGTATAATAATACATTATGTATAAATGTTTAATTTGGACTATGCCATTATGAACATTGATAAACATCATGATTATAGATTTTTGTGCTGATAAATCATTACGATACACGATTATAATGCACGAATCAAGATAGCACTGAACCCCCTCCCCCCCCCATATAGTAATCCTATCTATCTATAGAACACTCCCTATATAAACGCCATGAGAAAAAAGTGAAAATATGCCTACGGTATACGATTGGATTGAAACACATTTAATAATATTCTAAAAATATATTTACTGTTGATGCGGGCATTCGTTTTATATTATATTTAAATAAAAATTGTCAAAAAAAAAAAAAAAAGCCAAAACAAAAGTTGTAAACATATATATATGTGGTTATGGTACACTACAAAGTCGTAAAGTAAAAATCTTACTATAGATACAGTACACACTATATCTATAATAAGATTTTTTATTGGCAATGTTTGACAGCACTTTTTTAAAGTAAAATCTCAATCACTCTTCGAACTCTTATCGTGTTCCGGTAAGACTACTGCTGTCCGCCGACGCATATTTCGATCGACACACGCGTGTTCCACGACGTACCTACTGAGTTCATGTGCGATACGACCCGAGAAAACCCGGTCCGAGTTATAGGGCCGTGCGCGACTTTTCCCGATTACTTCGGCGGCGGCGGCGGCGGTCGCGTCTTGTGCGCGCGCGCCAACGCGATTTATCGTCATTAGTCATATCGCGTTTTTCCGCCCTTCCGCGGCCGGATGATGTCATTCAATCCGCCGTAGCCGCGCTCGAGTACGACGTGCAGCAGCAGCAGCACACTCGTTATTTATACACACTCGCCGTAATAATAATAATAATAATAAAGCGAAGTGAGGAGAGGAGAGTGCGACGCGGCCGTCGTTGTCGCTGTACGCAGATGACTAATAGCCCGTACAAAGGGTAAAAAAATATGAATGGGACTTGCACGCACTGCACGGTTGTTTGAAAAGGGATTTTCGGTTTGACTCATCATCTGCGCGCCCCGCACCGCGGTCGTCGACAACCGGCCCGGCCGGCCCGACCCCCTTTGCCCGCCTGCTGCTGCTGCTCCCGCTGCTGCTGCTGCTGCACGAGGCGCGCCGCGCGTTTATGCGCCGTGCAGAACGGCGTGCAGCAGCCGAGCACCGGTGCGTAAAAGCCGCGCGCGCGCCGCGGAAAACCTGTCGGGAATCAATCGCGAGACCGGTATTAATACGACGCACCGCGGCGGTGTTTGCACCGTGTTTGCGCGCGGCGCGCGGTGCGAATGCTCCGTGAAAATCCGGAGGGCAAAAACGCTCGGACGAGCCGCTTATTATTATTATTATTGTAAGGGGAATGGTATATAATACCGTACATCAGGGCCTCCCTTTGAGGATGTGGCCTGGACGGGGGTGGGGGGCGTCTACGTAATCCCTTTCGTCCGTACCGCGCTCGTGATTTTTTTTAATAGTCTGCGAATTCGACAATTTTTTTCGAATTCCGAACGAGTATTTTTTTTTTTTTGATGTGCAAACATCTGTCACGGCGGTATGAGGGCAAATCTCGGGAAACGGGACGGAAATGTATAAGCCGTTTGGTCACGACAACTAATAATAATATTTATTAATTAACACGCAATATTAATAATAATTAATTTACACGCAATTACGAATTAATGTGTAAAAGCTGTTGTCGTGACAACTAATAATACAATTTATTATCGGAATATTACTTTGAATAAAGATACCAATTATTCACAAATCCCAATCACAATTCCGTTCCGTTTTTACCGCTCACGCGACGTTTACAATATGTCTCCAGAGTACTAGCAGACTCGTTATTTTTTTTCAAAAATTATTTTTAAAAAAGCGAGTGCCGTGTATTATTTTAACGACGTCTGTGAATTTAAAATTTATTTTAAGAAATTATTATTCCGTCTCGATTTTAATAAAAACTGGACGCAATCGGGCGGTGCCAGTCGTTATACGGTCAGTGGCGGATTCAAGGGGGGGGGCCCGGGCCCCCATCCCTTGACAGTTTTATAATCGTAGTCAATGATCGCAAGTCGTCGTTAGCGGTCGTTGCGATAATGTCCGTACTGTAATCTTATCTGTATTTTATAGGTTTTTTCTTTTTATAATATTTCAATTGTATTATTCTGAACTTTTTTTTTTATAGGTAATTAAATATATTTTTCAATTTTTCATATCACAAAAATTCGAGTACACTTTATTTGAAGGCCTTACAACGAATCCTGAATATCGTACTCATAAAATTTTAATGAAAATTTTTGGGCCCGTCCAAAAAAAAAAAAAAGATAGACCCAACCGAGAAAACCGGGCAGACGGATCGCTGACTGTTTTTCAGTGGATTCGTAGAGAGAGAATTGATAAAAGTAATCGATAAAAAAAAAAAATAGTTTTTTTCATTCTAATGCCGAATGCGAAACGATACATATACGCGAGTATACAAATTTGTAAACGTTTCAGTGTTTCTATATATTACACGTACTTTTTTCTCTATTATAATCCTAATACGGCGTCGTTTTATGTATTACGGTTTTTTTTTTAGAAACATTAACGGAAAAAAATTCTGTTCGGATCGTCAAATAAACCCTGCGCACAACAATCATAGTATATAGATTCATAAATACCAACGTAGGATTCATCGAACGCGACGTGATTTTTGTTCGATTATTGTACAGGAATACAGATTTTTTTTCAAGAGATATAATCTCATAATTTTTTTTTGCACCCCTAACTATGTTTATTTTAACGGTTTACTTTTCTAGCACTGCTATAAGCCCCGAACACACTTAAGCTCCTTATTCGTTTCCCGACCACTGCGTTCTTTCGTCGAGTAGAACGTAATATTATGTTACAGACAGTGCTCGAATCGGTTGAGGGGTGCGCAGGAAGACGGAGCTTATCTATTTTTTTTTTTTTACTAGAACAGGGAATTAAAGGACTTTTACTGTGTAAAAGTAGCGATTGGAGGATGAGATGGGGGGGGGAGACGAAGTCTTCGCATTATATTAAAGTAAATTTTTTGTAGAACGCTGAATTTTTTTTTTCTTATTAGCAGAGCTCCTCTTTAATTTTCCCGGTCTAATTCTCCTGCGGTTATAGACAGACTGTTATTATCGAATAAATACAACAACATATTATGGTCAAACGACTGCACGATGAATTCGGTACGCATTATTTAAAAAAAGAAGAAAAACGTTAAAAAACACACACATATATTATAATCGTTTTGTAACCGAGATTAAAACCAGACTATATATAATATTATATAACAAATAATATATACTCTGTACGGTGACTCAGGGCTAATAGTTCGATTTTTCGTCATCGTTTTTTTTTCTAGAGGTTTTATGGGTTTAAAACGCATGCGCTTGAACGACGAATATACACTTATGTCATTTATTTTGTTATCGAGGTAAACACTGTGAACTATATATATATAAGAATACAATAAATACCTTACACGGGTATAGTCGTATAAGTGTAAGTACGCATAAATTTCGGATAGGCTAACACGAAAAAGAAGAAAAATCACTTCTGGTCTCGTTATCATCATCGCCCGTGTGCATCATCAAAAAAGTTCAAAATCGTTTTTTTTTTTTAATTCCCCCGCGACGCAGAGCGTACATAAAGACTTAAATACAAGAAATTCAATGGTTTTTTTTTTATGACCTTGTTAAAAAACGTTACAGCAAAGCGATTAAAAGGAAAAAAACGAACAATTTATATATATATAAATTTGTACGTATTAGAAAGTCAGCGTTATGAACAAAATTAGTAATAAAACGGATTAGATAAGGAGAGAGTCGAGGAGAAGATTCTGGAAAGAACAGTATAGAAGAGAGGGATTTAAAAAGAAAGACGGGACGGGAGTGGTGGGGAAAAGGCCTTGCAGATAAGTCGTCTGGGAACATCAAGACGGACAAATTGTTCTGTGCCAGGTGGCAGGAAGGGAACGGAGGACCGTTTGGAGGCTGTGGAGACTTGAAGGTGGGGTATATTTTAAAAGGAGAAAAACGAATAAAAGTTCTTTATAGTGGAAGGCGCAAGAAGGTCGGCCCGTTCGTTTCCGGCAATACCGACCGACGTGGCTAGAATTATATAGGAACCCACGAAAATCGTACTACCTCGTTTGCTAAAGATTCGACGAGGAGCACAATAGAGGGAGTAAAGAAAAATCGAACGGATCAGAGGACATAACGAGAAGGAAAGCTTATTCGTTACTACGCGGGTACGAATTTTTTTCCTCTTCAAAACGAGCGTTAATCCAATCCGTATTAGATTTCAATATTTTTGTCGTAAACAACTGAATTCAATTTCTGTTCGTGATTTCGCGTTTAAAAAATATAATTCTATTACGATTTCGCGTTTAGTATCCAACAAACGAATAAAGCTTTTTTCCATATACGCGGCCAAAAGGATTTATTTAACGTTTTTTTTTTCAAAAACTGCATTCGTCCAATTTAAAAAACGGTTTTTTTCTACCCTACAAAAATTGAATTCGTGTTCACATTTTTCCACGTTTCAAGGTTCCACGCAATTCTCGTATTCAAAACCCAACAATCGATAACCCGTACGGAAAATTTTTATACATTTTTAATATCGCAGTGTGAACCGTACACAACGGTTAACCGGTTATTTAATGTGTTGTTCATATAATATTATATACAATGCGCGTATAAAACGACACGTATCGGTGTGCGTTGTCGACATCCTCCGCCGATTGAGCGCATCGATTCGAATCGGACTCGGGGGAGGACGCCTCGTATTATTATACAGAGCATTGTACGTATATTATTTGAATCCGTTGTTGTTTTAAGCCTGGGCTAGAAAAACGTTTTCCCGCAAACTACGAACGAATCATGTATTTATTTTCAAACGTACGTATATATTATAAATTTAAAAAAACCTTCTTCTTTAAACAATTTCATCGCGTCCGCAGTAGCAGGGCGCGTTTGGAAAATAAATCGTTTTTTTAACGTTACTGAAACGTTGCGTGTTATTATTACATACGTCATAAAACGTTTTGATTTTTTTATAATCCAAACGACAGAAAACATTTTTTGCCCATATTTATATACGACTTTCTTCCTACTCCACAGAATGGTCCAGAGATATACTGCACCACCTGCAATGTCACCAACGCTATGTCCTTAAACTTGAAGCCCCATTTATTAATATTTACAGTACCAACGCAACTTTTTTTCTATTGTATACACATTATATATATGTCCAGGGCTCAGATGCTGTTACACTAAAAAAAAAATATATTTAAAAATACATGAACGAATTACACGTACTTACCTCGAGCGCTCTCGTATATAATTATTTTATTACACTTAAATATGTTGATTACAATAATAATGTTGTGGAAAAATTAAAATTCGCTTATAATACACGCGCGCGCGCGTCGAAGTAATAACGCGTTATTTTCAAATGTCCTTATATTTTCTACGTTATTTTCATTATTGTCTCCGGACGAACGTTTATTATAAACCGATAATAATTTAACAAATATTATAACGTAGCACGCAGAGCAGCGACGTATCAAATAATAAATCATTCGTCAATACGCATAGCACACCGCTTCAAATAACCGGTATACGGTGCTGCCAGTCCAGCTTCTTACACATAAACGCTCCGCCGGAACATCTTTTTTGGCTGCCTAAAGAGACATACCATATAATATCGAGATCTGTTCACAATAATCTATACACCGTGTACGCGTTACAACCGATAAAACGACGAAATAATTGAACAAAAATCGATAACGAACGGAAATCGAAGAGGCGGCAAAATACAATAAGTAATAAAATCGTCGTGTTCGGCGCGTTATAATCGTGAAACATATACGACAAACATTTTAATCGGCGAAATCCTTGAAACGCGCGAACAACAACTGCAGCACTCGTACACGTAATATAACGAATTTTTCGAAGAAAAAATTCTTTTTTTCTTTCGCGTTTTTCGATCGTATTTGTTTTTTTTTTTGCTCGACACGAGCTAGCTATAATATATTGACTCGGTGTAATAATAACACGACTGATACGACCGTTATAGACACTATAAAACGCGGATAACGACCGCGCGCGGTTATCGTGTACGGTACGCAGTAAGCATGCGGCGAGGGTCATCGTCAGTTAAACGCGGATATTACTGTATAACGAGCTCGCACGATCGTAAAAGCGTGCACAACAGCGTTTTATACGAACGTCGTCGTGTTACTCTTTTTTTTCATCGACAGAGGTCATTGTCGTCAAGTCCACACGGTCGTACGTGCCTCCAGGAAGATCCCTTATAACAGCGCGTGCAGCATCCGCGAACTGCTGCAAACGGACTTTTTTTCCCCGATTATTAACCGACGGCGTCAGAGGATCTGTGTTAACAGTACTACTCTGACGCCGCCGTCGTTTATTTTATAATACACAGCATGTTGGGTGCCGCAGGGACATGGCCCTGTCGGCCTGCCCTTACATCTTATACACATCCTGAACTGGGTTCCGGAGGGGTTATGTTCCCTCACGGATTGCCCTCACGTTACACAACATACGTATATAGCCTGTGTTCGCGGTCCGTGGTCAGGTCTTAAGGCCCATTTATTCTTTTCCTGATTTTCGCGGCCCGGCACTACCGCCCGCCAGCCTAGACGTCACGTCCTCCGTCTTCCTCTTCCGACCAGGTAACTCCACCAGCTATAGGCTGGAAATCTCGTTCCCGTCTCTGTCTCCGTGACTTTTGACGGACTTTTGGAACATCGAGACACTATCGTCTATACGGATTTCCTCGGGGGTTCGGTATCATAAAATACCGTTTTCCGTCCCGTGCTCGGAGGTGCGGCGTCTGCACGTAACAACAATATAATAAACGACGGGAAATGCGCTTGCGGGGCGCTTCACGTTACACTAACGAAATCGAAAAACGGCAGGGCACACTATTGAAGGGACCCGGAGAAGTCCCCGTTTAAAAATGATGTCAAGTCACAGACCACCGCGGTCGGCTTTTGAATAAAAACGAGTCTGCTAGCGCACTCGAGACGTTGCGGTTGTGCGTAAACGTCGCGCGAGCGGTAAACACGGAATTGCGATTGGGATTTGTGAATAATTATTGGTATATGTTTATTATCAGATTTCGATAATAAAATATTATTATTATTAGTTGTCGTCGTGACAACAGTTCACGCGTTTCGGGCGATTTATAATTGCGCGTAAATCAATAATATTACCAACAGTTGTCTGTCGTAATAGATGCGTTTACACGTCAAAACGCGACCTGTATTCGTCCTGAACGTATTTCCGCTTCTTTCGCGTGCCCCGTATTCAGAACGTATTTATATTATATTGGGACTTTATATTATTGTGAACGCGACGAGAGCATTAGTATCTCCTCAGTATCTCCTGCATTAGTAATTATTACACAAATATTGCGACCCGAGCCTTTGAATTGTGTATACGGCACTGCCAGTAGGATTTTTATATGGGGGTTCAGTGCTATCTTGATTCGTGCATTATAATCGTGTATCGTAATGATTTATCAGCACAAAAATCTATAATCATGATGTTTATCAACGTTTATAATGGCATAGACCAAATTAAACATTTATACATATAATGTTAGTATATACACATTGTTATTATACGATATAGGTACTTATTTTTCATAAATAACAAATCTACTTTTAACATCAAGATGTTGGTAAAATCTAAATATGAACATACGCATTTTACTGTAACATATGCAATGCTGTTGTGCGTAAAAAAAAAAAAAAATTGACATTTCTACTTTTCCGATATTCAAGGGGTTTGAACCCCCCGTGTCTACGACCCTGCGCACTGCGTATAAGTGTCGCTTTTATTCTGCGTTCTGTGGTCGAGTTAAAAAAAATATTATAAATTTGATCGAAAAGAGCAGCTATATACTTGGTCTCAGTGGCGTACTAACGGGAGGGGAGATTTAGGATAACCCCCCATATCCCCCCGAAATTTTTTAGGAAGTATTCATTTTCTTATAATACGTATATTTTTAGTCAATAATAGAACGGAAAACTAAAATATATTTCGCGTACTTTAATAAATTGTATTGTGCTTATGTATATATAGCAAATTATCCATCATAATAAAATAAACGGCTTACGTTTTAAAATACCTTTGTAATATTGTGTTTTAACCCCCCCCCCCAAAAAAAAAAAATTCAAGTCTAAGTACGCCACTGCTTGGTCTTGAGCAGTTATAAGGTCGAATTTATTATGTGTATATCAACTCTAGCAATTTCTTGTTTTTATCGATTTGACGAGTAACGCGGAAAGACGAAAAACGAATTTATAGCCAAACAAACAATCCGACCGATTTTCTGTACGCATTTTACTGGTAAAAACTATTTTTTTTTTTTAAATAAATAATTAATGATATATTTAGAAAAAAAAGCGATTATTTGTGAGTTAATATGAGTATAGAAAAAAACCAGCAGCCCGCGACAAATGCCAGTGCGAGTTTTTCCGTACACTGCACTGTGACGAGACGAGAAAACAGCGATTCGGTCCACAATTTTTTTTTTTTTGTTTCGACGCCTTTAAAAGAAAGAAAAAAAACGTTTTCAATGAGATTTTTTTTTCTCGCGTTTATCGACGCAACAAAAAAAAAAATTGTCATTACGAGGGAATTTTTTTTTTCTTATCCGGACGCACGTTATAATATACGATCCACCTATTGTCCGGATATTTTTATCGCGTACACAAAACACACTCTGCATATTATTTTTTTTTTTTTATGTACGCCGGCTCGTCAAGGTACCCTCCTCCCCTCCCCCTTTCAAATCGCTCTCTCACCGTTTATACCACAAACCGGCCGCCGCACACCCATCACATGATTCATTGCGTGTGTGTCGTGTATACGGTGTGCTCGCGTGATTCATATATACGTATTTGTTCGCGGTGTTTGCGAGCGTGAATTACCGACAAATAATTATTTATTTTTTTTTTTTGCATATTATATTATACATATGTGCACGAGCGCGTATACGGAGAGGAGACAGAGAACAGAAAAAAATGCCAAAGCGATTAAATCATTTTTTTTTTCTTTTAATATATAAATTATAATATATATATATATAGGCGACACGTTATATACTGTATAATATTATTTCAATATAATTTCGTTTCGCGTTTTCATGCGGTAAAATATCATTCAAATACAAATCGCAAACACACAATTATTATATAATATATATCGACTCGAATTACATAAAAAAAAAAAAAAATAATAATAATAATAATAAGTGGGAGCGGGATTATACGTGTACACGGTCATTAATAATAATCTATATAATATCTACACAAACACAGCCTTTATACTTTTTGTCGTTTCTTTTTCGAAAAAAAAAAAAAAAAAAACATATTTTTTTTTATTCGATCGATTTTTATTTTTTAAAGAAATAACTATATAATAATAATAATAATAATAATAATAATAATAATAACGTAATGTTTTAACTATATATATAAATAAAAAAAAAAAAAAATAGTAGTCTCGGCGGTTCTTTTTTTTTTCATCGTCTATAAAATATACTATTACTATTACAACAACATAAATACGCGTTCTTCTCTCTTACAATATAATATTATATATTTATATAAAATGTACAATTTGCAAGACTAGATAATGCTCGTTTTATTTTATTTATTTATTTTCTCTCATCGGATCGCGCGCGCGCGTGTCAAGAGTCGACGACATTTGCCGTTGTGCGTGCGCTGTGCGTTACAACAACAACAACAACAACAACAACACGTTTTATACACATAACGCGTTACAATAATATTTAATTCCGCGACATACATAACACACAACAATACACAATAATATATACTTTTTTTTTTTCTATACATTTTACGCGTGTTCTCGATATTGTAATTATATTCTTAACGATTTACGCTAGATTTGAGTGATTATTTGAAAATTTGATTTATTATTTTTACAACGTTACCCGAGAGAAAGAGAGAGAGAGAGAGAGAGAGAGAGAGAGACGGAAAACTAATTATAGGAACACATTAATAGGTTTTTTTTTTTTTTTTTTTGGAATATCTCATCGTCCCAATCGATCGCTATATCATCTCGTCATTTCCAAATCAAATGTAAAACGATATAAATATATATTTTAAAAGTTTTTTTTTTTTAACCTTATATATATATATATATTATAGTAAATTTGCATAACTACACCATACACACAATTACATATTATATTTATTTATTTTATACACATAATATACGTGCCCGAAGCGGGGACACGGGGTACCTTGTCTCTGTCCTGACGATGCTGTTGTGTTGTACTGACGGTATAATGTCTCCGATCAAGAGGAAAGCATCACCACCGCACCAACACCAACGTCCAGTCCGTAATAATAATAATAACAGCGTGCAACAGCACCGTCTACGACAGTTCGTCCGCGGCGGACTGTTGCTGTTGCTGCTGATGCTGGTGTTGCTGATGCTGATGCTGCTGCTGCTGCTGCTGTTGGGCGACAGCCCAAGACTGACCGCACCGGGGTTGGGGTTGCTGCTGTTGCTGTTGCTGGTGCTGGTGCTGCTGCTGCTGCTGCTGCTGCTCGTATTGCAGACTCTGTTCCAGCTCGAGCAGCTGCCCCATGAAGTTGAGGTTGGGCGATATGATCGGCCGGGCAGCCTTCACCATCTTGTACGCGTCCACCATGGAGATGTTCCGGTGGCGCATCACGTACGCGATGGCTATGGTCGGCGAACGGGATATGCCGGCCTGACAGTGTACGAGCACGCTACCGCCGGATTTCCGAGCGCCTTCTGAAACACGAGGAACAAACGTTGTTACAATAATATAATCGTACGCGAGTAACGCGTTCGACGAACACTGCTACCGCTCTCGGAAGCGAGGGTTAGGTCATCTTAGGTGAGGGTCGGGCGGGCGAAACGACTCCTGGTGTGGACGAAGGAGTTTTTTGAGGAACCGGAAATACCGAAAACTATATGTGCGTGTGTTTCGAGCTACAAATCCATGTAACAGAGCAGTTTTTTTTTGAAATTGGAAATATTTACTCGAGGAAATATCTACGTCGGAGCTGGTATTGCTGCGATATACGTATAAGTGCTGACTCGCATAGACTGCGGGGCCTTCAAGAGTTCTTTCGAAACCCGGGGAGGGTTTATCGTAAACACATCGATATTTTTTCTCTCGAACATTTTTTTTCACTGCGATCTACTCGTTATTATGAAATATTTTTTTCACACATCCGTATATAGGTAAAAAAACGGCATTTTTTTTTTTATTCACGTTTTATTGGCGAAGCGCGTGCGCGCGCCTCGTAACGCAGCGAAAACAAATTATCATTATTATTATTATTATTATTATTATTATTGCGCACGTAAAAAATACGGTGACTCACGGGCGGCGGCGCGTCGGTGATAAAAACGCGAACGGCGTAATACGCGCGGCGTTTCGCGGTTAATTTTAGCCGCGAGTCCGGGCCAGAAATAAACGGCGCGGCGGGTCGCACACGCGGTGCCCGAATTTGGGTCTAAAAAAAAGTAGCGACCGAGGCGGCGATGAAAAAATCTGGTACGCGTCCAGGCCTTTTTAAATCGAATGTCTCCGAAATATTATTGTACGTTATATACGCGCAGGAATAAAAAAAAAAAAAAATGTTTTTTTTTGGCTCTACAAACGAGTTTCTCGTTCGACTCGATACGCGCGTAGGCGTAACGCGCGTTACAAATCCGAGGGAAAAATTAAAAACGCGTGGATCTCGGAGACACTCGACGAAAGCGCGAAGCTTTCTCACTCCGGTACACTCTGTACGGAGGCGACCAAACCGAGAACAATCGTCACGCTTATGCATTGCGATAATTTAAAACAATCTGTTCCGCGGTATTATTGTCGTCGAATATCGTTTCTAGTATCCGGTTATTTTAGTCAAGCACGGTCAAATAATCGTGTAATAATAATAATAATAAAAAAACCGCATCAGAACTATCGCGTATTTATACGATTTGCCTATCGTACGCGAACGATAAAAATCGTACAAATACGATAATTATCGTACGCCTGGCGACACTGCAGCAGCGGTGAACGGTGTATGTACCTATAAAATATTATGTTGCGCTTTTTCGCGACGATTTTTCGCCCTTTGGGTCCCTTCCGCGAACTCCGTGAGAAAAGCCTGGCTTTGAAAAACAAAAAAAAAAAACTACTCGAATTTTCGCGATTCGTGTGCTCAAAAAGCGTCGACCGAATAAGACGTTCCGAAAACGGGTAGAGGGAGGGAGCGGCGCGAAAAATCGTTTCGTCCGCCCAATTATACACGTTCCCCCAACAGGGCGTCCCGTAATTTCGGATTTCACGATTCTCTCTCTCTCTCTCTCATCTCGATCCCTGGGTTTATTGAAAAATTAATAGTCTTTGGGCGGGAGCTTCCGTGACGTCATCTATTGTGAAATCAACGGAGAAGGGGGGAGGAGTCACGTGCTCGCGCGATTTACACACACAAACACGCGGGCGCGCGCGTAAGGGCTGTTGTTGCTGCTCTATGACGGTGGGAAAGGGGTGACAATCACGGGGCAATTACGCGTTACGCGTCCGGGTGGTACACATGTGTGTGTGTATATATGAGTCATTATCGAGTAAAAAAAAAACCGCTTGTGTGACGGTCGACAGAGAAGAGAACGACGGATAATACACCACCACGTCGCCCATCGACGGATATAAAATATATTATTTTTGTATATTTATTATTATAAATTATCTGTAACGGTGGTGGCGGTGGAACGTCACAAGGGTTTGTTATTGATTATTATTATTATTATTATTATTATTGTTGTTGTTGTTGTTGTTGTAGTATTATTGTTAAGTTGTGGGTTAGCTAAAACTGACCTATACAAAAACATAAAGAGTATTACGAAAAATAAAGAAATACGTTTATTTCTATTATCCGGTTCCGACAAAAAGTCATCATCATCGTAATCGTCAACGGGCGTATATTAAGCGAAAAACAAGCGGAATAAAACAGTGAGAACGAACGGAATTACGCGGAGAAAATTACGAATATTACAATAAAAAGAGTTTAGAAAAAAAAAACTAATTAAAATAATAAATAAATAAATTTAATTGTTCCAGGGGGGGGGGCCGACTACGGGCACATGATTATTAATATTATTTAATATCGATGTATTACTTTTTAAATCTGTAAATGTTTTAAAATATTTTTTTTTTTTTAATTTATCATGTTTTATTTCTTTATGTGTGTGTGTGTGTGTGTGTGAAATTCGAGCCGAAGAATAAAATGAAAAAAAATATATATATATATATATATATACACGGGGTCGTAGTACATTTACAACCGGTTTCGACAAAAAAGTATCATCGTCGAGTAAACATATAAACGACGAATAACTACGCTCGCTGTACATAGGTATATATTTTTATTTCTCATAATATACACACTCTGGCTCGATCGTATTTTTAATTTTTTTTTTTTTTGTTTCTATATTTCTTTCGCGTTTCCTATTTAATTTTTCTTTTTACCATTTCGTTTATTATAATTACGAAGTCGTCGTTTCGTATATCATCGTATTGTGTATACAATAAATCAAAATCGTTTTTTTTTTTAATTTCAATGTTTTAACGTTAAAAAAACAATTATTCTTCCGACAAAAACCGACTCTTTCTTCTATTATATTGCCGTCGATTAATCATAAAAATAATATCGATTTCTCCAGATTAAAATCCGCGTTTTAAAACGTTCAAAATACGTTTCAACGCGCGACTTTATAACGGTTTTTCACGGAACGTGCAACAGGCGAGAAACGACGTGGCGCGCACAAAAGGGGGATTATTAATCGAGTAACGGGTCACGTCGTAACCCCTTACGGGAAACGATTTAAAAGTGGTGTTGTAGTACAAAGGGATTTTCTGCGAGAGAAAAAACCGTCGTCGAAATCTCCGAAGAATATTAAAAAAATAAACGGAATTTCGTATTAAACACCAGTCGGTACGGTCACACGCGACGACTGCTGCAAGGACGACGGACGGCGCGCCGACGGTACCGGTGTGAACACAGCTCCGCGGTTACGGAACAGTGACTCACTGCAGCAGCAGCAGCAGGCGACGACGAGAGGAGAGGTCGCGCCCGCCGATGAGCGGCTATAAATGGCTAAACGCACGACGACCGCTCGTCTAGAAAAATCCGCCGTTTGGGCCAACGCGCGTAATTCACAAAACATTTCGTCGTCGTCAATTATCCTTATTGAAAAAGTCCTTCTCTCTCTCTCTCTTTCTGCAGGGATCTTCACGGACCCCGCTCGCGGCACAGGCGCCGCGCACTTACAAAACTTACACGAGTCTACAAACACAAAGTTCCTCCCCCCCCCCGCCGGACGTGTTAACACCACCACTGGTTCTCAGGAGAAGAGATGGAGGAGGAGGTGGAGGAGCGTGCGCAAGCGCGTCCCGTTTCCGGACGGGTGTCCGTCGCACGCCACGGCGGTTGTCAACAATAACAGTAACGCGGACGAGGGCGCTATCCTCCGAAACACACGCGCACAATATACACAAACAATAAAACTCGGTCAAACTCGGGTGACGTCATATGTTTTGTACATTGAATACAGAGAGAGAGAGAGAGACTTCACAGCTGTCGCCGTGACTCACGGCGGTTAGGGGGGGAACGATACTGGCAGAGGGGGGGAGACTTCCCGGTTTCCCCGGGCCGTATAATACACGCACGATGACGTGAAAGAAAGTAAAAAACGTCCCGCCCTTGGGTCCCTATTTGGTGTTACGTGGTTCACCGTGAAAGAAACGACGTATAAAGGGACGAGATGCGGAAGGACCGAATGGCATGACTCTGAAGGCCCATCAAGAGATGTCCAAAAAAAAAAAACAGCATCACCGCATTATTAACAAAATTTTAAAAAAATTCACGTAAAACTGAATTGCTTTAAAATCGAAATAAATTATAAAACGGTAAATAAATTTACTATGACACACGTTCATAGTTTAATTTTATCTGTTATGGCGGCAGTGCGTTATAGCTCGTCGAAGTCGACGATATTATATTGTGGAACGAAAAGTGAAACTTATTTCAACAAGAGATATTGTTCAGCTCTTTTAATGATAAAAAAAAAATCGTTCTTTGACAATAGTAAGTTTCCCGCAGAAATATGTACTTTTATTTTTTGACAATTCCTGTAAGCGCGGAACGGTCGTTTTCCAAGGTAAAAATTATTAAAGGATATTTAAGAAGTATAAAATAACGACGCATTAATTTAATAATAGTGGTTTAATAATAATTTAATGACTTAATAGTGGCCTAGTGTTATACTTTCAATCGAACAAGAAACACCACGAGAGGTGTTGACTTCCGAGGATTTTTAATTGATAAAAGATTGCTCTGAAACCGAAACAAGAAACTTCGATAAAACTGACAGGACATTATAAATGTGAATTGAATATTTTTTTTTTGATTTATGTTATTGCCTCGCTTATATTAATTTAAAAACAATTCATTTATAACCCATTAGCGTAGGGCGGATTTAGAGGGAGGTAAACGTTGTGGGGCCCTTCTCCGAAATTCGTGTAAAACGGGGCCCCCCTGCCGGATTGTTTTGCCACTGACAAATTACGAGTTCTCTACATAGTTACGCCACTGGGGGAAATCGGGGCGTAAGGTGTCTCACGTAATAACGGACTCACCGATGAACTCGAACGCTTCCTCGAAGTACTGTTTGAGGTTGGCGTGACCGTTGTCCAGGACGGACAGACGTTTGTACACGACGCCCGAAGTCCGGTGGTCCATTACCGGCGACGGAGACTGTTGGCTGGTGGTCACGTTCAGCACGCGGGTCACGCCGATGGACGTCATGCCGTCCCGGTCGTCCGCGTCCTTCCTGTTGCCCAGGTACAGGAACGGCAACACTTTGGTCAGCGGATGGGCGTCCATCAGCTCGCCGGTCATCATCGGCTGCTGCTGCTGCTGCTGCTGATGATGATGATGGTCCTGCTGCTGCTGCTGCTGCGGTGACGAGCAACCGTTGTTGTTGGACGTCGGCGAGGGCAACAGCGAATTCTCGCACATGTCCTTGTGCCGGGAATGGAACTCTTTGTGACCGCCTGCGGAAGAACACAAATCGTTTTTATACAGGATACGTGCAAGAGAAAGATACACTTTTTCCCCGCTCCCCTGTAAACGAATCGCAGTTTGACGACCGAAATTCTCACATTTTACCGCGTTTAAAACGGAATTTTTTTTTTTTTGCGCCTAATACACACGGACGTTATTGTAGAACGTGAGAGAGAAAAAAATTTCGTCGATTGCGCGAACCCAGGGCGCGCTACAGATTTTGCCATTATCGCGAGACACTATAATAATACTCGTGTGTACCTGAACGAATCCTACTCCACGTGGCCGGACACGGGTCCAGAGACAGCTTCAGCTTCAACGTGAGTTTCTTGTGTCCGACTGCGGCGGCCATTACGTTAAAAAAACACCGAAACGTTATTTTTCCGCGTGCGATATTCTCTCCGTATAAACCGGCGAGCAGAGAAGAGCGGCGGTAATTATTATTTTTTCCGAAAAAATCCTACGGTCTCTCCAACTGTTTTACACACACACACACACGACGATAAAATGTATAAAAAGCAAAAAAATTCGATTACTAACGCCGCGTGTCTTTTTTAAACGAACCCAAAGTACGAGTTGAAAACTACACGTTTTTTTTTTTTTAAATCGGCGAAAAAAAAAATGGGGAAAAAAATACGGAACAACCGCAGGCGAGACGTGCGCGTCGCGTACCGACTGCGAGCCGAGTGTGCAACTTTATTGCCACGAACGACGGTCGCGTCGCTGCTGTTGTCACACACGCGGGCGCGGAGCAGCGGTGGGGGGGGGGAGCGTCGCGCGCGCACGCGAAAAACGACACTACAAACACCAGCGGCGGGCGGCCGTTGCTTATGCCAAACCGGCTGCGCGCGGGCATTAGTCATCCGCGTCCGTCCGACCTTGTCTCCTCCGCCGCCGCCGCCGCGCCGCCGTGAATGAGACTACACACACACACGATTTCCCCTCATCATCGTTACTCCACTCCCCTCGCACTACTGGCTGCTACGGTACAAAACGATAATTGTCTGCCGTTATTATTTTTTGTTTTCGATAAATACGCGGTATTTTATATAATAATGTTTTTAATAATTGGCGTCTTCTCCCCTGAAATAACGGAGAAAACTTTTCTATATAGCGACGGCAGCGGCGAACCGAGTTAAACTCGGCTTTTACAAAAAGCGACGAAAAAAAAAACTATTCCGTATATATACGATTTCGAGGCGAAAACGGTTAATAATAATGAGATTAAAAAAAAAAAAATGTGTTGTGGATGTCGTTTTTTTTTTAATGTGCGAATTACTCCGGAGGCGTGTTTAGGAATTTTCAAACGGCGGATGGGGGGGATGAGGTAGTTTTTCAATATTATATTCAACGAGGGGAATTTTTACTTTCTTTTTTTTTTACGTTAAAAGTGTGATTTTTTTTTCTCGTTTTCAAAAAATTTATTATACCGTTGGAAAGCGTATTGAAAATAGGTTTTTTTTGTGAAATTTGCACACCTCCGAGTACAGAAAAAATCGTAAGTTAAATTTTTTAAATTTAGGCATTTTTATATTTTAAGATTGTGTTTAATATATGCTTGTGAGCAGCGTCATCTTAAGGCACGGGCCTGGAGGGGCCGAGACCGGGCCCCCTAATTTATTTATAAAATACCATATTATATTAATTTTTTATTTTTTACTTAGATATTTAAAAAAATAAATAAATCTCGAATGATAAAAAAATATTTAAATTTTCTAAATTATCATAATAAACAGTAAAGTAACAAATACTCTAAAATAAAAATTGGCATTTTATTTATAATATTAATAAAGTATAATTTTTAATAGCTAATATAATGTGTTAAAAAAATATATATATATATATATATATATCATAATTTAAGTATTTAAATGCTCCCCAAATATTTTGGGCCCTTGGGCCTCACGTAAACTTAAGACGGCTCTGCTTGTGAAAATAATATTTGAACCTTGTATATGGTATGTTTTCTTCGAGAAAATTTAATGAGGTTTTTAACGGGGTTTTCAAATTTACTGTAGGACCAATAGTTCAGAAATTATGATCAGTTCAAGGAGAAAAATCACGTTTTTTTCTCTTGAAAAAAACACAAAAACTGAAATTTCTACCTTATATACTTGAGAATCGGACCATGGACAAGAGGAATTTTTTGTCGCGTTCGAGGTGTACAACAACCTCCCAGAGTTTGTACGTTTTTTACCAGTCACCCCGTGTTTTGTATAATATTACCAAAGAAAATATGATGAAAAATTAAGTCTGAAACAATAAATGGTAGTTAAATGTCAGATATAATTTTACAAAGTTTTTGAGAAAATCGCAAAAAACGAACGCGACGTCATAAACCGCAATCACAACTATTATTACTATTATTATTTTACGTGGAATTACAAGAACTGGAGAGATTTCACCGATGTGTATACACACGCGTATTCGTTTCCAGGGAGTACAAAAGTACACATATCGTCCCCGTAGGGTCGACCAAATTTGTTTCGACAAAACTCTACAGTGAGAATATAATTTTCCTTGTACTGAAAAATATGTAAAAAAAAAAAAATTTAAAAATAAGAATGTATATAAAAAAAAAAATTATACGTATATATATCTGTATATGCGATCATATAATCGAACCAAAGAGTATTAAACAAAATAAAGAAAAAATATATAATATGTAGCATTAAATATATTGTTTATTTACTACCGGTTTCGACAAAATGTCGTCATCAGGATGTGTATTTGTTATACACGTATCTATAAAAAAAAATTTTATTTACGAGTATTAATTTATAGTTTGTTTCTGTTCCTATTTTTTTTTTATCTTTTATTTATTCATTTTTTACTATTATAATATACATGACGAGATCGCGCAGTCGATTGACACATATTTATATACGAATCGATTGTAGGAACGAAAAAGCGATGAAACACACATAGCGAGTGAAATCTGACGTTTTCCATACATAATATTATACAGTGATAACAAGATATTTGAGAAAAAAAAAGATTGAAATACGTCACGAAATCTACTACAGAGATCGATTTTTTTTTCTCCCGTGAAATTATAAACAAAACAAATTGAAAATAAAAAAAAACCGATCCAACGATCACATAATGTATACACACGTGTATTTTTTGCACAGTAAAATAATACGCGAGTTATTATTATTAGTTTTTTTTTCTTCTATCGAACACAATAGCAGTTCGACGTTAGGACGATATCGACTGTATTACAATATATTTATTATAATTTTACAACGATCTTATCATCTCTGCGCGGTAATGTGCGCAATATATGAGTAACCACAGCCAACGCTGCAATATTTTTCTATCTGCAGAAGCTGTTGCGTAAAAACCATTAAGGAGGAACAATTTTGTAAATCAATTACGCGTATAGTATTTCGATGTAGAAACAAAGAAAATCATAAGCGTGGGAGAGGGAAAAATCGCAACAATAAAATTTTAAAAATTAACGTTTTACGTGATAACGATCAAATTATATATCCGCCCCATCATCGATTATAGATTATAATATCGATTATATTAATTAATCGCGCGATAAATTTAATAATAATAATAATAAAATGACGAGAATATTTTTTTTTATATTATAATATTATCGACAATATGTCTCGTATAAGCGTATTGTGTGTTTACCGATGATGAATATATATTAAAAATGATGTCATTACACAAATAATATATTTTAAACACGAGTCGTATTTACTATATAATTATTATTATTATCGAAAATCCGATATAACGCGGTCGACGACGACGATATTTAATCAGATTGCGATTTATGTATTCAATTAGCGTTCAATTAATATCATTTATACTATACGCGTATATATATCGCGTTTAATTATATAAAAAAATAATAATAATGAGTCATTCACTCGACATAAATATAAAAATATTTTGTAATAAATATTATATAGAAATTCAAAGTTCTCCCGCGATAAAATACTATTAATAAATAACCCCACTACTGCTGCAACAGTAAGTTGGAGGATTTTCTGTTATACCACACTTCGGCCGCATTGTATTTATCTACTCAAGAGACTTATTGAGAAGGGAAGGTGTACGTTTTTTTTTTTTTGCGTATTTCAGTGGCTTAAAAACCGCGCTAGCGAGGTATAATTTTTATTATTAAATAAAATATTTTACACATTGAATCATAAAAAAAAAATTAGAATTCGCTTTATAACACGTTGAAGTAAAACGTCATTATTTTTTAGTTTCGGATGAATCATAGCGCCGAGAATGTTTTTGAATTCTGTCCGGTTTTCTAAACACTCGTCGGGAAGATCTTTTTGGCGGCCTAAAGACATGTCTAAGATCTAGGACGACTGATAATCTAGCAATACCTCCTCATACATCTTATGGTAAAGTAATTGTTGAAATAATTCGGGAGTTCGGCGAGCAGAACTGAATGAGGCGTAAAATATATAACAGAATCATCGCAGTACGTTAGTTGAATTATGATATCAATTTTGTACTTGATTTTTGCAAGGGAAGAATAGAGTAGCAGAGGCGAAGTATTAACATTTTTTTGCGTCATGATAGAGCAACACAATTATATACATAATTTATATTAATTTTTTAAGAGCGATAATTCATTAATTTGGCTAAAAGAAATACAAATATTACGTACGGATAAAAGTGTATACAAACACGATAATATTATTATCAGTTTTCAACTTTTAAAATTTCTTCTCGCGATTGTTTCCTTAACAAACTCTTCAATAATTCGCGTACCGTCTATTTTCCGATTAACAAAAAAAAAAACCCCAATTTTTATAATTTCTATACGTTAAAATTACAAAGATCTCAAAAAAGGCTACCACTTCCTCCAGAAAAAAACAAAAATGTATCCGCCCGAAGCAACACTTCACGCCGTCGTTCACTCTGTCCTTCGCAAAATCCTCTGCAGTCTAAATAGTATTCAGAAACGATTATTAATTTCCGTCGAAATAATAAAATATTTTAACACACACTGCACACGTCGCGGGTTATTAATTATTATTTAGTCGGTACGGCCAAACCGGTTATTAATACACGTATAAAATACGACGTTATCCATAGCGGAATGACACAAAATATTATACTTAGTTTGTTCGGCCTTGGTGATACCAGCCCCGATTTACGACGGAGCAGGAGACTCTTACGCGTTTCCTCATTTCTTCCTCGCGCTACGACGACGACCAGTCAGTCAAGTCAAATCAGCCATCTCGGAAGAACGATATTAAATAAGAATTTTAAAAATCTTACAAATAATACGAATAACGTTCGGCGTATAAATAATACCAAACGGCGAATTCGCTCGTTGTTAATATACAGAAGAAATACACGTGAGAAAACACAAGAGGAATAAAATTTGCACGGAGTATATTAATATAATGTAGTTCGAGGAAAATATAAATTATTGCGACACCGCGATGACTAAACACTGACTAACTACTACTACACTGAATAAGTTGTTTGTATTCGGTTTCTCGAAAAACTACTACAGACACGTCAATCGGATTTTCAATCGTATTATATACAACAGACGCGAAAATTTTAAAACACTGAAAATATTTCGACCGAAATGAGTAATAAATAGTATTTGTTTCTAAAAACCGACAATGATCGCGAGTAAAATTTATAATATTTTATTTGACGTCGGAAATTTATGGATGATGGTGTCGTGGTAATAATAATAGTTTCGCGCGCTTATTGTACACCCGCAAAACACATAGAAACTTCATTGAAGCTTCCAACGAGTCCGTTCCACTTTGTCCAGCTCCCCGGAGTAGAAAATTGAAATTGCGCCTATATTCTAGTAGTTCAAAAACGCGGCAACAGAAATAAGTAAAAACGTTTAGTCTACGAAAACAGTCGTCTTTTGAATGTCCATTTTTATTCGCGACGACGTTCGATGAATTTAACCATAAGAAACCAATATACTGTCCCCGGTGACCCGGGAAAGAGGACCTTAAAAATTAAATAGTTTTTTAATGACGTCTTTCGGGAGAACGTTATCAGTGGCGAACCATGTTTTTAAGAAGCTTCTGGATTATAGTTGCGTGGATCATAAGATTGTGTAAAAAAATTGAGTCTCTAATATTGACGAGAAAAACAACGCAGCCAAACAAATTTCCCTATTTCACTTTTTTTCCCCGTCTACTACTTCTTATAGTGAAGAGCATTGTCAATTGTACACGCATGAAGTTTCTACAAAATTACTGCTTTGGTCCTCTCAAAGTAGTGTCTGTGGAACATTCGCTACCGGAAAATGGGCATAGACTTGTAAAACTTAAATTGGTGGATGGGGAGTGTTGTAATTACAGTACATCGTTTGTTTCTTTAGTTTTTTCAGTTCGCGACTCCACTGAACGTTATAGCCAATTTCAGAAACAAAATTAGACGGGTATAGTCTCACAACTGCAGAACATTCTCCGCAATCGATTTTCTTCTCCTCTTAATAATTGTACACCTACTCGCGTTTTCTTGCGAGATACAATAGGAAATTGTTCGGAAAAAATAGTCAGTAAATCGTGATGATGTGTTTTCTCGTGTGAAATATTTTTTCAAGAATTTGTCTCCTCACCGCAAAGACATATTTTTTTTCAAAACCGTGCGGCGCCCACCATAACGAACTGCGCAGATTACACGACGAATTAAAAAAAAAAAAAATCACATTTCGATATTTTCGGTAATTTTTGCACGAAACGAATCACGACTTTATTTATACAGAAGATACATTATATCCATCCGTCTCGAGAACAAATACACAACATATTTTATTACATCGCAGCTGTGCACACACAAGCGCGCAAATTTCGATAAGTCATCGAAATTTAAACGAAATTCTCTGTGTGTACTAATGTTTTTTTTTTTCTACACTAATTACTTCGAAACGTTAAACGACGGATGGCGCGCGGGCTATTGACATTTAATTGAGTATAATTTTCGAGATTATATTATACACGAGTACGCAGTCGTCGTATATGTGGTTAGTCATCGCAGTCATTGCGCACGTTCGTCTACAATAATTTTTTTTTTTTTTAATATACTCACACGAACGCGTATATTATTTACTATTTCGGATCACACACAAACGACGATTTTTCACGAGCATTTTTTTTTTACCAGACATTTTACAAGACTCTCGACAGAAATTTTTACGAATGGCGGTGGAATAAAACACCTGACGAAGTATCCACGACGCTCCGAGAAAATTTAGTTTAATTTTAATGTGAAAAAAAGACCATATAATATTTCGTGCGATTTGTCCGGATCTAAAGAGATCGTTTAGGGAGAGGCTTTTTTTTTTTTTTAATCGAAAAATCTTCACTAATCAGGCCACCAACATATTATATTATGTCGCAGAAGTCGATAAACATAACCCATCAATAATTTTTTTCTACAACTAAATCATCCGGTATTTTATATTTTTCTTTTGGTTCATATGTAGGGAAAGAGATATCCAAATACAAAAATTTAATGAAAAATTTCGTTTTTAATTTTTTTTTTTTTAACGGTTTTATTGCGATACGCGTACGTACGCGAAACGTGCAATTATATAAAGAATTTTTTTTTCTCGACAAATTGAACTGCGTTTGAGAGTATATACTCGCAGTACACCCATGTATGGGTTATAATATTTTTCTAAAGTTTCATTACAAGAAATATTATATTATCGAAATCGTCGCGCATTATTCGATATACACGAGGAAATTTTCTCTACATTAGGTCATGTTATTATACGTTAAACGCGTGTAATTGGCATTAATCAGAATAAACTACGTGATCCGTGTGCATACTTATATATTATTATACACTGCAGCATCTCCCACGAAGCAGAGAATTAAATAGTCATGACGAATTTAAAAAACACGTACTCCGAAGAGACATCACGATTTTAAATTCGAGTAGCAAAGAAAAAAAATACGAACTACAGAAAAAATGTCAACTCTGTGCGCGGCGTTACTTTTATATATCCGCCATTCGCGGTATCTTTTTCGCCATCTGATCATACACGGATACGATAACGTTATATTGTACAACGAAATTTCGTTTGTATTTTGTTAAAAAAACATTTAAAAAAAAAAAACAAATATCACCTTAAATTTTTTATTTATACTGCAGTATTGAGTCAAGTTTGAGAACAGACACTATAATTTTAAAATACTGATACGCATAACATTTGGCTCTCGCGGTCGAAACGAACAAATAACTTGATATCCGGAAAAACGTATAATTCCATAAAAAAACAAAGAGTGACGATTAAAATACGACACAAATCAATATTAAACTTTACCGACGTACTTGAAAATCGGTTAATTTTGTAGGAGAAAAAAGATCCATTTAATTTTTAGTAAGTTAATAACAAATAATAACAAACGAAACAATTGACTTGCCCAACCTTGCAGAGTAGTAAATAATACAATAAACGGATTATATGAGGCGTATACATTACTCGTACGTATGGGAGTGGTAACGCGGCAAAAGCGGTCAAGCGTACAGTACAATTTTGTTTTTGTTCTTTTCGAATCGAATTTCCTGGGCGAAACAAAAATATACAACAATATAGTCCGTATTATTATTTTTATTATTAAACTCGTATTGTGGCGAAAAATTAAGTCGTCATCGGCGGTCGTTAGGTTTACCTACTAACTTATCATAATATACATCGATACCTATACACACATACGTTTGTATACAGGACGTTGTCCAAGAAATTATGACAAAATATAACTTTTGTTCTATTTCAAGATAGCAGTTATAACAACAAAAAAAAAAATGGCATTATTATTACTGTTAGACGCGTTAGATTTTGTAAATGGTCGTAACTGGAGACAATAAACTGTAACGTAGTACTGGATACAACAGCAACGCTATAATAAATAAAGCGAAAACAGTGGGCTCGATAGTAAACGAAAACACAAACCCAAGTGACGGAGTTATTGGACAATAATGACGAATTATTTGAAGTGGGAGAATTTGTGTTTGTAAAAATAGATGAGTTCAAGTACCTTGAAACTACTATTAAAGATGGCAATGACCGGAACGTCGAAATAATAAACAAAAAGCAGAAAAGGCCTATTACTGAAGGTGCTGAAATGTTTTAAATCCAAGTTATTTTCAAGAATAACGAATAGTTACGACTACATATGACTGAAAGTAGACCGACGTTGCGAGGTGTGAACGAGTGATAGCACGAGTAGAGAAAAAAATTTTACTGTAAGAAATAGATCTGTGCAAATGCAATACACGATAGTGCGGAGTTAGGGCGTACTAGCGTAGAAGAACAAACGCTGAAATTCGAGAAATTAAGCGAATTCCGAAGAAAACCGATAATGTTAAGAAGGAAAAACGATTGAAATGGTTCGGACGAATCCGTAATCAGCCAGCTAGGATAAACGACCGAGAGGTAACGCCGAGAAAGCGATGGTTTGACGGGGCCTAAAGACTTATGGATGCTAGACGTGGATGACTGGAAGAAAACTGTCCAGGACAGAGAAAGTGGAAGGCGGTGAGTCAAAGATACTTTTGGAGAACCATGAAGCCAGTAGAAGAAGAATCTCGTTGACTTTCTACAATATTTTTTTGAAGTTTATACGGAAATATCTTTCGATTAATTTTTGTATAATACGGAAATTCGTCAAAAATATATATTTACAAAATGTCATTTGAAAAAAAAAAAACGAAATTAAATTCGATTTCGTTATACCGATTGAAATTAAATTCGGAAATATGTAGGTGTAGCGCAGAAATATACAACTACGATTATTATTAAAATCTTAAAATTTTAAAACATTGAATACCTAACAGTGGCGTCATATCGCATTTACCAGATCTCTCCGTGGAACACTCTGTATAACAACAGAAGCGTATGTATCTCACGATCTCCATATGACGTAATGTTTCTTCCAGTATGATATCACGCGGTGGTACACTATTTTTACACCGTTACTGCATTCCATTATTATTTCCCGCAATCGTCTCGTCGTCGTATGACAAATATAAATTATTATAATAAATACGAACGCATAATATAACATTGATTTTTATTGTAATTATTATACCGCGCAGGTCCTAACCTAACCTGACCGCTACGTATAAGGACGAAGTATATTTTAATAAATAACACAATATGGTCGGTGAATATGAAATTAAGTCTTGCAGACGCACGGCAAGTGATCGAAAAGATCGGTCCATTACGCGGGCTGAAAGTCGACAGCAATTCCGAGTAGATTTTCTCGACAAATTTCTGATATAAATTTTAAATATTTCCACGCGGTTATTCGATAGTATATTCTATAAATGTACGAATAATTTCTATATTCAAATACGATACATGACATACGCGTGTACACAAAAGACTCGGTGCGTATTGTGTGTATAATATTATGTTATATACGACTGTTGTTATGTATATATATATATATATGTATACATATAGTTTTACAAAACACAAGGTTTGAACCGCTTTCACGACACGCCATTGTAATAAAAGGATAATGATAATTTCGTATAGGTATAATAATAAACTCTATGGTTTGAAAAAAAAATTTAGCCTTTCACCTCAACGTTTCTCGTGATTTCTATAAAAAAAAAAAAAAAATGTTTTCTGAGCTGCAGTGAGGAGAACCGCGTGCGTATGACCGCACACATCAAGGCCGGTTTATAAAGGACATTTTTTTTTAACATTATACTAAAATCAAATCGATAATTTCTAGCTCTGCAACGATTATTGAAATAATAATAAAGTTACGTACATAAACTGAATATATAGAGAAAAAGAAGTTGAAAAGACGTTAAAAAGACGATTGCAATTGGATGAGTGTAACTATACGGAGGACTACTAAACGGAGGACAACGAAGAGATTATATGATTTGACGGTCACGGAGAAGAATCAGAATTGTGTGTATATTCAAGTAAATAATTTTTTTTTTTTTAGATGTGAGCGAAAGACAATATATGTATAAGGAAAAACGCGGCTATTCTTAAATTGTGAAATTCGATCCGGCATACACTTATAATATCAAATATATATCTCGAAAAAGATTTCAATTAATTTCGATCGAGGACAAAATAATGTATATATCTACAGCGGAATCAGTAAATCGAAATTTTTATGTTTAAAACGGAGAAAAATTATTAAAAGTTATATACGTTCACGGTCGGTGTAAAGGGAAAAAATCATTTCCAAATTAAGTCGAAATAACGTTTTAAAACGATCCTGCGTAAAATTGAGAAAAATAAAAAAACAAAAATAACTTAAATTTTTTTTTTAAACTTATCAACTCGTCAAAGCCGTCCTCTGCTGAGGTTTGCAGGTACAACAAATATAAACAGTCTCTCTACATATACACACATCGACTAATCGCCATCAAAAAATTACTAGTGTATTTAAAAAAACAAAAAATTTTCGCTGCGTATCGCGTTTTCCGATTTCGGCCACTAATATTCTTATACTACAGAAATAATTTTTTTTTCACGAAATGATCTCGGCAACATAGTTTTTAAAACGATTTTTTTTTTAATGCGAGTGCACTATAAAATAACGATTAAACGCGTCGTCAAGTCGAACGTTTGTGATCGAAACTTTTGGTTTTTCGTCTCCGCAGTTTCTCGTCATCTTTCGAAATAGCGTGTATTTTAAGAAAATAAGATAAAAGTGCGTGCCTGCAGCCTCCGTCCTGGAATTTACACGCCGAAAACTGAAATACTGACGAGTATAACACATTTGTAAATTTTGTTATTCCCTGTTGTCGTTGCTTCTTTGAAACGCTCACTGGCGGTTTCTCGGAGATATAAATGTAAAGGTGCGTAATACGTGACGGGGTCGTCCTAGACGAAAACCGTCTCTTGCTGCGGTATCGTTCAAACGCGATAATAATTGTTATTACACAGGCAAAACACGAATGAATGGACGTCGTACCGAGTATTAAAATTTTATTATACACCGCGAGACTTAAGTGAAGAGAATAAAAAAAAAATCTCGTTAAACGCGTGGCGGTTGGTGGGGCCGAGGAGATGAAATCGGTATATGACGACGGCGACGGAGAGAACGACAATAGCTTCTGGTTTTGTGCGTTCACCGCGGAGAAACAAAAATTGAATTTCAATAGGAAAAAAATAAATATAAATAAGCCGCTTGTCGCGTTCGTTCATCTCTATGTATATTCGATTATGGTAAACATTTCTGTCTGTATGTGCATATACACTATAAATAGCTTTTTCAAATACGTTTCCTAATCTAACCTACCGGTGGTTTCCTTCGAAAAAAAGTTTTTACAGTAAGTAAAAAAAAAAACTGTTTTTTCCCTAGTACACTCGTATATTAATATTTTATTGTAATCGCGTCATGTTATTATAATATGCGTAATTTGGAAAACGCGTATATTATTATTATTATTATTATTATTATTATTATTATTATTATTATTACTATACAGCGCGTGCATGGTACAAATGAGTCAACCAGCGCAGTTCTCGTGTGTGTGTATTCAGCATTTTGGGCGCCGATAAATTTAAAATCCGTATGACTCATTTAAACGCGCGCGCTCGTTTGTTGTTAATATGCCCCCGCGCGAATCGATTAAAAACGACGATCGACTTAATATTTCTGTTGTAATTAGCGGAAAAATTAGTACGCTCAAATTTCTGATATTTTACGTTTTAAAAATAATAATTAGTAAATAGCGAAAATTGTAATTCCCCCACGCGTATTTTACAACACAATTTTCAGCTGTGCGACTAAAACTCACGTCGTACACATATCCTATATAATTACAAATTCGAATTCTTTAATAATCTTATGGATTGAAATTTAAAAGAATTGTCGTTAAGCAATCAAAAATTTTGTACACTTACGCATTTATCACTATAGTTTTTACCTCTCAATATGTGTGTGTGTGTGTGTGTGTGTGTGTGTGTGTGTGTGTGTGTGTGTGTGTGTGTGTAAAACGTATTATTTTATAAAAAAAATAAAATTAACCCAATTCAAGTCTATTGCTTATAAGTCATAATAATAAAAAAAAAAACTCGTCCAGCAGTTGCACGGCAGATTTGCGGCGGGAAAAAAATTATGTTTAATATTAATAACCGTGTTAAAAAAAAAATCTATGGCGTCGAGTTTATAAAAAAAAGCACATTTGAGATTGCTACAAATTATAAGCGCACAACAAGTAGATATAATTTTTTTTTTAAATATATCAAATTATCTAATTTTCATAACCAAACAAAAAAAAAAAAAACGAGAAAACATCACAATATTCGTAGCTAGTATTACAATCTTATATAAACCATTAAATACTATTTATAGCCCCATCGCTGCGTGCAGCTGCTATATGAGTGAACGTTCTCCGAGAACATTTTAAATCGATATAAATTAAAAGACGTCCGTGCTCGATAAATCGTATCTGCATACATATCTATATACATACACGCCATATACAAATCGCAAAAAGATGCGAGAATAATAGTAAAAAAAAAAAAAAAACCAATATCGATATTATACAAATTATTCTTCACCGCTATACATAAATAACGAATTATCGTCATTGCAATATTATATTAATTTCGTATTTTCTACGCGTATATTATAGGAATAATATTAATAATTTACCATTTAAAAAAAAAACATTTTAAGATTCGCGACAACAATTTTAAGATTTCAACTCCGGGCGCCACAGATACTGCGCATTTATATCGTGCGCCGTATGACGTAGGTGGTAAGCATATTTTATAATAAACATATTTTATAATAACACGGCGAAATTATAGTTCAACGCGCTGTATATAATATAATATAATACGTGGTTTTTAAATACTTAATAAGTAAATAATAACAATAACGCGCGTGTGCCCAGTTAAATGTATTATTTTGTATAAACAAGCGAGTTAAACGATTTTTTTTTTTTTTATACTGAGTGACTCGACTGCGTTTAGAGACCGCGGTATTTGAATGATAACCGCGTATTTATACGAACATAGCGATGATCCAATAACGGTAACACAACTACTACTAATACCACTAAATAGGTCGAAACGTAATATATAATAATTGTAAGTAATATTTACGATTCGTTTTAACGAGCGTGTGTCACCATCGTGACATTTCGGCATAAATATACACCGTTAATTGCCAACGATGATTTACACGGGAAACGTTGAGAATAAAAAAAAATTAATAAATTGCTCGTAATTTTGTGCGTCGCGTATATTATAAATACACGCGGCGGCAATGACGGACGAAATAAAAAAATAATATATTAGAAATCAAACGTTTTATTTGAACGACGAAACCGAGTGTCGTATTATTGGAAATTACTTTTTGTTTATTTAAACCACGGAATAAGGATATAATGGACTGGCATTGGTAACAAAGTGGTGCGCGCAAGAGACGCGCGGGAAGGTGCATAAGGAAATTAACGATATTTATCACAATAAAATTGTTATTCTGTGATAACATACGTTTAATTTATAATCGTATTACATTTTATCATTATAATTCTTTGAAAGTTGTAGTACAACGATACAAATTGGTCCGTGATTATACGACTTTTTGATTTTAAACTTTTAAATCAGAGTGAATTAAAATAATATTACGTCCATTATGCTACGTAACACATTATGTGTTTGGGAAAAAATTGTTGCAAACAAATTATTTTCAATTTTGGATATTTATAGCAATTATAGATTTTCGAGGCATTTCATATTCATAAAAGAGGTAGTTTTTGGTTTTAAGAATTTTTTTCAACAAAGTTTATTTAATTAATTAATTTATTTATTTTTTTGCGGAAAATCACCCGTTATTTCATTTATTAATAATAAATGATATTACACCCAAAAGCTCCGCTCAGAATCGTTTTATCGAATGCGACACATCGCTTTCAAATTTATAATAATAACAATAAACTCTTGAATCGAGTAATCTTTAACGTCAAAAATTCGTTTAAAACCTATATATACAGAAGACTCGGAGGACGATTTTAAATCCAGCAGCCTTTAACAAAGTGAAATTCGCGTTAATCAATTTGAAATTCCGCGACATTTATATACATTTGGAAAAAAAAAAAACGAAAATCGTCACCGTCGCGATACGAATTCAAATCATTCACACGGTTTTATTAATAAAATAACGCTTCAGCAGTTAATTGCCCATCTATTGATAATAATGTGCTGGCAGCCATATATATGGGGATTTTAGACGCGGTATAATACGCATAGTTACTGGTCTTACCGCACCGTATACAACACGCCGAAGTTAAGGGCCGTGTCGAGGGTGGAAAAAAAGGGATACTGCAATATATTTAGTTAGTCATCATATTGTGTACACGTAATCCTTAGGGATTTCTCAATTAGGGACACACACACGCCGCTCGACAACAACCCTCGTGTGTGTGTGTGTGTGTGTGTGTGTGTGTAAACAAACCAGATGTTTTAAGTTCCGTATATAAAAGCCGCGACGTTTTGAATAATTTATTAAAAAAAAAAATCTCCCGGAAATAACGTCGTTTTTCGTATAAGTAATAGGAATCGATTCGATTTCAAACGAGCACGCGTTACAGAGATATATTAAAATAAATCGAAATGGAATTGATTCCTGCCCTGTGTTAAGAAGAGGCTTATACAGCAGTAAATCTATCTATTGAAAATCAATAAATATATAATCCGACAGTAGTAAGTAATACCGCTTACTGATCGATAATAATTATTGAGAGAAAAGAAAATTTGAAATCGAACAGACGAAACACGTCAGGAGAGAGAGAGAAAAAGGAAAACATTTTAACAATAGTGAGAGGAAATCCGTGGAGGCGTTTAATTTAATAAATTAATTGTTCCGTGTGTTGTAGACTGTAGTCGTCGTCGTACTACTATCGTTTAATATAATGGCAAAAACAAAAATTACAAAAGTCGAATCGTGTTTTCATCAAATACGACAACATAACCTTTGAATCAACAGAGTTACACTTTGTACACATTACATCATGTTGCTTAAAAAAAAAAAAAGAAAAAACGTATTAAAAACTACCTACATGCGAAAAGCTATTTGGTGAAGAGGCCTCACTGCTGTTTTGCAAAATTATCATCTATCTCGATTGTGAAAAACATTTGATTGTCTCGTCAAAATCTTTCCTCTAGAAATTTCCTTTTTTTTTCCAGAACACGCTAACACGTAAATATACAATATTGTTTATTTGTAGGTTTCCCTACGTCTTAAAACATGCGATATATACTAGTAATACAATTATTTATTTTTATTAATATATAAAACGATTCTGAGCCGAACTTCGGTGTAATACTGACTTTGGATTGTCAAGATTTGTTTAATATGAAATAACGCGTATGACCCGTGTTGTATAAAATATTGTCAGTGCTTGAAACTAAAAATCATCCTTTTTATGACTTAAATTTTTTTTACGTACATATATGCTAGGTTACAGATTCGGCGTAAATTTCAAGGACAATTATTTTGGTAGTTTTTTTTGTGCCGTGTTTAAAAACTGTTGAGAAAATATGGTTTTTCTTCCAATTTTTTTGGGATGTTTTAGGAATTACTACGCATAAGTAGTAACTACTGAGAAAAACGAAAAACGTTTCAAATAAAGTACCAGCTAGATGTGTTACACAATTTGCTACCGGAATGTACCGTCGAGATCCGTATCCGAGCGTTCTTTCTAATCGAAAATTTGTACACAGAAAAAAAACTTTACTGTAAAACCAATAGCTCTCTCCTCACTCTGCGCTTAGAATCTAAAAAATGCGATTCATAATTGTAAGCGTTTAACTTATATTTAAATGTAAATAAATTTACAATAGTCAATTGCCTGTGGGTAAAAATGAAAATTTCTCGCACCACTCGAAATTTTTAAAACTCGCGCAGAATCCTGCAGGACACGCAGCACATCAATTGGTCAATCCCTTATACGGATTTGAACGAAATTCGTGTATAAAACACGAGTACACTGAAGGCTGAAGTTTAACGTGTAGAGCATTACACAAACAGAGCAGCACATACGACGGCGGCATGGACACACAAATATAGCTGCAAGAGAACAAAGCGACATGTACTGAGCAGTAGTACCCTTCGCAAACACTCGATGACACATACACAACACTTGTAAGAAATCAGAAGGGTTGCCGCTACCGGCGGGCGGGTCGGACACTATTGTTTATTGTTTTCAGGACCGACAAATGTATACGAAACAGCAGCAGCAGCAGCAGCAGCAGCAGCAGCAGCACTCGTCTAGGAAACCCCTAAAGAAGAGAAAAAAAAGAGCTCTACCCTAACCGCGCAGGGACGGGGGCCTTTTCATATAATATTATTTCCCCTATACGGGAGTTTTTTTTTTTTTTTGTTCCTCCCAAATAATAAATCCGAAACGTTTCGGAGATATTAATACTTTTAAGTACGGTGTCCGCTCCATTTCTGATACCAAAAATTAATATTGACTTTGGATTTTTCTATATTCGCTGACATTAAGCGTATAAAAAAAAAATCATTCCAAATATAAAAAGGTTTTTTCCAAATTAAACGTTAATGGCGCCTTTAAGACCAGCCCTCCGTGCAGTGTACTTCTCCATTTATTACCACTATTCGCTCCTACGCATCTCTACGGTTCTCTCATCTTCATGCGAGGTCTTCCCAACGGTCGCTTTCCCGTCTTTATTATTGATTTCTACTGCTTTCTCCGTGCCCATTTTCAGTCTTATCGCTGAAATTTCTTTTGCGATGCCCTATAAGGCGTTAAAAAAGAGCTCTGAAGTTCTTGATTATGTCTTTTCCTTCACCGTTCAGTTTCATCAACATCCTCACACGCACGGTCAAATGATTTTACTCAGAACTTTTCTCTTGAAAACCTTCAACCCCTCATTTCTTCTGTTTTCCTGCAAAAACGCCGCGTGTTTTCGAGTTTCGTGTACATCTGGACTTTTAACAGTTTTCTCAAACCGTAGTAGCAATTATTACATTTTTCAAGTCTCGTATGTCATTGTCCTTCCAGAATTTATATAGAACCCAAGTATTTACAATAAGATACTCTTTTAAAACTGTTGTTTCCTACTTCCCGTGTCGGTATAAATATATAGTTAATCTCTCTTCTATTTAATATTCTGTTTTATTATCATTAATTAATAGACCAACCTTCTCCGCCGCAGTTTATGAGTTTCCGGCACGAACAATCCATTATGCCCTGCAATTAATCGTGAAAGACACTATTATCTGTGATTGGCGAGAACTTCGCACATACACGACGTTTCCGTATTTAATTCTTGTTACTATAACATTTGTGCATTTCGATCGAATTAAAAACGTGTGAAAATACTGTGCGTACCTGTTTATTTGTTTTCGGATGACCTACTCACGTGTCCGATTAAATAATGACTCTCCTTTTTTTTTTTTGTATTTCCAAATGTAAAACGACAATCTTATTGTACACACATCAAAATGGCAATAATCCCACAACGGAATGCACAGTGCGTTTATATGTCAAAAATAATACACCGAATCGTATATTAGGTATTATTGTAATATATTTTATTCTAAATCATGTATCTGTCAATACATCAGTATATACTATATACTATATAGTATCACTTATAAGTATATTATACTTATATTAAATATTGAATTTTTTTCTAATTTTTTTTTTCGAGAGCTCGTGTTTATAACGTATATACAGAGCGAATCTGGAAAAAACCATACGCTTCTATTTTCAAATTTCACAAAGAAAAACAATTTTATTTTAATTCCTATAAATGTCTACATTTTTTATTTGTTATGTGATGATATTTTCGATGTGATTTCCTCTTGTCTGAATTATAGTCTTCAATTGCTTTTTCATACTAATTCATTTATTGAATGAGGATTTTTTTTTTTTGCACACTCTGTCTTTAAAAAAACCCCATAGAAAAAAAAAGTCGCGAGGGTTAGGATCAGTAGCCAAAAATCATCGGCCCTTTCGTATCTTTCTCGATATCTTTTGGACACAACAACGTAATGCACGGCATTTTTCCGTATACACTAATCCAATATCAATTTTAAACGGACAAATTACTAAAATAAACTACACGCGTATTGAAATATCCTAGAAATACAACATCAATATTGCAGATTATGAACGGTAGCGTGTGCGGATTTTTTTTTCTCCGAACGACCCTGTATAAGCGTTTGGATTTTAGCGTACACACAACGGTAGGAATGCAAAATGAAAATAATAATAAATTTTAAGAAAAATTTAAAAACGTCTCGTAAAAGCGAAAGCGAAAAACAAAAAAATTTTACTACATCCGGAGACGTGTCTACGTCTTTATTTCTCCGATTTGCGCGCATTAAAAACGAAAAAAATACACACGTGACTACACAGCTGCTAGCTCCTATATAGGGATTTACTGCGCATGTATATATAGTAGTCGCAGGGACGAGCCGCCACGAAGCAGGGTCCAAACGAATTCCTTTATATGGTATGTATATATTTAATATATTATATGCGTCGCAATGTCTGATGCGTAGCACGTGTTTTTTTTAAATGCGAGTGTGTAATATATAAATATAAATTTTCGAAGGGGGATGGTGTATACGTATGAGTTTGCAGGGAACACCAGCTGCTGCTCACGTATATACTATACTGCCACCGCGATCTCTCTTTCTCATTATTTTTGTGTTTATTTTTTTCCCCGTTTCGATCGTAAGGGATTTCGTAATATTTAAAACGCGAAGACGATATACTTCCTGGGTAAAAATTCAATACTTTAACTATAATAATACTAGTGCAACAACGGGGTTATTTGCTGCAGATTACTTTAAAATTGCGTTTTCAGATTTAAAAACAACTCTTTCTGCAACTCGAACAGATTTCCACCGTAGCGACGACCGAGACTTTTTTTACACAATTAAATCGGGAAACTACGACGAGAGAAGAAGAATTTCGACTCAATCGAGCTATTCGAAACTTTCGTTTACAATCGAATACAAAAAAAAAAAGACGCGTTTTCCATATCGACAGATTTTCAACACGAACAAAGAATTTCTTTTCGGAGGGAAGCTTAAAAGTAAATAAAGTCTTTCTCACAAACTTCTGAAGAAGTCACAAATTGTAACGCATTTGTTGCGTGAAAAATAAATAAATGATATAAAGAGGTCGCTTATATAATTGGTTTTATAATATATACACATATATATCAGCTAAAATTCTGGATTCGAATGGTTCTTCAAAATTCTAAGTACGAAAGAAAAATGAAAATCATTTATTCGTATATAAATGTATAATTATTCCAAATTAGAGCTGTAATTTTGAACGCATAACAATTACAGGGTTCAATCCTTCACTCTTATCCCACGCCTGTTTTGTGATAGCGGCGGCACATTTAAAATGTTTTTGGTAATTATAAACATTTAATTAAAAAATGATAAAACGATAATAAAAAACGCACACGTTCATTATAACGGAAACGTATATGTTAAAAAGACTTTCTCATAGTAAAGCACGACTTTGTTGGAATTTGAGAAATTTCGGGGAGCTTCAGCTCCTCGAGCCCTTCCCCTGGCTACGTGCCTGTCGATATACTCCAATAAAATGAAATAAAATCGTACTTTCCAGGCCAATGATTCTCAAAATTCACATTGCAGACCGCTGCACAAGGTTAAAAGAATAAATAATAACAACATTTTACGAATTTAAATATACTATAATATACGAACGATTGTGTAATGTTGTTGATTACAGTTAGACGACGATTATTTTAAAATTGAATTTTTTTTTTTTTTTAGAACGCATTTAAAAAGGCGTAATTTGTATTACGATTGTAATATATATTACTCGCCATCGTAAATTATAATATGTAAATGTGAATTCGCCCAAACGAAATTACGAGAATTTTTTTTTTTGCCTCCAAAGACACTGACCCCGGCGGTAGTACGTGGAGAAAGGAGGAGAGTAAAGCAAATTTCCGATGAACTTTCGTCTTCGATAATTTAAATATATATTTTTTACTATAATTTTAATCGGGTTCAATTTTTTTTTTTTTTTATAGATTATAAAACACCACGTAGTATGACGTCGTTGTTAAACTTTGAACTAATAACGAACGCGATATCACCATATTGAATATATTATAAAGATAAAATAATATGTATTATATTATTGTTTTTTTTTCTTTCAATATTTTACGCAAATGTACGCGCACAGCATGATGACTGTCTGACGTCTGAGAAGTGCGCGGAGATAACTCTCCTCGTCTATGGTTTTTTTTTTATTATATAAACGCGCTTTTAATAATAATAATAATAATAATAATAATAATAATAATAAATTATTATACTCGTAGAAAAGATTGCGAAATTTCCATTTCATTATAATTCTCAACTCTATAAATCGAACGATACGTCGCAAAATTCGCGTGACTCATACCACACACTTCAAACAAGACGAATTTGTGGTCGGTAAATAAATAATTGAACAAAGCTCGGTGACATTTTCGCGTTTTTTTTTCTCTACCGACCGACACAATTAAAAAAAAAAAAAACGATCGAATCCATGGAACTGTGATGATTTATAAATTTCGATTTACTACGACCCACGAGACGATTAAACGGCGGACAATTTTCGAAAATATCAATTTCGAGCTGCTACACACTTTTTTATTCGAACAGCACATGCTATTATTATTATTACTATTATTATTATTATTATTATTATTATTATTATTATTATTATTATTATTATTATTATTGTTATTATTGTTCAGATTTTTTTTCTTCTTCTAATGATAAACGTACAGTAAGAAAAAAAATATGAGGTCAAAATATATATACTTTTTTTTTATATTAAAATCGTATTTAAATATAGCACGCGTTTATTAATCGGTTTGCGTGTATAATTTTTATTCGGAATTTATTATTATATTATTATTTATTAATGATCGAAGAGTGATTATATGTCCACTCAATATACTACGTGATGGAAGTCACGTTAAAAATAATATTCTATATATATATATATATATATATATATACACAATGGTCCATTGTATAAATAAATGATGATGATTAACTACAACAAGCAGCTTGATTGTATTAGTATATATATATATATAATATTTTGTTATATCGTTTAATTGCATTTAATCTAGTTATTATATCCTTGTTACGACTGTATACAACAAACATATATATTATACATATTATATATTTTATATATATAATAACACATACGATTATTAAATTATATTTATATTATAAAATGTACGTTTTAATTAATTAATTAATTTCTTTTTTTAACTTCAGTAAATTGTATTATTTATATTATGTATGTAAAATTGTATACAAAGTCTTTCTTATATCTCGTTTTAATCTCATCATAATTATAATATTTATTATATATTAGACTTTAGAATATTTAAACATTTTCGTTTCGCGTAACTTTATATATTATGGTATAATGTTTTATTGTACATTTTGAATAGGATTATTAAAAAAAAAAACCGATACAAAACCGTACATATTCGTTTGTATTTTAATAAAAAGCGCTAATTAAATATTATATACTCGTATCGGTTTTGAAAACAATACATCAATATTATATACATATACATATATTTATTTATATATACAATATAGTCGAAATTAAAATAAACGTGCTATTTTACTCCGAATTATGTTTTGCAGATATGAATAAAAAAGGTTAATTAAATATTTAATCGGTAAAAACGTTTGATTTCTATTCAAAAATATTTTACGCAAACGTAAAAATCTACACGAGAATAATGAAAATATAATAAAACGAACATAAAAACGTATATTAAATGTTCCGAGAATTTATTTTCCTTTTTTTTTTAAGGGATAATGGCGACTGTTATAATACTTATAATAACATGGAGTTTACTGTTACCCTTACATATTATATGACTGCAGTAATAATAATAATCAACCGGTTATCTAATCGTCGCATTTATTTACAACTTTAAGTTGTATAAAAATAAAAATCGCGTTTTTAATTAAAACATAAAAAAAAAAATATTTTTCTGAAAGAGAATCCAGTAGCAAATAAATTCTAAATATTATTTTTCTATAATATTTTTTTGAAATTTTTTTCAAAAATGTCCGTTTTTAACATTAATAGCTAATCGCACTGGGGGGCAGAAATACGCAAACTTATTCGTATTATTTCTGACCGGGCAAAGAACAATATTTTTCAAATTTTCACAAGACATTAATACAATATTTACATCATCAGTGAATAAGCACAGGGTGTAGGGCTTTTTCCATTGTCGTCGTATCACTAAACCTTACGAAGACAAGAGAGATCGTTTCGATTTTCTCATTTCCGTTGGTTAAAAGTCGACTTAGGAAATTCGTATCGATCCGAGTTACGGACTGAAAGTGACAATATTAACACGATGACGCAGAATTTTCTCGTCCAATTCTCGCATTTAAGAATCCACTTTACGTACATATTCATCCGAAAAAGTCATATCGATATACGCATTTGTTCGCTCCATATATACGGTAACAGATCCGCGGACGACATTTCAATATATTATTGCGAAGAAAATGTGTTGGTTTCGCGACCTCCCTCCCACCAGGTCGAAATTTCCTCGAAAAACGTGCAACGAACTTATTTAAAAGCTACGAAAAACCAAAAACAACAGATTTATATTGCAGAAAACTAGCAATTTATGACAACTAAATAGGCGATGAAATATTCGGTAAATTTTTTACAAAGAAAAAAAAATGTTCTATAATAAACGATTATTGTGTTATCGGATGGGTGACCATCGACGTGATCAAAAAAAAAAAAAAAGAAAAACGGAACACAAACACGGTATATTCGAGTCCATTCTAAATTACTGCGTCGTCGGATATTTGCGTCTAAAATTTTTAAAAAACTGAGGACCGCATGAAAACGCGTTGAACACTGCGATCGCAGACTTAAAACGCGTTTTGGACGATGACGAAAATTTCTGAAATCATAAATCGCCATTAAATAATACATGTATAGGCGTACAATAAGATACGTTTTAACCGCGCAAATTCTACAAACAAAATAAAACGCTTTCTATTATTAATGCGCTCGGACGTTATATAAAAAGAAAAAAAAATCACCTCAGTATACGGTTTTTTAATTTTTTGGAAATATCGTTCTCGTCGTTATGGAAAGCTAAAGTCTTTCGATTTCGATACGTTTCGTAAACGTTACTACACCGGAGCGGCGAATCAGTGGCGTGTTTATGGGGGCGGTCGACCGGGTTTAAACCTCCCACGACCTAAGAAAAAATTTAAAACGGCCGTTTCTGACGTTTGTAAAATTTTCTCCGACACTGAACTACACAGGAGTTTTATTATTTCAGGCATAATTTTTAAAAAAATATTTTACCCTAATTTCGGATAATTTTTGTAATATTAAAAAACATACTGTTTGGGAGAGCGACTTAAGTACTGAAAAACTATACATCGTCCCTCCCGTTTGAAATTTTCTAAATACACCGGCCAGCCAGCCAGCCAGCAGCGCGGACGTCTAAAAATAAAAACGCCGGACTCACCGATGAGGAACGACGGTTGCCGTTCGTCGTCCACCAGCGACCGGAGAATCAACGCCAACGGGTGGTCGTGCGGCACCCGGTCCAAGTCGACCGTCGAGTCGTCGTACACGACGATTTCCCGGTAACCGCGCCTCCTGAGCGCGTCTTTCGCGTCCCGCGACGACGCCAGCTCGGCCAACGTGGCCTTGCCGGTCTGCAGCCGCCGCTTGTTGATCCGGTCCGCGACGTTCACGTTCACCGCGCCACGCACGTGGCTCACGTTGTAGAACACGAACGACCGGCAGTCGATGGTCAGTACCGCCGGGCCGAACAACTCCAGCTTTTGTCTGAACGCGTCCGTGTCCATTCGTTTCACCTGTACGGTCGGATGATACGTTAATAAACGGTAACAATTCGGTAATAATAATCGAAGGGGTGTGGAAGGCATGGATAATAAAATATACGGATGAGTCATAACATCTTATCTTCCGGTCGTTTTATAAGAATTACACGCATGGGTGGCTTATTCTTTCTTCCATTATCAAATTACTGTTTCCTCCGTGCCTTAAGTGCCACAACGTGATAATAAAATAGCAAACAAGCGCTTCTGTATGGGCGGGATTGATCTAATTAAGTATATAAGTAATCAAGTCAAATCAGGTATTCCAGTCATCGGGAAAAACTTCAGCAACGTTACATGCATATTAATATTTTTATATAACATCAAAATCTGAAAATTACTGTTATCACCGTGTACAATTCCCACAGATAACAATTATATAATAATTGGACACAGATAATAAATATAATAATTTCATGACTTTAAAATATACCCCGTGCGAGAAAGAGAACCGTTCTAATAGTGACTTCTCTCTTCTTTACAATAGACCGCTACCCCGTGCACTTTCAAAATAAGAACAGCCTATCCATATATTTTTTATCTCAAGGGTGGGTGTCTCGAGTAAAAAAACACATCCCATTACGAATGCTCGGAAACGAAAAAATACTTTTATCGGAACGGATCGAATTATTATTTGTTTTGCGCATTATCGCCGCCGCGTAAAAGTTAACTTTTGAAACAGCGATAGCAGCAGTTTACCGTAGACGTTCGACCTAATTATTCCGAGTTTAACGGACGACGAGCAGGTGCGGTTACCGTGATCGATAACAACTCGTCTCACTTGGTGGTATTACAAGCGATCATCACAACTCCCGTCATTTTTCATAAAAAAAAAAAAATCGACGTGGCTAAAAAAATATGTGGAGGGGCGACTCGATCGCATCTCGCGTGTAACAGCGAGTTTAGTTGTTTATAATATTATTTTCCAAGTAAAACGCTCTCTAATTCATATAAATATATTTTTGTGTTTCGTGCGAAACGATACGTTTTAGGCACATGTATTGAGGTTTAACATTAGAATAATTCACAAAAAAATGGTAACGGTTCAAAAAAAAAAAGAATTGTGATCTCCGTTAAGTTACAACTCCCTGGCGGACACCATTAGATCGGGTGAAGTTTACCGTTCAACTTTAACGCGATATTATTAGCAAATTAATATATTTTTTTTAACGTGTTATTATTATTTTCAGCTCATAATACTGAATATTATTTTTATTGCATATTTTTTTTTTTTTTAGTACACTTAATAAAGTGAAATATACCTAAACAATATGCAACCAGTATAGCTGTTGAGTATGACTGTTTTTTTTAGTAATTTTTTACTAATTAATTACGATTAATTTAACTATCTTCAATAATTTTTGTAAATCGTTACTTTTACGTTTGTTTTTTTCAGTATTCAATACATTTCCATATATTTCCATAAAAAAAAGAATATTTACGCGTATAAAAGATTATTATTTTGGTAATATTACAGAGCATTTTTAAGATATAAATCCGTGGTCTCTATAATCATAACCGGAGTTCGGTCCGATTTTCTTTTTCTATAAACAACGTCATCGTTACAGATTAATTCGCGTTAAACAGGTCACTGCATTGTGGGGAGGAGGGATAATTTTAAAAATAAAAAATGTCTAATATACACGCGGAAAAAAATAAGAAAATGACGTGTGAGCCCGATCCGATAATATTATTATAACACACGGCACAATTTACTACACTATAATATATATATACGAACTCCATCGGTTCGACCTTTTGACATTATTATAACACGATATAATAAAGCAATATATCAACTACACGTGTGCGAGATAAACGCGCGCGATATCTATATCGGAATAATAATAATTTTCTAAAATAAGCTATTAAGTCATCATTCCGGATGAGTCAATTTACCTGTTATATCGGGGGAGAGGAGGGGAGGACTTACTGTGTTATATAAACGTTCCGATTCTGTATAACTGAGATTTAAAAATATTTATACAGACAATACCGATAATATCGTACGTTTATAATTGAAAAAAAAGTGTTTTTCGAATTTAAAAAAAAAAAAAAAAATGTCAAAATCGTAACGCACTAATGACAAAAATCCTTTACGAATTTGTTTTCGGATTGCGCGCGGTACAGATGAATTTCACAGAGCAAAAAGACGAAATGAAGTCGCAAGAAGCCTCGCAATAAATCTCGAAGGAGCAAAATGTTAAGACCCGCGCAACGAACCATTCGTAACAAATCGGAGAATATTTTCTTTTTCTTTCTCATTTAAATACCGACACGAGCCAACGCGAAGTAGGTACCGATCACTTTCGTCCACACGAGCCCCGTACGAAAAATATCCGCGTAGTGTACAGATTTACACGATATATTACGAAAAAAAAAAGAAAAAGATAATTCAAATTAATATTTTATTCGCATGACACATACGTGACGAGCGCCATAATAAAAGTTTCCTTGAGGGCGCGACGAAAAAAAAAAGAAAGATATTCTAGTGATTTTCACCCGCGTACCTTGTCGAGCTTAATCGCACTGGTCAAATCGGTACCGTCCGAATTGGGACTGGCGGGTAAGCTGCAGGCCGGCTGGAACAGGCCGCCGCCGCCGCCGCCGCTGCTGCACGGTATCGGCTCCAGACGAAACCGTTTCGTATTGGTCGGCGTGGTGACGGCCGCCGCGATCGGCGGTATCGCCGGGCCCGGTTCGCTGATACTCCTGTTCAGGCTGAGCCGAAGACCGGCGCGGGATCGTCCGCCGACTCCGCCTTCGCAACACACCGCCGACATGGTGCTGGTGCTGGTGAAACGTTGCTGATGCTGTTGCTGATGCTGCTGCTGCTGCTGTCTCGACGAATTACACACTACAATTAATAATGCACAGACACGATGAGAAAAACGTACAGTGAACGAGAGGAGGAGTTATTGCCATTCTATATTATGGATTTCGTAAAAAAAATTTCGTATCGACACATTTTTTTTTGGTTAAAGCGTATATAAATTTATCGAAAAAAAAAACAACGCGATGGTATACATTCGTAACACCTCCCCGTGACGATTAACAAAGTTCCAAAAATACGACCGATCGGTAGGGAAATTCGTCATCGACTAATACAATCGCGATCGTTGGCGTTTGGTCGGAGGTTCGCGACAAATTATTATCGGATTTCTAATCGTATTTATTTGTTATCCACATCGTCCTTTAAGGGGATTGAAAGCGAACATTTTCTCTCTTCGTCTTACACACACAAAACACGGCAAAAATAAACGTTTCCTACTTCCAACGTACCGATCTATAGTGGCGCGATAAGAATTCGTCGTGAATTTTACTACAGAACGACGACTTTCCGACTTTTTTCTATTTTTTATCTTAAGACCTTCAAAAATTGATTATTAGCATTTTTTATTTTTTTTTATTTTAAATTGATTCAATTAATTTTTTAAGGATTTATGGAAAAAAAATTAAAAATGTGGTAAAATCGATCTCGAGTAGACTTCACGACGAATTCAAATCTGCTTTCAAATTTTTTATCAAACCACTATATCGATCGGTACGTTGGAAGAAGGAAACACCTATTTTGCTATGTTTCGTGACGAAAAGAGAAAATGCCCGCTTTCAATCGCCTTAAAATTACGACGCATTTTCCAATATTCCCGAACTCTCTTTTTAATGTACTTTTCTTTTTGGTATTTAATTATGTCCCTCATCCCCAGAATAAATTTCCCTTGGTCGCCGCCCATGGTGTGCCGTCCAGACAGGTTTTGAAGCAATTACGACATCGGTGGACCGAAGACAAAAGTTACTTTAGCGTTATCCTCCGCGGTGCGGGCACCTATATAATAATAGGTAAACGACACATAAAAAGAAGAAAAAAGCGAAGAAAAATTATGTAAAATCTAAAAAAAAAAAATGATATAAACGACGACGCGAGTTCTGCTGCTTTTATAAAATTATATTTGCGTCTTGTCTGCAGAGGCCGAAGGCTTCTTTTTATTGATGTCTGGATGATGTTCGATATTGCACGACGAGCGGAATGAAATCTAGGACATTCGCGGAGGAATACGTCTGTGTGTTACCGAGAACGTGTCTGACAGAGAGTTTTTTTATGGAAGATTTTATTTAAAATGAAACTTTATTGATAGTTCGTTATTCTCATATTGAGATTGCCAAAAGGAATAGATAATTTTGTTTTCAGCGTATTTACTATATTATTTTGTTAAAAAAAAAAAAAATAAAATGTAATATTGTAAATATATACCATTGCTAGGCATCATAAAACCCAAAATTCTTCTCTACTACAATCATATTATTTGGGGATTTTATCCTCGTTTTATTTTTTCAATCAACGTTTTACTTTCTATTGTATCTTATTATGCGCATAAGAGTATATTATTAAAAACAACTGAAAAAAGTAAAAAAAAAATCGAATGCCAGTGACGACCTCCTCCTAACCGCGCCGTCTACACCAAATAAATCTTTTCGACGTGGTGTAAATAAAGAAATTTTTTGGCATTTTCTCTTACAAAAATTGTATCACATCACGCAAAACTCTTAATGCAGTAGTGGACGAAAACTTACGCGTATGTGAGGCCTGCAGAGCGATATGATGATGATGAATTCAGTATTAATTCAACGAGTGTTTATATAATAATATTTAAATCATTCGAACAATACATTATGCCCTTTGATTGACCAACAATGCACGTGTCGTCGAATGTTACAACAAACAGTGGTAACGTTTAACCGTAAATATGTAAAATAATATAATATCCGTCGGATTACACTTAAACCACCGACACGCGCGCGTTAAAACTTTAACGAAATATATACAATAGTTATCAACGCAAATCGATTTTTGTTATTTTATTACACAAACACGCGATATGATTTTTTTTTTATCAATCACAAATATATATTATTCGTAATATTATTATTGTAAACCATTGCGTTATACAGAGTATATATATAAAAAATTTAAAACGATAAAATATTGCGTTAAAAACACGCCTATACATTAAAAAAAAACGTAATAATAATTGTATACTATATAAAAGGAAAAAATGTCTTCTACTCGAAATTCATGCATTAAATATTATAAATGTATTAATAATATTTTATAAGGATAATAATAATACCAGAGCGGTGTTACAGGTCTGATAGTTCAGTTTAGAAAATATACAATTATTTATAGACGTTAATATATGTAAACGTATAGGCGCGCGCAGTACCTGATCTAAAAAATAAAATACCCGCAATAATTAAATAGTATCCCACCTATACACCTCATATTTACGTATATTAAAAATAATAATAATAATTCGGTATAAATTATTAAATTTAATTGGACGATTAATATTATTATTCGTTTGAAAATTAGTTAAAAACAGTTTTTTTCTTCTTCTTCTGCTTCGCGTATATCGAAATAACGCGTATTATAAACATTATATTTAATTCCTACATAAAAAAAAAACAATCCAATATTATTACACCATAATAATATATTTTATCGATTTTCATCAGTGTTACGACGAATTTAAACGAATTTATGCCTCTCCGAGAGAGAGATCAAATAAAATCAACGAAATCCTTTCGGTCCGAATCGTGTTTAGAACACGCCATAAGTAATAATAATAACGCTGAAAACCTTTTCATCTTGATTTTATTCGTATAGAGTCGAGCGAATTTTTTTATTTTCTCTCTCTCTCTCTCGACTATAACACTGGCAATCGTTGCGAAATTAAAACGTATCGTTCAACACGAGTTTTTCAGATACAAAACGTATACACATATAGGAACAGATGTTTTATATCAACGAAACCGCAGTGTTAACATCCCAATCTATACGCTTAACACTATAGAGGACGTATTTATAATTTAGGCGTTATAAGTACACTTGTAAGTAAATTAAAGTACGCGCGGTCGATATATATAGTGGTGTAAAGGATAGAAAAAAAAAATTCAATTCCGCATATTGCACAATAATCTGCGTATACCGCGATGACATTGTATAAGTGACGTCGTTCAAGATAACATAAAATATGTAATATATGTGTATGTTTACTTTTTTTTATCGTTATACTTATAATATGGTCTTCTCGAAAAACGAGTGTCTATAACGTCTAAATTTATCATCATCGTCGTCGTCAATTAAATACGCAAGCATTTAGATAGTTGCAGGCGCGGATCCAGAACTTAGTTACGGGGTTTAAGCACAACTAAAACACTGCTTTATAATCCTAATAAAAACAATTCTTAACTTTTGCATATTTTACCAATTTGAACCAATACTGTTTGGGAATAAGTATTTTTTTTTACGCTCTTTATAAGTTGTCGAAGTTTTTTACTAGTGATTCATTATCGATTCTTTGGTAGATGCATTAATTGGTTATCAGCGCTATAACTTATCACGATGAGAATTAAATTGATCAATACAAAATTCAAATTATCTTTCTTCAGTAGCACAGATGAGAGTTATAAAACGATACCAGTAAAACAATTTAACTAGAGTCTACAGGGGAGGCCCTGCCTTGAATCCACGCCTGGACAGTAATGTTAATTTCGAAACGGAAATTTTTTTCGCTCGATTTGACTAGTTTCTTATAATTTTAAATATACGCGCGTTACTATAATATATACCTTTTGTTACGCGACGAAAAAGTAAGCGTTTTCAACAATATTTTTTTTATTTGAAAACTACAACGGCGACAGCAAACTACTGGTAGATTCTATAGGAAAATTTTTTAAAAAATCACACACTGAAACGTCGAAAAAACGTATCCAAAGATACAAAATTCGGAATTTTAAACTATTCGACTATGTCCTCTTATTGGTATATTATTAAGGGTATGTTATATTTAGATGCTGCGTCGAGAAATCGTATATACTTCGGAAGAAAAGTAATTTTTGGAAGTTTTCCTGAAAATTACAAAAAATTATATAGCCCGTCAGAAAGTATTTTTTGCATAACGCGAAATAATTTCACTGCTAATTTTGAAAAATAACGTTTGTCACGCAGTAAACGCGCGGTCGAGACAATACCCATTAAAAACATTTTTCTCGCTTAAAAATTCGAAAATCGTTATTTAATTTTGTATAATTTCCGATATTTTTCGACATTTAAACCCATTTAAAACGGTTTTTTTCTGATTTTCCTAATAATTCGCTTTCAAATTAAAAAAAAATATATATACGTATATATTAAAAAATATTTTTTTTACGCGTACACGTTTTAATTATTTAATTAGTATAATGTTACCGTTTCGAACTAATTAATATAATATTATTTTGTCTGCGTTCCCAATATGCCCTCCATTAAATTTACTTAACAAGTTTATGCGTATACACGTCTCGAACGCGCATTTTATTTTGTCGTTAAAAACATATTAAAAAAAAAAAAGGATCAAAAACCGATTGTAATATAAACATTCCGTATGCACGAGTCGATCTACGGATTATAATTTAAATATTCAGCAGCAGAGTTCGATGCAACGGTTTTCGAGTTAATGGGCAAGTTGAGGCATTGAAAGCGTTTTTTTTTTATGGCAGGTCGTCGATTCAAATCCCCGTAAAAAAGCAAAAATTTCGAATTCCATTCGTTATAAACAACTGGGCGCTATGAATTAAACGCAACTAAAAAAAAAAACTACTGAATATACGCATGCAATTACGCACTAAAAAAAATATACTCTTAAATATACAGAAATATGTAGAAAAAAAGCGGTTTCGGCGATTAATTGCTGAAATATCTCGAATAATTATTAAATTTCAATAGTTTAATTAAACAACCTTGTTTTAACGAAGGCACGACGATACAGGAATGGATACTGCGCAGGAAATTCGAACGTATAAAAGCCAAATTTCCTCTCGTTTCAGTAATTTTCAATCGTTTCCATCGAAATTTTCAACGTATACAGTCTTACGGTTTGTAAAAATACGTTTGGTAAGTCGACTATTTTTTTTTTTTTAATACTTTTTGACATTTACGACTATAACTGTATATTATATTTCGTCTTTTGAAAGCTGAATACGGATTTGTTCGACGCGTCGGTCATTACTCTTCGGAATGGAGGAAAAAAGCATCGACACGAAGAATTTGCGCATTTACACTCCATTATATTATGTTCTAACCCCTTAAATATGCGAAATAAGATTTTCTATTCGACCTATATAAATAATATAAATTTTCCTACCTAACTCGTTTCTTTCTACGAAGTAGCGTAAATTCACGGCCCTGATTATTAATTTCTTTTTCATTAACAATTAAGGCCTATTCGAGATGGTTTTTTTTTTAATGGCAAATCGAGGGATATTTTTAAATTAACAGTTTAATTTTACGAAACCGATATAAATCTATATATGGACGCAGAGACGTTATTGTGTTCGCGCGGGTGCGCAAGGTTGGGTTAAAAGGATTATAATTTTAGGCGGCAATTCAAATTCATCAGCCATCAAGCGCGCGCAAAAAAATCTGGTGCCGACTTCATATAAAGAATGCATATATGCGCCCGGAGAGGGAGTGGGGGAACGCGGCGTATAATAGAATCTCATTGGCAATATTTTTATCATAACTTTCTTATCACGACTCTTATCAAATATAACCAAATCTCTATCCCCCCTCTGTACTACTTATCAAATATTTGATTCCATATCAATATCGTACGGAATAAAATTTAAATATATTTCCGTCTAAACGACGAAAATCAAAAAAAAAAAAAAATATATATATATGTATCTTTACAGATCGTCGCGTTTGGAGATCTATAAATTCCAGACGTAATTGTAAAAAAAAAAACGCGTTATTAAATTTTCCTTAAAGTTACACGAGGTCGTTAAAAATATAGTCCGCATCTCCGACTGTAACCGCGGTTTGGAAACCGGACAATGATAATTCGATTTCACAACGAGGATAGGAAACTATTTGTAAATATTAGTTTTCTTAAAAAAAAAGAAAAAAAAAGATTAATGTTCAAAAAAAACTATTATATTCGACATAAGTAAAATACAGATTATGACGTTATGTAGTGTGTGCAGGTGATAAGAAATAGTGTCTGACGGAATGATTATATTACGGTGAACGCGAAAAATCGGCGACCGTCCGTGGCGGGCCAAAAACCGCAACCCCGGTAATACAATATACCGTGTTTTTTTTTTTCAAAATGTTCCTCCTCTAATATTACGACGTTTTTCATTTTTTCAAGATGAACCATCACGATTTAATAACAAACGAGATATATACACACTATACGGACGACGACTAGTTTGAAACCAGAGAAACGAGTAAAATATTATTGTTGTTGTTGTTGTTGTTGTTGCTGTAATATAAACGAGCGCGGTTTCAAAACCTCTCCGCGGACGAAATAACACACCTCCTACTCGAAACGACGTACATAATATGAGTCACTAATATATTTATGCGCGCGCGTTAGGTATCGCGGCGGCGCGACCGGAGTGAAAAATCGTCCGCGCGATAATCCAAGTAAAAAACAAATTTTTTCTCTCTCTCTCTCTCTCTCTCTCTCTCTCTACGGACATTGTTCTGGAGAACGGTGAATATCGATTTATTTACGGATTTTTACAAAAAAAAAAAAAATAGCTTAGGAAATAAAAAAACACACATCGTCGGTTGTTGTTTGTCTCGCGTTCGGTCCGCGGTTCGGATCGATAGATATCGTTTATTATTTTATGAAGACAGCGCGACGGCGGCGGCGGCAAATTATTTACGAATCGCTCGACGACGTTACACGCGCGCGCGCGCGCGCGCATCTATTTACATAATATTACATCGCACACTATATAATATACTGCAGACTACGTCACGAAACGATTCGGTTTATATACTTTTTTCTCTCTTTCTATTCTCGTTCGATACGCGCCGCCGTTTTCCGTCATCGGGGGAATCGTGCGTTTTCTCGAATAAAATCTCCCACCTCGGACCCGTAAACGACAATACACAACACAGCCGCCGCCGTTGTTGCGTGATGAAATAAAAAATAATAATACAAGAAGAAAAAAAACGTCGGAAAGAATCGCGAGATCGCCGCGGCCGCGGTGAAAGTCGACGATAAAAACGGGTCGGCCCGAAAATCGTTACGAACAAAAAATAATTACCGATGACGACCCAACACCGAATCGTTTTTTTATGAGGCCGTTTCATCGCGGAGAACAGAAAATGAACAAAAAAAAAAAAAACGTAGTAATTTAACGACGAAACGAACGTTTTTTTTTTTGGCGCGGACGATAGTAACCAGTAACCATAAACACTTACCACGGTCACATGTACGACGACGAAACGACGACGGAGGGTTTTCGATTATTCGAAAACGTTTTCGTGACGGCGGCTGCGGTCCGCGTTGTCATCAGACGATGGCGGTGCGCGCACCGGCGGCCGCCGGGTGACGACAGGGTCTCCATCGTAATCGTCATATTATTTATACAATATCGCGCCAATTCGAAAATCCCGACGAGACCGGTTTTTTTATAATAACAATAATAATATTACGGTATTTAACGAGCATTTGAAAATATTCTCCTCGAAAACGACGACACGATATTTCAATGATTCGAATTGGCGTTTCAATAATTTTTTTCCCCGGTAAAGAGGGGGGTGTGGAGAGGGGAAAAAATTACCCCGGAAAAGAAAAAAACCCTCTTGGAAATTTTCTCGCGATTTCCACCACCGTACAGTACAGTCTTTTCGTGCGAAGACGGGAGGGGGACCGTAGGTCTCCCGCCGATATATATTAACGTCCTACTGAAAAGGGGAGCACACACAAACGGGGATAACGAAAAAAAAAAAACTGTATTTACGCGTACGCGCGCGCCGGACGGACGGACGACTCGCGTGCAGTGTGGACGGACGGCCGCGCACGAGTTTCTCGGCTGTGTACGACGACGACGACGACAGTGGTACGTACGCGAGCGCCGCGACGGAGACGGCGGCGGCGGCGGCGGCGGCGGCGTACGCGCGGCGAGAACACGACGGTCGGTGTTACGGTGTGACGTGCGAACCTTCGGCCTGCGGAGGGAGCGGGGGACGGGGTCGGTCACCAATCGATTGTCGTCGGCGAACGTCGATTTTCTTTTTTATCGTTGACGACCGAGGCCTTTACCGCGCGGGCCTTTACGCCGACGATATCGCGTGGAAAAAGGCAGCGGCTGCGGCTTGTGGTCGGTTTTTCTTTTTTTTTTTTTTTTTAGCATTTTTTTTTTTCTCTATAAAGGGCCTCGGTCGCGCCGCCGCCGCCCATCGACATCGATAGTCGCGATAGTAGTCGACGACCTGCGACGGTCTGTCCACGATGACTCATCGCCGCCGCCGCCGCCGCCGTACATAAAATAACGTGTACGACGCGATCACATGCCTATACACACACACGCGCACGCGCGCGCGCGCAAGCGGCCCCGATCGACCTTACGAAACCGCCGCCGCCGCGGCAGCGCACCGACGATGACGACGCGGTTTGGGGTCGGTGCGCGGTGTTACAACGCTCGGCGTGCGAGCGCGCGCGCGGGGGGGGAACGCAACCTTGCTCGGCGTGTGTGTATATAGAGTGCCGTGCAATAACGTATATACAATATTTTTATTGTATTATTATTATTATTATCATCCGATTAACTCGTTAAAAATAATTCCCGAATATTAACCCGAGCGTTTTGAAAAATCCGGAAAATATGTAAAATTCCGTCGATTCGTAAGCGTTTTTAAATCTTCCCTGCCCGAAATCGTCAGTCGCACAAAAACGCTATTGCAATAACGGTACCGGTATAACGTCGTAATAGCCGTTCATATGAGTAGATAATAGAGACGTGCGAGAAGATCTACAGAAATGGAAACTAATCGGAGCAAACGCATTATTTTGCAGGCATGTACGCGCGGATGACATCGTTGTTTTAGGAACATCCAATGAATCAAGTATACAGGAGACAAAACAAAAAGACCACTAAAAGCAAGCCGTATAATTCACCTGCAGTATTATAATGAACCCAAAACGAAATAACAGAACACGCGCAATTCGAGAAAAACCTTAAACGCGCATATACTTACTATTCCGAGCAAGCAGTGGAAGAATTGAGATAATATGCGTATTAATGAGAAAAATAATGGAATCAGTCTTAGAATGAGTAGCTACTGCGCTACGAAGGAGCGGATTTTTTCATCAAACCTTCTGTCACGACGAACAAAAAAAGAGAGACTATACACTGCGCCCTGTGCATATGCGTGCGAGACATATTATAGGCTAATACAAATGAAGAAAAACCATAGCAGTGTTCGAAAGGAAAATATTGAGAAAAGTCTGTTGGCCAGTGTATTCGGAGACTTGTATGAAAGAAGAAAGAACGATAAAGTACAACAAAGGCTCCCTTTCAAATATTTGCCAGTCCATAAAAAGTAAAACAGTAGAATGCGGACGGGAGGGCCGCGTGTGGCGGTCAGAAGGATACCTCATAAAAAAAAAAAAGTGATGATTGAAAAGCCAAGTGGAAAGAGACCCTTAGGGAGACCTCGACAGTGATGGATTGACACGATCTAAAGGGATTTGGCAAGTATAAACGCACCACTTTCAATATCAACGTGCGGGCAACGAATTGAGATCAGTGGAAAAGGACAGCAGAAGCGGCTAAGGATTTTAATAATCCGTTTCAATAAGCCGACGAAGAATTAGTGTAGTACAATAATATGATGTAAAATGTTTACTTTTCCGTGCAATTTTTTTGAACTCGTCAAGTTAATGTTATAGTTACGGAAAAATAACAACTTTTTTTTATACATTAGTCCATTAACGTATTTTTCAATGAGGTATCCCAACGTTTTTAGGGATCCTGCACGGAAGCGGAGTACCCCCTACATAAATTGCTTAACCTAACTTAATCGCAGTATTTCTTTTTTCGTCAATCGACTCTGACGGCCTATTCTTGACAATAAATATTAGGTATACGATAGACGAGAAGAAGGTTATTGTGCTATATATGTATGTATAATTTAAATGTTAACATTTTACCGAAGCAAAATCATGAATGACAATTATTTAAACCAAGAGTTCTTAACCTTTTCTGGGTCACGGACGCGCTTTTAAGACATAAAATGTAGCCTGCACAGACAAAAAAATAATAATAATAATTCAATTTTGATTATTATTTAATATTATTATAAAAATGAATTATACATTGTGTTACGTATAGTAATTAAATACGTACAAATAACATATATATATATTTGTTTTAAATTGTTTAAAAATTATACAAACTATATATAGAAAAAAATGCGATAAAAAAAATTCGTTTCGGTGTGATATCTGTTCTTTTAATTGTATGATTGCCTTGAAATCTGAAACCGTCCTGGAAAGAGTAATACGCATATTATCGTCATCTTTAACAACCGATCTGTTTCACGATTTAATTTCTATTGTGACCAATGTAGAAAATCCTAACTCGCAGATATAGACGCAGTGGCAAATAAGAAATTATCATTATTTTGTCGTAATTATTTGAAAACAATTATTTTCGCGTTATTAAAAAAAAAAAAAAATGCAGAGCAACTCTATGGATCCCCGACGGTGTTCTTAAAAGGGGCATATGGACTTCTGGACAAGAACTTCGATTTAAGCAATTGATAGCGGTACAATATGTATACAGTTTTACACGAGTGTGAATCAAGCTCACAATATAATCAAAATAGTCTTGTAATACTCGAGAGACATTTTGTTTTTTTCATTTTTACATTTAAAAGCTAGACGAAAAAATTCAACCTTTAAAAGATGTTTACACAAATTTAATTCTAAAAATAAAAAAGATTTCAATTCATTAGCCTATTTTCTACAATGGTTATTGTGACAATATGATTTTTGAAATAAAATTACCTGCGTTCAAAAACCGATATTAGCTTTTAAATTTGTTTGTAACATTCTTTTAACATGAAAAGTTTCTATTTCAGATGCGAGTAACTCTATAAATAACGAGTTACTTTTTACTTCAATGTATAACGCGAACTTCACGAATGATGACTTGTACAGAATTTAGAATAGTTAAATTTATCGTTAAATATATTAATATCGCGCACATTATTTTCCGCACAGACATTTTTTTTCGTATATACATATGCGTTTTATCCTTGTCATTCTATTGCGTACATAAAAACCGTGTCATAACATCATGTTTAAGTATAGAAGCGCAATCACTTGCAATAGTAATCCACGAGTATAACAAATGATTTACCAATATATATAGCAAGCGCACCGAACTCGAGTGTTTTTTTTTTTAATAAACTATATCGTAACTCGAGGAAGTCGCAATTTTTTTTCTCTCAAAATCAATATTTAACTAAGTAATTTTTTTTTTAAATTAACTTATTGTTTCAAATAATACATAGAATAATTCGGCCTTATATAAATACGGACAATAAGAAATATGTATATAAACGAATCGAAAAACATTTTAAATAATCATTTACAAATGTATAATTGTCGTTTGTCAGTTTCGAAAGTGGATATTTTGTTGTGTTTACGCACGTTCGACGAGTCAATTGCGCGTTACACGCCCGTGAGTAAGTACAAGTATAGATAAGTACAGCGCCAGTATGTGTATATATAGGTTTGACGTATATTAATATATTTTATTGGTTCGAGTTTTTTTGAACATCCTACGTTTATGTCTGTTTTTAATACTTTTATGTACGAGTGCGTATATCCGAAATGATGCGATGTCTTAAAATATCGTCGACTGTAATTTATAGTTTAAAAAAAGAATAAAAATGAAACGAGTAAATCGTATTACGTATACTTATAATGTGCAGTTACTCTCATATGTATATATGTCTGGTACGTACTCTCTGTGCGCGGTTCTTTATTTTAATGGAATTAATCGTATAAGGTCAGAGCAGTTCGACGTGTGTATACACAATACGATTACATTAAAATATACAAAAACGACGATATGCCGCTCGTATATTACGAGTACAGTATAATGATAACATTATAATAATATTATTCTATATAGTAATAGTAATAAGTGGATTTTGTGGTTTCGCTAAATGTCTTTTAATTATTTTATACTCGGCTGTATATTATAATTTATAATAATACTGCATCAGGATCGGAGTACGGGGTTCCTTTAGAGCGGATGCCCGGGAGATTTTTCTCGAATAATTGGTAATAAAATCAGGTATTTCAGAATACCTCGTTTTTTTTTTTTTTTTAGCTTAATTCTCTATTTACTTACATAATAAAAACAACAAATATATATTCTCGAGTCATAAAAGGGTTAATTTTTGGTTTTAAAACTTGAAAATCAATAAACAATGCCAGTCTTTAACTATGTGTGTTCGAAAAATCATCTTGAAAATCTTTAGTCGCTATGTTTTTTTTTAATAAATAATTATTATAATCAGTGGCGTAGGGGCATATGGGTGTCAAAATTTTTTTTTTTTATTAGTGGGATGGAATTTTGAAACAAATATAAGTGTTTCTGATCGAATTTGTACGATCAGATGTTCGAAATCATCTATAGCGCTGTTAAAAATGTGGTCAAAAACCGGACCGCGTGAAGGACGCGCTTTTGTATATCACCTGCAGACGGCAAATACGACGACGAGCCTGAGTATTAACTATATATAAATGTTACGTTCACGTTATAATCGATTAAATCGATAAGTTCATAAAAATGTGCAAAATCTAAAACGCGCCGAGGATGTACTCGACGAAATGGTTTTGAAGCCAAAAATAATAGATCTGAAATAGATAAACTGTAATTTTTTCTTTTTTTTATCTATCGTCTTATTTAAACGAACACGAATTTACTTTGAAAAAAAATGTATATGTGTTGGTATGAAAAAATATTGATACCCCCCTCCCCATAACCTAGCTCTAATTACGCCACTGTTATTATTAGGTTAAACTTTGCAGGTTGTTCGAGTACGGCGTATACAATATACAAGTTAAAAGGCGCGATGATATACGCGGTCACTGCAATATATAAAAACAAGGGGGTAAAAGAAAATAATATTGCGTATGACTCACCTGCAGCCAGTGTACAGTGACTGTATATACATTATGTATTGATCTTTTATTTTTGGGGAGACGTATTGGCGGTTTCTTTATAACACTATACTATATCGTATATCACACGGCGCAGCATCCGCGGCATACCGCTGCAACGCGCGCGCGTTATACGTCGGGGAAGCTTTCTCGACTTTTTGCGGGGTGCAGATGAGTGTTTTGTACGCGGATGGCAAGACGGGACAATGCCCCGCGGGGTCCTCGCAAACACAGTTTGTGTGTACGAAAATTGTTCTTTTTTAAATTCACACGTCTTTATATACATAATATATGGAGACTAAAGGGTAAAAAAAAAAAAATTACTATTAAAACGGTACCTATATTTATTAATGTACGATATATATTATGCGAATAAAAATGTTTGTAAAACGATGGAGTTTTGGTGGCGTATAAACAGTTGAGGGGCTAAAACTCGATATACCCCCCCAAATTTATAGTTACGCCCAGGGGCGTAACCTAGGGGAGGAAGGGGGTTTCAGGTTACGACCACTTAATCGGCTTTTTAATACTACGCTTAGAAAAATCGATGAATCCTGTTTTTTTCTCACTAATTTTTATATTATACGTATTATATTACCTACGTATTTTATTTAAAATAACTGTAGCGAAAAATAATAAATCGATACTGTTTTTTTACAGACGTGAGTAAAAACTTTATTTAATCCGTTTTTCGAAACAGACACATTTTAAGTGAAAACCCTTCCCTCGGTGACGGATCTAGGATTTTTTTTTTTGAGGGGAGGGGGCCAAAAAATTGTTCGTAATAATTTCATAAGCGCAATATTTAGGTTTTGATGTTGGGCCTTCAAATATGAAAACAAATCTTTCGAATTTTTCTAACGCGAAAAATTGAAAAGTATTTAAAAATTTTTTTTTTAAAAGTTCGGAACAACTGGAATATTATAAAGAGAAGAACTCAACAAAAAAAAAAACGTATATTAAACTAATTCATATATTATTTTGTAAAGAAAACTGTGAAAACCCCTCGGGTTCCCGCTTAAATCCGCCACTGCCATCATGATAAGAGAAAATCCTGATTGCACTGAGGTGCATGCAGTCTTGTAAAAAATACTGTATTTAAATGCTTTTTAAAAAGTGTTCGCATAAGAAATACATAAAAATACTAGTATTTTAAAAATATTTTTTTAAAAGCGTTTTTTTTACAAGACTGGAGGCATGGTTTTTTTCTCGTTTTTTTTTTTGCGCGCGCGCGATAAAACGATTTTTCAAATACCGGCGTAAAATAATCAAACAGACGCGGTTCGCGGACGGTATGAATATATTATATATAGCGAATAGCGCGAATTTTCAAGGTCCGACCTACAGCGGTTTCGCGTGTGAATTCAAAAGTATAATATGTTATACGCGTATAAACGTATACAGCGAATACTGCTGCAATGTATGATGACTCATTAGTACCGCGCCAAGAACTGACGACGACGCGCGGCGCGGCTCGATTGGTCGAAATACGCGAAATAAGTTTTTTTCCGAGGGGAAAATTGACGCGCGATGGTAAAACGAAAAAAAAAAAAAAAAGCCGTCTTGAATATAATTATTTTCCCCTTATTACTTATTTTCTTTAAAATTATTTATCCTCCTTGGATTTTTAAAAATACTTATAAATTGTAATTGTTACGTTGCCTAATTTTTTTTTTTTAGAAAATATCTTCGAATCGTTTTTTTTTTCTTTTTTTTCTATTTCGTTTTCCGAAATGTTAATATTCGGTAGATGTATAAACGTCACTCGATCACAGTCATAAAAAATACAGTTCGCCATCACAAGTTTAGTAGAGCCTTTTGTTAAAAAATAAGACTTTTTTTTTTTTACTTATTGACATTTGACAACTACTTCCATCCTCCCGCTTATTTTGATTCACTTCGACCTGCACAGCTGGATATTTCATATACACAAACCGTCCGTATAGGCGCGTTAATCTCCCTGCAGCGACAAATGTCTCTCGTATAGAGAAAGTATAATGTATAATTTAGATAACGACGAAAAACGATTTTTCAATAAATACAATCGGAAAACCTGCGCCAAACGAATTTTCAACAAGACTTATTTCCGCCTCTGCAGGAGAAAAAAACCCGGTCAAACAGTTATTTTTTCCGGTTGACATCGCGCTTGTAGATGCGCGAAAGTCGTCGAATCGCTGCAAAAGCGTAATTTTAAATTTAATAAGAATAACTATCGCAAATATATTTTATTCAAACCTTTCCGTTATATGGAATGTCAGTATGCGCGGTAATCGAAAGTTTCGCTACAAAAACGATTACAGAAGCGTACCATATTTTCGTCGCGGTAGCACTCGTATACTTTATATGCGAGCAGAACACGCGTTTTCGACACATATTTAGTTAAAATATTGGAAAAGAATTAATATTATTGTTATCCCGCGGTTAGGTCAGGATATTTTTAGTTCTAATCAAATCAAAAATAATTTTTTTTTTAATTCGTCCTGATAATACATTTTGTTCGGAAATAGTAAATAAGTAATAAGAACAGCCGCGAACACAAAAACTCATAATAAAATTATTATTACCTACTACATTATACGTTAAAATTGTATTTTTAATAACGAATGTGGCCCATCGATAAAAAGTTTTTTTTTTCAGATATAGTAAAACGTGAATTTTCTTTTTCTTTTTTATAATAATCCCGCGGATCCGAATACAGAATTTCAATAAAACTCAATCGATTCGTAATAATTCAAATACGTATGTATAAAATACAATAAATATTAAAAATGCGAGTGCATTCGATGAACGACGTAAAAACGCGTATATACCTATTAAAAAAAAAAACTGATTGTACTTAAAAAACGTACGTACGCACCATATAAATTCGCTATCAAAACGATAAAAAAAAAAATTCTCAATTTTTCTGGCTGCGTAATAATCTGTGACTCAAAAGTCAAAGCCGCTGTACATATTATGGCGTAATAATTAAGTTAGAAAATGTAATTTAAATTTATAGTTAAAAACGAAAAATATTTTTTAATAAAATAAGGTTATTTAAAACAAAAACGTTTTTAACAATTTATCAAGGTAATATTATACGAATTGACAAAAATATTTTTGTCCGATATTATATACATTCGATTGCGGAAGAGCTATCTATATGGGTGAATATTATAAAATAAACACATATTGTGTTAAATTATCACGGCCGCGTACACATAACAACTATTTAAATATACGTTTGAATGCGATCGTAATATTATGCTCCTAATTATATTACATTGATCGCGATATTATATTTCCGTCGTACTTGACCTAAAATTATCTAAAAAAAAAAAATTTGCCGCCGAATATTTAAAAAGAAAAAAACCGCTTTAAAACGCAAAACACGTTATTAAATGTTTAAACGATATTCGGTATACTCACGTCGGTCGTCAGTAGTGATCGTTGCGGGCACGGAACGTTTCCTGGAGGGCGACGATTGAACGGTTAACCTAGGAACGGCTATTCCCATCATGCTCAAGTCTGGAAACGAATACAGAACAGGACGAATCGTCAGTATATTTTGATGTGCGAAATCGACGAAATACGGCCTAAAACGTCAAATTCGAATATTTATTTCGTCGTTGTAAACACGACGATTGATTAAAAACCGGGGCTCGGATTTTATAACACACCACAAAGTACTGAATGTGCGCTATGGTATTAACAAAAAAAAAAAAAAGCACCTTAAAACACACGCTATATAATATGCCATAAAAACATAAAAAAAAATTGCAAAAAAAAAACGTTTAAATCAAAATTATTTTTGATTTATTATCTATTACCACACTGATACGGAGAACTGACTGACCGCGAGTGACGACGGTTTAAAATATCAAAAAAAAAAAAATGTCAAGCAAAAACATATAAATATATGCGAGATGACCTCATCGAACAACATTTATATAAACCACAAAATTATTTAACGCGTATTAGCGAAAAATAGCGCCGAAAATTTGGAAAAATTGCGCGAAAAATCTAAAAGCGTTTCAAATGTGCAATATAAAATTGTATATTTAGAATTCTTTATGCACGAAACAATACGTATACAGTTCATTTCTGTTATTTATACATATCTATGTATTCTATAATAGTTGGCAATAGTGCTAGACAGAATCGGCCGAGCCCTGCGGATTAAATAAAGAATATTATTTGATTTTTATCGAAATCGCTGATCGAATCGGTATATTTTTTAAAATTAAAACGTTTTGGATATTTTTTTTTTCGAAAAAATCGTCTAGGCTACACTTATAGTGAAAAAAACGCGACGCGAAACCTTATAATAAAAATTCTGTTCGCTGCAATAACGCGCGTTTAAAAGCGTTAAATATATTTTATACTACGCAGACGTCACGACTCATATATTTATAAATTATTGATTTCTCTCTCTCTCTCTCTCTCTCAGCTATTGTGCCGTAGTCGACGAGCTGCTATATATGTATATTATTGTTGTTATTGCATTATATTATAATAATTTTTGCAGAAGTGTACGACACGCGGTACGATTATTATTATTATTATTATTAGCAAAAGAGAGGTCGAAGAACCAGCTATTGCAGACTACTAATTTTTTTTTTCCTATCCCTAAAATAAAACGTAAATATATTCTCTTAAAACGTCGAGCCAAATCGTCTCGAAGAACCGACCGCGTGCGAATAAAGCGACGATCATCGTCGTCGACACATTTCACCCCCCCGGCGGCCACTCGTTCTCGTTACGCGAGTCGATGGCGTTTGCTATTTTAAAATAGACCGCGAAAATATTTTGCGCCGCGCGTTTTACTAGAAATTATTTATTTATTTATTTATTTTTTTTACATAATTTATACCAGTACAATTTTTTATTTCAAATTTCATTTACAGCGAAACTTCCATAAACAAGGAAGTCTAATGGGCTACGAAAAAAAAAGAAATTCGTAATACAGAGGAATTACACGTTTTTTTAAAAAATTTCATATACATACGCGCTTTTACAAAAACAACATCAAATATCATATATACGTATTAGACGCGTTGTTTTAAAATTATTTCGAACTTATTCAATTTATTTTTCAATCTTAATTTAACAGAAATAATCAACGGGTTTCGTTCGCTTATTGTATTTTTATAAATTGTACTTTTTTTTCGTTAAAAAGTTTCATCGAGTTTTAAAAGAAAAAATTCGTCGGGAATTTCACGCTTGTCATCTAAAACCATTTATCGCAACGGGAAAATCTCTTTTTCTGTAAGTCTGGTCAGTTCATCGCTGCGCGTTCCTCTTCTTCGTTTTCATCAGAATTTAATTAAATTTTTTCGTTATACAAAAATATCAGATAAAATTCGGATATAAAAATGTACAATTAACAGTACAATATAAAGGCCATAGCTCTCAAAAACGTTTCGTTAAATGGAAGTTTTACTTTTTACATATTATAAGTTTTGTATTTTTGAAAAACTCGTTGTGTGAAACGCAGCAGTTATAAAAAAGTATACGCGCGACGACGCAAACGAGACATTTTTTTTTCTTTAATTTCTCACGAATAATAAATAGCAGCGTAACCGAAACACTAATATATATTTGTGACTCAATCGGAATGGAATTTCGAGACTGAAATCACCACCACTAATACCTTTTAAAGCATGCGTAATATATTTATATACACGAATTCGTATATAGTGTCTCTATATTATACGTGCATTCCTTTTATATTATACACACACGCACAATTATTAGGTATTGCACGTCGTACATAAAAAAAAAAACTGATCGGTAAAAAATCTCAAATCTATACGACCCTTTTGAAAAGGGTAATAATATTCTGTTTTTGTTATTATTGCATATGAACGCGAATGTGAATATACCTACGCGAGTTTGCAGCAAAAATCAAAACGCGTTCTGCTGCTGCAGACCGATGTTAGATTTAACGTACAAAAAAAAAATCGTTTTTTTAACCGATAATAAAACGGTATACGCGCGTACAGAATTATATATTTATTAATGTAAGAATTTCTTTTTTAAATTTTACATGAATATTTTACCAAAAAAAAAAAAGGCGATAATTCCCGCGTATAGGGAACAGTGACGCAACTACTGAGCGTGCGAGCAGGTGTGCATTTGAGCCTCCAACACTCGAAGGCTTCCAAATCGAAATTCGCGTGTTATTACGAATAGCGTTCTGCACGTTCCTAGTCTCCATTTTCATCAGAATTTAATTAAATCTTTTCGTTATACAGACGTATCAGATTCGTTATTCGGAGATAAACATTAATATATATAATTAACAACGTCGTAGTCACTGAAAGACAGCTTTTAATATCGTCCTAACATTTCCATATATAAAAATCAATATGTATAATCGTCCGGCGGGACTCATAATAAATTCCAGGACTATATAAGAGACGATGAGTTTACGTTCATCAGATGTTTTCAAAATTACTTAAAGTGTTTTTAATTAGTAATTTCATTTTGATATTTCTGTTCGAAATATAAAAAAAATGGGTTACGCAAATTTTCATATTCACCGCTTCGATTAAATTATTATTATTACTATCACGAAATGTACGATTTTATAAAAATTTATAATTAAATGTATAGGTATAGTAAAAATTAATTAATATTAGGTATTAAAAAGGATATATCGGTGTATCTATAAGAAAAAAGTGCACAAGAACTGTACGTGGTTATACAGTATTACAGTTGTACACATTATAATATTGAAGAAAAAATTTAAAGGCCTCAAAACGATTTCTCGCAAATCACTGGCCTTTGCAGATCTCATACATAGTTGCGCGGCATTGGATTAGGAAAGAATACGCGTATATATAACTTCGATTTATATTTTCGAATTATAAAAAAAAAAATAAAACGTTTCTTACTCTTGAATTCTGAGACGGCCGGTATCCGTGACTTTGTATTTTAATCCCTCGGGCGACTGTTTTTGGGGTTCAGTGCGCGAATCGATAAAACGTGCTAGTATATATTTATGAAACGGAAAGTTTTATACACCCGCGAACAACACTTTATTATATTATATTATATTATTTATATTACAAAATATTATATTATAAACCGATGATATCGTCGCGAGTATGATCCGATGACCGCCACCGACACTGTCGAACGGCGTAAAAAGAAATGACGGATAATAATAATTTTTTTTCCGTCACCGTCGTCACCGCCCGCGTGAATATATTATATCGTGCGTTAGTCAGGCCGGTCTACATGTATTCCACAGCCTTGGATACAACCATAATAATAATAATAATAATAATAATAATAATAATAATAATAATAATAATTGACCTTATTGCGGTGGTATTAATACACACACACACATATATATATATATATATATATATATATAATCGCTATTAATATTGTTATGTAAAGGCGGAAGGACGAGTTTTATTTAAACGCGCTTATACATATAATAATAAGAAAATAGTATAAAATTAAACAAATGAATGAATTAAAATGTGAGAAAGAATAATACAGAAATAGAAAAATAAAACAAACAAATTAATACACGTAATTAATGAATTCATACATGAATAATAATAATAATAATAATAATAATAATAATAATAATAATAATAATAATATATATATATTTATTTAAATGTATATATACAATCCAAAGAATATTATTAAAAAAAACGAAATATAAGAGTTGTCGTATTAAATTCGTTAATAAACGCCCCATCGTCGAGTATTTATTATTATTATTATTATTTTATTAGTTTTTAATTAAAAATTACGATAGCTCGAAAATTGATTTTGTTCTTATACTAATATATACATGCGATATTACAATTATAACGCAAAAACAAAAAAAAAAAAATACAAAAAACAACAAAAAGAAAGATAAAATAAAAATAATGATAAGAAAACGTGAAAAAATTTAAATTAAATGATGAAACAAGCTGAATGGAAATATTTAGTGGTATTTAATAGCGAAAAAAAGAAAAATACAAGGACGAAATAAAAAAAACGAACAAAACTACGCGTAGAGAGAAAAATTATGAATATTAAGATAAAAAAAAAAAATACAGAAAAACGCAGAAAAAAAACAACGAATAAATCGTATATTGAATTAAATTTTTAAAAAGACCTACACGACAACCGTTATATAAGCGCATTTTTCTTTTTCGCTTTAATACACACGCATGACGATGACTTTTTCTCGAAACCGATAGGCACAGTAAATTTAACACAACAACTCCCCGTACATATTTGTTTTTCTTTATTTTTCATTAAAACACTCTTTGGCTTGATCGTATTCATTCAAGTATATATTTCTTTTTTTTTATATAAATATATACAAATTTATAATATATCGTCCGTAATATACCGTTAACGTGTCAAATCTTTTTCTATCTCCCCTTTCCGTTGTTATGTACCGCGTATACGCGACATAAACGAGTGCGTGCAATAAAATCTAATTTTTTATTCGTGTGTATACTGCAGGCATTATTACAACGCGCGAAGGGTGACGATAAGAACATATTGAAAAAGTGTGAAAAAAAATATAACTAAACGATAAAGCGACATTATTATTAGTGACAATAGAACTATATCAGAGGCGAAGAACGATACTGTTAACCGATTAATTATGTATACTAAAAATAAACTCTTGAAAAAAAAATTCTCGAATTACGATATTTTATTTTCAAAACAAAGTTTTATGTCAACCGATATACACGGTATACAATACCCATTTGAGTGAAACGGGTGATTTTTTTTAAAAATTTAAAACGCGGGTAGTAAAAGTAAAAAAAAAAAAATCGGTTTAAGTATAAGCGAATTACTCGGAGAAAGATTTTAGAGTGTATTGTTATCATTATAAATTTGAAAGCAATGATAAATCATAGTATTCGATAAAACGATTCTGAACGGAGCTTCGGCGGGTGTAATGTTTTGGGTATATATAATAAAAACTAACGCTTTTAACGAATTAAATACGTCAAAAACTATAATTGCTATAAATAGTCCAAAATTAAAAGAGAGTTTCTGAAAATTTTTTTTTTTTGCTTAATATAAAGAAAATATTCGACGAATATTTCAAGTTTCTATATCCGTTAGTTTTAAAATTACAGAGAGATAACGATAATCGATTTCGACGGAATCGCGTTTTTACCGTTTTTGTTATAATTTGCCGGCAGTTTTTTCGTAAGCTTGAAAAAAAGAGTTGGTAAAATCGAAAAACGACCTCTTTAAAGTAAATGCGTTTTGTTACCGGAAACAAAGTACGACTGTAAAGATCGGAGTAGTCCTGAAAGAATTTTTGAGTACAGACGTAGAAAAAAAAAACACGTCATCATAAAACCAATACATTACTCGCTCCGCCCAAAATCTAAAATTATAGGGTTTTATTTTCAAAAAAAAAAAATATATAATATTAACGATATTGGATTCAATTCCTTTACGCGTCTAGGAATATAATAATAATTCAACACGTTAAATTTATTATTATATATACCGAGTAAATTTTTCGCGAAAATTATCTTCGGAGTGGAAAAGGAAACAATTTCCAGTCAACTGTATGTACGTCATAATTATACTCGAGCGACTGATTTAATTTAATGAAAAAAAAAAAATCATACGCGTTTACTTTGTAAACACGGCCAAATTCGGCACTAACGCGCAATAGGTACCTGCGGAAAATAATTTCTGTTTACAAATAAAATAAACGGCTACAATATATTGTTGTTAAATTCGACGAGACAAACCGCACAGCACATTACATAATAATGTGCAACATTATATTTATTTACCGAAAAGACCATTACAATATACGGCCTATATATACTGGTCTTCTTTATTCATGTATAAACCATTACGTGTCGTATGCGCACGTGACTATATTAATAGATTATTACCGATTCTCGTGCAATTTATGTGTAAATAATTTAATAAAAATATCGCGCGCGTTAACCGATTTTTAAACCATAGAATAATATTGTAGAAAATATTATTAAAAAAATAATAATAACAAAATGGTAATTTTTTTTTTTCCGTTCGAGTAGATATTAAATTGTAATAATATATAATAACGTTATCATATTTAGATTCCGAGTGAAACGAGATTACAATGATTTTTTTATCGACTGAGAAAGAACGCTCGGACGATCACTTCATGTCGGTAACAAATCGTATCTATGTAGCTGGTATACTTTATTTGAAACGTTTATCGATTTTCTCAGTACATAATTTCTTTATGCGTAATTCAAAACGACCTCTTCAAAAAAAGAGGGAAAAAACTGTTTTCTCAATAAACCGCGTGGCACAAAAACCTACCGAAATAATAATGGTCCTTGAAATATTTACACCGAATACGTGCAGCGTAACTTTACACAATTTCCGGCTATTTAAGTCATAAAAGGGATAATTTTTGGTTTTAAAAATTGTGCAAAAAAATGGAGCCTACACGTTACTCCGACCGTGTTCGAAAAACCTTAACAGTCTTCCTAAGCCGCAATTTTTTTTTTCTTTTATTACCATATTTTATCGACAAAACGTGTTACGCGCACCGAAGCTCCGCTCAGAATCGTTTTTATTCGATTTATCGCATTGCTTTCAAATTTACTGCGCGGCAATAACAAAATTCTAAAATTGTATTTAAGTCATTTACTTAAGCGACATCTATATATAGCAACAGCGGTTCGCTATACCCTTGTTTTTGTTCTTTTTTTTTCTGTAGTGCACTTATTTCAAATATCAGTATTTTTAAAAAACTCAAAAATATATACAGAGAAGGGGAATGTGCCACATAAATAAACTATACCGATAGTATATTAATATCTCTAGCACGCACGCGTGCGTCTATATAATATATTGATCTAATAAAATACGCGTCGTCATCGTTAAGGTCTTTATATAAAAATTCTACGTTCAGAACGGTCGATTATATATTATGTAAAATATGGCAGCGTTTCTCGAACCGGGGATACGCGAGAGGATGTGAAGAGGTACTCGAGGAAAAAAAAAATTACAGAAAAACGTAGAATTCGATTGATTTTAAACGGTTCGTTATATTCGAAATATTATGATGTAAACGTTATTTAAAATAATAATAATAATAATTTTTGTCACGTACCTATAAATAAAAACAATTTTATATTTATCACGCGCGTCTGCTGATCTTGCGGATTTTTTAAAAATATACGTATAAAATCGAACAACCCCTGCAAGGTTCCTAATTTTCCATTATTATAAACTTATTTCGTGATTTATCTGTTTTATATATGTGAAAATACGCTGTTGAAACACTATCGGTATAACGCGCACGAAAGAAAAAAGTGAACCTGCAGTTTTCATGAAAACGCAACGATAGCTTATAGAATACGAACTATACCTGTATGGTTTGATTTGATGAATCGCGTTATTAAATATTAATATATTACACGTTTATTATGCATAAGATTATTATATAATAATATGCGATAATATTGTTCTGTAAATTCGTTACAAAGACCGCGGTTTATTAAATGTCATACACGCCTATATATTATATATGAGGAGATCAGCAGCGCGTGACGATTTTTTTTTTCACATTTTGAGAGCCTCGCCACGAGACGCGCGTATATATACGTTATAAAATAATAATAATAATAATCAATCAATTTATACAGTACGGTTTTAAAAATCATTTATAATTTATACGTTTTTCATTTCGGCCGAATAATTTTTTTCCCGAGACTTCACGGCGCCACTGAACTGCAGGCGTGTATATTTACTATTTTAAATATATATTATATCCCCCCAAAAAAACGCGCCTATTTGGGAAAATTATAGAAAAGTAGTCCTGGTTAAGTGTTAAAAAAAAAAATGAGCGTTCTTTAAAGACATATGTCTACTTCGTCGTAAAATAGGAGGGTACATTACTGTACGCACGTTTAAACATTTATGAAATCACAAATGTATAAAAAAAATATTGAAACCAGTGGCGTACATTCAAATTTGTTCTGGGGGTTTAAAAAATAACCAACACTAAAACCATCCCTTTAAACGGCGCATGAAGGAATTTATGAGTAGGAGCCGATAGTGCACACAATACCTGTGCACCGTTGTAGAGTGTAAAAATTAAAACATGTTATAACGCGCAACGGGCCTTATAATAATATCACAATTTTTTTTTTTTTTTTGGTCCTGGGGGGGGTTTGAACCCGAAACCCCCTATGTACGCCACTGATTGAAACTATATTCAGTTTAAGAATAAACCGGCAGCGGCGGACGAAAATTGATTCGTGTTCGCGCAGGCGATGTTCCATCGGTATTCTGATTGGCGGAAACCGTCGTGAGCCGACTGCTGCCGACAACAACAGCCAATGACAGAGCAACTGGCTTTCATTCAACGTGCGCGTTCCGGTGTACTCTTAAACTGAACAGCTCAGAGATATACCTAGTGGTATACCACGGACCACACACGAATCGGTCCACTTTACAGATGAAATTTAATTTATTAGTTTAAACTTTAGGACTATGTATCGTGTTTTTTTAATAACACAAACATTTAAAATTTGTAAATTTGGTGTGCAAAAAAAAAAAAATTTAATAAATACTGCAAACTCCCATAGGTGGCTTTTTGTGAGAAGCTAAAAAATCGAATCTAAAGTATCTAAAAATTGTTTTAATCGTATTGATGCGCAATATCGGTATGAAGAAATCGTCCCGAGTTCGCGTTTGCAGTTTTTTTTTCTCGATGATAATAAAGTAATAAACGGTAATCCGCGAAAAGACAACTTTTTTTACCGCACAACGGCACGTTATCTACAAGTAAACTACGTCATAAAGTATAAAAACAAAAACACAACGATATTGATCTAGAACAAAAAAAAAGTTTAAAATTTTTAAAAAAAAGCCGTCGGATTTCTCAAAATTCGTTATACGGATTTTTTCATCGCGGTATTTTATCTTACGTATATACGCTCGTATACCTATATTATATTATAATATTTAAAAACGGTCTTATAATGACGTTATACATAGATGCTCGACAGATTTCGTTATCTGCAATATATACGCAGCTGCTGCTGCTCCGTTGCTCAACACTGCTCAATTAGGAAATATTATAATAAGACAACGCATATGACGTATACTCTGTATATGCAGTCTCAGATTTTTCGATGATGCAACGGTTTAAGGTAAACAATACCATCACTCGATATATTTAGATGTACAACACGTAATATTATTCGAACAAATCGATATCCGACACGAAGACGGGAAACATTTTTAATAGATTAGAGCAAAAACAGTATAATATACATAATCACGAATTCGTATACGAATAGATCACGCAATAAAATAAAATACCGCGGCGGACAATTATTCGTATGTACGGAATAAGACTAGTTATTTAGATTTCTCGTTTAGAAAATATAGTATTTTATATTTGCAGCAGTCTCAAACGGAATAAAATATATAAACGAAAAAAAATTCGAATATTATATTTCTGCAGCGCTCTCTACATTCGGTGGGTTATAAACGAACACGAGGAGAACATTTTATGAAATTCAAAAATTTACGCGCCAGGTTTAAAAAAAAAATCTACTATTACGGATAGTTTTAACGTGTACGTAGTCAATCGATTTCTTATTATTTTATCATACTCTTCGAAAAATTATATATTACCGCAGTTATATAACAATTATTAAAAACGGTATAATAAGGGAGAGACAATTTTCTTAATTAAATTCGGCAAACCGATTACACGTTTTCCGCGAGTCAAGTACAGAGAAGTACGCGTATTACAAAAAAAAAAAAAAAATGGTTAATAAACGCGAATACGTTTTTTTTTTTTTTTTTATTATACTCGCGCACGACACAAATATTATAAATAGGTAAATTATACACGTTATTGTATGGATGACAACTCGTTTATAATATATATATATATATGCGTCAGCTTCTGAAATTATTATATCGATTATAAAATACATATACCGCGAGCTACGACGCGATTAATGCTCTTATCGAACATAATATAATAATAATATATAGAGTGGTACACATAATATTATTTACTGCACTTCAAGAGGTAAACCATCGCGGTGGTATAATATATATATATATATATATATATAATAATACGATTTATATACATTTTATTCTACTAATTATAATATATATTATATGTATTCGAACATTTGCAAAATAAATAACGAGTTCAAATAATTCGAATAATTTATTGAAAAAAAAACGCGGTATATATATGTATATAAAAATAAGAAAACACATTTTCCCCCTTCGACGCACGCGATTAATCGCCGTTTTTCTGTTTTTTTTTTTTTATACAAATATTTAATAACGCGTATGTATTTGAAGTTTGTATATACGTATATATATATATATACTGCACCAGGTTAATAATTGAAATTTTACGTCGAGTAAAATAAAATGTTTTTTTTTTTATGGTAATCGCGTGAAACTCGTGATTTTTGCAGGTTTCGAACGACATGACATTATATTTTATAGTCTCCGAGGGCATTGATTTCACTATATTTTATTACAATATGTGTATAAACTCGAATTTACTTAATTATTATTTATAATAATTAGATCACGTTCGTTATGTATACGCGAACAAGCTGTGCGGGGACGCATATTATTGCGGCTCATATTGTAAAACGACGCGCGCAGTTTTGAGCTTATATTCTGCGCAGTTGCACGGAAAGTTATTTGGATGCGCACTTGACCGCGATTATAATTTTCGCGTACATACCCACAGTCAGTTCAACTCTCGTACGCGTGTTTAAATAAATATTTTTTGAACTCATAGACCGTTATGATTAAAATTTACTTATATATATAGCTATAAAAGACTATCCGCGTACAGCTGAAGTTTAATCAGAGAAAGTAATATATTTTTTAAAATAGTCGAAGTTTGCGAGTAAAAACCGAAAATGAATAATTTAACGTGCGTATATATATCCTCTTCGAGATCGGTCGTGTCACCCAAATAGCGAAAGATCAAACTTCGTGCGGTATTTGCGCGAAAGCGTCAAAAATAAATTCCGAAAAAAAAGAAAAAAACTAGATTTCAGTTTGAAAGGAAAAAACTTTATAGTGTTCTTGAAAAAAAAAAATACTAACACGAACAGGATAAAAGTAAAATATAACGAAATTATAAATATTTCAATAAATACGCATTTATATTTATTTCATTTTTAAATATTATTATTCCGAAAAATCTAGTTTTTATTAAATTATATACATTTCATTACATTCTTGATATTCAATAATTCTGAGACCGTTATATATATATATATATATATATATATATATATATATGAAATCGGAGCCTCCTTCACCCTCTCCCCCGCGATAATAATTCGTATAAATGCGCAGTTGACAATAAACCTAAGAATCGCCGAGTGGATGTTATCCGATCGCAGCAAACCAATAACGGTTATACTATAGCACTGTTTCCACTACGTTCGTCGGTCGACATATACCTAAGAAACACTGTTGAAACTGTGTAATTTTTAGTTTTATTTAATTTCACGAAATAAACCGTATAAAATGCGTATAAAATACGATGTAAATAATAAAACGATACTATTTTTTTTTCAAATTTTTGCAGGACAACGTGCGACATTATTAGAACAGAAGGGATTCGAGTAGCTCCATATAAATATGCACGCAAAAACACGAAAAATATGCGTTTAAAAATCTTTTTTTTTTTTTTAATTTTCAAGTAAATTATGTACAATTAAAAAGAAAAACCAATTAAATATCGAAGAAATTCGTCGTGTCGCAGAACATAATATAATGTTACCCAGTGCATAGTAATACATTACTGTGCGCGCGTGGTAAACTATACTTTATATAGGGACTACGTCTGTCAAAAAAAAAAAAACATTTTTAAATTACTAATTATCTACAGTTAATAAAACGTGTAAACAGGTATGAAAAAAACGAAAAAATACGCGGCAAAAAGTTTTTAAAAATATGAAGAATTGTGCGGTGTATAAAAGCAAAAAAAAAAAAAATCCAAAATTCGCCGTTTACATATACGCAAAAAAATAAAATTATACGTGTCTCGCTTTGTTTCTACGTGAAAAGCATTTTTGTTCGAAAAAAAAAAAAAGACAAATATTCAAATGCTATAATAAGTCTTCTTCGCTATAATTATAATAATTATTATTATTTTATATATACAAATTTACCTTGTTCGACGGGTTCACGGTTAGCGGCCGATTTCAAACGTTCTATGCCAAAACACATTTTTAACGTTTTCATTCCCCAAACTTCTTTTTTGTGCTTCTTTCGAACCGGACGATATACGCTACGCACATCATCGCACATATTATATTTAGCAAAAAAAAAAAAATTTATACTAAATTCTATAACTGATACGCGTAACGCGTTTAAACGTCATAATCACGTAGGCGTAGACGACAAAATACTTTTTAAGAGAAAACGAACATAAAAAAAAAAGCTTTGTAAAGAATATTAAAAAACAAAAAGTGTTTAGCCTTTTTTGCAAAGGCCGTCTCTCGTATTATATCGTAAAACGTTGTAAACAGCAGACCGGCGGCGGCGGCGGCAAGAGTCCACTTCTCACGGTGTTCACAGAGTACAATAATTGTAGTTTATTTTAAACGGTTGAATTTCACCGCGCGTACCTGCCAGCCGACGACGAATTTAATCTGTTGCCGCGAATTAACGCGATAAGATAAAAGAGGAACGATTGAAATTACCCAGAATAATATTTTCGTTTGTTCTTCTATACGGTATGGACAATATATTTTTATAACGTTTATTGGCCTATACGTATTGGATTCGCGTAAAATATTCGATCAGCATTATATAGTCTTTTCTCTCCTTTTTTTAAAAATAAAAAGCATAAATTATTTTTATTCCATTATTTATACCTACTTTTTATTTGAAAAAGCGACTCGGTTAAGCGATATAATAATACTTATTGCCCCGACACAATCAAACACCCTCGTTATAACTTTTTCAAACGTCCGTTTATAACGTCTGTATATCCAGTGGCGTATTTAATACAAATAACTATTTGATTTTTTTCTCTATAGTAATAAAACTCAGACAATTACTATTGCTATTGGTTTTTACAAGGATGTTAATTTTATTAGAAAGAATGCTCGAATGATCTCATTATGTGTTAAGTTCGGTGAAAATTGTCATCTAGTTTGTATTTTATTTGAAACGTTTTGAATTTTCTCAATATAGTTTCCTTTTATGCGTAATTATTAAATGAACCCATACAATTGAAAAAAACCATACTATCTCAATATAGTTTTTTTAAAAGCAGTACAAAAATTACTAAAATAATGGTCCAAGATTCTTGAAATTTACACCGAATATGTGTGTGTGTGTGTGTGTGTGTGTGTGTGTGTGTAAAAAATGTCATTCGATTCCGGCTGTTATTATAATAATTATTAGATGTTGAGCTATTTAAGTCATAAAATGAGGAAATTTTTGTTTTTAAAGGGCTGCAAATTGTATACATAAGTCCTACGTTATTTCAACTATATATTCAAAAATCTTGAAAATCATAAGTCACAATTTATTTTGTTTATTAGTCGCTACTGTAAATTTTTTGACAAATAAGTGCAATATTACACGGAATCCCTCAGAATCGATTTATTGAATGCAATAATGTATAATTACTTTCAAATGTATAGTAATAACAAAATTCTGAAACGTTATCTAAGTAATTCCCCCTTAGCAACATCCACAACTCCCTCGGCTTATTATCACATTCTTTTAGCCCATCAATAAAAATAGTCGCTCGTATGCGACGTCATAATATTAAAAATATCGAAAATAGTTTCATTACGAAATATTTTACTCTAATTGTGTTTTAATTATTATAAAATAATAATAATAATAATAATATTTGTTTAATTCATTGCTCGATGGCTGAGATGCTTTAGCACATAATTAAATTTTTTGTTAGTTCAAATTATCTATATTTAAAATAAACACACAAAATAATATTATTGTGACAAAAAGTAAAAAATTCAAAACAATAGCATAAGTCGGGGCGTCCGGGGGTACTGGACCCCCCTCTCAGAACCAAAAAAATAATAATTTATTATAGGCAGAATTTTAAAAAATATAATGCATTTAAATAATATACTTGTATATTTTTAATTTTATGGAATTCATTTTAAAAATATCACAAATAATTATATTTTATCGCTATTCGCGTTATATAGTCACTACCGCAGTGGCACTCTTATAGCAAACACTAAAGAGACGGCTTATAGAAAGACTACAGCACTATAGTAGAAAAATTGACAGCCTATTGGAATGAAACCGAGACAATGTTACGTATGTCTCAAAAAATAGATCGAATTCATGTGCAGACTAAGAATTGATATATACCCTGGATCGAGTCGAAAACTTTAGATATCTAATTAACGAAGACGAAAGCTTCGTATATATATATATATAGGAACGAAGAAACGACTCTAATTAAAGTATACCGCGTATGCCGTTATAATATTATATACGGACGCGAATTCTGAACGAAATCTCCTCGAATAAGCTTCGAAACGTGCAGGCGTTGGAGATAAACGAGTGGCGGATAGAACGAAGAACTTAATGTATATTAAGCGGTAAATAAACGGAAACCGGCAGAAAAACACTCCTATATACGTTCCAAAGACAGAAAATATATGATCGGAGACGCGGAAAAAAGATAGCTCTTCCGCGTTATAATAATACGGTCAATGGCAGTTGTCCGAAAATGATAACAGATTTGAGATTGATAAAGGTTTGAAATCGATAAAGTACTGCCAACCATTGCTAACAAAATTATATTTACGTTTCACAACACACTACAAAATTCCAAATACTCTATAAACTATAACATAAACAAATATAATTATTATCCTCTGTTAATATCATAATATAACTTTTATCATATAGCAAAACAGTACACACACAAAAGGAAAAAAAACATTGGTTTTAAATTTTTGAAAATGTTATGTTGGTACAATTTCGACGCCGCCATTTTCGATCTCATATCTGTTATCATTTTCGGACAACTGCCCCCGACCCATAATAATATATTATAGTCTATTCAAAATAAGAAAGCCCACTTTCGCGCATGCATACTGAGCCGCCGGAACCGCCCGATCCCCCGTCGAAATTCAGGTGCGCTGTGATTGGTCGTCAATTGTCGACCGCTGCCGTTACTCGTCGCGTTTGACAGCCGCCGCCGTGTATACAGATGATCATCTGGCTCGGCGGTGGGGCCACGGTAAACATCAGCGCTCACCGTGGCAACAGACATGCGCGAACGAAACGAGTTTTCGTCGGTCAAGCGGGCATTCTTATTCTGAATAGAGTATAGAAAAAAAATAGACAGATGACGATCGAGTACGACGTATATCATCGCACATTGAAAATACGATTTTCGATGCTGGACTAGCTGCGAGAATCGAAGAGGCTGGTGAATAGAGACGAGTGGAAATTGTAATTTTGTTTTTCTTCCTGCGCCTCCTCCCCCCTTCACACACACACACACACACACACACATTACATTACGTCGTTGGGTATATAACGCTACGGGATCGAGGCGGTGTTTCAAAGGGATGGGAGGGAAATTTACAAGGACAAACGAAAATTGTTGCACCGCAGGCCGCACGTGCAGGGAAAACGAGGGTTTGAGCATATAACAACGCTCGGCGTGTTTATCTTTTAACCGGCGGCGAGCGTTGTTGTTGTTGTTGTTGTTTTTTTCCAGCCCTTGGCCGATAAGCGCAAAGGATTTCTAAGCCGGGACGTCGCACTTAATGCGTGCGAACGCGACGTTTGTGAGTGTAAAAAAACAAAAAAATAAATAAACCGAAGCACACGGCCACCGACAGGAGGGTATTTGCAGTGATGTTGTATATAAATATACACCGCGAGAGGAGGAATAAGACGGAATAAGTCGTCGTGAGTCATCGGGGACACGGCGGAGCGGGTAACGGACAGCCCGCTCGCGCGTATTAATAGAGATCGAGCGAGCGGACCTCCCACATCAAAACGACGAGGGAAACGGCGCGGCGTGCACATAAATGGACCTCTTCCGGCCGCCGCCGCGCGATCCCTTCGCGGTGCGACAAAAACAAAAGGTTCTTTCACTGCATCAGCAGCAGCAGCCGCTGCTGCTAATATACACCCGAGCCCGGATCGAGTCCTTTAGGCGGGGCCCTGCACCGCGCCCGGTACTTGTTCTGTGGACACAAAAAAAAAAATTACGGTTCCACGCGCGGTCCCTGCAATCCGTACGCATTATGGACGATTATTACGGAATTATCGCACGTAATAATATCACTTGTAGTTTAGGAGAAAAAAAAAATTACAATTAATATTTACTCGTTATTTCGTAATGAATTTTTTTAAGTAAAATCCTAGAATTTTTACACAAAAAAAAAAAAATTGTATATAATTTATATGAGCGCTACAAGTAAAAATAATTATATTTTCGCAATATTTTATATAAATGGTCATATGATTGGCCACCGGACAGAGCAAAATGACCGAGAGCACGGCTCAGGCAGCGATAGGATCACCAGCAAAGATGCATCGAGGTTGCAGGGAGTGAACAGTTGCGCGGTTGTTGCGGCAATGGACCCGAATGGCCCGGTAAAAGCCAATAAAGAGAAAAAAAATACCTATATGAGCCACTGTACCGAAACGAGTGGATATGGCGTATTATCAGACTGCAGATAGGACTCAGACTGACAACAAGGATTTAGTACGAACACTGCTAACCTGCAAAAAGAGAAATCGGCTGCTTATATCGTTACCGAACGCGGCGATTCACGGCTGTTTTTAAGTAAATTGCAGCTATTGATGTCAACGCGAGTGCGTATCAGGTTCGTCCTTCGCATTAGATAAGTTTTAAAATTTTAAATCCAAATGAGCTTTGTTCAATAAAAATACTTTTGAACATACGTTTACGTGTGCTTTTTTTAATTGCTCTCATTTAAAACGTAAGTTTTGTATTCAGAAATAGGATGTGGCGTGTTTCAGTACAATAATTACGTTGCAAAACAGATGGTAAGCATAAAAAATTTGGGGGCGCTGGAAAATTTTGCGTATCTCAAAGTGCGGACGGCGGATGAAATAAGTTCGAGAACCTGTGGTCTGGCTGTTTTTTTTAGTATAAATCACAAAACGATGTAAAATGTTTTAAAAATAAAAACACTCCATGCCGTTTCCGGATTGCCTCGTAGACGCGTATCAATCGCATTTCTGCTACAGCGGATTTGATTACGTATATATAATAATTTTATACTCTTTGACGCGACGATACTGCAATGGCCAATTTTATAGTTTATTGAAATATATCGTTCGTATATAACGCGTATATATATTATGGTAATCATAATAACCGTATCGAATCGGAGGGTAGACACGAATGTGCACTTAACGCCATACACATCCACCCTTTTTCTTTTTTGTTCGGTAAGCTCGATGATCGAATCGTTCGGTTAATATATTATATTATACGTATATATAAAATAACGCGTATGACGTATATAAAAACGATATACGTTCATATTTCAGTGATTTTCAAAAAGGAATTTGCACGCCTGCAGTTAATATTATCGGTCACTTTTTTTTTCCTTCAATTATTTAAAATCCTATATATATATTTAATAATATATATTAATATACGATTTACGCGTATAGCGTAACTATATTACACTATAATAATTAGAGCTGGGAATTATATGCACTAAAAACGTACGAAATATGCATGCACTAATTATTATCGTTAAAATGTACGCTAAAAATTAGCAAAATATGCAAAAAAAAAAATACTCGTTTTAATTAAATTGAAACGAGTTGAAAAATGATTAAAAAACAATTCATTAAATAGCGGATAATACGACGTATAAACGTATTAAACTTCTGCGTATAACTGTAATATTGTATTTTGTGTATATTCGCTCATTTAAAAAAAAAATTACAAAATATCGATATTGAGTATTAACAATTAACCCGAAAAGTCGGCGAGTTGGATAAATGGGTAAAAATTAATTTGTGTATACGCCTTTAGTCGGCTAATATATAGTATTAAATATCGAACACCGACGCGGAAATTCAGCATCGACTCGAGTGTGCCAGTGCGGCTTTTGGACGCCTCTTAAAAAGGGTATTTGACAACCACGATATAAGTTTGCGAACCAAGCTTTCTGTCTACAATTCCATTGTCATACCAACTCTTCTATACGGTTGTGAAAATTGGACCACCTACAGACGACATTTAAAGTGCTTAGAAAAATATCATCAACGCTGCTTGAGAAGGATACTTAAAGTAAATTTGCAGGATCGTCGAACCAATATCAGCATACTGGAGGAAACCAATTTTACAAGCATTGAAGCAATGATCATCAAACATCAACTTCGATGGGCTGGTCACGTTATCCGCATGCCAGACTCGCGCCTTCGTAAGCAAATTATGTATTAACAACTTAAAAATGACCAGCGCAATCGAGGAGGACAATAAAAACGATACAAAGATGTCCTCAAGGCAAATATGAAAAAACGCCAAACCGATAGCTCCAACTGGGAATCTGCAGCCCTCGATAGACCCCCGTGGCGTCGACACGTACACCAAAAGGGCCACAGCATTTCGAACGACAAAGGCGAAGGCATGAGGACAAAAAGCGGAATCGCAGTAAAGGACGAGAGCTCTTGAGTAGAGCTGAACGACAACAACGACAAGCTGACGCTAACTGGATGTGCCACCTGCAGTGCGGGAGTGCCTGTTGGTACCGAATAGGCCTATTTAATCACCGGAGAACCCGTAGATATAGTGCTGCCAAAAGACATATAATTATACTCGTTGCCGAATAAATGCCGATGACGAATAGTATTAACTCTTTTCTTCGATAATAATATACGCGTTATATTTTTAAAAAATGCTAAAATATATATGCGTAATAATTCAAAATGTTCCGAATACGCAAAATCGAATTTCCTATACACCAACTATCGTAGCGGGCTAAGATTCAAATTTGTATCTATATTACCTACATAGCTAATTTTTTTTATTTATTAATAATATAATTACATATTCTATATAAATATATATTATAAAGGTGTTATGTTACAATTATTGTAACGCCAATAAGCAATATCTAACCCGTCGTGTTATTCGATTTGTTTAAAATGGTATATGTACCTATACGTATATAATTTTTCGTTACTACACAGCCCACACGTGACATTTTTTTTTTTTATATATATACTGTCATTCGTTCTGGTTTTTAATTACGAATGACTCATTATTATTATGTTTTTTATAATGTTACGAAATATGACAACAGCGAAATCGTTTGTGTGCGTGTGCGTGTAGGCACACGCGCGTATATATATTATATTGTTACCTATTTTAAACCTTACAACACGTCTTAGAAACGGGGCGAAAAAAAATTGTTTTTTTAATTCTTAAGTTTCGTATATATAAAAAAAAAAAAAAAATATGGTATACGTTTATATATCGCGTATTACGCGGTACGTAAAAAAATATAAAATAATATAAATAACTATAGTTGTTCAGTTCTCCGAGCACAGATGATTCCCTTCGCGATCGTATAATGCGTCGTAGTAAATATTTATTTCCCCCTCCCCCTGAACTAATAATCGAGTTATTATATAATTTATATTTTTTTTCCTATATATATACAGTTACCACAACTATATAAATACGAACCGCGATATATATCAAAATATAAGCGGCGCGTACACCATGCAGCTATTTCCCAATATTGTTTTCGCGCTCAACGATGTGTGTGAAATAATAGAATTTACATATTATTATAGTAAAAGATACGAATATAATATATGTATAAATGTATATATCGGAGTAAAATATCTCAAAAAAACATATTTTGTTTGCACAAATTATTATTTATTTACCAGGTGTTTTTTTTTTTTCATACATAATTCCAAAAGAGTCGCTCGTATTTTATATTCCGAATTATTTTAAATAATAATAATCTACAATATATAGTAAGCGCGCGTGTGTGTGTGAAATTGTGAAATTACGCGTATCACACTATTCGTAACGCATATATTATATTATTTTGTCAAAACGCGAAACACACAGTTAACTAATTAATTATTAGACAAATATTAAAGAATCTAATCGTATTACAAAATTGTTGTCTTCTTAGTCACACGCGCGTACTGCACATATGATTTTATAATATAAGTGGTATTATCAATATATTATATATATATATATATAATTGCCGAGAGACCTCAAGAGAGAGAGAGAGAGACAGACAGAAATACCATAAAATAATAATAATATATTATACAAATTCGATAGTTATATTATATTGTAAACAAAGTAGAATAAACAAATAATAATATCGGCCGAAACACTAATTTTTTTATCCTATACAGGTATAAACGCGATTAATATGTCTTGTTTGAAAAAAACGAGTTATTTATACAAAAACAAAATTTACTGTATTTCGTTACGATGCGGTTTAAAGCTGCAGAACGTCTTTTTTTCTTTTAATTGATGTACGTTAAACTGTGCAGTTAGACTTAAAACGTATTATTAATGACAGTTTTTTTCCAATCTTTGATAAAACCGAATAACAGGGAAATAAAAATCGGAAAAAAAATTAATTTCGATTTCAAGTGGACGGAAAACTTTATTTTTTTTAATTGATCACTCGTGGAAAATGTTTTAATTAAAATAAAATAAAATTTAAGTAATTTTATGCTAAATATATTATCGCCTTAGTGATTTATATATATATTTTTTTTAATAAAACAATACAATGCGTATGTACGTGAAATAAACTCTGACAAACTTTTAATATACGCGTATTTTTATTTCCGAAGAAATTTCAATTTGAACGTGACAATTATTTTTGAATTCGATTACAGTATTACTAAATATTATTACGATATACTAAACAAATTATTAGATAAAATAAAAGGAATTTGTGATATAATGATTGAAACGAGACTGCAGAGTAAAGGGAAAAATTCGAATACACCATCGTCGCTCCCTCGAAATACTCGCAGGGTGAGTGTTTCATACTTAAATTACATAATATTATTAATAATACGTTTTTAGCGAAAGTAACTGCGTACATAGTGTCCAAATACAAATAACAATATCCCGTGGTAATAATCGCGCTTAAATCGAACGGAAAATCGATTATTTTCGAGTGTACTCGTGATTATGCTCCCACGCCAAAAAAAAAAAAAACGATTTATTGACTTTCGTCGAGTATACCTATATATAAGTTAAAACTATTACTATACCCGTAAAAATTAAGTGGTACAAAAACGGTTTATATAACTCGCTCGCGATTTTTAATTGAATTTTCCCCTCGTCTTGTGTCAAAGGCGTACCCAGGAATTTTTTATGATTGTGGGGGGGGGTTCTAACATTTTTATTTTATTCGTTCTCTAATTATAATTTATTATAGTCGAATATTCGTAACCGACCGAATATATATTGTTATAATAACTCTAATAATAGTCATAATAGTTATACACGCGCGTATAAGAAAGTTTTTAGGAAAATTTTTTTTTCCTTAATACAGTATAACATACATTTGATGAGTATTTCAAATTTCAAAATCACGAAGAAATAATATAACGCGAATCGATTTCGAGACGAAATCGCGTTTTACCACCGTTTTTGTAAGTATAATTTTTCGGTAGTTTTTGATAAAATCGAAAATTGACCCCTCTAAAGTGTACCGCAACTATATATACACGCGATTTTCTACACCGAAAACAAACTGTTACTGTAATAATATATCGGAACACTCTTTCCGGTAGAATTTTCGGGTACAGACATTAAAAAAAAAAAAACAGCGTTGTAAGAATATTTTTAACAGACGTAAATTTATAAATATATTAGCCTCGGCAATTAAATACTGGAAATAAAATAATCGATTAAACAAAAAAAAAAAACAGAAAAAGAAATTACAACACAAAACCCTCGGAAAGGAAAAAATAATTAAAACGGAATGAATGATGTACAAAGGAAAACATTGGAAGTTCGAGCCGCTCGCAGAGTATATAAAAATTATTTTGAATTCAGCGCGCGCGATTGCAAACGCAGCTATTATCCGAACTGGCGCTAATTTTTTTTTTTTTCATATTTTATTCTAAAAAAAAAAAAAACGATTTTTTTTTTTTTTATAATATATAATATTATTATCTATAAAACGCCACAGTGCACGAGTATCGTTTATTATTCGTGGTCGCGTTTTTATCTGCGGTCGCGAGACGCGCGTAATGCGCTGCGTATATAGAAACGACGGGCGGCGGCGACGTTTTATCGCCTCGCGCGCGCAAGTGTGCGAAAGGCGGCGTGTGGCGTGTTCAATACACGCGCGCACGTGTCGGTTTGTCTGCACGCGTAGCTCTTCGTCGGGCGGCGACAAATAGCGTACGACGGGTCGTCGGTATAAAATACAACAGGAGGGATATTCGATCGCGATAATATATAATGAGTCATGTACCACCACACCGGCCGCTTATTGTACGGTTTGAAAATATTCGCGGAGTCGACTTTTGTACTTACAAATAAAAAAATGTACGAAATACACACCGAGGAGCCCAGGCGCGGATCCAGAAATCACAGAAGGGGGGGGGGCTATACGATGATCAGCTACCTAAAATTATACCTATTTAGGTAGTTATATATGTATAATTTTTAAGCAATGACTACAGCCCAAGGGGGGCTAAAGCCCCTTAGCCCCCCTTGGATCCGCGATTGGAGGAGCCCGTCATCACATTAATAATATGCGGTATAAAATCCGGGGAGGAAATTTCGAGTTCAATATTGGAAAACAAGACGAGAAGGAGCATTAATAAATTCAGTATTCAACAACGCCGAGTTTTAGCTATAATATCAGTGCTCGAAATATGGGGGGACTCTATTCGATTTTTTCGTGTTTTGAGAATGGGTACCCCTTAAAATTAAAAACGGAGCGGAGGACGGAGCGCGTGTTAAAATAATATTGAAATTTTGATTTTGTACAATCGCATTGAATAAGATAATAAAAAAGCTGTTTCAAAGGATATTATTTTTTCGATAATTTTCGTAACGAGAATACGGAATTGTGTCGGACCTCCTCCAGTACTGCGAACTTTTAAACCCGGTTCTTATAATACGTATTGTCTTGGACACGCAGAGGAAAAAGATGTGCTGCAGGAGAAGAACGTTGAAAAGGAAAAAAATACGGAAGTAATATCACACAGCTATACCAACTGCAGTAGTTGTGGAATGTCATTGAAAATTAAATATCGGTATCGAATCAGCTATAGAGTAAAAATGTAATTATTAATTTTTATGTGTTAATAAATGACGAGTTTCAAAAAAAAATATATTCGTTGTAATTGTCGGTAGGTACCTACAATATATATTATTATGTATTATTTTATGTATATAAATATGTATATAAATAAATCGTAATACTTTGATGAAGATGAATGATTATGGGCAATGGTAAAGTAATATTACGTGCGTATTTGCAGAACGAATTCTTCGTCGGTCTGGTTGTTACCAAATATACGTGAGAGGAAAATATTATTTAAAAAGAAAAAAAGCTAACGAGCCCCTCGCGGATGATGCTTCTCGCGGTTAAAAATGGAAATATTACACTCGTATACGAATCAATTTTTTTCCGTTTTAAATTATCTACAGAAATTAATTTAATTACCCAGCGCTCAAGTTTAGTGTAATTTATACAATATTCCATTTTTAAATACGACTATGACGGATTTAACTCGAAATTCGAAACTGTTTTATATAAGTGTATGCAAATCAAAAACATGATCATTATATATATATATATATATATATATATATATATATATATATATATATGGTCAAAGAAGTTTTCATAATAACAATGTAAAATTAATAATAATCGTATATACATATTTCTATGAACGTTCATTTTGAAAAAAAATTAAAACAATTTTCGTCATAGTAATTTGTACGTACGAAAATAATAATTGCATTATTATAGATATTATATATACGCTTGGTTTATTTTTTTTTTTTTTAGGAAAACGATATTTATTTTTTTTATAAAGAAAAACGAAATAAAACTCGATTTTTTTTCTTTCTTTAACGGACTCGTTCATTATACTCGTACGAAATTACAATACACAAAATAAACTACGCATTTATATTTTACATATATATATTCGTTAACACACACATGTATAGTGAAAAATGATAATATTATCGCGTTAAAACTATAACATCATTAATATAATAATGTCCATTTATCGTTTGTCAATGACAAAATAGAAAAAAAAAAAAATCCATCGTCGTGACCTAGAAAACAAAATATTATACACCACTACTATATATGCGTACATAATATTATTATTATCTATAAAAACCTATACAGCCACACGGCTGTACAGGTAAACGTACATAATATTATAATATATTATGCCCAGCAGTTCTCAACCTGCAGTGGTACGAAGAAAATCTTCATTTAAATATCTCATATTGTTACCCGTTCGTCATAAAGGGATTTTTCTTTCGAGTGAAAACCATTACGAGTGTTACACTGCAAAATTTGCGCTATACCGTATAGACCTGCAGAGGAATGATCGTATATGATTAGTTTCAGGACGACCCTGCTCGTCCGCGAAATTTAAACTGAAAAAAAAATTTTAAATCATACAAATACAATTACGACAGGCATTGGCGTTTGGATTTTGGGAAACGTCTATAAGAAACTGATTCCCCAGACAGTGTCACATTAATAATGATGAAAATAATTCTCGAGGCATTTTTGCAATTTCATGAAACGTTTTCGTATAAGATCTACGAATGGTAACGAAGAATTTTCAACGTGAAAATGGAAGGGGGAAATCACGAAATTCCATCGGAATCGTTGTCGGAGAAAAAAAATATTGTTTCCTAAATACGAAAAAATTATTAGATTGATTATATTACATAATAATTACAAGCAGCTTTAAACAGCAGCAGTGTCTATACCAACACCGATCAGAACGCACTTATACTGCGTAAATTTTGTACGATATAATACGTTTTATACACTCTAGGACATCCTTTTCATGGACTCCTTTCAAGTATAAAATATAACTACGGACCCCCCCCCCCAAAGAAATACAATCTTTTATTTTAATTATTTTTTAATGATAACACCAAGACATAGTTAATATATGTTTTTACGAGTAATCGCGTTTAGGATACATACGTGTGATTTTTTTTCTCCAATTTTTTTATATTTGCTGTTGTTTTGATTGCCTTGAAATCTAGGACCGTATTGGACAGCGAGCAATACGCGTCTTTTGGGTCCAATCGGTTTCGTATGGTTTTGTTTCGATCGATTTGATTACGAAAGTAATAAATATACGCATTCAGTAAAGTTCACGATAAAAATTTACATTTATAAATATAACAGCGCTCTACCAGCTATTGATTCATCGAATTAATTTCATACAAATTTATTTTCGGGTTATTTTAAAAAAAAAAAACAGCCACTCCGCGAACTCCCGAGTAACCGACTCTCCGCCGATTTAGAACCCCCCGCTCAAAGAGCTTTCAATTTTTTTTTTTGTTCCATGAAAATAAAAAAGTTTGAATACCACTGCAGTAAAATACGCTGTACGCATAGGTATTTGAAATCGAAGCAGTGGGCGGGTTTAGGTATATATATATTTTTAGAACACACTACTGTTATTATAAGCGATTATTATTATTTTAAATCTCTCCCCCCCCCCTTACTATCATCAGCCGTTTGTCCATTAATCATACACACGTCTGTATTTTCTGCTGCGGTTGATTTTTGCAATTTAAAAGCCGTAAGGTTTTTTTTATTTTTTTTTTTTTACGACCACGTCATATCTTTATACAGCCCGGGGGTGGTAATTCTATTATGAAGTCATCCACCCCTTCTGTACGGTGCTACAGTTTGATAAGGGTGAACGAGCCCCGTAGCGCGCAGGGCGCTCGTATATATGACTAATGGGCTATGTTAACACCCACGAAACCCGAACAACTGAGCCCTCTAATTTTTAAACACTCCATTAATGCGGAGAAGCACATTATATATTTTTCACTGTTACCACCGGGAATCGTCCCCGGGGAAATAAACCATTTATACCGTATACACGGCGCACGAATACCGGGATTTGTTTGGGACACGCGCGGATTAAAATCTGAACATTTAAATTGTAGATTTATGTGCGCCGCTGCAATTATACACGTATAATATTACGTTTATCTCTCCCGCTGTGCCTCTCTAAAACGAATAGTTATTTAATTTGGCCGGAGATATATACCGTGTACATTTTTTTCCATAATTGGATATTCGAAATCGTAATTAAATCGGTCATGTTTCTGCAAAAACAACGGGTGTAAAAGATTTTTATGGTTCTGAGGGGAAAAAACTCCCGTTTAACCCCGACAATTTTTTGCGTAAAAAAAAAAAAAATTTCATCTTGTAAACGTTACGAAATAAATTAAACTTAATTATTTTAAATATTAAAACGTTAAAACATATCCTGCACTTACGTCTTATTATTACGCAGTCAGTCTTCGATATATGAATCCATTGCAGCAGCAACGGCGCTGTATAGATGTTGGCCAATTGAAAATCGTGTCGTAAAATAACTCCCCTTTATAGCTATTTAGAATTTCTTGGATCTTTTTCTTTTTCATTGATAGTCACGTTTCCTGATGCATATATGCTAACGGTAATGGTAGATCTGAAGAATGAGTACTTGCGAAGTTGTCTTCTTCTACTTCAAAAAAAAAAGCGCACCAATCCTGATATATACACACTCTTTGCAAACCATTTTTCCTCTCTTTTCTTTGGTGTACTCAAACTCTTTGTATTTTGAGAGATCATGAAACTTTCCCGACGTTCCTTGGCAAAAATTATTGCTCAGACATGAAACTACATAAATATTTTCAATTATTCAGTTTACCCCAACCCAAACTACCTACATATATACCCGTTGTCGTGTAATGCATACAATATAGTAGAGTCGTTTTTCTCACAATCGTTTGGAAACTATGTTTTTGTTTTTCTTCTAATGTATAATGGTTCTAAAATAGCAAATGTTGTATACCTTTAGATCTGATAAAACTTTGCAATACGCCTCGTATTTTAATTCGAAACACGCTATATAGGTGTGCATACGCTTTGACCGTGTTTATAGTTAAAAAATACGGTGCATAGTATAAGCATATACGCTAACCGCATTACGCACTGAAGGCGGATCGATCATCTGTTACAACTTAAATGTTTGTAAAGCGAACAAATATTAGGGTCGGTTTAAGGGGGAAACGGAAACTCGGATTGCAAATACACTGCACGTTTTTGATTGTATCTTATTTACAGTTACGAAGTAGATCGATCGGAACTGCAAACCGAGCAGAAAAACAGGCGTTCGCTCCTCGTTCGGTGGGAGGATAAAACTAGGGAATTTTTTTTATTATTGATTCCCAATGTCTATACGAACAGCAGTAAAATGAAGCATACTGTAGCGTTCATCCCAACGGAAGTTCTAAGGGCGCGAAATTAGTCGATTTATCTTATTTTTAAAGAAGAATATTCATCTTCTTCCATTCAACTGACATACTACCGAGTCAAATGTGATTTCGGGTACATAAACACAAAAAATTTTTTTCGAAAAAACCCAAATTTTACCCAGTGGTGGTAATAAGATGGCGATAGTTGGATAGACCCCCCAAAGGGATTTGATATTTTTTAATTTAGTATATCTCTGACCTGACAGCACCATCTTATGTCATATAAGTTGAATCTCACAGGCAAGAAGATACAGTGGCAAAAGTCATTCATAAGAATAATAATGTTGGTGAACGAAACTTCAGTCGTGGAAATTCTTGTGGTCGGTGCGGTCGAAAGTCTCATGTAAATTCAGAGTGTCCAGCCAAGGAGTGGATTTGTTTTAGCTGTTCAAAAAAGGGACACACATCTCGTATGTGTAGGTTAAATAAAAAGTCTGTAAATAATTTAGAAGTTAATAATGTAGTTAGTAATGCACTTAAAATTTCTGTTTGTGTTAATAATAATACTTTTTTAGATTATGAGGTTGATTCTGGCGCAGCTGTCACTCTGTTACCTATTAGTGTCTACAAGGTTAAGTTATCTAATTTTCCACTACAGCCTAGTGAAGTAAAGCTGACCACTGCAAATGGAAAGTCTTTGAAAACTGTGGGTAAAATTGTTGTTAATATTAGTGTAAAGGATTGTTCTTTTAATAATCTTCCTTTAGTTATAACAGATAATAGTCTTAAAAAACCTCTGTTAGGTAGAGATTGGTTAGACATAATTAATCCACAGTGGAGGAGTCAGATTGTTGGTACGAATCAAGTAGAAGTTTTAGTCGTGAATGATCACTCAGTTGAAAAATTTAAAGTTAAATATCTTAAAGTGTTTTCTAATAATGTTGAGCCTATAAGAATGTTTGAAGCTTCTATTGTGTTAAAAGAAAATGCGGTACCGGTGTTTCATAGAGCGTATGATGTTCCTTATGCGATTAGAGATCAGGTTATTAAAGAATTGAACGCGTTAGAAAATCACGGTATCATCACTAAAGTTTTACATAGTCAATGGGCATCTCCGATTGTGTGTGTACCACGTAAGAATGGAAAAATCAGATTATGTGTGGATTTAAAAGTTACATTAAATAAGTATGTGGAAATGGACCATTATCCTCTTCCTAAAATTGAAGATATTTTTAATTCGTTATCAGGGTGTAATTGTTTTTGTGTGTTGGATCTTTCTAATGCATATTTACAATTAAGTGTTGCTGATTCTTGTAAAAATTTATTAACTATCAATACTCATGTAGGATTATATTGTTTTAATAGATTGTGTTTTGGTCTAAAATCAGCACCACCAATTTTTCAGTCTGTGATGGATTTGGTTGTCAAAGGTATTCCACGAGTAGCAGCCTACTTGGATGACGTGGTGGTTGGAGGTGCAAATTTGGTTGAATGTAAAAAGAACTTGGATAGTGTTTTAAGTCGGTTTGAAGAGTACAATATTAAAATTAATGTGGATAAGTGTCATTTCTTTAAAGATTCTATTGATTACCTTGGTTATCGGTTAAATGGTAGTGGTTTGTACCCTAATCCAAATAAAGTTGTAGCTATTAGAAATGCACCTGTTCCATTGAATGTGACACAACTCAAATCTTATTTAGGTTTATTAAATTATTATCATAAATTTTTATCGTTATCATCACTAACTGAAATAATGGAACCGTTATTAAATCTTACTCGTAAAAAGTCTGTGTGGAATTGGTCTCCAGAATGTAAAATCGCATTTAATAAGACAAAGACTATAATAGCTGAAAAGTCTTGTCTTGTATTATACCGTAGTGATTTACCATTGGTCATGGCAACAGATAGTAGTTCATATGGTATCGGTGCAGTCTTAAGTCATATTATAGATGGCGATGAACATCCTATTATGTTTGCAAGCACCACTTTATCAGATACGGAAAAACGATATAGTCAGTTGGATAAAGAGGCGTTAGCTATTATCTTTGGTGTCCGTAAATTTCATAAGTTTATTTATGGTCGTTCGTTTAAGTTAGTGACAGATCATGAACCATTAAAGCAAATATTTAATCCGTCAAAAAGTATTCCACAGTTATCTGCGGCACGTTTACAACGTTGGGCTATTATCTTATCTGCTTACAATTATGAAATAGTTTATAAAAAGGGTGAATGCAATTCTAATGCTGATGGTCTCTCGCGTTTACCTCTAGAGTCTAAGGAATCGGTTGAAAAGGAATGTTTCTTAGTGTCGGTGGTATCATCGTTTCAGGATAGCTTAATAACTTTTAAAACGATTGAACAAGAAACATGTATGGATGATATTCTAGTAAAAGTAGTTGAATATTTAAAGAATGGTTGGCCACATTTTGCACAATTGAGTGAAAATATAAAACCTTTTTATAAAAACCGTCTTAAGTTGTCGCTTGAATCGGGTTGTGTTTTGTTTGGTAATCGTGTTGTGATTCCAAAAGTTTGCAGGTACAAGTTTTAGAATTGTTGCATAAGGATCATCCTGGAATAGTGCGTTGTAAATTGTTGGCTCGTTCATATGTTTGGTGGCCTAATATCGAGGTTGATATATTAAAGTTTGTTCAATCCTGTATGCCATGTCAAGTGACCCAGTATGATAATATAAAAAAAATATATGCTCCTTTGCCAGAAACATCACAAACTTGGCAGCGTTTACATCTAGATTTTTTTGATGCACAGCAATGCAAATTTTTAATATTAATCGATGATTTTTCCAAGTGGATTGAGGTATGGCTAATGGAACGTACTGATACTAAGTCTGTGGTAGACAAACTAAAATCTTGTTTTGCTTGTTTTGGTTTGCCTGCAGTTGTATTGGCTGATAATGGGCCTCCATTTAATAGTGAAAATTTTAAACAATTTTTACTTAAAAATAATATAACATATTTAAATTCGCCCCCTTATAACCCTACCTCTAATGGTTTAGCTGAAAGAGGTGTACAGACTATTAAAAAATATTTATTAAAGAATGTTGTGTCTGGGTGTCCACCAGGGAAAGAAGCAATTAAGAATAAATTAATAAGGTGTTTATCCAATTATCGCAACACACCTTGTACAACTACTCAGTTAGCCCCAGCAGAACTTATGTTTAAATTTAGACCTAGGACACAGTTGTCATTGTTAAACCCTAATAGTAAAGTACAGTTGGAGGCAAGTGCACCAGTTGCTAGAGAGTTTAATATAGATGATAAAGTTTTGATTAAGAAGAATTTCAGTCCAATTATATTATGGTTATATGCTCCATTTTCGCCCCCTCCCCACCATTACATCATATACATCGTGTATAAGGCTGGAATTGGTGTTCGAACGACGATCAGCGCGTACAGTACGCGCTAACAGTGCGCGTTGATCATCGATCGTGATCGAGCGTTTAGTGCTTAGCTGACGACAAACTCGGTCGGTCGTGTACAGTGTAAACGAGTAAACGTGTAAATGTGAGTAAACGAATAAACGATAAATAAATAATAAACGTGTAAACGAGTGTACAACGAGGGAAGATGAATCCTTACGTTAATATTTTCATTTCATTGAAATACGCGAAATAATAGTATTAAAAAAAATAAATAATAAAGATTGCAAACGCGCGTACAAACAATCGCTCGGACAGCGTCAAAATAAACACCCGCGTATTATACCGACACGGTGCGTCAGCCGACCGTAATAAAACGGGAAAAGAAAGTAGTCACCAGATAGCGCTACGACACAACATAGAGGGCGTGGCAGAAAAGCGCTTATAAATAGCGGTCCGAAACCACCGGACCGCTCAGTGTAGTCACGGCGGTCAGGCGTGAACAATATAGTTCGCGTCTGACTGCTGTGTGTGTGTGTGTGTGTGTGTGTGTGTGTGTGTGTGTGTGTGTGTGTGTGTGTGTGTGTGTGTGTGTGTGTGTGTGTGTGTGCGTGCAATCGGCGGCAAAAATCGCGATCTGAGCATTTAAACGGTAAAACGCGTCTGAAAAAAAGCAAAAAAAACAACGTAACATGACGATTTGTTGGCAACCAAGATTTCCGCTTGTACATTTTGAAAATTTAAAAAAACACATCATTGTAAAACCAATAGACTCCTCGCTACGCTCAAAATCTAAAAGAACCAAACATCGTAATTTATTTTTTTTGGGGAGGGGCTTGTATCAAAACTATAGGGTATCTCAGCCCCCTGCATGTTCCCTCCTAATTACGCATACGCAATTGCTGTTCACCGCCGGAGTTGTAATCTTCTGAGTGCGTGTCGCCGTCAACCGGATCAGATCACTCCGTAATTATTATTGTATTATACACATTCCATATTCGTACAGGTTGTTAATACGAACAATTTGTGTCGGTTCAATAACTCTTGTTATTTGTTTCTATCCACTTATTTTGAAAATTCGTGTTGTAAATTGCAAAGCGGAATTTTTTTCCTTCTGGCACGTTGTTCCCGCGACCGCTCGTTATTAATTAAGTAAATTACTCTGTTTCTTTTGCGTGGCACGAGCCAGATCCGACCTCAGCAAGAAGGAAGACGCGTGTCCGCGTATAGGAGGTATCGACCTTCAAATCCGCGTACATTATGTACACGCGAATGTTACACTAGATTTTCTAATAAAAAATAATTTCGACCTTGTTTAACGATTTAACGTAATATATTAATTGACGAATTATAATTTACTGCGATAGCGTACTTATAACCCTTTATAGTAAGTATAAATGCGAAATTACATATATATATATATATATACTACAATGTTAACTTTTTAAACGCACTATACGTATTCCTATAAATATGAGAAACGTTCCGGAATCTCGGACAGTTACTTTGCCGACTTCGTACACAATACACAATAATAATTCGCGAAAATGGCGTTTAACATTAACATATGCATATCTGGACCAAAACCGATCGTGCACAACGAGACAATAGCGGAAATGTTGATGAAACAATTGGAAAACAACAACGATCTTTTCGGAGTAAGAAATCTAAAAAGACACTACAATATAATACCTACACACGGTTTTATTGAGAAAATCGCGTGCTGATTTATCGTGCACAATAGATGGACTGTACTACGGGCAAACAATACGGTTATCCGAAATTGAAAAAAGACGTTTTGGCCATAGCTACGGCGTTCCAAAAGGACAATGATTTCGGACGCGGAGACGTGGTGATGGTTGCAGGATTCGGTTCGTACGAAGGACAAGTGGTTCTGTTAGCCGGGCTTTTGATCGGAGCAACTGTAGCCTCGTTGGATTATAATTTAAAACGGGGTAAACTGGATTCGTAACGCGCGCGCGCGCGCGTACACGCGTTATACTCATAAATGTTTTTTTTTGTTCTAGAAACGTTGGCTTCGCTCATAAGCGAATCCAAACCAGACGTGATATTTTGCAGTGAGCCTGAAAGCGTTACTGTAATATCGGACACGTTGAAAACGATCGCGCACCGACCAGCGTTGAAGATCTCGACGACGACGAGCCGCGACGACGGGTTCGCCGCTTATTCGAATCTCGTTGACACGGACCATCTGTTTGTACGTCCAGTGAAATCGGCGGTGAATAATAAGTATCATCCGTGCGCTATAATCTACTCCAGCGGTACTACGGGCGTTCCGAAAGGAATATATTTGTCCGACTATGCCCTCAAATCCGCTTTGATATCAGTCAAGTAAAAAACACGTCACAATATATCAGATAAAATCATCGTATAATATACCGAAGTCGTATCGTATAATATATATAGTTTCGTTTCGTTTTAAAGGTTCATGATGGACGAACCGATCGAGAATAAATGTATGACGACATCGCCGATGTTTTGGTACACGGGCGTGCTGTTGTTGATGTTTGGAGTTCATTTTGGCAAGCCCAGGTTATTCTTCTCGGTCAAACCGTCTACCGAACAAATACTCTCGTCGATACACCGATTTAAAGTGAGTGATTTTTTAAGCGAATTCTTTTCGATCGATCGTAAAATCGTCCACGCGTATATTATGATACGTTCAAATACGATATCTTATACACGAGTAGTATACGGGCCTGCAGTAATACAGAGAATTGCACGCGTGTTGCAGCCGACGTTTTTGTTGACCGGTGTAGCTGCAGTCAACGAAATGATGTGTTTTCAAATGACGAACGGTCACAAATACGATATCGACAGCTTGGTGACGTTCGCGGTGGGCGGATCTCCGATGAGACCGGAATTGCAGAAGACGATTACCGAAAATTTACTACGGGGAAGGATACCGATTAAACAAGCGTACGGAGCTTCGGAACAGGGAATTGTAGCCAACTGGACTATGAAATCGGATACAAACACTGTTGTACACGGATGTGTCGGAAGACCGGCGGCCGGTATAGAAATCAGAGTAAGTCGAAAAAAAGAAAAATAGTTGTTTAAATAAGCGTGAACTGGAATGAAAAAAAATACTGGAACAGGGAAAGTATCATTTATTTTCTATATCTATCCATCTGTGGCTCTGTAGCTCCGCCTCGACTCTAAACGTAAGTCGGCCCGCGCTTTACTTTAAGAAATTTCAGCACCGTTCGCGAGTATATATAATGAATTCGAGCACCGCGATAATATATTGTTTTTTTGTAGATTGTTAGCTTAGAAACCGGCGAATGCGTGGGTCCTAATACCGAAGGTGAAATCCGTGTTAAATCCGCGTCCAACATGATCGGCTACTTGAACGACATGAAAAAAACCGTTAATTCGTACGACGAGGACGGTTGGTTTAAGAGCGGCGATATCGGTTATTACACGGACGACTGTTGCTTGTTCATTGTCGGCCGAATAAAAGAGCTGATGATATACAAAGGCAAGAGGGTATGGATTCGAATTCATTATTTTACTCGAGCATAACATTTCACCCCGTTAATCATACGCGAACCATTGTGTGTTGTTTGCAGATAGCGCCGACCGACGTAGAAACGGTTTTGCTGAGTCACAGTGCCGTGTTGGACGCGGGAGTGACGAGCCGAGACGGTTTGTACGGCGATTTATTAATAGGAGTCGTCAAAGCAAAGCCCGGTGTAAACGTCGAAGCCGATCAGCTCGTCTCGTATGTCAAAAGTAAGACTACCCGCGAAGGGGAGGAGATCTTAAGAAAAAATGGTACATGGGCGGAATGGGAACTAAATCCAGGTCGGGAGACTGTTGTTTATCCGAACCGTCCACCACGCTAGACTAACCAAAAAAAAATTTTCACCGTTTTTTTTTTTTTTTAACTAAACGATTTCACTTTTTTTTAAAATGTTTTCCATTATAGTTGTTAAAACAAAATAATTGTTAAATTCTTTATTTATACCTCCGTTGGTATAAAATATAAAAGAAAACGAGCCGGTTTAAAAAAAAATCAGGCCATAATACGATCCGGGTCAGTGGCGTATTTACAGGGGAGAATATGGGGGTCATATTTAAAACAATATTTTGATAATTGTGTGAATGAAAATGAATGACGTTAAATTCAATTTTGGATAAATAATCAAATTTTGTACACAAATGACAAATGTTTGTTTACATACAACATATATATATATAATAATATCAATATATGTGTATAATAATGAATACAATAAAAATATCTGTTAAAATTTGTATATCCCCTCCCGTGGAAAAATCCTAGATACGCTACTGATCCGGCCGGTCGTCTGAAAAACTCCCATTTTCCAGACAGTCCACTCCGCTCCTGATGTATGTAAATGAAGGAGGACCACCATAAGATTAAATGCAATTTTAATCCGACCAAAGATTTAAACTCGTCGGCTTTTTTTTTTTTCTACGCGATATTGAAAGAACAGTTTTGGCGACTATATAAATGTTTCGTACAAGAACAAATGTTCTTTTTTCATTTATAGTTTTAATTGAAATATCAAAAATCGATTTCCGCAATTATATTATTTATGCGGTCGATTTTTTTTTTATCCGTGTAGCTTAAAATATCTAATTTCTCACAAAAAATAGGTACACCGCTTGAAATACAACCGTTTTCGTTTCAGACAATGTAAAAGACCACGAGCAACTACGCGGCGGTCTGATATTCGTCGATGACGTGCCCAGATCACCGGCTGGCAAATTAAAACGGGAGGAACTCAAACGTTTGGTGAAATAAACGGGATAACGGAAAGCGTGTGCAATGATATAAAAGCACGTTTTTACAAATTAAAATTAATGAATTTATTGTACTCGAGCACTTTTTTAATAAATGAATAAATACAAGTATTTCACCGTTCGCGCGTGCAAGGTTTGCTGTTAAGCTTATGCTAACTTTACACCCCCAATGTTTCTGTTAAAACATTATAAAATACGAATAATAAGTATTTGATTAAGACTGTAGTGATGGTTTTAAAAGAGCGTCCTTCTTCGCATTGAGCCGCTGCAGTTTACCAGATTTCTTTTTTTTAATTTAAATATACCGATGTCAAGTGTACGACAGTGATCGATCCGTGTAAATCATTTTTCGTCAAATACACTGCGTTCGAATAAAAATATTGGAGAAGATGGTGGAGGTTTTTAAGAAGACGTCTTACCGACGGTTTTCACACAGGCGTTCTGAATAGGCAATTCGTACGACATTTTTCAGAAAACGATCCAAAACAATGTTTCAAAAATATTTTTTATTTAATAGAGAGGATAATATTTTCAAGGAAACCTCGTAACGTGCGTCTGACATTACGTATTATAATGTCAATATTACGTACAAAGTACGAAAAATTACATTTTTTTTTTCAATTTTTTTTTAAAATCTCTATAGCAATTTTTCTGATATTCAGAAGAAAAAAAACACACACACATACGAGGTTCCTTTTGAAATATTATTGTCTTCTTTTTTTTTTTTTTTATATAACAGGTGTTTTATCGTTAAAAGAGTACATTTTTCTGTGTATTTTCACAATTTGTACGTACGGTAAGAAAATAAATTTTAAAAAATCCCCACAGTAGTTATGATAATTCTTAGTTATAAAGTAAAACAATTTGAATGTAACGATACAAGTTTCAAGCGACCATTATAATAAATAGCTCATTTGTATACAGAACCAGTATATAATACAATAATACTTTTTTTTTTTAAAAAAGTAAACCCAAATATAATTCATTTGTGTTTAGTTTTTAAATTATTTTAAATAATATTTGTATATTAATATACAAATACTGTATATTATATGTAACATCTCATCATAACAAATCAATAGGTAAAAAAATAAGAAAATTTCCAAAGTATTACAATATAGCCTAATGCATATATTACATTTTTCTATCATATATTTATATTTCATATTTCATATGAATTTAAAAAAAAAAAAAAACTTATACCTAAAAATACACATTTTCGAACACTTCATTTACTTTTTTTTTTTTGACATATCGAAATTTAAAACAAAATAGGAGTATTCGAACCACAGTTATTAGTCACATTACACTCAAAAAGTGAAACTTTACAGAACTATAAAATAAAGTCATATACGAATATATTAAAAATAATTAAATGTTCCAAGTATTATATATTTTATACTCTGGCCCACGAGAGAAGTAAACTGTTCCTCATGCACAAAATTCGTGATACACTATATAATTATATATTGTGCTACATACAGCATTGCCGACCGTGATCGGACACGTTTTAGTCAGGACACGAATTACTTCTCTCGTGGACCGCAGTATAGATAGAATCATCACAGTACATGCTTTGTTAGAAATTTGTACTACTGTAATTTTAAGAATATTGATCGTTTAATAGTACGTTTTGTTAGAAATTAATTAAATCATACATGAAATTTAATCAAAAGAAATGGAACATTTTTATTTTCATTAAGTAATTTAGAATTTTAGTCTTATTTAATTAGCACATTGTACTAGAAAAGAAAAAAACTGTAACGTTATTATCATTAAAAATTAGAAATTAAATAAATATTGGTTGACATTTTTGGGAAAAATTTTATTTCACTTAATTCGATACGTGTAATACATGTGGACGCTACGTAGTTAAAAACGTAAATGTTAAAACTTATTACGATTCGAATAAAAAAACAATGTACAAAACAATTGCGAGAATTTGTTTATATTATTCTCAAATGTACAAATAACGCATATTATACGTATATCATTATTTCCTTTTCTTTTTTAGTTTTTTCATTTTCCTATTTTCTTTTCTTATTTTGGCTGCCATCTTAGGGTTGGCCATTAATATATTCTTGTATCGTTTCTTAGTAGTTTGTTTGAATTCTGCATCCGCTAAAAGTTCATCAACCATCGTACTCTTCCGTTCTCTGTTGGTCAGCCTTCCAGATTTACTTTCAAACGGCGAATCCACAACGGTTCCGATCTAAAAAAAAAAAAAAAACGAACGAATACATTTTACGAAAATAATATATAATTGGCGTTAATTGTTTTATCAATTTACTTGGAAGTATTTGGGATAAGCTTCGGTCTCGTTCTTTTTATAAAAGCGCTTGGTGTCCAACGCTGATCTCATACGTATCAAGTCCAGGTCATGTCGAACGCTGTCCGTTATTTTAGTGGCCGGCAGATTATACCAATCTTTTCCTTTAGTTTTCGCTTCTTCTTTCTGTATACAAACAGAATGTACACCATTAATATTTAATTTAAACATAATACAACTACTACACCTATAAATATATTTACAAATAATCGTAGCGTCTACACTGAACAAATCGTTAACAAATATATATTAACACCGGTGACGGCCCGTGTATATGGTGCACTACCCAAATCCAATAGAAAACTGGCTTAAGATTATTATAAGAATATTAATAAAATAAAAATATCACATCGTAACGTATCGTATGAATAATATGTATATTTTATTGGATAAGAAATTAATAGCAATACAGTCGATATTGATAAGACCGATGCGACATGCCGACCGCGATTTCGGCCGTACATAAATTATAAGTTGTGCACGTAAAATATTACACGTCTGTACACGCAGCCGGAGTTTCAACTGTATTGATGCGCACATATTATTTATCTATTATACTCAAAGCGGAGGCGGTTCGCCATAGTCGAGCACATTGCCGTTATTATATTGATATAATTTTTTAATTGTGCACTAATTATTTCGAAATCCCTCGAGCCGCCATTGATTAGTAATATACTATAAGTTATCAAACGGGATTTGTATGCCACGAGTCTAGACGATACATACCACATTAATAATGTCTATAGCTGTGCTTAAAACGTCTTGACACGAGCTATTTTAAATTTAAACCTTAAAAACGTGTGCGACTAAAGGACGGCTCGTCTCTACTTGTACGCGCTTAAGTACATCTCCTAACTGGTAAGTGCGAATATTATCGAACCACCATTACTCAGATTCAGATTTCCTAAGCGTTCTATTCTACGTCCGACTGCACTAAATTACGGCCACATACACACGGTACGATTTACCGAGACGACATCGTTCTACGCACGCGTATCGAGTGTTTAAAAACCGGTAAAATAAACGCGTAAAACGCTACCTTTTTAATTCTTTTGAGAATTCTCGTGCTCTTGTTGTTCACCGGCACTTTGTAATTCTTATGGAAACCCGGTTTCAAAACGCTTTGGCTCAACAACGCGTCCATTTCTTTTTTATAATTCAAAATACAGTCACTTCCGTGCGTAAACAATAACACACGAACAAAAAAAAAAACCCTCGGAACAAAATCGAGACAAAATTTCGCGTAGTAAATGGCGTATAAACTACGGCTTTTTATCGTTTAAAAAGAAAAAAAAAGTATTTCGATAAATTTAAAGAAATTACAACGGGGGTCACATGGCGTTTCGGTGATAACGATAACGAGAGAGACGCCAAAGACCATGGATTAAGCAGCGAGCCAGTGGCCAAAGACGTTGGGAAAACGACGAGCCGCGCGACCGTAAAAACGTCCGAACGGTATTTCGGCCGAAAACGTAAATAGAAACCGATTTCGCGGCCTCGCAAAAAAAAAAAAAAAATGTCGTCCGCGCACGCTTTTGTTTCAAAAATTTTCCGCGAGATTTCGGGGCCAAAGGGGTTTTGTTTTTTCTTCCTACTTTCGGTTCGCGTTTTGTTTTCTCTCCCGAAACGGGCCCCCCCCCGAGCACGTCTGCTGCAGCACGCAGCTGCCGTCATCGAGAGACGACGGGGAAATAATAATAATAAAAAAAAAAACCGTGCTCGCGCTCGTGTGTTTTGTCGCGAAATCTCGCGCGGCGTCAGTATTTTCGGCGTGATTTATGTTTTGGAACGAATAAAAAAACAATAAAAAAAGTGGATAAAACGACTGTTTTTCGTTTCCTATAACGCGCGCGCGCGTCACCGCGGTAAAAAAATATTTTAAACGAGCGCGCCGGCGCGTTCCGAGAAAACCGATAAACTGCGGACTAGAGACGAGAGAAAAAAACAAAATGTCCATCGGCTCTGCTCGGCCGTAGACGATCGAATTTTACCTTTTCCTTTTTAAAAAAAAAAATTTCTCAATTCGCGCCGTCTCGTCTCCGGCCGCGACGGATTATTCTCTTCGTCGTTCGATCTGCAGGCGCGGATCCCGAGAGCCTATAAGGGGGCTAAGGGCTTTAGCCAGTGGCGTCATTTGGTGGGGGGCAGGGTGGGCATTTGCCCTCCCCCCTTGTTAACAGTGGGCCGACACGATTTGTTGTGCCGAGATGATGTTAAATAATAGTTATTCTATAACCGAATCTGTATAGCTAAAGGTTGTACGACCAAAGCGGCGAGAAAGATAGGAAGAAACTATAAACAAGATGATGCTCAGAACTGGTCACAAAACGTCATTTCTAACATGTTTAATGTCACGACAAGGGAAACTTCAAAACTTGGAATCTCATATTATGTACTATACTCGTATATAGTTTTTTATGATACGTTTAATATAGGTGACAATAAAGTAATGAATTTCCTCCCCGCCCCAAATAAATAATAAAAAATATCGGGCGATTCGTGCCCATCATGATAACGAAAATATCAAAATTATGTAAAACGGAAATCGTATTGAGCTAAATGTAAGTGGAAAATAGTTAAATGGGCCGGTTAAACCTTTTGCCTCCCCCTTTTTCGAAAACTGAAATGACGCCACTGGCGCTTTAGCCCCGGGCTGTAGTCATTGCTCAACAATTATTATATATACGCCATATAACTACCTAAATATATAGGTATAATTTTAAGTATAGCCGATCATCGTGTATAGCCCCTGCCCTCTTGTGATTTCTGGATCCGCGCCTGCTCGTATATATATATATATATGTGTATAATAGCGCGAGCTGAGTACGACGTTGGCAGGTCGCCCCGCCATTGTGTATTTCCGTTTTACGCCCGGCACGTTATTATGCGCGCTCGTCTCGCCGGTGGCAAATAATTGCCGCAAGCCCGCGGTGTGCGTTACATTATATATTAGGGAAAATATTGTCCGTCGCGGAAAACGGCCGGTATATAATATAATATTATATTATTATTTACAGGAATGTATAAATTATATATATATATATGTATGTAGTTGGGAAGAAATGTTTAATATAGCGGGAAAATTGTAGAAACAAAATAATTTACGGGGGACCGGGAAATAATTAATAATTTTATTTCGCTTATATTATTATGTATATTTATTAATGAACAGTCGTGATTTATAAGAATTGTACGGCTACGCGTCAAAATGTTTGATATAATATTATGGTAAAGCTCAAATTCCCTGATCATCATCATCACAAATATATACGTATTATATATAGGTTATAACCAGTGTTGAATCCAGGTATACAACGATGGGGGGGGGCCTCTGAAATTTTGTTTGACCCTTTCCCCCGGCCCCTGTTAAATGTGGGCAAATATAAAATAATTAATTAAACATATTATAATAATATATATATATAGTAAAGCTGGTGAAATTGTATCATATTATAATAATATTCCACCTCTCGCATATATATAGTGCCCCCTCTATATTATAGAAAAAACGTCTGAATTCAATATACTGGTTATAACCTATATGCGGCTATGCAGGTATATAAAAATAAAACTATATAATTTTTATCTATAAATATATATAAAGTATAATAATAATAATAATAATATTTTTAAATGTATTGGCTTTTTTAATAAAAAATCTGTATATATATATATAAACAGTAAATATATATATATATAAATAAATGTGTACCTACTTCACTTTATTATATAATTATTTACGTTATAATCAACTGAAGGTTAACTAGTTGATGATTTTTTTTTTTAATAAACTCGGTAAATCTCGTTAATTATAGGTATAATTTTTTTATAAAGAAACAATATTTTTTTCTATTCCAAACTCTTCTCGCTTCACGCGTAAAACGAATATAGACGTTATCATGCGCACGATATACAGCTAGCGCTGCAGATATTCATTATTATATAGCAATTAGTAAATTCGGTATATAATAATGCGATCTGTACATTTTTTAAATTTTTAAATCGATCGAAAAATAATTATTTTTGTACATTACATTTAACATATATATTATATATATAATTTACGTTTAGTCAATCGTTTTACTCGCGTATTCTCCGGATTAAAGAAATTAATTTAAAAAGAAATTTCTCTGTAAAATATGGATTTTTTTTTTTTAATCTTACACGGATTAAAAAAATTTAGGCAGTCTGCGAGCCTGCAACGAAGGGCGTTTACGTTGATCGAATATCGCGGACGAGGTCTCTCGCCGCGTTGTGATATACCTACGTATATAGTATATAACGTTTCCGTTTATAGTTTTGCACAAATTTATATGAAAGGGCCGACGAGGAGAGGGAACTATAAACTCGCACTGGTATATGTATAGTTGGAAAAATGAAAAATTACTTTATATATATATATACGAATTAAACAGTTTAACCCTTTAAGAATATATACTTTCTGCAGGTACGCGCGTACCTAACCATAGTCGAATATTTTGTCGATAAGTATAAATATAAAATATTAATCTATTGCAGACAGTCTAAAAACGCAACAAGTGAAACTAATTATTATATATATACGCTTTTAATGACTATATATTATACTGCAGTTTTTTAAAAATAATACCCAATCACATGTACCGTAAACACGCGCGCGTAATTGGCAATATTGTTGGAAACTATGACCTCATATTACGTATATGTATAAACACGCGGTGTAAAAACTAAATATATATAAATTCTAATTATCGCTATTAAATTTAAAAACACTGCAGCGTTTCAAATATATGAAACGAGTTTTTTTTTATTTTTTTTTTGAATTTACACACAATCAAAAAATTTGTATATTATTTTGATGATTTTTCTCGATTCACTATATTATATTCCAGCTCAACTATACACAAATATACTATATACGAGTATAATACGCGCTAGAGATATTGAAACTTTCAAGAAAATAACCATAGGCGTGCGCAGGAATTTTGTATGGGGTGTGCCATGAAGAAAATTGGGCCGCTTTCCCTTACATGAGCCTAAGCAAATCTAACCTAACTCTCAACCTAAAAAAAGGATAAATTTAATGCAAAATATCAATTCATAAAAACTTATTGATTAAATGTTGTGCTTCCTATACCTATACCAAATATATAGGTATATACTATATTGTAAAAATAGGTATACCTAGTGGTTAGTAACCTACATTAGAATATTAAAAAATTTTGCTAGAGCGCCTAATTTATTTTCTCTAATTTTTATTATTTATTGCTTAAAATTCAAACAAAGTCCCTGAATGAATGAAAGTTGTACAAAAAGCCACGGGCCACGGGGTGTGCCACGACACACCCGGCACACCCTGTGCGCACGCCTATGAAAATAACTATATCGTTCTCTGTATAATAGAATTAACGGGGTTTTTTTTAAAAAAAATATATAAATATTTAAATTAAGAGGATTTAAATTAACACGCGAGCATTTGTTGTCTCCGCCGTCTGTCCTAAAGGGATTGGAAGCGAGTATTTTCTCTCTTCGTCTTGCACGCGCACCAAACATATTATATATAGTAATAAAAATAGACGTTTGGTACTTCCGACGTACCGATCGACCTGGTGATGCGATAAAGATTCTGAAAACGGATTTGAATTCGACGTGAATTTTACTATAGAATGATTTTCCCGTTTTTTTTTCATTATATTTTATCTTAATATCTTCAAAAAATTGATTATTAGCAATTTTTTTTTTGTTTTTTATTTTAAATTTGTTCGAGTAATTTTTTTAATGATTTATGAAAAAAAAAATTAAAAATATGCGGGAAAGTCAAATACTGTAGGAAAAATTCACGACGAATTTTCAAATCCGTTTTCAGAATCTTTATCGAAACGTATTTTACTATATACGATTCGTGCGCTGCAGTGTGCAAGACAAAGACGGGAAAAATTTCGCTTACAATCCCCTTATAAGCTGGACAATATGGCGAAACATCATTCCGCAATATTCTGCGTAATTTTTTTTTAAAAGAACGTAATACCACGCTGCAGTGTGAACGATACAAGGAGCTGCAGCGTTTCGTTGGAAACTGATTTTTTTTTCAAAACCGTATTGACAATATATTAATGATAATATGGCACGGAAAAAAACAGCGTATTTATATATAGTAAAATAAAATTAATCGCAAATTAAAACGTTATTTTGAAAATCTATAATTCAGACAAAACGCTGTGAAAGTTCTCATCTTTCGAACATTAGTCCTACAAATCCGTTCCTGTATATACGTTCTTTTAAAAAAAAAAAAAATTACACAACGTTATTGTATTTCGGAACGACGTTTTACACTGATAAAAACTGATAAACGCGTTTATATAGTGTCCTTTTAACGTGGTAAAAAATCCGCGTTGTCGAAATAAAAATATTATTTCGCACAAAAAAAAAAAACGTACAAAAATTAAGAAATAAGCGGTTTTTTTTCACACGAGAAACGCATTTTAATTTTTTTCGTTTTCTCATCGTCATCATCGTATATAATATCACGTGGTGAAATATACGTTATTTATTTTTGCTCGGTCTGCCGTGCTGCAGTATATATACGAAATCGAAAGAACCGCATGTATTTGTATAAACGCGCCGCTGAAAACGAGCAAATCTCCTATATAATATAATATACTGTATCCTTTACCTATATATAAGTATATAACTGCAATTTACCGGTCAAAATTCCTGTAAGTATATATATATACAAATAAATATATAAATAATATGTATATATAGATAGATACAGAAATGTCCGTATAGTTTTCTTTTTTTTGTCTCGTTTAAATAAAGATAGGTAGGTACACGCACTGTTGGACGGCCCCTTTGACTTCTTTTCCGCACGGCATCCCATCGAACGAGAGGCTATACGCGATATTATATAGCTATACACCAGCGGTTCTTGTATATATATACTTTTGTAGTACGAAGAACTTTTTTTTAAACCACGGACCCTTTAATGCAATTTTCTTCCGAATAACATTTTTTTTTTTAACGCAAAAAATATCTCACGTCGACCAATATTTTAATTTATATAAATCACGTAATAGTATACAAGTATACAAAAAAAAAAAAATAAGCGCATTTACTTATGTATTTTTATTATACTCATACGCGGAAAATTGGATTTTTTTTATTTTGAAATTTAGTTTTTTTTTATTATTTATTCGTTGCGAAGAATGCGCGGTGTCACAACGAATTCCGATTAAATTGTATATACTATACTGTTATAATAAAAACCTGTACATATACCGTTTAGTAGAAATAATTTCTACATATATATATATATATATAATAAGACTGCGCGTCTTTCTTCCGGACGATATTTATTCCGTTAAATATCGATATTGCAAAAGGACGCGTGTTAGTATACTGCTATGCAGGAACAGGAGAGTGTATATAATATATAGTTTCAATATATGACTCGAATATTATAATAATATATACTTTGAAATTTATATATACCGACAGCGTATATAGCTGACTGATTATACCCGCCTGCTGCAGATAGCAACGTATAATATTCATTATTCACTATACACTATTATACGTGTCGTATATTCTTTCGATCATTTCGGTTATCCCATATAGATTTTCTCCTTTCTTTTCGATTTTTGTGTTATTACAAATGTTTTTGATACATTTATATACAATTTTTCGGAATATTTGTCGGGAAATTTTTTTTTTTTTTTTTTTAATATTTTCACGCAATTTTTTTTTTTTTTTATGGTAGACGATCGAAATTATTTCTACAGTGGTACACGCGTATACATAAATGTTTTTAAAAAGTACTTTTTAAGGATTACAGTTTAAGAACCGCTGAACCACACCGCGCGACAATAATAATAATACAAAATATAATACGGCCTTGGTTGTATATATACTGCAGCAGAGACCCGCTGCTGTATAAGCACTGCGCTGCAGTATATATATATATATATATATAAGCATTGTAAAATATATTATTATATTATACAAAAGGCGGACGCGTCGTCGACCGACGCGATACGAGCGAGAGTATATAGTATACGCACAAAAAGAGATGCGCGCGTTCGTCCTCGAGCGCCCGACAATCCATTACGGGGAAAAAAAAAAAACCGACAAAAAAACCGTATCGCCGTCGCGTGGTTTTTTCTTGTATACCGTTCGCCGCCGCCGCCGCCGCCGATATTACGTTCGTGCGGCCGGCGAACCCGTTTTCCGAATCCCGAAGAGTATAGGTACGCGACGAATAATATATACCCAGAGCCGTCTTATAAGGTTATACGCAGGGCCGGATTAAGGTTTTTGCCGCCCACATAGGCTGAAATAAATTTACCGCCTAATTTACATATAGGTATTGATATTTTACTTCTATATAAGTGATACGTAAACAACGTAGTTTTTTGGTCACACCAAAAAAAAATTTGCCGCCCTAGGCTTTAGCCTATATACACAGCCTAAGCGGTAATACGGCCCTGGTTATACGCGAGGCCCAAGGGCCCAAAATATTTTGGGGCCATTGAATACTTATAAATTACGATATACATTCATATATGTATTTATATTTTTTTTTTAACACATAATATATTATATTATATTCAATAATGACGTTCCCATCAAATTTGTTGAGGGTATACGCTGCACCCCACCCCCCAATTTTTTTTCTTATGCGTAACCCTCCCCCCCCCGAATTTTTTCATATATACCCCCCACACCATAGTCTCGTCCCTGCCGTTAAGTACCCAAGTGTCCAAAACATGAATATTCAATATTATATATACATATATTTTTCTTACGATTTACTGCTGCAGGAGTATAGATGCGAGAATAGAGGTGATTTCGATCGAATGAAAAATAATAAAATAATTAAAAGTAATTATATTTCTTCTTAAATCCATCATATACGAGTATCAAAAGAATTAATTGAATAATTAAAAAAAATTAAATAATATATATTAATTAAATTCAAAAAAATCATTAGAGTATACGGCGTATATGAAGTATAATATATACCCTATGGGAACACCACTGATTATTATATTACATATTAAAATTATACTTTACTGATAAAATCTAAAATTGTCAATTTTTATTAGAATCTCTGTTACTATATTAATTGTTTATTACGATAATTTCAAAACGTTAAAATATGCTAAAATTTAAATATATATTTTTTTTATCATTGAAGATTTATTTATTTATTTATTTTTTTTAGACATCTAAGTAAAAAAAACAAGATTAATATGTGATTTTGTAAATAAATTGGGGGCCCCCTAGAATTTGGGGGCCCCGAGCCCGGGCTCTCCAGACCCATGCCTTAAGACGGCACTAGCTATGATATAATACCTCAGTTTAATATTAAATGATATATCCGCAGTTTTTATTTAAACGATAAATAATACGCATTTTTATTCGCCATTTCGTCGAAATATTTTGTATTTTTATATACAAGACGACTATAGTGCGTTTCACAACAACTGCGACTCGACGCTAGCGCGCCTCGTGGTGTTTTTTCATCAGGGTTTCTAAAACGAGCGCGTAATAATCCGCGCCAAATTTAAAATTGATAAAGAATATTTTACACTTTTTCAAATTATACATTTATTAAATAAGATAATCAACGAATCATATTTTATACAAATGCCCACGACTTGTTATACATCGTCTACAAAACGCACGCTATTTATTTCCTATCCTAGATTGAGAACCCCTGGTTTGAGACAAAACCGCCACGAGTCGCGCTAGCGTCGAGTCGCAGTTGTTGTGAAACGCACTATAATAAACGCGAGACAAACGAGACCGCAGCCGTGCAATGCTTGTAGCACGCTTGCGGGCATAGCCGTCCCAAGAGGGGGGCAAACGGGCAAGTGCCCTAGGGCGTCCAAAGTATTATGAATGCAGGGGGTATCAAAAAAATAAATGACAACAAGAAAAATTGTATTGTTTTATTAATTTCCCTTGTATCTATATGATGATTTCGTGGACGAGTGTATTTACTATTAAAATATATAGAATTACGTGATTAGATTTTACGTTAGTTGTAAATTTTTTTTTGGGGGGGGCATCAAATATTATTGCCCTAAGGCATTATTGTTGGCTAGGACGGCACTGCTTGCGGGTATATACCGCGCGCGAAAATACCAGAAAAATTGACAACAACCGAAACGGTATACAACGGCGGAGGGGGAAGAACTCTGCAGAATAGGCGCCCCGCTGCAGTTGCGGTGGCTTAAGACACCGAAAATTACAATATTATACGCGTGCGTATAACAGAGCTGTTTATGGTATTTTTTTTTTTTCTAATATGAGATTTACAAAAAAAAAAAAATGGTAAAAATTGTATTTTTAAAACGCTATTATTATTTAACGGCCAGCTCGAACTACGCGAGACATTGCTCCGCGATTTGTGGACGGAATATTCTTGTTTTTTTTTAATATTTCAACGTCCCTCTTCTCTAATACGCTTTTCTTAAACGGAACGCCGGTCAGAAATAATAATATTTATTTCACGCGTTATGATAAGCCGAGGGGGAGGAGGGGAACGCGAATAATTAATAATAAATGCGTTGCTCTCTTGTCTTTTAATCGAACTGCAGACCGAGAATCAATATTGTATTATTGTTATATATGTAAGAGTGTATTAAAATTTGTATTGTATAACATGTACGGTATTCCAATTTAAATTCCATTCGTTCCTAGTTAGTCATTAGAATTTAAACTATTGTATTATAGATTAAATACTTGAATGTATATATATATATATAATCAATGTTTATATTATGTATTCGGTAATATATATATTACTAATTTATTATTGTTTAAATTTGTAATAGCAGTCATAGGCCTTGTACTAATAAAATACCTACTTACATCTGAATGTGATATAATACACGTGAGAAATTACAAAATTGTGATAAAATCACTTTATTTATTTATTTTTTTTTTTTTTAGAGGAATAGAATAATCCTCAAATACTTCCTTTTTAATATTTATAACCAGGTATTGGTGTTCTATTAGTAAGAGACTCACGATTACAATATTGTTGGTATCACATTTGTTATGCGATACATTTCATAATAAAACAACAAAATCACAAGTCCTTTTCATTAGTGTACTCAAATTTTATTATCTACGTTTTGATTGGTGTATACTAGTAATTATGGTTTTAGAACAAATAAAGAAAAAAAAATACATAAATGAAAACAATGCTACGTATTATAAGAAATTCGCTCAATAAATCTGGTACATGTTCAGGCGTTTTTGTCATTTTTCATCTGACATAATTGCGATTCTAAATCGTTTATTCTTCTACATTTAGCAGATATCACTGCACCCATGTGTTCAATCTAAATAAATAATAAAATAAATGCTCAAAACTAATAGTGTAAAGGAAGAATTGTATGAAATTTGTATGAAAATTAAAATTGTAATATTAAAAAAAAATATATATATATATATATAATATTAGTTTGATAATTGTCATTAACAGTTTATCGGTTATTGTGGATCAAAATATTAACGTATTTTAGGTTTTTATATTGAATTGTTTATGTATGAATAATTCACACTACACTATTACCTTTTGTTCCAAGCCAACAATTTGATATTTAAGATTATTAATAAATCGTACAGCGTCATTGTTAACCCATTTTTCAGGGTGATAATCACTTCCTGAAAAGAAAAATATAATTATGCACTCTAATATTTTGAAGGAAATGTGTTAGTCATTTATATTTACCGATTTATTTATGTAAATATAATTTTTTTTTTATAAATAGCAATGTTTACCTAAAACTTGTACCATATCGCCATTAACCATCACATTAACGAGAAGATGTTGATTTTTTCCTAATCTCCGTTGGTTTTTACATTCACGTTCATCAACTGCACGTTTTAAAGATGTTAAAAACTGAAAAACAGTACTTGTATCGGCAGTCGATAGTTTTTCTATAGTTTCCTTAGACAGTGATGGCAGCTTAATTTTTTTAACACCTTTTACCGACAAATGTTATTACTTAATATCCAAAATATGCCCGTATTCATTGTTTAAATTTACTTTTATATTTAACGTTTCCCAATTACGCATCTTATCCGACAGTGAGCTAGCTGGTGCATAATGATGAAGGTGAATTCGTTTTGGCCAATAACATTTTATTATTTCGGCGACCATGGCTAGTTAAACAAATTTAAACAAATTAATAAAACAGTACAACAATAGCACACCGTATATGTGGTCTATTTTTACTTGCGTCAGAAAAATCTCTGGATATGGGTTTTTTCGGCCGAGTAAATTGAATAGAGTTAATCCAATGAAATACATTAGTCACGTTCATTTGATTATCATCAGTCACAGGATCATGTACAGAAGACGAAGGAAAACTAAATGACTGATCGCCACAATTTGAATTATCACTTCTAGTTGTCATTTTTCAATATATATATATACTGCACAATAGTCAATTAACAACAAAGATTTATAGAAAGAAAGTAACAAATTAAATTCATAAACTAGACTGAAAACAAAAATAAAACTAGTTACTAGGCAACATATTTTTAGTCGGAAGAATAAATTTTTTTTAAATCGGGAACAAATAAATATTATATAATGAGACCTTAGGAAAGGTCTTGGCAAAATAACTGAAAAAAAAACAAAATTTTATTCATTAACATATCATTATTGGTCAGATTCATCAGAGTACGTCCTTTTTCTCCCTATACGAATTCTATTCTTTTAAGTTTTTTATAGCTTGCAGCAGCTGCTGCCCGCCGGTTGTGATTTTCTTTACCGTCGGCAATTATTTGTCCTACTGCACTTGTCTTCAAATTCTTTTTAATTTTAGGTTCAATTCCAACACTTGAATATTGTAATTCTCGACAAAGCTAATATTATTTTCGATCATGTTCTTCTTTAAAAGGTCTTTACAAATTACATGGTTTTTATCCGTATATGCGGTGTCCATCCATTAATTACACATCCTTCTGTTCGATTATTTACGCCGGGTTATTTATCGCGGGAAACAAAGACGAAACGAAAACGATTTATAAAACAAGATTTACACGCTGCAGCAGCGATCATTCGTCCGTCGTGTATCGATCATTTATTATATATTATAATGTGGACAAATTTAAATTTGTGTGGATGAAAATTATGGCTTCGGGGCAAAACGTTCAACGCGTGTTTACCAAGACATATCGGTCCGCTGGAAACGCAATTTTTTTTTACTTATATATATTACACTTCCTCCCTCCCTAGTAATTTTTTCGCGATTCCAGCACCGAGTATATTCGAGGGCTGCAGCAAAGTGCTCGATTATAATATGCAAGGGTGACGAATATCCGTTTATAAATAACCGTATCGGTTTTTTTCAAATCGATTTCCGAAATATTCTATACTCTTTCGTGAAAAACCGGTAAAGTCTTGGGGGTTAATAGGCGAATGTGCGGTATAATATTACAATAACGATTGGATATCCAAAGACGTCCGAATGAAGTAAAAAAAACGTGCAAAAACCGTGATATATACAATAAGTCGTTTAATTAATAAAACAATTTTGTATTAAACGCTGCAGAGCTTGGTGCAATATTTCATTGGCTATATAAATATAGTCTAAAACGAGATAAACTATATTGCAATAATACGTTATATTTAATTATTAAAACCCAGTTAGATTAGAAAAAAAAAAACACGATAAAAATCCTATTTTCTCGTTATTGAAAATAAAACAATATTCATAAACATATAGAGGGTACATAATATAAAAATAGGTCACGTTAATGTCTTCAAAATATTTGTTTTGTTTTTTTCACCGCATTACAAACATTTTTACGAGATAATTTGTTATAATTTAGAGGCGCTTATTATTATTATAAGATGCGCGTATAATAATATGATTTAATTAATTACACTCTTCTGCAATATTATCAATCATCTGTAGTAATCGACCTTATTTTATTTTTAAATAATTCAATCTTTAAATTTTCTTTGACTTTTATAAAAAAAAAAAGTGCAAAAACATTTATAGTTTCGCGAAAAATTGATATTTTTTCTTATAAATTTAAACACTTTTTTTTTTAAAACTTATTTTACGTATTCCCCGCGATCATACTAAAATAAATAACCACCGCGCGTAGAACTGCAAAATCACACTATTGTTGTCGTCAATAACGACCTGGTCTGTTGTAGCGAGGAAATTTCGGCGTGAAAATAGAAAGTTTCCAATTCGCGCGATACGAAACAAACGCGTATATTTTGGGTGAAAATAATAATCGAATCGTAATCGACCGGCAAACAAGTTTTAGAATTATTGGTCAAACACATGACTCGTTAAAATCATATAATATATTGTTATATCCCGAGCACAATCGATTTTAATCAAACTGTATTGACTTTTGCCAAGGACGAAGCGAGGAAAAAAAATGTTTTAAAAAAGACCATATATACATATATATAAGAGTATTATGTATAATTGATTAGGTCATTTCAAAAACAACATAAGTCAAATAAGTTTTATATTATTTTAGTGAAATATAGTCAAAGATAGACAATTTAAAACCACAAATTACGAATGTCATAAACCTTAAAAATAAATGTGTAAAGAGTTAAAAGTACAAAAAAAGTTAAATTTCTAAAGTTATGTTAGTTATTTGTGGTTTGTATAAAATTTCAATTCGATGACTTGTGTTGTTTTTGAAATGACAGATTCAATTATAAACTATATACAATTGTGTAATGTATTACATTTTAAGCAATAAATTACTCGTTTATACGACAGTTTTAAAATTTCAAAGCGTGCAATTTTAATTTTTAAACAAATCATAAATGAAGCTTACCTAAAAGTAATTTTTCATTTTGTTATTATCGATATTAGAGACTGAAATATTGACGAGTTCGCAGTACATTGCGTTTTACAAGTTTTTACGTAAAGCCACACAGTGGCGGCGTTTAGGGGGGCATATAGAGGCATGACCCCCTAGACTTTTTGAACTGTACTTTTTTTCTAAAAGTATAACAGGACACGATATGACACGGACACGGTAAAATACACCTTTACAAAATATCGGTTGACAACACTGATGTCTGATAACACAATGATATTAAATGTGGCTGTTTCTACTGTATGCGTTTTAAAATATTGCCCCCCTTAAGCAAAGAACTGAATCCGCCACTGAAGCCACATTATATTACGTTTGGTGGGGCCCATTTTCTCTACATGCCTCTGCAGGACCCGCAATATTCTTTAAATCCGGTCCTAGCTGCAGATGATATATTGATCGAAAAACGATTCAGCGATTCAGCGTGCAGTGTGATGTAGAAAACCGTTGTTACGTCTGCAGTGGTCATATAATTATATTATTACCGATATCGGAAGAAAATTTTTCAAAAATTTCAATCGTTTTGTTTATGTAGTAGCTGGTATATATAAAAACGATATTTCGTTGAAAATTTCAAAAACACCATTCCTTCAATATTATTAATGAAATTACGCGCGGAGATATATGTATGCGATTTTTTTTTTTTTTTAATAATAAGTATTATAATATTAATATACGAGTCGCGAATGAAATGTAAAAAAAAACATTTAAATGACTTATAAACCAGCTACAAGCGCGTGTATATACATGAGTGCGAAGGCCGCGATAATACGCGCGTATTTCAATAAGTATATTATATTCATTTAATTATTATTACGTATACTGCGGATTAGTAATAACTCGGAATCATAAACGCATTCCCCGATATAAGCGTAAACGTATTTTTATTAAACCATATATTGAAGTGTATATATTATTCACTTCCTATATTATATATTATAATACGGCAGTTTAGATCGAAATAACTCCCAATATCTCCCCAATTATAAAAAAAAAAAAAAACTGTACCTTATTATTTAATACGCGCTGCGGCAGTTATTATATAGTTTTATATCGGTTCGAATAATTTCTTTTAAAATTATTTTGTTCATCTTCGCGAATCGCGTATATATAAACAATAATACGATTTATTATTTTCACGTACCTATATATATATATTAAATTTTCTTATTTATATAGTTGAAACGCAGAGGAACTGCGAATCGAAATGTGAGAAAATACGACTTGTATTTTTATGAATTTTTTTTTTCTCAAATATAATCGCTATGGATTACTATATAGAGTAATCTCAAGGCAGGATTAAAGACATTTCGGGCCCACCGAGTTTTCAAGTTAATCACAGTGGTCGAAGTGGGAAGGGGATATGAGGAGATGCTATCCCTCCACGTTTTAATTAGATATTCCATCCTCCCCCCACTTATTTTGTTTAAAATTATTCATCTCTCTTAGATTTAAAAATTTTTTTTTTTTGAAAATTTATAGTCGTTAAGTTGTCTAATTTTTTTTAGAAAAATCTCTTTAAATCTTCTTTTTCTTTGTGAGAACTATTTGGTTTTCTAAAATATTAACATTCAGTACATTTAAAACGTCACTTTATCACTGCAATCATAAGAAATATATAGTTCACCATCAGTATAGGGCGACGGTGTTAGAGCCTTTTGTTACAAAAATCCTTTTTTTTTTTTTTTGCTTATTTATATAAGTATACTTAATAGTTATTCCAACCAAATCTAGAGTAATGAGTAATTAGTAATAGCAAATCGCGTGGCGGCAAACAGTGAATAAAAAATTAAGTTAACAATAAAATCAAAAAGTATGCAGGTTATAACCACGATTATAGGTAAATAATAATTCGTGGTTACAACTTACCGCGGTTCTGGATTCTGGATCAATACACATATCACGGTTATAGTTATAGGCAGTGCGTAAATTATTAACGTTAAAATTCGAAGAATATGCGATGTACGTTTGACGGTTGACGTACGTATTGCGTACGGCGTAAACGGATTATTTGTTTAGCCGTTCTTTAAAGTTTCAAACGTATACGTATATATAAATTATGAGTGTGCAAGTGTAAAAATAAAAAAAAATAATAAAGGTGGCGTGGCCAAGACGGCGAGAAAGAAAGGAAAAAAAAAATGAACAAGCCGTTCAGAACTGGTCACAAAACGTCATTTCTAACGTGTTTAATGTCATGACAAGAGAAACTTCAAAACTTCAATCTCGAATAATATATTTTATGTACTATATACAGTAATTTATTATAGCTGACAAAGTAATGAAATTCCTCGCACAAAAAAAAAAATATATATATATATCGATTCGTGCCCGTGACAATGAGAATATCAAAATTACTTAAAATAGAAATTGTGTTGAACTAAAAATGTAAGTGGGAAATAGTCAAATCTTTTGCTCCCCGTTTCAAAAACCGAAATGACGCCACTGTGTGGACACAGGTGGACCTCTTATTTTTGTGTCCGTGGCGCGGATTGTGACAATCCAATGATATTGTCTTTCATTTCGCAGCGACTCGTCAACAAATCCGCATTAAAACTGTTATTACAATATTTACATACAACGTTGTTATCATATTAATGCGAAAATAATTACGGAAACATTAATTGTCTTACAGGCGCACCGAGATTTTCTACAATCCGGGGCTGATTGTCTAAAGTATATAAGTGTAGTAAAATGTAGTGAAATCTAGCACACGTATAGGTTAAAGGATAAAGCGTTTACCGCGGTATTCTTCGGTGATGTTTATAATTATTATTATTATTATTATTATGTATAGACCGTATATAACACACTGCAGAAATATATAATATACTGTACTCGAAATATAATATATCGGTCCGTTGTTTGACGGTCTGGCAGGGCCCCAAATATATGAATATTGCCGGCGCATTATACGACCAGATGACTGCGCTCGGCCTCGCTGTAGGTTTTTTCTTTTTAATATATATTTTTAATTTATTATTAAAGAATATATATTAGTTTTTAACGATGCGAGCACAGTATATATGTATATTTATATATAGGGCACCAAAAATATTTATTTAAAAACTATATAAAACTCTCCGCAGCATCCATCATACACGATGCGGTGCAGTTGCAGAATGTATACGCGGTAAATCCGTCGTCTCGTATCGTATATACGAAAGATATAGTTTTTGTTCTCTCTCTCTCTCTCTCGTTGCACATGTCCAGTAAACGATTTTTACCCTTTTCGACGTTTTATCAACCGCGTCCTGCGGCAGCGGTGCAGGTACACCGCGGGGAACTCGGCTAAAAACCATGCGCAATTAATATATGCATAACACTGTATATTATAATCGAATTTGTCCTTTTTTTTTTTTTTAAGCCTGAAATCGTATATTTACACGAAAACAGATGGACAAAAAAAAAGACCGCTACAAGACCCCCGAGAATCATAATAATAGGATTAACATTCGAATAAAATACCCGCCAGCGGCGAAAAGGAGTTTCAGTCGTTTAGCGTCACAACACACCAATATCCCCGCCGTTCAACTGCGCAACAGTGGCAAAAGAAAGATTAAAAATACAGCTAAATATATATTATAGTATTCTGCGACGCTGCAGCAGATGAGTAGTCCACTGCATACAGTTGTATGAATTAGTTATCGAAACGTATTATTGACAAATGAAGATGAAAAAAAAAAAATCATAATTCAATCGATTTTATTGTATTCATTATATTATACCGCTGTAAACCCGTCCCGCCGAAGTGAAATGTAAAGTTTTTAAAAAGCGACCGGCTGCACTTTTGGAAAACGCCATATTATGGTCAGTTCTCCTGATCCCATGCACAATATTATAGGTCGCCGCCACTGATGGCGCGCGCCCGTGCGGTTTCGTCCTTAATATTATCGGGGCCGATTTTCATCATAGATTTATATTTTATTATTAGATGATGCGTGGCGTAATACCCGGCCACCTATATAAACGTATAATAATATTAAATAGTATATTATATGCGTACGCACCGGCCCGGCATCTGGCACGCGCCGCTCCGTTGTTGCTGCAGCTGTTCAACGGCCAAAGAACACACACACAAAAACGTCATTTCTCTTCGTATATTATAATAAGTATACGCTTAAAAAAAAAAACAATATTTATACAAAATATAATAATAAAATATATTTTATTAAATATATATATATTAACGAACGTATTATAGACACAATATATTGTAAAATACGATCGCGTGCCGCCGCAGCAGGACAATCGAAAACGCGTGCGCGGACGGGCCGGAGGAACGCGTGTAACGGCAGTGCGCGCGCCCAAGTTACCGAGATCAACAATACTTTTTCGTTTTTACTGGCTTATTGTGGAAAAATTTTTTTAAGAATAATCTATAAACATTAATAGATCCTATACAGTCAAATTATTGTGATTTATACTATATTAATTATATATAATTATTAATATACAAATAGCCACCAAAAATCCGTAAATGAAAACAAAAAAATGTCCGAAGAAGTTTTATACTTTTTTATATACATATAGTTGTACGGGCATATTTAATTTATTGCTAAAAAAAAAAAAAAATATTCAATCGGAGATGTTATTCCTCTGCGTTTATCAGATATATATATATATATAACGATATTAATATCTCGAAAAAAATAATAACGTAACACGCAGGCGTTAATTTTTTTTTTTGTATATTTTTATTGACTCGACGATGTTATAAACACTTATAAAAATGTATACTTCATATTCATATAAATTAATAACTGATCCGTTATATAATAATGATATGTGCGTGAAATCAACACATTATAATATAGTATATGCGTATTATTCGATATGTAATTTACTAATTTAGTTGTATACGTGGACATTTTAAAAACGATATACGCTGCAGTTAATTCGCACGAAAAAATTCGAATTAAATTCAGTCGTAATTTTCTTATATATTTTCTCAAATAATCACCTAATAAAATCACATATTTATACATCACACACATAAACATTATATATATATACATAGATGAATATATGGACTATAATGTATAGATATGGGGAAGTAATAGTTCATATTATATTTAATAATAACAATAATTCGTTTTTTTTTTTTTTAGTCCGCACGAATATTGCAATACAAGTTCCGAAAAGTTTCGCATTATATATAGTTTTATATTATATCATTTATAGAATTCCAACAAGGTTTTTCAAACAAGTACGATTCACTTGCTTTTATTTTATTACCAATTTATCAGATTACATTATTTATTATCGTTAAACTGCTCTCATCATCAACACAATGACACCGAGGCCACGGGATTTTAGTCCAAAAATATATTTTCATATGACAAATTTGTAGCACGTTATATTATTGTGTAACACGAAGTGATGGGATACGACGTTTTTTTTTTTGAATTTGTCGGCGTTATTCGTATTGACAATTATGATTTCTATATTATATTACGAGGAAATTATAATAATTGCCGGGAAAAGCAACAATTATAATAATATATAATATATAATATATACATATTAATTATGTAATCGTATAACACGAAAAAAAAAACGTCTTCAAAACGGATCTCCTCCAATCAAGATTTATAACATGAATTTATATAAATATTAATTATATTATTATATTTAATATATTAACATAAATTATATAGCGAAGATTTTCGAATATTTCTATTCGTTATTCTTAATATCGTTTTTCACACAATAATAGTTGATAAATAAATAATATTATTTCGATACGGTGTACAGAAAAGATTACTTCCTGAAGTCTCCCCGCCTGGCGGACTAGCGCGATTACCGTTCAGTTTTGACGGCGGTTAGTCTTAAACTGAATATATTATAATATACAGAGATATTCCGTTTGTATTTATATTGTTTTTCATTAACGAGATATATATATAAAAAACCCGTTTTCCGGGGTCAATTCTATAGCATTATTTCGAGAAAAAAAGTCTTATTAAATTTTTTACGCGTTACACATAAAAGAACTATAGTAGTTTTTCTAAAAACGCGCAAAAACGAAAACGAAAAATAATCGAGTATAGGTTTTGAAATTATAATGAACAGGACGGTGCGAATGATTAAGTAGAAATTTAGTGAAACAGAAAAAAAAAAGTTATAATATACTATTATGGAAAACCTACAACAGTTCCCCGTACAGCCCGGAAACACACGTCCCACTACTAGCAAAAGAAAAAAAAAAACCGATTTCTACGGTTCCGAGTCTCGCCGAAATCGCATTTGTCAACGAAAAAATAATCCGGCGGCACGCGACGACATAGCGAAGCGACTGCTGACCTCGGGTATATGGAAATTTGTGGAAGGTAAAAATATTTTCGCTCGTGTACACACGACCCGGTAAGAACGTTTTCCGCGACGGCAACGACCTGCAGAGAATATAATGTTCGAAGCGTGTTTTTTACGCCGCCGCCGCCGCCGCGTCGATACGGCCGGCACACACACACACGCGCACGGACGGAGCGATGGACAAAAAAAAAAAAAACGTCAAAAGCGAGCGAAACGGTATATTATAGTCAACGGGGACCAGCGGCGGGGAGGCCGGTGTTTGAGAACGCGGCGCCGGACCGGCGTTGCCAACCGTCGTGTTGTTTACCGGGTCGCGCCGGACAATGTTGGTCACGCCGCGCGCGCGTCACCGCGTCCCATTGGACCGCGACCGATCGAGGTCACTGCGCGTGCGCCCTGCCGGTTTAACGGTTTTCGCCCACGCCGACCGGCGCCCCGGAATCGCCATCGATGGCCGTTCGATTTTCGCCGGGGAAACGCCCGGAAAACCGTCGGCACGGCGTTTTCCGCCGCGGAAAACGGTCGCGCGACTCGCGGCCGTCCGTTCCGGCCGCTTTCCGGCGTCCGATCGCCCCGGGAACGGGCCCTGGGACCGCGGCACGCGCGACCCACCGACATCGATAGTGGCCCGGGCCGCGGCGATTGTCGCGGGTACGCGCCGCGTTCCCTCCATTGTTGCCGCCGCCGCCGCCGACGCTTCTTTTCATTCGCGAAACGCAAACGCCGCCGCGTCCGTCGTTCCCTTTGTCGCGCCACACACACTCCTCTCTCTCGCGCGCATCGTTTATTTATTCCGAGTCCGTTACCGAACGCACAACACCCGGTCCCCGCCGCTGCCATTTCTTTGGACTCTACCGTCACCGCCGCAGTCTACGACTAAAAATACCGCGCACAATGGCCGACGTTGTAGCAGACGTAAGGTAAGTGGCGTTTTTTCTTTTCGCGCGTCCACCACGTTTACTTCTTTTTTCTGTTCGTCGTTTCGGGGGTGACGCGCGCCGTTTTCACCCTCCCGACACGAGCGGCTCCACTTTTTTTTATTTCTCACGTCGGTGGTCGACCGTGCGTGTACCGCCCGTCGGCCACCACCGACCGGCCGGCCGGCCGGCCGGTACACGCTCGTCCGCGCCGCGTCTTTTACGCGTTAAAGGTCAATTTATTATTATTTTTTTTTTATACCTATTCGTCACCTCGCGCGCGCGCGCCCGCATGGAATTCGGTTGACCGCGACGCGTCCCGGTGACCGTCGTTCCCAGGTGTGAGAATCACATGGTCACCCGGGACGCGCGCATACCGCGTGACTTTTCGTCGGCGTTTATACGGTGGCCGCCGCCGCCGCGCGTCTCTTCGTCCGACCGGTCGGCGGCGCGAAATCTGTGGACCCGCGCGCGTAAACAAAGACATAAAAAAAAGTCTCGGTGACTCGCGCGCGCGTTTGTTTACGAAAACCGGGTCACGGGGGTCGCTCGCGCCGGCCGTGTGTGATGACCCCCCACGTTCGTTATATTATCGCAAATCTTCCGGGCGCCTCGCAATTACGCGCGCGGTCAATAGTTTAATTGCTATCAATGTTTGTGTTCGTACCGCGTTTATTGTTATTGTCCGATGAACGGATGAAAAACAACGTCTCCCCCTCCCCCCCCCGTTCTTCGCATTATCCGTTTTGTTTACGACACGAATTCCAAGACCTGATATTTCCCAAAACTACGCGGTTTTTTTTAACTATTTATTGGAATCGCGTACAAACACGAATTCCAAGACCTCTTCCGATATTTTCTAAAACTACGCGGGTTTTAACTGTTCATTGAACACGTGCGCGGTTTTTGAAAAACCTGTTTACCGTGTTTGAACTGCGGTGTAAAGCTCCGCCGTCTTGACATCCGTAACACCTGGCCTATAAATCAAGTCGCCGACCACCTGCTAGAAACTTCCCGAGGTAGCATTTTACCAATCCAGACTTGTACAATTCGTTGTATTATCGTAACCTTTTTTTTTTTTTTAAATTACATGTTTTTTGGTTCGCATTTGATGTGTTTTTAAAATTTTTTTAGTGAAACTGTCGACACCCCAGAAAAGAAAGTAGCCGACTCTCCGGTGAAAGAGAAGAAGGTACCGGATTCCCCAGCAAAAGTAGCCGAATCCCCGGTGAAAGAAAAGGCTGCTGAAAATGGATCCGCCAAAGTCGAAGAGGAAGACGACGACGACGAAGAAGACGTCAAAGAAAACGGCGCTTCTGAAGAAGAAGACGATGAGGAAGACGTAGTCGAAAAAGACCAGAATGGCGATTCCAAAGGTTTGTTGTTGTAAAATCCGAGAGGTTGCACGCGCACACACACACACACACACACTGCATTGTGCGCGTTCGGTGTACTTATTTTTCGTGATTAAATTTTCAGAAGAAGAAGAAACAGACAGTTGCCAAAAGGGGTGCAAAAGGAAATCTGGTGCCTCAGAAGCGGCCGTCGAATCAGAAGAAAACAGCGAAAAGAAGGCCAAATTGGACGAGGCTGAAGAAGATCCGGCCACTGCCGAGCCACAGTTTGTCGAAGCGTAAACACCACACACAATATTATGTCCTTGACATTAAGTTATTCTAGACCCTGCCCTCTTGTTATAATGATAACCTTACCATTTTAACTTTGAAGCAGATCTCTGATACATGAATTATATTTCTCGTGTCCAATTTGTAACTGCTCTGAATTATAAAACGACGTACAAAAATGACGTTTCCTTTTTCCCAAAAACAAAAAAAACTATAACTACGCGGCACTTTGATAATATTAATTAATTTTAAACTTTAATTTTAAGTCAATGGTTTTTTTTTACGTCTTAATGAACTTAACTATTTGGTCAATTTTTATTTTATATCTTTTTACTATAGGATATGGTAAAATTATATTATACAAAAATAGTTTTTAGACAAGGGATGGTTTCTTTTTAATTTTAATGTTGGAAAAAAACTCATTATATTTCTCAAACCTACGATGTAAGTAGCTAAAAAAAAAATAAGAAGTATCCGTTTGTGGTCCCACTTAGTAAGGTTTTTTTTTTTGTATTATATTCTACGCTAAATTTAAATAAAATTATCTATAAGTCCTCAAAGTACAGTTTTGTAGACTACGGTTTTAATATTCAATTTACCTATTTAGTATAATGCAGTTTCTAGTATTTATTTTTGATGTATTTGTTGTCTACCAATAGTAATTATTTAATATAGTTCATTAAAGTCCTAACAATAATTGATTTTTTTTTTACCCTTGTATACACAACTTTTTTTCATTATTATCTATGGTGTAATTTTGATGATTATTTTTAAAACACTTATTATTATTTTTTTTTTGGTAATAATGAAATACTAAAATCTGTGTATCTTACACGGTCATGAATAATTTTACTGTACTGTAATCTGTTTTAATTAATAATAAATTGTCTAGAATGTATTTTATACCGCATTTGTGATTTACTAGACGACGACTATTTCATCAATCCTATTTATTAAAACCGATATTTAATTTTACTATATTTTTTCTAAAATATCCGTAAATGTATTATGAAATTTGGTTTTAAATAAAAAAAAAAATACTTGTAAATCGAAAATTGTAAATTTCTGTTCTTTTTTTTTCCACGATATTAATTTATATAAATACTATAAAGAACGCGAAATATTTGGTTGCGGATATGGCCGATTAAGAATATATTGAATAGTACAATGTAGATGACTGATGAGTAATATAGTATGAATACATTTATTTGTGTTCTTTGGGGTTCATAATAAATAAATGTTGAATTAATCTGACTGTAGCGACTAAGTTGTCAAACGGGTTCGGATGGTTTTTCTTTTATACTTTTCATTAAAACCTATTGTAAGAAAAATGAAAATATATATCGTGTACACAATTCGGTATTTATTTTTTTAATTTTACGCTTACAATTTTGATGTTTGTCATGTTGTATTTTTACTTTTTTTACTGTGAACATATTTAAAACCATATTAAAAAAAAAAGTTCTGTATTAATTTTACTCATTTCATAGAAATATAAAATATTATATATAATTCATAAAAATATATGCACTGTTGCAAAGTATTGGTATTCAAATAATTTTTTCATAAAGTGGTATTTAAATAGAAATTAAAATATGCATTCTCGAGACCGGTTCTCGAGTATTTATTTCAAACGTATCTTTTTCAACATTGAATCATTGATTTTGTATATATATATATATATATATGTATATTTAATCAATGACTGAATATAATATTTATGGTTTTGTTGATTTGACGCGTACTCGTTTATGTAAGATTTTTACTTAATCGTGTTTAAAAGAAAAACTATAATTGTAAAAATCGTGGACGTAAATCCGATTGGAATATTGTCTGAAAGTGTACTGTTTAACGTTACTTGAATTTATTTGATGTCGTGTATTATTAAGCGTTTATGGATTCATCGTTATTTCTCATATACTTTTGCGTACTCGTATCAGTTGAAACGATACGTTGACCATTTGTACGGTACCTAGTCACAAATTATTTTCGTGTATTGACGGGTTTGAAACACATCAGCAAAAAAAAAACTGCGGATATTAATTCATTTTCAATCGATTTTGAATTAAACATCGGTTTGTGTTTCAAGAAAACGCCACGCAAAAAACTCGATTGTAAATTTTTAAACGTTTCTGTTGTTATTCGTTATCGAACCGTGTTCGAAGAAATATTTTCAATCCAATTTTTGTTTCGTACGTGTTGTTTACACAGTAGTACTTTTTTAAACACAATCGTCGAGTCTTTCGGTTCGAGACTTTTTTTTATATTGCCCCATTGTAAATTATAAACATATTCGTCGGTCGTGTTGTTTCTTTCGCAAGTATAATAGAAAGAAAAAAAACACGCAAACGACGACCTCTCCCGACGAAATGAACGCGGACGTTTCCTAAACAAATTTTTATTTACCGAAATCACTTTAAACTGCCCGTTTACCGGGTTAAAAAATATAATTCGTTCTTTTCGCAGAGAGACGAAATACCAATAAAAACCGTCCTTCTGTTCGAAACGATCATTTTTTTTTTTATAAAACCGATTCGAAATTACATTCTTGGTATATAATATACGACGCACGGCTAGACGGAGGCCGGCAGCGCCGCCATTGTTGTCGTCGCGGTCGGCACTTGGGTCGTTTCGCGTGCGTGCGTTTCCGGCCGCTCGCAACATGACGAAACGTAGTAGCCGGTCGACGGCGTCCGCGCTGCGCGTGTTTTTCTTCCCGGACCGCGTAACCGTTTTTTCCACGGCCGCCCGCAGCTGTTCGATCGGCCATTTTGAGAATTTTGGTCAGGCATAAAAAAAAAAAAAAAAAAGGTAAAATTGTTTTCCTATCAATTTTTTTTTATTATTATTATTATTATATTATTATTTATTATTATTATTATTGACCATTTTGTTTATGTATTTCCAAGATTTTAGTCCCGTTCGTCGTCGTCGTCGTCGCCGTTGTTGTTGTAGTCAACAACGACGTTAACGCGGCCGAAGTCGCCGTAGCCGTTAATTATATTCGTACAATTATGAAAGTGGCCGAGCGTTTGCGAATACCGCCGTCGTCCCGTCGAATCAGCCGTCTCGACCGACTCTGAGGTAAGCCCGCGATGATATTGTGAACCGTCGGGGCCCGCCGACCAGCCTTGTAATAATAATATTGTAGGCAGACACGCACACGCGCACGTAAAAAAAAATTTTTAAAAAGAATTTTTTTTTTTCCCCTTCAAAAATGCGTTGAGACTCATTTCGTGTTGTGTTTGTGACGTTGTGTAGCGAAAACGTTCGGCGACGGGAGCGGAGCGCACGCGAATCGGCTAGACGACGTTAGTTGATGACAACTCGTTGGTCGGGAGCCCTGGAAGGTAAAAAAGCGAACGCAATGGGCAACGCCGCGACGGCTAACAAGAAGGGCGACGCGGCCGAGAGCGTCAAGGAGTTCCTCGATCAGGCCAAGGAGGACTTTGAGGAGAAGTGGAAAAAGAACCCCACCAACACGGCGGCCCTCGAAGACTTCGATCGTATCAAGACGTTGGGTACGGGCTCGTTTGGCCGCGTTATGATCGTGCAGCACAAGGCTTCCAAGGAGTATTACGCGATGAAAATACTCGACAAACAGAAAGTGGTCAAGTTGAAACAGGTGGAGCACACGCTGAACGAGAAAAGAATTTTACAAGCAATCAGTTTCCCGTTCCTCGTTAGTTTGAAGTATCACTTCAAGGACAATTCCAATTTATATATGGTGCTTGAATACGTGCCGGGTGGCGAGATGTTCTCTCACCTGCGGAAGGTCGGCCGTTTCAGCGAGCCTCATTCGCGTTTCTACGCGGCTCAAATAGTGCTAGCGTTCGAGTACTTGCACTACCTCGACCTTATATACAGAGATCTCAAGCCAGAAAACTTGTTGATCGATTCGCAGGGCTATTTGAAAGTGACTGATTTCGGTTTTGCGAAACGCGTCAAAGGGCGGACATGGACCCTGTGCGGTACGCCCGAGTACTTGGCACCCGAAATTATATTAAGCAAGGGGTACAATAAAGCTGTCGACTGGTGGGCCCTCGGGGTCCTGGTGTACGAGATGGCTGCTGGTTATCCGCCGTTTTTCGCCGACCAACCCATACAGATATACGAGAAAATCGTCTCGGGTAAAGTACGGTTCCCGTCGCACTTTGGTTCTGACCTGAAAGACCTGCTGAGAAACTTGTTACAAGTGGACCTGACCAAACGATTCGGCAACCTCAAGAACGGTGTCAACGATATCAAAGGACATAAGTGGTTCGCGTCGACAGATTGGATCGCTGTGTTTCAGAAGAAAATCGAAGCTCCGTTCATTCCCAGGTGCAAAGGACCAGGAGACACCAGCAATTTCGACGAATACGAGGAAGAAGCATTAAGAATCTCTTCGACGGAAAAATGCGCCAAAGAGTTTGCCGAGTTTTAAGGTACGCATATTATTTAGATACATTTATATATTTTGTTTTCGCAACCTCAGTACACAATTAATATTAAAATAGGAGGACCAAACTGTATATGAGAAATTCTGCTTGTATCGATATTATTATGATTTAGTATTCTTTTTTTTTTTTTTTTTTTTTTTTTTGTTACTAGGACGGCTTTTTTTAGCCAGTGGCGTTCGCAGGATATTGTTTTGTTCAAAGAGTCAGAAATATTGTTATTACATCACTGTGTGATTATTTTTACACCATGTTGAACTTTCAATGACAATGGTAGAGAACAGAATACCATAAATTACAATTACATTTCGTATATATATATATATATATATATATATACACAATATTAAAATCTGGTTCTGCCTTAAATAAGATACAATCTTTTTCATATCGATTGTGTTTTTTTTTCTTTTTCGTTAATTTGTTTACAATATCTGAATTAATAATACTTATTTCTTTCAATTGATCTTTGTTGTTCAATTTTGACAATTTGGGACATTAGAGACATAGGTAATTGAAATATAGTATTTGTAAAATAATTTAAAAAAAAAATATATATATATATATATATATATATATATAATAATAATAACTAATTAAATTAAAATATTACTAGTTGTTACCTATATTATATTATTATATAGTGTATTCTGACCTCTGCGTACACCACTGCCTAAGTTTTCTCAAACCTTTTTATTTACTCAGAATAATCGAAAATGGTTTAATCAACTATTAAAAGTAATAGAACAATTTTTGTTTAGCCAATAATATTTAAGTGTATACGTAATGAATTTTTCTCATCATATGTATTATTTTATGTTTTAAAATCGGTGCCATTTGTATTGAACCGCCATTTGAACAATAGGTATCCGGTTTCATTGCTTTTATTATCTGTTAATAAATTTAAAAGAGCTTGTCTAATATTAATTACTGTATAGTAATTATTATTGTTAATCATTTATTATTATTATTATTATTATTATTGTTTTTTTGGAAATGGTTAGTTCCTAGTGAAGTCACATGATAAATCTTCAGTGTTATATAATAGTTCTTTCATTTCTTATGGTTGTCATTTTTTTCATCATACAACCTGCATGGTTGACAAAAAAAAAGAATATTTGATTATAATGTTTTTGAACAATTAATAAAACTTTGAAAAGTAAAATTGCATTTAAATAATTTAATACTTACATTTATGTTTAGTCCAAATGTAAAGTTTCTTATGAAACTGATGTGAGAAACAATTGTTAATTTTTGTATAGACATTATTATTTTTTTTTCAATTATATGTTTGGATACTTTGATGTTGTGTTTATTTGCAAATCACTAGGAACTATTCATTTTATATTCTAATTTGCTTTTCTTTATACATATGTACCTATGTATTTTATTTATTTTTGTGTCGAGTGCAAAGCTATAATGTGTTAAGTGGTATTTTTTTTTTTTTTTGTAGAATTCACACTGAGAATGTTCTACATAATATACAATAATAATTAATATAATTATAATTATAGACTTTAAACAGTTTAAGATATTAGATTTTAGTATTTTAATAGGTTCATTTAAAAATATTTTGTCCCATTTTATTATACCTAATTTAATGTACAATGTTAAATTGGCTTGCCAAAAGTTTGTGACAGAATACCAATACCCATGTTTGTATTTTTTTTGTTTATAAGCTCTAACTGATATTTCATTTTTCGTGCGGAGTTCAGGGTATGTTTCCCGGAGTTAGAAGCATCTACATATAACAACTTGTACTTAACTTAAAATTATTGTTTTTGTTTTTTTCTTTATCAGTCTTGAAATGGTGTCAGCTCATATGATTTCTAAGTTATAACTAAACTAAAAATAATTTTAATAATCGCTTTACTATCTACTTATTAAATACACAACCTACAGTCTTTTTTGTGATTTCTCCTAAATTAATTAAATAAATATTGTTTGTTTTATTTTTTGTCATTTTCTTTTTAAGAAGCACAATCTACGAAAACGTATTCTTGTTACCAATATTTACCATGTTTAGATTTTAAATGTGTAATAATTTAAATGAGCGTAAAAGATCCCTAGTCAGTATTTCAAACAATAAAAATAATAATAATTATTGTTTAATATTCTTTCATTTTATTGTTTAATTTTGTTTTCAATTGTTTATTTTAGTTACAATTGATGAGTATTATTTATTTATTTATTATTTTATTATTATTATTATTAATTGTGATGTTTTCGTTTTGTGTTTTAACAAATCATTAGGCTATATGATAAAATTTTGAAATAATATTTCTAATAATTTAGATGCATTTAATATTAGGTATTGTTTGTGTATGAATTTATGTTGGTTTTATTTATATTTTATTTTGTAGTGTTCTTTTAGATCTATCATAATAATAATAATAATTATTATAATACTATGCTGTATATATATTATATTTTATTAAAATCATTTAAAAATAATACTCTTGTTGTTCTTATGTATTGTATGTATATATACATATACTTCATGTTTTACACCAACAACACAGATGGTTTAAGGCGGAGAAAATACAAAACCATTTAAAACAGGAATGCTATATTTTGCCATAAAATAAAATACGAGAAAAACATTTTCAAGTCGTTGTGTTTACAATTTAAATTGTCTAAGTAAAAGATACACGTACAGTAAGCGAGTATACTAATCTATGACATTTTTATAATATGTTAACATTCTACTGAAGGTAGGGTAACATTCACAAAACAATGGATGGATTATGCTTATTATAATCATTGACTTGTAATATGTCTATATAAATATATATTTATATTTGTATTATATATTATATATGTAATTCATATATTTATATAATATTTAGTGTATTTATTAATGAAATTATTTGTAGATATAATTTATAACAAACTAAAAGTTCAAGGTGTAAGAAGTTTAGGAAGCATATCACTGCGACGTCGACGTCCTGGACCACCAGCGAAATTGGCTGCTGCCATGCCCATTAAGTGTTTTGCAGCCTGTGTGCCTGAGTAGCCTCGGCTTAAGCCCAAATCAAGACCACGTTTAGAACTGGAACATACATTAAAATTATGAAATTTATAAAATAGTAAAAGTCAATACAATGTAATAACTATTTTTTGTCTAGTTTGTGGCCGACATAATATCATACAAGGAATACCGTTGGCCAATAATACAATCGGAATTTTAAATTTATTCGTGTGAAAAGTTTTACGTGTTTGGTTTTGTCATAAGCCCAAAGAAGTCAAATTGATTTTTATATATATATATATATATATATATATATAAATATTGAAAGGTAAAATAACTGCTTTACCTTTAGAAAAACTTGTCAGTACTGAAATTTGTTCACAGATAAGTTGTATTGGTATACCTAAACTTTGGTTTATGGATAAAGTTGTTGTCGAATCCCCTTAGGAAGTTTGGAAAGTATATCAGTGTTTTACAATATCGGGTAATATCATAATGTAATTGAATCTTTGATAAAACAGTATTTGTTATTATAGTTGAACATATTCTTCATACATGATATATTATAACTTAAATATTGTTTTATTTTCAGAAAAATTGGCATATTCACTTATGTATTATTGATGGTTTATAAAAGTAAATAATGAATAAACATAACATAATGAAACAATGTAGACTATAGTAGTTGTAGCAGGAAATTTGAAAAATGTAAAATATGAAAGGAATAATAAGTATGCGAGGAAATATAAATTTGTAATATTATAAAAGTATGTTAATGAAATTAGTGTTTATTATTGTTAAAGATTAATTGAGTAATGCGTACTAATGTGTGTTTTGTTCATTTAGTATCTTGTCGATTATTTAAAACTGAGTATTCGACTGAATTACGTTTTATGGATAGAAAATATTAAGGTATTCAGAACTTTTTCTTTGAACAATGTTCCATGATGTTATATAATAATTTTGTATGTGTGCTGAGCATGGGTTACATAATTGATCTTACAGAAATAGTAATTATGAGTAGTACTAGCAATAAAATGTCTTGTTTGTCATTTTATGTTATGCAAAGATAAGATGATTATTATTGACGTAATGAGAAAAGTTTGGATTGAAACTTCGTAGTACCTAATAATTAGTAATATATAAATTCATTAGGTGTTGCGTGTTGTTATTTATTTTTAATCTTATAAAATGGTCTTCCATCTGTCCGACTGTACATACCTGTCCGATTCCAATTAATGGAATTAATTACAGGCACTTAAAATATATCAAAAAAAAAAATTGACAGTGTTAATGAAAGTATAAAATTGCACAAGGCGGAGAAAGTTTATTAATTTTTTTTTAACTTTTTAAGTTGCATGTAAGGAGAGTAATTTATTTTTTGTTGACTCTAAAGGTAAAAAAGTTAATTTAAAAAAAAATTAGTTAAATTTAAAAGTTAATGTTTTATTATTAGTAATTGAAAAATAAAAAATCGAAACTTCCCTGAATTCTATATAATTTTTAATACTACCTCATACCCATATCATCTAGCATTTGGTATTACTTGTATTTATCATTGTTAATTTAGCCAATTTTAAAGATATCTTTATATAAAAGTCAACTTGAAGTAAACACGTTAAAAAAAAAATGTACGTTAATTAAAATTTTTAACTCGTTAATGATCGGTTTTGCAATACGTTACCTATTGTAAGTACACTTTTTCAGATACTTTCTGTAGTAATAAAATGAAATAAATATACAGAGTATAGCTTTGGTTTTTCATTTTCGTTCAGAGTATTAATTATATTATGTAGTATATTACGTATACGATAATATTAATAAGTTACTACAATGTATATGTAGACATTTTCACGCTTTACAAAATAAGGTGTGGACGCTTAAGATTATCGTAAATGTTGGTTTTACATTACGATTACTACAATAGTCGTTCAGAGTTATTTTACCGCATAATTTACTGTATAGGTATCCTAGAATTTACCGCCAAGATCAATCGCGGTAAAAGTCTAAAATCCTCCGGACACACTTGCCGGGGACAGAATCACGATTATAATTATATTTCTCGAGAATCGGAAATAATTTTGTTACCAAAAATGATTCGATCTTGTAATTCGTATAGGTCATACCCGATTATATTTTTGCAGAGAGAGAGAGAGAGAGCTTTTTATTCCGTTGTGTTCCAAGTCGTTTTCAAGATTTACAAACGATTTATTTTGTTATTGCTGTACAATTTTCGCGTTTACGAAAATGAATAATATCTGTAGTTCGTACCTACATAGGTACGCGTTACGCACCGAGTTCCATATAAATATTAATTGATTAAATCAACAACAGTCGGGGTATGGAGTCATAATAGGAACATTATTCTGGTCATTATACTGCTGCAGGTATTGCAATATTGAACTCTGACAACTACTAGAGATTTGTCGAAGGTTAGTGTTTGTTACATACATAGGTACTATTTATGTACCTACCTATTAATCAAATTAGGCAATATTTCCATATCGGATAAAAGTCACATTTTTCTCATAAAAATACTACCAGTAAATACCTACTTACACTTAAGTATACCTACTTATACGTATATATGTGATGACCGCAATTAATTACTTGAGCTCTACACGAGATTTCATCGTAAAGTTATAAAAATCGAATTCATTTCAAGTCATTTTTCATACATGTGTATTGTGTATAGCTTTGTAAAGTTAATGAGCGAGGTTTCAGAACTGGATCGAATGTTATACAGGTACCTACTATAATGTAGCTGGTAGTGTATACATTGCGTACAATATACTTATGAATTCCACATGATGTTAAACAGCTGCGAACGATGACGGTATTAGTTCTGTCAATGCGACATAAATTAATTTTTTTTTTTTTTATCGTTTTCAATAATTATTTTATATTTTTATTACTCGTGCTACCCGCTAGATTAAAACGTTTTATTTTTTTTAATTTTAATTTATTCGGTAATTATAATTGTAGGCCAAACACACTCAGCAGTTACATAAAATGGACCAGAGTTAATAATGCGATCGAAAAAATAAACGTCACGTTGAACAGTATTTAATGGTACCTATATACAAGGGTTTTACCTCTAGAGATTTTATCTTATTATACGAACTCGGACCGATGTTTTTGGGTTGATGAAGTGCGATGGGACCGAGTTCAAGTCAACCGTAACTATAGAATCCCAAAGCAGGGCAGGTTTATGAAAGTATCGAAAACCTTTGATTCGACGGTTCGAGTTTTATCTTTTCCTTAATCCAATATGTGTGAATTAAATAACTGAATTACGCGTGACACTTGTGGGTTATGTTAAATCATGTACGGTCGAGTTAGTGTAGAATGTGTAGTAGGTGACTGTTGAATCGGCATTAATCATTTTTTTTTTTTATGGCCAGATTATTTCATTGGTTTTACGATTTCTCTATAAAAATGGAAATTATTAATTTTAATTTATAAAATACGCGCATCTTTTTCCAGTACGTATGTGCAGTTATTAATTATAATATTTTTTAAGTCGTTTAAATAAATCTACAGATTTAAAAAAATCGCTCGATTCTCATTATATTGAATCGTTATATTGAAACTAGAGGATTGATGTGATATTTGAAAAGAATGTGTTATTAACAGCTGCAAATTTACAAAGTTTTGACGTTTTTTTCAATTACACCGATACGATAAATGCATTAATATTTGTTTACTGCGGTTGGCTGATCAATTTTTCTATTAATCCAAGTCGATTGCGTGTCGATTTTCGAAATTGTATTTCTAGTTTGTTGTACTTTGATTGATATAACGCGTCATATTCACGACTTTTCGGTTACCTATATGCATATTTATTATTTAGTTTTCTTACACTGGTCTGAAACAGTATATAGGTCTTAACATATACCTATATATTTATGTCATATATGGGATCGTTTAAACGTCAAACGTTCGTGTATTAAAAAATGAATGTATTGTTTTTTTAAATCCGGCCATCTGGAGAGCGTTACTGTCAGTTTTCTGTCGCATGTTCCGATAATTTGATAATTTCGGTTTTTTTAAAACTATTAAATTTTATAACTATTCTTTCTGTTTTCAACTTCTTGTTATATAAATACATTTCCTGATGCATATAATATATTCTGTTACCTATAAAAATAAAAAATTTTTGGGAGAGGGGGATATCGAGCATCCTTCTAGAAATTGGTGTTTGCTACCAAATACATATTAATAAAATAATAGGCATTTGATATATTGATATTGTTTAAATAAAAGTCCGCGATATTTAAATTTTAACGTTTTCGTGTTATTGCAAGCCAGTTTAATAATCGTGTATTATCCAGTGAAAATATTTTAAAGTATATCCTTTGTGTGTCGGACTATATTACCTAATCGACTTGATAAACAGTAATATATAATAATTGCATACTTAATAATCATTCACATTTATTATTATCATAATATATATAATATATATATACAACGAAACACTACTTAAAATTGTATTTCAAGATTATTTAAATTATTATTTATTCCGTTTCTTTTCTCGAATACACCTGTACACGCGCGGAGTTTGTGGTCTTTGAATTTTAGAAAATGTTACCGCGGTGTATCTACAGCATAGGTATATGTTACCGCGGTGTCCGTGTATATTGAAATTTTCTTGAAATGGCTTATCTGACACGTGGTCAATGCAATAATATTATATTACATTTATATAAACTCGCTCTATATAATATAACCTTCCCTTAACAGAATATAATGGTGTTATCGCACCGTCTGTTCTCAGGACAGCTTTGATGATGTGTGTAGGCAGGGTCGGCTTTAGACACTTCAGCTCCCAGTGCAAAAGTTATTTTACCGCTCCCCTTACACTAGGTTTCAGTTTTTATGCCTGGAAATATGCGAAAATCTTATTTAATTCTGAGAAGTCCAAACGTTGAGCAACTGAGTTTATACGCGCTTAGTGTAGCCAATAATATCAAACCGTTAAAATGCGCTACGGTCGATCTCGAGTACGTTTTTATTAATTTAAGTTCGGAGGAGATAAACTTCTCTTTTCGCTTTCTATATAGATAATAATATATGGTCAGCAAAACCCATAATAATATACGATGTATATATATCTTCCATTTGATTTAAAAATTAAGTCGTTACGTCAAGAGGCGTATTGGTGTAGTGTATGGTGATTAGTTATGGTCACAATGAAAAGCTGTTTCAGCTCTATAGTGCGATTTAACGGTTAAAGCTATAGCTGTAGTTGAATAATAGACTCGCACAATGTCTCGGTATAATATATTCATCTTTTTTGAAATTACAGAGAAATCCCAATTTAGGTATATATGTTCCGATAGCATTTTTAACGTCTTAATCATTGAAAAAATTCAATCTATTTCTTAGGATTAATAAATATTAACGGCTCATTTCTGTATTCATAATTCGCGCACTGAATCTGTCGTAGAGTACGTAATATTGAAAACCCTGTAGGAAAGTAAAATGAGCGCACGCAACACGATGAGTTTGCGGTGCACACAGTATACAAGCAGTCGGATTCATTACAAGGTACCTAATATGACTTACGAATAACAATAGTATAGTTTTTATAGGTATTGGGCATTAATTGCAGTGCGAGAAATGACATGATATCCTCTTACACGATCAATGGTATTAGACTATTATTAGATAGTCGAAAGAAGCTCGTGTTAAATAATTTTTTTTTCCATTCCGTCTCCTCGCGTCTTGCTAATTTTGGCGCTCTGTTTAACGTCGTAACTATAAAGCCTGCAGTGTGTATATAGGTGTATAATATTTACGTTGAATTCATTTTGTTTGACATATAATAAAAATCAGCGGTGGATATTTATATTTATACGGATCAGCGCGTGGTCGTGCGGTGTCAACTTTCAAGCCGTCATCGATATGGAACTGTAACCGTGTGTATCGATTATTCAGTGTATATACGCGTATACTGAAATAGAGATATAGTGAAATAGAACGTTCACCGTAATAAGGCATGACATATTTTTTTTCTTAAACTACTTATCCGATCGACGCCGAATTTGGTATAGGTACTCGCTGTAGAGCTAGATAATGTTTGTAATTATTGTGTAACGTGCAGGCGTATACCAATAAAGAAAAAAAAGTAAACTTAAAAAAAAAAAGTAAATATAAATCATTAATTTTTTTAATGAACTCTCGTAGTGTTTACTTTTCTGAAAGTTTTCAGTGGTCGAAATACATTTTGTTTCACTGTACTATGTTACTATATGACCCTTTAAAAGTTTAATATGTATAGTAAATAAATGTTCTGTAGTTATAAGACGACTCTCGAATAAATCTATAACTTTAGCAAAACTATTTTAATTAACATTTTTTTTCGACTGTCCGCGTCAATATATATTATGATCGATATAATATTACATATATTTTTCAATATAAACAGATCGATTATTTATATTAAACTCCTAAAGGGTAATAGTTATTATAGTAAAGTAATTCATAGAAAATTTCAAAACGATATAAACATTACGAGAATCTATTTATGGAAAAAAATTTTTTCTCGTTACACTAACATGATTTAAAAATTTAAAATTGTCATAAAAAAAACAAAAACAGTCGGTCAAACACAAAGAGACGCACTTGTTTTTTATTTTGTCGAAATTCCATTCGATCATCGCCGTTAATCATTAAAAAAAAATCTGCAATTACATTACATATGATAAGATACGCGCAGGTATACACAATGCAGCAGTATATGAATTACGGAAAAAAACGTCAAATCAAGGGTTTCTTTGCTGGGATTTGTTGTATTATATATTTTATATTAGAATTATATATTCTATTTAAATTGATTTTATATATTATATATATACGCGGATGATATTGCGAATATATTGTGTACAGCAGTGGTGTAGCCAGGATTTTTATTTGGGGGGGCTGAGGCTGATAATTAATTAATTTATATGTTAATTATTAATATGTATAGACGGTACCCACTAAAAAACTGATTATTTATTCATTTCGGGGGCTGCAGCACCATCAGCTCCCCTGACTACGCCACTGGTGTACAGTAAAAAAAAAAAGAAAAGAAATCTGTTAAAGTCTTACTAATAAAATAATAAATATGCTATTTGAGAAGTGAAAATTTTTTATTATAAATAAAATAGTATTTTTCCAGAATATATAACAATATTATACGCATTACCTATAAATGATTGCGTAATATCTGAGATATTATTTAATTACTGCAAACCCAATATATAAGGTGACGCTTTAAGTAAGATGTAATTTATATTTCATATTGTATTCGTTAAAATAAAAGTTTAAAACTTCTCTCGCGTTATTAACGTTCTATATCTATATAGAAACAATCCCTGTGCAAAAGATACCCGCAGGAAAACATAGTGTAAATATATTTTGTATATCACTGTCTACGCGCGCGTTATTTACATAGTCGTACCTTCTATACTTTTATATAAAAAAAAATCTGTTTTTCTTTTTCCACCATCGTAATCCTTATTTTTATCCAATAATCGTTAAATTACATATAAGGACGTATACAATATATATAATAGTGTGAAAATTATAAAAATTACTCGTTGAACGAATACTGCAATTTTATTTTATATCGCGCGTAACGTTATATCGTCAGAAATAATTATCTAGAAATCGTTGTACAACGTATTTCTACGCGACGGATATATTTAATTGCAGCAGCTGCGCAGTATACAGCGCATAAAATTGTTATTTCTTACTCTTAATTTCGGATTGAAAATATTAAAAAAAAAAAAAAAAGACAAAAATATAATCGATAAATATCGATGTTTTGAATAATTATTATACATTTCCGCCTTACTTTTCCAATTCGTTCGCTCTCATGATATTTTGGCCTATTCGGGCTAATAATTCCAACATTACTTCAGGATCTCCGTCGTTTTCTGATGACAAGTACGCGTTATTATTTTGTCTGAAATAAACACAATTATGTATCATATAAATTATACGTACGCAAAATATTAATTGATTGTCAATAAAATATATTATATACAATTAATTAACGTGTAATATTGTTTTTTCTTTCACAGCAATAACGACGAAGTGACATAGTCGCGACGCGTGTACAATAGTTTACCAGCAACAAATTTTGTTTCTTATAATATTGATTTGTTTTTTTTTTTGTTAATAAAAATTTCGGCATTTTTGAAAAGTTTATTATATTAATGGTTTTGGTGTATATACGCCTGTATATACCGAAAAGAGGTATAAAAATGTGTAAAAAAAAAAATAAAGAATTTTCACAATTTTTTCTATATAATCTATATGTATAAAAAAAAAAATTAATATAGGTACGTGAAATATTATAATCAACCCGCAAATATGTATAGGTGTTCAAACGTTGTAAACGATTCATCGAAAAATATCACCTTATTACAGAATAACTTAAAATGTATACGTAATTCAAAGTATTATTATTTCGTTAAATATTCAGATATATTAATGGCATACCGTGACGTATCGTTTTTTTTTTTTTTGAAAATTATTTCACGTTTTTATGAAATGTATATGATAGTAGTAATTTTGCGTCCCCGTATTTGTGTTGAGACTTCGCAAGGAGGCACATTCCGATTTCTCGTCTGTCAAATTATAATATGATATTTACAGCAAAAGAACAGCCGGACTGCCAGAATATTGATATGGGTCTCGGAATATATAATATGTATATATACCAGCTAATGTGTTGTTGGCATATTATGGATGGCGAGATAAAATAATGTAATATACTAAACTAAAAGATTTACTATTTTATAGCGAAATTTATTTATGTACGAATATACGTTGAAATCTATATATGTGCTACACACTCATAATAATTGTCACAATCATAATAATTTAATAATTTTAGTCTTTGAATTGAGTTTTACAAAAATAAACAACGATGGGGGGAGGGAGGAGGTTGATCCCCTCCCCTTGGGCACGGGCTTGTGTACACGTTATTCGCGTGTTTTCGTATTAGTTTCCCTTTTTTCTACACCGAGATTTCAAATTAAAAACAATAGATTTTTATAATATATTCATTTTGACATTAGTAAAATCTTTGAATAGTGTGAAAAAAAAAGAAATGTAAAAATATTAATAAAAATACGCACACGCGTGACACATGAAATTCTAGGATAGAATTTCACCACGTGGTACTTCGATGGTTTTTTCGTAACAAATACCTAAGAATCGACAATTCAGTCGATATACCGCGTGGAAATCTAGTTCGTTTTACACTCGATATCTGCAGAGGCGTATTAACGGTATTACGGCGGTTTCTTCGGAGCTCTTTTAAAATTACATTTGAAATACTTTTGAAACACGTTTTCGACGATCGTCCAGCTCTGCGGTGTCGCGACCAGAATTTTTTCAAAGGGGGAGTGGGGTACAAATACTTGTTTAAACACGGACGTTTCAAAAATCTTGTATATACGTATGTATACTGTAAATTTAATACATTTTTCACAAAAATATAAATCAGTGTTTATAGTGAACATTGATTATAAATTATAATATATTGTATTATTTAATTTTCATTAGAGTTTTATTAGAATTTGAATCGTTTTTAAATGTTGACATTTTAATGGGTGGGGCCGTGGGGGGGAATCCGGGCCGAAATCTTCCCACCGCCCTTGTGCACGCCACTGGTCCTGCAGCTCATTCTCATACGCACTCATCAGTGTTGAATTCAGACGATTTTTTTTCTAGGCGAAGGGGGCACTATTAGAGGTGGAATTAATATGCAGATTCATCGACTTTACTATATATTTATACTTATATGTGTTTAATCAATTATTTATTTATCCACATTTAACGAGGGGGGTTGGGGCATTAGCTGGCCCCCTGCGATGTACCTGGATTCAACACTGTACGCATTAGGATGTGAACGCGAGGTCTCCGCGGGAAACGGGATTTGTCGCGTTGTTCCGCAAGGATGAGGAGGAGAAGAAACCATATACGCGCACGCGTAATATTATTATAAAAAATATTCGAATATATTGTTATTGCAACGGTACTGTTAATATACGCCCACCAGACAGACAGATATCGCGTTCCGATCCGCATAGAATTTCCGTAGATTTATCGCCTGTATATACGCATTGAATATTAATATAACGATAGAGAGGTGTAATTAAACGCGTGCTGTCCGGTTAATCATCGACTCCTAATGCGCGCAGGTGACCGACCTATTGACGCCCCCGCGGGAATCCGAAACACGGTTTTTCGAAACGTTTCGCGTATGGGAACGCGTCGCGACTTATTGATTTTGTTGCTGTCGGTCGGGGTAACAATATATTATTGTTTTTTTTTTTTTTACTTTTTTTATGTTCGCCGTTTCGATTATAGCGTTTTGTTTGATGTGCACGTAGTGTTTTAATCGCGACGTAATAATAATATTATTATTTATTATATATTATACAATAATACAAAAGTAAAACGTTTTTGTGTCTCAAAAGACGAAACGTATTTTTTTTTTTTTTTTAGTTTAGGACGTTCATGATTTCGCGCGCGTATAATTTTACGCGGTCGTTTTATACTGTACGAGACGCGATTTCCGAATTTCCAGTGGTTCCCAAACTTTTTTTTTGCTATCGCGGCACGTTATTATTAGTTATTGTAAGTCACCGCGGCACACTTCGGATTATTGTTATCTGCTTTCCAAATTATAAGTGGTTTAGGCAGGGGAAACACAAAGAAAAACTTCCAAGTTGCCGCGGCACACCTTTCAGATTTCACGGCACACCATTTGGGAAACACTGACCTATGCAAATAACGAAATACGCGTATTACAAAAAAAAAAAATAATAATAATAATAACAAAATTTGCACAATTTGCACAACGATCCTGTTTATTGACAAAAACGCTCAACCGCATTATCGTGTCTACTTATTTATTTTTATTTCAGGTTATTTCCGTATAAAACTACCATATTAATTTATTGTGTACTCGATTCAATTTTATGGCGTGTGTTTTACATAACGATTTTTATTTATTTTTTTTTTTACTGCGTGGGAGGAATTATTGAATCTACTGCGACGGGGCCCCATATTGTATACTGTAAATTAAATTTAATATTGTGTTTATACAATGCGATATTAACACGGGTTTATAATATAATGTTATGCGTATATAAGTATAGTAAATTTCGTTTTCGGCTGCTCCCGCCCCGAGTGCTTATAATTTATTAATTTATAGAATTTCGTTTATATATATATATATAAAGTTTTTGGTGTTATCCGTCGTTTCGTTAATTGCTGAATGTTTCGGCCCCGCGTAGTCGTTTTAAATATAATATATAAAATAATATAATAACACTGTGCGCATTTTCAAACGACATATGCACGTACAATATATTTTTTGTTTGTTTTACAATGATATTTTCTCGTCATTGTTTATAATATATAGATTCCGAGACGATGGCGAGAATATTTTCCGTAATACGTATTTATAAATATAAAAAAAAAATTTCATCGTTTTTTACCCTTGTAACAACGGATTATAAGGTGCCGACAATGATGCTGGGACGGTGCACACGAGTATCACGACTAACAAGCCACACGCCGCCGAAGCTCCCATCATCATAATAGGTACTTGTCCTGGAAAAAACAAAAATAAATACACGGAATATTAACGGATTGTATTAAAACCGTGTTACGCGTTTACCTATATATATATATATATATATATATATATATATATATACGAGTATAACGTAACACGAATCAACGACAAAATACAAAAAGGAGTAAATGTATAAAATTATTATACGTGTTTGCAAATTAAACGTCAAAATCACGCTTTGCCTTATAAATTCACCCCGTATATTATATGCAATGGTTGATTTAAGAGCGAAATATTCTCCATTATACTTTCACAATTAACGAAATACAATTTCAACATTTTATAAATAGCAATAACAATTTTTTTGAGAGTTTGGGGGGACGGAAACCCCTTGCACCCTTCCCGTTCGCTACGCCACTGTCACTGCGATATAAATATATAGGTATTTCGAATACAATTTGTCTTTATAATAAAACGTTACTGTGATTGGGTCTACGTAATGGAATTTAGCACGGGACTAAACCGACTGTTATTTTATCTGTCACTGTTCTGTAAAGTAATATGTGTAAATAAAATTGGAAAGAAAAAGCAATAGACAGAGAAGGATGGAGGAATGGGTGTGAAATGGGATGGCCTTTTAACCAAACAGAATAGAATAGAATGTAAATAAAATATTTGAAAAAAATTATTTATAAGTGAGCTCGTAGTTTACAGACGGGGAGGGGGGCTGTTTTTTTTTTTTTGATAATAAATAATAAAGAGGAATATTTCAATAATAAACAATATGCGAGGGTCAGTTTCGATCGCGCTCACGTACGCGTATCATATTTGCCTACACAAAGCGCCCGTTTTATTTTTACTAAAAAAAAAATCGCACATTTTTTTATATTTAGATATTACGCAGGTATATATATGTTACGCATTGACTTATTTCTTCAATACGCGATCATCCTGCGCGTTTATTTCGATATTTTTTTTGCAGGAGAAGTCAAGCGTGTATTGTGTGTGTTTTTTTTTGAAATTATTTTCAAATATCTGTATTTTTATAGAATGTTCTGTAGATCTTAGTTCTTTGATGTTAAAAAAAAATGTATATGTATGTAATATATTATAATATGTGAAAAAAACAATTTATGCTATTCTTCTATAAAGTGAACGCAGCGTACACGTACGCTATATGCGAAAGTGATGAATTCAATGGCAATAACGAGTAAATAAAATTTGAAATTTGAATGTCTAACATAAAGGACGCCCGTTTCAGTAATAATATATACATATATATTTCGTAATATAACCCGTTGTACGTAGGTATACGATTTAAAAGCTAAAATTATATTCTAAAAAATTGCGTTTTATTGATTTAAATTCGTTAATAACTATATAAGTATCGTGAAATTATTATAGACAGGATAGGTATATATAGAATTTTGAACATATTTAATCGTATTTAATAGTATTATTTTGGTATGATAAGAAAATGAAAGTGCGCAATGTCCGCTGTACGTATATACAAAATAAAAACTTTCTTTTTTTTTTGAAAAATTCGTCAATTATATACTTTTTTTACGAAATGTTATCATTTAAATTTCTCATTAGCGTATAAAACATATATAAATACAATTTTATTTCATCGTTATTGTAATTCATTTGGTTGAATAACACTCGTGTGTTATTGAGAAACAAAAATATAATTACGAACGACAAACATATATTTAAAATTATTTTTTTCAGAATAAAAATACATTCTACCACGGACGTACTATATTTAATAATAGGTAATAATATCGTTGCAATAACGATTTTGAAGTGATATTTGACTTGATATATATATATATATATATACAGAGCAGTATTTAAGAATTTGTCGCCCTAGGGCAACAAAAAAAAATACGCCCTATTATAGTATAATACAAATTTAATGCAATATAAAAACAATTTTATTTTTAATTTACAATTACATTATTTTTCCTGGATTGTGACTCCGCAAATTCTTTAATATATTATTATCATAATTCAATCAATTATTATCTCATCCGAATCTCGATAGTAAGTAATAAAATTGAGGTAATGATAAAAGTATATAAATAATAAAATATTAAAATAATATTACGCGTAAAAATTGACGGAATGAAGTTTTGAGGGGATTTAAATTAATGAAATTATATATAAAAAATATTTAGCCGCCCTCTCATAATCAGCCGCCCGGGGCAACAGTCCCCCGTTGCCTTCCTAAATATGGCCCTGTATATGTATATATATATATATATATATAATATATATAATATGTATATGTATATATGTATACTTAGTAGTTAGTACTACTATAACGTGTATTAAGTGTTTAAAATTGTATAAAAATTAATTCGAGATGTACGACGTGTACCGACATATAACGTGGACGCGTTTTGAATATTTGAATATGTACCTGAAATATATTTATTTGTGACGATTATTATTTATTAATTTTTTTTTCACCGGATTTAATAGTTGCAGTATAAGTCGTATAAATCCGCGACATTATAATATAAGAAAACTACCTATTATTACGTTCACGAAAACATTTAAATTTTCAAAATGTTATAATACTCCTGTTTATAACGTATACGGTCTTTATAAATAGGTACTAAACGTTTCATATTATTATAACGAAACGTATATGATTAAATAGAGAAAGGAATGGTAAACACACGCCGAGATGGAAAATAAACGTTGAAAGAATAGCAATGCGTTCCATTACGGGTTCTTAAAACGCGTTTTTAATACCTATACATATATATATAATTAAATGTTTTTTTTCGTTTGCTATATATTGTGCGAATTATAATGTATAGACTCGCGTATTTCTCTCGCGGAATTGAATAACGACGCGAATTAAGCGTACGTATATATAAACGGTAATAACAATAATAATAATATTATTTATATATTGTATATAAGTCACTATGCCGTTTGAATTCCTGCAATATGAAATATGATCGAAACGGATTTCATCGTGATACGAGTCGTCCATAAAATTACGCACAGGTACCTACCTACGCTAAAATGTACGCAGTATTTTTTTTTTATTGTTAATTAAATTTTAATATAGGTTATTAAAATAATCCGTGTTTATTTGTTCGGTGTATTTTACGCGTACTTAGCAGGAAAAAAAAATTTATTATACAATTCTATACACGCGTACGCGTATAGTGTGTATAGACAATTATTATTTTGAAATTCAAATTTTTTTATCGCACGCGCACTTCACATTTTTTTTTTTACATTCTTATAGAGCGCCGTAATTACTTATAATAATTAATATATCGCTCGTAACGCGTACGAAACAGATTATTGTGAATTTCGTTATGCGTGCCAATATAGCGTGATATGGAAATAATTATTGTCCGCGCGCCTTTGTGTAATCGAAAATTCAACGATTATATCGTAACGTCAAAAATATTATTTTACGACTGTATAAGCGCTCTCTATATATATCCAGAGAACGCATTTATTATAATACGTCATTGTACGCGGCTGGTTTTTTTTTAATTATTGCGGAATGTGATAAAAAAAAAATATGAAATTTACTATAAAATTACAAAAAAAAAACACCGGTTTTTCGTTTTTATAACGGGAACGTTGATCCTCGTTTCTCCGCACGAATATTTGTTTTATAAACACTCCGCGGTTGTTATTCGCGTATAGTCAAGATCAAAAACTGTAATTAACACGAGTTTTTGAAAATTTGGTTTAATTCTCAAACCTGCAGAGTTTGATTCATAATCAAACTAAAACAGCGATGAAGATTTTATAAACGATATGGTTTATCACGAAACGGCACACTATAACAGTTCATTATACGGATTTTGTACATTTTTCGCCGTCTAAAATGTAGATTTTTCTATATTCCTTACATATCTAACGGTTCGAACATCACCGATGTCCTGTATTTTTTTTTAAATTAAAAAATGTCTATAAAACCTATTAAAAAAAAAAAATAATAATTACATAAAACCGCGGTGATTTTTCACATTAAAATCGACTTTAAGCATATATATAGGCATATATTGTTTAGTTTAAAAATCGGAGATTTATCGTTAAACTCCGCATCCATCGTGGTCCAAGTTTATCCTCTATATCGGGGGTTCTTAACCGGTGATCCATGCAGACTCCTAAATGGTTACTTGCGGGGACCGACGGAGTGGTTGTAAATTTTTTTTAAATAACACAAAAATATATTTTTTCGAAATTAATTCTTAATTCTTCGATGAATCAAGGTAGAAATACTGTTGTATTTATATTGTAAACGTTATTATAAATGCGTATTTATTATTTTCGCGATCAAAACAAAATCACGAAACCGATCGGACGTCAAAGATGATGTGCGTATATCCCATACGGTCCTAGATTTCAAGAATACGCAATAATACAATCGAAACAACAGCAAATGTCACATATTTAAACTGAAAACCAAAAAAAAAAAAAAACACTCGTATGTATTCTAAACGTGATTATTCACAACAAATGTGGTTAACCAAGTCTGCAGGGTATCGCATCATTAAAAAAAAAAAAAATTAAAATAAAAGATTGTATTGTTTATTTATTTTTTTTTGGAGAGGAGTGGGGGCGTCCGTGGTTATAGTTTATATTTGAAAAGGGGTCCATGACCCAGAAAAGGTTAAGAACCTATGCTCTGTGTATGAATGACAAATGAACCCTATACTTAAATCTGCAGGTTCGATTCGTCTGCCGAGTAAAACAAAAAAAAAAGTATAAATAAAATCGCTCTGGTTTCTTTTAATAGATTCTTTTCGAGTTTATTTCTCTAACGGCGTTTTTGTGTACGGCAAACGACAGGTTCGCCTTGTATCGAATAATAAGGATTAAATTATATATATTGTTACCTGCAAACGTCTCGGATTTCGCCGTTTAATTTCCAAATAATACCGTTTGAGCCTAGGATTTTACACGAGTATTTTGCCGTAGTGGCACGCGTTAAATTATTGGAAAGTAAACGCGTACGACGACGGCACACACGGTACGCGAAGAGGCTTAGGTAGGTACGCGCGCCGTATATGGGTGTGGTGTGCAGGAGCGGCGAATAGCAGAGCTCAGCTCCGCACGGGCTCTGAACAACGCCGCGGCCGTTTCTCTACACAAACGCGTTAACGGGACACGTGTTCGAAACAGGGCTCAGATAAGTAGTCAAAACTAAACGTTTTGTAAATCTGGGATTATTATTTCTTTTTCTCTCTACGTAGAAGTGCGCGCGATTTAAAACTCGTTTTATGAATTGCGCGTGGCGATTTAAAACTTATTTTATATTATATTGTTTTGTGTTATAAGTTACAAGTTTTTTATGAAAATGTTGGTAACACTATAGTTATCAAAATTATCTGAATAAATAAATGTGTTTTGTTCATAATTATATTCCTACATATAATTTTTTTATTGGTAAGGGGAGTTTTTACCCGGGTCTCAAATACGCCACTGTTCGCATACGATCTGATCTGTAAAACATTTACAGAACCGTTATTAGCGGTTTTAACGCGAATCGGTAAAAAATTTGGTTTGCATAAACGTTTTTTAAATTTTACAGAGCCGCAAAAATTTCAGTTAAACGGTCCAATTATGATTTTAATGATCCGATTTCGGTTCTGTAAATTTTAACGACTCGTTAAAATGCGTTATCATCGGTCGGTTATCACGTATCGGTATTTCATATTTCTATGGTAATACGAACGTCTTTTCGCAGGAAAAATTTTTCGTGATCCATGACGTCACTACGGTTTGTATGCTGTTGTTATCAATACACACTTTTCTGATAACGAAATAATTAATGATAACAATAAATATTCCGATGGAAAATGATCTATATATATATATATATATATGCCTAGCACAATTAGGTAACCTTATTCGTAGAATAAAAGTACAATTTGGAAAGTGGAAAGTGTCATTTCATTTATTGTGCTCTAAAAATTGTATTTATTTTATATATAAAAAATTGTATTAGTAGAATGTAAAAAAAAACGGATTCTAATAAATATTACTAAATCATTTAATTTAGTTCAAATTACTATGAGAACGGCAACTCGGTTAAGAAGTAAATGGGATTAATTTAAAACAACTAAAAAAGAGCTCACCGAGGAGAAATTAAATATTTTCAAAACGGGTTAGATTTACTGTTACTACCTACTTAAACGACTATTAGAGTAGTTACATTAATCGAAGTGTATATATGTATTAATTATATTTACAATTCTTAACAATTATAAAGGTGGTAGATCAACTTTTAAGAAAATAAAACCACTATCGTCTGAAAAATTTTTAGTATAATATACAAATCGGAGCTATAGGATGTACCAGTGAATTCGATTCAGACACTGAATTATACTCAGAACTACAAATTTCGCAATTAAACATTTTGTTAAAAATTAAAATTAAAAATTTCAAATTTTCAACGAAAACGTTTTGTTATGATAGAATAACATTATTATTTTGATAAAATAAACAAAATACAGTTTTCCTTTCCATGAATCAAATTCCATTCCATAATTTTTCGAATTATCACGGAAAAATGTATATTGATAACAGCATACTAACCGTAGTGACGTCATGGATCACGAAAAATTTTTCCTGAGAAGATACGTTCGTATGGTAATAAATGATATTGTCAATAGAAATTTTGCTTTATCAACGACCTTTGGCGGCCGATTCGAACGCGTTTTTAATAAGATAATAGATTATATACAATGTGTTTATTCTCCTTGAATTATTTACAAAACCGTTGTGCAACTATAAACAGTGACTTAACGAGCCGTTAAATGTTTACACAGCCATTAGTTAATGATTCGTTAAACATTTACAGAATGATTTTTATTATTATTAAATTTATATAATTCGTAATCCCATTCCGATTCTAATGTTTCAGATTCCGAGCGGAGCGATTGCATGTTTTTTTATGTACTCGAAAATTCTACCAGAAGGAGTGTTCCGATCTTTGCAGTCGCATAGTTAGTTTCAGCGATAGCGAATCGCGTCTGTATAGTCGATACGCTTTAGTGAAGTCCGCGGTTTTCGATTTTCTCAAAAGCGCCTGAAAAAAAAAAGAAAACTCGAAAACTACCGAAAAATCACGTGAAAACGTCGAAATCGATTATTTTTATTTATTCGTAATTTTGATAATAATACGGTTATTGAAACTTGTAAATATTCATCAAATATACGTAACACGTTGTAATATTATATAAGGGGAAAATATATTTTTTTAATTTTGAGCTTATTTATAGCGATTATTATAGATTTTGAGGCAGCAGCAACAGTAACGCGGTATCCGAGAAAATGTCGACAGCGGACAAAGCAAAATAATTGCGTTTTCTGTTTGGCGATTCGATTCGGGTTTGGTTATAATCATTTGTATAAATAAACAAACGACGGAAAAGAGTTTAAATCGTTTAAATCAGTATAGTAATTGAAATGCGCCTGGTTCGCTACTGTTTATACGCACGTAAAACCAAATTATAGATTGTAATAACGGCCTGTAAAATCATAACGATTTCCCGTCTCGCTGCAGAGTTCAGTTTGATATTTTCTCTGGTATACACTGCGAATATCGATTAAATATATTTTACTAATATAAAAAAAAAAAAATTGCGGATTTGTGATTTTACGTTTTATACGAATATTACACGGCGACAAGTAAAATGTGTACGACACACGAGAGAGAAAGAGTCAAAGAGAGTATTAGTACATGAGGTTTGTCAAGCAAATTCTTAGGAACGTTTATTAATTATTATTATTATTATTGCGTCTCGACGTTTTCTTTAGACATTCCCGAAAACCGTAAAATGACGACGGTCCCCTCCTCGGCGTGTGACCGTCGTCGTCGCGAAACGGCTGCAAACGCCACGGGAATATTACTCGCATATTTTATTCAAAAGGAATTCAAAACCACTTATATAATAATAACAATAATAATAATAATAATAATAATAATAATAATAGTGTAGGCATACCGTGCCTTTAGCCTTTCGCCTCGACTGATTTCTATCTGCGGACGACACAATAAAAAAAAAAAAATTTATAAACTAATACATTATATGTACGATATAGTTTTTACGAAAAAAAAAAAGAAAAGTATATAAAGGTTTATAAAAATAACCAAATATCCGTAGACGATACTTTTAATATTATAATCGATATTTATTTTCATTCGTCCGGTGTACTATTATAATATACGAAAGCTGAATATCTTTTGGTGTTGTACCTATATAAATAAAATAAATGTAAAAAATTTATACATATATATACACGTATATAAAAAAATACGCATACGTATATGCGAATACAAAATCAAGAGTATTATGCGAAATAAAGAAAAAAATATAATAGCCGTTGTTGTATATTAAACATGTTTATTTACTATACCGGTTTCGACATCGTCGGCGGTAATCAAGCGTAAAGAAAAATACGACAAATGAACAAAAAATAAAAAACGAACAAGCGTTGCTGCGCAGAGAAAATTATGAATATTACAACGAAAAGACGTATAGAATTAAATATTAAAAACGGCGAATAAACAAATAACAGCCAATTATATATTGTGTGCTGGGGTGTTATGCGTGCTTTTTAAAGCGAACAACGTTTTTTTTTTTTTTTCAAAATATAATATTTATTCGTCTAAACGGTCAGCTTTGAAACAAAATAAAATTGTGTGTTTTTTTTTCTCCACCAGTCTTTCTCTAAACCGCGACTGTATAGAGAACTACTACTATATATATATATATAAAACGGTGCTGCCGCCATAAATGCTTTTGATGATATTATGATAATATTATAATATTATTTTCATAGCGAAAAACGTATTTCTTCTGAAAATCGATTTGCGAAAACGCTTAAAAAAAAAAACGACGAATTCGGACGCGACGAATATTTCTCTATGCGTTTTAGTTCGAAGATTAAAATAATATACGTTATATAAATACAAATAATTTATATAAATATATTTATACGGCGCCCGAGTCTATTTATGTAGTAGTCTTAAGTGCGTTCGTATGTGTAGGCGCTCGCGCGCCAACTTTATATATATAATCACGCGAACTCGAATAATCACGTGTCCTTTTGCGTTTGCGTCATTTTACTTGCCCAAAGTCAATCATCGCGATGATAACATACCGGATTAACTGGATTTAGACTTTCAAACAAGTCCAAACATATATATATATATATATATATATAATTCGCGTCGAACAAAATGTTTTCGACGATTATTTAACTAGGAATATGCCGAAGCGACCGCGTATATTATATTGTGATATACCGAGAATTATTTGTTCGAAGAATTTTCTAGAATAATAATCCTGCAGGTAATTATACGGATTCCAGTGGGTAGGCGTTTAAAAATCAAAAAAATCTTTAAAAATTCATTTTAAATCCGGCTCGTTTGTAGAGAAGTCGTGCTTTTACGATAACGATTGGCGCAGTGTCTGCGACGAATGCTCCACGCTGCGAGCAGGATATACGAATTTGTTCTGATAGTCTCGGCGCGCCGTGTTCGCTATAAACGCACTATTATAAATACAACGATCAAAGCGAGAAGTGTTATTTGAAGTGTTATATGAATTTAATTCGTTAACGTTAAGACTGTTTTATTGTTAACTGTAAATCCCTTAGAGACTTTGACGATTTTTTTTTCAACAATATTGTACACGAATAACCGAGTGCGTAAGACACCTGTTTATATCCTTTAGTCCTCTATATACTCGTATATATTTAATACCTACACAAATATAACGCCGTGATTATTCGAATTTAAACCGTAAAAAAGCAAGCGGAATCGTTTATGATATTTTTTTTTCGTTTTTGCAAAACATTCACTAACCGGGTTTTTAACCTTGTTGCAGGAAAATATCTGCGAATCGTGATGATTATTACTGACGCTAAACAGAACTCATTCTAGTCATTCTTCTTACTCTGCAACGTCTGGTGTTCGATCGTTAATGAAACACTACTCGAACGTATTATAACATCCAACGATCGAATGTCTAATTGGACTCGTGTCATACGTTTCGTTTTATCAGTTTGCGGTGTATTCAGTAAATTAACCTAACCAAAGAGTTCTCTTTTAATGTGTCGAGATAATAGTGTTCACCCGATTGTTCAACAACATTTCAATTATTATAACGGATCAACTTCAGCACTATTCGTTAAGATTTTTGGAACGTTAAAAAATGTTCGCAAATGTTTTTCATTGTGATTTAGCATCGATATTTCAGATATATTTTTTAAGTATATTTTTCGATACTTACATTATGGGTTATACGAATATCTGGACTATATAGTGCGTAGGTAGTACCTACGCTTTTTAACACCCGTTTCTAAACCGTATTGCGGTTATGCTACTTGTTTGCGAATTGAATTTCAAATATGTACCTACCGGCGTAATTAGTTTATCGTTAGTTGAAATTATAATAATAATAATGTACGGCGAACGATGCTTATAATACATGCACCTCGAAATTCGAATGGAGCGTTTGTAATTTATTATAATATATTAGATATTATTATTATTATTAATGCGTAGTTAGACATAGTCAGAAAAGCATATATTTGTATGGTCCTGGGTAAACAATTATATAAATAATAATAATAATAATAATAATAATAATAATAATAATAATAATAATAATAATAATAATAATAATAATAATAATAATAATAATAATAATAATAATAATAATGGATAAAAATGTTACTGGCTATTCTAAACAAAGTATTGACAATCGTCTCGCATATATTTCGCTCAATATACGCGTTTTTCTATTATTATTATTATTATTTTTTTAAATTCGAGTGCAACGATAAATCCGTCGAGTTCGAAAAACGATATTCCAACAAAACGAGTTTGCTTTTTTTTAATAATATTCTTTTCGTCGGCGGCGATTTCCCCTCCACGCAGCATTATTTTTCCTTTTTCGTTGAAAACAAACGACAATACAATTTATCCCGGTTTACCGATAATATCGAGTAATACACGTGTACAATTATTATTCGCGAGTACTTTTTATATTTAAATTTTATATACGAAATTATACGTGAATTCTATTCGGGGACGCGTTATGTATCTTTTAGAGATATAATGTTTCAATTTGGAAGTATTACGCGTGTACGGACAATATAATATCTGTATGTACGTGTTGTTATTATAGAGTAAAACCTGCGGTGGTGTAAAATGACACCATTATTTTGTTTAACAACTGTATCACACACACACACACATTATATTTAAAAATTTTCAGACCACGTCGTTATCCTAATACGTGTGATTTTATTTTCGATTTCAAATTTTACCGTCGATATCGGTCATAAATTGAAAATATAAACAACTGCGTCTCGCAAAAGAATTTCGAATTTCGGTATTGAAATATAGTTTAAATGCAGATTAACGCGTACGCAGATCGTCAATATACTTGGTGTATAGCGCTAACACTTTAATTTGTATCTCGCGTAGAGAATTTACGTAAAAAGTCGTTTGAAAAACAAACTCGCGTAATACGCGATTTGTTCGTTATCAAGTGTTTTTTTTTGAATATTTTTTTCGATATAAAAACGTGTTTTCGCGTCCGTATTTTTTTTTGTATACAACGGATTGAAATCGGCGTTTTACGTAGGCTGTTACTATACTTTTACACTACGTAAATACTACATCAAAGGGTAAGAAAATAATACTTCGCCCCGCGTATTCGCGCCCGTAGGACTCGAAGAAATAATAATTTTTCTCCGCTTTTGCAGGGCACGTGTCAACAGAATGTTAAAAACATTGCGGAACGCGCGGGAATATACATTATTAAATCACGGTCACCGTGCAGTAGACGTTCGAAATATTATAATATTATTTCTTTTGGCGATAAAGGTATTATAATATTATAGTAATAATTTTGGCTGTGACGACATGGTGGTGTGGTTTCTGCGCGCGCGGAGCGAGTCGTAATGCGTATACAGAACTTAATATTTTTCGCCGTTTTCGTTTTACGGTTTTGGTGTATATATATTTGTGCGCTTATACGTATTATACGCGCACTATTAAATAATACGTTTCGCCTCTATATAAACGGAAAACGGTACATACGCGATAACCCCGTAATATTTATATATATAATATATATATGTCTTCGAGTAAAACGATTTGATTTTTTTTTTTGATTTTATACGGCTTTTATCGTTGTAATTTTTTTTTTTATATTTTATACACTCTCGAAACGTCAATTTCCGTAATTGGAACGCGCTGTGCACACGGTATTGAAATAAAACCGAGTATTAAATAATATTATTATCGGACTTGTATATATATATATATATATATATATATATATATATATATACGGTGAAAGTTTCAATCTATTTCCATACGCGCGCCTATATATATATATATGTACGCTATTATATCGTTATATACAGCCGTATTTTGGAGGAGGAAAGCCAAAAAAGGGTTGGAAAAGAAATAAATAAGTACGTGATCGGCATTTCGATGGACGAAACACGTTGTAAAACGCGTAAATAACGTAATTTAAAGCCGGCGGCGGCGGCGGATCGACGATAATCGCGAAACATAAATTTACATTAAAAAAGTGATATATTTAGTAACGACTATATTATATTATATACGTATATGACCGCGGAGAAAACGAAAAGCTCGTCGCGAGTATAATGTTTTTATTATCCCGACCGCTGTAAAGAATAATATTATTGATTTATTCGATTTTAACGGGTAATTTTTGTTTACAAAAAAAAAAAACCAATATTTGGTCATATATGCCAAGTGGAAATATTTTGTAAAACGCCTGTGTGTATTAACGCGCGAATCAAACGAATATTCGATTAGGAAAATATTTTCGTCGACGAATTTGTGATTTTCGAATTATCATCATCGATTTAAACGCTATATATAAATAATGACTGTTATTAAAAGTATTAAATGCGATTTTTTTTTTTGTACACACGTTTCGGTCGATACTTGATAATAATAATAATAAGAGGTCGCAGTATTGCGTTAGAGTGTGCGCGCATTATTAATTTATACTGCTTCCTTTTAAATGTACCTATAGGTATAAAAAGTTTCGGGCGATCGGCCCGAGGTGAATTCGTATAATGTTTATATTCGAAATTCAACGGTCGTTTATTAAAATTGGCCCGCGAGCGTTTACTCGTGTTTACTATGTACACCGAAACGACATTGCGTATTCGCGGAAAATAATGTTGCAGTTAAACGAATGTAAACGCGGCTGTTGAAAAGTCCGCGTATAACATTTATTTAATATAAAAATAGTAAAAAAAAAAAAAAATACGACGAAAGAAATAGAAATGAAAAGTAAAAACTACGAAATTAATACACGTGGAATAACGAAATTCGTATAAATGTAAAAACATACGTTCGAGCCAGAGTACTTATAAAAAAAAAAAAATTTTTTTTAATAAGAGTCGTTGTATCGAATTTTGTTTATTTATACTGTACCCGGTTTCGATAAAAAGTCATTATATATAAGAGCGGTGGGGGGGGGGGAAAGAAAGGGAAATTGTGTTTTTTATTTTTCTCATAATACGCCTGCCGATGACGTTTTAGTCGAAGCCGGTAGGAAATAAAAAAAAAGCCCTAAAATACGACTTTTCTATATATATTTTTTAAATACCCACTATGGTTTACAGTATACAAAATAATTTAATAATTATTCGTTCCGAAACAATTTGTTTCATATAGGAAACTAGGATCCTCCGCGATAAGTTTGGTTTGTTGTATTTTTTTTTAGTTTTGTTACGTATTTTTACCCCGAAAAACGAGGAGGTTCTCAATCCGACCCGTGACCGTTTTTTTTTTTCATAATGTTTGATCACCGATTATTCCGAAATTTATACTGGACCGATTTGTACGAATCTTTTTTTATTATTCATACACTATATTAAACCGCGGGGCAAACATTTTGTTACAAACGTGCAATAAGGCGCGAGAAAACAAAAATAATATACATTCCGTAAACTATACAGAACTACGTATATATACAGAATATACTTTTAGACTTTTGTAAGAACAATATTTTAACATTTATATACGTATATACGTATATAACGTACTTGTTTACAGAACACTGAAATGATTATTAAAAATTTTCCTGAAAATTTTCGTGGGAGGAGACGGTTGGCGGCCACTCCTGCGTCCGTACGAGGATACTGTTGTCCGAAGAAACCCTTCGAGCATTAGAAATTGAAACGGATTCCTCGCACCTGTAAGCACGTCAAAAGTTTCGCGAAAATATTTTAAAAGAACGCGATGATGGAAACGCGAAACAACGACCGGGGCACAACATCCGCGGACGACGGGCATCGCAGCGCGCACACTATATATAGAATTGATGTAGTGCAGCCCGGCAGACAAAACGCTTTGTCTCTGCCAAACCGCGTATAACTTGTCGTTGTTTTATACACGGAGACGTGGGTGAATGCAACACGGCCTTATATATTATATTTTCGACTTTAATGTTGTCCGCCATACGGTGTAACGTATTCGTGGAAGTTTTTGATATTATAATTTAATAAAAATAAAAGTTTTTTTTTCTTTTATGCGTAAAATTACGATTTTAATTTCTCATATACTCTGTAAACCGTACGCAGGCCGCCGGACTAACACTGATCGATGGTATAAAACGATTTTTTTTTTTTTTTTATACAATTCCGAATAACCGTTTTTTTTCGGGACGGATGGATTTTATTAGGAAGAAAATCGCGTTTTTTTTTTTTATTATTCGGTCGGGTTCAGTAGTGGCGCGACCAGAATTTTTTCAAGGGTCTACATCGATTAAACATATATACTATAATTGTATATTTAATCAATGGGCCCTATACTTTTTTAAACATATATATGGACGTTTCAACTGAAGAAATAAAATATTCTGGTGTACATACGTATATACTGTATAAATTATAATATATTATTATATAATTAAAATTACGCGTATAATATTAATATTATTTAATTTTCATTAAAGTTTTATTATACATTAAATTTGAATCGTACGAAAACATTTTTAAATGTTGAAATTTCAATGGGGTGGTGAGAGGGTCCGGCTCGAAATCTCCCTCGAGTACGACACCGTTCAAGTTAGGTTAAGAAATCATACTACTATACTTATTTCATAAAAATATCACTGCAGCGCGTATAATATTATTTAGTTTATACCACAGAAAAAAAAAATAGTAGAAAATAAATGACAAAATATTTTAAAATTTAACTTAATAAAACGGTTTTATCGAATAAAAAAAAAAAAAAAAAAATTTTAAAATATTTTCTATAAAACCAATGTTTTATATAGCACTAATAGAGATATTTGTAATCCTGCAGCAGACGTACTTTGCAGTGCTTATAATAATTTGGAAATAATCCGCGAATAGACGCTATATAGACAATATACAGACAACGCGACCAGGATGTGTTATTTCATTATTAAAAGTTTTCAATATATTTTTTTTTTCTTCGATTATTATTATTTATATTACTGCACGCGCACGCCAATTTTATAGGTCATCATAAATCGAATTTTTGCGGTCGCCAACGGGAATTATTTCGCACGTTTTTAATATAAAATCCATTGTATACTGCAGCCGTTGTTGTTGTTGTTGGACATTTTTACCGCGGCTTATTTTAATCGAGCGGCTCGCTGTTCGATTTACTGCGATTTTAATGCTGAAAAAATATTTTTGTAGTATACATTATTATTATATACGGTGTAGACTTTTTTTTTTTATATTATTGTCAACCTAAAGGGATTGTAGAAAAGCATAAAAATCATCGACGAGGACGTTATATAATCGAATTAAATAAAATTATTTAGGATCCGGGTGTGCATTTGAACAGTAGCGTGGCCAGGATTTTGAAATGGGGGTTCAGAGTTTCATTTACCATGTTGGCTACCTAAAACAAATTATTATGAACTACGAATGATAATAATTATGATGTATAATAATTAATATAAATATTATTATGGTGGGGGGGGTTGACTCCTATCAACCCCCCCCCTCTGGGCACGCCACTGCATTTGAATATCCGATGTATTAATCCGTTAATTGTTAAGAATGGTTTTTTTTTCGATTAATATATGGAGATAACGCGCGCGGATTCGTAAAAGTCGAAAGAATATTTTCCGCGTATTATGAATTTCCGCGTTTTTAAACGTTTCTCGTTAGACTCGATTATTGCACGGTTAAAGCACAGAATAAGTTAACTTATTCTCTGGTTAAAGAAAGTTTTCCTGTAAACGTTTACGACGTTTCGAAGTTTATACGCCGCACAACGCTATTCCGGATTCGTTTTGTAGTCACAAAACACTGAGTTTAATTTTGTCCTGACTTTGACTCCGCCTTATTGAGGGTCCTGTGCGCCGTGTGCGTTCGTCTAATTCGTAATGTCATCGAGACGTCTTACGGCCGCCGTGTGTTAATATATAGTTAAAATAACAAACGGAGTATTTGTACACATATTTATATACTTTTATTCGTTATCGTTTATATTTGATTAGGTGCGACGGAGAAATTCACTTTTAACGGAGTGATTGACGCGCGTTTTCTCCTGCTCTATATATGGAAATATCTGTGTTCGCGTTATTCGTTATTGTTTTTTCTCTCGTTTATTGGCGAGCGCTTTTTATAATAGATATTTTTCGACATTTTTTTTGAATACACTTCGACTACAACGTTATTTTTAAGCGATAACGAGCAACGACAATACCGCGGTAAACCGATAGTTCGTACATTCTTAAATATAAAAAAAAAATTAATTATTTATACTTTTGTCCAACACATTCGATAAATTTCTTCTTGCAGTTCATTACAGACTCCGCGCGTACGTACACCGCAGTTGTATACAGTGTGTTTCACTCAAATATATGGTAACACGAAATATTTCCATCCACCGACCTTGGATTTAAACGGGATTTTTTCGAGGAGCTAGGAAATATTAAAATACACATTTTGTGATAATTTTCAAATTTTCAATCCTTTTATTGTGCGCAGGCGCAATAAAACTTGCATTTAAAAAAAAATAGCAACGCCTATTTTCAACACCTGCAGATTTCGATAGAACTATTTTTTTTTTTCAAGCGACTTCGATAAATAAACTTTTTTCCTATCACGAAAATTGACTGAATTACAGCAATCTTAAGTTCAAACAAAAATCGATTTTTGCCAAATTTTTCAATTTTCTGTATTTTATCGTTTTGACATACGAACCATATATTTGATCGATAAATAACGCGAGTGGTGAGTCCAAAAAAAAACTTTTCCTATACGCTATATGCAGTGTGATATTTGGCGGTGAAACCCGTTGACTCAATGGTAAAGTACCCGGCTAGATACGTATTTAAAAAAAAAGATGAAAAAAAATTACCACCCAGTTGTGAGCCTGGAAATCGCGTTCGTATATTCTTAATATCATTTATTTCAAATTTTTTTTTTCTTTGGTAATCGCGTCTTTTCTCAAAAATAGATTGTTCATATACAAATAAAGTATAACGATTTCGCGTGTCGGATATGCGCTCGGTATAATATGTCGAATATCATTTTACCGGTCGATATAATGTTACACGGCGAGCGTATAAAATAGCTTTTCTCATCTCGTACGAAAAACATTTTCAATAATATGTACTAGAGTAATGTGTGTACAAAAAAAAAAAAAATAATAATAATAATAATAATACGAAGTTATTTTGTGTTTGATTAACGTTAGCTATTTTTTTTTTAAACTTTTTAACGTTGTACGATGCAATGAAAAATAACCGCAATATATTATTCAAAAGTTTCTAAATTTAAGTAAAACCGAATGGACCTATATACACATGTAGTAAAATTGTTTGTGAAAAAAAAATCTATCAGACCTCCGGAAAATAACAGTTGCCAAACAGTCGACAGGAAACCACTTTTTCATCCCTTCCGAAAAACATAAACAAAAAATGAAAACTTTTCGCAAACTCTTTGATGATTATTTATATTGTTTGGTCCGCGTATACGTACGATATTATGTTATGTATGTACATTGTACGTACTAAAATAACAATTTTTAACTCGAATATCGACCTATATATTCAATGGATATGAAAAATACCGCGTTATTTTTTCTGTACGACGAAATTCGAATAGAGTTTTATGTAAAAAAAAAAGTTACCTATCGTAATATTTATACGCCGAATTTGAGAATTTTACCGATTGATCTTCGGGGAAAATTTCGAAATATACAAAACAATATACTGTTGAATTCCCAACGAATATTGCCTTTTACAAATATATATATATATAAGTGAGTCACGGTAAATCTTAAAATGTACAATCGATAGTGCGCGGCGGTAAAAGTGTGGAAAATTAAAAATTATTATTAATTATGACTTAATAAATATTTTTGTGTTCAGAAATTATATATAAATATAAACAAATAACAATATTGAATAAGACGAACGTCAAATTATAATTTTGAAAAGGTTAAAAATGTTATGCGATTATTATAATATGAGTCGCGTATTATATAATATACTATTCATTATCATAATACGCTGCCGATTAATATGCGTTATTATAAAAGGACAATTAACGTATAAAATAACATTAAAGGAAATATTATTATATTGATATTATTTAAAGGATAAATATATTAAAAAAATCGGTTTACGTCAAACTAAAATCAACGTCAGTACGGATATAATATGCAGATTAAATTTTGTTATTATAAGTCAGAAATGAACTTTGTATCGGATTTATTACGAAAACGACGTAGAAACATTTGAAAATAAAATCGTTAACAAGTTTTTTTTCGAATAAAAATGTGTATGTATATATAAATATAAACGTTATTTTTCTTTTATAATTGAAAACAAAATGGTAAACGCGAGAAACGTGAAAGTAATTTTCATATTATAATTCTCGACATGGCGGTTTTCGTAAACTACGTATAAAACGACGTATACATAATATATATAATAATTTACGATGTTTACAAAAAACAAATAATTATAAATGAAAGGATTGGAAGTTTTTAGTTGTTTTTTTTTTGTATGGTTTTTTTCGTGTCTTATATTTAATAACTGCGTAGGTAATAATGTTAGTTAAAAAAAAAAAATTCTTTTTTTTTATCGAATATTTATATATATATATACGCGCGTATTTGCGTACGCGTATTGTTATTGATTTTAAAATATTTCTACTCGAATCGATATTTCTGTAAAGTAAAACGTCTACGAACGTCCTAAAGAGTTTAAACGTTTTTCGTCTGTATTGTAAAAAAAAAACGTATCCTTTGCACCTGAAAATACAGATTTAGGAGGAGGGGGGAATTTAAATGTATTTTTAACAAATATACCGTTCGGGGTTTTAATTCGACGCGATTTGTTTTACTAAAACGCGTTATGAAAAATATAGCGCGATAAAAAAAAAAAAAAACGTTTTTTCAGTCGTTATTTAAATGTCGAATTGATGTTACGGAATTATATATTTTAGTAGGCCGATTAATTCTGCGCAATGGATTTAATTGTACATAATATATTAACGCGGTACTTTTCCTTTTTTTTTTTATACAACACTTTTACTTACCTTATTAATATTATACGATTCACCGCGGTGACGCACGTCATCGGTTAAAAAAAAAAAAATGAGACAAAAAAAGAACTCGAAAAATAGGCCGGGGGACGATTATTAATATGTTTAAAATACAATTTCGTTTCGGCATATAAGACGTATGATTCGACTCACATTCGATGTGGACTCCGAGTGAAATCGCCGTTTTCGCGGGTACGCATCATATAACCAGGGCCCGGAACTTGATGCGTTTGCATCTTTTTTTTTTTTTAACGTGCTTATAATCGAGGCTCGTCTTTATAGAAATTCGACTCGTGTCACGCAGAATTCAACTGTATGAATTTTATTTCGAATTTTTTACATTTTTCCAGTAATTCTTGGTATTTTAGAGTGTTTGATGCATTCGTCTACTTTTTGTAGGTATATTTGCATTATTTTTATTTAAATATTTAAGTTCTGAGCTATAGATCGACATAAGCGCGTTACATTAATTTATTAAATTCAAATTAAAAAAAAAATTATGTATAATATTAAAATCGGCGGAAAATCTGCGGAAGTCGAAAGAAGTTTTTCTGCGTTATTTAAAACTCTTTTATATCTGATAAGCGCCGATCTTTTTTATTTGAAAATATTATGCATACTTTAGTTGTCCACTATAAAACACATTTAATGATTAGAAAATTACTTATTTTCTAATAATTAATACTTACTAATTAATACTTAAAACTAATAATTTTCTAATTTATTTTCCTGTATTTTTAACATTTTCGATACATTTTAAAGTCATTTTTAAACATTTTTACGTCATTTTATGCAATTTTTTCCGTGCATTTTTTCATGTCTTTCAGGTCATCGAGTTCCGGGCCCTAATCATAACGCTGCGCGTATTTTCGATTAATATTTCGCGTCGCTCGAATATATAGTTATATAGAGAAGTACGAGATAAGTCGAAAACGGAAGGAGACGACGGCTGCAGCCGAGCCAGTCTTAAAACGCGTGTTCCTTTAATTTGAAATTAATTCGCAATCGTGTCGTCTTTCCGCCGTCAACTTCTTCGGGACGCGCGCATTATAACTCGTTTAATCTCATAGCGCGCGTGTGCGCCAAATTTTAATTAAAGTTTATACCGCCTTATATATATATATATATATAATACACTGCAGTGATTGTTTTTGATTTTATAGCAAACGTATATGCGTTTACGTATATACGAAACACGGCGACGGGTCCGCCGCGGCCAGTACGCAAAAACCGATATTTCGGATTCTGGTGGAATCAATATTATAAAAAACAACGATTTATCGACTCGGAAAACCGCGTCATACGCGTTTATATATGAGTAACATCGTTTGCGCGATATTTCCGCCCCGAGAAGCGCATTTTTCGAGGTGAAATTTCACGAAAGACCTATAGACTCATTCAAAGACGTCACAAGCGAAGAGTGGATGTCAACTCCTGCAATGAACTGTGAAACGGAATCTGACACGTTTATGGTTGGCTCGACAGTAACGCCTTTAGGAATCGATGACGATTTTTGCGTATCGGTACGCGATTTGAAAATAAATTTATTTATACATTTTTTTTTTAGTTGTCGAAGGATTTCGACGCGACTTATTTTATCGATAAGACTACGCGTATATAATTAATACATTTTTTTTTTGTTGCGGTTTTAACACACGCGTTTTAAATTATTTAAATTACGATTCTCGTGCGATCCTCGGTGTTCGTATATACTTATTTCGTTCGTATACAGCTGCAGCGTATTATAAATCCGTATAGGGGGATTTTCAAAAGCTATATAAAGTCGTCCAAGTTTTTGGAAATTATCACATCGGTTGACACGAGTCACTCGAAGCGTGTTGTACAACGAGAACGGATCGAAAAACAAAACGACATTATAACGTCTTATTGCTATAAACTCGTATGTAGTAAATATTATTATGTATACAGTGAATTCATCGCGTTTTATTTTATATGTTTTATATTCAAACGCTGCAGTGCGCGTCGACGAAAACTTCTACGATATATAGACAGCGGTCGAAGTGGGGGAGGAGATATGAGGGGATGCCATATTCCTTCACTTTTTTTATTTAGTATATTCCATACCCCAGCTTATTTCGTTTAAAATTATTCATCCGTCTTGGAATTAAAAAAAAAAAAATTTTGACATGTATATGTCTTATGGCTGGGGTCGTTCTATAAATTTGTGCGACACCGAGAGCGTTACCATGACGTCACGTCTACTCACCACCCGGCCAGGTCCCCCCCCACTTCTATACCGTCGTTGCCAGTTACATTGGAACGGCGATGGCAGCGCGATCTATAGATATCTATAGATGTAGATATGTTTATAGATACGAGGACTAAGCTATAGGTAACTTTTTGTCACGTGTAACAAATAAATTAGATATACACGTGTACCGATGCATCTGCGCATGCAGATACCTGTTTTAAATCTAGAAAATCCTAAGTCACGATGTTTTTTTTTTTATTATTTGTAGTCGTTATGTTGCCTAATTCTTTTTAGAAAAATATCTTTAAATCTTTTTTTTCTTTGTGAAAACTATTTGGTTTTCTAAAATATTAACATTCAGTAGATCTAAACGTCACTTAATCACAATCATAAGAAATATAATATAGTTCACCGTCAATGGGGACGGCGTGTTAGAGCCTTTTGTTACAAAAATCCTTTTTTTCTTTTCGCTTATTTTTCAACAATAAAAGGACGGTTCGTGACATTGTCGCCCCCTTTCGAAACTTAAAATGAAGACACTGCTTCCGTGCCCCCCACTTATTTTGATCCACTTCGACCACTGTATATAGGTACGTTTTTCGACTCGCGTAGGACGGACTAAAATTGGATTCGATAGTCAGAAAACATAAGAAATGTATAGCAATAACTGCACTTGTATAGCCGAGACACGAAATTCGTGTGATTATCAATCGAATGAAAATCAAGTGAAACAGTTTTAGAAGAAATACGAGAGAAAAGGTAGTCTAATGATTAACATAATGGAAAATCAAATTTATTGGGCATCTTATTCGTCATAATGACTTTCTTAATAATATATTTGAAGGAAGAATAATGGGACGAAGACCAAGAGGAAGACCTAGAACAAATTGTTTTCGTGATATCAAAGAGAAGATGGGCTGCGCATTCTACCAACAACTGAAGGAAGCGGCAAAAGACAGACACGCATGGTTAACTCGACAAGGCGTTGCCTTTAGAACATGATGATGACGATCACCATCATATTACACACGCATAACGAAATTAGATTTTCGCGCGTTAAGAGATTTTGTTATTTTTTTTTTTCGGGAGTTTGTACAGCTCTGTATTGTAATACGTGTATAATATTGTAATATTAACAGGGGTGACGAGGAACTTGTCCGATTACGTAGAGTTGTCTGTAGTGCTCAACAACTCTGCTCTATCGCGTGCGACGTGTACCGGTATATAAAATAAACGGAATATGTTTTTTTTTAAATATAATTTTATTTACATGGATTTATTGGGGGAAACGAATACGATTTTAATTGATAAAGGCGATTTTTGAGTTTTTTTTCCGACGCCGTCCGCTACATGAAAATATTCCATCGATTACCGTTTCAAAGCCAAATCGATGCAGACAAACGCGCGTATTTTTTCGTAACACATTCAAACGATCTCGTCCCGCCGTTGTAATTTTATTTATAAATTATTGCGTATATAATGGTCCCCCGGGCAATTATTTAATTACGTATATTATATAATAAAATAATATTATTTGAAAGAGAGTATTTGAAAAGAAAAACTTTCACGCAAATCTAAACGTCAAAACGCTTAAAAGTAAAAACGTAAACGAGAGTGGTGTACACCCACCGTGTGTACACGAACCACTCGTATTGTAGTGTGGTTTTGACGCGGCGACGAGAAACACGTAGGAATTAAAACGCGTTTTGTACAACGGAAATGTAAATGGAAAACAAAAAAAAACGACGACAAACCGCTGCAAACGAATTACACGGAATCGGTACGCGTTTACGTACAGAAAACAAATATAATAATTATCTTTTTTTTTCGCCCACATTCCCTCGTCCCGCGACAATTAATTTTTCCGTTAAAAACAAAAATCCGAACGGGATTCGCGGAAAAATATACCAAACGCGTTTTGTGGACGCGAAAACAACGCGTTATGAACGATGAGCGATTGGCCTCGGATGAACTCACCGCCGGCCGGCCGTTAAAAAGCGACCCGCGGAACGAAATCTACTGTTTTCCCGTAAGACTTTGCAGTCGACAGAATCTTCGTGCATTTTCATACAGAGTTGTTCAACACCCCCCTCGTATGCGTATAAAATCGTCGTTTGGTAAAAAATCTCTGGAGACCACCTACCCGTCGTCAAGCGTATAGTCGTTTTCGGCGTCTCTATTTCCGCCAGACATTCCATTTCTGCCTCTCGGCGAACCGCTAAACGCGCTCGTTTCCCGCGCACGTCATCGACGCGTTTATAATCCCGGACACACGCGCGTAGCCCCGCGGCAGAGACTTTTAGCTTTTGCTATACTACTGCTGTGTATTATACACTTAATAGTTATTGGTTTCCTGAAAATACTGTAGGCGAATTCGGATTTCGCGATTTCGCGCGTGTGTGCAAAAACTTGACCGAAATCTCGAGGAAAAGTGTCGTTGAACTCGCGGAAACGAATTGGTTTTTTTTTCCATAAGGCGTTCCCCGCAACACCGCCAAAGACCATTTAACCTACTAAATTAACCGTCCTGAATAATTAAAAAAAAAAAATACGTATAAGAATTCTCGAAAAAAAAATTTGTAGAAAGTGTCACTAATCGTTGGCTTCTTCCATGATCGATGGTTTCTTCCGAGGTCGCCCGCAGAAATATATTCCGGGGAACGGGTGACAAAAAAAATATATACCATAATTTTTTTTTCTTTTTAATACGCCTTCAGTATAAAAACTAAAAATTATGATTCAAAGATCCCGAATTAATAATACGAGTATATATACCTAATTATATCAAAAAAAAATGTACCGTTTACCGCTTGTTATTTACGTATATAAAATTATGACTTAAGCGTAAAATAAATATTCGAAACGATTAATAATTTATAGTAAAAAAAAAAAAAATTACTCGATGAAAGCTGAAATCGTTAAAACGTAAAATATATTATTCGTTACGATTGCGCGCATTGTCATTCACAATTATAAATAAAAAATTGCACGCGCCTATGAGTTCCGCGCATACTGCAGAATACTTTGATTTATATTATGTATGACTACTGTTGACGTTTTAATAAGCTACAACATGGGCTCGTGATTAGTAGAAATAATAACCGATTATTATATTATTACACGTATAAGAAAAAAAAGAAACACTGAACATTTTATTCGACGTTCAAAAGAAATTATATCACCGATTAAAACAAATATCAAATAAAATAGTGGCCTCGGCTTCGTCCGTCGTGTTTTTATTTTCTCGCGTGCTCTTATTTTACCTTATAACAGTACAGAGGTCGTGTATTACTTTTACAAAATAAAATTTTTAAAAAATTAATCGTGTAGTGACTATATTATAATATTCGCACACGAGGATTACTATATAAATATAAAAAAAAACGCTTTTATAACTTACCGCGCAATATTATTACTATAATTTCTAAAGTTATTAATGTCTCTCTCTCTCTCTAAATGATATGATAACATATATAAATCTTCGTTATGTCCGTACCTGTTCCGCGAGTCGAGCACCGAGTATACCGTTTGAATATTCATGCGCTAGTGTAAATATATACGCGCGTACATATTTATACTCGCGGTCAACGCTGGAATTCGCGCGTTTACAGAGGTTATAATTCTATAATAATAATAAAAAAAAAAATTGCGCCGTTTGTACGCCGTAAATCACGTGAAAATACCCGTTTCTAACGGATATGTATCGTATAATAATAAATTAGCGCCAACAGTTTTTTCCCTTGTCTCTAGCAAAAAAAAAAAATATATATATATATATATATATATATGAACAATAACAGCGCGCGACGTGTGTATACGGAAATATTAATTGAAATTCACGTGCAGAAATCCCGAAGTTGGCGCATTAATTTTAAGCGCAAAAAACAGAAAAAAAATTAGATATTTTCATTCATATTTATAAAGGATATATTCGTCTGTGTGTGTGTGTGTATTTATTATATACGAGTAAACGTCATTTGTTTTCATTTTTCGTTTCCCGAGGAAAATAAAATTATTCCATTATTCGAGAACGGAAAAGTAAAACGTCGGATATGTATGCGGACGTTGCTGGACCGAAAATATACCCTCGTTCAAAAAAAAAAAATTGTATTTTTCTATACGCGTACAATAGTATATTATGTGTATAAATAAAAATTAATTGTCTAGATACGATCGCTTTTACCTATATAGATGATAGAAAATTAGATATTTTATATTTAATAAAAAAAAAACGACGTCGGGTCTCGGATATGTAAAAATCGAATATATCAATTTCTCCTCCGAACGAAAAACCGATTACTTTTTATTATTTACTATAAATTATATTATTAACGAGAATATAAAAATATATAGTCGATAAAAACGGAAAAGCTAAAAAGTACATTTTGACTCGTACAATAATTATTATTTCACAACAATATACGGACGTATTTTTTTTTACACATACGTATTTAAGTAATAATACACAATAAATCAGTGAATATATTGGATATTGACTATTATTATTATTATTATTATTATTGATAAATATAAATATAATTGTAGAAATTAACTTTTCCGATTACTGATCAAACGACGTTGAATATCATTTACCATTTATCAATAGCAATACACAATATTACAGTACGCGATGCATAATAAATAATATATTATAGAAATCATAATACCTATATAAAATAATGGTTTCTAGAAGAGTAAAAATAACTGTTATTATTTATTATTTGTACGCGCGTAGTCGTGTATACGTCAGAACGTAATAATACTCGTATTTGAGATTCAGTCGAATATAACTCACAATATTTTTGAATTATTACTTAAGTTTTATTTTTCATTAGACTCGGATTTGAGGAAAAAATGCGTTTATGAAGTAAAAACTCCAAAAAATGCCCTAACAGTATATTTTATATATAAAAAAAATTTGCTTTAAATAATTACATTTTTTTGTTTTAAAAAAAAAAAATGTATATGTGTGTAATTATTCATTAGTTCGTAAAATTTTATTAAAAAAAAATGAGTTTGATTTGTGGAATTCGATTTGAAACAACAAATAATCCTGTTTCAATTGGATAAATCGTTTTAATTTATTTAAATTCATAATTTAAATTCCGTAATATTACTAGAAATAACATAAAAATATATATACGTATAAAAAAATGCACAAAACGCGTTAAAAACCTCGAAAAATGCAAAAAAAAAAATCCCCCAAAAAAAAGTGCCTTGTTAAAATAGCGTGTACTCGAAACACATTTGTGTATGTTGGACAGCGTTCTAGAAAAAAATGATGCAAACGAATCGAACTCCCGAATCCTATTTACGATTTACTTAGATATATTTTTTTTAAGACACATATATATTTTTTATCTTACACGAGAATCAAACATACAAATATATTTAATATTTAACTACAGGTACGTTTATGTGGACAAATCTATCGATTGCACGACATCGCGTACAAAATATGGAAGTGGTTTATGAGTTATCGTCCGTTTAATTACAAACACAAGTTTTAATAATATACGTTCGAACGCGTTGAACAACCGTTGAATTTACCATATTTAAATTAAACGCTGTACATGGACAATATAAACGGTACCGCCCGTGTACGAAACAAACGCGAATGCATAATTCATTCGTAAACGCGAGCGTCAAATAATAATATTTCTAATAATAATAATAATAATAATAATAATAATAATAATAATAATAATAATAATAATAATAATAATAATAATAATAATAATAATAATAATAATAATAATAATATTTCTGTTCGTTCGGCGTTGAAATGTATTATTCGTGTTGAACTTCTCCCGAGCATTTCAACTCTTTCAATCACATTCGCGTTGTATTCTTTTACAAAAAGCTGTATATATATATATATATATATATATGCAGGCGAATATATCGTGTAGGTGCAGCCTACGTCTAATGAAATAACACACGTGTAATTTAGGTAAAATATTTTAATTAAAAATCACGGACCTATATTGCTCGTCGACGGTTCTGCGTCATTCACTGATGCAGTTCTGCCCGTTGTGAGACGTTTAACGCTGTACTCGACATTTTTAACACTATAGTCGTTTCTGCAGTTTGTCTACGAGTTCGCGTATAATTAAATCATATTATATACTATAATATAGTCCGTACGAAATTGCATCCCCGTTTGAGTGTGTTGGTCAAAAAAAAAAAAAAAGTAGCGAGCCGCGGGGTGTTGTGGATATCGTTTAAGTGAATTACTCGGATAAAGATTTTAAAATTGTGTTTTTATTATAAATTTAAAAACAATGATAAATCATTGCGTTCGATAAAACGATTCTGAGTGGAGCTTCGGTGTATAATACACTTTGTCGAAAAAAATACACACACACACACACACGTATACAATTTTGTTGAAAATTTCAAGACAATAGAATGATTATTTTCGAAATTATAGCAAAAAAACTATACGTGATATTGACGAAATCCCATTTTTAGCGGTTTTTCGTAATTTTTCGGTAATTCATCGCGTCGCGTTTAAAAAACTATTGAGAAAAAAAGAAAAATGATCTCTCTAAAGTACCAACTAGATGCGAATTACTGCCGGAAACAAACCGTGACCGAAGAGATCGGAGCACTCCTTCTGGTCGAAAATCTGTACACAGGATAGAAAAAATAAAAATAAACATCATTGTAAAACCACTAGATCCCTCACTCCGCTCAGAATCTAAAAATGTATAAAAAAATATCATATAAAAGTCCGGTTTATCGACAATCGCAACAATATGTTAAATAATTTATAGGTTAGGTGAGTAATACTCTCCGCAGCAGTTATTAACAGATATTCTGTGGTACAATATAAATCACGCGGGAGACGCTATTATTAACCTACAACGATTCGCGACGTTTTTGACTAGACAGTCGACTCTTTTCTTTTTTTCACTCTAAAAGTTCATAAGGTCGTCTCCGACGAATATTTTAATTAATCACCATTTGAATCCGAGTTAATTTTGCTTTATAGCGTTATATACGTATATTATGGAAATAAAAACTTACGTTTATGTGTGTGTAGATAATTTAAACGCGCGAAGAAAAAACTTTTTCATTTAAATCTATTCGTTTTTGTCGTCATAAAGACGTTTTATGTACTATATATGCAAGCACATTATATATATATCTTCGTAAGTCGGTCTAATAAATTTTCATTTATTTCGGCGACGAATTTCTACTCCGCCGCCGTTTTAATCTTATAGTCCTTAAGGCAATATGTTTTCTTAACTATATTGCATAACGGCAAACATTGATTAGTCCTCGTCGAAGTTTTAGTTATTAGATTTGCGGAAAACAAAAACATTACGCTGCTGCTGATGCTGCGGCGGTACATTATGTGGCAAACTAGTTTTGGATTAAATTCTGTAAAGTCGACGGAAACGTATTTATAATTTTTTTTTTTTAATCAAAAATCGTTTAAACCTTTACACGCGATATTATACGTACCCCTCCCCCAAAAAAACGTTAATTTTCATACAATATACGTATATATACGTCTTTCGAAAGACAAGAGAATCTAAATTAGCCCGAGTTGCTGCGAAGTGAATTTAATAGAAGGTGTATTCCCGTGCAAACGCTCGAGTTTACGTTAATTGCGAATATTAATTCAGTAATAAATTAGTTTACGGCGGGCCGAGAAGACCGAGTAGGTATAACGCGTTTAACATTTTTCCTCCTTTATTATTTTTATTTTTTTCCGGATAAAAATTCTCCGCTCTGCTCTAAATTAAAACAGTGATTCGTCGTGAAAAATTACCACTTTCGTCACGGAAGTTACTTTTTTTTTTTTTAATATGAATATAATGATTAAGAAGAAGAAGAAGAAGAAGAAAATTATTTTAACGCTGCCATTTTTTTATTTTATTTTGTAATACACGTAAATATCATATCGTGGCACAAATTGAGAGTTTATTTGCGACTCTCCGAGAACAAAAAAAAAAAACCGTGAATTTAAGTAAACGTTTTGCCAATCGGTTAAAATGCAGCTTTAATTGACGCGCGTATATGCGCAAAACGAGATTATGAATCAAAAACGCACGAATATATTATATAATTTCGAACTAAGTAAACATTTTACATTCTTAAATCCGCCACATTTATAATATGACTATATAGTTGCAGGGTTTATTAAACGAATATATTTTGTTTTGAAATCCGCGTATTCATATACACACACGGAATCTGATCTAAAAATAATTTTATACATACCGGTTCACGCGCGTTCCAAATGCGTTTTATATAATATTTTATTGTGTGTCGCGATGAATGTCGTCGACGCTTTGTGTGCGTTTCACGCAGAAAACATTTGGTGAAAAAAAAAATGACTTCGTGTAGTTCCACACGTTCGACTTAGAAACACGAATTAAAAACGTGCTGAAAGACGCGAAGTTCTGCAAACGAGTGGTGGGAGTAGATTTTTTTTAAAGTACTTTTTATTCGATTTTAGTAAAAGTACGATTATTATTGACGACCGTCGATTTCAATGACTGTGTACTGAATATCAAAATTTGTCGACATTCGTGCGACTTCTCTGTTCTCTATAGGTTTTTAAGTCGTGTTGATGGTGAAATTAGTTATCAGTCGTCGAGGCGTCTAGAGGATTTATTAAGTCGATGGGTGACGAAGTACGTCATCTCTTGAGCGTTTTTTTTTTTGTGTGAACTCGTTTTCGTGAGACGTCCTCTCGCAAAAAAAACGTATATTCTCCATCTAAGTATACGTTTTTATTTTATTTTAATAGACAATATAAAATATGTACACGCGTATAAGAATAATATACGCGTTGAGTATACGAATTAAGAAAAATCGAGAAATTCGAAAAGAAGTCGCCCATATACTTACTGGGTTATACGGCAATTAATTATTATACTTATATAACACGGCCACGAATATATTTCTGAGATTTTTTTGTTCATTCATTTTTTTTTTACAACCCGCATTACAGCTCTTGTTTTCCGTTCTAAAAAACGGTTACTCGCTATTTATTTCAGTCCTTTATAACTTCAGCAAGTCCTTGACTTTCTATCAATTTGTCCGCGCTGTACGAATTACACGAGGTCATCCTGGTGTTTTATTTCCTTCAATTATTTTGTCGCGCAACCCTTCTGCAGGGCGCTAAACTTTTCCCATCGTCTCGTATATAATATCGCTTCTGCAGGCTGCGTTTCTCTCTCTCACTATTTCGAGTATTTATTTATTTTTTCACATACGCCTGCATTGCACCTTCTGACGCTTTCTTTTCAATTCCGTAAGACCGTTTTCTCTAAAAAAAAATGTCCAAAGACAATGTATTTTCCAAAGACCATCGATAAAATGCACCTATAGCTCCCTACATATATATATACTCTTTGTTTGATATGATACGGACGTGCGAGTTATATATATATATAGAGGTCACACTGGACTCGCTCGCTCGTTCGATTAAGATCATCGAGAGATGGCGTACTTCGTCACTTACCACCAACTTAATGAACCGTAATCGCCTCGACTTGATAACCGTTGATGACTAATTAAAAAAAAAAAAAATCTACTATTTTAGTAGCGCAGTATTTTCGTCCTCTTAAACACTATTTACTTGTATTTATTGAATCGAAATGGACTCGAGTAGTTTTTTGGACGATTGACACGTAATGTAATATGTACAAGGACCCCGCGAAAACAACACTGTGTAGCGCGTAGTATATTTATGACAAGAATTTTCCGTTTTAGAAACCGAAGAGCCGGATCGGACTGGAAGTATTTGAAAGTCAGTCGAGTGATAATACAATATTAGATCCGGGGCATTTTCCTCGAAATTTCTCGTAACAGACGAGCGGGTTTTTTCTCCACCTCTTTACCGCGATCATGTTATTATCAGCGAATATATTAAACGGGACGCTGTATTATAGTTGAACCGCGAAAGGGGAGAAATTGAAAACGAACGGTGAGGATATAGTGACGCGGGATTATAAAATATTTACCAGCGCGTACGGCGTGCAGATGGTAAATATAACGACGTTGATTCATCTCGATTTAAACGCGCATTCAACTATACTGTGTCGTCGTGTAACGAATTAATCGCATATTACATATCGCTGGAGTGTGTGTATTAATGACGGCCGTTATGTACGAGGTCCTCGGTGATTCTGCGACGGTTAAATATTCAGTTAATTACGCGCGCGCGAGCCATAAGTTTATTACACGGAATTACGCGTGTACCGACACGAGTGTTTTGGGCGTGAAATTTAATCTCGTCAAACGTCTTTATTCGCGTATAATAAACGCGTGAATATTGAGGAGAAAGGGCTGACGAAGACGCGTTAATTAAATAAAGTATGAGGAGGGTTTTTGATAAGAAATTTGCAAAAAAACCTATTTGAATTCTTCGTGGAGTCTACTCCTCCATTGCGTTCACGCATTTACTAGTTTTTTTTTTTATTAAAATCCGTCCAAAATCAATAATAATTGAATAAAACCGCGAAAAATTGTTTTTGTCCGATACACTACATTTTTGAAGCTGAGTTTGTCGTTTGCGCATCATTAACCTCACAGGTAAAAATATTGTGCGATCCTTTGCGCACCGCACGATTTTACTATTGAACAGGTAGTACGATGACACGATTGCCCGAAAAAACCAATAACGCGTATGGGATGGGTTTTATTAGACATTTTTATAATCTAATAACACTAATAAGTAATAAGTTTGTAATAACCAGGGCTCGAAAGTTATAGCACTAAAAGAGTTCATTTTTAGCGCTATAATATGCACTTAAAAACACGAAAATATGCACTAAAAATTTCAAAATATGCAAAATAAAATTGTCAAAAAACATTTAAATTTGTTCTGAATTAAATTTTTAAATAAAATTGTTATAACTCGGTAACGGCGAGAGCACAAACGTCGGGATAAAGAGCACAAACGAAGCACAAACGATTGCCCCTATTTAAGTTTTAAATGTATTAAGTGCAAAAAAAAAATTTCGTATGTGACAAGAAGGACGTGTGAAACAAATTTGTATCTTACACAGGATGTTCTAAGGCTTACTAAAAAAAAAAAAAAAATATGCAAATGCTACAACTTCCGAGCCCTGGTAATAACTGATAACTTGTAAGCGTCGTGGTATAATATGATATATTTAGTTTGTGGTTATTATACGCAATAACGACGAATAACATTATAGTACAGTCCAAAGGTCGATATCGTATATAGATTTTATATAAGTATAATTAATACAAGAAATATTCATTTTAATAGGTGCTACACAACACAAATGGTTCACGTAAAGCTCGTAATCATAAATATCGTACTTGATACCGTATACGATATATATATATATATAAGCAGTCTGCGCATAGCTCGAATATATTTTTTTAAAGAGTTAATTTTTAACAATAGCTGTGCGTAAACAGCCTATAAAAAGGCAATTCGTAACAATAGTAATTACCAAATATCCTTTACCTTTTTTTGACAATAGCGATGCGTAAACGGCCTATAAAAAAGCAATTCATAACGATAGTAATTACCAAATATCCTTTACCTTTTTTAACAATAGCAATGCGCAAAAGGCCTACGCCCTTTTGAAGACCTTAAGATAGAAAAAAAAAAAAAATTGAAAAAACGGGGAAAGACGATCGCGCGTAATAGTAGACTTCTTCAAGACGCGAATTCTAATGCGCTTTCAAAAACGCATCACTCGATAGACACGTTGGAAGTATAGGAACCCTTTCATTTTATTATGTTTCTATTGCGGTGCAAGACGAATAAGAGTCGAGAATGTACCCGTTTATAAATCGTTTTTTTTTTTTAGAATATTTTTATAAGATTCCACCGTAATATGTTCCGTAATCCATACCGTATGCCTTATATTATTAGGGGGCACGTTTCGTTTGAATTTTCTTTTTTTTTTCCCGATTTTACCATTTTCAACCTATTTTCTAAATGTATATATATATATATAAAAAATTCGTCCGAGTTAAAGTATATATAAAAAACGAATTAAAGTTTTTAATTTAATTTTTTTGCTTTTTGTGTAAATATTTATCGTTTATCTTTTAGGTTTTTTTTTTTTTTTTTAATAATTTTATTTTGTTAATTCGTTAAAATCGATTAAAGGAAAACGAAATTATTTAAATAACGTTCTTGGAATTTTCGGGCGATAAATGAATTTTTTTTAAGAACATTAAAACAACAATACGACGTAAAAAAAAAAAAATGAATAAAAGTTAACAAAATATTTAATAACCTCGTTATAATCTTAGCGCCTCGAATTAAATAAATAAACATATATATATATATAAAACGAAAAAAGCGTATTATGTATCGAAATTTTAACAAATCACTGCGTACACGTTAACGTAAAAAAATAGTAATTTTTTTTTTTTTTGCAGAAAGTAATTCGATGGAAGATTTCGAATTTATATTATCCGCAGTCGAGCGCCTTTTAATGCATACAACACGTATATAGTCATTATAACTCATAAAGCGATTTTCGATTAAAATTAATCTTCGCAGAAAATCTTTATAATTCCCACGGATTAAAGAACTCGCGGACCCGTTCAATACACTTACTGCGGTATAGAGCAAAAAAAAAAAAATTCTACACAAAAGTCGCGCGTCACTTTTAGTACGTCTTTCGTCGTTATTCAATTCCGTGTTTGTCATCGATACGAAGTATCCAAGAAACCTGTAAATACCGGTTTTTAAATTAAATTTTTCGCGATATACGTATTTATATATTATTGTCGTTGAAAGTCTTTCACGTGTATATCTTGACTGTACGCATACGTTTCTGTGATTATTATTCGTCGAAAAAATTTAATTTTGCACAGTCCGTGAATTGAAATCCTCTGCGTACATACGAATCGTTAACTCGCATCGTTAAAAGCTCTTGTTACGTTTACAACGGTGCAGGCAAAACCGCGCAATCGGTGCGGTTTTTCCTCGAATATAATAAAATTATATGGTCCGTACTGCAGACCATAATTTACCAGGCCAATTTTTGTCTTATTCAAACTTATCGAATAGTCTCCCGTTAGAAAATTAACACAATTTTCTTCAGCGAGATCCGGCGGTCGTTGCCGTGTTATAGTATTTAATAGTCGCATTATATATAGAAAAAACGACGGGTCGGCGGGGAGAAATCTTCGCAGCATCGACACACACCGTCGTTTTAGAAAATAATTTTTAATAATCTTCAGAAAAACGTACTCGTATACGTTTTATTGTGTAATAAACCAGAAGTTTTTTTTTTTTTTATGAAGTTCTCGCACGTTCTGTTCGGATTTTCTTTAATTTCGCTTTTAATCTCGCGGTTTTAGCGTTTAGTCCGGCAATCAAACGACGGGTCACGACCACCGTTGATTGCTGCTCGTTCCCGCAATTAAAGTGCACTGCAAGTACCGCGCGAAGGGATTACAATTTTTGTCACTGCTGCACGAGTATCACAGCCGTGTTTGTATGACACCAGGTGGTTCAAACAGGGAGATCACCTGCGCATGGCCTCGATAAACTCTCAGAAAGCGCTATGTGCGCGACAGCAGGATAAAAACGGCCGAAATTATTCAATTTGTGCAGATGGGGTTGAAACCAAAATTAAAAGCATACGTGTATTCTTTTAGACTCGCTATACTTTAACTGCCGAATAATTTATATTTTTTGTAACCCGATCCGAACGCGAACGGTTTTGTACTACGTTATTGATCGCATACGTATATTCAGTTGTTCGAAATTTTTCTTCTTCGTTTATCATGCGGCGGTACACGTTATACGATGCTGTACCAAGACACGGAACGCGTATTCTGAGCCGCCGTGTGAATTCCGTTTCTATTTTCCTGTTTTTTTTTTTGTTATCAACTTCATTACGTGAAAATAACCCATTTTGATGCTAACATCGATACATATATATAAGCACGTTGTTTTCTGTCCTGATATAGTAAATAATAAAAACGCGATAAATATCACGGAGAAAATTATATTCCATCGTATCCTCCATGAGTTTCGTATCTTACGGAATGCATATTATGGCGGCGGCGATCTTCTATCTGCGATCGTGTTTTGATTGACATACGCGTTCCGTGCACTGAGTTCAGTACAGTTCAGTGATGAAAATCGCTTCCCGAGATTTAGCTTGTCGGATGAATTTTCGTACCACTCGTCAGGAGAATGCAGATATGTATAGGAATTTTCTATTATTATTATTTATGATTTGATTATGATGATAACGCGCATTGCGCTTTCGCGTTTCACATTTCCGCGTGACTTTTCCTCGAATTTTATATTTCATTTAAAATAATTCCCTCGATTCCAACATATTATTTTCACTGTTTTTTCCCTCCATGAATTACGTTCTTTGTTGTTATCATTGTTCATCCTGTTTTCATCCGTCTTCCTTATCGTTTTTTTCATTTTCATACGACCTCCTCGCTCGAATCGTTACGCGTTTTGCGTTTATGGTTTACGACACAATATTGTAATATTCCCATTTTGCAGTGATTGTTCTTCAGATCTCGCGTGAACGGTGTAGCGGATAATACGCCGCGTTAAAAAAAAAAAAAAAAACGAAAAACATTGAAATTTGTAAGTTTCGATTGTGTGCATACGATCCGCGGGGCGGATTTATTCATCGAGATTGTATTGCGTTGCGGGTACACACAGCTGCTGTGTAAATATAATATAGTGAACAAAGGACACATTTATAATGCACGCGCCCCGGTAGCCTTTTTTTATTTTATTATTTTTATTTCGAGAAAATACGTTCGATTTAATTTCCCTTCCCCCACTACGTTCTGTATAATATTATACTTTCAACGATTATGTTTTTGTTCGAAATTAGTTTTTAAATAAATAATTGAGGCGTTTCGTATATGGAAACGAAACGTGCAAGCAGATGGCCGAACGCACTATATAGAAGTACCGGGGGGTTTTTTTTTTAATAGGTACATAATTACTTTACTCAGTTTTGGGACGTGATCAATATAATAGAGTGGATTCTTTTTTTTTTTCAACGGATTATGTCTGTCAAGATTTTAAACAAATTTTTGTTATTTTTTTGTCATCAAATTCGTCGGCCATTTATAAAATATTTTCCTTGTTCCTCAATTATTATAATCATTTACTGAGCTAATGTAAATTTTTGATTTTCAAACGGTAACTTACAAATTTTTTTTGTCTACATACCGTCTCGCGTAGAATAAAAAAAAAATGTTTAAAAAAATGTTCTCTATGAATTGTATAGTACAAATTTGGTCGTAGTCCGAATTGTCGCCCGTCATTATTACGCAATAATAAATTTATATTTTATAAATAGGTGTATTTTTAATACAAGTGACAATGATATATTGACTATACGCGTGTATGAAAATGAATGAAATCAATGGAATTATTACGATTAAAACCGCATTTTAAAGCCATCGAAAAAAAAAATCAAAAGTCAATAATATAGTTGTACCAAAAAAAAGGACGGAGGGGATGAAAAATTATGATATTCAATTGAATGTGCGAAAATAAAACGTTTGTATATATGTATATATTAAAGTCCGATTCACAATGGTACGACAGATGGACATGTAGAGAGAATGTTTTGTCCGCCTGTGTTTGTCGGAATCAATTAATTCAAATTTTTTATATTATCGACAGGAGTCACAAAATCGATATTTATAAATAATAATTTCAGTGCGAAAAATCGAATTACAAAGTATGATTTTTCGCAGGAATAGACTAATCCGAAACAAAATTCGATCAAAAAAAAAAAAAAACTGATACGTATCAGTTTAAAATAGTGTAGTATCCTGCAAGTGCGCGTGGTGTGTGCCGTTGCTTTGTCGGTCATACAATATGAATTGGACGACATTAATTATGTTTACCGATATACAGGCATCGCATGAACTGGAGGAGTACCTGTTCATTTAAAAAACAAAAATATTTTAGCGTATCCCTTTTAATTTTTCGTAATGCGACGCTGAGTACGGAATGAGACGGTCGGGACTATTTTTTGCAATTTTATCGGATCAATGAAAACAATAAAAATGCCTTTAAATTTTGTTATCAACGCCAAAACGATAAAGATTTGATGATACCGCGGTATTATAAATCCAATAGATTTATTTAATTAAAGTGACGACTGAAGGGGGGTGGGGGGAAGGAGCGAAGTCCTCACGAATTTTCAAGACGTTCGGGGACGCACATTTTTTTCCTTTTGCATCCCCCTTCGGAAATATTTTTCCGATTCAAGCACTGGATATAGGTGAGGTTATATGGACTCGGGTTGTACAACACTTTCTTTCGCCGAAGAAAGTGTTAAGAACGACGGGGTCGTTAACGTGTCCGCGCGCCGTGATTTACGGCAAACCATTTGTCTTGTAGAAACCTCTCGGCGGCCGAAACGAACGAATGAACGATGGTCTACTGCTGCACCTGTTGCGCGCTGATTCATCCGAGTGGTCCGATGAATTTGAATAATTTTGAACCCGTGGCAAAATAATATATTTTATATAATGTGTTACACGAACCGACGATTAGACGTGTCGACGGCGTAATGCTTGTACACACGTGTATACGCGCGATTTCCTCGGTTTCGGATGAAAAAAAAAAAAAAAAACTTTATACTTTTCTGTGGACAATAATCTGTGGTCAGACTCGACGCTTAAGACGACGCCTCGTGCAGAAAATATTGAAAAAAAAAAGAAAGTAATTCCACTGCTTGCTACATTATATGCATAGAAACACGATTTAAAGAATTATATATATATATACAGAAAAGACGAGAAATTCTCTAAATGAGTGGCTGAAGTAGATATATATTTTTGTCTTTGAATATCGTTTTAGTGCACAAGCGCGTTGATTTAAGCCTATTGATTTCAATAACTACTATCTAATTAATAAATAACAAAAGTTGGAAATTTTTAATACATTTTTTTTTTTTGCTCTCCACTCTTGAAATCAGTTGTTATGTGACGTGAAGTCGACGATTTATTGGGCCGCAATGCTGTTGTTGAGACGGACCATTGTAGTGTCAATTAACTGTTTTCGCGCATAAAATACTTCCAAAACTTTAAAAAACTGGTAAATACGCGGGGAAAATAAAAGCTCTTTTGTTAAAACAGAACGGCGACTGTTGATAATTTTGTATAAAAAGTATGCTAAAAAAAACAGGTTTAAAACAAAATATATATATATTTCTCGTTTTATTGTTTACTCGTATATTGTTTTATTACGTTTACAGGTAAAACACGGAAACAGTATGGGGCATTAGTTTTAACGGTAACTGCAGAGAAAAACTTTTTAAATACCAATGACTCTATAATACAGTCGTATAAACCGTCCCCAGCAAAAAAAAAAAAAAAATCAAGACATTACATTGATTGTTTGAATAATTTCCGCGTAGAATGACGATAATTAAATGACTAAAATATACGTTTTCGAATCGAAACGGTTTAAGAATATTTTTGTTGTTTTTAACGAGTATAATATGGTCGTGGATAGGGTTGGAATTGAACTGGAAACGAGGTATTTTGAAATGAATAAAGTACAATATCGTAAGCCGCTATATGTAGGACCGCTCCGAAGGAACCACACACCACTCGTGTATATTACGTCGTTCGGCGTTCAAATCTGAGATTATTACGTGTGCAGAATTACATCAAATCGCAATAACGCGACATTCGCGCGCGAATATTATTCAATTAAACATTAATATAATATAACTCTTCCGGAATAATACGGTGCACGGGGACGTGTATGGATTAATCGTCTCCGACGCAAAAGTGTTGACGTTTTAAAGAAAAAAAAAATTATTATTATTTCTCGTCATAAAACTCATTGCCAAGGCACGCGTTTGTCCACTATAAACAATTTTCTAAGCCGTCGATCCGCGTTATTTATTTGGGACCGGGTGTGTGTGTGTGTGTGGAATATTTGATGAAATGCGCGTTTACTGCGAGGGTATATACACAATAATAAAAAAAAATTATAAAATGTAAACTTTCCGCGCGATAAAAAAAAATTATGTTTTTATCGGCAAACGCGCGTTTTGAAAATGTTTTTTTTTCGATTTCGGCAATAAATGCGCTCGAATCGAGACCGAAATTATTGTATTATTGAATTTACAAGAAAATCGAGAATATTGAGAATATGGATGCAGAGACGCGTATTTCGTGGTGGGGATACGCCATATCGCCACGGGTATATTATTATTATTTTTATTTAATTTTTATTAAAACGTTTTTTTACATGAAATTTTGTTAAAAAAAACTAGAATTTTACGTATTCGAACGCGTTTTTTAAACGTTATTCTTAATTACTGTTTTCAATTTTATTTCGGTTTATAGTCGTATTATTGAATTTTTTGTACAGACCGATGACGAATATAAAAAACGTAAATCATGCGTTAATTTATACGCATACAGTGTTGCGAACGTTTTTCCAGCTTCCGAACGCACTCCAGAAAAACCTTTTTAGCCGTCTAAAGAGAGTCAAGACGTGTCTGAAGCCTACGACGACTGCAGGTGATCGTATATCGATATGTGTAATCTAGCAATACTTTACATACGGACTCGGAATTGACCATCAACGTGACGGCGATGAAATAATTCGGGAATTCAGCGCTAGCAGAAATCAACGCGTAATAATCTAAAATCCTTGTAATATATTATAAATAATTTTGATCGAATCGATCGCGTCGTTTTATGACAATTTAGTGTTTGAATTTCCATAAGAGAAGAAGGACGGAAAAATCCGCGAAACGCGTAGTAATAAGTGTTGGAAAACGGTACTATGATCGTATACCGCAGACGGAAGATGCGCGCGGAGTAAATTTTTATTTAAAAAAATATCTAAAAAAAAACGTTAAAAAATACCTTCAGACGTATGTTTTTCACGTTAATAAAACATTATACGATCAGTTATTTTGACGTAAGACTCGAGTCGAATTATGAAATAACGTAAAAATGGTGTTGGTCATATTGTTGTCTGCAGAAAACGGCGTTTTTCGAATTCCGGTTGATAATATTCCACGCTGTTGCACGGGTTCGAGTCAATAATAATAATAATAATAATCGATGACGGCTGTTTATATACGGAAATCAGTAGTGCCATTACTGCAACGTTTTAATGTAAAATCAAAGCCCAATAATCCGAGAATACGACGTTTGTTTGCTGGAAAAAACAATTTTTTTTCTCCTCCGTTTTCCTCGGCGATTTCTATTTACGACAGAATAATAATAGCTTCCATCGCGACGCGGAGCAGGATATATAACGCATTGTGAGCTAAAAAAAATATCGTCATTTTTATATTATATATTATTAAAAAAAAAACCCCCGTTTTTATTTAATTATTATTTTTCGTCCGAGCGTGGTTTTTCACGAGAATAAATGTTTTTTTTCCAAAACAGAGAAACTCGTCCTTATTATCCAATATAACTGCACGGGACGCGCTAGATCACACTATTAATACGCGTTACGAACAATATATAGTATATATGTATAGACAACGTCGATTTCAATCGGTTCGTTAACAATTTTATCCTTTTTTTTTTTTTAAATACAATCGCGAGTTCGTATCGTCTATTACGGTACGAGTACTTCAGTCGAGAACGTCGATTGCGATTCAGCTCGTTGGCTGAAAAATATATAGGAAAAAAATATTGTGTACCTATGCGAATGTTCGAGTAATCGAGTGAAAAATTATTATGAAAAATACCTATAGGAGTTGTTTATTATTTATACTACCGGTTTCGACACAAAAAAAAAATTATCGAGAAATCGTGTATACATAATATAGTGAATTGTTGAAAAAAAAAACGACTACGGCGTGTTATTATATTAATATTATTATATTCGATATAAAAAAAATAGTATTTTTTTTAAAAATTTGTTCTTGTGTATTTGAATTGTTTTAAAAATTTGTTTAAACGTAAAATCGAAATATAAATGTCCGTTAAATGTATTAAAAGTAATAAATGTGAATATTTCTTATAAAGCGCATAATATATTATTATAATATCAAAATTTCAGATTAGCTTTTGCATGAATTTTATTTCACAAACTCGTTCTGCGTACGTCTCGTTTTAAAATTTTGTATTCGTTTCACCGATATACACGGTTTATTATTGTTACGACTGTATGCGTTTGAGTTTGTACATTTCGGAATAGTTAAATTTGTCAAAAACAAATCGATTTTCTTTCTTTTAATTTTCTAATTTATTCGTTTAATTAAATTACGTATATTATATATATATATATATATATCGAATGCGATTGGAATATTATTCACTAATATGACGTATAATTTATGTAATCCCGTAAAGTTTTATCGTCAAACGGTTTTATCGGCGGCACACAATATATTATGCTAAACGGGCAGACTCGAAGTACGTTTTCATAAGATTATTAACATACGAGTATAATAATTTTACGCCGCCGTTGTACAATACGATATGTCGATATGTGAATTTATTTAAACGCGATTAAATCTGTGTATATTATATGACTTTTACAGGAGGTGTGCTCTCTTTACGAGCATATTATAACGTTAATTTACTGTATATGACAGGAATTTAAAAAAATTATATATTATTATTATTATTTATACGCCTCGCGTATCGTTATTTTCCCATAAATAATAATCAATTCGTTTTGCGAATTCCATATACAATCAATACGATTTCCATTACTGTTTACCTGCAATAATTATTGTATACGATAAAATACGATCAATCGGAGTCGCTAAACTCTCGAGACATCCCGGACACTCAAGTGCGTAATGTATTAAATACTTTAATATATTTTATAGGCTATCGCAGGGGTCGCCAACCAGTCGATCGCGATCGACCGGTCGATCTTTTTAGGAATATAGATCGATCGCGAATAAAAATTAATTTTACCATTACCGGTCGATACCAGTATTACGCATTAATAAACTTCAATTTTTTTTTTCTCGTAATAAATAATTATTCTTTAGATTTTTTTTTTGCTCGTTAAACAAATCTCCTCCTGAAATCTCCTAGATTTCGTTCGGCAGAGACTTGAAATTTCGAATTTAGCTCACTTGATTAAAAAGGTTGGCGACTCCGGGGCTATCGAGTTGTTTTTTTTTTTGATATGCTCTATATATATTTCGTGTTTAAAAAACGATTTTTTCCCCCTACAACAGACTACAACGCTCGTGTGTATATTTAATATACGAATGTGTTTGTGTTGTCAGTGTCAATATTTTATAAACGCGCGCGTGTTCCGATTACATTATTATACTTTTGAAAATAACGTGCTGTACTGGGGGGGGGCAGGGGAGGGAAATTGACAAATTTTTATTTTTGATACGAAAAGAAAAACGATGACCGAATTCGATCAGATCGTGTTTCGTTGCTTTTGTTCGGTATCAAAAAAAAAATTTACGTCAAGTGTAACATACGTTCGCGCATTTACCCCGGACTAATATTATTATTATTATTATACTTTTAACCGGGTAATTATTTTACATCCACTCAGTATTGTTCGAATAAAACTACAATACGCGTACGGCTATAAAATACGAATTTTTTTTTTTTAATTCTATAAAATCGTATTTTATTATTAAAATTATTATTCATTATTGTAGACGGGCGTAATACGTTTGTACGTTAAAAATTTTTCGGACATTTTATGCGTGTAATAATATTTATTTTTTTATCGATAAATACTCTTTTGACCACATATATTCGAATTAATTGTAAAATTGTTTTCCACAACGGTTCCACGGATGGTGAACAGTAAACGTCGACGACGATTGTGATATACGATCGAAGCGGAAAACGATCGCCGATTTTTTCTTCTTCTTATAACCTGAGAATCGATAAACGGATTCTCGTTGAACGAGAATTGTTTAATAAACGGACGAATTAAAATACGTTACGTCGACATTTAAAAATGATCAAAAAAAGAACCGAGAAACTATAAAGATTTTGTGACGGAGAATCGAAGAGTATTTTATGAAAAATAAGCAATATTAATAACGTGCCAAAGTCGCTATTTTTTTTCTGTTTTTTTTTTTAGACTCGTATGTCTTTATTTTCGTGCAGATTTTCTCCGCGCGGTTTGTTCGGTTTTGTATTTTATGGCGTTTTCAAAAAGATAAACGCTTAATACACACTACCCGCGACGATGACTTTTTGTCGAAACCGGTATAGTATAATACATCAACCAAACGAATTTAATACTCCCACACGCGTATTTCTTTATTTTTCATACAACAACACTCTTTGCGGCTCACTTTGCGTGTGAAATGCGTTATTTACCGGCAATATTAATTTATATTTCTATTTCATTCGCCGTATCCTTTTTAAAATTATTTTATTTAGATTCTTTTCCCCGATTACGTTTCCACTATTCCGTAGCGGTACATCGAATGATCGGACAGTGTGAAACCTCGACGAGACGAAATAAACCTCGCGCGGAACACTCGAAACACAAACAATCCGTGTTCCGAATATGGACGGATTTTTGCTTGACGCGATCACTTTCAGTGATCAGTCCAGAGCGGTGTGGACTACAAGACGTGTACTCCGTTCTAAAACGTGCGGTAGAAAATACTGTTGATAACATAGCGCGCGTGCAAGAACAAAAACTCCAACGTAACGCGCATCAAATTATTGTTTTTTTTTTTAAAGTCTATACACATTTTTCGATGATAATTTTGTTGTGCAATAGTGATTTGTACGTAAAAGCAAAAAAAAAACGATAATACATTTTCAACACTATTTAAATCAAAAAAATTGTTTTTCTTCCTAAAAGTAAGCCGAAAACCTCGTGACAAAAAAAAAAAATCGGCATTTCTCACGACTTATCGACACGCCGCCGTCGTAAGCGTTTGAATAAAAAAAAAAAAACGGCAGAAAACGTGTTTTATGAGCACAAAAAAAAAAAAAAACATTTCGTCGGCGTTTACTTACCGGCGTCGGTATGTGTGTCTCCTGTTTGTCGGGCAGGCGATGAATGCAGCTGGCGGATGGTGCTCAGTTGCGCAGTACTAGGTAGGTCCGGTGTAGGAGGACTTGGCTGTTGCTCCAACGACCGTAATACTTGTGAAATGCGGATCAACTTGTGGCGCTCGTTTATAGTGCTCCGCCGCGCGCGTCGGAACGAGTAAGGGCCGCGGGCGGGCGGCCGGGTGGATCGCGTGCCCTCTGCCGGCCGTGAGGGGTGCCGGGAAGCGGGGCGACCGTCGGGGGGGGGGGGGGGATGATGTTTTTCGTCTGCGGCAACGTACGCACCACCAACGTCGGCCGACCAATCGGAAACCGTTGCGATTTCACCCGACGCGACGACCGCGTTATACCCGCCACTGCACCCTGCACGTCACCGCGCCGACCACCGTCGCTCGCAGCACCGGTGAGGCGTAGACCTGCTGACGTATGTGGCCGGAAGGGGCCAGTGGCCCACTGTTACACTGTTTTTCTTTTTTTTTTTTTTCAAGGGTTTGTACAACAACAAAAAAAACCGCCAAAGTATTGAAAAATCTTGCGATCCATACATGGGAGAACTTTCCGGGTCCGAATTTTTTTTGTGACGGGGTCACACGCGAACGGTTTCAAATGTGTATACTACAAAGGTCCGGAGAAAAGTGCTTTTGAAAATTTAAAGGTCTATTTTTCACAAGTACCGCGGCCCTATTTTTTTGTTCTTTAATTTTTCAAATACTGCACGCGTAAAATTAAACGTTTTTCCGTTCGTCGAACGCCAGAAACGAAAAACCGATGGAATAATTTTTAATTGTTCTTCTACAAATTTATAATAATAATAAAAAAAACTCTGAAGTTTTGGCTCCAAATATCAGGTAAAGGACCTCATCGACCGTTGAATTGGCTCTCAAGAAAGATAATATCGAATTGGCTCCCGATAACGTTTTCAACAAGTGCGGGTTTTCAAAATGTGAAATTTGACAAAACGTGTTTACAGTATATTGTAAGCTATAATATTTTTATATTACTTTGATCACCGCCTGAATTATTATCCAGTCGTTAAGCTGATAACGCACTCAACGGTAACAATATAACTTGATTGGATATTTCACTGCAGATATCGTATACAACACGCTGCAGTAATCGCAGTTCGTTGTTTTGTACTCGTACGGTATATTGTTTTTATTATATTGAGCGCTTAAGACGAATTCGGTCGAAAAAAAAAATGCAAAGTGAAAAGGGAGAATTGATTTTAATAGTAAATAAGTATGAATTTAATTATTAATTAAATTAAAAAAAGAGATGTACCAAAAATCAAACATAGTGGATGAAATTTGGAAGAGGCTGGTGAATATGGGCTGGTCACGCATGGCGAAAAGTCGGCTCACTTATATGTAATTAGTACAATGTGGCTTTCCAGTAGGAAAAAGACCAATAGGACGACCAAGATTAAGACGGGAGGAGCAGGTGATGAAAGACGTGAAGCGAATTGTATCGGACGCAGAGTGGCGAGTCTTGGCGATGAACACAGAGAGAGAGAGAGATGGCACAGCGTGCGTTTGTCAGTACGGTCTTCAAGTTCTTTTAGCCGTCATAAACCTCTCCGAAATTATTGAATCAGTCGTTTCGAAAACAACATAAGTCATCAAATTGAAATTTTATACAAACCACAAATAACTTCATTACTCCAGAAATTTAACTTTTTTTTGCACTTTTACCTCTTTACACATTTATTTTTAACGTTTATTACATTAATAATTTGTGGTTTTAAATTTGACTATATTTCACTAAAATAATATAAAACTTATTTGACTTATGTTGTTTTTGAAATGACCGATTCAATTATATTTCGATTTTTTTTTTTTTTAATTCGACCGGCGTATTTTACTCGATTAGATGACCGTTTTGATAACCGATGTACAAATGTCGAGGGAGCCAATTGTACCTAACCTAACCCAAAATTTCGGTAGCAAATTCAATAGGTGATAAAATATGGCCGACTACCTAAGTTTGGGAGCCATTTCAATAACCCCTGGAATTTTTTGTCCGCGGTGTAATCGAGCGACGTCCACAACACTCCGCGGCTCGCTACGTTTCTTTCTACGATTCCCGCGCTCTTGCTCAGTACCCGAAAACAGTCGAGCATGGCAAACGAATATTAACTATTTTTTTTTACCCTTTAAACGAATCACGACGACGACAATTCGACGATCTATTTATATATTCAGTAATATCGTTATATATATATATATATATACGCGTACAACAGTCGTTGGTATATTATTGCAGAGGCGTATATATACAGACTTATATTTTCCGCGGCTCGCATACCGCACAAAGTTTATACGTTATAATTGGATTTAAACGATTATATTGCTCGTGTACGATTCATTCTAAAGACTGTGTACCTATATATATATATATACACACGAACGGATTTTAAGTGTATAGTCCGTGAGTCGACCATATACTATTATACAGCCCGGCGTATGTTTTATAATATTGTTGCAGCGCCCCCGTTCGCGGTGTTCGCTGTGATATAATATTATAATAATCTCGAGACTATATACGTTTTGTGTACCGTTCGCATTGGGGGGAACTACGTAAATTGTTTTCTTTCCATTACTTTATATGTATTGTAATATAGTCGGTACGAATACACTCGTATCGGCTCGTCGCCGTGAAATAGACAGCGCCAAAGAAAACGCCGTCGCGACCGCGAAATCCGCACATATCGTATTTTTATTATTTATATCTATACTGTTATATAAAATTGTGAGGGGGTTTTCTACGACCGCGCTGACCGAGAAAACTACTGAACCGATTTGGCTGAAACTCTTTTACTGTTATTCCTGGCAGTCTGCTGAAGGTTTTAGTACCACTTTTGTTAATAAAAAACAAGTCTGGAGGGGGTGTGTCGTATTTAAATGTTCCAATTTTCCGACGACACTACAAAACATTTTTCCCAATTTTTTTTCACGGAGTGGTTCCAAATACTTTTCCGATTGTCCCCACGTCACGGTTTTTTTCATTTTTTGTCTGCGGATAGGAGGGGAGGGGAAGTGTTGTATTATAAGGTTATAACCAAATACTCCTACGAGTGATCTATTATTCACAGTTTAATTTTATTTTTATTACAGTTATAATCGTTTACGCGCTCTGTCGTAAATAAACACTTGCCGAAATAATAATTTAATGATTTTGATTTCAACAGGAGATAGAACAAAAAACGTTATATACTCAGAAGTTTTATAAAACAAATTAGCGTTTCTCTTATATCTGTATTCATTTTTAATAAAAATATATTTATTTATATATACGTTTTCATTAACCGTTTTTTTATGTTTACTTGCCGATCACAATAAACGGTAAAATTTGAATAAAAAATACTACATATCATCGTCCGAAGGCAAAGAAACCAACCAATCACAGGCGAAGCCGTGACGGGTCGGCTAGTTATATTACATAGTCTTATTAAACGCACACACGCTTTAGCCGTAAGCGTTGTAGTAAAAAAAAAATAATAAGTTTGTTTTTTTTTCTTCTATTTCCTCGCCGAGTGTGTGCAGTGTGATGCGAAGCTCCACCGCCACTTTGCCAATCGCGCGTTCATATTGGATATTATAAATGTTCTCGTTTAAAAGTCGAAAACACACGAGCCATAATATAATGTATATAATAACCCGTTTATATTACAGCAGTACGTACGAATTTGAAACGAAAAGTGTTTCCGAACGTTTTACTCAATAGGTCTTAATAAACGCTCGCGGGCTCTGCGATAAAATGCGAAAAAAAAATTTTTTTTATGTATATATATTTCGTATATTTCGGCAGGACATGTCTGGCGTGCTGAAGGAAAAATATTAAGCAAAATAACTTCATGGAAACCAAACAAAAAGAGACCCCTCGGCCGACCGAGACAACGATGGAGTGACCGTGTACACCAAGATCTAAAGCTAATAGGAGTTGAGAATCCGGAAGAGATGGCAAAGGATAGAGAACGATTGGAGGAGGTGGTAGTTGCGGCAAAGGGCCTTAATGGCCTATACTAAGCCTTAAAAAAAAAAAAAAATATATATATATTTCGTAAGACGGATCAGAGCGACACAACGCATAAACATAACATAATTTTTGAAGAATTAACACGAAATAAATAAATCGACGAAAAACAAAAAAAAACCTTATACAAAAACTAAGTAGACTATATGATAATATTATAAGGACTAACTGCAAGATCCGTATATTATAGTTCGTACACGGAACTTATATAATATTTAACGTCCACGTTGTTTTATCCGTTCGACTGCGTCTCCACTGGCTGTGAATATCGATTACCATATTGTCGCAATCACGGGAATCATATACAGTTTCCGCTTTTGTGTCAACAGGCGGTTACACCTTCCGTGGCCGGCCCGCAAACGGTTTAGTGTCATCCAAAATCATTCGTGGCCGATCGAATCCCGGCTGATGTGTAACAACGTTTTGTCCCTTCAGGGTTCTCCGATTACCAGTACTCTGATGCCATTCATATCAGCTGTGTTTCCCTCGACGTTCTCCACAATAATAGTTCGATTTTTTCGGATTTTATCAAAATCCGTTATCGTTACCGGCGGCGCGGCGTTTCGAAAACGATATAGAGTCTTACACGCCGCCGCGAGTAACGCTTTGGACGTAAAAAAAAAATCTCTTCCGATTTGCCGGCTATTTTTTTTTAGCGATTATTAAAATTTTAAGCCATTATTTTAATGTGGACGGCAGGGGGAAATTATAACATTTGAATTCGCTGGAGAAATGCGTGTGAGTATACGTCGTTTCAGACGGTGGTATTGTGTTGAAACGCGAGGAAATCCGAGTGTCGCGAGCTAGTCGTTTGATTTCGTAGACTCGCTCGTGTCTGTTCGCGGACCGTTTTGAAAATAACCGGCTGAGTAGAGAGCTGTCTCGAGTTTCGGTAAGACTACACCGGGAATTAATTTGCGAAAAACAGAAAAAAAAAACATTATCCGTTACATTAAACATATTACGTTATTATTAATATCACTCCAACGACAATATAGAAACCCTTCACCCCGGCCACTCGAAAATATTCCGTTTTATTGTCGACACAATCTCGCGTATTGCGAATCGGTTTGTGTATATGTAAATGTACAAAAGTTAAAATTCAACAAAAAAAATCTCAGAAATTTCCTTCGCAAAAGTCACTGTTTTCGTGATTGGAAAAAAATTTAAACGGGCTACACTTTGTCTGCTGAACGTTACGGAGATCCGTCCGATTTCGTATTACGTTTGTATTTAGATTACCTTACTAAAAAAACTATAAAAAAAAAAATTCGTTAAAAATATTGTGAAAATTGTTCATATTCAAACTCTTATTACAGGTTTTAGAAATAAAATTTCGAGAATCGAAGTCCAATGCGCCCTGCAAAATGTTTTCCTAAAAAAAAAAAAATATATATCGAAATCGCATCACTATCTACGAGTACAATAAGGCGTAAGAGTTTTTCCAGTAACTTATGTATTTCAGCTAAAATACAGTCATACAGGTCATCAGGCTCCTTAAGTTTTTTTTTTCGGACGACGGAAATATTTTTAATTTGTATTACACATTTTTATTCGAAACATTTATTTTCGCCTATTATTTTTTTTGTTCTCATTGTAAATGTATTTTTTTTTTTGATATTGTAGTAATCCGTTGTCACTATATGGGACGTTACTGCAGGATACGCGGGAACGGGGACAATCGTTGGAAAAATTATCTATGGAGAATTTACGGTTGAATAAAGCAAAGCATACGTTTTCAAATAAAACTGCAAACCGGTTTTCAGCTTAGTATGTGCTCTCGAATCCAGGACCGAGTTCGAACGGATAAAACGTACGGGTAAAAATAATCGAAATTTGAATACATATATCCTATAGTTAGGTAATACGGTGTTAACGGTGTTTTTTTTCTGTCTTATATATAATAGTCATATTTTTAAAAAAAAAAAATACCAAAAACGCTCGTTTAACAACGTATTAAAAATGTTCCGAGTACGCGAAAATATGCGAAATCAAATTTTTCACACGCCGACTGGTGTTTGGCCCGAGATTTTTGTACTGTACGCTACTCAAGACCCCGGAGCCAGCAAAAAAAAATTTTCGGTGTGGCTGAGAGTATAAATACGAAACAAAATAAATAATAATAAACTAATAATGGAATATAAATCATTAAATTTTGTTTTAAGAACAAATTTCTCGCCTAACCTAACCCCTCGCCCTGTCTACGGCCATGAGGCTACTTTTTAAACTAATAAAAATTATGCGGAATGCGTATACGAGTATAATTCGAGGGCTCTTATAGTTTGTCGTTAAAAAATCGGATGCTGGAAACGCTAATATATCTGATATGTACCACCTACTACTGCAGGTACGCGTACTCGGGTGAAGTAATTTTTTTACGATACATTTTTTTTTTTATATGTAATAATATATACGCGTGTGTTCTACGTAGGTACAAGCACAATATAATCGACAAACAAAGATAAAAACCAAAAATATGTAACGCGTTACCAAAAAACAAACGAGCAACAAATTTAATAACGAGTATTATAGAAAGAATTTATTATACAACGCGTATAATATTATATAGTGTTTGCGCGGCGCTTGTGTGTGGTTGTGCATATATTATGGAATAGAAACTCTTGTTTGCACGTCGCTTTTAGTGTATAATAATATATGGGCACGCGCGTTTTTTTTTACCTAACCGCTTTAACTTATCGGTTGGTTTTGAAAAAAAAATATATAATTCCACGGCTTGTTATACGCGCAGAGAAAATCTAAAACTGATATGTAAAAGCAACGAAGTAATATTACTATATAAGATTTTTTTTTTTAATTTTAGGTCGAATTCTCGAACGACGATTTCCTCTTGTCACTTTGCCGAAGTAGATTTAAAAAATAAAACTCGGATTTATATACGCGCTGTAAAAAAACACGTTTTAAAAAGCGTAACGATTCGGTTTCAAATTGATATCAAACAACTTACAACAATATTTATATATTAAATTACATTATTGTGTATTATTGCGATTTCGGCATAAAAATATTGTTTGGAATTGTAGAGAAAAAAAATGTACGCACACGGGTAGACTTTAAATTATTATTTTTCAGTATAAAGCTCGTTTATATTTTTTTCTGTTTCTCCTACTGGAAAAGTATTCGAATAAAAAAAAAAAAATTTTACCTAAATTGGATCACTAAAACTCGTTTGGTAAATCTGAAAATCGAGAACTGCGCATATTGTCGTTCAACAGGTTTTGATAGCGGGAACGACTGCGTATAACTGATGACGTGATACGTGCAATTTTTCAATACCTGTAAGAGAATATCGTCAACATTTTCTCGACGCTTTTTTGTTTCTTCTCTTTTTCAACCGAACGGCAATGGTGTACATCACCATAACCCGAATTCGACTCGAAACGGTTACTAAAATACACGCGTTGTGTTATAAAATAGTGAAATACGCAATAGAAAGACCGAATATGACGTTTAGAATATTGTAAAACGCGCTCTAAAAACCGTAAAACGTCGGAACGTGAAAAAAAATGTGCTCTAAAACACCGGTTCCCAGACTTTTTTTTGCGGCGTTGCCCTTTTTTTGGACTAAATTCAGCCGCAGTGCCCTGCCGTGATATATCGCGAGGAATATAGACAAAAATCAACAGTAATTCCCGTTGATAATCAGTTTTTATAATTTTACTGAATACAATACGATATACGTATTCTAAGCATACAGCCGACTTAAAATGAATACGTTTTAATACTCGAAAAAAAATATTGAAAAATTATTATAAACGCGAATAAAATAACGTTATTAATGAGATGTGTGTGACTGACTCGCATTAGTGAGCGGTGGCAAAGGGTATGATAGTAACGTTATACGAATTTACGTGGTTATTATGCGGTCCGAATCGGAATGCACGAAATAAATTTTTTTACAAGATTCAATTTGATATTTAAAAAAAAAAATTATTATACTTAACTAAATTTTTTATGAGTCACGGTGCCCTCGGAAAGTGCTCTTAGGGCACCGCGATGCACTGTTTGGGAAACACTGCTCTAAAAAAAAACTCATGTTTTCAATCACGTCTTTATGGAAAGTATTTTGAGCTTACAGTACGATCCGAGCGCTAGCCGTAAATACGAAATGACGCATAAAGCGTATTTTGATTTGATTTTTTTCGATTGAGAATCACTGTATAGCAGGTCACTCATTTGAAAAAATAATAATGTTTAACGTTTTAACGTTTTTTATCGTTATTTATCTTTTGCGTTTATCGTTATGGTATATTTTGGCGTTATGGATTATTTGTGTTTAACGTTAAAGAAAGTTTTATCGTTATATAATATTTACGTTTTACGTTTATCGGTATTTTAACGTTATTTGGTTTAATATCGATTTTTTTTTCCAAGTAAATAAATTCATTCGTATTCCATAGACTATAGCACGTTTTCAAATCTCATAAACGTAACGTACTTCATTAAACTATATTATATATTAAATTTATATATTAAATTATAAAAGTCCTAATTTTTTATACTTAATTTGTTGATTTTATACATTTTTTCAGTGAGAACTTTGGTTTATTTTTGACTTTATATTCAAGTGCAGAATATTTTTCTTAAAATGTTGATTATATTACCAATAAAAACTTTTCTGACTAGCTCACGTCTTCTCAAACACGTATCTTTGAATAATTTTTACCATCAAGTAAACAAAAATAATCTGAAAGGTCCAGTAACAATAAACAGTATTTCAATTCGCGATATCACACGCAGAAAGAAAATTTCCGCGAAAGACATCTAGGAAACCGTATATCTCAATATACGTGTGTAGCTGATGCGCGTGTACGCGTCCATGTGAACCCAGCCTTATTATAGAACTATAATAAACCTACACAATATAGGCTTATATTTTCCGTAGTAAATTGGAAAAAAATATTAAAATAACGGTAATTCTATTTTTCGTTTTTTGTTATTTTGATATATAACGTTAATACATTATTTCTTTTAATGATATGTTTTAATTTGTGATAGTTTAAAATTAGTATTTATTGTTTTCCGTTACGTTTTTTGATATTCGTTTCAATTGATATTTTGCAATTATAACGTTATAATCAAAACGTTATTAAAAAACGTTTGCGAGCCCTGCTGTATAGTACACACACACACGCGCGCGCGCGTATTATACACTCAGCCACGACCTCAGTTCGGTATTATATAACGTGTTAATATGTTAATATAAATTATAATTTAAATATAATTTTACACGGCTATTTTCAGAGTAATTGTGTATTGTTTTTTCTGTGGCGCGTGGGAAACTTCGTATAATATACAAAATGCGTGTACCTACCTACCTACCTACCGCACGCGCGTCGTCACGTGTTTCTCGATTCTTTTAAAATATTAACTGTCTAGTTCAGGGCTTCAATTATTTACACATTACTCCGTACTATAACAATGGTTTTCGACTCCACCAAGAATAATGTAATTCTTGTTTGTATACTCTCGTACCTATATATATATATATATATATATTATATTTATATTCGCCGGGTGTAGTATGTGCGCTTAATGAATTGTATATTTGAGACTTGGGATTTCGCGTTTTCGGACGGGTTCGTTATGCAAAACCTCTCCGGAGAAATACGCCGAAAGCGTGTTGTGTAAGGATTTCGGGAAAAATGTAAAATTTTATATAGAGAAAAAAAAAACTATCGATATACGATTATAATATCACGGGCAGTGTTCGAATTGGGACAGTTAAAGAAGAGGAGCTCCGCTAGTAAAGAAAAAAAAAATATGAGCGTACTAATTCGGGGAATACACCAGTAAAAAAAGTAAAAAAAAAAAAAAAAAAAATAGTTGGGGTACACGCAAATAAAACAGTAGAGGAGCTCCGTTCCCCCGCGCACCCCCTCCCCCAATTCGAGCGCTGATTACACCGGGGGCGCAATTTCACTGAAAAAACTGGGGGTGCTGAAGCCCCTCGATTTTTCATGTTATTTTATAGAATTATCGATATCTGCAACACTTCAATGACTACTAGACAATTACATATTTAAGTAACGGCTACGATGATTTGTGAACAACATTATTATTATTTAATTACAGTAATTACACATTCATTGAACAAACGTAACATATGAATTATTAAACCATAATCAACTTTGATTTTAGATTTAAATTTGAGTTTACGCTTTATTACTTATTATAATAACAACATCTTCCTTTCACTTTGAGCAAAAATATTTATTACTTCGTTTACATCAATTTGATTGGTAATGTCTTTTTCAACAACGATGATGATCTGTGATAAAACTAAAATAGTACTTTGAATATGTTGTCACACCGCGATGTTTTCGCCGAACGTCGAACAGTCCGAACGATTTTATCGCCAGTCGCCACACTAATCAAATTGATACATTTTATAATAATAGCATATTATTATATTGTAAATTTATAAAAATCTTCGGAATTTAAATTGTTTTGTTTGATTTTTTTTTTTTTTGACCAGTCTGTAAGACAACATATTTTCAGTCATCACACGATTATTCGTTTGAATAATATCGTAGAACAAAACTGTATGTATTGTGTACATAATAACTACTAAGACTTAAATAAATTCGAAAAAAAATTGGTGGTGCTAAGCACACCCAAGCCCCCCAAATTGCGCCTATGGATTACACGGGAAATATTTTTATCGCTTAAAATTACACTGCTGTAATGTCGACGAGTATTCACAAACGAATCCCATAAAACGCGTAATAATAAGACGACGAAATCAGAATAGAATCGGTGGTTTCTACGTTTTAATAACGAATTGATCGATAGTTTTTTTCTATGTATTCCATACGTAATTTTTTTTTTCAGTTCGTTTACAGGCGTATTAAATTTTAATTCGATAGCGATTTACCGCGTTTTTACTGATTTCGTCGCTACAAACGCGAAATACGCGAATTCGGTGGGTCATTAATGCCACGTCTCGGTTAAAAATCTCATTTTGAGTCGAAACTATTTGTTTCGTTCTGCAGAGCCCGCGTGTGCGCGGCTCATACGACGTTATTTTTATTGATTACGAGCCGCACGCGTTCTATAACTTTATACGTATCCTGACGAACAGGACGAGATGAGGCGGTGTACACAGTTTACTCGTGTAATTATTATTCTGTTTTAAAATATCTATTCTGCGTGCTTTAATTAAGACGTATTAAACGATTAAAAATCGTCCGTATGTTTTAACCCGAGTTACTTGCATTCTTTACGGTCGATATAACGTGTAATTTAAGAGTAAAAATAAAATCGTTATCGCGTTTCGGCCCGTCACCTCGCGGTCCGTTTTATTTTACATTTTAATGTTGTAATCTGCTCTCGTCAAAATAAGAAATGAATCGTTTATCGAGTGTCTTTCAATCATTTGACTGGACGATTCGATACACGACGATAATTCGGATCCATATAATTCATTGACTGGAAATTCACCATTGACTATATATAGTAATATTTTCCGAAAAAATCGGCGCAAATTTATCCGAAAGACAACTCCTTGGAGTACACGATTTTCAACAATACAAATACTGCGATACGGTACAAGAGAATAGAACGGCACGGACACAATAGAAATTTTGTGCGCGTACGTTTGCAGCGCACGTGCAAAACTTAAAATAGCCACTAACGATATCTCTGACGAAATTCTCTGAAATAACAAGCGTCTGCAGTAGGCTCCGTTTATGAAATATGGATTTTCTAGACTGTGTGCTATTTCGGCCCGGAGCGGATTGTTGGGGCTAGTGAACCCGACGACAGCACAAGTACGATACACGGAGCCGAGAATTTCTATACGCGCACTATCGCGACAGACGATCGAATAGCCGAAGTAATCGAGCTGAAACCGATTTCAAAATAAATTCACCGATTAAAAGTAAAAAAAAAAAAAATGTTCGCCTGAAGAAAATATTTAAAAAAATAGAGCTTTATTCTGATTGAACATCTAAACAAACCAAAACTTTTTGACTAATTCAAAGAAGAAGAAAAAACGCGCATACAAATTAAATTTTTTTTTTTTATAATAATTTTGTAAATAAACGACGATTTTTTTTTAAATTTAATATTATAATATTAAATAATTTTTGACTTACGCAAAGCTTAAATTGCGACCGGCAACAAAGCTTCGTTTACCACGAGAGAAGCAATAAAAAACGCGGGCAAACTACACAAAAAAAAAATATTTCTATTATAAGTATTCCATTTTTTTTCTTACGCTCAAACAGTTGTCAGTTTTTAGAGTAAAAAAATGTGCGCAAACGAGTGTCCACAAAACGATATAATATTGTGTTGTATGTAAATGTCGAAAACTCGTACGTTTCGTCAGCGGTCCAAGTGGATCAAAATAAGTGGACGGATAGAAGCAGTGTCTTCGTTTCAATTTTTGAAAGGGGGGCGCGTCAAAATTGTAAACGGTCCATATATTGTTGAAAAATAAGCAAAAAAAAAGGATTTTTGTAACAAAAGACTCTAACACACCGTCCCTACTGACGGCGAACTATATTTCTTATGATTAAGTGACTTTAGATCTATTGAATATTTTATAGAAAACCGAGTAGTTCTAACAAAGAAAAAAAAAAGATTTAAAAAAATTGGGCAATAACATAACGACTACAAAATATTTAAATAAAAATTTTAAATTTCATGAGAGACGAATAATTTAAAATGGACGGAATACGCAAACTAAAAAAAGTGAAGGGATGGCATCCCCTCATATCCCCCAACCCCCTCACCGCCACTTCGACCACTGCGTTTCGTGTAATCGAAAGAACGTTTTTTCCCGAACGTAAGACCGACGTTTTTGTTAATTTTTTTTTATTTTCTAATTTATCGGCCCGGACCGTTTCGAAACAAACACTTTCAATCAGTGGCGCGCACAAAGAACGATCGATAACGCGCCGTACGCCGTGCATATAATAATTTACACGGAAGGCGTCCCGAACGATTATTGCGAACCGAATATATTTAAATTGATTTCGGTACAACACACCTGTATAATAATAATATTATAATATAATGTACAGCTCCGTGCGCATATTATAGGCGGGATTATTTCACCTGATCCCGAAGTGTATTTAGACTCGCGGACCAAAGTTAAATCGTCCGCCATAATAATAAACCCTTTCGGTCAGGCGGATCTGTTGCTCGGCGAATAACGCGTATAATTCATTCGGAGAGAGAAAAAGCCATCGCCTGCGGTTCCTTCACCTCAGTGAGTGAGAGAGAGAGAGAGCCGTTGAAATTGTTTTTTTTTTTTCACTCGACGAAAACACACACACTAGTATCGTATTCGAAGATTACCATAAGAAAAAAAAAATCCGCGTTGAAAACAGCGCTTTTGTGCCGAGTTTGTAAAAAAAAAAAAAAAAAATCATGATTTTTGAGGAATTCTGCGATTAATTTACACGCGACTCCGGAACGTTTTGCAAATATTTTTCTTCTACGTATTTGTTAATTTGTTTACATTAGAAAATTTAAATTTATGATAATATCTGTTAGAAAAAAAAAAACAGAAGAAAATTATTTTTTAAATTACTATTACATTATTCATTAATTATCTCTTTCACGTTCTCTCTCTCTCTCTCTCTTTTTTTTTTTTAATTTCGCCACTCTCGTTTTTGCGTAATACGCTTTATTCTTATGACGATTTTATTAAAATTCTGGGGCGCCTTTCTTACAATACGTTTGCCGACTCACTTTTTTTTTTATTCGATCTGCCGCCGTCGTACGATAATAATAACACAATATCAATATTTTTCTAAAAATTCTACACGTTTTGCCAATATCCGAGTCATACAATACATATTATCCGCAAGACGGGACGTACGATAGTGTAATAAATATTGAATTTTTTTTTTTCAAAAGCCTTTTTCGACGTTCTCGCGAGTTTCCCGCAACAGTACTTTCGAATTAATTATTCTCGGATATAAAGTAATAAAGTCTTAATTGAAAAAAAGGACACTGTATCACGATTTCCATCGAAACAATTGTCTCACGCGAGAAACAACTCCAAAGCGTAACGTACTGCACTTTAGACGCTAAAATTTTTACACAAAATATATTTTACAATATTATCTTCTATATATATATATTGTAATTTAATTTTTGTGCAAAAATTCGGTGTCTTGAATGCGTCGTGCGGGGCACTTTCCGCCGCGAAACTGTTTTATCGCAAACATTTCTATTTTTGAACATTTAACAGCGCGTTCCACGGTTACGTTGACGTCCGTTTTTTTTTTCCGCCCATTTATTATATTAACCTCTCGCCTTAAACTTTATACTTTACCGGTGAAGCACACGTTTACGGGAAACTGTAGCCTTTTAAAACGGTACGTCGGTGGGTATCATTGGTATTCGAGAGACCAAAACGTGTTCTCCGGTTCCACCCCGGCGAGGATCGTGCGCTCGAACGGAAAAACGTTTAACCGTTTTATTCGCCATCTCGTCATTCATATAATTTCGATGCGTTTCGGTGTGTGATATTATTATATAGTGAGAACGTACCTTTGATATCTGCAAATTCGTACGCCGGAGTACCGGGAGGAATCAGAGGATTTAAAAATTCAGTTGTAGGTACCGTCTCTAACCCCGGACAGTGTACGATACATTTTTTTCTTCAAAGAATTATGGACATTATCGTTTACTGTGTTGACTCGGTGTTAAGGACACCGCCGGTAATCGGGGTGATTAAAAATAATCCCGAAATTTTCCTCATTATAGATGCCACAAATTATAGGTACGCACAGACCGTTTCATAGACACGCGACCGATCCATCGGGCGAAAATTCGATTGTGTACGTGTGAGCGTTTCACAAATCGTAGAAAAAAATCAAATGCTAATTTGTATCGTGTAACGAACGGTGGCGAACGAACGAATATAAATAAATTAAAAACGAGACCGACGTTTTTAATGTTTCCAATGAAAATCAAACTACGCGCGTACAGTATCAGACTGAATTTAAAAAAATAATAATAATAAAATATTTAATTTCTCGTTTTGTCCCACGAAAACCCTCGGGCGGTTATGGGCTAATACGCGCACGCAAACGGCGCTAAATTGGTAACCCGATCAATAAACGTGTCCGAATAACGTGCTATTCGTTTCTGTTTCGTTCAAACACGGTGTGCAATATTTAATTTTGGAATATCGATAAACGATTTAACGATATCCAATATGAATAATAACGTATATTAGCACTTATGTGTTTAGTCAATTTTATGTCAGGAACTCGACTACTGTATAAGGTTTAATGTGTGTTTAACGTAATAGACGAGTAGTAAAAAAATATCGAGTTTTAAAATTGTGTGTATTCAATCGATTTTAAATATTATGCAACAGCTTTTCATTTTTTTTTTTTTATAGTTATTATATAATATTTTATATTTATCGCGTGTACGTACCTACACATACTTTCTTTTTTTTTTGAAAGACGATTTTTTTTTTGTTCTAAGTAGATAAAATACGCTAAACACATTTTTTTGCTCGAATTCCAGAAGAAGAAAAAAAAACGCGAACGAACCGAGCGGAGAATTTTAAGTTATGGCGTATTTACACCAGATGTTCGCAAATTGCGTGTCGCGCTAAAAGTCTTTTCGCACGAAGAGCTGTAAAATTAATCTATTCGAAACTTTGAAGACCGGAATTCAATAAAAACGAGTTTCAACCGCGCGAATATTTTAATGCGGATATTTCTGGTTTCCTATTCGAAAACACACCCAACACTTTGTGCTAAAACTATAAACGCTGCACTATCCCTGTCCTGCAATTCTCTCCAATAGAATCTTAATAAATTTGATTTTTAGGTCATTTTTTTTTTTTTACATTTTTTTCACCAAATAAATCGTACGCTTTATACACAACGTTATTACTGTACTTATGAATTATTTTTATTAAAATTTATCGTTGATGTTCTAATCGTTCGTATTTCATAGTAGAAAAAAAATGATTTGGGTGGGCCACCTAAATTTAAAAAAAATTATTAAAAGTGTGTCGCGCCTATAAAAATTCTGGGAATAACAATATTGATGTCGGTTACGCGTTTCGTTTACAATTTGCGCGAACAGAAATCAGTTGAAACATTTTTCAAATTGAAAATATAATTTCTCGTATATATAGACCTATACACGACTCGCGACTCTCTGTGTATATGGAAAATGTCTGCAGTATATACGCGAATCGTATAATTTCGTTTTATTTATCGAATACGAGTGTTTTTCATTTTTGCATGTGTCACTCAAAGTGAAACAATTTTTCGTTACGTTCCACAGTTATTGTGTTTTTGAAATTTTCCTCGGCTCCTTTCAGTAAAAAGAATCTCGCAGTTTTTATCCGCATCCTTCGTGTTGATAATAATGTCACCACGCAGACGACTGAACGATATTGAATTTTTTTTTTTTTTAGATTATTAAGTATATCGGTGTTTAAGCGATATATTTTGTAGGTTTTCCATCATTATAGTTTCGAAATTTATGTCGTTGGATTAGATAAAATATATATTTTTTTTAATTTTATATAAAATGTTTTTTTTTTTCGAAAAAAAACGTGAAAAAAATTCGTTTTGTTACTTAGACTCCTCTATATAGTGACAAAACGAATCTTCTATTATATTTCAACAATAATTTTCGTTCGTTTATTCTATTATATTTTAACGAAACCGTCGTGGCTTGCGAGTATAGTAATTTTTTTTTTAAATATTTAACTTTCAACAGCTATATATAATAAATAACGTTGTAAACTTAAAATTAAACGAGTAAAAATTTAATAGACTCAATTTAAAAAAAAATAATAATAATCTTTTAATAATTATTATTAACGTGTCTTGTACTTTAACGTTTTTAAGCTATTGTCGAATCGGGCGATCAATAACGTTGGCGCGTTATCACGCGTGTTGAAGTCGAAAAAGTATACAATATGTGCATGGAATCGTTTCGTTTCTCGGGCCGATGTTTCAGCTGATGGTGCAGTGCGAAAACTTTATTCGCGCGTCCTTTGAAGAAGAGTAAATAAATAAATAAGGGGCTTTTTTTTTTTACATATGAGATTCGTATATATAATACGATTTGTGTACAAGTGCAGGCTCTTGATTTCCAGACACCGCAGTAGTAGTATTAACTCGGGACGAACCAGCCGAGTATACTATATATATATATATATATATATATATTTCCAGATCGCTGAACTTTATTTGTTGACCGTATATATAATATGGTTTTTAATTCGAATTGAAAATCACGCGGGCGACACGCGATTTAAGCCGTATTATTATTAGCTTTATAACGAACCGTCTCTATACGTTAACCCGTTCGACAAACTCGTTGGAGAATGAAATCGAATTAATTTCGTAAACTAATTTCCAGCGGATACGTGTGTTTTCCGAAAAAAAAAATATATCCGCTGCGTAATACCGAGATACGAAAAAAAAAAAATTTTTTTAGTATAAAATACTAGGGAAAGAAAAAAAACCGCGCGGAAGTATATAATATGCGAGGACACTATTATTCGATGCCGACGAATATTAATCTAAAAAACGTGAAATATCCTTTTCTAAAACGCCGCAGCGCCGAGCCTATTTTCCCGTGTAAAGCGGCCCGTCCACGATCAATAATATTGATCGATATTCGATATCATAAAGACGAGTTCGATATATTGAAACAATCAAAATTATTTTGATATTTATCGATACAGAGCGTTCAATATAATTGTGGCAAATGGCAATAATCGCGTTCTCTTATTCGCTATAGACATTTTAAATTCTGGAAAGAACAAAGGACACACAGTATTTATACCTAGAATACCACTGCAGATCTCTTCTGAATTACCATTTCAATTTAACAGATTGCAGTTTCCAGTTAAATTAGCCTTTAGTTTTACAATCAACAAAGCGCAAGTGCAAACTTAAAATATTGTGGCATCAACCTCAAAGAATTCTGCTTCTCTCACGGTCAGCTCTATGTAGCTTGCTCAAGAGTAGGAAATACGAAAAATTTATATATATATATACCCCGGAGAATAAAATGAAAAATGTTGTTTATAAACAATTAGTGTAAATAATGAGAAAACGTTTTCAATACATTTTTTTGCTTTTTACGTCATAGTTTATTTTCTTTATTTCAACTACCACGTAATCTCATATCAACTCCCGAGCGAAGCCGGGTATCATAGCTAGTTGATGAATATTACTGATCTCGTGTGTGTGTGTGTGCCAGAAGAATTGAAACAATTATTGATCAATATTATTGATCGTGTATGGGCCGCTTAATACGAAATTCGTTACGTGCAGTACCTATATATATATATATAGTAACGAAATCATAAAATGTGTAATGCCTGAATTCGTGATGATTTTTAAAGTCGTAACTCGTTGCTTCGTGTCTGTATACGCTCAACACGCGTTAAAAACTACCGAAAACATCAAGACGCGTTTTTTTTTGGAATTTGCGTTAGAGTAATTTACGCGGACCGTTTTTTAGACACAGTTTGAAAAATATAGACTGATAGTGATAAACTCATAAAAATATTTCGCACGAGAAAACGCGTTATTGATTTTTCCGATTACAGGATAACATCCCGCTAACGGTTTATAAAAATTGTTTTTAAATTGTAACGATTTTAACACGTGTGCAAATCACAAGAGAATTAAGCGGGTACGAGGAGAAAATCTCTGTCACTGTTTGGCAACGGACAATTTCCTGCAGTTAACCTGATTTTTAACATTTCCCCGGTTACCAATGTTGGTTGCGTAAGAATTGTTGTATAATTTTTTTCTTACTGCGATTCGGTCGCATAAAAAAATATCGAGGGCTATGCCGAACGGAAATATTCGAGAAACACTTTAAACGCGAACGACAGAATAATTCGTTACTTACTCAGGATTGTTTGTACTGTAGGCGTCTTAATCTGAACAACGCCGCGGGTACCGAACAGCGGCTATTATAATAAATACAAATAACAATATGTAAATTCGAATTCAACGGTTAAACTGTTCACGGGCGAAGCCGAGTAATTCGGCTAGTTATTTTAATATTGATATATAACAATTAACAGAACACAATTTCGTGAATATTTTTTTATTATTATTATTATTATCTGATAACACGGATAATATTTTGATAAGCTTTTACGATTGATTTCTGTTGTAACGGTTCGTGGTGGTAATTAATCGCAAAGATACGCAATTTAGAAGAAGAGAAAAAAACATTTATATATATATATATATACGCAACGATATTTGTTAAATTGTTTGACTTACTTAAAATATTACGATTTGTAAGAAAAAAAGAAGAAAAAAAAATATGAAATCTATATCACGACCGTTTTGCTAACTTGGAACAAGAATTAAAGTATTAACATTTATTTAACAAACCGCGTAGAATGAATAATATTTATAAATGAGTTCGAATAGGTTAAAAAACGCGTATTACGTACCGTTTCTATTTAAATGAAATGTCCGTATGGTTCTCTAAATCGATTTTCAAATAAACAGAATTTTTCTAGAAATATTGTTTTAAGCCGAGTGTGGGGGAAAAAAAGTAGCGAGTTTCAGCGTATCGAGAGTTTGTGTACGCGCGCGCGCCATCAGTTTTACTCAAAAGTGCAGTGTAATACGAAAAAAGAAATGGGCACTGTTGCAGTGAGAGTTCAGTTCGGCATTTTGCGTGAAATCGTTAGATCAGACGGGCGTATTTAGATTTTTTTTTTTGGTGAGGGGGAGGCTGAGGCACTGAGAAATTATCATCGTTGAGTAATTTCTAAATTCTAATCAAAGACTAAACCTTAAAATTAGAAAAAAAATTACTAGATTCTCAACCTAATAAAAACATACTACACACTATATAAAGCAAAAAATCGCAAAAAATAATACACTTTTATTATTGCGTATACGTACTTGGACAGCTACGTTGTTATTTTCAACGCGAACCGACTGCAACTAAACCGTTAAACACTGTATACACCCGTATTTATACAGTTTATATATCTCCGATGACGTCATCACAAAACGGCCGCGTCGGTTGGTCGTGAGTCAACGACCACGCCCATCGCGAGTCTACGCTGCCGCCATCTGGTTTTCACTAAATTAATTTTAACAATGAATTTTGTAACGGATTTAATTCCCAGTTTAACAAGTTATTTTTATTTTTTGTCGTTTCTATTGCTTCTCTCGTGTTTATTTCTTTAAAATTGTTTACATTTTTTTTTTTTTTTTTAAGTTTCGCTGATTTAACATTACGGTTAGTATTCAATAATTAATGTTCCGCGCAACAGAAGATTTTTCGTCTTTTTGTTTTTTAATATATTTTTCAAAATTGTTCTTCGAACCTAACATATATATTTCTTTTTGTTTGGCCTGCTTAGCGTTTATCGCTTTTCTCGCATTGAATTTTTTAAATACCCGATTTCCCTCATTATTCTTTTATCTTATCCTTTGTGTTTCCTTATAGTGATTTCAAATTATTGTTTTTAGTTGTTACTATATTAACTCAGTAATTTTTGAAAATATCTGTTAAACCTTACGAAATTTTGTGATAAAAGTATCATTTTTGATCTTATTATTTTGTTCTCTAATCCGTTATCAAGAGTGCCGATCATCTTTTGACCACTCATGTTTCCTAACCATTTTTAAAATTAAATCTTTTTCGAATCCATTAAATTTAGCGATTTCCCAGTTATTAATTTTAATTCTCGGTCAGAATCCTTTTTATCTATAGTGCGCGGGATATTAACTAATCTAAAGACCACAACGTATTAGCGAATTCAGTATAAATTTCGGAGCTGTTTCCCTCACGCCGTCGTGTAAACGATAAAAACTTCGTTGTGATAATTTTTATATCGAAAATATAACGTCCCGTGGGATGTAGAATGTTATATAAATAAGAATTTCTTGAAATTTCGGCGGGGAGGGACTGGAGATCCATCAGCCTCAGAATCATCAGCCTTAGATCTTTTGAGATACGTATGGAAACAATTTTTTTTTTTAAATAAAATGTCACGTAAACAGCGAGCAAACAAACTGCGTACCGCGCCGGTTATATTTGTTTAGGCGAAATGAATATACTCACACGAAAACGCGCGTGTAATTCGCACACACAACCGTTTTAAACGGATTCCGTTTGACTCCGCATATACGGCTCGTAAACGAGGGGGGATTTTATCTCTCCAAAGGCATTTATTTGTTTAATTCATTTGGCGTCTTAATAATATACGTATTACACTCGGTAAAGGAGATTTCGGTATAAGCCCTTCGAGGATTTCTTAGCCACAAAACTGGTTGAGCGCATATTTATATAGGCGTAACACTTACAAACAATGTTCAAAGAACGACACACACAAATCGTACACGGTTATTGAATTTACAGTACATGTACGACACGTAGGTAGAATAATATTGTTTGTACCGTACATGTAACACTACAATTATTAATATACACGTAAAGTGTTCAGTCTCTCCCGGAAATTATGATGTTAATTCAAAACAAATATAAAAATATATAAATAATCGTTATATAGGCGGCGGCCGCCGGCCCACCGATCACGGATCTATAATATTTAGTTTCTGTTTAGGAAAATTTGTAAAAAAAAAAAAAAAAATTGTGTAAAATATATAATTAGATATTTATATACGAATGTTTATCGTTTTGTAGAATAAATAACTTTATAATTAATATCCTAAAAACAAGCCGTAGAACGCGAGAAAAAATAAAGAGATAAATACGTTCTAAAACCCAATAAGAATTATTTTCCTTTACGGTATACTTCGAGACATAAACCAGATTTTTCATTGCATTGCTCACGGAGTAATGTATCGTTTACCTTTTCCAAAACGAATTTCACACGGTTTGGTATTTTTTTTTAATCATTTTTTTTTCTATTTTTATTTTTTTTGGGGTAATGTGTTTCATTTTTTTTTTTTTCATAATTCGTGTATTATCTGGAATATTTGTGGATAATTTGATAACAGTACATCAATCACTGATAGTCAATCATACAACGGACATTTTCTTTGCATGTTTATTGTACAAGAATATCAAACGGACGGTAGGAAGTCATCTGATCTTGACGATCTATACATGTTCATTATGTATTTGATAATCGGAATACCGATTCGGTTTTTTTTGTCATACTTCTATTTTTTTTTTTACTTAATCCTGCCGCGCGTTTCTCCGTTTGAAATTGTGATTTTTCAACGTGCCCCGACTCGATTTTACTGGAATTTTTTTTTTTTTTATACGTATTAATATTCACGTATATTTCCTAAATCGTACGTGTCCGCGGTCCGTTTTAATAAATACCCGTACGATAAATGTGCATTGTATACGTTATTCAGCAAGATGTGGTGACGTTATTGTGGACATATTTTTTATAGTCGCTGCGAAATCGAAAAATTATTATGTTTTACCATAAATGTAGTGTCAACGATGGAAGTCGCGTTATTTTAATAGTTTTACAATAATTATTATTATTAAAAAGGGGAATAAAACACGATTATCAAAACACGATGATAACGATTATTATCTGTGTGGCGTAAACGGGAAAACGATCAAAGCAATTTTCGCTCGTAAAGGAATACTTTGCGCGACGACGAACATAACGTTACGGAGGACGGCGTGTGGTATGTACGCAGTGGAGAGTGCTTCAAAGGATGTCAAAGTCGAGTGTCGACCCAAAGTTAGTTTACTTTTTCGCGAAATTATTATTATTATTATTTTTTTTTTTACTTCAACCACATTAAATATGTGCGTACGTACCGAACCCTGGAGCCCTGAAACCCGTTGGACGACACGTACTTTACAAGAATTTAGCTGCGCTAAAGTCTCGCGAATGTTTGGTATGTTCGCGGACGACAAAGAGTTCAAAACATTTTTGGCGGTCTCTGGTCATGTCAGCAGCTAAACCCGAAATGTATTTCACTCTTTAAATACGTTTAAACACTGCGCGCTCGTTCTTCGTAACGTTTACCCATTTCACACACACACACACACACACACAAACTTATTATGGGAGGAAGAGATTTCATTCTATTAGGACGTGAAAGTGACATTTTGCTTATAGCTCTTTATAGTCTAAACACGATTGTTATTACAAAATAATAAGTCCCTATGAATAGTCTTTATCAAGTAAGTAAAACCTTATATACATAGATGATTCACAAAAACGTTTTGATATTACATGAACATTTCCATTATTATTGTTAAGATTCGAATTTTAATTTTCCTCGACCTTCGCGTAATCAGATAAAACCAGAATAAATTCAGGCGTTGTTACCTAAATATTTCTGTGACCCGGAAACTTTTTTTGGAAATAAAAATGTAATAAAGTGTAGGTATACATACACATTTATTTCGTTCGTTTGATTTAGATTTATGTTTGTTTAAAAATCGATACGTTTTTAAAAAGATTTTATTCATAATTTAGATATTAAACATTCGAATTAATACGTATTTAGTTCTCTTCGGTCAACGTAAATAAATAATAATTTTCAGTCGTTATGTTACTATAATGTCACTATTAATTTATTTACGCTTTTATAATATCGTGATTTATTTTCCTCTCTTTTTTTTTTCTAATACCAGCGGATGTGAATAAATAAACTCGTAGCAGTCATAATAGCTCGAGTGTACAGAATCGTATAATATTATTGTTCTCATTATTCACTAAATCTAAAATATTATTTTAATTGCTTGCTGATGAAATAAAGATATTACTGTTATTATTATTATTATTATTCTAACATAACCGCGGGCTGAGTCCAATTTACAAGAAAAGTGCATTAGTATAACGTTACAAATAAAGAATACGCATATATATTCATGTAAGAATTATGTACGAATTTAAGATAGAAAAAAAAATACTCGAATGGTTCAAGATTAAAAGCAGCTCTTATTAGAAGTTACAACAAGGATTGGCAAGGCGCATTATGATAATCTGAGGATGAAAAAGATACATAAAAGATCTTAGTCGAACGAGCTGATATTTTGAAGTTGACTTCATTCAGCGAAGTGGGGCAGTCGACCTCACCGGATACATGTAAGTCCTTTGAGGAACCGATGCCCTGCAGCTTGTCGACGGCAATCAGCAAGATGACTGATGAGCCAAGAAGACGATCAACAGACGCATAATCATGAGGTGTCGACAATAAATATTGAAATGATAAAACTCAAAACTTAGACGTTTTCATTAAATCATATGAACGTCATCAGAAGTGTAGTCTTTCCAGAAGGTCGATCCATACTCGTTAGAAAAAAAGAATTTTTAAGAGAAGCCGATACCTTAAACTCACGTGCGACCCTGCAGGTGACAAAATACAGATTATTATTATTACACACCGCGTTATGAAATTTCGTGAAAATTTTAAAAACTAATTTACACAAATACTAATTGTTGTATTTCCCGGGTTTGAGTGATTATTTTGATAAAGTAATTCGATAGTTTTGGTATACGGTACGTACAGATATTTTAGCTTCTTTCACCGTTTGCCCTTCATAAGCTGAATGAAGAACAGGGGGATTTTTCTTTTTTCATACTCGTGGATTTCGCAAAACTTTTAGTGATTTTCCTATTGTTTTCGTTTTGATACGAAAACAAACAACGGTAGAAAAATTCTTTTTTTTTTATGTATTTTAAACCTTTTATTGCAAACCTTGAGGGTATTAAAATGTTTTTCCATTGTCGTCCCGTTGTTCGGTTCTGTCCAAAGTCCCGACGGCTTTTTGTCTTTAAGTTGCAAAATTGTTCTACCCAATACATGTTGGCATCTCGATGAAATCAGAAGTTGACGAGTTTACTTGGCCTGACCGGTCGATATGAGCACGAAAAACTTCACTATGCGATAAATAGCGCTTCCAATCCAAACGTTTCCTCTGTTTCGTCTCTTCCAAAATCGCAAATCTATTAAATCTATTAAAATTTATTATTACGTGTTTTGGACTTTGTAAATTGTTGTTATTAAATTTGACTTCACAGGGGATATGGTTCTCTACAGCAATTTTGTACACATGAAACCAGTTTGGTGTTTGTCCGTTGCCTTTAAACATCTCTAGATGAGGTGGTACGTGTATATCGAAATCATTGAGGGAAATTGCGAGTCAAATGTCAGACGGCTGTGGTCAAAGGTTAGGTTCGTGTAAGGGAAAATGTGATACCGATCGATCCAAACGTAAATCTTCTAGTATTTTGTGCAATTCGAAATGTCACGGAAGCACGCCGTGTAATAATTATATTTCATTTAAAAAAATAATAATAATAATAAAATTTATAAAATAAAATTACTGATTATGTCTTAAATATATATGTAAAATATTGTTGATACATTATCCAAACGTGCTTGCCGGCTAATGTTAACCGCATCATCCGATATTTTAACAACACGCGTGGCGACTAATATTATAACATTTGACTAATGTCACATTAACCGGATGTTAATGTCGACGCATTGTCCAAATGTTAACATATTATCCGTAACGTATATATATACACATTAATTATTTAACGAGTATTGATATTTACAGTTTATTTTTACTCTTTTATTAATTTAATTTTTTTTTTTTTTTCTATACATATAATTTTTTTTTTTTGTATTCTATTGCCAATCGCAATATATTAATAAACAATGCGCGTTTTCACGTGCGGACGTGCAAAAAAAAAACCAACAACAGCGGACACGAGTATAGCTGGTAATGCAGAGGGATCTGAATTCCGCGTGATTGGAGATTTAACGGCAAAATGACGTGGCGAAATCGGCATTCGTGCGTCCCTCGTCCAGTTCGAGAGTCGGGTTAATTACTGCGCGGTTGTGGCGGCCTTATATTGGTTCGTATATACAAAATGCGGATTCACATGTGTACAGAAAAAATCTCAAAACGTTCAAAATACCCTTGTCAAACACTCCGCGAGGTGAAAAAAACAATATACATTTGCGCGCATTTATTGTCGCGCATTTCCTCCGAATATCGCGCGCCATACCGATGTCGAAATTTGAAAATGAAAACAAATTTTTTCGCCATTCTTTTCGCCGTCAATATGCGCGCACGTCGAACGATTTTTTTTTTTAAGTTTATCGATCGAATACGCGCGCGCTTATCTATTCACAATTGTTTTTAGTTGCCGTTTAAATTCTTATATAAGGCTTTGTACAGTATTTTTTCTTTTTTATTTCTATTAAATCTAAAGACTGTTATTTTTTTTCTATATTACATCATAATACAGCGAAATTTCGAAATTTTGAAATTCTTTTATTAATTTTTGTTTCCTCCTCCTCTCCCCCATTAAGAACGATTTTTTTAGGGGTAGTAAATTTATAAGATATAAACACGTCGAATGAAATACGTTGACAATATGTTCGACGATTTTTTTTTTAATGAATAACGAAATATACGCTCTCTCTCTCTCTCTCCCCCAGTTGTATACGTATTAAAATTATTATCACATTATACACTGACAGAAAAAAAAAAAAAATGTAATATTATATGCGCGTTTCTATACGTTATTTTATTTTAGACGGAGCCCTCCCCCCTTTCCGCTTCCGAGCGTCGAGAACGGTTTTAATTCGCTTGTGAAACAATAAAATCAATTGTGACATCAGCTCTTCCTGCTCTGTTCGTACACCACCGGTTAACAAACGTACAGTGTTCGGGTCGATTTCGTATAATATACACCGCGATCGACTAACAGTCTGTTGTGCAGAGTTCTCGACGTTAAATAAAGTTTATTTGAGTGAATATTTTCCACTCGAATCGTCGTTATAACGTCTCGAGTCATATAACGCGTGTAATGATTAACAGGACGCATCTCGCGCGGAAAATATCAGATAAAAAATAAAAGGCGATTACGCCTCCCACGCTCAGTACGTAGAAACAGGCGATTTAAAGATGTAAAAAGACGAGGAGTTCTACAAGTGTTTGGCGAAAGTAGACTGTATCGTGCAAAGTAAGATTTACTGCGGTTGATTTCAATAACTATTCAGTTGAAAAGGACCAAAATTTAGCTTTCGCCAAACACGTTTCTTACCGTGACTTCTCCGTTTTCTATAGGTTTTTAAATCGCGTACGTAGCAGACGCAGTATTGGAACTACGAAAACCATGTGTAATTAGTTTTTAATAGTTTTTTTTTTTTTTACGATGTAAGAACGATGCGCCTCACTCTTGAAATTAGTTATCATCAAGCGAGACGGTGGTGATGATTTATTGAGTTGCGGTGGGCGATAATGCTGTTATTACGCCGAACTGGTTTGCGTGAGACGTCCTCTTAGTGTCACTGTCGTATCGAATAATTATCGTTTAATTGTTATCGTCAGGAAGTCGTGAAAAACTAAGTGGAAAGAAGAAACAAAAGTATCATCGTGAATCTATCGAATACGTTATGATTAGAAAATGCATTGTAGATCTCGACAAATGCGCTAAAAGAAAAAGTCGAAAAAATCAACTATTTCGATGTCTGATCAGAGTTTATGAAATTACTGTGTATAATTATTAAAATTGTACAGGACCCGTTCGGACCGATTTTTCACAATACACAATCCGTTCGGACCAAAGAATATTATTTTACACGAACCTAACCTAACCAAGCATTTCACTTTCGATTTCAACGGACTTTCATTGGTGCGGTTATAAACGCTGTTCTTTATTCTTATCATTATATATATATATATATTGATATTGTTTTTATAATATTTAATTCACCCTATAATGTATACAATTATTCGTTAAATCCGTTCAAATACGAGCCGCTCGAAGGTTTTGTCCAATTGCCTTCAAGTACGCGTCAATTGAGATACAACTGACGGATTTTATATATTCTATCGCGTCGTAACCGTATAAATTCTCCGTAATTCTTTATTTGAAATTGACGATATTTCAATATTAGTTTGAACTTGAACGTCTTTAAGAACGTCAATTGTTACACTTGAAATATGTTTGGACGAGATGCATAAAATGGACGAGTTACGATGAGAACGAAACAAACGATTCTGCCGTACCATTTTTCGCGTGATGAACTATAATATGGTTCTTGGATTATTTTATTATAATGTTAAATTACTTTTTTTAAAGTAAATTTTACGAATAAAAATTTTGTTTAGAAAAACGTGTTTCGCCCTAACTATATTAAATTAAATTTTTTTTTTAGTTCCCCTAATATTTTATGACTTCTAACAGTTCGTACGGTTTTTTTTTTTTTTCAAAATTTCTACACGTCTTTTGTAATACTCTCTTATTGTGTTTACCAGCTTTACAGATCGTCTAAGTAAAATAAAACCATTTTTAAATAAAAATTATTATCACGTAATCGATTTAATAATTTCAATTTTATATAATATCATCGGACAAAACCAAATGTATTTTACGTTCCGAGTAGATCGATTTAGGTATATTATAGATCGAGCGAAACGATTACTAAACTACAGTGGGCGGTAGCGCGTCGTGGAGTTTTTGACAATTCACATATATTCGAAAATATTTTATAAACGTCCAAAGGCAATATAATATACGACGTCTTTCAGCATCGCGCAAAAAAAAACGAAATACGAAATCCGATAAAACTGCACAACGGTTTTACAATGGAAATACTCGATTTTCATTTCCGCAGCAGATTTCTGTATGATAATATACAATAATAATAATATCGAACGAACGAGAACGAAAAAAAAAAAAAAAAAACTCTATGTCATAATCTTTGGATAAACTACTGTTTTCTTATAGATACTAAACGAAACGTGAATAACGTACATTATTGGATTTATAATAATCATTTTTTTTTTTTTTGTTCTTCTTTAATTTTGACCGTGAACACTAGTGTACCTCAATTTTCATTTTCGATTCGATCCCGCTTTCCAGTAGTCAATCGTTTCGTGCCCTGTACACGTTATTATTATTTGACACAAGTTTCTCGATATTCTCAATGGTTTTCTCGAGGAAAACTATACAGAAAAATTGCAAAACAAGGAGTGACTTTGCCTACACGTTCTATTATTGTTGTAAACATCGAATTCCGTTTATTATTTTATTCGTTTATTTCGGATAATAATGAATCGATCGATTGTTAGCTAATGCCGTGTTGAAAATTTCCTGTTTTTTTTTACGTTAACGAGTGTACAACCATACACGCCTTACGTTCATTTCATTTCATTGAAATGCGCGAAATAATATTATTATTAATAATAAAAAAATTAATAAATAATAAAGATGCGTACGAACGGTCCTCGGTCAGCTTCAAACTAAACACCCGCACATACCGATATAACGCGTAATAAAACAAGAAAAGAAAGTGGTCACCAGATAGCGCTACGACCATAGATAATACGTAATGGATAGGCCATGTGTATACAATATGTGTAGCGAGCAGCATTCCTGAATAAAGAAGGGAGACGGCAATATTAAAACCATAACTTCTATCCTACTCAGCAAGAAATTATTTTTTGTTCCATGAAATAATAATTTATTCCATGGAATAATAATTGAAAAATAGTATATTCTGTTATCAACGAATCGGTAATCTAAATATTTGCTGAGTGAGACAGAAGATTCTGGAACGTCTGATAACGAATATGGCTTATCCATTATGTATTATCTATGGCTACGACACAACATAGAGGGCGTGGCAGAAAGGCGCTTATAAATAGCGGTCCGAAACCGTCGGACCGCTCAGTGTAGTCACGGCGGGCAGGCGTGAACAACGTAGTTCGCGTCTGACTGCGATGTGTGTGTTGTTCGAGACTGACCGCTATTTATACAGGTACGTGCCTTTTTGCCACGCCCTCTATGTTGTGTCGTAGCGCTATCTGGTGACTAAACTGACAAAATAATAACCGATCGTGTCCCAAAAACGAGTTTTTTCGCTGAAAAACATTATTCACGAAAGACTTGAAAGTATTAACAATTATGCGCATTCTATAATAATACGTATATGTATATAAAGAATTTTCGCAGCATTTTCATCGATTTTACCGACTAAACAAAGAGTTTAATTTTGAGTACCGGCAGTTATCATAGAAATTTACTTATCTAAAAATATGAATAAAGATTTTTTTTTCTTATATGTTAATAAAATGATTCTTTATATCGTGAAAACGTTAGAATTATTATTCAAATTTAATTATATTTTCAAGTTTTTTGGTATACTGCAATGGTGTCAGTGAAGTTCATTTACTATATAAAATACGTATATCGAAATAGTCTTTTAGAATATATTCAAAAGAAATTTTATCCTATCGTCGCGTTGTAATAATTCGAATTTTATTTTATTTTTTTTTCGAGTTGGGAGAGAATCAATTTGTTTTTCGTAAAATATTTTATGCGATGAACACAAATCAAATGGAAATTTATATATAATATTAGATTTTTAATTCGGTGGTATATTTTCGTTTGTTTTCGACATTGTTTTAAATAATTTAAAAACATTTTTACGAATGTACGACAAAAGTTTAGAAGCCCTTCAAGCGCAACAATTTCAAAACTGCATACAGTTACGCGGAAAATTTTCATCCTCGAATTCCGTAAGGTTAAAATTATTGAGATTCAAACCGTCGCTTTTAACCGTCTCTCCGCACGATTACATCCACAACAGGACGACAATAAGACGTATGCTTACCGATAAATAGCTAAAAATATAAAAATAAAAATGTCTTAATAACGTTTTTGACAAAAAAAAAAAAATACATATCGACACTCAACTTACGCAGAGATTTTTGGAGTTTTACTATAATATATTTTCAATTTGAGAGCAATGCGATTAATATGTATGTGTGTATTATGATTATTATTTATTATATAGTTTATTATGATAATTTTATTGACGAATATGAAAAACGTTGTTAATATTACATTTTAGTGTCTTAAAAAAAAAATTGCACTACTGTGTCCAAAACGAACGTGTCTGACAATATTTTACACGGTTTTTTTTAAATAATTTTTTTCAATTAAGCTCTCAAGGAAACTACTGAGAAAACATACCGAATAGAACAGTATATTTTACTGTATGAGAATTTCATCTCCTGTTCACCGTCGTAACATTTTCGGTCGCCGACCGCCAACCGCCAAGCTGCGGTTCAGATCACTGTGCTGAAAAAAAAAAACTGAACGCAGTCGTCGGTCATACAGTTGTTGTTTACTACAGTCCACGTTGAAAACGAATGTTATATGAAATATACATTTTTTTTGTGGATAAAATGCGTGTTTGGTCGCAATTATACGCAAAGTTCGAGAACCGCTGGTCTAAGTAACGAGTACCTACTTAACCTGACTTAACCAGCTAATATACGCGCGTTAGAATTATTCGTGTAGCGCTCTTGTGTATACGCATATTTATGGGATGTTTTAGTAAAAAAAAAAAAAATAGTCGTATTTTATTGCCGTTATAGACGAGGAAATACGCGCAACACACGTACGTAGAGAATGATTTACTGTGATTTGAAAATTTTTTCTCGTTTTCGTCGAACTTTTCAGTCGTGAATTATTAATTTAATTGATTTTATTCTCCCTTTCTATACGCGCGTGCAGGTCTTTGGAGAAAATTGCATTCTTTTTTTTTTTATCGCTCGTGCTCAGACACATCTTCGTCTCACATATAGTACAGAATATTTTATTTTGAAACTTTTTTACTCCCGAAATTTTAGACACCGCCAATTTTTTTTTACCGCCTTATATAGAACAAATATATATTTCTTTATTATTATTTTTTTTTTTCGTTTTTAAATTACCGTCTCTTAAAATATTTTACACGGGCATACGGATCCCCGACAACAAATGTTTTAAATATACATATTTCAAATGACAATTTTTTTGTCCAGTGATTTATACGTTTAAAACAAAAATTATCGTTAAACTATTCGTTGAACTTTTGAATTTTTTTTCAAATTCGTTTTTGGGATTTCAAATACATTTTTTTTTTTTATACGAATTTTTCGAGTTTTATTCACAGTTCCCAATAATTCGCGGGGATGAGGAGAAATCGCGATGGAATGTAAAATATATAAAACTGTATATGTAATAATAAGTGTTGTGAGCGAAGTTGACAGGGTATATAACGACTTCCTGGGAAACAATTAATTAAAATAAAACGTCGGAACCTCGTTAAAACGGAAATTATTATTAGCGATATTATATTATTATGATGACATAATACTTATATTATATATATACAGTCAAAACCACCGCCTCTGTGTGTACGCAGAGTGAGACGGCCAACTTTTATCAACGTTAACCGTTCTATCTTATTTTTGTTTTTAAATTCGATTGAAATTTAACTCGCTCGTTTCCGTAGAACTTTTACGCGAGTTTGATTGTATTTTGAATATATATATATATATATATACGGTACAGATGTTGAATTTACTCGTCGTCGTATCACACAGAATCTCAATTACGCGTCGCTTTTAATGCGATCGCGTTTTCGAAAGACACGTCCGTCCTTCAGCGAATCATGCAAAAACTACCGAAAACAACGGAGTTGTGGTTTGTTTTTTTTGAGTAATTTACGCGGACCGTTTCAGGCATAATTTGAAAAATATCCGTACGGTGGGCTGAGAGTGATCAAGTCTTGAAAAAAATATTTTACAAGAGAATAAATTGATTTTCCTATTGTCGTGCAGGATAAAATGCGTCCAATAATTTTTATGTATTTTTTAAAAAATGTTAACAATTTTAACGCGTGCACAAAATGTATCACAAGAAAATTAAGTGGGCGCAATAACGAGGAGAAAATCGCTGTCGATCTCCTGCAGTTCGCCCGATTTACCCGTTTAATTTTGTTCCTGAAATAGGCGCCATAACGATTTTCCGAAAGACATCGATGGAGTAAAGGCTTTTAAGATTCATCCGTGGGCTACCGGGGGCAATCGATTTCCGTGGTTACCAATGTTGGACGTAAGAATTGTTTTCTTTCTACGATTTGGCAGTGTAAAAAAAAACTGAGAGCTGTGCCATATATACGCACATAGCCACATATTCTAAAAACATTTTAAAACATAATAATAATTCAGTACCTATCTGGTTCCGGCCTTTAAGACCATGCCGCTAAATATAAAACTTGCCATCTGTTCCTGTCCTCTGCAGCTTTCCTCCAACTGTTTTCTGGTTCTATCGTTTTTATATCTTTCTTCGTACGCAGTCTTCCCATCTTAACCTGGGCCTCCCTAGAGGTCTTTTTTCAATACCTATACTTAGCATCTCATTAATCTAGAAAACAGTTCCACGGTTCACGGGCGAAGCCGGATAATTCAACTAGTATATACTCGCACTCCCGGATTATTAGTTAGGGCTGGGCAAAATCTTTAGAAAATTAATTGTTCACTATATCGTGACGGACGGAGAAAGTGAAAAGCACGTTGTTTAGTGACGTTCGCAGACGATGTGGTCTCGGTAAACGACAGTACTGTGAGAACGTAAGCTAGAACTGCAACGGCGGAGGGAAGTTTTGGAGAAATACGGATTGACAAATGACAATATAGCGTGGGTCTTAAATAGAATAATTAGGTTTGGATATGAGAGAAACAGTGTTAGAAATGCAGTAGAGTTCGTGGATAAAGTCATAAATCGGATTGAAGAGTTCCAATTATTTAGGTTACGTTTACGAGATGATAAATTGCCTATGGTTTTTGCCCTTATTAACACGAGCTGAGCCAATAATAATAATAATATACGAATGGTCGTGACGAGGTCAATACGATTGAAATTAACAATCAAGTCGATCGATAAAGCTTGCAGCAATACTCTGCGGTAGAACACCTGCAGTATTGGTATATATAACGCGAGTCTTAAAATAAAGATTTTTCGATTCGTATATAAAAATATACGTTTTGTATATGAATCGAAATACTGTCGTTTATACGCGGAAAACAACGTGATGTTGAACGGAATTTAATTTCCCGACTGCTCGCTGTCGTCCGCGGGTATATACGCAATATATTTGAACGTCGAGTCCGCGGTGGATTTGTCTGAAAGTCATCGTCGTTTTATCGAAAATTTCGCATTGTTTTTTTTTCTTCTTCGAGGCACGTGGTCCTCGGAATTTCGCGTTTGGAGGAACGAGTTTTTCACAAAAGTTTTCCCGAAAGCGAGATATCATATTTTATTATTATTAGTTTTTTTTTTTGTCTACACAGACTCTATTCGCGCACCGTAACGTGTACTCGCCGGTAAAAATTATTCACGACGCATTTTGTAACATAATTATATGTGATTTCATACATCAAATAAACCGCACATTTATACGAACATTTCCCAAGTGGAAACGCGCAAATGTGGCCGTCCGTTCGAAACGATCGGTGGAGTATGGTGTAAACGACGATTTCGTAAAACGCAGACAAATATACGAGTGACGTCGGTTCTTTGCAGGGCGTAATAAAGCTAAAGAGTATTACATTCGGGTAAAAAAAAAAAAAAATAGCCGGTTCTCTTCTCGGGGGGGGGGGAATTTATATATATTGGGAAAAATTTTATATTAATTTATTTGTGTTATTATTAGATTTTTTTTTTACGACGATTAAAAAAAAAAATGTAATCATATCTTTATGTTCGCGCGCACGTATAGACAATAAAAAATTATTATACGTATAAACAAACACGCGTAACTTCAATTACGGCGTGAAACGCATACAACGTGGAAAAAAAAAACCATTAGTTTTCCTCTATTAATTTTTAATTTAAATTTTACCTAATTACTTTCAGTGTAAATACGGTGTAAACAGAATCAAATTTTTTTTTTCCCCTATACCGTAACGATAAAATTATTTTTACAAATGACGATAGAATATATATACATTTTTTTTGTGCGTACTCGTATGCTTTTAATAGAAATAACGTGTGTTTAGAAGAGAAGAAAAAAAAAAGGGAGGTGATATTTTCAAAGTTTTTTTTTTTTACTCTGGCGTTAAACGCGTAGTGATTTTTTACGCTATTTTTCTACCTACGCAGCGTCCGGTTACATATATACACGTAAGAAAATTAAAAAACACGACGTAATATTCGCAAAAATTTACATTTTATAAACGTTTACGAACGAAACTTTGTTTCGTCTCTCTTTTCTCACTATTATACTTCTCGTACTTTTCTCGTCCAAACGATTGCGTATCGAATTAGTCGGGTTACGCGTTTCATTAGCTTATTACCTTGTACCCGCCTATACGCGATAGTGACTATATAATAATAATACAGTCGAGTGCCGTTGAGAATTCGAGCGCAGTGAGTAAACGTTTAAACGTACACTTTTTAACGCGAAAACTTGCAAAACACCGTTTCCGCGTCCGCGTTTTGTCGACGTGAAACGAATCTACAATATATTATGAGACCCGTAAGAAAACGACGCCGGGTGTAGCCGGGCGAGAGCGTCTAAACAAACGGAGAGAAAGGTTATTTTGTCAGCGTAAACCCGATCGGTTATAATATTTCCGGTTTTATTCGAATAGAAAATTTGCCCGTCTCGCGCGAATCTCGTTCAATAATAAAATTAATCGTACAAATTACAAATGACTGCGTACGCAATGCGCAGAGTCCGCCTCGGGAAACGAGCGGTTTTCAAAACGAGGATTGCTCACTGTACAAGAGCACACACCGTATCTTGTTGTATCCACGTGATCGCGTTCCTGTACCGGTACGACTCGGATTGGCTGACGCGTCCGTTGTACCGGTACGACTTTTCTCGTGCGACCACGCGGTGGTGTTGCAAAAGGCCATCGTGCGAAATCCAAGCGTTGGACTCCAGGAACGATTCGGACATTGATAAAACCGTTGACGGGCTTGTACTTTAGTTCCGTTCGTCAACAATAAAACACGGGAATACGTTCCGGTGAGAATTATTTCAAAGTGTTCTCCGTCGTTGTTATATTCGCTATACCTGTATATACGAGTTTTAAATACATTTTTTTTTTTTTTTATATACAAATGCGCAGGGGCGCAATTTCACTGAAAAAACTGGGGGTGCTGAAGCCCCTCAATTTTTCATATTATTTTATAGAGTTATCGATATCCGCAACACTTCAATGACCATTAAACAATTACATATTTAAGTAATGGCTACAATGCTTTGTAAAGTATATTATTATTTAATTACAGTAATTACACATTCATTGATAAACGTAACATATGCATAGGCGGAAATCTATTAAATTTTCTGGGGGGGCTAACATTTTTAACATCAGTCATAATCAGTCAAATATCCAAAATACATACAAATTATAAGATATTTGGGGGGCTTAGCCCCCCTAAGCCCCCCTTATTTCCGCCTATGAACATATGAATTATTAAACCTTAATCAACTTTAATTTTAAATTTGAGTTTACACTTTATTACTTATTATAATAACAACATCCTCCTTTCACTTCGAGCAAAAATATTTATTACTTCGTTTATACTTTATATCAATTTGATTGGTTAGGTCTTTTTCAATAACGATGATAATCTGTGATAAAACTAAAATAGTACTTTGAATGTTGTCACACTGCGATGTTTTCGCCGAACGTCGGAACGGTCGGAACGATTTTATCGCCAGTCGCCACACTACCTAATCAAATTGATATATTTTGTCAATAGCATATATTATTATATTATAAATTTATAAAATTATCTGAATTTAAATTGTTTTCTTTGATTTTTTTGACCAGTCTGTAAGACAACGTATTTTCAGTCATCGCACGATTATTCATTTAAATAATATCATAGAACAAAACTGTTGTTATGTATGTATTGTGTACGTAATAACTAACTAAAACTTAAATAAATACGAAAAAAAATTGGGGGTGCTAATTTCAAAACTGGGGGTGCTAAGCACACCCAAGCCCCCCAAATTGCGCCTATGCAAATGCGTTCGCGACGCACATTTCCGGTTTATTTTTATCATTTTGCGAGTTATTTTTCTATCTACTTGTCGTGCGCTCCAGCGTGTACAACGCACTCGATTAAAATCTATTCACTTACTTGTACAAATTCATTGAGTAATTATACGTTTATACACGTGTACATTACGGCATTATATCGCGACTGTCTTATGCATATAATGTGTGCGTACGTCCGTCGAGATATGATCGAGTCCGATCTCGTCAAGTCCGTGTCAAAGGTGTGTCCTCGTAGGAGATCTAAGGGAGTGTAATAATATCGTGTAAACGATTACTCGGATTTTAAATGTCCGAACCGTCGCGTGTTCTTCGGTTTTTACTCGACGGCGTATTTACCAACTCGTAGGTGGAGCGAAACTACATTTGGTTACATCAACAGCAATACCTATATTATATATTATTATCTACGCGTTACCAGAGTGTTCCTAGAGTGGAAAACCGTGTAAATATATTAGCGCGATGATTTATTAAATCGAATTTCAATTAAATAAAAATATACGTTTTACTGCGTTAAACAAAATTGTTTATTATTAATAACAAAATCTAGATTTTTTTTTCGTATTAGCACATTTGTACCTTAACGTTTTCAGTGTACATAAAAAAAGTAAAAATGAATATAAAAAACGCTAAATGATAATATCCGCCTATAGTCGTTTATATATATATGTATTATATTTTTAGCAAATATTATTATTATTAATTTTTTTGTATAAGTAATTTTGACTTAATTTTATAGTGTTGAACACAATAGTAAAATTATAATATTTATGTAATGGTCAAACAATGATTTTAAAACGATAAAAGTATATAAATATGGAGTTTGGTTAGGTTAGGATACTCAAAAGTTACAGAACGTGTCAAAGGTATCAAATGTATTTATAAGCGAGTTGAATAAGCGATGCGAGTGGGAGATAGGTAAACCAGAGAAAGAGCGCGGGTCATTTGTCTGATAAAATGTGGTATGTGAAGTAAATAAAGAATGGAGAGGCTATGATGTGGAGGATGAAAATAAAAATAGCTGAACCCACTCGTGTGGGATTTTCGTAATTTAACCGTAACATAATGAAAGGCGATCACCTCCCTCCAACCCTATCAAATAAGTCCTCGCGGCTATACGACCGAAGTGATTCGACTTTCGAATTGACTTTAACCGGTATTTTTCAATAACAATATAATATATAACGGAGGTGGACAAGTATTTTCTAATGATGATTTTAACGTTTGTTTTTATCGAGATCTGCAGAAAATTCTATAATATTAACGCGGTTCTTTTTAAAAATCTAATTTCAATCCGTGTACACATTTTCGGATGTAAATATTATGACGACTCGATCTTTACGATATTTACATGCGTTACTGTTGTCCAGTAGAAAATCGTGCCCTGCAAACGGCAATTTATTCGACCCGTTTTTGGAACTTGAATGTATTTCCCCTTAATCAGTGGCGCCGGAGAAGGGGGGGCAGAGGGGGCAGTTGCCCCCCAGATATAATTCTGGGAGGGCTAAGTTATACTTTTGCCCCCTCGGATAAAATTAACAGTCATCATCAATGTAAACATATATAATTAATCTCAAAATAATTCTATAAATCATACAATAACAAGAAGATGGTAAAACTACAGTACATTTTATCAACATCTAAAATAAATATGCTACGGGTTTTAATTTTGCATCTGTGTCAGTCGTGGATTTTGTTTACTTCCTCGAGCATACGTATTTTTTTATAAAGGAATAACTTCCTTTTATTGGTTATTAATGTTATTAACTTTGTACATATGTTACTACAATATACACAAACACACATATTTTAAGTAAATGATACACATACTAAATAATATATTATATATTTTATATATATATATAGGTTAGGTATATATATATATATATATATATATATAAAAAAAAAACTATGATATTTTCATATATATTTTTTGTTTAACTGGTTTCATACATTCTTAGACATTTTATATACCTCAAAATGAGGCAACATTGATAAAAAAAATGTTTAGTTTTTTGTTTATAAATTATTGAAAAAAATATATATATATATATTAAATGTTTGCCCCCCCGAGTGAAAAATAGTTCCTGCGCCACTGCCCTTAATCATATCAGCCACCACAAAGACTATTCGGGGATCGGGCAGCACAGGTGAATATCGATTTTTTGTGATTTGATCAATTAAAAAAAAAATAAAAATCTGTTGTTTTCGAAGTTTTTGATTTTCCAAAATGAACTTTAAAAATCCCTAGTTAAAACAACATTGCTAAATATTACATTTATACCGACAATCATTGAACTCAGTGGTCCAAAGACAGTTGAAATTATAATATAGTATTTAAAATGATTTGGCTACACGTTATGATTATTATTACGACTACAACAATTTAATTATTATGAACAATACAATTACATGGTTTTTTGACATTGATCTTCGTCACATTATTCATTTATACACATAATAATATTATAGTGTAATAAAAACTTTCATTTTTTTTTATGTTTCTGTATGTATGTTATATACACATACACAGGTAAGTTTTGATAGGATTCAAGGGATAATAATAATAATAATAAATTGAAATTTATTATTACGGATAAGTCGTAAATATTCAATAAAAGTACAGTGTCGAAAACGTACGTTAAAATTAAGATGACCTGCGTTATTCGGAATCCATTTTTGTAATTATACGTAACGGTAATTATTTTTATTTTTTTTTTGTCACTCGTATGCATACATTTTTTTTTTTATTATTTTAAAAATTTCCTTTGTAAATTACAAAACACGTATAAATGATACACGGCGCTGTTGAAACGCAATTTTGGTATTTATGTATTTTGTCGGTCGTTATATACCGTGTATATTATGCACACAACGTGGTTATAAAAAAAGTATTTATATATTTATTTATTTTTTTAAGAAGCGATGAATTTCATTTACATTTTGTCGGAGACTATTTTCTACCTATTTTATTCGCAACTGAAAATATGATAATTTCTATGTCATAAAAAACCCTACGACGAAATATACACATCAAACGCATTTCTTTTTAATTTATATTTTTTCGCGTTTGTGGAAAAAAAATAAGAAAATATATGAACTAACTAATTGAAAATTATCGGCTAACGTACGTGCATTTCTTTTAAAAACGAAACATATTTTAATCATTCTTACATTATCGTTTTTTTGAAAATATTTTCTCAAACATTATATTTACCTGCTACTTGATTAAGTCTTACTCGAGTCAGTCAACCACTAACATTCTAATAACGCGTTGTTCAGAACAAATGTGGTAAATGATTTGAATTTTTTCGGGGGTGGGCAGTGAGGGCTCTCCCTATCGCCTGTTAAAATGTCACACCGTCCATATCCCGTTAGAAATATCAACGCACTCCAACGGCTGTAATATTATTAATAAACTTTGTTAGACGTTAAATATAATAACAAAACATTTGCTATTTTATGTAAAAAAAAAGTGCCGCATATTAACACTTTGAAAAACTCATGTTATTTCGTCATAACGAACCGCATACAGGCTGTTTATCAACCCCACAAATATAGAAAACAACACAATGGCCATTTAATAATAGTACGGTTGTAAAATTTCTAAATTCAAATACTTTTTGAATAATTACAGCGACGAAAAATCTAATTAACCTAATTCAATTCTTAATTCAGTGCCGGTGTTCTTGACGTGTTCCAGCGGGAAGCTAACAATTTTTTTTCCTGCACACACCATTCCTACAGTTTTTTTTTTCAATAGATGATGCTTATATATTTTTTTTTTTAAATATAACACTCCCCCATTCGTGTTATTCGAATAGAATAATATTTTATAATTAGTGGGGCCATGTTGGTTTTGGATTATAAAGTCCTCTTGCACTCTATATACCCTTTCACTTACACAACACACGCTAAACCACTGTTTTCCGTTCGAGATGTTAACCGCGTGTCTTTATTCTGTACGTATTAGCAGCAAAGCAAAGTGTTCAGCATTAAAGACTAGTTAAAGTTAGTAATATTAGAACCGTGTTCGAGAAAACTTTCAAGTTTTGAGTTGCGAAATTAATTTCAAAGTAGATTTTAATCATGTAAAGTCTTTAAGTCTGTTTCGAAACTTTAATAACAATTAAAATTGGCTTTTAAAATTTTTTTTTTTACAAAAATGCGTAGAAAAACATATGAAATTTTCTTCCTAATCCCATACTCCTTCCCCGAAAACCTGAAAATCGCTTGGAACATTTTATATCACGTACCACGTATACGAATAATATTGGCCGAAGGTAAAAAGTTCTCAAACGGTCTACGTCTAAAATCATACGAATGCGATAATATCAAAAAGGATTTCTTATATACTATTCGAAATTGTCGTCCGGTAAGTGATATAACAATTTTCGTTTCCGTGGAAAATCGTTTCGTTAACCCTAATTAATTGGGGGCGATATTATTGCGTTTTAACTGCGTCGAAAACGATAGTTTTTATTAAATTCATATAGGTATATAAAACACGATACAATTCATTCATAAATACTGTTTTCGAAAATAACTTATAAAGTGTATAATACGTTTAATGTCTCGAAATTCGAGTATTTTATTTTCTCCGATAAAATCCGCGAACAATATTATACAAATATAATATACACCAATGGTCTAACTATTATTGTATTCGCGTATAAAGTAACGAAAGAAAACGTATACGTCGTAAACGATATTATAATTACTCGCTTGTGGACAGAATATAAAAGTAGACAAAAGTTATTGCCGAGTTGTATTTCATTGTAATAATATACGAAATATTATATATTATGTGTTAATTGAAAACGTAAAGAAAAAAAATCGATTTCGAGACGAGTTTTTGTAAAAAACAGATCGATCATCGAACGTAGGCATTTCGTTTATTTATTTTTATTAAAACGTTGTTACTATTGTTTACATAAATATGAAATATTATTTTACAATTATTTTTTCAACTCGATTGTTTATACGCAAACGATATTTTATTGTATGCGTATAAAATCCGAATTCCCGGCGCAGAACAACTGCCAAAGTGTTCGCGAACGAACGCTCGGAAACCTTGGGCAATTCTTTTTATTATGCGGTGTGTGGAAAATGATGTTAAATTCGAAAACTTTGAACACCAAATCGGTACGCGAGAACATCTTTATGGAGCTACACCGACGTACGGAAAAACGACCAGAATAAAAATAAAGAGTAGCTAGCCACGAACACTGCACAAGTGAACTTGATACTTGGATAAAATTTTGGAGTTTTACAACAAATTTTAAATCAACGACAATAATCGAATATTGCATTGAATAAAATTAAATACCGAGCGCAGATTCGGCGTAATCGTATTTATTATTAATAAATAATAATCCATAGCGAGTGTATAATAATTTACGATTAACCTTTACGTTTCAATTTGTTAATTGGCCAAATTTTCTTTTCAAATTTTTTTTCTAAGTTTTTCTTCCAATTTGCCGCGTTGTCGCGCACTTGAGGAAACTCTGCCGAGACTAAATGGAAAAACGTTTCAAACAGAGTATATACCGACCAGGAGACACTGCGATTAACTACCTGGACTAGACGATCCGAGCGTTTTATTTTCTAGTCGAAAATTCGTACGCAGAAAAGAAAAATTGTCATTGTAAAATCAACAGCTCCGTCGCTCGCTTCGCTCAGAACGTAAAAACGGCGAATGTATGTAAAGAAATAAAAAAAAAAACTGGGCCCTCTAAAATTGCCGTCCCGAACCAACTGTTAAATAAACGGTCGGTATTATATTGGCGAATAAGGTTATCTCGTTAAAACGAGAACGTCTCCTTCACATTATGATAAGGTCTTAAACTCTGGGCGGCGCGTACTTAAAAGACGAGAACGTCCTCCCAAAAACAGCGAAAATCTTTTAACGTTCACGACACGTTACTTGTTCTTAAAACTCCTTTACCACCACACGTCGTCTTCGCCGACGTGTAAAATCTAAAACAGTTTTAAGTGCGAGCCGCGCATAAAGATTTTTACGCCCGTACCGATTAATTATACGAGTATTTGTACGTTTCGATCGTACGGTGATTTCACGCGCGGTAAAGGTCAATTCGGTTTCGGATTTCCACGTGTTCGAACGATAAAAAATGCACAATTTATCGACGAATAAAAAGGATGATTGTCGACGATTAAACCGTTCCGACGTGTCTGTCGTTCGAATCCGACCGGACCGAATTTTGAGTTATGGCAATTCATTTGTAAGTCAATCCGCCCATTCTAGACTCTAGGGCCGCTCTTGGGATTTGCGAGGCCCCGGGGCAGAATATTGTTGTCAAACCTCTTCTAGCTTAAACGTTATGATTGCGTTTTTCTTTTTAGATTTGTAACAAAAAAAAATACATTTCTATATTCGGTTTAAAACGTTACGTGGTTCAAAAGTGTTTAAAAAAAAAAACCATAACAACGTTATTATTAAATATTACGATATAGAAAAAAAAAATTATACGATTCGTGTAATTCAAATTGCATATTAAATATGTATAATTTTTAAAAAAAAAGTAGAATACAAACAAAATTTTATGAATGTACAAAAAAACGAGTGCGATTTAATGGAAATCAATTTTTCTTGCCTTCGCTTCTGAAAATTTTACCATTGAATATAATCATAATCACAAATTTCCTTTTCGGTAGATATACGCCTAATAGCGAGGTCAGAAAGTCGTTGTCGCTGCGAGCCGTTAGCCCAGGGATCCGGAACCTTTTAGTGTAAATGAGCCGTTTTTTTTTTCAAAAATTGCAAAACCGTGGTTTTCAAAGAACCGTATACTGGTTAAGATAAAAAACATGTCATAGTACAAATAACGTCTAATATATTGCACTAAACAGTTTCACGGGGGACTGGTAGGCGTTAAAAACAATAATAATTCTTAAATTGATGCATACTCCGAAGAGCCGCAGATCGCATGCTAAGGAGCCACATGCGGCTCCGGAGCCGCGGGTTACCGCCGACCCCTGCATTAGACCGTAAATAATAATTTTTAATGATTTTTCAGCTTTCAGCTTGTAATTCTCAGAGCTATTGGAAAATATATTGAATTGCGGGTCATTTTTTTTAAATATCCGGGACATTCCAAAGAAGTTTTTCTTTCGTTTAAGTGCAGCCTGAAAAAATATTCTTGACTCGTTGATACCATCCACGTCCTGACTATTCGTGTCCGTTAGTAAAATGTTTACGCGGCTTGTTATCGGACCGATTTTAAGTTAAAAGTCTTCATTCTGTAAGTACCTACTTGTGAGTTCAGTCCAGCAGTAATTTGTAAGTCGACCGTTCCTGAAAGAAGACGGGCCCTAGACAATTTCCCTCCTCCCACATATCGACCGAATCGAACCGGACCGATTTTTGAGCCATAGAACTTCGTTTGTAAGACCGGCCGAATGAAATCTGCTGTCATTTCGTGACGAACTAACTTCGTGTGATAATACGGGAAGATTATATCTATTTTACGTACCTATTCCGGAGAGTTCACGCCGTTTAACGTTCGCTTTAAACGCGTATATAAAAACGTTATATGTAATACGATTTGTCTGCGAACGGCACGTAAAAAAAAACACACTACACCATTATTGGACGTCCACTATTTATGACTTTAACGTTTCCAGAATCGACTGTATTCGACTTTACGTCCTTTATATGACGTTTGAATCGCTACAAATAACGTAAACCGTTCGTTATGACGAGAATACCCTGCATAACGTATCAAGAGCAACCTCCGGCCATGAGAAAACGCTTTTCTTTAAATTGTATTTATTTTATTTCGTTTATCAATCAAAATACTACCCCGACACCGAGTTCAAATTTATCAGGGCCCGTTAGTTCCAGCCCACAGAGTTTTCAAGATTTCCAACTCTCCTCGCCTCTGGAAAATAAAAGAGAACATTTACCGTTAAGAGTAACTCGGATCTGTGTAATCATACCAGTCTTGTGTGCAGATAATAGTTTTAAAAGATATTCACGATATTACGCATTTAAAACGAATATTCGAATATTAATTGTCCGACGAATTAATTAAAAATGGTTTATATTCGAAAGGTGCAAAAATAATATCGACAAATTTATTTTCTGAATCGGTGATATTTAACGGTCAGGCCACCGCGGTGGTCATTGTCCCGACGAACGTATAATTATTATGCATTTAAAATCCGCACCGGCCAAATTTTTTTTGTGAGCGAGACGTTTGCCCGACGTGATTTTTTTTTAATCGCGTTTAAACGATTCGAAACGTTCGCTGCTGCAGTATCGTTTTACTCGAAATCCTACAATTTGGTTTTTTTTTTGTTACCGACGTTGTTCTGTCCCCACGGCAATCCAATACAAGCGGATTTCGTCACGACGTATATTTCTTTTTCAACACAGCAATAAAATATATTTGTTCATCGCCCGATTCGCGTTTAAACGACGAAATACGTGTTTTATTTTTGCCAATTGTCTCGGCGAATTCGGTAATGTTTAGATAATCTAAAGTTATCATACCTTCCACGAGATAATCAGCTATTGCGAACAGTGTGCACAGCGTATATTATTACTAAACGACCACGCTATTTTATACTAATACACGAACACGATATTGTACGCGTATCGCAACCGCGATTTATTTCGAGTAAATTAAACTCGTTCCAAGCTCCTGTTTCTACAGTACATGAATATTATCGTTTTCGATTCTTTTTTTTTTGGTCCTTCGTGTGAAAATAATAAACACCAAAAATGGCGCCAAAACGAATTTACTACAGATAATGTCGAACTGACGACAACAGTTTTTTAATGGGTAGTATAGTTTTCAAAACAAATTTTAGTTAATCCGAAAGTTTATTTATTTATTTTTTTTTACATATTCTATTTGTATTGTGTGTTTTTAAATTTCGTACATAATAAAATTACCATTTTATCTGGGAAAAAAGAAAAATAACGAGAAAAGAGCCAATTTGGATAAAAAAAATATATTATACAAAAATAAGATTTATTTATTTTTTTGACGAAAAATACGAATAATTACGATCTACATAATATATAATATATAAAAGACTGGACGACTTAAATTAAAGATACACGTCTTGTAGCCAATTTACGCTTGGCCTCAGGCGAATTATCAGGGAGAGTGCTGCAGATAGATGCGAGAGGATATAAGTGTGGGTATTAGAAAGATTACGAGTGTTATATGGAATCGTATTAAATCAGTAAAACATCCGAGTGTAATAAGAAATTCGTTAATATATCGTTCAGAAAACATTTTTTTTTCCTGTTAAAAGTAAGTGGTGTTTTTATCATTTTTTTTTACTCGATAATTGAAATTTGTTCGCAGATACGTGCGCCAAAAACGACAAAATCATTGTTGGTCATAATATATATTTTTTTTTATGTGTACATTTACACACAGCGATTATATGCCATTCGTTTGAAAAGCGTCCAAATAATTTGTAAAAGTAATTTGAAAAATACCGTCCACAATAAGTACCGATGTCGAATTTCGTTTAAAAATCAAATTATATTGCGTTACATTCGATTACAAATCGATACGATATTAAACAAAATTAATGACGAAAATATTTTTAATATAACTCGAAATAAAATTGTATACGATTATCGGATTGAATATGTTTTTATAAGTGCCCCTTATTTCTTCTTATTTAGTTAATGAAATTCTTTTCACCAATATCCTGTAAATTCATAATAATTATATATAATTAATTATAGCTTGTAATACATAAGTCGACATTGTCTCGCGTATTTGTACACAACACCCAATGCATACAACTGTTTATATTGGAATCGACGACGTATACAATTTTATAATTTCTTTTTTAACTTTATTCTAAGAAGAGCGAATATTTTTATATATATATTAAAAAAAAAGAAAACGATTTGTTTAATTGTGCGCATTGCAGACGAATAAACTGTAATAGGTAGTATTTTCCGGCTTCTCCCCGAGTGAAACGATAGACGATAAGGTCAGCACGAACGCGCAGTTTATATTTATATACTCTTGCGGAAGATGTTTGATTATTTTCAAACGATTTCGAGTTCAATGAATCGTATATTTCGACGTCATCGCATATTATTAAAAATTTATACATTTTTTTTTTTTTTGTATAAATATTCATTAATTTTTTGCATTATTAGGTACAAATTTTTGCATATATCGTTTTTTCGATGTGTTTTACATTCATTTTATCGAGGACGGGGTCTCACGGGATATCGTTTCTTCGATACGGACATAACGCGATATTGTTGCGGCTCATCAATATTCCAATAGTACATAATATTATCGTTGTACGATTCGTATATAGAACGCGACGACTGTACAGCTTCGCGACGACGTCAATACAATATTTATGTTTAAAACCGAGTCACGTGGACATTGAAGGTATCGAAAAGGCTGATTGCTCAGCCGAGTCTCCTATAGCGGATCTACTTTTTTCCGATTTCATTCCGCGTCATCACAAAAACATTAGGAACGCGTTTTTTTATTTCTTTCTCTTGACTTAGGTATTGACCATAAACTCGCGCTTTTTTTTTCTTAATCTAAATTCAAACTTTTCTCCGTCCCGTCCAAATCGTGATGAAATTAGAGTTACGCGATTTTCGCATCATATGTTTTTTCCCCATCGTCCCTCTTCCTAGAACAAGATAATTAATTTATTCAATTACTCTCTCTCTCTCTCTTCTTTTTATCTTGTATTATTTTCAGTTTCTTCTCTCTTATTTTCACCCGGAATGCAATTTCCTTCTTTTACTGGACTCCTATTTTGGGATCCGTTTAGTTTTGCAGTTACCTAAGTAATTACTTATATTTCGATGTTTTTCTTTTTCGTTCCGTCAATAGTAATTAAACGAAAAGAAAAATGTTTAAATGGATATGATTTTTTTTTCCAACGCTTTTTATCGAAGAAAACGACGTTGTGTCAATGCACTTTACGAGCGCAAACCAGTCGAGTAGTTCTCGACGATGGAAATTATATTTTTCTATTTTTTGACGGTTACATAGAGTAATGTAAAACTGTAATTCACGATCCTCTCCTCGTGCAGCGTTGTCATATTAATAGAGACGTGTGTGTGTGTGTGTGTGTATAATATAATTAACCGTCAGACATCGGAATATGATTGAAGGGACACGGCTATACATTATACGCGTTCAATAAATGATCAGTCTTTCGTGAACGCCACATGAATTGATTTAAGGAGGCATTCGCCATCAAATACTTGACCTTCGTCAAACGCACGCTGCTCTCCGCGGCTGTCCGACCTTATAAATGTCACACGCGGCCGGAACGACGGAAACTTATCGTATTATCATTTCGTTTTCATCTCCCCCAAAGGCGTTCTTCATACACCACGCGTGTACGTCTCCATCTACACCGAGTGTTGCGTGCGTACTCGAGGGATAAAAATAATATCTCTCGGATACGAAAGTATATGTGTATCTCACGCAGTATACACGACTTTATGTGGCGTCGCGTGAAAATCTAACGACTTCGAGTACATTAACGAGCCGAGTGCCTGCACGAGTAATTTACCAGTCTTATTTCCTACGTCGCCACGATCACCGTCGTACACACCGAGTCGTTCCCACAGGCCATCGCGCAATGATGATTTTTCGTCATTTTAAATTGAACGTTCTCAGGCATTTGTTGAAATCCACTTGTAACGCTGACATATTTTGCTTTTGTGATATTTTTATCAAATTTATATCATAAATACACACACACGTGCAACTTGTTTATCAAAAAAAAAACAAGCGTGGCCACGTGAGATGGAAAATGATATTATCACCGTGTGCAGGCAACATAGGAAATACAGCTGAACAACAGCCAATGTGATGCTCGTGCGGCAGTCGACTTGTTAATAGAGCGCGCAGTGACGCATACTGTACGTGATTGTGCTTTCGAAATGCTTTACCGAAGCGAATATCCATTTCATAAAGAGTATAGACGTTTTCAAAAAAAAAAAAAAATACATCAAATGTAAGGAAAAAGTTGAATTAAGAGAAGAGGGGATTTTGGAATACCTCTTCTCTTTCCAAAAAAATAAAAAATAAAAATATTTCAACTTCCCTCTTCTAATTTTTCCGAATAGAAAAACTGCTCGGAGACTAATTTTTACACTTTTGCATTTTATCGCGCAAACCAAAAAAGTAAAAGAATAATTTTACTTGTTGGTATCAGAGTGAAAGCGATATTTTTTTTTAATAACCTGTAAACAAATATAATTATATCCGGACTTCGTTATGCCATAACTGATTGACGCAAGATTTAAGTTTGGGACAGAGGTCGGACCAGGGTAGTAAAACAATCGATGGAAATCGGAGCGAGGCTACCGCGTGGGCAACCGAGTTTTCCAATGTTGATAACAGTTACATGTGGAATGAAGTTGTTGATAATTTTCTGTTTTTGTTCTTCTATAACGTAAATATTCTTAAAGTTAAACGAATTTAATATTCTGTCGATTTCTTCGTACTCAACATCACCGTATTCCATTGAGGAGAGATCATGTTTATGCTGTTCAAGCCATTTATTTGTTCTTTGACTCTTTGCGTCTTGTTGTAGAATATATTTTCAATCACTTATCAAAAAAATCTTATCATATTAAGCATCGCTCGGGGTTTCGGAGTGATCTCGATTAAACTCTACTCTACTCGTATCAACTTTACTCTATTCCGATTATGAATATTCGAACGCATGGGGATCATTCCAGAGGCGAACCCAGGGGGTGTTTAGGAAGTCAGCTGATCCACAGTTTTTTGTCAGTAAAATGTGGCCCCTCAAGGTGACAAAATACATACCACAATAATCAATAATAAAACAATATTAAATAATAATAATTTATAAAATGTACACAGGCTCAAGAATGTTTCTGTACGAAATAGTGCGGCCGGCGCGTATCAACTTAAATAATGTACCTAAATCGAAAAACGCGTGTAACACGTTGCGTACCGTACGCGTGGCTGTGATACGGTCGTCGCATATATTTAAATATGTTTTTTTTTTTTATAAAAATAATAATCATTTATTGCTCTATAAAGAATTTGTGATTTATGAACATTTTAGCGAGTTTACGAGACACTTCAGTCTTTTGGAACGCAAATTCCGAAATTATTACACGTTTGCGTCGTCCCTCTACAAATTTTATTGCCAATTCGAGCAGTGTGTGTGTGTGTTTAATAATTTAACCTACTGCGACAGGTCGCCGTCTAACGTAAAAAAAAATAAAAATAAATAAATAGTTCGCTTAAATTTTTAAGGTAACAATCAAGCGCGAGCTTCATTATTTTGGTCTTAAAAAATTCTCTCGCGTGTTTTCTAAATATTAACGACATATTAAATTTAAAGTAACGATGCGTTTTAATTTCGTGAAACTACATTACGGTATACTATGCTTGTAAGTCCATCCGATTCGTGCACCGGCACCATTTAAATACCTGCATAATACGTTTTGTTAAAAATTAGTTTTGTATAACAGTCGTTAATATGACGGTACCGCGTTTGAAGTCAATTTTACCGGTACCTAATGAATGATTTCTCGAATGTATAAAATAACGATATTGTATTTACATAATATCGGGGGCGGATTTAAGGGGGCCGACGTAGCGGTAGCCCCCCTTGGACTTTTTTTTATAATTGTGACATGATTTTTTAATATCTTTAAATATATTATCATTTTATAATGTTATATAATTAGGAATTTTCAATGAAAAAATTCAAATCAAAATGTTCAATCAATACGTTTCCTTTCGATATTCGACACCACGGACTAAGATATGTACATAATATACATCTCGGTCCGTGTTAGAGACCGTTCGTTTTCTGTTCGATTTACGACTTTACGGGTACTTTCATTATGAACATGCGAGTATCCGATGTATACCACACGACGAGTTTACGCCCTAGTAGTGGTTGTCTATCTCAGTGACCGACAAAATGATAAGGTGGTGCTCTAACATCGTATCACAAAATGAATTAAATCAACGCTGCGCGACATTTAATTCGTTATCGCATAAAACTGGAACTGACCATATATATGTTTTTTGTCGAAAAATTTGAATAGGTCGTAAAAATTAATTGCGACTTAACGATTTTCAGTATTTTTTTTTGAAAATTTCGTCTCGCTAATATAGTTCAGAGTCCATACATTTGGTGAAAATCTCAGGTTTTTATGACCATTTGTTTTAAAATTACGAAGAAGGAAACGATATTAATCGTTTTTGACGAAATCGCGTTTTTACCGGTTTTCGCTTATATTTCTTGGTGCCAAACCGCATAATATTATCAAAATTCGCCCCCCCACCCTTTAATGAGCTTCAGATCCGCCCCTACATAATATGGAGAAGGTTTATACGTTGAGTAAAACATAAAAGCGTTTTTTTTTTCTTTTCAAAAACGTTTACGAATTGGTACCTATTCCATTAGAAAAATACGTTTAAACGAAGAAAATAGAAATGTCGAGAATTTCGTGCGATTTTAAGTCGCCACAATCGAACGCTCCGGAAAATCAATTAAAAAAATTTAATCTCGTCGTCGGTGGTGGTCAGATCTGATACGAATTCCGTAAAATCTAACAGCAGCGTACCAAAAGTACTATTTTTTAAAAAAAAAAAACTTCTCATGTGCGCGCGACTAAAAAAAAAAAAAGTCGTACAAACGCGTCTTCCAGACGAGCCGCAGGAACGGAATTTATTCGTAAAATTGATAATTTCAAAAAAATTCTGTGTGGCCTCGTTCGATCGACTGTTATAAGAAATTAATACGAACACTGCGCCGCGTAATTCAAATAATTCGCTTAGTAATAAGCGATTGTCTAATGTGTCCGAGCTTTTCGTCGATTTTTTTCCTCTTTGGTATTGTCTGCGGATATTCGCGTACAAAATTTGAAAATTCCAATTCGGCGTGATCGTGCGAAGAAATGATTTAAAAAAAAAAAAAATTTTATTTTACCGAATATAAATGACACGGTACGCGCATCGTTACACAGATTATTACGCTATAATATACGTACACGTTTTCAATTCGACAACATTATAAAATTTTTGTTCGAAATAATTATCTTTAAATCCTAGTTATTATAATATATACATATAATAGTGTATATACACGTGTATATACGTGTGCACGTAATTGCTGCGCGGTTGATAATAACGAATAATGAAACTATTAAAATGCAAATTGTGAAATAACATTAATTACTTTCGAATTAGTTGTACGCGAGCCTTGTAGAAATTTAAATACGCGATACGCGCGAGTAAATTTGTCAAAAAAAAAAATTATAATAGAATTACGAAAAATTCGAATGCGGTTGCCGGGAAGGTGTATTACTTTTTTTCTCGAGCCCTTCAACGTTTGTACAATAAAAAATCCGCACGTAATTGTGCCATTTTTTTTTTTTTTACAAATGATCGTTATGTTTTTCTAATAAAATAAATGATAAAAATACTAATATATTATTAAATATTAATATTAATATTTGGTATTCTAATGAAATATTAATTTTTCCTATTTTATACGTTATTATATACGCGTACTGTATTGGTGACAACGTTCGAACGTGGAAATAAATAATTATTCAGAACATTATACACACACACACACTTCTCGAATACTCTGGAAAACATTTTTTTAATTAACATTCGGCGGCGTATTTACGGTGTTTTTTTCTCTGTTCTTGCACCGCTCGCTGTGCGACGGCGACGTTTGATCGGAGTAAAAAAAATAGTTACACGTCTACCGCATTCCCTCGTACAGTAGTTTATATATTAGTTGTATATAAATTTTTGAAAAAAAAAAAAGAAACTATAATTAATTACTTGTAGCCCCGTTTTAAACGAATCGAAAAATAAAACGAATTGTGACGTGATTCGCAGATAATGTACGTGCTTATATCAAAAACGTGATTGTTATACGGACATACAATTCCTCGCCCTGGTTTCCGTACTGCATTGTAAAGTTATCGGAATTCATGGAGGTCGATCGGGACGGTATCTGTTTACGTGAGGACGTCTCGACCCGCGAACGCGTTGACGTACAACGCTCAACAGATTCCGTACTTCGTCAATTGCCGACTCGATACGAATCGTCATCGCCTCGACCGACGACACGCCCGATGATTTCAGGACCATCATTCGTATTATTTTAAACTAGATACATATTGTTTTCGTTTGTTCCAATACTGCGTCTGCTCAGAAACACGCGATTTATAAAAGCTTATAGAAAACAAAGTATTACAACAGGAATGTGCTTGGCGGAAACCGTTTTATTAAGTAATTATACTGAAATCAACAGCCGTCGTAATCGTACGTTTTTATATTGAAACGATATCTACGGTATTAACGAAAAAAAATCTACTTCCGCGAAAAAAAATAACTGCGAAGTCACTTTTTTTTTTGCCCGATATTTTCTGTGTGAAAAGTACATACAGCTGCGTGTACAGTTCACGTTACGACGGTTGTTCAGTCGTAAAAACATGTCGTGGACAGACCTGCTTTTGCATCCGTCAACGCCTATGCGTATTATTTGTAGTAAAAACGGGTCTTGAATCACACTCGATTTAAACGTCCTTCTCACAAAGCAACGAAAATCGATAACGTTGTGGGTATAAGACTTCGGGAAAACAGAAAAGAGTTGGAACGCTCTCGAAAACCCAAAAAAACGTCAACGAAATCAGGCGCTCGATAAACATATGCGACCTCACTATACGGCCCTCTGATCGTGCTGTTCGGAGAATTTTTTTGAAATTTCTCAATTAGTCGCAATTTATTCTGTTTTTTTTTCTACTGTTCTAGTTTGACTTTATAAAAGCTATATACTACAAGGCAGTTGTGGTTATAAAATAGGTGGATAGGTAGATAGCTCCACCCCCCTTAATGGGATTTGATATTTTTTTAATTTAGTATATCTCTGACCTAATGACACCGACTTGTGTCATATAAATTGGTCCAATTATGTTATGGTTATGCTCCATTTTCGCCCCCTCCTCCGTTGAACATCATGTATAAGGCTGAAATTATAGTGCTCGACCGACTGTACGGTACGCGCTGACAGTGCGCACTGATCATCGGTCATGATCGAGCGTTTAGTATTTAACTAACGACAAACTCGGTCGGTAGAGTACAGTGTAAACGAGTAAACGTGTAAACGAGTGTATAACGAGGAAAGATAAATTCTTACGTTTATTTCATTGAAATAATATTATTATTGATAATAATAGTAGTAATAAATAATAATGATTGTAAACGCGCGTACGATCGGTCGCTCGGTCAGCGTTAAACTAAACACCCGTATATGCCGACATAACGCGTAATAAAACGAAAAAAGAAAGTAGTCGCCAGATAGCGCTACGACACAACATAGAGGGCGTGGCAGAAAGGCGCTTATAAATAGCGGTCCGAAACCATCTGACCGCTCAGTGTAATCACGGTGGTCATGCGTGAACAACGTATTTCGCGTCTGACTGCGGTGTGTGTGTTGTTCGAGACTTCCCGCTATTTATACAGGTATGTGCATTTCTGCCACGCCCTCTAATCTCTATGTTGTGTCGTAGTATCTGGTTATATGTGTTAGATCTGGTGACTGCTTTCTTTTCCCGTTTTTTTGTTATTTCGTTTACGTTCCATGCACTTTGTTCTTCCTTTTTCTACATCTGCATTTCGTCTCAATAAAATTAATAGATCTTTCTTGTCGGTTATTACTCATCGATGTGGATATTTCATTAGCAGAGGGATTGGCTCCATGTTCGCCCCCTCCCCTTGAACATCGTGTATAACCGCCACTGATTGCAGATCATATCCAAAACTTTGAAATATAATTTAAAATTATGTTCATCATTTTCAAATCCAAAATCTTGAGCCAAAATCAAATATGTCTTTTTTTCTTTCTTTTATTAAAGAATTCAGTTTTAACGTTCCATTTATCAGCATCAACGTTTCACATTCATTTTAAAAAAAATTCTAATTTTCTTATAGAATTTTATCTGTAGCATTAGGAAGATCAATGTTTTTTTTTACCGCAAGCAACGTTTACGAAAGCAGAGTGAAGATACGATAATACTTCAGTTAAAATGACGGAAATAAAAGTAAGAAGAATTGTCATTCATTTTAAAATTATTAATATATTTTTAAATAACTAAAAAAATAATAATATTTAGATTTTATTACAAACACAATATTTTAAACGTTCGGCCCCGGGATGATGCACAACATGCTCACGCTCCACTCCGTAGTTACGCCCATCGGATGTAAGTGCACTATATGCTTATGGAAATCTGAGAATTCTATTTACGGCCTATTTCAGTGTATACAATAATAGGCCGTGACATACATAAATACGTCATTATATGCCGTTTACTCTTATTTATTTATTGCTCAAAAATACGTCGAATTACAGCTGGTGATGCACACATGTATTCGGTTTACATAAACGTGTATATTGTAGTCGATTGTAACAATAATACGAATATTGGAATTGGTTAAATTTCGATTTCCGAATAGACGCGTTTAAAACGATAATATTTTAATTACGACGAACAGATCACAATATAATATGTACACAACCCATTCACAATATTATTATTATTTCAATTACTATTAAACGCGCAATATTTCCCGTAGAATTATCGTGCAATAACGCCCGGCAAATCCAATCGGGGCTGCGGTTCCATCGCGTATTACATACAACACATACGACGCACGCTACGAATTAATGAAATTCAAAATTCTTTTTTTCTTCTCCGCGAGCAAACATTTTGATTTTGACGACATCAATTTTTAATAGTTATTTATTATAATTCTGAGGGGAATCGGTATTTTTTGCACCGCGTTTTAAACATTTAGAATCGGATTATTAATATGTCGACCGTTCAAAGTGAACCGTTTGAAGATCCCGAACATCAGACTTTTCTAAATCACCGTGGAAATTTATTTTCGATATTTTAATTGAAACTGCGTTAATTTTGAGTTCTCATAAATCTACTCCCAAGATGAGTTGTTAAATCTTTAGTCGGAATCGAATTTCATTCATTCCAAGTGGATTGAATTATTGAATTCGTCTAGATTTTATGTCTGAATCACCGTGTTAGACCACTGGTCGAAATGGGACGGGGGACATGAAGGATTCCATCCCCACCACTTCTTTTAGTTAGCATATTTCATCACTTATTTTTGTTAAAAACTATTCAACCCTCATGGATTTTTAAAAATCTATTTTTTTATAATTTGTAATTGTTATGTTGTCTAATTTTTTTTTTTAGAAAAATATCTTTGAATCATTTTTTTTCTTTATTAGAACTATTTTGTTTTCTAAAATTTTCACGTTCTGCAGGACATCTAAACGTCATTTAATCGCGATCACAAAAACAAATATAATTTTTTTTAGCGAAGAAAAAACATTTGAATCCAAGGTTTAACAAGTATATTTTTATAAGTTATACAAGTAAAAAAAGGGTGAGTTTCATATTTTTATGAAAACAAAAAAGAAAATTTAGAAATTAACCCGCAGGATTATTTCCGTCTAGCGACGTTATTTGGGGAGACAGGATGCAGGGTATTTGCCCACCATGTCGACAGTGGACTAGTGTTAAAGCAAAAAGAAGAATATTTTTTTTTTGCTTATTTTTCAACGATACGGAGCGTTTACAACTTTGCATCCCCCCTTTCAAAACTCGAAATGACGACGCTGCTTTCGTCGCCTGATCTAATGATCCACTTCGACAACTGCGTGCCACACACATATATTATTAAACGCTTTCGAATTATTGCAAAACATGTAATTAATTTTTGACGAACAATTCGTTGGTGGAAAAGAAAAGAATAATGAAGACAAAAAAAATTCGATATTTCTATCCGTTCGTTTTCGTTCGAATATCTTCGTCGGAAAAGTGTTAGGTGACGTTCGATGACGATAATATCATTATACGTATACTTATCCTAAAGTCCGTGACTCACTATAGGCACACATTCCACTCCATGTAAGTAAAATATCTTATATATAAAATACATGACTTTTTTGAAACGGTATAAAGTAGTTGTAACGCGGTTATATAATAGGATTGTCTTGTAAGTTCGGTGCGAGTACCTTTGGAGACTTTTATCACCGAACGAGCGACTTGGACGAAATATAGCGTGTTAAACAGATTTTCGGCGCGAGCCCGAGAGACTTTATTTTCCCGATGCGCGCCAGTACGTTGTGATACTTTCCAAAGTATAACGCGCGTATGTCCGTATCGGTTACTCGATGAAAATTTTTTTATCAAAAAATTGTTCAGCTTTTCGTGAAAAATTCGACCATTTCACGGAACGGAAATCGATTGTGAAAATTCGAAAGAACAAAAAAAATCGTTCCGTTTGAAAAAAATTCTCGATCGTTCGACACATTTCGACGCAGGAGCTGATTTTTTTTTTACCGTGGGTGTGCTAATATGATTTCTAACAAGTACAAATCACCGAATTTAATGCATTTTTTTTTTTCATTTTGCTTCGTTTTTATTTAAAAACGTATATAGCGACTTTCGTCTGGCGTTCTCGGAAACGTTTTTTTTTTAAAACGTTAATACTTCGATGATTACACATTATATTGCGGGTTCGTTTTATAAACGGGGAGAGAAAAAAAAAAGAACAAATTTCAAAATATATTTTAATATTATAAACGTATATAGAAAAATAAATGTTCGCCGTTCGTGACGATGTCGTGAAGTCTTATTAAACCGTGTTTTATAGTCGTGGTACTGTAGAGACTATTCTGTTGAAATTATAATTCTCCTTTGAATAAGAGATTTAAATGTGGGTCATCAATTGGTTCATAACTCTGATTTTTGCAAATAACATTTTCCATTGAAAAACTCGAGTGTTTTAACCTCTCTTTTTTTTTTTTAATTATCCGAATTCACGCGAACGGTTTAGATCTCCTTTCGGGAATTTAGGGAAAACAAAAATTACTTTAAATAATTCAATTCTATCCGAATCTGGTACTAAAAATAGGTATTGTTATTATTTATTTATTTTCTAAATACGAATTGCATGATGTGCATTGGAAGGTGTAAAAATTTAGAAACTAGCGAAAATATGTGTTTACAAAAAAACCCCCGTTTCGTTTCAAATAGATCAAATTTAAGGATATTTTTTATACCGTGAACACACTGTATACATATAATATACAGAGCGTCTTGTTTTATACGCAGGGACTTAATTTTTTTCAAATAATTACTGAATGATAAAAACGGAATTTCGACAGTACTCGTACTAATGTTACAGTAAAAAATGAAGAAATAATAATAATTGACATAAAATATATTATAAAATATTTCGATTTTTTTCGAAACGATACAATATAACGTAAAATTAAAAAAAAGTATTTTTTTTAATATTAAAAACCACATAAAAGAAAATAAACACGTACATATATCGTTGCGAACGCGAGTTTTTCGTTCGGAATCTCTAAAACAATAATGACTATAAAGAAAGAAAAAAAAACACGAGTCGCGATAGTCATATACACGAACCGTATATGATACATATATTCTGTTTTACGACAATGTTACACACGCAGCATCCGAAAGAAATTCTAAATAAAATATCAGCTCGCAGCGGTCCGGTCGCAGTCCTGCAATTGTATTATTTATCCAAATGTACAGAGGTGTACAGGATGATCAAAATTTTAAGTTTTTATAAATCGCATTGTCCCCGTACCATAAACCCTTTACGGGGAAAAAGTGTAATACTGTTTTTTTTGTTTTCTTCGATCCTTTATACACACGTGTATGTATATGTGAATATACAAACAAGCCAAAAAGTGCTATATTTTTAAAGGAACTGCTGTATTAAATTTGCTTATTTTCTACCGGAAAAACTCGTCATCGGATGTAAAACGAAAAAGAAAAACACAACGACAAAATAAAAAATAATAAAAATTAACAAAATTAGAAAAAAAAATCATAAATGTTACAATAAAAAGTCCATAGATTTACAAAAAAAAAATAAAAATAAAAAAATAGCGAAGAAATCTTAAATATAGTGAATTAATTTTTTTTTTTTTTTAAAGCAATTATGACGTGTAATTAATTATTGTATAATATAAAATATTTTAAAATTCATTGCGTTTAATCTCTTAATATATTATAATTCTTCGAAAACTGAATTTCCGTAAATATTAAGCTGTATATTTGAAATGCCTAAATCATTATCTATATATAAAAAGTAATAACGCGATTATTTTCTAAAACATAAGTTTCGCAAAATTAGAATTCCGGCTAGTTTTTTTTAAATTTTACTTCGGAGATGCGATTTGTTTATATCTTGTTTGAAAATTTCTATTCGTTTTACCAGTATAAAATGTATTAAAATTACATTAGAATTTGTAAATTCCAGGACAGTATAAAATTCGCTATAAACTATTATTCGCACACTGTTTTATTTTATCATTTATTTGTTTAATTAAATAATTATTGGCATCAAACGCGATTTTTATAATATTATTTATATTTATACACATTTTGCCGCGATCGTGCACCGTATATATATACAGAATCTCCTGACGAATATATTAAAACTTTTTATTAAACGTAGGTATACGTTATATTATTATATTACATCCCGTACAGTCTTCCATTATATTTTTCAGCTTTTATTTAGCGTTTTACTCTATTATTATTATTATGGAGCGTATATACCAAACGCGTATATATTGTACTCGTGTATATATATATAGATAATGTGTTATATTTAGAAGTCTTGGCCATCACCCACCAGTAATTTATTGTTAGGTCAAATGAAAATGAAAATAAAACTAAATGACCGAGGAAAAAGTATAATGTAACGCGGACGTATAATAGGTACCTATTATTTCTGAACACCGTTCTGCTCGCTATAGAGCTGCGAGGATTTCGATGCACTTTGCGTTGTTTTCCAAAGCTTATTTCGCGATGAGCGTATTGTCACGAATTCGTTTTATGCGCACTTTTGAACGAGAACGTTTTTTGTTTTTAGGTTATTTTCTTAATTTTTTTAAAGGAGTTTTCGGACATACAAAATATGAATTTGAAATTTTATTTCACATATTTTTACACACTCAAACGTGATTTATAAATATGACAGATTATAAAGTATTATATTATTGTCGGACAATAATATTGGAGTAGAAATTTTTTATTTTTTTCGCATTAAAATAATCGTCCGTGTCGACGAGATTTCCGAGCTGTCCGTAAAAACTTTTTTTAAACGTATTAAAAATAAACAAACTTTTTTAGTGTATAGTATTGAATTTTCGAGGCGTAAAAGCATTTTTTTTTTTTTTAGAAGAATTTTTTTTTTACGTTTCCGCAGCCTTATTATAAGCACATATATATATATATACGGAAGTAATAGGAAGCGTCGTGTGTATTTTACGCGTATATAGACGACTATATAGTGTACGACTATACGGGATTTCGATTTAATGCGACGTGCAAACATTTCTCGCGATATCTACAATGAGACAGGTGTCTATAATATATAAGATACGCGCACATAATATATTCGAATACGAGCAGGTTGAACATTTAAACGAGGACCCGAGTGACAATAATAATTAACGGGATATATTATATTTGTTTCGCGGAGCGTATATATATATATATGTGTGTGTCTACGTGTATTTCTCGAGAAAACGATCAAATGCTCGCAATTCCGAGCACATCATATACGTATAGGTACCTAACGCGTAATAAATGTAATCTTTTAATTATGCGCCGACGTAGGTCGTAATTTCGCGTTTCACTCTTCGCGTATCCCGCGGTGAAGCGATTCGATATCCTTCTGAAATGCCGCGATAATTTAATAATAATAATAATAATAAAAAAAAAAAAAAATGAACCTTTGCAAAAGACAAATTATATACCGCGGCGAATACCGGCAAAATGAATCGCGAGAGAAGAGGAGTAGGAAAAAGGACTCGTGCCGTTATAACGATATCGTTGTATTAATGCGAAAACGTATTATTTTATTAAAAAAAAAAATACAATTTCGTTTCGGATAGAAAACGAATTGCGCGTATTGTAATGTGTTATGAAAACGCCGCGACAGAAACGTCGATGATTGTATTTTATGTTTTAACGATTGTGAAATGCGAACTGTGATAACGTGTCCGATTGTTCGGCACATATAAAAGACGTATAAAACGGTACCAAACGCTCTTTAATAGAATCATTAAGAGAAGCGGTCGGAAAATGTTTAAATCTTGGCGGTCAACACGACGTGAGAGACGCGATATTGTAAGCAGGGCCGGTGGTAAGGTAAGGCGACTCAGTCGGTCGCCTAAGGCGCCGTTCTGAGGGGGCGCCAATTTAACAAATTAAATAAAAGTTTTTTTTTAAATAACTAAAGTCGTTACAATATTTAAATAGCGTTATATTAAAAACAATATTTTGAAAACGAAAATCGAGAAAAATATTGTTTAAATAATGTATTTATAAATACCTATTATAATTATTATCTATTTTTAAATTAATTATATTTGTATATTATAAACTGTCATAAATACTTTTATTTAATAAAATGAAATAGTGTGTGTGTGTAAAACGGGATCTTATTACAAAAAAAAAAATAGTTTAATGAAAATACACCATCCTACTCAATGGCCTTTTTTTATAATTACCTGGAGGGGCGCCATATCGTCTTACGCGCGCCGGCCCCGATTGTAAGCGACAAGGCGAAACGATGAGTGATTTGGAAATGTAAGACCGTAGGAAAATTATGTACTTCTAAATGCCACAATAGCTAATAAAAACTGTGAAAATAAATGTAAACGCATTAAATAATAGTAGAAAATAAACAAAAGGTGTTTGACGCATTTTTTTTTTTATCATAATTGCCCGCCTTCTTTTGGGCACGTGTAATGCCCGAGCAAAGTTTCCACGTTGACCGTTCAAATCGGACATTGTGTACAATGCCCGATTATACGCTTTGACCATAACGTATTATATACGAAATGTTGGTGACTGGTAATTGTTATGGAGTACGCGAAAATTTTTTTTTTTTAGTAAAATTTTTCTCCGCTAAAAAATACGTCTATTACGATAAGATAACTGTATGGATAAAATTCGTTTTACAAAATGACGGTGTCTGACGATTCTCCGTAAAGCGACGTGCAGTGGAAATAAGTGTGAAGTAATTATTAAATTTACCGCGTAGTTCGCGTATTATGAAAAATTAATCATCAGTACGTCCCTGTACAATCGCATCCTTGACTCCTGCGCATGAGTTCTCGCCGACTGCAAAAACACGCTTTCAGTTTCACTTTCATTTATCCTCTAGTCATCCATTTTTAATCATGGCTCTCGTTGCTCATTTATTTCGTATTTCGTACACCGTTTTAGTTCATCAACGCGGTTTTTTTTTATTCATCTTTATAGTTCGCTTAATTTTCTTGCTCGGCGGTATTCATCTCTCGCTCTCAAATTCTCCTCCAGTGTTCTCCGATATTATATTATCATTCGTAATTAGTTTTCTCGTCTCTTTCAAATTCGCTCTTTTTGTTTCAGCATATTTTTGCTTTTGTAATATCGTATTCAGTTACAACACAAAATAACTGAAAACGATCCAAATATAATTGTATTTATTTATGTGTGTGTGTGTGCGCGCAGGTTATTTCTTGAAGGTTTTTTTTTCTTACTCTAAATATATATATATATAAAAAGGTAAAACTGTTCGTTTTCTTAGAATCATTTTAAGGAAGTCATTATGATTTTCATTATGAATTTCAGTTGTACACCGAACGGTAATCGCTATAATATATCATGTTTTTAGATAGCTCTAAACGCAGATATATAATTTAAATAACTATTGATAATAAAATATAGACGTTTTCCTACATTTCCAATACCGATCGATTCAGGGGCGTGTACAAGGGGGGATGTGGGGGTCAGATCCCCCCATGATCTTTTTTTTTATAAGGGTTTTTATAAGGTTCCTTATTAAGGCCCATAGGCATAATTCCTCCCATAGGCCACCACATACCTGATCCCCCCATTGAAAAATCATGTATACGCCACTGGATCGATTTATATAGATAATATAGTGCACGGGAGCGATAAGAAATTTGAATTGTTCGAAATTTCGAATAAAAAAAAAAAAAATGTTTAAGTCTATCTTAATATATTTTACCTGTTTTCAATGCTCAGTTGACGACAAACTCGGTCGGTCGTGTACAGTGTAAACGAGTATACGTTAAATAAACAGTAAACGCGTAAAATAAACGAGTAAACGTGTAACCGAGTGTACAACGAGGAAAGATGAATCCTCGGTTCACTTCATTTCATTAAGTTAATAAATACGCGAAATAATATTATTATCAATAATAATAAAAAAAATAATAAATAATAAAGATTCCATACGCGCGTACGATCGGTCGCTTAGACAGCGTCAAAATAACACCCGCATACACCGACATAGCGCGTCAGCCGACCGTAATAAAACCGGAAAAAAAAGTAGTCACCAGACAGCGCTACGATACAACATGGAGGGGGGTAGCAGAAAGACGCTTATAAATAGCGGCCCGAAAGTATCGGACCGCTCAGTGTAGTCACGGCGGGCAGGCGCGAACAACGCAGTACCGCTATTTATGTGCGCTTATTTCTGCCACGCCCTTCTATGATGTGTCGCAGCGCTATCTACAGGTGAGTACTTAATTTTTCTATTTTATTTTTATTTCGATTGAGTTCCATGCACGCTGTTCTTCCTTATTCTACGCCTTCATTTCGTCTTGGTACATTAATAGATCGTTCTTCTTGGTCATTACTCGTCGTGGAACATTTTCTACCAAAAAAATACTTGTAAAAATTGGAGCACTATTTCCACGCGAAAAATCGTCTACAGGAAAAAAAACGTCTTTGTAAAAAACTGAAATTGGTAGGTGGGTCATTAGAACATTGCTTCTTTAGTTTTTTTAAATCGCGACGCCACTGCGTCACGCAGCGATTTGTATTTGGCACATCTTATTGTCATCCCCGTAGGACTTGTAAGGTTTTTAACCGCGTGACCGTACAATCGTTTCTATATAATAATAATATTGTTGTCGGCCCCGCTTGTTGGAAGAGACGCGATGAATTTGTAAGTAGGAGGTACCCGATACAAATGATACATTAATCCAGTTTGTATATACGCTCGAATTTTTCGTTAAATTACGAAATTTTGGAAAGTTTTACGGTGATTTTTCTCAATTATATATACATATTGTATATATATACATATTGTTTCGCATATAAGAAATAAAACGGTTCGATATTTGTTATTACATATATTAATATGTACAGCTCTCCTAGAAACATTTCTGCATACGCCTACATAGGTATGCTGTAACAGATACATATATTTATATGAAGTTTTCGAAGTAATATCCTTCGTCAGCACATTAATAGCTTCCTGTTCGGCGAAAATGAAAGTGAACAAAAAAAGAAATTTTTTCGAAATTATATAATATATTATAACGCTGACGCGATTTATGTAAATTGCGAGGTATACTACAGGTATGATATGGTTTAGACAACGCGCCGGTGAAGTATATGCAAAAAAGCTTCTGTAATTTGGCGTTTCGCCTGCCTTTTCAAAATATATTATATAGTTCGGCACATTGCACCGTGCGCGAATATAATTAATTACGACACGCGTGATATTGGTACTATATGTGTTTTTATGATGTTTAATATTCGCTGGATACTCTCGGTTCTTCGCAGATCGGGAATTGAGGAACGGGATGGAGAGCTAAATGAGCCAGGAACGGTGGATTTAAACACCACAATAATCGTATTTAACGAACGGGTGCGATGCAATACGTGGAAAGTTCGGTCTGTTGAAAAACGTTTTCGTTGTCTATACAGTTTCTCGGTCCGCGGATCCACCGCGCGCGTGCTTGCAACGTTTTCTCAAAACGGTGAAAAAAAAAAATAAAAGAAATAGCACACACGCACAATCCGGTCGGCTATAAAAATACACTTGAAAATACGATGTGAAGACCAACTCCGCTGTAACAATATTAATTGTTTGCCCAGTCATTACGATCTTCTGTTGGAGTTGCTCGCGGGTTTTTAAAAATCGATATTTTCGGTACGTTTTTGTTTATTTTCGTGCCCTTTCCACTACTCCGCGGTTTTCAAAAAAAAAACCAATATGTATAAGCGTACCTAATATATACATACTAGCTGCTGGTAACCGCGAAATAAAATCTCGTATATTTTATAAACCTTCGCGAATCTTCGTCGTTTGTGGCCTTTTCTGTCTGAAACTCCGTCCCCTGCCACTCTAAACGATTTTATATAATATGTTTAATATTAAAATACTTTCTTTTTTTTTTTTAATAATAAATATTACTCATCGACTAGCGTTATTTTTCGATATACATTTATTCGGGTTTTTAGAGAACAGAAAATTATAATTCCAAACGTCTATTATTATTATTATCGAGGAGTTCAGCGAGAATTTCTCCGTGTCTCTTTTTGCCAATTGTAAGAGCAAGTGCTTAAATCGTATTAACGTTTTATCTGTTTAATAAAAATTGAACATTTGGGAGGAGGATCTTACTGGAGGAATCTAGCGTTAGTTAGAGAAGGATGGAGGTTTGGTTGTGAGACGAGATAGTCCTAAGGGCCCAATAAACCCAAGAAGAAGAAAAATAAAAATTGACTATATCTACAGTTCCTCTGGAGTAGAATTCCTCAAGTGTAAGTCTTTCCGATTTCTTGCAAATCATCATTGCAGACTCTTCTGTGAGATTGATAAATCATAAACGTTTTCTTTAAATATAGAACTGGAGTAATGCGTGTTTGTTGTCTGTCGACTAGGTGTCGACTAGGTGTCGAGTGTCGGCAATTAGAATAGGAAGGACACGGATTTTGTTTAAGACGACCCGAAAAACTGTATAAAAACGTCCACGAGCAAAAATACGTATATTTAGTTTCGAAAAATAAATATGAAAATCGAATACTTTTTTTTGGGTGCCGAAAAATTAATGGATGACGTGTCGACAATTGTCTAATGAGTTTTTTAAATTTACCGATAGTTTTTTCGTACACTGAGAAAGCTACTGGTAAAATCGAAAAACGCTTAGGGCACGGTTCGCTACCACAAAGTGGTGTATACATGTAAAAATCGGAGCATTTGTGAAGAGAATAAAAAACGGTGAAATATATTCGTACTTTCAATCATTTTTACAATGAAACGCGGCTACGTATTTTTTTAGTTTTTTTTTTCTAAGGATCGGCGATAGGACCATATAATATATACGGTAAGTCAACGCGTACGGTATACTGCAGATGATGTAAGCCAATTTTGCATATCGACCGAAATAAAAAATAATATATATTTATATATATTAGCGCCGGAACGAATTACTAGTGCGATTAACTTAAATATTTGTAACCGTTTTTTTTTTTTAGAAATTCGTAACACATAAATCGTAGGCTTAAGCAGTTTATAAACCGTAAAGCACAATATTATACAAAATATCGGAATCAATACGAAGACGGATGTTTGATCGCCTCATCCGATATATGTATAACATGTAAGGAACGTGTTTGTGTTTATGGATATTTAAATATTATTCGAGCACCGGGTCGAGTAAGATTTGCTTTGGTTACCAGCTCAACACGACTTAACTCTGTTCCCGCGATATTTTCGACCGTATAAACAACTTAGAAAAGTAACCGTAATTATTTTAATTTAACATATTATTATCTATTTGAAATTTTTCATAAATTTTTTTTTAATTCTTCGAGAGCGGGTTAAATAATTTTTAATAATAATTTTCAGCCGAAATCAATCGGAATACGCGTATAAATTCTAAGACAATCGGCCGAATGTAGGAATGTACGTTAGATATTTTATGCTAATGTTTACATTTTAGACGAATGGCGGCGGTACACGCGCGTTTGCACCTGACTCGACGGTATTGCGGTTTACGGAACAGAGGATACAAGTCTGTTGCAGTCTGCGCATTAATTTTAAAATACAAATTTCACCGCGTCCGTCGAAATATTACACGTGATATGTTATTATTAATCTCGTCAAATTCGATTATTTACATTTCGATTAAAATTCAAATAACGCATTCGTCAAACGGCGCGTATAGTCGACGTCGTCGGGTTCCGCTCTTCACAATTTTCACGTCGTTCTCTCCGCTATGCTCTGGACTCTTTCCCCTGGAGTTTCGCCGATAACTTATAAAAAAAAAATTTTTTTTTTTAATTAAATATATTCTTTTAGAAATATCATTATGCGCGTCCGTCGCGGTCGAAATCGAACGAATTCCGGGAGGAGGGAGAGTGTTACAATATCATCTTTCGGATCAAACGCCGGCGGAGAACCCGTCCGTGAAATATAGAGACGAGATTTACGGATATTAATAATGCGACTATAATATTATTGTCGTTCGACCGGAATTATTATTGTCCAGTGGAAACGCATTTGCGAATATCGTCCGCCGATTGTACTTAAAATTATATAAATCGTCGATAATTTACATATAATAATATGTGTGTGTGTGTGTGTGTGTGTGTGTGGCATCGTCCACGCGTATATTATAAGCACACGCAGTTATCTCGCGTACACCACCGTTTCGAACCGACAGCGTTGTTCTACACACACCGAGGTCTCGCTGACTGCCCGTAAGCCGCGGCGAGGGAATTTATCGCGACAGCGCACTCGGGTGATCGTGTCGAGTACTAAATGTTTTCCACGCATAACAAAAAAAAAAAAATTTTCGTCATTTGTACGTGTGTGTGTGTGTGTATTATTCAGTGGCGTACTTTCAATTTCTCTCGAGGAGAAGCGGGAGAGATTTATATAAAACATTGAAATTTCATCCCCATAATATTCCGAATTCGACCGTATCATTGAAATAAATCAAATATATATATATACATATATATATATATATATATATTGTATTTGTCGAAAAAATCGAATTGGTTATAAAAAGAAATTGCGACTTGACGATTTTTTTTTTTGAAAAATTTGTCTCGTTAATACAGTTCAGAGTTGCGTAAAATTTGGTGAAAATTTCAGGTTTCTATGACCATTATAGTTTTAAAATCACGAAGAAAAAACGATAATCGATTTTGACGAAATCGCGTCATCGTCGTTTTTATGTAATTTTTCGATAGTTTTTGCTTGACGCTATAAAAAAGTAATGAGAAAATCGAAAAATGACATCTTTAAAGTGCCGACTAGAGATGCAATTTATTACCGGAAAATAGTGCTGCGCGTACTCGTTCTGGTAGAATTTTTGGGCACAGACATAAAAAAAAAAACACATCATTGTTACAACTATATAATTTTTAATCTTTTTTTTTGGTCTCGGAGGGGGTTTTAACCCGAACCCCCTCCGTAAATACGTTACTGGTATTATTGTTATTTTTTAATTCGTATTATCGAGACGATGAATTATTAAGGATAAGATTTTATTACATTCTATAGATCAGAGGCTGCCAAAATTATACTTCTGACGACTTTTTTGAAATTCAGGTGAACCGCCCAAATCGATTTTTATTATTTTTTTTTTTACTATAAAATACGGACGATTAGAATATTTTAATAAAAATAATTCATACATTGCGTATTTATACCGTACGCGGTAATTTTTTTTAATCTCGAGCTAAACCGTTTGGCTTTTTTCCAATGACGTGGTTTTTAATATTTATTCTTCAACGAACCGCAATTTCCAAACCGAGCACAAAAAAAAAGCACGCCACGTTAAATAGCTTTTTTTTATTATTATTATTATTTATAATAAGCTTTTTGTACGTCGTTTATGCGAATTTCAAACTACAAAATATGTTTCAATTCAATGCACTTTTTCGTCTGGACTATATACGTTTATTTTCAAACGTACTTTTAATCAAGCATGTGAATTCGATACCAATTTACGAATACAATTTAAATCGCGAAAACGCGATACGTTAAAAGCCTAAATTTTATTGATTATCGATAGTTTTGTTTCGTTATTAAATTTGAAAATAAAATGATGTAAAAGTAATTTTTTTTTTTGCTCCCTTAAATGGGTATAGGGTTTAACAGTTGCACGGCGTGTGTAAGCGAATATTCGAAATGACGGGAATTGATGGGAATCGCTTAAAATGCAATGAAAGGGCACAAAAATAAAACGATATAAAAACCGCATATATTAGCTACAAAATTCACAGCATATTTAACACAAAACGAATATTAAATGATTAATTACCGTATGCGTATAGTGGATAAAGATAAACGTAATTGCCCCCGTGAATGTTATAATAAAACGTTTATATAGTATCCGCGATCTCTGCTTTTTAATTTCGTACACTCTCTTAATCCCGAAATTCCACATTGACAACGCGTTACATGTAAAGCGTTCAAGGCTTCATTAAACGAACATCTGACGAGCTTACCATCTCGTTAAAATCGCTCTGCTATGTGTGTTAATTGGTCCAATTCTCGTGTACGGATCAGTAGGAGTCTGAAACATCTGGTGCTTGCCATCAACTCGAACCCGTACAACGTCTCTCGCATTTGTGGCCTTCGAGTTAGACGTACCGCACTCATGATTACGATCCGGTACTTTCAACCTCCAGACTCTGTCTCCTCGACTGTCTATCCGCATATTGCTCGATGATGAAAACAATTCCCCATCTCTTCAGCAACACGTCGAACTCGAAATTCAGCGCTTTTTTTTTAGTTCCCCCTTGTGCCCCGCTAATTATCTATTACTACTGAGCCATCGGTCAGGTTCTGCAAACGAGGACACTTGTTTCTCCTGTTACACCAATCTGTTTGTTAACGTACACTCGTACACTATGTTTCGTAATTTTGGGCGCGATCATGTTCATCGTATAAAATAATTGTAATAATTTACAGACATTTCACTTGGCGGAAAACGATTAAAAGCGTGTCCAAAAATATACCATATACCTACGTGACATAGTTTCTTTGTAGAGACGGTGAATTTATTAAAACATTCGTTCTACTGACAGCATACATAGAGTATAGACATTCGCGAAATTAAGCGTGAACGAATATTTTAACACATCTTTCCCGTTTATTTCGAGCCACTCCGCGGATCATCCGAATACGTCGTGCTCCTCCGTGAAGACGTATTATACATAATTTGTATATTAATCGTAACAATAAGCAACGCGTTCTCTGGAATTAATTAAAATAGTTTCTTTCGCTCGTACATAAACATATTGGTACGTATATATATATATATATATAATATATAATATACTGAAGAAGCATATCATATGTGTACACAAAACCGTCGTATGTTTTCTTTTAATTCCGAGTCGCTCGATATACGAAAAACCAAACAAACAAATCCCCCCTTGTTTCGTTTAACAAGTCATGAACGTCAAAAGAATAAAACACACAATATATAGAATGAAGGTGTAATACGAAATATTTCCAAAGAAAGATTTTGAATTTTTTTATTCGGAACATTTTTTTTCATTGAATACATAAATCAAAAATACACACGATTTTCCAACCCCTATTTCGGATGTCCCGTTATAATGTTTGTAAATAATTTTGATTCGTAAAGGCTTTAACTCTACCTGAAAAACTGACCGAGAAACTTTGCTCGGCACTGAAGTTGTTACTATACACACACGTATAATTTTCTGAAATCTTAAATCTGCATAAAAATCGTATGCGTTATAAAATAAATTAAAAATTAAATAAATGACGACGGAAATAGTATTTTATTTTACTTCATCAAAATTGTTTCGTTTTGAAACTAACGTTTTATGATGAGGCAACAGATCGGTTGCTTTTTTTTTCTACGTACTAGAACAAATGTTCACAAAACGTACAAATCAACGTTGTTTACTTAAAATATAAAATATCGATTTCCACAGAATCCTATAGAAAAGTGGTCGATGAATTCAAAAATATTTGTACAGAAACTAAAATTCCGTTCACTCTAACAGTGATTTTTGTCGTAGCTTTTTTATAAAATGTTAGAAGTGGGCTGTATTTTTAACTTTTACTTTCTTTTTTACAATTAATAGTCGAGTTTATCGTCCATTACTGTACTACTGTTCTGTTTATTTAAATTTGACGGACCCATCAAAAACTGGAAACGTCACCGTACTCGTTTCGTTCAGAATCTTAAAAAAAAAAAAAAACGCGATGACTCGCAAGAATATTTTTGCACTTTTTGTTCGTCGTTTTTTTTTGGTTTATTTTATTTTATCCGCACAATAGTACCATTATAACCGTTGCGAATTCACCGAGTGGAAGGCATAAGCGTTACATATTACACTGCCGGCAAACGGCCACATTTTCGCGTATTATACGCATATAATATAATTAAATATTTGTTCATATAACGGTCTGTCGGTTTATCGTTCGACTTACCTATGTATACACACGAGGATTGTGCCAAAATAGTAATGTACGATTTTGTTATTGTTGTTGATACAGAAATGCGTAACAGGTTCGGATATGTTCTTCCTTGTTGAATCAGGATCTGTCTCTAGTATAAATTTAAGCTTAACCGGATTTGTTCGTTCTTATTGTGTTCATGTACAATGTTCATATCATATACGTGTAAACGTGACTGTTTCGATTACACAAATGTGGAACTTAATCCCACACGGATTCACAGAGAAATTTCTTCGATTTTTTTTTTTCGAAATTTCGAGAGGCGAACCCGTAAAAAAAAAAAGGAAAGTCGTTTTTGGGCCAAAGAGTTCCCGCCGATTCTTTCGACGACACAAGTATAAGTTTGGTCAACTTATATGCGTAGGTTAAGTACGCGTATACGCTGAGATGACATTCCGAACGGATATAACGTGTGACGTATTCGAAATGCTTTTCACGTAATCCGAGTACTTTTTTAATACCTTTTATATATATATATAAAAAAAGTATTTAATGTCGCATATGTATACTTTGCGCGTGTAACGTAAGTCTAAAAGTAAAAAGCGTTTTATTTTCTTTTTCGAGTTGAATACATTTTTAATGCTCGCGGCAAAACCTTCGTATGTGTAACGGATTTTTAATAATAATAATAAAAAAAAAAAACAAATTCTCGAGTCAAACACCGTCGAGTATATTGATTTATGTACACGTGGTAATAAAAAAAAAAAAAAGAAAATTTACCATTATATCGATCTCGATCCGACTGTTATTCGCAATCGCACTACGATACGTCTTTTATACGTGATTCCGATCCTGTAATCGATTCGTCTGATTTTCAGATCGAAAGGACGAATAAGTGCTGAATTGCGTTCAATATTCGTTTTAAAAAATATATATATATATTATTTTCTACGCGTACTCTGGACAGAGTACGAGTCTATATTTTTTTCGTTTCGAGATTTTTTCTGTTTTTTTTTTTTTTTTCTAATAAACCTACGCCTGTTAACGAAACGTACGTCGAATTTTTGACGATTTGCGCTTCTCGCTGCTGTGTATACACACGTATTAAATAACATGTACCGCAAACATCCGCGGAATTAAAACAGAAATTGAATTTGCTGCAGATTTATTATATTATATATTATGTATAGAAAGTCTGCGTTCGACAAGTCACGGTCGGGCGGAATCTCGTAAAGTTTAGGAGAAAAAATACGAGCACGGCGAAATGAACTCTTGCAAAATGTATAAGACGAGAAAATTTCCCAGCGTGTGCACTCGGAATTTTGGAGTTTATAATTTTTAAAAACGGATTTTTGTGACGAGTTAAAGAGAGGGGAAAAAGAAATTTCACAAAACGTAACATATTTATACTTTCAACTAAAAAAAAAAAGTGTATTCTACCCGATTTATATGCGTAATACGCGTTTTCTTTCTATATTGACACAAGATTCGTTCAAAATTAATTTCCTGCTTTCAATAATTCCGTACTTTAACTAAAGACCTATAGTACATACTACTAAATCGATAAAGCGGAAACTCATTAATGCAATAATGCTTAGTTGCGATAAATCCAAACGAAAAATCGAGGTTGGCTAAAATTCGTTAATCGATCCGCTATAGTAAAATATATTCCGTCGACTTGTGTAGACTTTTTTTTTTTTTTTAATTTTTCCGAAAACTTTCAAAACGTTTTCTGAACAATCTCCCTTTTTGGCGTTGGGTGAATTTTGTGGCGAGAAGCCGTCGAACTCTTGTATGATATCATAAATTATGAAAGTATTTTGTAACGAGGTAAATTTTACTCCAGTATCTATTTTCGTAACATAATTCGCATCGTGAAAAACTGTATAATATATTGTATTACCGCGTGAACGTGTAAAGCCGAAGTGTAAGTTTTTTATGCAAAAAAAAAAAAAGTATATATTTTTATATTATAAAATAAATTAATATAGATAAAATAATTATTTATTATTATTTCATATATTTGGCATTCGAAATGTGCATTACTTGTATTCTAATATTGATTTTTACTTCCTACACGCCCATACACGTTACACGATTCCGTTCGACAGAATTATTACCTATCAAATTTCGATTATTTTTTTTAACGTTTACGTTAAATCGCAATATAATTTTAAATAACGCGAATACAAAACAACGCTACGGATCTCAGTGGAAAACATCGAACCCGACGTATCACATATCGTCGGTTTTGAAAACGGTAAAATTCAAATTCACAGTGCGTTAGACTAATTTTTGTTTTTATTTATATCGTTTTACATCATTTAATTTTTTGTCGGCCGTTATTACGAGACACATATCTAAAATAAATTTTCTTATAAAATCGTAATAACAACAATTACGTTAATAAGATAATAATTAAATTGTCGATCATTGTATTTATGTATCTCGTATCGTTATACCTTTTTTTTTATTATTATTTTAATACCTTGCTCAATCCTGTATACAAAATTAGCTGTCAGTAAGTACCGCTTACAGGTGTCCTACTCTCGAGTGTAAGAGGTTATTTTGACAAATCAATATGTTGTGAAGTGTATATGACCGTACTTTGCCTGCACATTATGAAGATAAATATATAACGTATATACTATCGTGTAAAGCTCGAGTTCCAGCATCTCTTGGACACGAGTCGAGTGGATAACAAACCCATTCGTGAAAACGCGTTCTGGCCGAGATCTTTTTGTAGACCTTTGCAGAAAACACGATTTTGTTTTATACACCTGTGGCGTACATTTAAATTAATAATTCTCTGTAGGAAATATTATATTACGGTATATTAGATTTATACGAAATTCGCGAACACAAATCCCGTACGAATCACGCGTGTAGTAGTAGTTTTTATGCGAGTGTACACGAGTTACTCATTAATTATTAAATATTTTTGGGGACGTTTTACGGTTTTGTATTATAGAGTTCGTCAGGGACGGACTTAGGTACGATCGTGTATTTTTTCTAGTTAGTTTTTTTACTCGGTGTACGTTGAATATTGTATTTTTTTTTCGTCAAAGCGAAAGTTTTTATTCTGTGGTAAAGTACAACGCCGAGAACCGATAGCGGTTTTATCGAATTTTTTTTTTGTAATTTATCGAATTTTAGAAGTCCCGATGTGAACGTTAGAATGAATAACTGTTAAAAAGTAACATTTCCGAATTCGCAGTATTTTTGTAATACGATACGTACACTTTTTTTTTTTTAAACGCCTCGTTGTAAAAAGGGGCAAAATCGATTTTTATCGATTTTCGTGCTCCGATTCGGCCTCTTACAATATTTTCAAGAATATTCCGCCAGTCCTATTCGCACTTTGCAGTCGGATTTCACAACACTTCCTTCGCGCATTTATTATTACTTTATGTAATATGTATAATAATACGCAGATGCTCGAGTACACTGTGTTTCGTCGAGAGCATTCCCCGTCGAGCCAATTAACTATTTATATAAAATGTACTGCGCGTACCGGTTCGGAGTGGCGAGAACAACTGCGTCTACCGTAAATAGCGTATAATATTGTATATTATCTATTAAACGGGCATTTTATGTCTGTGAATTCACAATCGCGTTGCGCGGCTCGTTTGGTTTTGAATTTGTATTTGTTTGTATCTCATATAGTAATCTCAGTACTCGATTTAATTAAAACATTTTCAAAAGACTGCGCGAGTATAATATTATGATATTACGCAAACAGCCGTGTTTAAACGCGAAAAAAGGAATGCCGAAACACTCGATTTGACCCGTTTTAATATTAAAAAATTTAAATATTTCTATTAAAAATCAAAAATATTATGACACGTGCAATAATCATAATATTATATTTCGCCAAAAACCACGGGAACGCGCGAATTAAATATTTTGTTTTAAAATTTTTCGATTTTTCTTTTTTTTTTCGTAAATATAAGGTCACACCTTATAAGAAGGTGAGAAGAACTACCAGCCTTACATCGTCATATTGTTAAGCATCAAATTATCTTGGCAGTGTGCTCCGAGCACCGGTAACATAATTCTTAAATATTAATTTTTTTACCACTATTTTAACACTTTTTCAATCGTATTACAGTGGTTTACAAGTGCTATAAAATCCGATCCTCAGCTTATATTACTTATTACTCAGTACAGTAATAGATAAGCACGCGGGTCGTATATTTTACTCGAAACGTCGTATACCCCCCACACACACACACACACACACACACGGGCGCGAGCTCACACAATATATTATGCCGGAGCAGGACATTTATAATATATAACGCACCGAAAGCGAATAATATTCCAATATACCATTATTTAGCACCACTACCGTATCGATTATAATATATTATTATGGTACAACTACTTTTGACTACAATACTACATACACTGCGACTACGATGATGATGATGATGATGATGATGATATGGTTGTGGCGTGTATACGGTGTGTTATCCGACCGAAAGCACTTATCGTTGATAAAAATCGTATAAAAACAACCGAGGGGTTGAGAAAAAAAAACGAAAATTTTTAAATAAGTCAAATTTAAATTTAAAAGCTCGTTTTGTAGGTATTGCAACGAATGCGCCAAGCGTTAAACGTACTTAATATTATGTTCGAGTCAGAGGCGAATTTTCAGAAGAGAGGATGAAATAGTTTTTTAATATTTGAGTCGTTGGAGGCTTTACCTCCCCGTTCGTGATGTCTTTTCGTCCATCGACTGGTGTAGTCTTATTCTAAAATAATACATAGAAAATAAATTCTTTGTTATAACCTTCCAAGCCGTGCACTGACCTACTCGCAGAATATTATGATTTATAATTCAAAATATTTGTACCATATGTACACGATACAGGGTGATTGGTTATATAAAGTGTACATATTCCGGGAAACATTTTACACCACAAATGCAATAAAAAAAAAAAAACGTTTCTCTTGACCATAGTTCGATTCTCAAGTACAAAGTAGGAATTTCAGTTTTCTCTTTGAACTATTGATCCTATAGCAAATTTTAAAACCCGGTAGCTCCCTGCGTAGCTCAGACATACTTTTACAAACGGCAGAAACGGTTTTTTAAATTTTTATTATTTTTTGATCATAAATACGCCACTGATTCGAGTAAGAAATTTAAATTTCAAATAAAAAAGGACTGTGTCTTTTATGAATCAGTATAAGAGCCGAAATTAAATTTACCTGTATAAAAAATAAATTTTCAAAATACGCGAAAAATATTAAATCGGGTACGATTTTTCACAATTATAACACTTCTATTTTTCTTATGGAGAAAACTATCACTGACACGTCAATTGTCGGTGAAATTTCGCGGGAAATCGTTTACAGTAATATTATTTTATTCAAATCTGAAGCAAAACGTGCAATAGGTTTGAACAACTGAATTATGAAAATATTATAAGAGTTATACGCAGCAAAAGGAGAATAAGAAAATAGCTTCTGCGACAGACCTGTACCAAAAAAAAAAAAAACCTCAAACCCCACGCGTTCTCGACAATATTTCCAGAATATTTTTAAACGAAAGTATATTATTCGCGAAACGACTGCGTTTAATGTTTATTCGTTTTATTTTTACAGGAAAAAAACAGCCACCTAGATTTGAATCGATATTTAAATAAACAACCAAAACCGATCGTTTCACTACGAGTTTAATGTGTACGCTTTTAGTCATAATTTACAAAAATATAAATTTTCGTACTTGGGTATTAAAAAAAAAAAATCCCGCTCAATATAATATTGTTGTGTTAGTGTATCGAGTAACTATATTGTAGATTTTATTTAAATAAAATACAAAATCCCTAATTGTAAAAATTTAAAGAATCGTTTTATTTACAACAAACGCTGAAGAACGGTGAAACGTATAATAACGTGTCTTATTCCAATGATATTTCTTATTGTTAAACAGGAAACGTCAAATGGACAGAGTTGGCTCCACGAATTTGGGCACCGTACAACAGTACTTACACGTAACGTGTTTAAAAATTGAAAAGTAAATGTAAAATTTACATACATTACGTAATAAATAGAATTAAAATTAATAATGTTTCTCGTATTGCGCAGTTATCGTTATTTTAATTATATGACTTTATTTAAAAATATATGTAAGTATATAGAATAAGGAGTAAACATAAATGATTTAAAAACAAAAATCCTGTGGTTTTTATACGAGTTTTTTTTTTGTTTTAGGTTATGGTGGCAGGTGGATATTACGATCCGGAATAGGTCGCAACGAAATGTAAAATTTTGCAGGGCAGTAGGAAAAAAAATCAGCCTTAGAACAATAAACCGGCCCAATCGCGTTTGTCAAATAAAACAATTTTTTTTTTTTTTTTAATACATTTTGTCGTCCGAATATTACACACGTTTTGTTCGAACAAAAAAAAAAAAAATCAATCGAAACGGTGACCCCGCAAGCGGTAGTGTAATTACAATATTACTAGTTACAACGACGTGCGTGTTATAATATATTGTAATAGTAGTAGTTGGTGGTGGTGGTGGTGGTGGTCGATTTAATCTGCAATCGCGCAGCAGTTAATTATAAACGGAGATAAAACAAATTAAGCCTTCCAATTTCGTTTTATAATATTATAATATGCACACACACACATGACGACGACAACTCGTCCCTCCCCTCCCCCCGGGGACTACCTTCCCAATAAATATATTTCTGTGTGTGGGCGTGCAAATGTGCAGTTCTACGCGCGTGTAACTACTCTGTAACGGCGTATGTAGTCACGCGACGCAGAATCGAAAAAGCGCTGGAAAAATAACGTATTTTTTATTAAAAAATAATAATAATTTAAATACGTAGTCGATTATATGTAGATAAATTTATAATAATCGGAGCTAAAAAATAAATACCGAAAAACAACAAAATACTGGATGACCGGCGGAACACGCTTTTATATATCATATGCTTTTGGAAAACCGTTGACTTCGGTGCCCAGCACGTCGTTTCGTCGCGTTCATAAATTAATATATATATATAATACTTTCAATAATAATCTCTCTCTAGAGCATTGGTTCTCAACCGGTGTGTCCGTGATGTGTGTAGCCAAAAAAAAATTTTTATTAATATATTTGTTTATACTTTACACGCTGATTTACTTTTATAAACTAATAATTTTTTTGATTTCAATACCTACCTTAAACTGTTTGAATTTTAATTATGTAAATTTATAATTGTTTTTATTTATTTATTTTTTAATAAAATGGTAACATATAAATGTAGTAATTTACATAGGTATATATTTGTTAATTTTTCAAATATCCATTAAAGTTTACGGATCTAAATTAGGGTGTCGTCACACAAAAAAGGTTGAGAACCACTGCTCTAGAGACTCTGTCCGCACTATAAACTTTACACAATATTTTTTTTAAATAATTACTTTTTTTTTTTCCTAGTAATAAATATAATTTAAACCTATATTTTATAAATCAAATAGTAATAAATATCACTCGTCTATCCGTATTCGGTTATTTCGATATATAACATATATAATATTCGAAAACAAAAAACTATATAACGAAAATTCCAAACGTCTGTTTTTATTATTGCAGTGTTTTTTTTTTATACTTCTTCGTGTTTTATTCCGTTCTTTTCGCCAATATTGTAAGGATACCTATATTAAACTCTATAAATAATAAACGATTTCAAAATCAATGTTTTTATTTAATAAAAATTAATAAATATCGACTACATCTTACGTAGAATTCCTCGAGTAAGTCTTTCAGATTTTCTACATATCCTCATCACTATCTCTACAATCTCCGGTGAAATCGATAAAAACTTCGTCGTAAGCATTTTTTTTTTCTAATAGAAAACTAGAGTAACGTGTTTGTTGTTTTTTTCGAGTGTCGAAAATAGCGAATTTAACGTGTTAATATAAATTGAACAATGCCCAATAATATTTGAAATTGTCTTTTTGGTTCTGGGGAGGAAGTTTAACCCGAACCCATAAATAAGCCACTTTATTCGTATTATTTATATAGAAAAAAAAAACTAGAAATTTCTTTTCTGTATACACAGTTTTAAATAAAGAAAGAAATGTGAGAAAATTATTTCAAATGGCTTCTAAAATTTATTCAGTCGCCACGACGTTATCCGTTTTCCAAATACCGTATATATATATATATTCTAAATTAGAACGGATTAAATAAATCTAAATTACGCTATAAATTTTATCTTAAAAATATTCGAAATTTCGTTTGTTGAAATATTTAATTTTCTAAAGATTTACTTTTTTTCTTTTTTAATTAAATTAATTATTAATATATATATATATATATATATATATATATATTATCAAACCAAACACCTAAATCGTTAACGGTGCTTGAGACGCGTAACCTCGTTAAAAGTCATCATAATAAACACAAACAAAAACTTTTTCACGTTTTCTCTTGGTTCGTCAATATTTATTTTATAATTTCATATTTTCCTCGGACAACGAAACCCCTCTGCAATGCGTGTTGTAACCGTCCATTTTATAAAACAAATGTTTACCTCAATCGAATGATAAAAAGAAGCGGTTGACAAATAAGTGGTTTTGAACATCACGGGTGCGTACATATTAACTTATATAAAGTCGTAATAAACACTTTTTTTTTCTCTAAAGATCGAATAAATGAAGTTTTTTTGACTCGTCTTCAACCGAAATACGGGTAATTTGAATGAATAAAAATCCACTTTAATATACAAATATATGCATTTAAAATCAAGAGCGTAAACGTTATACCTACTGATCGAATCCGCCAAAAAATACAGCATACGCGTAGCTTCTGCTCGCAGGTACCAATAGGAATATAAAATATTGTAGTATATACTCGTGGTGTTGTATTATATAAATGGCCTCTGCACACAATTTTTTTAATTTGGTCTCTTAAACGAGTCTCCATGGCGTTCCAGGTCCGTTCTTTCGCGCGGGTCAAACAATAATAAGTTCTCCGTATGGTTGTACCGCACAGCTGTAGTGAATATTGTATAATATATGCGCGCGAGTATGTGTTAAAACAACGAATATATTATTATTGTAAAAATATTGAAATAATTTTCCAGTGGCCTGACAATATTAAAACGTTCGGTCTGTATTCCAATGAGACCGGGGGAAGAAGTAGTAGTATTAATGTGGTATATTTAAATATGTACTGCAGTAGGTTTCGTTTATCGGCACGGGCACTCGTACGGCTGGAACTCTTTTCATCGCCGTACGCAAAAACCACAGTGACCTGTGAAAATAGCGACTCGAAAACCTATAGAGCGCCGACCAAACGGGAAAATGTCGAAAGAAACGAGAAAAAAAAACAAATAAAATTATCGTCCGAATCGATGTAATCGAATCACGAGTGTCGCCGCGCATTAATAGCATTCAGAAATATACATAAATATTCATGAAAAGAAAAAATTCTACCTTAAAAAAAATTCCTGTATATTTATTGGCTATTTTTTCTCGTTGAAAATCAACTGTACATATTATTACAAAAATCCATACATTTGATATGTAAAAAACAAATCTCATTAAACTTAATTATTTTTCTTATTTGAAATGCTCTGCATTTTCAAAGGTGAAATATAAGCCGTGCTTGAATTGTGGACTGAGGAAGAGTACCTCTTCTTTTTTTTTCAAATTTTTCAACCTCCCTCTTCTATTTTTTTTTCTAAACGGAACGGCGGTCAAGGATTCATTTTTACAACACTCTTATGTTTATAGTTTTATAGCGTAAACACAAAAAAAAAAGTTGTTTTACACGTTATTATCAGTGGCAAAACGATATCGATTTGACGTTTTTACTGCTTATAACCTGTGAAAAAAAATATTTAAAAAAACGTCTAAACGAAGTATTCTGACTTCTGAGCACATATCGGTTGTTAAATTTTCTGTTCAATAATTTACGCCAGGCCAATGTGCGTTTAATCGTTTAGAGTTGGATTATGAAGGAAACGCGAATATAATATAACGGTCCAACACGAGAATATTACATCATTCGTATAAATCATTTATGAACATCGGACACGTTTAAATATACACGTGTACATTTTTTTTTTTAATAAAATAGAATTATTTTCGGTTGTATTGTGATGTAGTTTGTGAAGGGCAAAATTTTCTTCCCCGAGTTTACAAGATACATTACAGTCTTTCGGAAAACAATTTTTTCATGGTATTTTTACATATTTTTTCCATAATTCAAGCACTGCGTGTAGGCGCGACTACGGAAGTGTTTTTTTTTTTTTTTTTTTACGAAAATTTCGCCCAAAGACGAATTGCGATTTTCGACAATTTCCAGTACACATTAAGTACACATAACGATAATAATATACATACGAATATATATATATATATTATGTTATGTTTTACGCTCGAAAAACCCGGTCGAAAATCCCGTATAATCCACTCGTAGATCTTCTGCTGCGACAGGAGACGACGAGGGCGAAAATAAACGCCAGGACAGAGTCTCTATAATTCGGACTCTGGCCGGAACGACCGTGTACTGTTTTATTGTTATTGTTGTTGCCGAGGAGTTGACCCGACGCAGGAAACGCGACTTAATAATAATACACGCGTCGGCTACGTTGCGTGTTAAGGAAATTTCGGAATTCGCTCCACAAACTATCTATACTTAATTCGCTGTATGTATATGTGTTTTGTACCCGAACGGGGAGGGGGATTAAAATAAAATTGATCTTTGGCTCGAGGGCCGTTGGTGCGTATAGCTAAACAAACGACTATAAAACGTCATTGAAACGACCGCGAATCGTCGTGAAATCAGTAAATCGTTATCACGCTTTAATTTATAAATTTTCGTTAAAAAAAAAAAAAAAAACGCTCGTTAGAACACGCGGTATGCATACGTCGAATTCGAAATACGTATTTTTCACGTCGTCGGAATCTGCAATAACACTACGGACGAGTGTTGTAAATCATCATGCAGTGGCGTCGTTTAATTTTTTTTTTTTTTAGTACGTATAATGTATGTATATATTTAATAATAAATATTCATTATAATATCATATGTATATAATAATACAACAACAACAAAAATGTTAATAATAAGACGTTTGATACCTATAATATATTTAGTTTTAGAATACGCGTGTCGATCATAAAAGCGTCCGGTGGCACTCGGTGATAAAAAGATTGAGAACCCGCGGTGTAATTCGTCCAAATTTGGAATACTTTCCAAAAGCGTGGGTCGCACTTGTAAAAAGTCTGAGAACCTCCGTTATAGTATAACGCGCAGCCGCGTATATAGATAAATAGGTAGGTACTTGTCTCGCAAAACATGAAATATTACAGTACAATATATTGTATACATAACACAGATCGTATAACCGCTATATGTATATATGTACTATGGTTACGGTGTGTTATAATTACACGGGAGCATTAGCAATAATAATAATAATAATAATAATGTAGCGAATGAACAACAGATAGGTACCTGTAATATATCGTTTATAATACGCCGCGATGACGTCGTACTAAATTCGCGTCGAGTATATTATATACATATAGTAAATCGAAGTAAATCGACATACGTAACTATACAAATACAATAGCGGTATGGTAAAGCGAATCGAAAACCGATTTATCGGGTGGAATTTCCACGGGGTACTTAGATCGACTTGTACAGCATCTTCGCACGGCACGTGACGAGTACAAATAACGTAATAATATATTATGTCCGCGTCTACACTTGTAGCTGCAGCCAGGCGCGGATCCAAGGGGGGGAGAAGTCTAAGGGGCTTTGACCCCCCCCCTCTTGGGCTATAGTAATTGCTTAAAAATTATACATTTTAACTACCTAAATAGGTATAACTTTAGGTAGCTGATCATCGTATAGCCCCCTCCCCTTTTGTGATTTCTGGATACACGCTTGGCTGCAACGTTTCTAAACGGGGGCGGTGGAGATGTGGAGAACTAGTATACTGGTTGGTAGGGGATTGGTGGTGGTGACGTTTTTCCGTTATTAAATTACCTCTGCCTCGTAGTGGCGATTACAAGTGGGGGGCGATAGGTTGTTCGCCCCTCCCCCCCATGGGATTTGATATTTTTAAATTTAGTATATCTCTGACCTAACAACACCGACTTGTGTCATGTAAATTGGTCCATTTATGTTATGGTTATGCTCTATTTTCGCCCCCCTTTGAACATCATGTATAAGGCTGGAATTAGTGCTCGACCGACGATCAGCGCGTACGGTACGCGTTGACAGTACGCGCTGATCATCGGTCGTTTAATGCTTATCTGACGACAAACTCTGTCGGTCGTGTACAGTGTAAACGAGTAAACGTGTAAAATATATGAATAAACAAATAAACGTGTAAAATAAACGAGTAAACGTGTTAACGAGTGTACAACGAGGAAAGATGAATCCTTACGTTCATTTCATTGAAATACGCGAAATAATATTATTATTAATAATAATAAAATAAATAAATAAATAATGACGATTGCATACGCGCGTACGATCGGACGCTCGGTCAGCGTCAAACTAAATACGCGCATATTATACCGACGTAATGCGTCAGCCGACCGTAATAAAACGAAAAAAGAAAGTAGTCACCAGATAGCGCTACGACACAACATAGAGGGCGTGGCAGAAAGGCGCTTATAAATAGCGGTCCGAAACCATCGGGCCGCTCAGTGTAGTCACGGCGGTCAGGCGTGAACAACGTAGTTCGCGTCTGACTGCGGCGTGTTTGTGGTGTGTGATACTGATCGCTATTTATATGCGTCTTTCTGCCACGCCCTTTATGTTATGTCGTAGCGCTATCTGGTGAGTACTTTCTTTTCCCGTTTTATTGTTATTTTGTTTACGTTCCATGCACGTTGTTCTTCCTTTTTTCTATATCTGCATTTCATATTTAATTATATCACAGTATATCGAATTATAAAGCATATAATATAAGGTAATCGTTTACCAAACAAAAAGAAAACGTACTTTCTGTGATTATATAGACGTCGAAGATATAGTTCGTATAAATTTAATTTAAAAAAATAGCATTCTATACGCGCGTAATGAATCTTAATCGATGCTCATTCGCATACGATGACTATTGACGATGTACGCATCTTCGAATATAACTTTGCATACGGTTTCGGCTTTGTCATCAGGCTCCTCGGTAAACGAGAATTTTTATTCCGTCACTGTGTAATCGATATTGTATAGAGAGACAAACGGTACAATGTAAAAAGTACAAATGTAAACCGACATTATATGTAGTTAAATGCATCTACTCCAAATGTCTCGGAGATAGTTCGTGCAAGAATAAAACATGGTAGCGGGTCGCGGGTGTTCTGGACGCCGCTTAAGTGAATTACTTAGATAACGTTTTAGAGAGTTTTGTTAATACCATAAATTTAAAAGCAATTCGATAAATCATTCGACGAAACGATTCTGAGCGCAACTTCGATGTAATACGCACTTTGTGGGAAAATTTAAAGCGGTAATAAAAGAAAATTGTGACTTAGAACTTTTTTGAAAACAGTTGGAGTAATGTATAATATTTTTAGACCTTAAGACCAAAAATCACTACTCTTATAATTTTACAAATATATAATGCAAAGTTGTTCATATTCGGCATAAATTTCAAGACTCTAGGGACATTGTTTTGGTCGTTTTTTTTTTGTGCCACGTTTAAAAACTATCGAGAAAATAGTTTTTCTTCCAATTTTCGGGTTACGAAATTATATATTGTCTAAAAAACCAAAACTAGTGATGGCCCTTTTTCGGCCGTCGGCCGTTTTCTGGTATAATATCTGTGCACGTAACGTGCAGTGCAGTATCTTATTCGAAGTGGCGTAGATACGGTGAGAATTCAAGGAGTATCCACCCCTAACCCCCAAAAAAAATTTTTCTTGCTATTTAAAATGTTGAAATTATGTCTCGTTAATTATGAAAGTAATAGCGAATTCCAATGCACATAGTATAACAATATTACTGTAATTATACAGAGTTAGAATTTTGAGCATTACAATGTACATATGTAATTACATGTACTATGCGAATGTATACAAATCACGAGATATAAAAAATTGATAGTGATTTTTGTTTTTACACTTTATTGTAGAAAACATTTCGAAATTCCGATAATTTTTCTTAAACCGAGTCAAATTATCTCTCGAAAAATACTTACTCTTCATAAAAACCGTATAAAACAACGCGAAAAATGTTTTAAATGTATACTCTTACAACAATAACGGAGACTTTTTTTTTGTAATCGTGGACGATTCTTTCATTAAAAACCACTTAATAATTAATAATATAAAAAAATATTTTTAAGTATTTTTAGAAATTTCCTTTGAACCCCCATCCCAAAAAAAAAATCGTATCTACGCCACTCGTTGTATACGAAAGAACTTCCTCCTCCTCCAAAGGGATATACATTTCGAATTGCACACGAATTTTGGCCGATTAGAAGTGAGCCGCTGTCCCTCGCCTAATACCTATCGATAAACATGTGTATAGGTAAATACACTTTACGCGGAATTGTTTTCGAACGTGTGAAATGATAATAATAATCGTCTGTTGTCGATGTCGTTGTTGTTATAGTTGTTAACGGATAGGCACGCCCTGCAAACGGACGATAGAGAACCCCAAAATACATACGTTATACCGTATTGTAATACGGATCAGGGACGTATTTAAAAACGTGTAATGGATGGGAAGGAACGTCGACGAAATTTAAATTGGGTATAGATATTCATAATCACGTTTATATATAAAAAAAAAAAAAACTTACGAAATTAACGATAAAATAAAAGCGTTTCGAATAATCGAAATTTGATAATACTATTTAATTCTGTTATGTATTTTATAAAAAAAATTTTAATAATCTGTATATGATTACAAGTCGTAATCGGTATTGAATAAACATCGATTCTGCATTCATGAAATATATTTAAACGTAAATTATTATTTAAAATAAAGCGATTATTTAAAATACAACGAGCACGAGCCCCTTAAATACACCATTGATACGGAATAAAGGAACGGGTGTTCGCAGACACACATGTATACAGAGCGATTAGAAAATATCTCGAGGACCTATATGTTATAAAACACGTGCTTTTTACCGTATACAACCAGAAATATTATATACCTACACATCGTGTATGTAAATACAATACACACACACACACGTGTCTGTTTTACGTATAAATGTAAAATATATTTTAGAAGAAAAGAAAAAAACACTTTTGTTACTTCCTCATCACAACGGCTGTCGAGACGACGACGAGGTCGTCCGATGAATAATGTATACCTATGCCGCGGTAATATTATTGTTTTTTTTTTATCTCCCCGGCCCACGATAGAAATGTTTCTTTTTTTTACACTTTTTATTCCTTATACGTGAACTCGTAGCTCGAACAAGGATCCAGAGTCCTAACTTAACCTTTAACACGTTATAATATCGAGTATATTTGTACATAACGTACATAAATATATATAACGCCTGACACTCTGCAGTTATTTTAATTTTTCGTTAATCCGAGAAAAATTAAGACATTTTTAAAAAGAAAAACAGCGTTTGTTCGTTGAAGCGTATAATAAATTAAGAAAGTAAACGGGGAAAAAAAATTGTTCAGACTGACGAGTAATAATAATAATAATACACCATTATTACTGCTTATCTTTACTGTTATCAACACGTTATTACTGCGGAGATTCTCGGTGTGTTCGGTCGTGCGAGGTGTGGTGTTTTTTTGTCTGTCATGACTTTGTCTTAATTGTCTTTCGTTACATGTTTTTTATCTAATAAATATATGCTAAACAGTTTTCGAGTACTTATGAAAACGTTTGTACTTAATAATCGTACTAGTTCATGACTACCCCAGTCACTTGCGCTATGACTGTATATTCACAGCTGGTCCTTCCAATAACAACACCGTCACAAAAATTATTTAGAGTTAATAATATATATATTGTTTGAATTTTTTTTTTAATTTTATTGTCGTTACAGCTATTGCGACCGCAGCATATTTTTTTGTCGCATTTAAACCGCCTACTGTATTTTATATAATACGTAAATCGCGATTTTTACCATCGAAATTTTTAAATAAATGTTGAAAATCGTTCATTACGAGACGAAAACGGAAAAACGGTCGTTTGTATGGAATATTACGCGAAACGAAATCAAATCATCCGGTTCGTATTAAAAAAAGAAAAATGTTGTATAATTTCAATATGATTTTCCGACCAATTAATCAATTAATTAATCGACAAATCGGAATTAATAATATATACCTGATAAAATAGTTTTCTACATATCCGGATATATCGTCCGGATAAATAACGCGTTTTGGCGTTTAATTAAACTGCAGCACACCCGTTAAAGTAATATAATTATACAGATATATATATATACGTGTTTGTATATTATTATGTAGATGAAAAGTGATAAAATACTAAACGCGTAATTCAAAAAGCCAAATTAACGACGAGTAAAAACTACATTAACTGAACTTATGAGAAACTCCGGATATAGCGCTGATTTTATTATAAAATCAATGGTACAACAGACGTTAAATATATTAGCAGTCATATAAACCGCTATATACACACACACACATATATATATAAGTTTTAAAGACTTTTTTTTTTTTATAATTACAAAGTACTTGCACGCCTTTTCGCCGTTTTATTGTTTCGTCTGAATCTCGCGTCCCAGACAGGACGGTATGACTTTGTTAAGATCCTGGCTTTTGTGTCGATTCGAATTGCTAACATTACATTCGTTATTGCCTATCCGTATATATTGTCTATTGCAAAAACATATATACTTTTTGGAGTTTGAACGTTGAAAAATCTAATAAAAGAAAAAAAAATTTGCTTTAACATTTGAGTACAAATATGTAAGTAATTGTTTTAATTTGTGTTTTTTTTTTCTTTAAATATACCGGATCGATAAGAATTCACAGTCAAATCTGCAAGTCCGCCGCGCGATTGATCTTCACACGATTTTTTTTTAAAAATGAAAAATAAAAAAAATTTTAAATGAACTAGGTACATTTATAACAATATTGTATATAGTAAAATACAAACGTATTTAATAACGAGGAACAAAAAGTTCAATTTGTCGGTTGAGAAACGTGTAAAACGAAACAAAAAATTTTAAAGACGACAACAGTGTTAACGAAACATAAACGTGACTTCGTGACACACCAAGTCGAATGGTGAAACAAAATTGGGATAATAAATATAAGAAGATTAAGTTAACAAGCTTGCCGTCTGCAATGAAAGGAGATTACGCGAAGTGATGGTTGTCAATCAGTTACCTACGTAATATTTATATTATTATTATTAGCTTTCGGTTAACTAATATTTATAAAATACGCGTGTTTAGAATATTTGAACATTTTCAACGTGTGTTAATCGTTAAAATAAAAATAAAAATACATTGTTATTCGTGTATAGAGTGTATTTGAATGAATTCGCGTTGATTTCAGCGCAAAACACACGCGTTTTCAGACGATTTTGGAAGATAAATAAAATGATCTCGCAACAAATTTCATTAGGATTGCCGATAAGTATACACATCGCTCGCGCAGCGAATATTTTTATACGTCTTATAATTCTGTTTAAAAATAAATAAATCTAAAAATATTACTAGTCGATAATTTTTTTTTTAATGTTGAATTTTACTCATTTCAAAATGATTTTTAAAAATCATTTAATATCCCTCAGTTTTTCGGTGATATTATCGGTTTTACGTTCAAACCTTAAAGTACGCGGTATAGTTGAATAATAATCGCGTTGCGACTGCAACATGACATCCGTCTATATAAAATCGGTTAACAAACCAGCGAAGATTCAATTATTTTAATTTTGATTCCGATTCCGTTAACACGACGCGTGTATATGCGCGCAGAGTACCTACATAATATATACATTTGGTTGCCAGTCGCGTAATTTTTAAATTAATATATATATATATACATCGTAATATAATCAAATTTTAAATTTAACGACACGCCGCCGTGTTGCGATTTGTTTTAAATATATATATATATTCAAAAGTTTTAGCGACGCGCGTCGTTTAATAATAATAATAATATATAGGTATTTATAATGTTCAGCTCGTGAATTTAGAACGCACACAGTAATTTATGTTAATTGACAATTATTTTTGAAACTACGGTTAATGCACGTATATTTTATACTAGCTGTCGTATGTATACCCGGCTTTGGACGATTATTTCGATAAAGTAATAATTCGAAATATGTTGGCTGTCACAGTGTCTTCTAGCTTCTTTCGCAAGCAGACAATGAAGAGCACATCCATTCAGAGGGATTTCTTTTTGTGAATCGTGCAAAACGTTTCGTGATTTTCCCCGTAGTCCAAGTCCGATTGTGCGAAATTCCATGCCAAGCTCGCACAAAACCGTTGATTTCTCTTCGTTTTTTTTCCGTTAGAAAACAACCGTAAAACCATTCTTTTTTATATATTTAGAACGAACCTTAAAGGTAAAAAAAAAGCTCTTCGTTTGTTTTCGACACCGGCATAGCTTTGTCTTTTAGCTACGAGGTTTTTCTGCTCAATACTCATCTTTTTTTCTCCGTTCACACTTCGACGAAACGAAGAGTTGATATGAGTCTATTTGGATTCAAGGGTTGAATGAGTTGAATGGTTAAACCTTAGGGATTTCTATAGATCAGTATTATTTTATGTTCTACAACAATTTAAACGGTCATTATACGGTGACCTAAATTGTCCGTGTAAGCAGTCGATCCCTTTGGCCGTAAGGCGATCAGAAACACAACTAAATGACATTTCTCCGACCGCTGCATGATTCCATGCAAAATTTGGTGGCTATTTAGTCGAGGCGCGTGGATTCGTATAAAATACACTTATAACTTTTAGTTACATTTATTTTTTTTTTTATGTTATTAAATGTTTAAACACGTGCGTATACTACTGAATTTACACTATATCTACTGTGTATATAATACTTGTACGTATATATTATATACACGGAAATGTTTTTTTTCTTTCTCCGCAATAGTTACATTCGTGGTAATATTTTATCGTGTATACGGGTATATATATATATATACCGTTATTAGCTTTCAAAATGCGCGTTGAATTAACTTACACCTCGTTTAAAGCGAGAAATTACTTTGTAAAAAGAAAAAAAAATGAAATAATTCTCTTCGAAAAATTACGACGACTCATACCTAGAACTTTTTCGCTTTCTCATCCTCCGCGGTACGGGGCATATTATGTGTACGCGTTTTATTATATTATTACGTATATACAACCTTGCGACGAAATAGTTTCTCGAGAAAAACAGCTTCGTGTTATACTAAACAGGGATTACGAATGCGCCCTTTTATGTGGCTTTACAGGTTTTATAACGTACGTACAAGTTAATTATATTATTATTAATATATACGTGTATGTTAGATTTTTGTAGGTTTTACTATTTTACACGTTTTTTTAATTATTTGTTTTAATAAAAGAATATTTACAATCTGTGCTTCAACTCAATAAGCAAATAAGATCATTTTTTTACACATAAATATACAATTAAAATGAACAATGATATAATACGAGGAGGGATTTTTTTTTAATGATTATATATAATACGATGCAAACGATTTTCTTTTTAGTCGATGGGCAGGATATGTAGTAGGTTAACTGATTGGATTATGAAGTCTGCGTCGATACGCACCGAGGTATAGAAGTTATGATGCGTAAAGTCAAGGACTGGAACTCTTGTATGTAATACGAATTCGGGATGTCTTTGCACAGCCCCGAATTTGTATCGCATATGCCCAAATGAGCTTCAAAAAATACTTGTGTATAACGAACTCGGTGTGAATTAGAAGCTAAGATTATAAAAAACTGGGCGAAACAAATGTAATCGGCGCTGTTGAGAATTTCTCGTTTAAGGTAAGAGGCCCGAGTGAATCTTTTGTCGAGGCGTAAATCCGAGATATTTGACATCCGAAGAAATCGGGATTGGGATTCATAGGAAATGAAGAGATGGACGGTCAGATATTTTTAACGTGAACGGTTCGTATACAGATTTGTATGGATATATATAAATAAGAAAAAAATGTCTATTTAATTCGACGGATGGAAATTATAAAGAAGAAAAAAAAATTTATGGGTGATCGGCTGTTGTAACTCTTTCATTATTCCTGCAACGGTCGGTTAGGTTATGGAAAATATCGAATTCAATTTCCGAACATAACATCGTAGTATTACAATATATTATAATGTGTTAACAGATATCGCACTGCAAACGCGCTTAAATAAATATTTATAACAGACGGCGTATATATAATATCTACGACGGAATATTTTTCTTTTTTTTTTCTACACTCGTTTGCCGCGTATATAGGATAGGTAGGTACGTATTATTACAGTCCTATCTGCTGCAGTACCTACGCGTAAATATATGATGTTTAGCGTAAAACGCGAGACGTCTGCAAAGAATTCCCAACGGTGGTAAAAAAATAGGTAAGTATAAATGGTATTTTTTATATATATATATATATTTACTCGATTATATACAAAGAATACAGAAAACATTCTACGATGTCTTTACGCGCATAAATTTTTCGAATAACGTTGTGTTTAAATACGCGTCCCGCTTGTGAATTATCATTGTACTAATATAAAACCGTGGCACATCGCGGTATATTATATTATATATTATCTCGGGCGTTCACGATTAGGTATATCGTCTGTCGGGGCATTTTTCAGTGAATATTCGCTGCGCGTCCAGGAGTCATTTCAATTTCAGTTACGATGAGTTCGGGGATAGATAGGGGGATGGTATCGAAATTCAACAAAGCCGCTTACAATAGTATCTTTCACTCACACACTCGTAGAATTCACGAAATTATTTGTATAAATCGAGTAGGTAATTATTATAACAACTTTTTTTTTTATATATATTTAAAAAACAAAATAAAAAATATTATTCTTTAATCAAATTACAAAATATAACACCTTTTATATATCTATAAACTTTATATCTACATGAGCACAGTTGATGTGTCCACCACTTTTATTTGCATCGTGCACAGAATAAATTGTAGTTACTGCGGTTAGCCAATATAATTTCTTATCGCTTATTTATGTTCAACGATATTAAAACTGATGATTTTTTTTTCTGTGTAAAAGACAAAACTCGGAAGTCATAAATCGTCGTATTATTTTACATATTTCGGTATTAAATGTACCTTCTGTACATCGATGTTATATTTTAGAAATTAGAGGATACCCAGTGAGTAGAATATTTCATTACCGTTGGGTGTCCATCTACGCCCACAGACTATCCAATCGGACACGGAAAATACCCTTAAAAAATGCGCTGTCTTCTGTATATTTTCGTTATATTATTTTTTTTTTTTTTATAATATCAAATGTATAATTTGATGTATACGACGCGCGTATGAATAGGTAAACACGCGAGTAGAAGACACCGGTGCAATAAACCGATCCGAATCGGTGCTCGAAATGGAAGATTTTACGAACCGGAACGCATATAAAATGAATACGACTATAATTTAGTACACAGAGGACACCTTTTTTTTTGTTTTTTGCAAGTAAACCAGTTTTAGTGATACATTTATTTTTATTTTTCAATAAACTCGATATAATTCTGTTTTCAAGCGTATTTTGACGTATATAATGACTCTTTTTCCCACCCCAAAAAGCTTTTCGCGCGAATACACACGTATATACAAGCGAAATCGATAGTAAAAAAAAAAAATGTTTTAAAAACAACACATGGCCTAGTTGAATAAAAAAAAATTTACTCCGCGTGACGATATGTCGTATATTTTGTTTAAAAGTGACCTGAGTTTAACGTTAAAAAACTAAATAATAAAATACGGACCGAAACGGAATACAAATACCGCTGCACGCTGAACACTCGTGTGACGCACGACGGCGAGAACATTGGCTGCCGAGTTTTTCGAATCGGATTATTTATAAGTGGTGCATGTGCGTTTCTTTTTTTCTCTCTCTCTCTTTTATTTCGTGGACGTTTTGAAAATTTCAATAATTTATAAAATGGACAATCACAGTAATCAAAAAAAAAATAATATATATATAAAGGATATTTTACACAAATAATACACTTATATACGCGCAGTACGCATTTATATGTGTACACTCTTAAGTGGCCGGTATAGAGACATTCGAGCAATTCTGCGCAGCAGCTTATACACTCTGTACACGGACTCCACCGATCATAATCAAACCGATTCCACCCGGTTATCGCAACACGTTTTCGCTTTAAAAACGACGAGTACCTACGTGTGTTGCGTTGTAGGCACAAGAATACAAAATAATAATAAAAAAAAAAAGAATAAAACGCCCGACGATTGAGCGTATGTATATATATATATATATATATATATAGACACAGAAATAAAAATAAATAAAAAGGATAAAACGATTTCAGAAAAAATCTATCGCGCGCGCTACTGCTTTCTCGTAAATCCATTTCTTCCCTCTAACACTCTCTCTCTCTCTCTCTCTGCTACCCACGCCTTTCCTTCTTTGACTGTACATCTGCAGTCGACGACGAACGCGTTTTCTTCTCGTACTGAACTCCCGAGATGTTAAATCACTCACTCACACATTTATAATATGTCATCAGTTATCGTTATTATACACTTTGGTGCCCGACGAAAACAATGTATATATATGTACTTCAAAAAAATACCTGGACAAAATGGAGATAAGATAAAAATAAAAATTGATCGACTTCAACGAAAAAATCAATGGCTCATAATTTTGAAAAACGTAGCAAAAGTTTTGAATGGAAATAATGAAGTACAACTATTATCATTGATTATATATTACTAGTAAATATAATAATCAATGCTATTATAGATCATTTTTCACCGGCTATGATAACTGATTTGCGCAACACGCTCCTGTGACTTCAGTTGACGTCGAACGTTCTTTCAGTACGTATAAAAATATTTTAACGGACCGTCGCGACCAACATGACACCAGAGCACATGGAACAAAATATAGTTGTCAACCGTTTTCAAAAATTTTGTTAAGTTAAATTTTTTTTTTTTAAGCTGTATTATTTTTTTATTATATACCTAATCATATCAGCTTCTTTTTTATTGTGTACTTTATTATTTTGCACATAAAATCATATTTTTAATTTAAGAGAATACATTAATATAAAAGCGATTTTTTTTCGCATATTTTATAACGGTTTTTAAGAATATTTTGAATTTTTTAACAGAATATTAGCATCTTATTTTGGCTATTTTAAGAGAATATTATTCAGGCCTCTACTCGTGATGTACCGCGTATTACCTACTGAAAATATTATTTTTATTTACAATACACGTCTGTGGAGGTAATAAAGATTAAAACGTACGTGCAGTTGCGCTATGAATTTTTTATGTAGTTATGACGATTTTTTTTTAAACAAAATTTCACACTTTTAATTTATTAATAACGGCGCAGATACGGTGAGACGAAGAAACTCGTTTCTATAATCATATTAAGTGTGTCATCAATCATCGTATTACACGCTGAGCGCATTGCTGTCCGCACAGGTCCAGCGATTTTTCTGTAGGTTATCTCGCATATATAATAATATATATAATTAGACGTATCATCGACATATTTCGTTCGTTAATATACTAAGATCAAAACGTAGCAAATTATTGAACGTCGTTATAATATACAACGGTAATAAATCGATTCTTAAACAGTATATATTTGAATTTACATTATTTAAAAAAATATAAATATCTCAGAAAAAAAAACACACGACCAGTAGAGAGAGAGAGAGAGAGAGAGAGTACGATGACCGCGGAAGGGTACCTATATTGTATTGTCCCTGCGGGCAAAAAAAAAAGTATTTGTATGTATATCGCGTATTATACGGGACCCTGAAAAAATCGCGATATTAATATTATTTTTATCAAAGCTGTGCACACTGTACATATATATATATATTTGTTTATAATTTTTTGTTTGTACGGGACAGCAGCCCTTTGTACATACGTGTCGTTGTACCTATACATACACGTGTGTGCAAAATATGAAATACTAAAAAAAAAAAAAAAATATTTGATGTAACGAAAAATGTTTACGAAATAACCCGTATACGACATATGCAGAGTCGATTCATACAGAATTGTTTAAACTCCAAATATTTTACAATAATATTTTTAAATGCTCAGAATACCTATATATATATAGTTTTTGTTTTTTCTCGAATTTCCCCGGAAAACGTATACGGAACACGCGTATGACCTGAAGTAAACGCGCTCTGTTATCACGAGTTCATAGATCGACTCGTCAGGCTCTATTTCAAACACTAAGCCGAATATTATCTCGCTACACTAAATCAATTTGCATTATTCACTTGACATCGTACAATGATATTGTGATTTTTTTCAAGCTCAGAAGAAAGGGATTTTATCTTATTATTACGCATTGAAAATAGTAAAAAAAAATTCTGAATCGTACTTAAAAAGAAAGTACCTTCTTTGCCAGTTCAACGGAGTCGTTGCGTTTTGTGTGAGTTCCTGTCCAGTTATACTCGTATATGATTGAAACGTTAGCGACATTTCTTTGATATTTACCGGCCAATTGACGGACAACAAATTTTGTTTAGAAAAAGGAAAATAACGTTTGTTAATAACTCGCGTTTGTGTTTATAACAAAATATACGCGCTAAAATCTGAACGCAGCTATCTGAAGACACACCAAGGACCAGACGGACGAGCGAGTTTTCATCTTCAATTCGGAAAGAGATTGTACGCTATGATAATCCGAAATAATTTTTTACTTTACACCAGATTATCCATATAATATATAATACATTACAATATTTGTTTTATTCATTCTTCTTTTTTTTTTTTTTTACTTTTTCCCGGTCCATATCCTCTCTCGTTTTTCGTTTTTTTTTTTTCTTATATACCAATAATAATATTATTGTAATCGTTACCGGTCCCATTCTACCGAAAAATCTCGGCACAAACCTGTCGTGCTGAATTACCACTACTTATCATCGTTGTTCGCCCAAAATATCGGTTTTTGAAACAAAAGTATAATAGTAGCTCCTGGGACCGGGACGATAACGTACTTTATTTCATATCGAGAATATCGCATTAATATTGTATACATATAATATTTCTGTATACGCTCACTAGCCATATTATATTAACTATTATTTGTCTATATATAGTTTTGTTTTTCTGTCATTTTTAAAATAGTAATACCAATACCAGACCCGATTATCATTATTTAGATTTTGTTCTCTCCTATACAGTCCGTTTTTCCGTTTGTTTTTACTCCCAAACAATATCGTATATTTAATCAATACAAATAGTTATTATACACGCATTATATATAGACTATAGTTTACCAGTATATTATGTAATATGTTATACACTACTGCTGCAGTACTCGTTCTAAATCCCCAATACCCAGTGTACACATAATTAACTGAGAGTTCGCCACAATCGTGGACTAACGGTCGAACAATAAACACGATTATTTAAGAGATTATTATTACTATTATATACGCAATGCACTGCAGTACTTTTCGAATCCCAATACCCAATATTTTTCAAACAGAATAACAGAGAGTCTTATCGTCCTGAAACCGTTAAAACGAACCTACACGAAATGCCATTAGATATTATACAAACACCGAACACAAAATATTATATAATGTTTGCGAGAGTTCGAATAACCGATTTTCACATTTAATCGGTCATATAGCCGTCCGAAAATGTTTGCCTAAGCTCATTATTAAATTCCGGTAAGAATAGTAGACTAGGTCGATAAGGAGAGACTAACACAATATGAAACAGGCGAATCAGTTATAGGAAAAAAATTACAATCTTTACGCACAAAAATCAGTAATAATTAGACGACAACAGAGATATTTTTCAAGTATAGTACCGGTCGTTCTATAAACGAAAACGAAATTTATCGCAATCGATTTTTATTTATTCAAAACGGAATTTTTCGTAATTAATGTTTTTTTTTTCTAATAAACGTTTATACTTAAATTTATATGAATTTTTTTTTTGTCCGTGATTCATATAGTATACTTCGTAGAAAAATAATAGGAGCTTTTCGCAGATGTGTGATGAAACGCGATCGAAGTAATAAATAGCTGGCATTCGATTTCAGAATTTCATAACGGAAAGCGTTTGTAAATCTGAAAAGCCAAGAGGAGGGGGAAAAATTTTTTTATAAAAGTATAATAATAAATATTTAACCGCGACAAGAATAAAAATTGTTTATAGTTTGAAAACTAATACGTTTATACAGCAAAAATCTTGTGGCCAAATTTTACCTCGAATTTTGTCGGATTTTTTTTTTTAATAAGATTTTCCTGGGAAATGAGGAGAATTTCAAAGTATATATACATGTACGACTACTACCGCGATCAGTAGTACACATCGGTTTCTTTTTTTCCGAATCAAAAGAAACGGCCGCGCTCCGCGTCAAACTTTCGGAGTATATCGTTGTCCAAAAATAAGAAAAAAAAGTTTCTAAAAAAAAAAACCCGTCGTGAAATCTGCAATAGTTTTTTTTATCTATATAAAAGAGTGTGCTAGCGAAAAGGATTTTAATATTTTCTCGAAATAAACGCTCGCAATGTCGCGTTGTCGGTTTTATTTTCGAAAAAACGTTAAACAATAATCGTTTAAAAAAAAAAATCTGTCATCACACGCGTCGTTATAACGCGCGAAACGCCGTGTCACATTGTTAACGTTTTCTCTTCCGAACGAACGAAAAATAATATTATCTGTGTATACACGTGAATTTTTCAACTGAATAGAAAACAAATATGCACACACGATATTCGAGCTGCGATATCGCGCGAAAAAATTCGAAAGAATTATTTCTATAATCGATTTTTATTTTAAACACAATATCGTGTGTAGAGTACACTCTATTAAAAACCGAATTCGCTCAATATACACGTTCCAGGAGAAAACAGTACACGGTGCTTGAATCGGAGAAGGACGTTGAGGAACGGAGTATTTTATTTTTGATATTTCGACGTCCCTTTCTCAGATATTTCTAAACGGAACGCTGCGTCAGAAACTCATTTTTACACTCGTACGTTTATCGCGCAAAAAAAGAAAATCGTTTTACGCGTTGTTGAATCGGAGCGAAAATGATATTTATTTATTTGATATAATAAGCTGAGAAAAAATATATCACTTCTAAACGAAGTGTATTCCGATTTACGGTATTATATTATTAGTCGAGTTAAACGGCTGTTCAATTATTTAGGTACCTGCGCCCGGGTTAGATCGGTTCAGTACGTAATACGGAAATAAAGATCCGTCTATAAATACCGTCTAAAAATAATATATTTGAATTTTTAATCGACATTAACTTACGACTCTGTTTAAAAAAAAAAAAAATTTACTCGCCCATCCTTGTATACGCACGAATAAAATTTTTCGTCGGTCCCGAAGGACCCCGTCTTGGACAGTTTCACGGTATTGATATAGTATATGATTATATAATATTATAGTATATATACCATATACGTATATAAAATATAGTGTGTATAAAAAAAAAAAATTGTGTTGCCATTTCGAGTTAATCGAATTCGAGTGTTTCGGAAATTTTCCAATACGAATAAAATTCATAAATATATATATATATAGTAATATCTAATCTATATTCGATTACGTTGTTTTTTTTATCGTCATAGGAAACTTCCCTCAAACAAATAAAACGTGTATAAATAATGATAATAAACGTGTTCGTCGTTCGACGTGTGTTCCGTTATAACGTGAAATTTATTCAGTTTAAAATTCGATATTTTATTGCCAATAAAAAATTGATATATACAACATTATATTATAAATATAATAATAAACCCATATAATTATTAATTACATATAATGGGAATTATAGTGGACTTGAGAAGAAGTGGAATTCGATACACAATTCACTATAATACGTACATATACACACGTGCACCGACTGGAAATGTTTTAAATATACATATATATGTATTAAAAATATAATAATGATATATCTACGTGTAGTGTAATTTTTTTATCATGAGACAGCGATTACCTGCCAACGTTTTTTTACAGATATTACTCATTATACGATGAATGTGTTAAGTCATTTATATGCAGGACTGTTTACAACATTTTATCCCCATTCCTGTATAAAATAAATATAAACTTTTAATTTTCAAACGGCAGCCTATAATTTTTAATTTAATAAAAGAAAACGATTTTCCATTTCGATATTCTTCTGTTTACGAATAAAATAATTACACGAATTTGGTCGGTCACATGAGTCGCTTTTCGCGTATAGTCCAATGGAAATGAACACCCAAAGCTATAGTACAATAATAAACGCGTATGCCTCGCGATAAACTTATTGGATACTTCGATCGGAATAAGAACGTTTAACTAGCGGACTCGAACATTTCTATAAAAAAAAAAAAAACATCTCCGAGAGGATAAACGTTTTCAGTATCTACTCTATACGGTGTTTTAATAACTTAATTTAATCGGGAAATATTCGTCAAATTCGTATACGAATCCACACGTGTCGATTCCCGTATACATTATTACGTCGTTACTCAAGAATTTACAATATTCGAATCACAGATCGTTTTGAAGCTGCGAAATCGTTAAATATTTATTCGTTCCTCGTTATTATTTTCTTGTATTTTTTTCCCCCCCGGTTTTTATCATTCCTCCGTATCCTGATTTTTTTATCGCCCCTCAAAGCGATCTCTACCGATATCGAGTTTTACCGTATACCATCGTAAAATCTTTATACTACACTCTTTAACGTAACTATAGAACATTATTGTTATAGTATTGTATAATTTCTAATTGAATTTCAATTGGATCTCGACTTCTAAACGGGTGAACGCGATAATAATCATTATTTATTTTACGAGGTCGCCGACAATATTTATAGACACTATAATATTATTTTATTTATTATAAAATATATAATATACGACTCACACACGTGTAAAATTTTTAGATATTTCGCTATATATATATATATATATATATATAATACTGCACGCTTTGACACGTATTTTTTATTATTAGTAAAATTATATAACGCGCGATGACGATAATACGTTAAAAAATTATCGATCCCGCAGCGCCGTCTTAAGGCATGGACTTGGAGGGCCCGGGCCCGGGGCCACCAAATGCTAAGGGCCCCCAATTTATTTACAAAATACCGTATATTAATTTTTTTTTTTTTACTTAGATATTTAAATAAATAAATAAGTGTCGAATGATAAAAAATGATTTAAATTTTAAAATATTAACATCTCGAAATTATCACAATGAAAAATAGAGTAATAGAGATTCTAATAAAAATTGGCGATTTTAATTTTTATTGATAAAAAGTATAAATTTCTAATAGCTAATATAATAATGTGTTAAAACTGGAGAACTGGAGGAACAACATGGACTGAAGAAAGAAGAGAACAACACAGAGAAAGGATGAAAACTTATTGGTTCAATAGGAAACAAAGAGATGGAAATAGAAGATAAACTACTGTGTATTTATTAATTCCCGAGGTCCTTAGTTGGCCAAATTCGAAAAAAAAAAATGTGTTAAAATATCATCGTAATTTAAGTATTTAAAAGCCCCCCCAACCATTTTGGGCCCTTGGGCCTCGCATAACCTTAAGACGGCTCTGCGATCCCGAACAGTACAATAAATAACAACACATTACGCGTACCTATGTATTACTTATAATTACGGGATGTCGTGTGACATAGTATATTATCATAAAATAACAAAAACAAAAAAATAAATAAAAACGATATGTGAAAGCGGAATAGAAATAAAAACTATAATTTAATACTCGTAAATAATAAATTTATATAACTAAACCTATATACATTTCCACTTCTACGTGTACTTGCGGCAATATTCGAATTTTCAATTTTTCCACATTTGATTTACGTTTTCGTGTACATCTGTTATTGATCTCATCTATACAAGTGTATAAACTCTCAGACTGATATAATCGATATTTTCACCGTTACGTGTTACGCGCTGGCGTTTTTTTCTCTCGTCCCCGGTCCATCTTCAATTCAATACAGTTTTCAGACACGATGAGATTCGTACATCATCTAATTCAGCTTTCGAAATGTCCGCGGGTTTTTATTCCAGATTCGTTCCAGTAGTGTATGTAAAATTATCCACAATATTTTGTGTATATGTAACGCGTTTTGTACACGATATATAGTATAAAATTTAATTCGCTCAATAAACGCGGTAACAGGTATACACACATTCATAATCGAGAGTAAATCAAAAACAGTGCAGCGGCGAACTATTGCGCCATATAATAATAATAATAATTATTGTAAAATACGTCCCGGGAACCGATTTTACTGCGCAGCCGAGTAGGTCCTCAAGTCGCTCCATCAATTCGATTTCAATTTTCAAACGCGTCAAAGTAATTATTATATTGTAACGCGTAGGTAATAAATTATTAATTATTATTACGTAGTACGGCGTTTCGTCCGAGTACCTAACACAAATAACTACACATAATATAACGACGTGATGTATATAATATATAGGTGCATACATTATTATATAATTATTATAAACTCTCGTTTGATCCGAAATCCGCGTACCTAATACTCGTATATAATATTATATTGTGTAAACTTTATGCGCGAAATCGAAAATCTCGTAAAATTGCATACCTACGAAATCCATTGAATTATTTAAAAATCTGTCAACCAGTCAGTGGCGTAATCGTAGCGGAAGGGGGGGTGTACGGGTGTCGAATCCTTCACTTTTTTTTTTTTTATATTAATGGGATGGTATTTCGAAACAAAACACATAAGTGTTTCTGATCAAATGCGTGTATCGAATGTGTAGATGATCAAAATCATCTAACACTGTTAAAAATTTGGTCGAAAAAAAAACGGACCGCGTGAGAGACGCGCCGGCGTTTGTACGTCAACAGACGGCGAATACGAGAACGAGGAACGGTTTTAGAGCCTATGTATATAGTACAGTGGCGTCATTTGGTGGGGGGCAGGGTGGGCATTTGCCCCCCCCCCTTGTTAATTGTGGGCTGACACGATTCGTGCCGAGATGATGTTGAACAATAGTTATTCTAACCAAATCTGTAGTAATGACTATCGAGTTATGAGTAATAATAACAAATCGCGTGGCAAACAGTGGATTAAAATTAAATTACCAATAAAATTTTAAAGTATGCAGGTCATATAACCACGATTAAAGGCGATTAATTCGTGGTTACAGCTTACCGCGGTTCTGGATTTTTTTCGATAAACACGGTTATCGTTACCTAAAGGCAGTGCGTAAATTATAAAGAATATACGATGTACGTTTGACGGTTGACGACGTACCTGTAATCTGTACGGCATAAATGAATTTCTTTAGCCGTTCTTCAACGTTTCGAACGTATGTTTTATGTATACATAATTTGTGAGTGGCAAGCGTAAAAAAATAAAAATGAAAAAAGCTAAAGGTTGTGTGACCAAAACGGCGAGGAAAAGAGAGGAAAATAACTAAACAAGATGTTCAGAACATGTCACAAAACGTAATTTCTAACATGTTTAATGTTACGACAAGGGAAACTTCAAAACTTGGATCTCATAAGTACTATATAGTCATTTATAATACATTTATTATAGTTGACAAAATAATGAATTTTCTCCCCCCCAAAAAAAAAATAAATAAATAAATAAATATCGGGCGATTCGCGCGCGTGCCCATGATAACGAAAATATCAAAATTATGTAAAACAGAAATCGTATTGAGCTATATATGTAAGTGGAAAATAGTTAAATGGGCCGGTTAAATATTTTGCCTCCCCCTTTCGAAAACTGAAATGACGCCACTGATATAGTATTAACACTAAATTGTATTGTTCATATTATAGTCGATTAAATCTATAAAGTCTATATATACTGGCGCAGTTCATAAAAATATGCCCGCCGACACGTATCGAGGATATTTACTCAACGAAATGTTTCTGAAGCCAAAAATAATAGGTACATGTGAACTACGTACTTTTTGTACCTACGTATTAATATCGTCTTATTTAAATGAACACAAATTTACTTTGAAAAAAAAAATTTCATATTTCTTCTCGGCAAGAAATATTGATCTCTCCTCCCATGACCTAACCTCAATTATTACCTATACGCAACTTCAACCTGTGTAATTTTCTTTCTGAAATAGGCTATAACGCGGTTTTCGAAAGACATCGTTAAAGTAAAGACGACGCTTGACGTCTTTCGAGGTTCTTCCGTCGGTTATACCTGCAGAGACAATTACAGATTCCCGCGATCATCCAATGTTAGTTGAAAGAAGAATTGTTGTAGAATTTTTTTATTCTTAATATACGATTTGGTGGTGTTAAAAATAAGACCATGCCATGGTACGTATAGTAGTAATATTCTAAAAACGTTTTTATCACGAACGCACGTAACAATAATCCAGCCAGCAGTGGCGTACATACGGGGTTCAAACCCCCCAGGACCAAAAAAAAAATTGTGATATTATTATATAAGGCCCGTTGCGCGTTATAACATGTTTTAATTTTTACACTGTACAACGGTGCACAGGTATTGTGTGCACTATCGGCTCCTACTCATAAATTCCTTCATGCGCCGTTTAAAAAGGGATGGTTTTAGTGTTGGTTATTTTTTAAACCCCCCAGAGCAAATTTGAATGTACGCCACTGCCAGCCAGTACCTACTCAGGATTATTCGTAATCATTAGCATCGCTTAACCTGGACAACGCCGCAGCATCTGTTAATTAATACAAATTATACCCATAACGTAAACAGTTAAACAACTATTAAACTGTTCGCCGGCGGAAATCAACTATATATTTCAAAATAAAACCTGTGGATATTTATATATATATAATTACACTTAAGCGTAGCGGTTTTCAAATCTCATAATATATTGTTGTTATATCGTCAGTATATTATAGGAATAATAAGTCTCGAACCGATATATTGTATATAATATTATATATTCAGTGCGTTACTTCTACAAAGGTCGTATACCTCCTACATAGGTATTAAGTCTCGGGTTTTAGTGAGTATTCAAAACGTCGTTTGCTCAGACTTTGAGTATCTACGGTTTTATCGTCCAAAAACAGATTTATATGTATTATACCCACGTATATATTTTATATAATATTATTATTACGGTATATAAACGCAACCGCAGCGTCGGGTTTAGCTGGTACCTATATACTACAAGCAGAACAAGCAGGTGATCGGAGCGGCAAAATTTTAGGGACGGTAAATTTTCAATCAGCAATCGACTTTCAGGACATAATTGAAGAATTTTAAGCCTTAAAAGTCGAAAGAAACTTTTTTTAATGACATTATATAACTATTCATATACGGTTAACTATTTTAACTATTCGTGTTTTGACGTTTTCTGGCTATAGTAATATGTTTTATATACTTTTAAATAATAAATTTAATTAACAATATATTTTTTTCGTGTGTATTTTGATCGGTTTAAAAACCGTCGGCCGACGACAACGCGTTCGGAAGTCGATATTCGAGCCTGCACGCACGGAATATCTACAATAAATTATAATAATAATAACGAGGGGAAGAAATCACTTAACGTTGATTTTATTTATTAGTTTTTTTTTTATCACAATCACATAATTATATTAATTTAATTTTTTTTTTTTGGTCGAGCGCAACGGTATAATTTTGGGCTACAATTACAAACGATATTTGCGCAGTGCCTCGCAATAATTATATAAGAAATCCCAGTGTCCGGTGATTTTTAAATGTTAAACGAGTCCACCAGGTTTTTTTCCGTTGTGACTCCACGCAGGCAATTTTTCTAAATTAATTTTTCACTTTAAACAATAAACGCAATTTGTGTTAATTACGTTTTTTTTTTTTTCTTTTCAAATATTCCAGTACGCAACGTATAATTGTAATCTGCAGTTATAGTTCCATTCTAAATTTAATTCCTATTTTATAAGGCGATAATATATTATAATTACTTTAAAACGCGATTCGTTACAAAAGTAGCAGGCACGCAAAAAATACAATTATATAGGTACTCACTACTCATCCTCAACACTGCAGTATTAAATGCGACCGGACGAATTTCACGAATTGAATTATATCGTATCCCGATACGATAAGAGACGATTAAGAAATAAAACGATAGAGATCTTACGACAATAATTCTATAGTTATCGAAAATAATAATATAAGCCAAATTTCTAGATTGTGTAGTAAATTATTACGGGGATTGAAAGCGGGTATTTTCTATCTTTGTCTTACACACATGAAACATAGCAAAATAGACGTTTCGTACTTCCAACGTACCGATCGATCTATTGGTGCGATAAGAAATTTAAAAACAGATTTGAATTCCTCGTGAATTTTACTACAAAACGACTTTCCCAATTTTTTCATTATTTTTTTTTCATAAACCCTTAAAAAAATTAACCGAAAAATTTTTTAAAAAAAAAATTGTTAATAATTCATTTTTGAAGGTCTTAAAAAAAATAAATAAAAAAAGTGGGAAAGTCGTTTTGTAGTAAAATTCAAGAGGAATTCAAATCTGTTTTCAAATTTCTTATCGCACCAATAAATCGATCGGTACGTTGGAAGTACGAAACGTCTATTTTGCTATGTTTCATGTGTGTAAGACAAAGAGAGAAAATACCCACTTCCAATCCCCTTAACGAAAAGATTATAAGAAATACGTTTGGTAGGTACTTCGAATTACGAGCGTTGAACGGATGAAACTTCGAATTGTCACGTGTTAGTGTGGCCAGTTTTTCCAAAATTTAATTTCGAATTACCGATTGTACTTAAATGCATTGTTTTTATTCGAATTACCGCGTGGTTTTCAAGGGACCGAGCATTTACTTCGAATTACCGAAGATTGCGGAATTATCGAGGGTCGACTGTATTTAATCAATTTTTCAAACGTTTTCGCCGAATTAAAAAAGCGCGTAAAGGCGAATGTTAATAATCGCGAATAGAAAAAGACCGTTTTTTTTTCCAAAGCTAAAACGAAACCATATAATAATGTATGTGGGCACCGGAATCAATACATCGCAATACAACACGCTACTGCTGCGGGGTCTTTGCTGTCGCGTTTACTCGGTTATTCTCTGTGTACGCCAGGCAAATATTTTTCTTACGGACCATTAACGAGTTTTCCCAGTGGATGTAAAGAGATTTTAGACTTTTTTTTTTTTAATATTTCCTTGCAGAGTTATTTCTCGAAATTTAACGCTCCAAACAAATCAATCGAACAATTATTGGGCATTATAAATTTATCCGTAGTCCTATTTATTTTTTTCTAAGGTGACTTAGACAACACTGGCCGATCGGCCTTTGTGTTCATACAGAATGCGGACGGACGCGTGTTTGTAGAGAAAATCGTAAACGTTTCGACGGCAGCCGGTCGATTTCACCGCGGGCTGCACGCGCCCTCGAAAGTCGTGAAAGATTCGATTTAATAATAATACGAAATCCCTGCGCGCCGCAAAGTACCTATCGAGCAATATAAACTTGGCGAAAGGGACGAGAAATACGCGCGATTCGCTGGTCAGCAAATGTATAAAAGTTTTGCGTGGGATCCGGTAGTATAGTTTGTCGCGCGTGAAAATCATACGGTACGTTAAAATATATAAATAACAGTTGTCGTGGAGAAAAAGAGACCACCTCCAAATTGACCGGCTTATTGTTGTTTGCTAATTTAGATACATAAAGATGTTGGCAAGAAAAATTTTCCAAATTTTCAAACTCTAGTCAAGAGTCGTGTCATACAAAATTGTATGTCGTGTAAGGGTTTGTTTGATTTTTAGATTTTTAAAAAAGAAATATGCCCTAAATAATAAAATGAACTTGCATGTGTTGATTTATACTGTCTAAACAATTAAAATCCATCGACTTATGGCATATACATACGAGAGAAAAATCACAAGCACAATTCTGGTAATTTAAACTATAAACAAATCAATATCATAAATATTCGTTATAAATTATTATAATTTTACTATTTTTAAATAAGTTAATAACTGAATTTTTGTTCACAAATTATAACATTAAAAAACAATACATTCGATTTTGGTTCCTTCATTACTTATACTAGGAAAAAATTAAATCGGAAGCGTTTTCGGCTCGATTAGAATCTCGTTTACAGCACAAAACGATGGTTGTGTAAGTGCATAAACAACAGCATCAGCAATATTTGACGGCTCGAGAATTTCATTTTTTGAAGAATAATCGTATCGTTTTAAAGCCTAGATTAACAAACAAAAAAAAACATTTTTTTTTTCTCTATAACATAAAGTACCTAATAGGCAGAAAAAAAATAGTACTTGTACGTTATGCACAAGTTGGCCACAATATTTTTACCTCGTGATCACTAGTTTTATTTAACAATTCAGTTTTAACGTCTCCAGGTTGAATGCAGGTGACTTTTATGTTATGCTCAGTCATCTCGGCTCTCAGTGCGCTAGCTACACCTTCCATGAAAAATTTTGTTCCCGAGTACACTCCTAAACCTGGAAATGACTGTAAAATATTAATTAGATAACATAATTGTTATGATTTATCTACAAAACATACTTTTCGACCAGCATTTGATGTTATGTTAACAATGTGTCCAGAACTTTGCGATATCATAGAGGGAAGAACGGCTCCAAGACAATTTAACATACCGTTACAATTCACTCGTACCATTTCATCCCATTCGTTTATTTTTAATTTATCAAATGTCGTATAAAACATAACTCCTGCGTTTACGATCATTATGTCAATTGGGCCAACTGTTTCTTCGACATTTCTAACCACTGTTTTAACCTATAACACATTAAAAATAATTCAACATTAATTTATAAATAGAAAAAATATTAATAAACTTAGTTATAAAATTAAAATATTAAATATACATTTATTTGATTGGTGACATCCATTTCATATGGTATCACCATGATTTCGTTGGTTGTACCGAATGACAAGATTTCGTCTCTTAATTCCAAGAGACGATTTAAACGTCTTGCAGTTGGAATCACTATAGCTCCAGCTAATGCTAGACGTTTAGTTATTTCGTAACCAATTCCAGAGGAAGCGCCAGTAATACATACGACTTTTGATTTTAAAGACGGCGTTTGTACTGGTAACGATATCATTGAATCTAGATAAATAAATAACATTGAAACTGAATAAATTTATTAGAATAAAACGAATTGTTAATAATATAGACCATATTAACCCATTGAACAATATAGATTAACACTGATAACACAAAAATGATGTTAAGTTAATAAGTTATATTAATAATTACTTTTTGTTTGGGGAATAAATTTCAAAGTAGCCAATGTTTTCAATATTCTACGACATTCGTTCCTGTCTAAATTCGGGTACTTTAAATCGACAGAAGCTAAATACGTTTCAACATTTGTTTTTTTCACTTTTGGCTGATTTTCTAAATAACCTTTGTTTTCCATAGTAGAATTTAATAAATATGTAAGTGTTGCTAACCCTGAATTAAGGTTAGCGTTTTTTTCAATTAGTTTTGACCATTTTTCATAGGTCAAACATTCTAAATTGTATCCCACGTCTTTCATCACTTCCCATAAATTTCTAGCAAAATAACAATATTATATTTAAACATAAATTTAAATTCAAAAATTAAATACTAAACTGGTATTAAAAAAAACATACTTTGAATCGAATGTATCATTAACTAAGTGATAGATCTTGCCCGATGATTCGTTTAAATTTTGTGCCAGTTCTACAATAATATTGGCAATGAAATCGACAGGTGTTAGTTCAATCTATAAATATTTTACACATTTAATTCATGATCGATTTACTTTGATTTTTTTCTTTTTTTTTTTTAATTTGTACTATAAAACAATATACCTTCCAGTCTATATCTGGATATGCATTTGTATACAATACACCTTGTAGAATAAACAATGTGAGATCTGCTGAGTTCCAACTAGGTATATATCTACTTCCACTTATGTTGCCACATCTAAATATTGATGCTGGCAATCCCTTTTCAACAGCATTCAAAATCAACTGTTCGGCCAACCATTTGGTTTGTCCATAGCCTTCTTTCAATAATGGTGCCCAATCTTTTGAATTATCACGCTCATCAATATCGACAAGCTCTTGAGGAAAAACAGCCGATGAACTAAAAATGATTCAAATAATTTTCTACACTTATTATATTTGCATGAAAATATTTGTATGAATTTTAATATTTCTATTTTAAACATGAATATCACATTAGTACATAATATTTTTAATTATTATATAAGTTTATACATTACTATGTTGAATTTCACATATAATAATTTACCTAATATGATATAATGGTTTTATTTTACTGTCCATACAGAATTGAATTACATTTTTGGTACCAATAACATTATTTCTATATAATGCTCCAAATGGATATGATAAATTAACTTGAGCAGCTGAATGTATAACATAATCTATTTCATAACAGATGGCTTCATAATCGTCATCTGTCATTCCAAAACGTATTAAAGACACATCACCTAAAATACAATTCATAAATAAGTTTATATGAATTTGAAAAGAAAAAAATGTACATCCCATAAAGTATAATATTTAAATAGGTACGAAATATTACACGAAACAAGAAAGTACAATACTAGTTATAAATTATAATATATAGTAAAACTCTAAAAGTCAATAAAATGTAATTTATTTAAAAATCTCAATAGTGTTCAAAACTACCCTCATATGAATGTATTCACAAACCTTTTAAAACGATTACTTTAGAATAAAATGAACTACTCAAAGAATCAATTTTTATATTATACTGCTTCAATGTCCGTTCAAGTTTTTCTAAAGGTTTACAGTCCGCTGAATCCCTTACTAAGCAAAAAATGTTTGCCTAAATAAAAAATATATTTTAGTAGGTAATATAATAATTACACAATGTATATATTAATAAAATAATTGTAATATATAATAATAGTTAATAATATTTACTTGAGTTTGCAACAGTTTATGTAAAATAAATGCACCAACAAATCCTGTTGCTCCAGTAAGAAGTACATTCCCACAAGAGAATTTATTTTTATTTAAATTAACAGCTCTCCAAAATGATCTAAGAGTATTATCCGAACTAAAAATATTAAATAACGATTTTACAAAATTTAATTAATTAAATATAAATATATATTTATATAATATGCAAAGTATAATTATTACATGGAAGAAAAATCATCAATGAGTTTATTTAGTTCATCCATCAAGTTTACTTCATTTGACATAGAAATGTTTTTATCTAATAAGGATGCCATTGTTTCAATACTGGGGTTTAAAAATAAATCTTGTACTCGCAGTTGAACTCCAAATTTATCATTTATTTCACCAATTACACTGGCTGCTAGTAATGAGTGTCTAAAATAATAATAATCAGTAATCGTTAGATACTCAGAATAAAATAAAATATTATTTACAACTTAAAACAAACATTTTTAATGTTTATCGACATATTGTATAGAAAATGACAATTAGATAAAACAATCCATATTTCTAATGGCAAGCCTCACTCGCTAGAGGGTAAACTGGAGAAATACAACTGACTGTTAGAAATAGCGTTAACACACTTGTTGGTGTTCCTGGTGAGCCTGTTACAGCACCAGTCACGTTTATAAATTATAACTTTCTTATAATCATGGCACCAGTGCACCACGTTATTATTTTGTTGTTAGGTGATAACAACAAAATGATAACCTTAGAGTACACTCTAAGGCTCTAACACGAACTAAGATATACTAGTATTTATTAGTTTGTGGACTCTAATCTCCCGTATATAGATTTACTGTTGAGCTGAGCCGTGAGCTGATAGCAAGCGTAAACACACGTTTTTTTTTTTTATTGAATAATTATTATGATTTAGTAATAATTAATTTGAAACAATAACAATTTTATCTCATAAATTATAAATCATACAAGAAAAAAAAAATTAGATATCTTAAGTTCGTCTACCTTTTTTTACATGGGTTTTCAATTTAAAATAATCACTAAATGTCTTAATCAGTCAATGGAGATTGTTGCAAATCAATAAGTATGTAATATTTTAATGGTTTATATGAAACAGAAAAATAAAATATTTTCAAAATTTTAAAGAAATCCCAAAAATAGCTGTTTTAAAATATTATATATAATCTATAAAATATTAAAAATACTTATATAGATTTTATGAAGTTAACATATAACTCATTAACAATTTAATAATAATTAATAATTAATAATCATTAATAATTTATTTAAATTTTTTTTATTATAAATTATAACATATAACACACCTAATCAAAAAAGTATATATTATTACTCACCCGCCATTCTCAAAGAAATTATCCTGAACATCAAAACTATAAGTTTTTAGAGCTTTACAAAATATCATAGCCACAGTTTTTTCCGTTTGAGTTTTACAACATTGAGTCAAAACATCATTTTCGTTATCCAAATTGACTTTTGGTAAAGACGATTTGTTCAATTTGCCTGTAGTTTCCACTACTGGCAATCTACAGTGAATTTAAACAATAATAATTTATAAAATGATTTATCATTAAAAACATTTTATTTCAAATAATTTTTAAGAAGAAAACACAACAGCAAAACTAATTCACCATGTAAGCCAAAAATATTTTAATTCAAAAATTTAACTGAAAACTAGTAGGTATAATTGTTGAATCTAAATTAATATACATTTTAAAACAAATATTAATATACTTTTTTTAAATTTTAAATCAGCATTACATAAAAATTAATTAAAATAAAACTTGACATTTGACAATAAGTATTAAATATACTTGTTTTATAATGTGTGTCTAATAAATCAAAAATTTTAAATCCTTTTAGATTTTTAAACATAATATGTAGTTATATTATATATATTATAAATAATTTATTATTTTATAATATATATATATATATATATATATAAATAAATAGGCATAGCTTTTTTTAAATTTTATTACTTAGGTATCTATTTCATATTTATCGAGGAAAAATTAATTTAACAAAAAATATTTCTATTAGGTTGAAATATTACATTTTTAACACATTAAGAAAGTAATATTTACACACACATTTAAATTTTTAAAAAATCTGTTAAATAACATTAATCTAAATAATAAATTATATAATATCTAATGCCGGGTTCCCATGGACCATGAATAACGAAAGTAAGCTATGCTTTATACGACACGTGTCTAGGTGAAGGCATAATTAAACTTGCTTTTGTGAATAAACACGCACAACCTAATCGTGAACAAATCAAATATGTTTGATTTTCAGTCATAAGCAACCATTCGTGAAGCCAAAATATCATTATAGCAGCAGCATGGAGTTAAGTTTAACTTTTATGAGTGCGACAAATGCAAGCTAGCTAGTGAGGCTCACTTTCATGATTCACAGACCGTGGGAACCAACATAATTTATAAGTTTAAAATATATAATATAAAGTACACATACATATCAAGAAAGAAGAAAAAAGGCGGAACCATGTAAAATGGTAATTTAAATTTCAGCCTTTGTTTTAATAGTGATGCCGACAACTTTGCTTCAGCTTCTAATACAACATAACCTACTAAATATTTGTCAGTGCCTTCTTCTCCAATAGATAAAACACAAACAGAATTTATTTCGGGTTCATTTAAAATTGTTGCTTCAATAGCCTGAAAAGAAGTACAAAATATAACTGATTATAACGGTCAATAAAAGATTAATATTTGTATAATATAAATATACCTGTAGTTCAACAGTATAACCTCTAATTTTAACCATAGTATCACACCGACCACAAATCTCAATATTTCCATCAGATCTCAAATAACCCCAATCTCCAGTTTTATATAATCGATCACCAAATTCTTTTGGTACAGAGCTGGGTCGCTTAATGAACCTTAAAGCGTTTAATTTAGGACGATTTACATATCCGATTGCTAATGTTGGTCCTCCGACATAAATCTATATACATTTTATTGGTTTAACAATGTACATTATTAAAATTAATTTAATATAATTTTACCTCTCCTGGTATTCCTATGGTCTTTACTTTGTATTCATTATCCATTATTACTACATGTACGTCAGGTAAAGGTGCACCGACAGGTGCAAATTTGCTTTGCTTTAGGTCGCAGGCTTTTGAAACATCTATAAAATGTTAATATATTAAATTACAATTTTTTTTTTATGTCCAAGTAAAATTATTCCAAATATTCTCTACAATTTTGCAATTTGTAATGTTTATCAGTCTTGAATAAAAAAATTTCAAAACATGTCAATTAAAATAGCACTTGAATTTTTTTTTTTTTGTAAGAAATACAAATGATGAATTGCAAAAATTGTTAAATCTTAAATAAGCATTGTATTCTAAGATACTATACAAGTATGTCTGTTATCCTATTTCTCCTGATAATATTTATTTACAAAAGTACATAATATTTACCAGCACAAGTTACATCATGACACTCGGACACACTATAAAAATTTAAAATTTTCACCCATGGAATGATTTTTTCCACTCTATCCCTTAAAAATGATGTCAATACTTCTCCACACATCCAAATTTGTCTAAAAGTTTTATATTTTTTTTTTATTAAAAATAATAATGAACAACATGTCAACAACAGTATAAATTAATTATTTGTTTTAATAAATATTAAATATTTTACCTAACTGTTTTGAATCCCTTAGGTACATTTATACCTTTGTAATCAAAGACAGATTGTAATAGAGATGGTGTGAACAACATTCTTGTTATTTCATTTTTTCTAAGAAACTCCAATAATCTTGGTGGATCATAAATTGTGTCATCAGGAATTATATATAATGGAAGTCCTGTAAAATATATGAGCACATATCATTTAATGATTTTAAAAAATGCAATTATTAAAATGAATGTAGAATATTATATTTATATACATATACATTTAATATTTAATTTGAGCATTATGTAAGGGCAATTACAATTTATAAAATGTTATTAAATTTAAAACAGTTATAAGTTATAACTGTAAAATACTAATATACTAAAGTTAAATATAATTATTATTTATGATTATGAAGATTTTAGATTCTTTTTTTTTACTTAGATATTTATTTTAAACAAATCCTATGGGACATATCTGAATTCAATACTGTAAGTGGATAATAATATAATTACCTTTAAGTAATGGCCTAATCATTTCCCAGATAAAAAATACATTACAAGCTTCTCTGTCATCATTCGTATAAGGATAAGCTCTATGTCTCCATGTAAATGAATAGACGGCACCACGATGAGGACACTGAATACCTACAAATTAAAATTGTATTAAATTATATTAAAAGGGTGGATAAAAAAAACATACCTTTTGGTTTTCCAGTAGTACCAGAAGAACACACCACAAAAGCTAAATCATCGAGTTCATTTGGTTCTTTCTTTAGTGACTTATCCACTGATATTTTTAAGTTATCATACCAACCTATATCTAAATAAATTAGTAATGATCCTTTAAATCGACTTCCAAACAATTTCTTTGTAAGAATTGCTTTGGGAGTAGAATCTTCCAATATGCAATTGAGAAGCGGCAAAGTATATGATACTTCCAGAATTAAACACCCAGCTCCTATATAACATATTGAATATGTTTTAAAATAACAGGTGTATAGAAAAATTTACCTTTACCAATAAACAAACAGTAAAAATATAATGAAGTCATACCAGCTTTAAGGATAGAAATGTAACTAATAGTGTACTCCAAACAACGTTCCATCATGATACCAACCATTGAGTTTTTGCAAACACCAACACTCCTTAATTTTGCTGCTAATACATCCGTCATGACATCTAATTCTCTGTATGTGACCTAAAATTGAAATAAACATAATTTACTAAAAAATTTTAATTTATATTAAAATACAAACTAACCATTGAACCATCAACATTAACTACAGCTACTGCATCTGGAGTAGAATTTGCTTGATTTTTGAACATCTCGTCAAGAGATCCTTGTTTGTCATAATCAGACATATTAACTTTGGGAACATTCGACATTTTAAAAAAATTTTATTATAATGAATAAAATGTTCAAACACAATATCTAACGTATTATTTACTTATTTATTTATTTCATATAGTACATAAAAGCAAACACATAATACAATATCTCAAGTCAAAATAAATTAAAGTAAAATAAAATATAAAACATATAAAATTATACAAGCGTTGGTATAAATATAAAACTGAATGTATTTTAATCAAAAATATAATAAATTGTAACGTTCATGAATTTATATGCTAACGACTGAATGATTATTACATAGTATATATTGTTATATTTATCTATAACCAATTATGACAGCAGAATTATGTATGCTGATGTACAAAAAAGTGGCGTGATATTTTGTTTGTACAGGAAATAGAATTTAGTTTACTAAATTAAATTGAAGAAGTACTTTCGAATTATTATTTAATATTGTTTTCTTTATTTTATAACTTTTAATAATTTATATTTATAATAAAAATAATAATAAAATGTATATATATATATATATATATATATATTAATTAAAGCCATATTAAATTATATTTATAATTTAAGTTTTACATTTCTAAAAAGTTGTTTAATTCTATGACATTGGGTGTTTTTAATGTACCTATTTTAAAGAATATTCTTTTAGTATATTAACAAATTAATACTAGGTTTTATACACCTATGTAAGTACACAAATTATAAACGATCTTTTATTTAAATTATGTATACACTTTTGGTGTATATGATTTGTAATGAAAAAACGAAAATTACAAAAAAATTATTATACATTTTAATTTATGGCTGAAAAGAGTGTATTAAACAAATTATTCAATAAAAAGTCAAATCAATATTATAATTAATTATAGTTTACCCGTTAATATCTAATATATAATATTGATATTAACTAATAATAAACTATTGATTTAAATATTCATTTTTGTATGTTTTAATCAAAACAAATTTAAATCAAGTTTTAATCCAATTACCTTAAGTGCTCCTATACAGCTTAACAAGCTTATAACTAACTATGCTAATATATAACATGAAAACGGATGTTATAAATTAAGAGTTATTGTAATTGATAATTTATTTACGATTTATCCATAAATCTTTTATAATTTTTCGTTTCTTTATTAATTAAATTAAATAATTGTTCAATACCTTTCATTCAAAGCTCAGGGTTTATACCTAGTATTTCTATTATTTTCAAATTTTAAATACTTACAAAAATAATTGTTGGTCAAGATTTTTATGATTATAAGCAGGGTTCGGATTTTATAGCACCAAAAGTTCTAAAATATACGCTACATGACCAAAAATACCTTAAAATATGCTCTATAAATATGCCCTAAAAACATCAAAAACAGCAAAAAATTTAAATCAAAGTTTTATTAAATTTATTAAATATCTAATATTACGTTATTAATTTAAAAGCAAATATTCTGCTAGACTATTTTATAACAATAAGTAGCGATTTTATTAATTAATATACAATAAATTAATTAATATACATAAATGTATAAATATATTCGACATCGCCGGGCTACTTAAAAATAGATTATAACATGTCAAATATCATATTATTTATAAATTATCAATATGAAACGAAAATGTGGGAATTTTTCTTATGGATTCACATAAATGAATACTATTTTTCAATCAATATAAACGAGATTTATGAAAAATACAAAATAAAGCATTAAATTGTGTATATTAGCAAAAAATAGCACTAAAACTTCAAAAATAGCACTAAAAATCTAAAATACTTCAAATATGCAAAAAATAGAAACAATATTTGGAGTCCCTGGTTCATAAAACAAATTTATAGCTAACTCTGCTATTTTTATCTATGTCCAATAATAAGTAGCAAATGCTATAAAATCCGAACCCTGATTATAAGCATAGAGAATAGTTCAATTATCCTTATATCTATTTAAATATCAAGTCATAATAATAAAAAAATCATATATTTCGTCAAAGGCAATATATATATATATATATATATATATATATATATATATATATATATATATATAAATACTAATGAGTTTTAAAAATAGATTATATAATTTAATAAATAAGAAAAATGCTTTTACGATGAACAAATTTCTCCTGAATAAAATGAACCTTTTAACTATTAGTACCTACTATCATTTTTTAGATGCATACTACATCCAAAAATATTGACTTCAATTCTGAATAAAACATATTTTTTCTGACATTTAATTTTAATAGAACCAACATATTTTTCTAAAGTCAAATACCTAAACATAATTTTACCAAACCTCATATTCTTCAAAATATTTAATTTAAGATGCAAAAAACATAAATATAATAATTGCAATTTGTAATTTGTTTATGGTGTAAGAAAATAATGATTAATGATTACTTATAGTCAAATGAATGGTAATCACAACTACTACTACATAATATAACTACTTCATTTTATTTAAGTTTAAATTAAAACTTCCTTTAAAAAAAAAATTACCTTCACCATTAATATCCTTCTAGTTAGTACGAACAATTTCACACAATTTCTTTGGATAACTGCCATTCTTATAGGTATCATATATTTTGTACTTTTCTTTGTAATGTAAGAAACCCATTGATACATTTTGATCTATGAAAAAATCAAAATTATTACAATATTATTTATTTTTTTTTACATCTATATTACAATTTATAATATTATACCAAAAAAAAAAAGAAAGAGAGAATGTGATAAATATAAAATATAAGATCTATAGAAAAATTATAAGTTCTATGAATGTTTGCGGAAATAGATTTTTGAAATAAATTGAGAAAAAAAATTACAGCTTATTCAATTTTAGTAAATTATGATTTTTCAGCAGTCAAAATGTAGCTTTCACATAATAATAATAATAAACAAGTGACTAAGATATTCGTCATGCTTTATCCTAATGATTACTGAACGTATTTTAGACAAATGAAAATGTCATATATACATCATTTTGAGCAATTGAAATTGTTTCGTAGCAATAATTACGCTTAAGTGTTCATATAAAATACAAATTTTACTGAAATGCAAAAAATAAAACGTACAAAAATATAATTTATACGTGGAACGTTAAATCACAAGACTGTAGTATAAGAGCTTTTGTTTTATTTTCCAATTAACTAGGTAATATATTGAAAACATTACAAATGGAAATTTAAAAAAAAACAATAGTTACATACGAGTAAAAAGAATTAAATATTCTTATTAAAAAATTGTTTTTGACGCACTAATAATTTTCCGAAATCAGTAAAGTGTACACGAATACAAAATATGAAACACCATCACAAAGGTCTATACTTATTGTCAGGGCTCGGAACTTATTGCGGATTTTATTTTCATAAAATATGAATTTATATAGGAATAAACTTCAAATATACATAATTATTGAACAATTTTTCAACTAGAATTTAATATTAAGTATATAATGTAGACAATTAAATAATTATTAATAAATAAATAAGCGACAGTAATGACTCTTGTAAACAAATATATGTTTTTATTATTGAAAAAAAAAACATTAAAGACGGTCCGTCAGTAAAATCAATTTCCGCTGTAATACGATTCAGAACATAAACGATTCGGGATAATTCTTTATTTTTAAATTAGATTATTTTCATTATTGAAAACATTTTTGGCAATTTATTAACAAAACATGCATTAATATGTAAACATATTCTTTGGCAATACTATTTAAATTTAGTAAAATGTACAACATACGTTTTTGGTTATGAGTTGTATGCAATACGAAGAAACGCATTTGATTTTGAATAGTCGCCTTCGTAAAGAACATGCAAATCCACGAAGTTCCGAACACTGCTTATTATAATTTTACTATTTATAGTCATGGTTTTACTTACATAGATTTCTGCACCACACGAAAAAAAAAGGGTCTCATACGTCCTGCCGTGGTTCCAAAATGCTGAGTAAGTACTAAATATTATCGACACGAAGTCCAAACAATTTACGTTCGTCTTCATTGCTGTGAAATTTTCGAACGTATTTCAAAAATCCGCGAGTTCCGATCGAATTTAACGTTTTCTTTCTGAAAATCGACCACTGATAAGGGTTATCACACATATGGTAAATTGATAAAAAAAAATTGGTTTGAAAATATTTAAATTGAAATTGTTTTGTAGGGCTGAACTTAAATTTCGTTTTCGTTGCGTTTGTTTTACGATTAACCTTACGGTTAAATTGCCTAGATAAATTTCTGTTTTTGGTATTAATAATAATAATAATGAACGTTACTGTCGATGAAGTCTTACAACACTTGGATTCATCTTTGTCGCCCGAATTCGACTACAACCATATTAATGAATCCTTAGATTTCTTGTTTCGAAAATCGTTTAATGGTAAGAAATACATCTCATATAATTTATAGGTATTTTTTAACAAAATTATGTATCATTCTTCGCAAGGATGGTGTTTTTACAATATTTAATTAACTATTATATAATGTAAAGACAGTTAACGTATGTAATACTTTTTAACGTTATAAACTTTATGCGTTTATATTAATATTTAAGGTCGTAGAAGAGAGATGGTTATGATAGTTTATTTCGTTTGGATAGATAAAAAATTATTTTTTTATAATTACCTGTTAATGTTTATACTTGTTTTTTAAGCTTGCCAGTCGGATAATTTAACGCTGGCATTATCATGTGTTGATGCTGTTTTGGAAAAAGTATGGGAATCGCTTCATACTGGTTCTTGGGCCGATGTTTCAGATGGTATGCGAAAACTTTATTCGCATGCAAGTTTGCTGAAGGTTAGTATAGTAATAACGTTTTTATAGAGAGCGATGATAATAGCAACTCCTTCAAGACCTGTTTTCGAGTTTAACAGTAACGAAATATATTCTATAATACTTCTCAGAAAAAAAATTCTGTATGCGCCACGTTGTTATTAGTAATATTATAGTGTATAACAGTACAATAATTTGAATCCGATGTTAATGTTGTTTTTTATTTTAGACCAAATTGTTATTGAAAACTGCCCGCGATGAAAGAATGTTAAAAAAAACTATAAAAGCAATTGATATGGGATTATTAATGGGGAATGAATTCAGAAACGAATTAACTAAAGCTGCATCGTTATTGTGCAAATGTTTACAACACTGTTCTTGTGGTATATACATTTATACGATGTATTTGTGCAACAAAAATAATATGTTTTATGTTTAGAGTCCCCAGTAATAGTATGTAATATTGATGAATCGAATGACAATAATTGTGCACTCCGTAGAATTGGTGATCGTGTTCCAACACTAAATCAACCATCATTAGAAACATTTTTAAGAGATTTCCTTAAACCACAATTGCCAGTTAAAATTACTGGTAGAGTATAATTTAATTTTACCCATAATATACTAGTCATTATATATTATTTTATATTTGTACATTAATGCGAAACATTCTAACTTATAATTTTACAGGTGGTATAGATCATTGGCCCGCTTTAAGCAAATGGAAAGACTTAAATTACCTTATAAAATTAGCTGGGGCTAGGTTAGTGCCCGTTGAAATAGGATCTTCTTATGCAGATGCTGAATGGAGTCAGAAATTGATAACCCTTGAAGAATTTATTAATACTCGTGTCATCCAGGAAAATGACAAACCAACGTATCTTGCACAACATCAGCTCTTTAATCAAGTAGATAAAAGTGAGTGATGAAAGAATGACGAACGATTTATTTTATTTGTGTATTGTTCTTTTAGATTCCAGAATTGAAAGAAGATATACGAGTTCCAGACTACTGTTATTTAACGGATATGGAAGACAGTGAACCCGACATAAATGCATGGTTAGGTCCTAAAGGAACAGTGTCTCCTGCTCATTATGATCCAAAAAATAACTTTTTAGTTCAAGTATGTTTTGAAACTGCGAGACGATATCAAATATTATAAATATAATACATTCAAATTTTTAAATACAGGTGGTTGGCGCAAAAGACATTATTTTGTATGATCCTAAATGGTCTAAATGTTTATATCCGTATGATGATAAATTTCTTACGAATACTGCTCAAGTAGATCCAGTTAAACCAGATTTAAGTCGGTTTCCTGATTTTGCTCAAGCGAAAGCAATGCTTTGTACATTAAATGAAGGTATGATATTAAAATATTGTATAATACATATATTGAAAATAGTAATATAAGTGATATAGTTTTAACTCCCATTTTCAATATTATAAGTTTATCTTTAAAAAATTACTTTTTCAGTTCTACGAAAATATTTAAATACGAATATATATTATTTTGCACTCTATACACTGGTAAATTATTAAACATATTCTTATATTATAAAGAGTACAGCTAGTTAAAATGTTCACTGGATGATTCATGAGTATTTATTTTCTTAATGCTTTCAGCTTTGTTATTAAATAATGTTTCCTATAGTACATATTTTCTTTTCTTTTTTCAGTCCATTCTACAGATTATTAGTTAATATGTATGAAATTCGTTACGAATTTATTTACATTGCCTTATGTGTATGTTACAGGCGAAATGTTATTTATACCATCCAGTTGGTGGCATAGAGTCGAATCTCTTTCCGTCAGTTTTTCTGTAAGTTTTTGGTGGATATAACACGTTTATAACTTCCATCTTTTTTTGGTTAAATGTTTATCCACAAGATACAAATGTCTGTTTATGAATATGTTATTGCTTCATCTTATAAAGTGTAATGTACTAAAAACTAATGTAAAGTCAGAACGATTGAAATACATTTTAATCATTTTGTATAATATTGTTGTTTTCATGGAGGCCATAGTAATGTTATCTATTATGAAGGCTGATCGGATTGATAAGAATGGATTTTTCGTGTTTTGACGTAACCTCAAAATTTGCTCAACATCACGCAATACGAACGTTGAATTTTTCCAATATTAATGTATTGAAAAATAATTCAAGTCTATTATAGAGGACTTCACCATACGCTAATCAATAGTGTTGCAATATATATATATATATAATTTATCAGATACTTTAAATTAATAATTTACCGTTAATACCATATCTGAATTTGCATCTTGTGGGATAATATTAAAAGAGATTTTTGTATATACTAAATAAAACGGAATATCTTTTAATTTACATTCGAAAAATTCGATGTTAGTATTGCGCGATGGCGATCAAATTTTTAGATCAACTTATTTTTGAATTGCAGAAGTACAGTATTGTCAATGGTGTGATACTGACGCTCATCATAACTGTCAAAACTGAGTGTGATAACAGCGTTTTGTTTTTTTTTTAACGTTACAAATTCTGAATTTTATCTGTTCCGCGAATTCACTATTCAATACAATAATATTATACTCTGTGGTTCTGCCTTTTGTGCTGTGCGTTCACAACCAACAGGTCCCAGGTTTGGAAATGATTATTCGTGAAGATTATTGTACGTTTTAATTATTTCTCTATTGTACGCGTCATGAGTACTACTTGCGACATAATGGACCTTATGAAGGGTTATCATGCGGAATATAGCATGTCCACCGTCATGCAGTGTGTACAAGAATTGAAGGCTTGGCAAGAATCGGAACAACAGAAATTATGCGAAAATCCGAATTTAGACACTTCGAAAAACGAAATGGAAGACGTGTTAAAATCATTCGATATTCCAGAGAACGTACAAGGTATCGATTAGATTTTAAATACAAAAAACCTATAATATATATATTTTTTTCAATTTCGTAAGGAAAATGTAATCTACACACTTGTATTTCTCGGATTTCAATTGCTTTATATTATTATTTTTTTCTATAATCGAGAGAGTAAAATGTATTGGTTGATGTGTTTTTCTTTTTTATAACCAGTACCTATGATTTATTTTAGAAAATCATTATGACGATACTGTTTCTTCCTATTCTGAAATTGATGAGGAACTATTGAAAAAGTTTGGTTATCAAAAAGATATCTCATCGCCAGTAAGTAATAATGTAAAATTGTATCTAATTAAAAAATAATAATAATCATTGTTTCATTTAGGTTTCAGAATCGCGAGACAACATAGAAATATTGTCTCCCAATAAAATTTTAGATATATGTGCCAAGCAAAGCCGATAGATTGTGAAAACAATAAAGTAGAAAATAATCCGTCAGAAAAAGAAGACAAAATAGAATGTAATAATATAAAACCTAAGAAACCATATTTAAAAAGAGGAACAGGTTTGGCTAGATACGGATTGAATTTAGAGGAAGTAAAAAAGGCAGCAACAGGGAAATTAAAATTTCACAAACCGATAATATCAGTTCCGCCTAAAATTAGTGTGACAAGGAAATGTCTAAATCAAGTCTTAAAGTGTCCAAACACAGAATTTGGTAAATAAATTTAAGGATTTTGTTTTATAACCTAACCTAACCTTTGTTTTATTTTTTTTTTATATGTATAACAAAATAATATTTGTTTTCAGTTAAAAAATCAAATGAAGGCGCACGCTTAGATTTAAATAAAATGAAAATAGCTGATTCGTGGAACAGGTACGAGGTGAAAAACTTGTCAGATCACAATAATAGTAAGGAACAAAGTGAATTAAATGCATTTGAAATATTAGAAGAACGAGCTAACAATTCAAACTTGAATGCATCGTCACCCACCGTCTGTCAACTCTTGGAAAAAGGCCAACGTTCAAAGTGCAGTAAGAAAGTACAAACATCTGGGTTAGTCCGTTCTTTGAATTTTGATAAAGTAAACACGTCCACTCCTCAGCGAAATTCTAAAGATTCTGATGATTCCTACTCAGACTCCAGTCAAGAAGTAGGTCCATTAAATTTAATGGAGGATGCAGTTAAGAATTCAAATGTAATTGAAAACAAAAGGCAAAACAGTAACATAAACATTGACCACGATAACATATTAACGGAAAAAGAAAAAAAATATTTGGAAAACTATACTAAAACGTCAGAAATTATGAAACACATTAACTTTGATCAATCATTTGATACAGAAATACTTTGTAAGAGACTTGAAGAATTGGAATCCGAGATTGAAACATTTCGGAATGAAAATACTAAGTTAATGAAGTTACAGCGAGAGTTTGAGGTTGAAAGGCAAAGGTTTTTCAAGGGTAAAGACGATTTTATGAAAAAATTAGATGAGGAAAAGAAAAGAGAAGAAGAAAAGTTAGCAGAGGAAAGAAAGAAATTTATTAGAGAAAAAGCTTTGTTTGAGAAAAATGCCAAAGAGTTGAGAAACAAACCTAATAGACAAGAAAGAGAAGAAATAAAACAATTGAAAGAACAGGTTCGTTTTCGTTTTATGGTATTTTATTCTAATAACTAATAATTGTGTATTCAATTTTGTATTTTAATTGATAGTTTCTTCTGCTGGCATAGCTACTCCCCAAGTTTTTGCCGCTATAACTACTTTTCACCACCTATCTATTTTAAAATATCTCTCCAGTTTTCGAATCGCAAACTACTTAAATTTTCTTCTACCACATAAATCCATCTTCTGAGTGTATCTTGTCTTTTTCTTCGTGGTTTCCATTCCATTGCTGCCCTCACCGTTTCATTTTTCTCAATTTATAGTTAACAGAGTTAAAAGAAGAATTCAATAAAAAAGAAGCCCGATGGGCTACTGGTCAGGCGCGGTTGAGGACTCAGATGAAAATGCTAGAGAATAGTAATACAGCTTTGCGCAGTGAACTCGATTTGTTCAGAAAAACTTCATTGAACAAAAAGGTAGTTTTAAATAAAAATAATTAGGATAAAATGAGAAAATAATGTAATGTTTATTTCAGGTAAGTTTTAAAACGCCATCCGGGAGACAAATTGCTTCAAGGAATACCAAAATCATTCATAATGTTAATGCAGAACTCAGTAAACTTACTCCTGATGATGTTTCGGCAATGATTGACCCAAAAACCAAAAAAGTTCCTGTGTCAATATTGAGAAAACCGGTACTCACTTCTACTGATGACAATGAATCTTCTGAAGAATTATCATCCGACGAAACACAGTTTTCCAAAACTTCTACGCACTTCAGTGATAATGAAGATGTTAACGAATCCAACGGTACTCGTCGAAACAGTTGTGATGTAATACGCGAGAACGTTTTAGAGGATGGACGAAAAGAAATTTTGTACTCTAATGGTAATTTGAAAAAAATTTCTGCTGATGGCAACAACGTAAAAGTAATTTATTATAATGGTGACGTAAAAGAAACCAGAGAAGATTCGGAACGTTATTATTTTTCTAAAAACAAGACGTACCATACAACTTACAATACTGGTCTGGAGATTATCGAATTTCCTAAGTAAGTTCAATATAATATATTATGTATAAAACATAAATTTATAAGTCAATCTACTTTGATAAAAAACTGTATAATAACTTGTACATAACTACAAAAAAAAATTTTAGTGTTTAATGAGTGTATATTAAAATATGTATTAATGTATTTTTTTTTCTCTACTCATATAGCGGACAAACCGAAAAGCATTACAAGGACGGAAAGGTAGAAATCGAGTATGTAGACGGTAAAAGGCACACCGTTTATCCAGACCGTAAGGAGGTTTGGAATTATTTAGACGGCTCAGTTTTGACAGTTGATCCGAATGGGCGTCGTGAATTAGTGTTACTGAACGGCCAACGCGAAATACACACCAAAGAATGCAAGGTATAAGAGTTTTCTGAGATAGACTATTTTCAAAATTGTTTATTTTTTGCATGAAAATAAGCGTGTAGGAATTGATGAACGGTTTTGTGCATATTATTCTCTGAATAAATTTTACTTGAAAAACATTATATGTAACTGTATTTATAATAGTAAACGGGTGTTACATATTTTATCAATAGTAATTTCAATTTTATAGAAAAGAATCTATCCCGATGGTACGATAAAAATCGTGTACCCAGACGGTTCGCACGAAACCAAATATCCAGACGGCAGAATAAGAAAAAAAGACAAGGATGGAAATTTGACGTTGGACACCAGTATTTCTTCCTAGAACAAATTAGTATTAAGCAATTGTGATTTATTTTTTTATATATATATATGTATTAAATTATTATCATTTTTATACCTTTTTTATACGATTATTTGATATTTTATTACAATAACTAGTTTTCTAATTATTTTATATAACTATATGTACTGTAATAGTTTATATGTATACTTATTTATTTTTATATGGACAATAAAGAAGTATGTATTTATGAATTTAATTCCTTTTAGAAATTTTTACATTATACCTAATAAAAAGCGGCGATTTTTGTAACCTCAAATTCGAATGTTCCTGTAACTTGTTCAAAACGTACCTGTATTCATCATTTAAATTTTAAAAGTCGAAAGCAAAAAAAAGTTCTTTTACAGTTTGGCTCAACCACAAGCCTATAATAACGTTGTGATACACCTCTATTGTCCGTGTTTGATGTTGTGAATTATAATATGTATAACAAAAATGTCGAAAAACTAACGCCATGACAGTAATGTCGTATCCTGTTCCATAGACTCCCAACTGGTTTTAAACAAGTCACTAGTGTCGTGTTATTGTGTTGATTTCCTGTTGTTAATGTGGTCAAACTACAACCTAATGGAGTTGTTACTATGAAAATAATTAAGTAGTTGTAAAAAAAAAAAAAAAATTGTTTTGAATTAAGAGTATATTATACTCAGTTGTACGTTCGAGTATTTTAAGGATGAAAAATCAAAACATTTTGAATTTAAAAAATAAATAGCTTTCTTTACTAACATAACGTTTAAGTTAAATAATATTAGTTTATTCAAGTCCCTAAATATTTTTGTACAAATATATTACAATATTACGTATTATAATATGTAATTGTTAGGCATGAAAAATGTACAAATCTAGTAGTGATTAAAAAACACATAAAAAAAAAAAACCACAAAAACCCCCAATATTCATGAACAGATAGTAATGAAAAGCGTAAAATGAATAATTTCGAATTCAAAAAACGCGCCTAAAAAGTTTTACCCAACCTAAACGCCTCTAGGTAGATAAAGTTATTCGAATTAATCGTCCTTCTTCGATTCGTTTCCGACAGTCTTTTGGAGCTTCTCGTGCTCGGCCATGAGCCTGTCGTACTCCTTGGTGACCGACTCGGCTTGACTCTTGATCGCGTCGCGATCGGCCTTGATCGATTCCAGTTCCTTTTTGAGTTTGGTCATCGCCTCGTTCTCGCCGTCGCCGTCGTTGTCCTTTTGCGCCGCCAACAGCGACTGGGCCGCTTTGTTAGCGCCCTGCGCCTGTTTCAGGGACGCCTCGTTCTGGGCCACCAGCGACGCCTGCAGCGTCATCAGGGCTATGAAACGTTTGATGACGAAACTCAGGAACAGCGCGATGCCGCTGATGTAGAAGTTGCGCTGCGAACGGAACAGGCGCATATTGGCCTGCATCTCGTGGTCCAGATGCTGGTGGGCGTCGCTCAGGTCCGGGTTCGAGTATTTGCGCATCTCGCGAATGGAGTCCAACAGGAACAGCACCAGGATGCACAGCAGGAACGTGAAGTACCACTGGGCCTGCGCGCTAAGCGCCTGATAGAACCGCGACCGGAACAGCACGTTCCACCGTTTGGCCGACATGTACGGCACCAGGAACAGCATCAGCACGCCCACCTCGAAGTACAGGAACGTCGCGATGATAGTCCACTGGAGACTCATGACGGTGACCGGTCGGCGTTTTGATTTCGTGACAACAGGACACGGTATTACGCGTATTAGCGCGGAACGAGACGTAACGCGGTTTTGCCGACGGGAAAACAACTGTGAGGAAAGAAAATAAAAATCGAAAAAAAGTACACGAGTACAAGAAAAAAAGGATGAAAAAACGAGAAAACACGAACGGCGACTATCGCACGAGGAAACGCAAATGGACGAACTGAACGGAACGTTATCACCGCGACGACGGAATGGAAAATAACATTGCGCCGCAGAACAATGTCGTGCAATTCGCGTGCGCGCGTCTCGGCCAATCGGTCGCTTCGGATCGCCCGGCAATTTTTTTTTTATAATTACGTGACACCGATTGCTAATTTGCAACTGTTGCAACTATAACACGAGTGCATCGCATACGTTCTTATTCGTTATCTTCTGTAAGTGTGGAAGGATTAAAGTCCATTCGACGGCGATGATGAATCACTATTTTATATTTATATCAGTGACTCCCACCAACTGTAGCCGCGGGCCACTGCTTATTATGCTTATTAATAAACGAACAATAATATTATAGTAAATAGGCAATTAAATAAGCATTAATGTCGAGGAAAAAAACTTCGTGTTCATTGTCGTTTTCGCATTATTAATTCAGTAAAAAATTTGAACGAATAGATACTTAAATCAACGCGACTAATATCTAATATATTAGCTCGTATTTCTTATTGACCAGTCGTTGGAATGACGCCGTTGCTATTAGAGCAAACCGCGTATTATATACATATAACATGGAATAAAATTTCGCTCACTACATTTGTTAGGTAAAACGCGACATTGTTTATACTCTAATTTTTTTTCAAATTAAAAAAAAAATTAAGAAAAAAAAAATTTGACACAGCGGACCCCAGTTGGGAACCACTTGTTTTATATGTATAAATATGTATTGCGCGAATGAGTAATTCTGTTCGAATTTATTATACGGATTACATGACGTAATCTAGTCTACGTGTTCTTTTTTTTTTCTTACGAATATTTATATATTAATTTGTTTTTAAACAAAATGTTTTAAGCACCGCACTTGTAATGTTTTGAGCACCGAATAACAATATATAACGTACAAATAAATACGATTATAGGCAATTGAGTAATTCGTGTTTACAATTTATTTTTTAAAAAAAATTACACTGATTATATTATGCATCGTATAGGTACACACATTTGAGTATTTTTTTTACGTAAAAATAAAATGTCCAGGTTCAACCTCCGAGAACTTTTTCCGATTGATTCTGAGGTTGTGAGAAGCGTTATGGAAATGAACGTAGAAAGAAGGAGATGAAGAAGAAGTGGACGTGTGGAATCGAAGTGTACTGCAAAAGGTGGAGATCGTGCTTTATGGAGGTGTAGGACTAGGGTGGCCGACCCCTTGTAGTTGGAACTTTGGAAGTGTAAGACGAAGAATAACATATTAGTACGTACTGCTATATAGCTGTAGCCACTGACCACCATAGAGAATAGATCTCATAAAAACTAAATTGCTCAATTCGTCTACAACAGTCCCAGACTGTTGAATTTTCAATACGTAAATAGTTTTTTCGTATATTTTAGAACAGTCGCGTTTTTATTTTTGCGACAAACACACAATCTATAATTACTAGGTATAAACCCTATCAGACTTTGACTCAACAATACAAATAATTAATACGATTTTCTACTATAATTGTACACTTACAGAACACAATAAGTGTTTTTACTTTTTATTCGAAATGTCTTAAAAAAAAAAAATACATTTAATACAACAAATACATTTCAATCACTGTCGTATTTATATATTACAAAAATACATACACTGAATATTTAATTTAAAAAAAAAAAAAAAACAATAAACTTTGCTATAAAACAACATGCGTCATCAACCCGCAGTGATTATAACCAAGAATTTTTCTCCCTTTTGCCGTTTTCAAAACAATATAAAAAATATTAACCCCAGCAAGCCCTAAAAATAAAAGTGATAATTGCCCACTTGGATTGTACGTTGATTTTCAGTATTTTGATCTTTTTCTTCAGTAGTTCTATACAAAATACAAGTGTTAGAATGTTCGAGGTAATATTTTAACTATATAATTACAATATTATTATTTAACGTATAAAATATACTTTTAAAATATTTTACGTAATTTACCTATTAAACAAATAAATAACAATGGCCACGATACATAACAGCTTAAATTCTTTAAAGTTAAAAACAATATCAGTCTTGTTTTTCTTGAAAATGTTATTAAATATTAAATATAAAAAAAAAAGTGAAAAGTCATTTTTTTAAAACAAAACTTTCACTCATTGCATACAAAAAATCTTCTTCCATTATAATTAGTTCAGTTAAATTATCAGTAGATGTACACGGTTTATCTGAAATTATTTAAAAATAAATTTCATTACAAAGACGTTAATATAATTAAGAAAAAAGCGAAAGAATTTTCATCCGTTGAATTGTCTATGAATCATTATTCCAGCGTTTATATTACAATATAAACCAAATTTTTACCGTTTTTTTGTCGTTGATAGATAACTTTTCTAATACGATTTAGCCAAGCGTTTTGACACATTCCGTATAACTCAGCTCCTGTTACTTGCTGAGGTAAACGATTTATTAGGTCTTCTAGATGGAAATCTGAATGTAAATTAAAGCTATGAAAAAAAATGATAGATACATTATTTGTAAATCATTATAAATAAAAACATTTAAAAGTAGATACAAATTACATTATTAATTATTTTTATAATTATCAATATTTTATATTAAAATGTATGTACATTTATAAAACTACATAACTATGTAGCTAAATTGATAACTGAGCTTGGTTCATGATAAAACAATTATTTTGTATATAATACAGCTGAATGAAATTGTGCTTACTTCTTAGTTAACGCTCTTAAAACATGAAGTTTAGATTCTTTAGTAGTACAAGCTCCGACGTAAATACTTTTATCAAGTCTAAAACAAATACATTTTTTTTTTTTTATCTACAATAAACTAAAATATTATTTAATACAAAAAATAACTGTTGATTAAATACCTCCCTGGCCTCAAAAGTGCAGGATCAATAAGATCTTGTCGATTTGTAGCACCTAATACAAATATTTGTTCATTTTTTGATGTCATTCCATCCATTTCAGTTAAAAATTGTGCTACAACTCTATAAATGTATTATTTGAGGATGAAAAAATGAATATTAACATAAAATAAATCTATACCTATCTATAACTGCTCCAGAACTTCCATTTTGACCACGTTTTGGTGCCAATGAATCAAGTTCATCAAAAAATATAATACATGGTGCAGCAGAACGAGCCTTGTTAAAAACTAACATATTTTTAAAAATATTAATAAGAACCATTGTTCCACACTATTATAAATTAATTATTGAAAATATTTTAGAAAAATATCACATATATATATATATATATAGTAATAGTATAATACTATTATACTATTTTCTAGTCATTAGTCAATGACTTACCTTCTCGTAAATTTACTTCACTTTGTCCCACATACATATTTAGTAACTCTGGACCTTTAACCGATAAAAAGTTGTAATTACATTCCGTTGCCACAGCCTTAGCTAATAATGTTTTTCCGGTTCCAGGAGGACCATACAATAATATTCCTAAACATAGAATAAAAAACATTAAAATTTTCAATGAATACTATATCACTATAATATTATTAGTAAAATTAATTAAATACATTACCAGATCTTCGCATATTGTGTTTAGAAGGTTTTAATGAGGACATAATTTCCTGTCTCACATGAAGCAGGCCACCAACACTTTCCCATTTTACTGTTTCGATTTTTGGAGCGCCAATTGATTTTGCAAACATTGCATTTATTTTATCTAGAAAATTAAACAATATTAAAAAGAAAAGTTTTAAAAGCAAATACACAATATGTATATATGTGTATATAATTAAGCATATCTTAGATCCTTGAAAAAACTAAGTTTGTCAATCCCTATAAAATTTAATTTTTTTTCAAAGGAGTTTCATCTTAGGCAGAGTTTATTGTACATAATATATGTAATTCTTATTTACTAACCTATTGAAGGCATTATATCAGATTCATTGAGTATAATTTCAGTGGATTTATTATTTATATGCATGTGATACCTTAACAAATAAAAAATAGAACAAATAAATAAAAATAATTTTTTTTAACTTTTCTTAAAAATTTACTTTGTAGATAATAGCAGCAATGTCATATAATTCATATAATTGAAACCAGAAGTATTATTTACAATTTTCTCAATCGTAATATTGTCTAATGCAACACAGTCTCTTTTCAATATCCATCTTAATAATTTTTCACGATTTATATTACTTAAATTTCCAATCTGTCGACGTTCTAAGAATATTCTTAAAAAAACTGGACTAAATTGTTTTATACAATTTGTGGTAGCAACAATTATAATTGGTTTGTCAGTTTTGACATTTATTTGGGTGGTAAAAATATCCAAAACTTCCTGTTGTAAATCATTAGTAGAGCATAAACAAAAAGCCTGAAATTGGGTAAGATAATTCATTACTTTTAGAATAAAAAAAATATATATATATATATATATCCATACTTCAACATTTCCTAAGTGTAATAAGCAAGGTGTCTTTTTTCTAATATCATCAAAAAAATATTCAATTTTTTTTTTAAATTGTGTAATATTGTTCAATGGCCAGTCAAAACAACATTGGAAAATGTATCTAATACCAAGGTATTGTGATACTGAATCAATCAATAATTTTTTACCACATCCATTAGCTCCATAAATTAAAAATGTTGGTTTTAAAGACCGGAAATCTGAAACTAGTTTGGCAAAAATTAATTAATTAAGTATTTATTATTAAATGTTCAATAATAATTTATTTTTCAATACCACATGAATAATTGTTGTTGTAATTATTGAAATTAATTAAAAAGACAAAAAAATATTGAATACTCAAATAACCTTTATGTTTCTGTTGAATAAATGGTTTGATCCATGAAACTAATACATCTTTTTCATCTTCCATCCCATCAGGAAATATATTTATTACAAAATCATTATAATTGTTTATATTCAAATTTTTTAAATCATTTATAGCACATTCTTTTTTCATGGGTAAATACGTATTGAATAAACATGAATTTTCAGTTAATTTAGTAGACAAATTAGATACATAAAAATTACTTTTACAGTTATAGAAATTAATTCTCTTAGTAATTTTTTCCGATTCAACAATTTTTATATAAACAAATGATACATTCGATGGTCTTTCTAAATATTTTGCTTCTGGGCAACATCTGATTAAATCTAATTTCAATATGTCTCCTACTGACACGAATTTAGGAACAGAAAAATAATTGTGAATTACTTTGTCTGACAGTGTTTGTGATTCCTCACTAACTAAAACTGGTTTCATTACAGAAATGGACACTTTTTGAATGATTTTAGGTTCATAATCTATTAAAGGTTTGATAATTCGTAGCATTTCAACTTGCACATTATTATCACAATTACATAAATTAAACAAATTTGTTGAAGTAAGTAAGCATTCAGTTTCTTTAAAATTATTTAATACTATTATTCTATTATAATGCAACACAGGGAGACTATGAGAATTTCTAGTTTTAACATTAACTAGTACCCATTGTATGTTTTCCAATTTAAATTTGTTTAGCGTTTCTTGACTGACAAACAAACATTTGTCGATATGTAAATAGTGCTTTAAAATTGATTGATTATCGTAACTGTGAGCTAAAAGCGTTTCTAACACATTGTCCGGTACACATTTAAAAGATATTTCAGAACCAAAAAGGATCTTAACTCTAAGGTCATGAACTATAGTTTTCAGTATAACTTGAGATTTGGTTCTATTGAAACATGCTTTTAATACATAACTTATGATTGCAATGCATTTGAACAGATATTTTCTTTGAAATCCCATTTTGTTTCTTTGGTCTTTACCTCTCTCTAAAAAAAAAAAAAAAAAAAAAAACAAAAACAAATATTAATTGTACAAGCTGTATTCTATGAATTACAAATATTAAAATAATATATAGTATTATTTATACTTTAGCGCAATGTTTGGAAAAAATGTATTTGAAAGAACACATTCACGAATCCATTAAATTTTAAGGTGAATGTGAATGTAACTATTTTAAATTAAGGAATGAATGCTGACCAGGGATGTATTTTTAAAAGGAATATTACAAATATCTACAGTTATTTTGTTATAATGTTCGCTTCCCATTTCCTACAACTGAAAATTCGGTTGAAGTGTGGTGACTTTAGAGTTTGTGAAAAAAAAATCAAAATCATAATATGTACCTTTCACACAAATTAATCGTAAACGGTAGAACCATTAACAGTTATTTCATATTTCCTATATTTCATTATAATTAATTTAACATGAATGTCGTAAATAAATTACAGACGCTTACCAATAATGTTTATTATCTCCAAGTTTACATATGAAACATTTTAAGTTAATAACGTTTGAGAACAAGGTGTGACTAGTGTTTTAAAGCATAAACGCACATGTCAGCGAAATAGCAAAAATTTTGACAGCTATGAATTATTAATATTCGGTACATATTCTGTACCGGCTTGTCATTAAAATCAAATACGATATCACAACAGGTATCTTATTACCACGATAACATAATCTGTTATCACAGCATAAGATAACATAACCCGTATTATGGTTTATCATAAAAATATAATTCTTATCAAAAACGTGAAGTATTGAAAATAATAAATATTTTCAAAATTATTTTTCGATTATGTTTCCAAAATTCTACTCGCTTTATTTGACCTAAATGGTTACGTTATACGGTGCTCTATTTTACAAATCGTTTCCATGCTTAAAACGATATTACTCGTTTACAATTCGTTCTCGATTCACGTAAATTTGAAACGTATTTCATTTTTTTAACTACAAACATGTTTAACACTGCTGGAAAAATTATTTTGTTAGTGCTAATTAAAACGATTTGAAATGAATTTTATTTGTTAACTTTAAAACAATGTTTTCAGGTTAAGTAACGTGGTTCGTAGTTCTCCATTACGAGTGTGTTGTCATGAACTATTCAAGGCAAATATATATTCGTCAACCTCATTAAGAAAAAAAAGGAGATCTAGAGATGAGAAAGTAATGAATATTTATTATAAAATCGTTTATTTGTTTTTTTCTTTTTAGTCTATATAATGTTAAAAACAATTTATTTGACTTCATGTTAAATATATATTAATGCATTTCGTTTTTTTTCTTTTTCAGAAAACTGTTATTGTACCCACTATAGATTATAAATCAAAACAAAGCAAAACTATCGATGTTTGGAAAAATATTACCGTTTTGGAATTAGCAGATGCTACTGGAATACCAGTAGGTAAATAATTTGTATTATAAACATTTTTTAAACATTATATTATGGTAGTAATTTCTTAAAAACATTATTTATTGCACGTTGTCCATTTATTTATTTTGTTCAATGTTTTTCAAAGTGTATACCTTGTTTTTACAGATAACGTTTTGAAAATAATTGAACTTCTAAATAATGCCCATTTGTATTCTGAACCTACAAGTGTCATAAATAATATTGCTGTACTACGTGAAATTGTTAAAAAGTGTGGATTTAAATGTAATTTAACATCGAACCCAAATATATCTAAAAAGTCGTCTGATGAACATTTAAAAGATGCTTTTAAAAGGTAAAATTAATTTAATTTAATTTTCAATTTAAAATTTATTTCAAGAACATTATCATTTGACACGTTTATTTAAATTAAATATATGTAATCATAATTAATAATAATATAATCGTACGATTATTGTTAGACCTCCTGCACCATATGATTCTACAGTTTTGAGACATCCTGTTGTTACAATTATGGGCCACGTAGATCATGGAAAAACGACATTACTAGACACATTAAGGAATGCATCAGTTGCCAAGTCTGAATTTGGTGCTATTACTCAACATATTGGGGCATTTCCAGGTAATGAAAATTAAATTGAAATCTTATATTCGACTTTCATTCAATTTTATTTTTATTTGGTTTCAGTTGTTTTGGATAACGGAAAAAAAATTACATTTTTGGATACACCTGGACATGCAGCCTTTGCCACTATCAGAAGCCGAGGAGCACATGTAACAGATATTGTAGTATTAGTAGTAGCGGCTGATGACGGAGTCAAGGACCAAACTATTGAATCGATACGAATGGCTAAACATGCAAAAGGTATGTACTGCTGTTTGTATAATACAACATCCATTTTCTCAATTCTCAGTCGATCTAAAATAAACACATTCAATATTTATCCATCATAATTTACTAAGAAACATTTTGTTGCAGTAATGAATTTAAAATAAGGATTACTTTTTAAAAATAGTGTGAAACCATACAAATAAATGTAATTTGTTGTTTAAACATAGTATTATAAATAATTTAAATGCTCTAAACAATTTGAAAACAAAATTGAGAAAATGAATAATTTACATGATAAAAATTGATCTGTATTGTGTATAATATATATTAATATAAATTTAAGTGAAACTATACATTTATTAATATAAAATTATGTATTAACTATTATTAAATTCTTTTAGTTCCCATCATCGTAGCAATTAACAAAATAGACAAACCCACAGCAAATATTGTATGTATTAACAATTTTAAAAAAACATTCATTAGAATATTTTATTCATTTTTTTATATATATATATATATATATATCTAGGAACGTTGTAAAAAATGTTACAAACTCAAGGTGGATTAGATCTTGAAGAATTTGGTGGTAGTGTTCAAGTAGTTCAAATATCTGCTTTGCATGGTACCAATTTTAACGATTTGATTGAATCGATTCTTACTCTAGCTGAAGTATTGGATCTACGAGCTGATCCTAAACCTCCAGCAGAAGGTGTAATAATTGAATCTAAAATTGATAATCAACGAGGGTAAAATGACATGATATCAATTAAACATATAATAAACATAGTTCATAAAGTAAATTATTATACATTAACCAAGCTACTTTTTTCTATTTAGAAAATGTTTATATATTTTATACAGTTCTATTATATTTTTTTTCACACATTAGTTTGTTCATTTGTTTAAATAATTTAATTTATATGTTTTTATTATTATTTTTTTTTTTTTTTAGAAAATTATCAACCGTTCTTGTTCAACGTGGGAAGTTATTAATTAATAGTATAATTGTAGCTGGAACTGTCTGGGGAAAAGTGAGAACAATACTGGACCATCAAAATAATGTCCTTCAGGAAGCTAATCCATCAGATGCAGTTCAAGTAATTGGATGGAAAGATTTACCACAATCTGGTCAAGAATTTTTGCAAGTTTCTACTGATGTAATGAATTTCTTTTATAAGAATTATCCAGTTATAGTTATAGTAAATATTTTGAATATTACTAATTAACAATTATTATTATAGAAACGCGCGCGTGAAGTAATTGACTATCGCTTATCTAAATCTATCGAAGAAAAACAAAATACAGATATTGTCTACATATCATCAAAACTTGAAGAGCATAATAAAGTGAATTAAATTTATATTAAAATTTTTATTACATTTGTATGTGTATACCGTATATATTTTTATACGTATATTGATATTTGTATTATAGGAGTACAAAAATCATCTTGAAAAAAAAAGAAAAGGTATAACTCACCGAAGAAGCAAATTCAGTGCACTTTATCAAGAAAAACAATTAGAAAATAAAAAGAGTGAAAAAGGCGAAGAAATTCGCCTTAATGTAGTGATTAAAGGTGATATAATAAAAATTTTAAAAAAATCACGAAATTCATTTCAATATTTTTCAAGTATACGTTTATGATTTAGGTGATGTAATTGGATCTGTTGAAGCAATCTTAGATGTATTAGAAACGTACGAGAGTAAACAGTGCAAATTAGATATTATTCATTATGGGGTAGGTAATGTGAGTGTTTCCGATATTGAATATGCTGATGCTTTCAAAGGTAAATCTAATCACGTCAGTTATTTAAAAACAAAAATAAACTCATCTATTAAAAATGTAAATATTTTCATACAGTCAAGCAGACATAATATTAAAATACCTATTTTAATTACAGCGGTAGTTTATGCGTTCAATGTTGGCATATTAAAAGATGCCGATGAAAATGCTAAACAAAATAATATCATTATTAAACAACATAATGTTATTTACAACATGATAGATGATATAAAAGAAGAAATGGATAACTGTTTACCTCCAATTCAAGTTGAAGATGTTCAAGGTATATGTATAAATGATGTAAATATGTTTTATTAATATTAATTTATTCGTATTATTTTTGACACTTTAAAGGAGAAGCCAGTGTAATACAAGAATTTTTGATAAACGAAAATAAAAAAAAAGTCCCTGTTGCTGGATGTAGAGTGACCAGTGGGACGCTGAAAAAAGCGGCACTTTTCAAAGTAATTCGAGATCCTGATACAGTAATTTATAAGGGTATGTAATATTCATTTTTAATTCAAATAGTTCAAATGAATAAATAACTTATTTGATAAAAAGGAAAATTGTCATCCATGAGACATCTGAAAGATGAAGTGGCCACTATCAAGACAAATATGGAATGTGGGTTACGACTAGAAGACATAAACGTCAGACTGAGTCCGGGCGATAAAATAGTGTGTTACACATTGCGGGAACAACAACAAAAAGTCGACTGGGAAACCGGTTTTTAAAATACGCTTATTCAGATATTCATGATATGCACTGTAATCTAAACGATATAATTTTGTATAGCTATACATTTCTAGACATTCAATAAAGTATATTATTTTATTGAAACGATTGTACGTAAATAATACAAATGTAGAAATCATTTGATTTTTTTAGGCTCACCAGATAGATATCACTAAATTGGTTGTTACTAATTTCTTCAGGGTAATGATCGAGTATAATATGTTGGCAATTAACTTACAGTTTGAATTTAAATGTGGACGTGTGAAAAAATAAAAGTCCGTACATTTGCATTTTTTTTTTTTTTGTAATATTTAGTAAACTCAATGAAATACAATTTTCAATATTTATTTCCCATTATGTCAATACAACACAAAAAAACTAATTGCATTGACTATTATTAATCATATGACAAATTTTTTTCTTCAAAATCAAAAACACTTTTTGAGGTAGTGATCGATTTGAAATTGTACTCCAACAATACTTTACACATCATTTTTATAATTTTAATAGGAACATATTAATAATATGTATACATTGTCATTATATAATTCAGCTAAAACTGCAGTAGTCCACATCGGAAAATATAAATAAACAATAGAAAATGTTTACCTTCACAATTGTTGACAATAGTAGTGAAGACGTATAGTGTGAGTATAGTTAATATTTCATTTCTGAATCAAACGAAAACTAACACAATATAAAATAATAATAAAAAGAATTGTGTTCTTAACGAACCTATTAAATTTTCTAAATTAATATTGTAAATATTAATAGAAAATTATTACATAATTTTTATTTTGATAGGGTAACACAAATAAATGTATAAGAATTGCGCAAGATAAAAAAAAGAATGTCAAGTAAATTATATTATAACTAGTAAATCTTAAATATTTGTTTTATTGTTGTAATGAAACGAAATATATAAGAAACATTATACAGGGTGAATGATGTCGAGTGTTTTGCTGTAGCCAAACTTAATGGCTTGACTTATACCAATTAAACAATATTAAACATATAAGAATTCGTTATATGAATAGGTACTACTTATTTTGAAAATAGTAATATTTCTGTTTATTCTTGTTGTGTTAAACCAAATAAATAAAATTGGTATTAAAGGTTTTACATTTTTAAAAACGGCGTTGTGGGTATGCAATTTAGCTACTTCCGCGCGGTCTGTAGTGTTAAAAAATAAAAGGGACAACAATTTCAGCAAGAGTACCTTTAGTTGAAAACCCGAAAGTCAAATCAGAATTTATATATTTCAGTAATAATACATTGTTTTTTTTATAAAACGAACGAATTCAAAATCCTATCCAAAAATCGATAATCCTGTCACACGCGAGTAAAACAAATTTTATTTTTACATTTCCTGCAGCACCGTCAAGCTGCGAAAACTTATCGCAATCCACCGGTTTTAACGACCTAATATTTGTAAATGTATACAGAAATGATCGTGGTCGAGTGATGAAAATTTTTTTAGATAATAATACGTAAACCGGAAGTTTGACTTACCTTACTACTCGTAGTTAGTACCTAGTTTCAAAACATTTTATTGTCCACTGTTAAAATGACAATTAAAAAATTAATTAAGTGATAAGAAATTAATACTTACGTCCTTTATGACAGAGTTAATATGTCCAGTTATTATTTTTACAATTCACTACGATAAATTATTTCAAGACTTGATCAAATACACATTTGTATTTGGCCAAAAATGGAATCGGTCTTTTTGAGTCTGGCGTAAAAGTGAATAATGCGATTTTAGCGGAAACAGGCTATGTCTATAATTTTACATTTCAATATGATCAGACAGGATATAAGATGGGCCTATTATAGACACAAACAAAACACGATGAAATTTGGAATACTTCAATACATTTTTTTCGGAGTTCTGTTTAATTCCAAGGTATTAAGCAAACGTCCCAAATTTACTTGAGCCCCTACGACGCGGAGTCTGTGAGTCTGTTGCGCCATATGTATACTTAATTGTAGACGTTATTCGAGGGGTCTTAACAAAACTGTTCGCCCCCAACCCCACCAAAAAAAAAGGGTACGTACCATTTATCAGTAGCGAAATTAAAGTAATATATCCCGGAAGAAGCAAACGTTATAATAAATATTCCTTAATTTTGCAATCAACCTACTTTGATAGAAATGATAAAAATTTATAATATATGGGATATTTCATTATAAAAATCCACGATAAGAGAGACGCTATGAGTCAATATGCTATTAAGCTATATTATACTTAAAAATCTGAAATTTTAACGCAAGCGATATATTTTTATAAATTTTCACTGTAAACGTTAATCGTTTTCACGAGGAAATAAAAGTTATTTTTTGTTAGGATCAATAAAAATGACATGCGTCTTATAATAATATGCACTGCGAATTGGAAATTTAAAATTTTGTCCAATTGAAAAAATAAATAATTAATATATAGGTACCTATATACATATATAAAAAGTATAAGACAAAATTGTAAAAAAATACAATGTAAAATGTATTTTAAATTGTAAAATTTTCCATGCATCACCCGATTTTCACAAAATCAAATTACGTTTTTTTTAAATTAAAAATAATAATAATAGTAGTACAAAAGACTTGTTGCAATAATTATCCACGATATTACAACATATTTTAGTATATTACAAGAACACGAAAATAATATTTAAGTATTTCGATCGATTTTGGTATGCACGCGTATGTACATTGTACGTATGTATATATGTACACATAGAGGTTTGAAAATATCAATTTTTTTTAATACCTATAGTATATTATATAAAATATAATAATTTGATCATGAAGGATACTTGAGGTGTGCAGGTCGTCAAACAGCCTGCAATTGTATTAAAATTTACTTATTGCGACAATTTATGCACTTTTACATTACGAAATTTGCAATTTTAGAAATTTAAGCTTGTCAATTTGTAGGCTTTACCCTAAAATATCCTTAAAAAAAACGAAAAAGAGTAAATTATAATTTACTCTTCTTTATCAAATCCATTATTTTTATTAATGAGCTTTTTATTATTTTGTATATTTTATCATTGTTGTTAGTTTTATATTCTTTTTTAAATTTATAATTTAATCGATACCATTATATTAGGTATTAATTGTAGTTATAATATTGTTAGTCAAATCATATTTCTATTAATGTAGTGTTGTATAATTTAAACGCTCTTCCCTAAAATTCAAAAATAATAATTTACAAATAGTATATACATATATGTATATATGTATAGCCCATTGACCAAGCAATTTTTTTCCATAGTGAGTTTAAACATTTTTTATTTTTTTATATATTTTTTTATTTTAACTATGAATTAAAATTTCAGGGGGGATGTGGTTGAACACTCAGATTCCATCTTTTAGGCACGCCCCTGCTTATTCATCGAAAAGACTTCCGCATTATCAACTCGCGCATTTCGTTTTCCGAATAACATATATAATATATCCGCGGCCGTGCAGTAGGTATATTGTGATACAATTCTTGGAACGGTCATCGATTTTCAAACGACCAATTTCCACGGATTCGAAAGACACGATCTGCCGCCCGGGCGGGCGTCTTCGAATCGTTTTTCTTTTATACCCCGTCCGGTCGTTGCAGGAGGACGTCTATGCAGTGGGCGTTTCGGCTCCGATTGGCGGTCGCCACGACGGCGGCGGCGTGCGTTGAGTCACAGGTAAGCGTGTGGACACACACACACACACACACACACACACACACACGTTGTGTGTATACAAAATATATTTACCTAATCTGTGACCTTTGAACCGGACTCCCTATAGGTATAAAACGTACACACGCGTATATGCGCGCGCATACATGGGCCGGAAGTGGTGGCGGTGGTGGGTCCATATACCGACGACGATGGGTGGTGTTACTCATCACTCGCACGTTATAATCTGTTTCATATAACGCGCGACAGCCCACAGAGCATAACTGTTGAGCAGTACCACCGCGGTTGATCAGTGCCGATATACCGAAACTTATACGCTTAATCGAAATTTTATATCTCGCCGCTCGCAACATGATCATGTCGCAGAAAATGTTGTACTTGTACGGAGGAAGCCCGTCGACCGCCGCAAGACCATCGTCTACAGCGTCGGCGGCATCACATTCGCTGCACCACAACCACCACCATCACCACCAACAACAACAACAACAACTCCTCGGCGCCGGGGACGCGCCGCCGCAACGCGTGCAGCAGCTGGACGGGACCGGCGTGGCGGATTCTTCGTCGTCCCACGGCCCGACAGCGTCGAAACGGACCGGCCACCACCACCAGCTGCGGGACGTCGAGTACGCCAAACCGCCGTACTCGTACATATCGCTGATCACGATGGCCATACAAAAGTCGCCGGACAAGATGCTCACGTTGTCCGAGATCTACGAGTTCATCATGGCGCAGTATCCGTTCTACCGGCAGAACCAACAGCGGTGGCAAAACTCCGTCAGACATTCGCTGTCGTACAACGATTGTTTCGTCAAAGTGCCCCGGTCCGTGCACAAACCGGGCAAGGGCTCGTTCTGGAAACTCCACCCGGACTCGGGCAACATGTTCGTCGACGGCTGTTACCTACGCCGGCAGAGGCGTTTCACGGACGACAGAAAACGTGAAGCCGCAGCCGCAGCCGCCGCCGCCACCGTTGACCCGAGGCACCAACACCATCAGCTGCTGCAGCAACGTCATCATCTGCCACGGCACGACGACGGAAATCCTGCACCGTTGTCGGCATTGGAAGCGAACCATCATCAACACCATCTGCAGCACTACCAACAACAACACGTCCGTCACTCGACGCAACTGCACCAACAACAACAGCAACAACAACAACACCAACAGCACGTGGACGTCGTGCACGAGCACCAAGGCAAATCACATTTTCTACTTCACCATCACTGCGAGCGCGACGTCGTGGACGCCGGCGGCCCGTCGTCCGCATTGGTCGACATGTTGGCGCCTGCACACCATAATCTGCTGCACGGACAACACGGCCCGCCCGCGAACGTTTACGCCAACACCGTCGCGCATTACAATCTGCACCACCAGCAGCAGTACCAGTTGGAACAACAGCAGCAGCAGCAGCAGCAGCAGCACGTCAAGTCGTCGGCGGCTGTGGCGGCCGCGGCTTCCGCGGAATTCACCGCCGCGGAAATCGCCGCCGCGTCCGACCGTTCGTTTTCCGTCACGCGCATGTTGCCGTCTCCGCGGAAGAAACCGCCGTCCGCCGTCACCGACGCTCAACAGTACCGCGGCACCATCATCGAGTACAACGATCGGTACCGCCCGTACGACCAACAGCAATACCACGCGACCGCCGCCGCGGTCTCGGGTGGACCGCCGCCGCCTCCGCCGTCGTCTTCGCTGTCCGCGTCGCCAGCGTCGGCCGCCACTGCCGGGTCGTTGTCGCCAATGTAATTGACGCGCGTTTTGGACACATTTTTCTTCGGGATTTCGTTTTTTTTTCTTCGAGACAATATATATAATTTTAAGTAGGTATACAAATTGAATAAAATATGTTTTTTTTTTTTTAGATCTCTAAAAAAAAGCTTAGAACTTTTTAAATTATAAGGCGTTAATTACTTAAAAATAAAATTATATTTTTGGTGGACACACAACTTCGCCATGTCATTTCGTAATTTTTAGTTTATTACTATTATTATTACATATTTATTTTTTTTTATCGCAGGAAATTAAGATGGATTTAGATTTTTCTCAAAAACAAAAAAAAAATTCACATTATAGTTTCTTTAAAAAAAAACCACCGTCTTTTAAACGATTTTTTTCTCGGGTTACTCACATGTTTTTTTTTTGTATCGATTCGTTTTAGTCAAGCCGGTTTCGATTCACTGGACTTTTTTTAAAACGTTATTTTCTATAGATGTCCATACAATCGATTTCGTAGGTGCCGATAAATTTGACGATTATAGTGTATTATTGTATTTTAAATCGCTCCTTTTTCTATAATTACTATTATACTTTATTAGTAAGCAATTACTTAATTACTTACTTACCTTGATATACAATATATATATATATTATTAATATTATTATTACCTACCTATATATATGTGTGTGTCAATATTTCTTTAATCTGTACACGATAAATGAACAGAAGAAAATCATTAAAATGACATATTACGGGTATTATATTTTGTAGTGATGATTTTATTTTTAATTTTAAGAAGATTTTTTGATTAATTATTTTTCCTATGCATATAAACTATTTTTATGTAATACCTTTATACATACATACATATATATATATATATATATATATATATATATATATATAAAGTTTATATCATTGTATTCGTCTATATTATTATTAAATCATTTATAATTTATAATATATAAAAATACGAAAAATAGATCCGATATATATATTTAAACATTATTATATTGTATACTATTATTATTATTATTATTATTATTATTATTATTATTATTATTATACAATTATTTATTAAATTTTTACATTAATTACGGGTACCGTATATCCTTATATAAGAATCCAAATGTTATGTACTACCTATTTTACTTTATTATAAATATTTATATATATATTCGCATGTTTTATTAATTATATTAAACCAATATGTCGGACCAGTATATGCTGCAAAGTCTCGCGATTTTTTTCAGAGCGAGAAATCGCTCCAAACAATCGCATTTCATATACCTCGGGGTTTTTTCCACCGCTTTAAAAAGCGAAACTGTAAAAATTTCAATTCCTAATTTCTATAAATTGTCCGTATTTCCAGCAATCCAAATCACATACAAATATGTTATCGATCTTTGAACGGATGATGAGTCAAGAGACGATAATAATTCGACGGTTATAAAAGGTAGAATACGCATCCTCCTCGTATAATAAGACGTGGTGAGAACGCTCCTGTATATTATATTGTATTCGGTCGTCACAATAAGCGGTTTTTATAATAGCGAGCTATGCGTCACGTCTGAAAAGTAAATGTGGAACAATAAACCTTTTTTTCTTTTTTCGTAGTGTGTGTGTGCGTTTATTTTACAGGAAACAGTCAATATCTACGGAATTAATATAATGCTTGGTCTACACGATTAAAAACGTCTCTTCTTCTTCGGTCATTATGCCAATCGCGATAACTCGAAACGATAAAATTGCTATAAAATATAATAAACATCGGTTAATACATATTTAAACAAATACAAATCGTATTGGTGTGCATTCGCCCTTTTTAGTCGCCGTTCGATAGAACCCGTATGTGTATATTATTTATAATTTGTTAGAAAATTTATAAAAAAAAAATATATATTTGTATGTGTGTATATTTTTAAAATATATAGCAATCGAGCAAAAAAGTATTACGAAAAATAAAGAACTACATATTATACATATTATTAAATTTGTTTATTTATACTACCGGTTTCACTTGAAAAGTCATCGCATCAGGTAGGTAGGTATATACCTATATTAAAGCGACGAAAAAGAAAAATACAACGGAATAAAAAATAAAAATTACGCAGAGAAAAAAATAGAGTTAAAAATAAATAAACATAAAAAAAAACAGCAAAGAGGTGTGTACATAGTGAAAAAAAATTGTTTAAAAAACGACCGTGGCGTGTTATTAATATATATTATTTATATTGATATAAAATATTATTTTTAAATCTATTTGTTGTATATTTAAAATATTTTTAAATATAATATATGTTTAATTTATTTATATATAGGTATATATATATATATATATATATATATATATATATATATATATAAGTGTTGTGTGTGTGTAATTCTTCCAAAACTGAATTTACATAAATATTATGTTGTTTGTATATTTAAAATTTCTAAATTATAAATTATCTATATTAAAAGTAATACCTATATAGCTTATGATATTGTATAATTTCTAAGTCATGTTTTGCAAAATTGAATTCTGATTAGCTTTATTTCAGATATGTGTTCTTTACACTTTCTTTTCAAATTTCTATCATTTTACCAATATAAAATTTATTGCAACTACATTTACATTTATAAATTCTAGGTTAATATTAATTTCGTTAAAATTAAAATTTGGAAATTGTTTCATTTTTAATTTATTTAATTAATTGATTTTTTTCACAATATTCTGGCTTGATTGTAGGTATATAAATATAATTATTATTTACGAGTATTTATTTATAGTCTTTATTTTTTTTAAATATCCATTTTATTCTTCTATTTATTAATTTTTTTTGTTTTTGTTTTTACTATTTTATTATTATAATTTGTTACATGATATACATTTGAAAACCTTTTAGATTTTGTAGATATTCTTGGCGAACCGATAAAAAATACTTCGAATTTTTTTTTTTTTTATGCGTTGACCAACATATATATATGTATATATATTTTTTTTTTGACACGAAAAACGCGCTCGTGCAGCGTGATCGAATAGGTTTTTGTTGCATTTGTTGCTACAGAGGCCGGAAAAAAAACATAAAAAAAAAAAATCACTCAGTTTTGCATTGCAGAGAGCGCTCAGAATTCCCGACATCGCAAGCCACACGCGGATACAGTTTGGTGGCGCATTTCGATATGAATAATCAATTCACTTTGAACTCGGGAAGTTTTCTCTTCTTGCAAAAAGCTTTCTTTAACTTCAAAATTCGTTTCCATATTCTCATAGGTACCTAACTATAATTAACGAACCGAGGTGGTTTTTACGATATAGATCACGCGGAGTTGATTTTCGATTTACAAAGCGACCAATCATGCAAAATACCATAGGTATTACTTCTACTAAGTCCGAAATATATTTTCATATATTTTGTCTATATCGCTACACTTCAGATACCGCGTTGAGGGGAAACCAAAGACCAAAGTCATGCGCTCTGTACATACATATGTACATATCTGTACAGTGTACATATACATATTTTATATGTATTTTTCGTTGAATAAGGATAATATAGTTGAGTTCGATCGAGCCGAGAACTCGTGAGTTCCGGCGAGAGAAACGACACCAAATATTGATGATAAACACGACCGAAGTATACATATATTATGTTATAAGAATTTAAATTAAATATTTAAAAAAAAAAAATCAAATAAGTAGGATCGAAATCCAAAAATACGGTTACTGTGTGCGTTTTATGCTGATATATAATTAATATTGTATTGATAATAAATAATAATGTTCGGCGATGAAACAGTGTCTGAATTTCGGCTTTAAACAAATATTAAACAATCAAAATCCGTGTATTCATACACATTATAGTCGTGTGTATATATAGTATGTATTACATAGTAAAAACCTGCGCGGTGTACACGTTTAATATCATATAAATTGTATGGAATTATAAGAGTTTGAGCTAATATGATTGTCCATCCTTATATTTAGATAAAACGATGTAATAGTAATAGCTACATATAGAGTAAGTTGTATATATTTGACGGAGGCGTATAGGACAATTAACTCGAATATATATATATATATATATAATATTATAAATATACCTAAATATATACAGGTAGATATTTAGGTAACGTTTTAAATAAACAAAATATGGCCCCACAGTTAAATACTAATAATATATAGACAACCAAAATACAATTTCGATTATTGTTTAAGGGTTGAAATAAAAATTGAAAATAAAAAATTATTGGTATTAACTCGGTTAGAAGAAATGTTTTTTTCTATTACAATTTTCACTTTTTATTATATTAAAGACTACAGTATACATATACTTTAGTCGTCGTCATTGGGCTTTTTTATATAATGATTTCACGTGTTTAGCTAATAATGTTACACGTATATATATATATATATATATATATATATATATATATACACGTATCGCTTAATATTGAAGATAAACATTTGGGTCCGGCGTTTACTCCATTAATTATTGATTTAACAAAATGATTAATATATTATTGTATGATATAGTTTCTCTAACGAATATTGATTAAAACGCAAAAAAAACACGCATATTGTTATTGTTATCGCACAATTCTGTATCAAGCGAAACGTGGGTTCCATATTCTTATATTTATTTTGTAAAAATGTAAACCTATTGTATACCTATAATAATCAAAATTGAATTGAATACGCGTTCCGATAAAAAATATATTCGTTTCCGGCGTATGAACATATGCAGAACTTAAATTGTGGCTTTTAGATTAAATTCAGATAGTTTAAACGCGTGTATTAACAAATTTGAAGAGCGAAGAATATTTTCGAGAGAATCAGCTCATATAGGCATGCTTTTTTTTCCTGGTAAATTACCGTCTGACAAACGCATTTTATACAGCTATTTAGGGGAAAAAAAGAAATTAAAATATTAAAACAACGTGTCTTCTTTCAGAAGACGATATTTCACAAAAAGAAAAAGGAAACGCGCGAGATGTCCGTGAAAATAAAATTATTCTCTTCGAATTTGGTGTGATAATATGTTTTCATATACCTGTTTAAATTCTAAATCCAACGCCACTGCAGTTTAACACTGCAGTTAACTTAAAGTTAACAAGTTTAAAAAGTGCAAAAATAGGTAACTTAATAAAAAAAATACCTAATAATAATATTACAGAGTACTCTTTATTCCTTATTCGTTTTATTGAAATATTTATCGATATTTATCAAATTTATAAGTAATGTGTGCAACTTATTAATTACTATATCGCGGAGAAAAGAATTAGAACGAGTTACGCGTTTATACTCTTTAAAAACAAAATATTTATATTATTAATATTTTGGTTTTACAACGATGTTATAATTATTATTTTATATATATATATATATATTTTGTGACTATCAACGCTTAGTCGAGTTCAAATGTTTATAAACTACATACTCCTCTTCGTATTATTCGTTTTAATAATACACCTATATACGTTTTACGTACATATTTATATTTTCAAGAGTATTTTTATAATATTTAAAACGCAAAACAATAGCAATTTTGTATACAAACCACAATTATTTGAATTTATAATATATATGTTATTTACGTATTAGTATAATAATTACAAATACGTCAAACCGATATTGTCATTATTTATCTTTATTCTTTATTACACATACGATTGATCGTATGGTTGGGGAACTCAAATATTATATGTATACGCATTACGTTATATATATTATTCGACACGTGTTTTTCGATAAAATTGGTAAAATTTCCTACACTTACCGGCGGCAGGCTTTTGAAAAAGAGAATTACAAAATATTATGTCGTTAGGAACGTATTAATATTATACGCAAATATTATCGTAATCGTTATAAATTTAGAATTTCTATACGGTATTTTTTTAAACATTATTACTGCAGCAAATTTCGAATTTAAAATTTGCAACCGCGGAAATATCACATCTATTTACATCGTTGTATCTATACTACGCTGGCTTGCAATATTATTGTATCAAACGATTAATTTGGATTTTACGAACAAAATTTTTAATATATATTTCTTTTTCTTTTTTAAATTCAATAAATTGTTTTTCGGACGTCACGTGTCGTTTTATATCAATTTCCTAATTTCTTTTATTTTCAAAAAAAAAAATGTCTAGCATCGTATATATACTGTAAAACAACGGAGGAACGTGTCTTCAGAAAATAGCTTCGACTTTATCGTTGAACGTAAAACGATTTGTTAATAGTTCGCTTGTGGGTATTTGAGTTTAACTCGTTTTCAAGGACTTTAAGAAATGGAACGATTATCCTCGTTTACTTCTCCTTTGTCGCCGTCATCGTCGATGAGCTAAAAATTTTAATTTTATCTGTATGTAACCAAAACGTTTTACTTTGCGTATTTTATTTTATATATACATTATAAAATAAATAATATTCGCTATTGACTTCGAAGACGGCTTCATTCTGTTAACCTGTTTCTATAATTTGAAATAATTCCAGTCCGTTTTTGGCTGCAGATATTTTGCACAACTACACGATTCTCCGCCGTTCCGCGATCGTTCGATTCGTATATATAGGTACACGTGAAATTATTTGAAAATACAACTTTTCTTTTGTCGGTATTTTTGACACAATCCTTTTCGGGGCATTTTCTGCTGCATATATATATATGTAAATGTAATATTTTTTGGCTTTTTTCGGGTATTTTTAACGCGTCGAATCAAAAACGTTTAAATAGTCCTTATTTGTATATATCGATTTATAATAATGTGTTTGTATTACATTAAATAATAGAATATATATATATATATATATATATATATATATATAGAGAGAGAGAGAGCAAGAAGGTTATGGTTTGTAGTTAAAATATTGATTTATACAAATATTGTCGTAGGTATTAAGAAAATATAAATATTTTTTTACGATACAGTATTTATAATGATTTTATCGTAATAATTGTTTCTATAATAGGATTTCGGCGGTGCTCTCTGCAGGACGCGTATACGGTGTGTGAACGTAGCAGACGTGTACGTACATGCCGGACAACCAAATAAATACGTTTTTCAAAAACGACACAATAGTCGAAAAATTAGACAGATATACCTGCGCAATTGTCGAAATGGGGGGGGATATAGGAGGATGCCATCCCTCCCCTTATTTAGTTAGCATATTCCATCCCCTCATTTATTTTATTTAAAATTATTCATTCCTCTTGGATTTAAAAACTTTTAAATTTTTTTTGTTATGTACTATTGTTGTGTTGCCTAATTTTTTTTAAAGAAATACGTTTGAATCGTATTTTTTCTTTGTAAGAACTATTTTTTTTTCTGTAATGTTAACATTCAGTAGATCTAAACGTCACTTAATCATAAAAAATATAATTTACCATCAATTTTAATAGAGTCGGTGTTAAAGCCTTTTGTTAAAAAAAAATACTTTTTTTTTGCTTATTTTTCAACAATATGGACCGTTCACAACTATGCTCTCCTCCTCTTTCAAAACTTTAAAGGTCCATTCCCACTAGCCCGGGCCGGGTTAGGTTAGGTCCGGGTGCAAGAAAACAATTGTCTATTGAGTTTTAAATATGACCGTTCTCACTTGTCCGGGACGGGTCCGGGCCGGGCGTCCGTGCCGGATCCGGGTCGAAAAAATATCGGTAGAGACGATTCTCTGTCCGAGTTCCCGGACGTGTTCAGCCCGGAACGGACACGTCCGACAAGTGCGAACGATGAAACGGACCGGAGACGTGTGGTTAGACTTCGACTGACGACAAAATATTTTATTTACACGGACGGGGCACTGTGTAGTATGAATACCTGACCGGGCCGGGTCGGACGTGACAGAAACTGACGCGGTCCCGGCCCGGTGTAGTGGGAATAGAACTTAAATGATGATATTGCTTCCATCCACCCCCCATTTATTTTGATCCACTTGGCACTTGACCACTGACAGAGGTCAGATATATTTTAATAGATATTATAATAGTTTTGAATTTAAACACGAAATACGTGTCATAAATCATAATTATTATTGCTTCGAAAACGATTTTGAGTAAAGTTGGTAATATAATCGAAAGCGTTACTTGCTTTAAATTTTTGGGACCGCATTAAAATCGCGGATAACACGTGCACTTTAACGCACCTTTTCCGCTTTTCAGTTATTATTATCATCAAACGTTTAACGACCGTTTGACAACTTTAATCGCCTTTTTCATATAATTACTACATTCTGTATACTATTATTATTAATTGCAATATCAAGAACACCGAAATTATTTAATTTACTAATTTTTTAAGACTACATACCTATTGTATCTAAAATTATATTTTATCCATTATACATTATCAGGAGTTGAGTAGGCAACCCATAGACATATAAATATATATGTATTTATATGTCTATGAGGCAACCTAATGTACACAACTTGACGTTTGGCGATAGGTTTTTGGGTACCCCTGAACTTTTTATTATCTTATTTCTTATCAAATATTGCAAACTGTTCTTACATAAATTATTATTATGTTTTTTTTACGTTGAAGAATTAAACACTGATAAAGAGAACCGAAAAAATTTAAAATTTAGAAATTCTTAACATTTTTGATAAAGAAATAAAATTTACGAAGTTTTCACCGTCACATTTTAATTTATCTGCGTTCCCACTGTGTGTGAAATAACCGATTTCACTCATTAAAATAAATGAGATTGATTTTTACTCGAAAATCGTTTACAGTTGTTCAATTCGCTAATGGCTGAATAATCATCATGGTGATTCTCGTTTCTCGCAAGTCGTAACGTAGTGTAATATTTTAAAAACATGATGTTTAAAGCGAAAATCTTGTTTATTGGAATCGTACTCACTTTGGTCATTACTTTATTATTGGCACTATTGTACGTTCGTAAGTACAATGCTCTTTTTTTTTTTTTTTTGTCAATCGATGTTTGAGTATAAAATGGTGTTTTGTTTCAGGCGAACTGGAGAATGGCGGATACATACAGATGAGAGAACGAGCGTCCACCATGTTGAAGAGCAATAAACTTGGCATTATAATACCTTATAAAGATAGATTTGACGAGCTTTTAGAATTTGTGCCTCACATTGATTCATTTCTGAATGACCAAGATGTGCTCCACGAAATATTTGTTATTAACCAAGTAATTGGACACAGGCGGTTTACGAAAAATGCAAACAGTTATATATAAAAAAAAAAATTATTCTCCACTTGTCATTTAGGTCGATCAATATCGTTTCAATAGAGGTTCATTAATCAACGCCGGTTTCAAAGAAATAATATCATTGGACAATATGATCGATTACATAGCCATGCACGATGTGGATTTATTGCCCCTTAACCCGTCACTTGATTATCGGTCCCCTCCGGCCGGCCATGTTAAGCATATAGCCGCTCCTCATTTACATCCTCGATACCATTATGCTTCATTTGTAGGTGGTATTCTGCTTATTACCAAGTATGTTGATTACGTTTGACATTCGAATTATTTTTGTTGTTTCACTGTCATTTTTAAAATTAAAATAGAGACGATTTTATGAAAATAAATGGCTTAAGCAACAATTATTGGGGATGGGGACTCGAAGATGACGAGTTCTACTTACGACTTAAGGAAGCCAGGATAGGTATTCATAGACCAGGAAATTTATCGACAGGTACAGCGAAAACATTTAGGTATGCAAAAGCGTAGAGTAATTTGTTTCTTTTAGATTTCTTAAATATAAGAAAATGTTATTGAGTTTTCTATGTTTTTTTTTTCCAGACACAATCATGATCGAACTCTCAGAAAACGTGATATGATGAAGTGTTATAACCAACGTGAAGTGACAAGAAAACGTGACAGACACACGGGATTACACAGCGTCAATTATGTCGTGAAAAATAAATACCAATTGACCATTGTCGGTGTACCTACTCTAGTATTAAATATTGAATTAAAATGCAATAAGACTTTAACTCCTTGGTGCATGTGTTCAGAGTATGGTATTAAAAATTCAAAAAATGTAAAAAAAGGTGTTTAAAATATTTCGTTCAAACTAACAAAAGTTCAGGTTCAATTTCAGATTAAATTCACATCTGTGAATTTTTTATAACGATATTGCTCATATAGAACAAATTTATATTTTATAATTTAAAATTTTTTCAAACATCGCATTACTTCGTCATTGAAACTTGAACATTTTTTCATATCTTTTTTGATAAACGTTGACTCTGAGTAATGTACAAACATAATATATATCTATTTAGATTAATTATTAGGGACTGATTCAAAGATAGAGACAAATTGGGGCACCCATTATTTTCACAAAATTGAACGTTGTTTTTATTGATTAATAAAATACAATTTGATAGTTTTGAATGTATTAAAACTTTCATACAATAAACTACTATTATTATTGAATTTTTCGGAATTAACAATTGTAGTCACGGCATTTACTACGTACTCTGAAGACGGAACCTGCAATGGTTCGAAAACTTGATTCCAAAAAATACAATAATAATTGATAGAATTTTTAAACTTTTTACATATAATATATACAGAGTGATTCTCTGAGCATAATCTTACTAATAATTTATAGTGAGCATACTGAAATACAATCATTCTCTATACATTGAACACAAAATAGGAATAATTTAATATTAATGAAATATTTTTTTATAAAGAATTAACGCCCAAGACAAAACAATAAGTCTCATAAAATCTTGTTTGTGTAAATTATTACTTATTAATAAGCTATAAACTATCATATAGTCATTTGTTTATATTATTGATTTACTTTTTTACCATTATTATTATTTAGAGAGTTGTTATATTAGATTATAATATATTGTGTTATTAGTTTAAAAAAATTAATTTAGACTTGTGATTTACTTTAATCTGACATTTTTCTGTTTTGACAAAGTATCCTACGGTGTTTGAGTTTATTTAAATAATGGAACTTCTGAAACTTAATAATTATTTCATTGTTTAAAATAATCCAAACACTGTAAACAATTCTGCATACACATTCTGCTGTAAATTTGTTTTAAGTTTCGTTTTGTTAAGTGATTAATAATTTTACAATTTAATCTACTATCCAGTCGTGTAGATTTTATGATTTTGTTGAGTTTTTGATCTCGCCAACCTAATCAGCCATGATGATTTTGTTACCTATTATTACATAATAAATATTATAAACATTATTAAAGTTTTGTTGATTTTGCTTACTTTTATGTTTAATATTATTATCCGAATGTATACATTACAGCGTTATTATAGTTATCCGATAAAATATATTTTTTTTTATCATTACAATATTTATTTTAATGTGTTGTAAATTCAATAAGACCCCATAGTAGACGATTGTCCATTATTCAAAATTATTTGAAAATAAAAATACAGTATCTAGTTAGAATTTAATTTAATAAAACTCAGTCATCAAAAAAATCTATTTGTGAAATAGATATATTGTTTCAAGTCAAAAATAATTGGCAGTTTAATGCAAAACCTATCAAACAAAAAAAAACAATTTTATTATTCTGAATTCTGAGTAGGAATATTATATTTTTTCAATTTTATGTACAATTCCAACAGGCATTTCTTTTAAAATCGAGGACAATAATTACAATTGTTTAATTTCCTTAAGAACGTATTAGTTACTTACAATTTTTTATTTTATTCAGTTATTCAGTATTTTTCGTAGTGTCAAGTGTACAATATTTTGTATTTGCAATATTTTCCATGTGCAATTTGTCAATTTTAGCGTTTCTCAGTTCTAATAATTACCCATTTATTATTTTAAAATGTACACAACGCCTTTTTTTCAAACCAACAAACTAATGGTTTTTAAATTTTAGATATGGTTTTTTTGCACTAATTGCTCATCTTGACTTCAATTTTAAATTTAAATTCAATTACCAAAAATACTTGTCATATTTCGTATTAAGTAGACCATGAACGGCATGAACCGTAAAGTCCAGCCTTCATAATACATAAAATGTTTTCATATTACATGACCTATAAGTGAAGGTATAATCTCTGTATTGTGCATTACACATTTGTATGTAATTGAATACCCATCTTTTTTTTATATCTACCACTTTTACCTAGTGGCTAATAGCCTAACACTCGTAACCATATTAGTATATTACAATATTATTACACATAAATACGTTGCCGAGATCCACAGTTGATCTAATCTTTATATAGGTATCTACAACTGCGTTATCAAGTTAATTATCATGGGTTATCAGTTGTTGTTATGGTGTTTCTCGAAAATAAAATTGGCATTTAAATATTATTTTAATTATATAGTTTAAGTAAGTATACACTATTTATGCATTTATTTTGTTTAAAAATACGAAGTCAGCGTGAAGTCGATTTGTACAAACTACAATGTATCACAACACTAACAGGTAACGTTATTATTGCAGTAAAACTAATGAACATATTTTATCCTTTAATAAACACCAACCGTGATTTTTATTAAATATTTTGCTCAAATTTCAGGCCTAATTTATCCGACTGTAATCTAGAAAGAGTTCTTGGCAATAACAGAAATCGTTATAATGCCACAAAAAAATCGAAACTTCCGAGATCAAAAAACTCCAAGCCCGATAATCGACCATCAAATTTTAGTGAACAAATATCCGAATTCTCAACGCTTCAGTGGAATCAATCCAGCCAACGGCTGTATCCAACGATGTCAGACTCTGCCGTCTGTGGTTATCCTGTTCCAGTGAATATACCTGTTGACCCACGTTTTCATACATTGTATCCTGTATATCAGCCATACGTGTCGGTCGGTATTTCAGGCAGGGAATACCTAGAATCCAATCAGCATGTATCGTCTAAGGATCAGTTTACCAGCTTACCTCCTATCAACATGATAGACAGTGAGTCTGAAATTAAACGCACACATAGTGATCCAGGTTTAAATAACCAAGATGATACATTCGATCTAATTGGCAGTGAATCTGATCAAGAGTCTTTTGATACGTGCTATGCTAATGAAGTTAACGAATTAAAAAAAGATAACCAGAGGCTTGCCAACGAATTGGAACTGATGAAAATTGAATTACGAAATTTGAAATTGGATATATCGAGTAAAAATAATGATAGTTGTGTTTGTGCCGATCCTGGAACCATTACAAGTAATTTTCAAAAATATTAAGTATATGGTTTATGAAGGAATTACTTGCATTGAATCAAGTTTTTATAGCATGAAGTTTCCCAACTTGTTTCAATATTTGGCTTGTTAATAATAAGACTTCAAATATTTTACTTTAATGTTAGAACAGTAAATGTGTATAGGATCCCCTTACCCTATTCTCAGCGTTAGTCCATTTGGCAAACAGTGTGTATTACTGACCTAAAAATAAAGTACAGCGCCACTTTTTAGTTACCTAAATATTATTATAATTTTTATTTTCTTTAGATGTTATTCAAGAAATAAGAGCTGCACATAAGTTAATGGAACAAACACTAGAGTCAAAATTAAATCTGCTTAATGTTAATAAAAACGAAATCGCTGTAAGGAATTATAACATTTTTATTATCTATAAAATAATTGAATTCATAACATTTTGTTTCTTTTTTTTAAAGAATGATCGTTCTCAAATATTGTCAATCCATGAACGATTAGAAAAGCTAGAAAAAGCTTACGATACAGCTCATAACGCAAAATTACAAAAGTAAGTAAAAAATATTAAAACACTGGTATTTTTTACAATGCTGTTTTATATGAAATGATACAACATAAAACAGTTTGAAATGTTAAAAACCGTATTTCTGTATGTATTAAAACTGTTCCAATTTAATTAAAACGAAATATATTAGTAGTACATTTTCAATTAAATAAAAAAATATTTTTTTATTTTTAATTTTTAAACTTCACGTAATATTTAATTCTCTAGGTTGAATACTTTATTAATTTACTTTGTTGACGTTAAATTATAATTTATAATCATTGTTTTAATAATAATATAATATAATAAAAGTAATCCATATTACCATATTATCTTTCAAATTGTTTAAGTTTTATTTAAATATAACATTTTTATTTTGCATGTATAACATATTTTACAACTATTAATAATATGATCTTTTATTTTAGAATGTTGGATATGGAGACAAGAGTTAAAAATAATTTAAAAATAATAACTCTAAAAAAAGTTCTAATCATCAAAGCTCTGTTGTTACTGCTTTGTAAATTTTGTACATTAAACAAATAAAAATCAAACAATATGCAATAACTGTTAATGCCATACATTATTACTTTAACTAAAATTAGCTAGTAATAATAAAACTACAGGTATTACAAATAATTTAAATAATATTTTAGATAAAGGTGTTTAATTTTTTTTTTAATTTTAATAATGACTGTTTTAAATTTATTGAAAAAAATGTATTAGAAATTTAAAGTAGGTAAATGTATTTTGTATGGTCTTTATTTTTCCAAAACTATATATATATATTTTATAAATTTATAAAATTAATATTAATTAAAAACGTAGTATATGTATTCTGATTTTTCATATAAAGTATGATACTTAATAATATTCCAAAATGTATTCCATTTGTCTCGTAAGTGAATTTAAAAAAGATATATTATTTATTCCTTCCATAAATTAATATAAATGGTTAAACTATGTAAAAATAATTGAGTATATTTAATTATTTTATCAGTATATGTATAAAAAGTGTAATTATGGATTATTAATATTGTGTTGATATTTAATTATGGGATAATAGAATTTTTGTTCATGTTAAATATTTCTTGAATTATTCAACATAATTTATAAACCATTATTTTATACTTTGATCTTGCATAGATGCAAATATTTGCTGTAGTACACTTTAAAATAAAATGACTTAAAATAGTGCAGTTCTTAATATTTATAACAAAACAAGAGGCTATTTAAAAGAAAAAATTATTTTGTTCTAATACATTTTTTTCAACGATATATTGAATATAGTCTAATTTTTTTAAAATAAAGATAATTCAAATTTACTCAATAAAAGTTCTCACGGTGTATATTTACATTAATAAAAACTATAAATTAATACTCGTAATTAATAAAAAAGAAAATTATACGTATATAAATATGTATCTATATTTACACATATTTACTGTGTACCATCAGTAAGTTAATAACCTATTTGGACTATTGGTTAAAATTCACAATTTAGTGAATTTAGTTAATATAAAATAGTATTAGGTAAATACTTACCTAGTTTATGTTGAAGCCATATAGACCTTATACAAGTGTATAAGATCTTTGGTTAAAGCCCATTGGTTTGATTTATTTTAATTCAGTTTTTAAATTTAAATATATAAATAATAAAGTTTTTTTTTTTGTATTATTAATAATGATTTAATATATTACTACGTATCTTAAACCATATTCCATAAATATCTCAACAATTATTAATTTAATATTATTTTATTACAATCATTGTTTGTATACAATTTAAGCATTGATCTTCTTATTAATTATTCTTATCTTGGTATAATCACTATACGCTATAGTACAGTCAGTAATTAAAAACTTTGTGATTACATTTTGGAAAATTCTTTTATTTTCAATAACACTGAATTATTATGTTACACGTTTCTTATTTCATATTATTTTTATAATAAAATGTATGAGGTATTAATGGAATGTACACAAGACTTATGGTATAAACTGCATATAATATGATTTGTTAATTTAAAACTAATTTATAAAATATAAAATCAAATTGTATTATTAAAATCATTGTTATTGTTGTGATTAGATAACTATTTAAAAATATATTATTGTTGACATAATGTTAAGTACAAAATTGCACATATATCACTTGTTTGTATATAATGGATATGGCCGAATGGTCAATAAATTAGAGTTGACTTACATATCATTTATTAGAATTTGTATGTAAATGATTATATGTATTATAAGTATTCAATATATCTCCAACTGGCATTATTATTATTTTTTTTTGAAAGTCAATCTTTATCGAAAAAGTTTGATTAACTCTGGTGTATAATATAAAAATTAAGCATATACATGTATTTTGTATAATTTTTTGTGTTTTTCGTTTTAAAATATAACGCAGTGAAAAAAAATACACCCATTAAATTCAGTATATAAGTGTATGTCATATATTATATTATGTAGGTATGTTAAGTTCTGCGATGAGAAAAATACAGTATTTGTTTATTCTAAAATGTACTTGATAGGTAAAATGAGTCATTAAAGTGCTTAGTTTAAGAATTAGATAATTTAATTTACGTTAGGTTAAATAATATAATAGAAATATTTTTATTTTTATTACAGCAAAATATAGGTCAATTAGAATATAGGTTTATTAGAATGTTAAAAAAATGATTTTCAACAAGTCGTAGTTGTCTCGTTATTGGTCATTACTAAAAAATGTAAAAGTTCACTCTGAGCTTAGATTAGTAATATTTAAGGGACCATTGATTACATAAATACTAATAATAATAAATTTAAGTGTTTTATTTTATTCTCGGAAAATATTTGTATTAAATAGGTATGTAATAAAATTTGTAATTTGATTTTATATAAACACATTTTATACATTGTAATACTATATTTTCCATTAGAATAAATAAAACTACTGACAAATTTTCATAAAACCGGTGTTTTGTACGGTGTAAAATGTTTACATTTGTAATTCCTTAATATTTCTATGTCCACTTCATGTGCGTCTTGTGTAACCAACTCTATTCCCTTTAAACTTGGTGAAACCCTGTGCAAAATCTAAATATTTAGATTTTTAATAACTATTAAGTATTATAAGTATTAAACAGGTACGTGTTAATCGTTACACTTATGCTGCAAGACAGTGTAGTCCAGCCCACAACCCTCGAAGCCTTTTTTATTGCCCCCAGTTATATGAATATATATTATATAATTAAAAAATGTATATAAATATTTGCACTAAAAAACGAATTTTTTAAAATTTCTTAAAGATAAAAATATTAGACAATTTTGTGAAGACTTACAAAATATAACATTCTTAAAGATTCTTGTTTTTCTCACCGATTTGACATCTCATTTAAATGTTTTAAAGTTAAAACTACAAGCTAGGTGACAAAATATTTTATGTCAGCTTTATAGTGATGTTGAGGGTTTTAGGAAAAAATATTTTGATATATTGAAACCTAAATTTGAATTATTTACCTAACCCAATGAAAGTTGATATATTGGTATAACATACCAATATATTTAAATAGAGTTATGTGATTTGCAAGTAGATCGTTTTCTTCAATTAAAAGTAAATTTCATCCCAGAAGAATTTTAGAAGCACGCATATTTGTGAATCGGGATTTTCTCAGATGAATTTAATAAAATCGTACATCAGATTGTCCACTAGTGGGTGTTCGACCGATATTGAAAAACTGGCTTCGGGAAAACAATGACCATGCCTTCACATTAATACAAATAATATAAGAATATAAATTATTAATAACAATAAGATATTTTGTGTTTTGTATATGTTTCTATTATACAATAATTTTTATTTGCGTCTGTAAATTGGCTCCGAACTACAAAATGTTGGACTACACTGCTGAAAACGATGGAAAAAATAAAAAATTTCGAGAAAACGAAGCGAAACGCGCTTCATTGTAAATTTCCGAGGAATAATTTCTTTTTCTATTTAAATAAAGAATAATACGAAATTTAGAAAAAAAAAAGTCAAACGAACCAAATATCCAATGATAATACGAACGATGATCACGCGCAATGATCTCTCCCTTCGAATGCGATTGATTTTATTTTCGTACGGTTATTAAATTGAAAATGGCGGATGGTCCGTTATTACGGAGTGTAACTGGTTGTAGGTAACCACTAGGGCTCGGATTTAAATGCCCTAAAAATATCAAAAAAATGACCTTTCAAAAAATGCATTATTTATTAAATAAATTCAAATTAAATTATTATTAAAAAATGAGGAACAAATAAAATTATGTTTGCATTACAATGTTCAAAAAAAAATTAAAATTAAAAATTAAATTACATTTGCATTGCATTGTACAATAAGAATTTCTTTAATGTTTTGGAATTTAAATGATCGACGGTTGTCTGCCAATAAGTTTTTATATTATAATTTATAATTATATAATTTATATTACGTAGTACTATACTACTATGTAGTACTTATATTTCAATGAGGTCAATTTTTTAAGTAAAAATTTAAGTTTAATACGACAAATAGGTTAAAAATGTCCTAAAAAATTAAAAAATGCATTAAAACCGTCAAAAAATGCCCTAAAAATTATAAAATCGGCTAAAAATGCAAAAAAATGCCCCAAAAAATTATTGTGGTTAGATCGCAAAGTACTTGAACCATATTTGTAGCTTGGAAAGCATCGCGTAAGATATCCCAAAAAAAAGATGCAAATGCATTGAAATCCGAGCCCTAGTAACCACTAACCGAAGTATAAAAATGTATACCGTAGATAACAATGTATTGTTCAAAAAAATATCCCAGCAGCTGATTACTGTTATCGTGTGTGATAACACGTCTCCTTTCACCAATCCGCGGTATAATAGGTTGTTCTGTGTTACAGATAACAATGACGAATATCACAATTTTTGCAATTAATAAATAATAACGAAACTGTGTGTGTGGTGTTTTGAATTCGTTTTACTCGCCAAACTTTTAGTGTTTGGAATGCATTTTATATTATTTTGAATGTCGTTTGCCCGAAAAGAATTATGGTCTGTTTTTGCAGTTAACAATAAGTATGTACTTAATTAAAAAAAAAAAAAACGAGCCATCAAAAACGTATAATTAACATATGAATTATTCACATGTTGATTATTTCAAATACAACCCCGTCATTGTACATAGTTAATACTTTCAAGTATGTATTCAACGTGTGTGTGTGTGTGTGTGTGTGTATATATATATATTATATGCTAACACCATCCAATAAACTTACGGTTTTTGTAAATTTTTTCCAGGTTTTATTATCTTACACGATAAAAATATTCTGTATAAAGTGAAATTATGATTCTCTGTAATTTATTGAGGGTGCCACCCATATTTATTATGGACGAACTCTTTAAGAGTAGTTTCGGTTTACCAGAACTCGCCGATATGTTATTTCCTGTAAAAAATGATTTGGACACTTATAAAATAATCGATTTGAATTATGATCCTGCAGTATATTACAAGGCCATTTTGGTGTGTGTTGCCAAAATAATCGTGTCCTGTTTAAGTAAATATATCAATCAATATTTTTATTTATTATACACAGTAATTGTTATCAGTTAATCAAATGGTTTTTGTATTGATATTTTTTCAGTATTTTGTTCATCGTCGTGTTTATTTGTTCTCCCTGCTAGGTACTTGTACCTAGTATATTTTCATGTAGTTTCTATATGTGTTGTATTACTGTCCTATTGGACAAATATACACACGTTGAAAGTTTTATCAGGAAAATATGAAAACTTTAAAGCAGACATAACGGATGAGATAATAATTTGGGATTTTGATGGGATTCTGCATCTTCTAGCACAATTACAAGTTTTAGATTTCTTATACGTAATATGCCGCAATATAATACTACAATGTTGCCTGTCACTAGTGTTTGATTTTTTACAAATGTTTACAACAAACCATTCAATCCACAGAGTAAGTCATAATATTCAAATGAATGTCTTTCAAATCAGAATCAATAAAATAATATGTACAATACATTGTTTCAGATTTTCAGTTTTAGTTTTATCATTCCTACTTTAATTGCACTGATACCTGGTACACAAGGGATTTTGAATACAGTAACAGTATTGGCAACTATGTTACCATTATTTATCATGTTAAAAACGTTATGGTTAAATTTATTTACAATAACAAAACTAATTCGTGATGGATATCAACATACACGAGAAACTATTAAGTAAATGTCATTTTGCATTTGGTTTTAATTGTTTACGTTACCTGTTGATTTGTATTTTCAAATCTATTAATGTAACATTAACACTGCATTATGCTAGTATACTTATATATTATATATTTTGTGCTAGTAATTATGGAATATCGTCCCTGGTTGAAATAGAATGGAACCGTCTTAACATTCCAAGTGTTCTACGAATATTTTGGTCCATACGAGTACTGGAAGAAGTTTTGTATCTATTTACTGATATGGAGATAAAAAATGAAACCATCTATGGAGTTATAAAATATTTATTAATCAAAGGATGCGACACGTTTACAGCAGTTTTGGGAATGACAAGTTTTGTATCATACTTTTGTCACTATATTGGAGCATTCTTCCAATGGGTAAGAATTATAACAATATTGATTTAAATTTCCAAATGTTTTGTTTAACGATGTGTTTATATAATTAGGTGCTATTGACTGATGATGTGGACGATAAAAGCATCGGAACAATTTCTGCGGTATTATTTTATATATTAGCTCTACAAACAGGATTAACAGGTTTAGAACCAGAAAAAAGATTTATACGACTTTACCGAAATGTTTGTTTACTGTGTGCTGCTCTACTACATTATATCCATAATGTTGTTAATCCGTTATTAATGTCTTTGAGCGCTTCACATAATCCTTCGTTCAACAGGTACAATTAATTGATATTATTAATGTTCTAAAACTAATAATTATTACTTTTTTTAGGCATTTGAGAGCTCTTTTAGTATGTGGATTTCTTATAGTGTTCCCAATAATAATGTTGACATACTTGTGGTCTCACCATTCAGTTAGCACTTGGTTGCTGGCAGTTTCTTCTTTCAATATTGAAATTATTATAAAAGTACTGGTTTCGTTATCTGTCTATTCATTATTCTTAATTGATGCCTACCGTACAACATTTTGGGAGAGATTGGATGATTATGTGTATTACATCAAAGCATTCGGAAATACGGTAATTATACAAAACTTTAAACTTATTGAATGATATTATTTTATATTATTTTTATTTCAGGTGGAATTTTGTTTTGGTATATTTTTGTTTTTGAATGGTGTTTATATAATGGCATTTGTATCTGGTGGTGCTGTCCGTGCATCCATGATGTGTATACATGCATATTTTAACATATGGTGTGACGCCAGGGACGGTTGGAGAGTGTTCATCAAACGACGTACGGCTGTGAAAAAAATTGAATCGTTACCAGAAGCTACCACTAATCAATTAGCTGACCATGATGATGTTTGTGCTATATGTTATCAAAATATGGGGTCGGCAAAAATTACTAAATGTAATCATTATTTTCACGGTGTGTGTCTGCGTAAATGGCTTTATGTACAGGTAACTTGATATATATATTTTTTTCATAAAATTAGTCAATTTAAAATAATTTAGAATAATATTGTAAACAAATTTATTAATTACAATATTATTTTCTAAACAATGATGGATTTGGGCAATAAATTTTATAATATAATTATTTTATGACTTAGGATCGATGCCCATTGTGTCACGATATTTTATACAAAGCAGAATTGTCAAATGTACAGGCTCAGGATGCAAACACTATACACAATCTTGAAAATGTTGATGCTGACAATTCTTAGTAAATTTTTTGCTAACATGTTGATATAAGTTCTACCTAATTAAAACATCGATACCTTTATTACAATAACTTAAGTATTTGACATTAACAAATTTAATTTTGTTATAATTAGAATTGTAGTATTATTGTAAGTACTTTGTAGTCAGTATAAACAAATTCTAAACCATAAAAGTGCACTTTTTCAAGTGTATCAAATTAAATGGACAATTTTGTATGTATTTAAATATAATTAAAGATATAAGATATTTGTAAATTCTGTATTAAATTTGTTTAATGTAAAGTTTACTAACTTGTTATAAATTTTCTCATTTAATTTGAAACATCACATAATATACGTTTAATAATTGTATCTAAGTACTTCTTATAATTAATATATTTGAGTAAATAATGAAATTAGGAGAAAGAACGCTTAATCTATAAAAACTTGGACTTTATATTTTAAGAATCTCATAAAACTTAATTTGATTAGCTTATTTTATTAACGTTTTATTTCAATTAAAATTTTTTTTTATGTGTATATTAAACAATCAAATCAACCAGGTTACACATATACAAATTAACAATTATTTCAAAAGAATAAAAAGGATATTAATTTCATTAAGTACCCAAAATAAATTATAACTAAAATTTACTATGAACAACTAGTTATACCTAAGGGTTTGTGTAAGAACACGTTTTTTTTAACAAGGGTTATAATATATAAACAAAATTTTTATAGTTAAATTTTCAACATCATTAGCATTCCAGTTTTTTTTTTTTTTCGGAAGATTTTATTTAATTATTCTTTATTTTGTGCTGTGAAAGCAGCCGACTAGTAAAAGAAGAAAAGTTGTTGAATATTTTATTTCAAATATCTAATGGATAATGCAAATGTGTAGAAAGAAATATTTCCTAATTACATGTTGACTTTAAAAATTGTTTCTGAAATGCTTTTCAAGTATTTAATAATTATTTTAAAAATTAATGCAAAGTCGTGTGTAAAAACTAGTTTTTACCTAAAGCTTAGAAAATAAAATAATTTAGATTTATATTGTAGGCCTGTAGCTATTAGGAAAAATGCATTTTTACAAAACAAACGTCCTCAGTTATAACTAGTTTTAATTAGTAAATTCTAATGCTAATCAATTTTGGGTATTTATAGCTACACATTTGATAAAATTATAAAAGAATGTGCAAGTACTTACAGGGGTCTTATTTTACAGAGGTGATTACACTTATACTTAATGACATTTTAGAATAAATGTATTATCAAAATTTTAATTTTCGCTTCATATTATTGTTGACAAAAAAAAAAAAATATATATATATTGAATTATTTGATTTTAAATAATGTTAAAAAGTAAAGAATAATAATTAAGTGAATTATTTAAACCTTAATGTTTGTTATTCTAACACATAATTTAAAATCAAGTAAACATTTTCTTTTAATTTGTCATTATATCAATATTTTAACAAATGTTTGTTTAAATTGAAGCCGGTTGTAATGATAAATTTGTTAGACTATTTGATTAAATAATTTGTCTCTTTAAAAATAGTTAGTAATAAAGTATTCAATATTGTTTCATGAGGTAATGCAGTAACATTAAAACAAAACGGTGTTGGATGATTAAAGGTGGTTTTTGTAAAAAATGTTATAAAAGTATACTTTTAATGTTAAATAATTCTTATTTTTGTATAAATTTTTTTTTCTCTTAATCTTATATTTTGTCAAAATTGAATTAACATTTAAGAAATAGAGGAGAAATTGTATAAATTATATTTGTTTGTTTAAAATAAATTTTGACTTAATTAACAAACAAATTAACCCTGAGACATTATACTTAATTTGTTTTAGTACTTAAGCTATCACTATTATGTGTCTTACGAACATTAATATTTTTCAACAAATTTTTTAACCATCTGAAATTAAAACAATATCTGTCAAAAAAACATGATTATTTTATTAATATTAAACTAAAACTGTTGTTTAATATTATCAAGAAAAAAGTCGGACTGTAACAATTGTTTTGTGATACTTAATTTTGTAATTATAATAAAATGTATTTATGTATTTATTATAGAATGACTTAAGATATTGGTCATACACAAATATTAATGTTTCCTATTTTACAGACAATTTTTTTTTTGTAACTCTAGTAACTATTTATTACTTTGTTTATAGAAACAAATTAAATGTTACAAGTACAGCATACATGTTTTCAGTATAGTGATCAGTCGCTGTATATAATACGTTTGAGTATCTTTTTTTTTATCCTACTCAATTTTATATTATTACATTGTTACCTATGTATTTTGTTCATCTTATATAAAATAAAATTAAGAAATGTACATACTTTTGTTTGAAATTTAAGTACAATTATTACTTACGTAGGTTGCTAATTATTTTAATTACTTGTCAATATATTATAATAAATATGTATACAGTATACACCTTATTATTTTATGCATTAGATAAGGAAAAAGTCAACACAATGAAAATAAACGTAATAAACAGTTTATTTCATACATTATAATTGTTATTTGATTTTAGTGAGATTCAAAATACCAAAATGTTCTCAAAATATGTTTGGTGAATGTTTTAACATGCAAAATATTATTAATTAATTAATATATATATATATATATCATTACAACAATACAATAATTATATACTTAGTTTAGTTTAGTCTAGTTTTGAACTCAAAATTTAAATGGAAATACGTAATATACGTTGAACATAAATATTTAGCTTCTCGTTTTAATTGTTTTTTATATTTAAATACTAAAAGTCTTAAACCTAATATTACTTATATTATATATATACTCCCTAATCACTTTAAGAAGCGGCCGGGTGACCGAGATATGTGAAGGGGCAAGGAATTTAACCGCTGCCAACAGAAACTAGTTGCCGTCTAAGTTGCTTCATAAAGTGACCAGGGTGTATGTACATCTATGTATATCAATAATTTCCTAAAAACTTAACAAAATGCAAATGAGTGATAATTTTTGTTTTATTCTTCATCAGTATTGTTTTTCCATTCTGTATTATCACAGCTGTTTTCGATCCCAGCTTCTACGTTTTCTTCGTCCAAGTTGTCTTGACTGTCCACGAAACAGTCACCGGAATAGTACTTGACATTACGCACGGTGTGAATGAAATTTTCTATATCCAATTCACTCATAAAATCTTCAGCTTCGGCATTCATGCTTAACAGAGCTTCATGAGAATTATGCCTGTTACCATCAATGTTTTCAACAACAAACTGAAAGCAGGTCGGTAATGCCTGTGTTTTACAGCACTCCTTCACATATTCTTGCCAGTCCAACATATGAATTCCTGCCCACCAGAAGCCAATGTCACCATCAGCAAACTCAAATGGATTTCCACAATTCACTTCTTTGTCCTCAGACAAACTTTCTTTTATTAAACGACCAACTAGCCACATTCCTTGAACCATGAGTCGTCTAATTTTATCGTTGAATCTTGGCATGCAGTGAATGGTGATAAAATGTTCAGACAATGACGGAATAATTTGATAACCTTTAGCCTCGCTAATGAGAGCCAAGAGGGTCATGAAACGAGGAGTGGTCAAATGCTTAGGTCTAGGTTTAAGACTAAGCGTTATGTTTGTTTTATTGTGTGTTTGATGTCTACCTTCGATGGACTTCCAGTACCAAGATGTTTCATTTGTAGGAGATGTCACAGTGGATCCAATGATTGACGTTAGGAAATCCTTGTTCAAATTGCTGCCTTGGAAGATTTCATATGTACTTAGCAATTCTGTGGATGCTGGTAAGTCATCATCAGTGGTACGAACAGATATGTCCAACCACGACAGAGATGACGAAGTAGGTAGTTTGACTGAATCTGATGAAAATAATCCATTTGGATAAAATGAACAGTCCTTCATCATCTTGATGTAGTGGCAAAATTCACCTATATTAAAATCTTCGGTATTAGATTCCATTTGAAGAAAGGAAATATTTGAATCTAAAAAAAATTAACAATATTATAATATGAATTAAAAATTATATAATAAACATAGTTAATAATAATTTATATATATACCAGACTGAGATTCTATTCTATTCCTTAAATTCCTTTTCTTTTGTTTTTTGTTTCTTCTATTGTCAGATACATCTTTTGGTTTCAGTTCAGGAAATTCTTTTTCTGTTACTTCAACAAATACAGATTTATCTTCGTAATCACATTCTAAACAATCATCGACAAACTCAAAATCATAATTAAAATAACATTCATCGTCTTTAAACGTTCCTACAACAGCTTCTGAATAAGATTTCCGACTTTGAATACTTCCATCATCTGTACTAATTGATGATTCACCTTCAGACTGTACAAATGATTTTGGCATAAACTGATGGATGAAATTTTCTGTACTGTCAGCACTATCAAAATCAGTAACAGATAAATCTTCTGTAAATGTAAACACATCATCCACACCATTTGTCTGTACAGTTTCAAAGTTTTCAGTTGTATCGGTTTCCTTTTCAACAGTTTGTTCGTTGTCAGAAGAATCCGTTTCAAATGGTACATCTCCAAGTACCAATTTATCATTCATGGGTTCAAAATTATCATCTATGGCGGACGATTCTGTTTTGTCTACAGATTCTACGACAATATTGTTATTCATCAAATTAAAATAGTTATCGTTAAATGTAATTTCACAATTGTTAGCAGCCTGAGAAATGCTATTTAATTGTGGTACACATTCATCCTTTTTCACAATTACAAAGCCTAATGAACTAATGTCTTCATCATTTTTCTGTTCTTGGACCAAATTTATTGATGACGAAGATTCTAGTGAATCCTCTTCTATAGTTTCTAAATTATATTCATGCATATTTGGTGACTGATCAACATTTTGAACAATCATTACATTTAATGGTGTATCTTCATTGACAAAATTATCAGTTAATTCTGAACTACTGTCAATACTTACAACTGTTTTATGAGTTTCTAATTCTTCGGAGTTTGGTAAATATTGATCTGATATTTGAGTAGCTGTAGATACAATTATTTCATTCAAAACATTTTGGACTGTACTTTCTAATCTGCATACATTTTCAGTTTCCTGTTCGTTATAAACTAAATTAAAAGGTAGTTTGGTTATTCCGAGAATGTCAATTGTTTTATTACAAGGTTGTTCTTCTCCATTACTTTGAACATTTGACTCTTCAATTTTCTTAATTATTTTTGAAGGACTTTTTGGAACAATTTTAGTAAGTCGAGGACTCATTGGAGACTTCAATGATGTTCTTGAAGATAAACTTTCAGTTGAAACAGAACTGAGTTTAGAAGAAGAAAGTGACTTGCTCTTACTTAAGCCAGGACTTAATATTAGTTTAGTCGGGGCAAGTTTTTTGATTGCTGGTGATAATGGTGATTTTGCAGTTCTAGTTTTCAGTGTTGGTGATGGTGGAGTTTTTGCATTAATTGATGGTGATAATGGAGTTCTTGTCGTAGGAGAAGATGATATTTTTTTGGCAACTGCTAATGGTTGGGTCTTTGCAACTGGCGACTTTGGTGTTACATTTTTAGAAATTGTTGATGGAAGAACTTTGGTCTTTAATGTTGTAGTTTTTGACACTGCTGAAGAAGTAGATTTTACTGTTGAAGAAGACTTAACTGACAACAACGATGAAGTAATAGGTTCTTTTTTAACAGTAACTTTTGGAGAAGTTGGTTCTGTTTTAGAGTGAACGATGGATTTAGTAACAGTTGACTTTATTGGTAATACTTTCACAATACTAGGTTTTGTAGTCAATAATTTTGAAGGAGAAGTTGGAGTCTTTACAGAAATCGACTTTGTGCTGGAAGTTATTGTAGACGGACTTCTAGATATCACTGATGATGATTTATTTGTTGGTGTAGTTGGTAATTTAACTTCCATTGAACTTTTGATCGATAACACTGTTGTTTTTTTAACTGGAACAGTTAGAGGCTTCACAACAGCTGATTTGTCTTTTGATGGTCCAGATTTTAACGACGTAGAGCTATCATCTTTAATTGTCTTAGATCCTACAGACTTGACTGTTGAGGTTGAAAGTTTAACGGATTTGGGAACTGTTGTAGTCATTGTTGAAGTCTTAGATACAGTTGATATCGAAGGAGATTTAGTGACCGAAGAAGACGCAACCGTTGATTTAGAAGTGGATACTTGTGGCAACTTATTCACTGGTAAAGATAAATTAGATTTTGACATTGAAATAGAATTGACTGCAAGTAAAGATAAAGTTGAAGACTTAGTTCTAGTAGTCATTTGGGGAGATTTAGTCAAAGGCGAAGAAATGGTTGTTTGAGACGATTTAATAATTGGAGAAGATGGCGATTTCACTCCAGTTGACACAGATTTAACAGTTGAAACGAGCTTAGGTGCCAAAGGAGATTTAATTGTTGCTAAAGATTTTACTGTTGTTGGAGTTTTAGGAATACATTTTGGAGTTACGGGCGATTCCAATCCATTGGAACCTGTTGCTTTGTTATGCAGTTTAAGTGGAGGCGGTCTAATCACAGATTTTGTTACTCCTTTGGCAGCAGAAGCGACTATCTTTGCAGGTTCTGGTTTAAAATCTACAACAGGTTTAGTAACAGATTTAGAAACCAAGATTTTCGGAGGCACTGATATTTTTTTCACAGAAGTTTCAACACTGGTCTTTTCGGGGGGTTTACTAGCAGTTGATTTAACAGACAATCCAGACGAAATCAATTTTGTAAATGTATTCAATGGGGAACCAGGTGATCTGGGCGATCCTGCTATAGTTTTTGATCCTGATCCAGTTTTAGAGATTGAAATTGAGCCAGATTTCTTTACAGCAGTAGGGAACGTCATGATATTCTGTAATACAAATATGTAACCAATTAGATACAAAGCAAAAAAGATATATTTTTTATATCTATTCACATATTAGGCGTGTCCCGAAGGGGGCAGTCACCCCTCCATAGCAATTTTTAAAATATAAATACTACTTCCATTGTTAACAAAATAATAAATTTATTAAATTAAATTAAATGAAATTAAAACAGATTTTATTATATAATTAACTGTACTTATTCATTATTTGTATTAGAATTAAGAATTTTATAATTATTTATGTATATTATTTATTATTTATTCATTTGTATCATAATTTTCAAGTTATAACATAAAATATTTCAACAATATTAAAACTTAAATAAAGATCAAACTTAAAAGGTACATGTATGACATGTGTATGTGTGGTACATGTATCTTATTTGCAATGACTAGACTTAGGGACTTCTAGCATTTGCATGATTTTTTTTTTTGTATAGTTAAATACATAGTAGGGTAAAGTAAAAATGCTATTCAAGATACAGAGAATCTAAATATCAAATTTTATTTTGCATATTTTAATATTTTTACTGATTACAGCATATTTATGTATTTTCTCACTTTTTAGTTCTTTGCTTTTTTAAACAATTTTTTAAAAAAAAATAGTTATTTAAAGTGTAATTAAGTAGGAATTACTAAATAAAATTTAATTACAATATACATTGACATATTGTTTTGTTTTAGGATCGGATGACGTTGATATATGTAAATAGAAGCGATATAAATACACAAAATAAAAGAGAAATATTAACATATATGTATTTTTTATAACAGTACATACTTATTTTCACAAGACAATAACTTTTATTATCATCCAAAACGATTGTGATTATAATAATTTAAATTATAGGCTAGGTAAATGTATATTAGGTATTATCGATGCTTAAACGTTTTTAAAATTTTTGAAAACAAAAGAAAATTTTCAAATAAAAAATAGTTTTAAAATTATGACTTATAGAAATAATCTGAGGTTAATATTCTATGGTAAAACATAATATTACATAGAATATAGATTATTGTAGGTAATAGGTATAGATTTGTTGGCACTTAATAAATGTTACACCTTAATTTAATATTTTACTCTACATCAATTTTATTTAATTTATCAAACCATTAGGAGAATTTATTATTTATTACATACAAATAAACATTAAATATAAAATGTTTGAAATATAAGCACATAATTTTATTTCATATTAAAACATTTCTAGTGGTAAAACCAATTATTATATATTTTATAATTTTATTGTTGGGACTTTTTAACACTGCACTAAGCATTATAATTAATTGACATATTAATTAAATTCAAATTATACTACAATTAAATCTTTGATATTTTGTTCTTAAAATTTAAATATATTTTTTTAAATTTCATAAGTAATATAATAGAAAATGTTCTATAGATTGATACCTGCCAACCTAAAATTATGTGAAAATAAGTATAAAATAAGGTGCTTATTATGTGGATACCAATGATTATCGTAATTGAAAGTATCTAAAGAGGATGTCGGCGCATAATTTATTATTTATGTATAGTGCGCGCACACACACACACACACACACACACACACACAGAAGTAACATGTTTCGTACAAATGGTCGTTAATGACTTTTGAGTTAATTTAGTGTGAAATCACTCATTAAAATGCCATATTGAATAAAAAAAAATAATAATAATATATAAATAAAATTATTTTTATTATTAAATAAATTGTAATTATTATTCATAAAAATAATTAAAAACTTAATAAAAAAGAGAACAGGTAATTTATATTATATTGCATATTATGAGCAAGACTTAGAAAATAAATTGCGCACACACATCCTAAAAGAAAAAATACATATACCTATCCAAATGCGGTCAATTCAATTAACTTTAAATGACTTACAATACCTAATTTTGTAATAATTAAACAAACAAAACGTGTTATTAATAAAATGTATAAAACAAATAAATGCACGTCTTTCTTTCTGAAGTCTGAACGTCCAAAAAAAAAAAAAGGAAAAATTGTAGTATGACAAAATCACTGGAGGAGGCTCACAGCCACTGATCAGGTTGTATTCAATACTGTTATTTTACTCAGATATTTTTAGCTATACGAATACTTATTCTATGTATGTCGACAATAGAAATGTGCCTTAAGGTTATATATATTTTTTTTTTATTATTAAAATTATTATTCACATTAAACGTATTCAATTTTGTTTCACTGTTCCACCAGCTATTTTATAACAGACCCACTATAATAACTTATAAAGTTATAACTAATAAGTGTGTAAATCTTTATGGACTGATACCTAATTAAGTGAACTAAATTAAGCTTAAATACATATAGGAAAAAACCCACACTCGACCGATTTACTTTTCAGTATTTAGAAGTAAAATATATATCCCTAACTATTCTCGTATTGAATTTTAGTAGATATTAAATATTATTTACACTAAATATTTTCAATATAAGGATGACCGAATGTTTTACATTAACGTTGTACGAAATCTATTAAGAGAAGAAAAAAAAACCGATTAATATATAGAAAATAATTCCTATAACAGCGTAAAATCACGGAGAAAAAAGAATGTTTGTACTTTGTGGGTAGGTGACAACAATATTGAAACAAACCCGAGCCGAATAAAATATACTGACCTGTTATTGTTGTCGGCGTGTGAAGTAGGAAAGTTAAATAAGAAGCGATTTATCGAGTTGAGAGCCAATAAGGCTACGACGGCCTACGACTTCAATCGCGTAAAATATCGCAGGTTTCTCGTTTTTTTTTTTTGTAATTTGATAAATAAAAAAAAAATTTTTTTGCTATTTTTCCGAATAGAATTCGTAAGAAAAATAAAGATGAGAAGAAAGAAGAAGAAATAAACGGCCGAACGGCAGAAATAAAACTGAGCGGTGAACACCGAAAGCGATACGAAACGGCCCGGACGGATTTCATATCATTTTACCGGTAAATTATACCTAAATTTATCGATACCGACGGTTTTACCAACGGTTAAATTCCAGTCTTGCGCTATTGCAAAGTCAGATATAATTAATTATCGCCTGCGATGGATATATTGTGCACGATCAAACCGCTATAGCCAATAAACCGATGTACTCCAATAATATTATACGTGAAAAGTATCGGAATTTTCCGTTTGGACGAACGTGTATTTTCAATTTTGTACGCGTTTTAATATTGGTAATTTCGTACGTTGTACGATTTCCATAGAAAACGGACCGTGTGGAATATTATAAAATAATAATTATGGCAAAACAATTTTTTTTTCAAATTATACACTTCAAATTCCTGTAATTAATATACGTGAATATTATTATTACGTCGTTGCAGTAGCGTAGGATACGGGGAGGGTGAATGAGGTTTCCACCCCCTAAACCCCACAAAAAAATTGTTCTTGCTATTTAAAACGTTGAAACTGTATTTCGTTGATTGTGAAAGTAAATCAGTGCGTATTATAATAACTATTATAGATAATATTATAAGGACTATATCCATAATTATTAACTATATTATACTTTGTACTGAATAGTAAACTGTGTCAAATTGGCAACTCACATGGTGAGCAGTCCACTTTATATTTATTAAATAGTTGTAACTACATACGAAGTTCAGAATTTTGAGCATTACAGCGCTATATCTATATAATGACTATATATATAAATGTGAAATGGAAATCTTTGTCACGCGTGTTCTATGAAACTACTCATCCGATTATCTTGATTTTTTTTTTTTTTTTAAATGAAAGAATACATCGCGGAGCCGGTTTTAGGCTTAATTTCAATTCTATAAGTTAATTGTTATAATTTATTTATAATTGTTTATTTTCCCCACTACCGCCGACGCCATATCGATACTTAATATAGGTAATAATATTATAATATAAAGCTGAAGAGTTTTTTTTGTTTAAATCTCTGGAAAGTGGAACTACCAGTCCGATTTGAAAAATTCCTTTTGTATTCGATAATCCAATGCTTGAGGAAGGTTATTTAACATCACGCTACGACCCTTAGGACCCGAGCAACAGAAGAAGAAAAAAAGAGTCGAAAAGAACGCTAAGCGAAAACAAATAGTAATAGCACGAGCGGGCGATGTGACGCGGTGGGTCGGGGGCCGACAACGTCCATAATGTCAGTTATTTAATGATGAAATAAGTTTTAAAAGTTGGTGAAGTTTTATTCGTCAGTCATAGATCGACGTGTTGCCTCAGCTGAGCTAAAAGGGTGGGAATTAAAAATAGGAAATATATTGAATAACGAATTGAACAAAATTTGAACGATGTGAGAGGTGGCATTTTTTACGGGCAACGAAGTGAACGGGGGCAGTTAGTATAATATATATGTACAAGTGATACGGGTTATAAATAATTGATGAAAAAAAAATATTGATTTTTGTTAAATAACTTGATTGCAGAAAACGCGACAACGTTCTGTGCGCGCAAATTCGATAGCTCAACTCTTGAAAAATCTACACTTCATAAAAACCGTATACTTACGCGGGAGAAGTTTTAGATGTACATTATATATACAACAAAACGGCGATTTAATTTGTGTTCTTTCATTAAAAAAGACTTAATAAACACAAATTGAATAAATAATAATAATACATAAAATATTTTCATTTCGAAAGTTCACAAAAACGTTATGTTTTTACATTTTATATTCTGAGCGAAGCGAGGTGTAGATGAGGTGTACGAATTTTCGACTACATAGAAACAATGCTCGGGTGGTCTAGTCGAACCTTACGTTCCGCGGTAGCAAATTGTATCAACTTTATTTGAAACGTTTTTCGATTTTACTCAGTCTAGTTATTCCATATGCGTAATTCAAAACAACTCAGAAATTGAAAAACAAATTTTCTCAATAGTTTTTAAATGCGGCACAAAACAATAGCAAAATAATGATCCTGTAGTCTTGAAATTTACACCGAAAATGTAACTTTGCACTATATATACGGGAACAAATTTCTTTTAATTTTAGGATATGTTTAACAATTATTAGATGTTGAACTATTAAAGTCGTAAAAGGGGTAAGTTTTGGTTTTAAAGGCTGAACGTTTCATAATAATATATGTCCTACTTCAACTATATTCAAAAAAACCTTGACAACCCCGAGTCATAAAGTTTTTTTTATTATCACTTTAAATTTTCCGACAAAGTGCACCGAAGCTCCGCTCAGAATCGTTTTATTAATTTTATATTTTTATAGTAATAACAACACTCTAAAACTTTATCTGAATAATTCACTTAAGGGACATTCTGCACTACACTGCACGTGGTTCGCTACCACTTTTTTTTTACGTTTGTAACGCGTACAAAATATTTATGTACTATTTATTATTATATTATTTCAAATTTTTTTTAAATATAAAATGTTTTGCTTAAATATTTTTAATTATTTCGTAATTCGAATTATTATACGTTGTTTTTTTAAAAATTTTACTGTTTAATTGTTCAATTGATTTTATTTTGTTTCACTGGGACAGTTTTGGTTTTGCAAAAAAAAAATATATATATATTTTGCAACACCTCGAAAATATTTAGTGTCGCGCGAGTGCGTCTCACGCAGTAAGTACCCTGTATAATTACGCCGCTGCAGATTATCGATTACATAAATAATACAATATATAGTACTAAGTACTTATATAATACTTAAATTGGTAAACGATATACATTTTAACCGATGGCGTCATGTTTAATGTGCGTATTAATAAAATATACCTTAACGGCTTAACACGTTGAAGGATAGTAGACCAATATTACTGCAGCTATAGTGGTAATAATAAAAATTGACGTCGGGGGTTCATTTTTTAATATCATTGCTTTAGCAGTAGTATGAAAATCGTTCTCATAATGTCATAAATTAATTCAAAATTTACTCGTCCCACAAAAGATTTTGAAAAAAAAAAAGAAATTTGTTTAGTGAAATTTCGTAAAAACTTATGTATACTTATATAGGTACTTATATATTTTTTTCTTATTCGCATATATATATATATATATATATATATAAAAATCAATACCTCTCCCTAACCTACATTTCAATATTTCATGATATAAATCGATAGTTATAAGTATCATTTATTATTATGGCTATAGGCTATAAGAATATTAACAACTATATACAATATCAATAACCTTGAGCTAAATATCTCATACCTTATATAGACCTAAAGTAAAAATATCGTACAAAAACTGTAACATTTTGGATTTTATTGGATGTGTCATGTATAGTCTCGTTAAAAAACATTATTCGATGTATTCTATAATATGTATTTCATAGAAGTCTAAGGAATACCTTTTACGCCTTTTAGCTGGTAAAATATACTCAATATATTTTTTTTTTCATATGAATATTACGTGTTTTATTTGAAATAACTATATTCTGCTCAATATCGTTTATTTATTATAATAACGCGCAGAGACACTAGCTTATACCGGAGAAATATATTATAGGTACCTATATAACTATGTAGTTATATTTATATACAAGTTGGAATTTGCAAACTCGAAACTATAAACGTTCTAGTACAAAATTTCCCAACATTTTACTTAATCTTGAGTAGATAAAACTGAAACACGAAGGACGGCCAGAATGCTTATTACACGCAATAAATAAAATAAATAGGTAATTGCAGGATTCGCTATTGTTGGTAAAGATCAATAATCATAAATTAACATTCTTACTAAATCAGTGCCTATTACTCGATATTGTTCGAACTTATAAGTTACTTAACTGATGTTATAACATCAGTTAAATACGAAAATATAAAATAAATGAACAGGTATTTCTTTGTAAAATTCGTTTTTTTTTTTTATATATTAAAATAACATAATATAATCTAATTTACAAATGAAATATTGAGAACCATTATACAACAATTATTATGAATAAGCATAATATATAATAGATGTATTTAATTTAGAAACTATATTTATGTACTTATATATAATTATCTTTTTTCCCGATTCGTTTGAAATTTAAATTTAATTTTAAATATTAATATTTAAAATTAAATTATAATTGTATTTATATTTCATGTATAAAACGCGATATTTAAATAACTGAATTGAAAATTATTCTTTTATTTATGGTTATTATTAGTTATTGTTATTAAGTAATATGTTTTAGAATAAGGTTTGTTAAATTTACGCAATTACCCATGTCAGGCATGTTCTATAATATTAATATTAATATATAATATTGAATTCTGAATTCTATATTCTTGTGATTCGTTTGATTGTTTGAACGTACTTATATTTCATATTAGGACATTTATTATTTATATTTCAAACGTTTTATTAATTTTGTTATAGGGAAAATAAATAAATAACAAACTGTACAGACCGTGTATTATACAAATAAAAAGTAACTGTGCAGGTAGGTGATATCAATTTTTTTAAATTTAAATTTGTCGTGAACCACAAAACAGCGCGGGAGAAGTGATTTCATATTACTTAATACTTATAGATAATAATAAACGTGATATATTTTACGTATGTTGTTGAATTTGTTAAAAAACATTTTTTATACATTTTCATATCATTATATTTTTCTATTTCGGATTTCGTGTTTATAATAATAGCGTTTTCTATCCCTGATTAAATTTATAATGTCGTTTTAAAATATTCAAGTGCGATACATATACGTACTATAAACAGACTTTTTCACTTTTCTCTGATGGTCAAGTAAATTTTTACTAAATAGTAAAAAGTAGGTGCACACATACACGCGTGACACACGAAATTTCGAAATCCTCTACTCCTGTCTCCGAACTGATGGCCTTGCACTCAGCGGGAGGTAAGCCATGGTTATCACCAGAGGGGTTTGTTCCGTGACCCTTCGTCCCTTTCCATTACTACTCTCCCATCTACACTATCATTATTAAGAACATTATCTATTGTATTCCTATATTACAGAGAAGTTATAACGTCGTGTCAATAGTAGATGTATACAAAATAAGTACATAATATAGACCCATTACAAATAAATCTACGCAATTTTATACCAAACTGCCGAAATCACGTGTACTGATAACATTTTGAACCGTTTCACTACAGAATAAGTTAATATAATATTACTCTACGCGTTCCACTGTTGGTATTCGGCGGTAATATAGCTGCATATGCCCCATTGCTCAAACACTAGAGTATAGTCAACCGTCGGGCGTTGAATGACGGGCGAGTGATAGTGTTTTTTTTATCATCAGCCGTTTAATCTTTTAAACAGTTTAATCGGCAGTCGACTGCAGTCTACTTCGTTTCGTTTCCAAACCCAACAGTTCCTCGCATAAATTTTCTCGTTTTCCGTTTGTCAACGCGTATAAACAGCGTCATTATGAGCATTTTCAGTGATGTCGAAGAGGCGTCGCCAATCGAAGTGTTCCATCTGGTTAAAGTGTTCAACGATGACGACAGTCCGACAAAAGTAAATCTCACCATCGGTGGTACGTGAAACTCATCATTCGAAATCGTTCTTGTTTTGGTACCTAGTACATACATAATATATTGTTGTTTCACAGCATATAGGACAGACGAAGGCAAACCGTATTACATTCCTGTCGTCAAAAAGGCTGAGGGCATGGTACTGGAAAGCACGGTGAATCATGAGTATTTGCCCATATTAGGCCTGGAGTCGTTCACTAAAGCTGCATCGCAACTGCTGTTGGGTGATATTGGCGAACGACAAGAGGAAGGAACTGTAATAATTTATTTTATTTTATCTTGTAATAGAAAAACCTAAAATAGATACTTCATTCGTAAACGATAAATTTCAATTTATTAATTTTCCTAAAGAAACCGTAATTATGAAAAAACTAAATACAATTCAATTTGTCTAAAAGAAGAAATGTCATAGTTCATTGTGTTTTACGTCTTATACAGTCGCATATATTTTCCAATATCCCTTTAACAAAGTTCATGAGAATTTCTGTAAAACAGCAATAACCTTTCAATGTATTCCACTAGTTTTAATGTCCTTCAATTATATCATTATTTATTACATTTATTATTATAATAATTAGACATTTTTAATTATTGCAACTTATTCTACCGATTACTTTAATATATGTCCATATCATAAATGGTTTTATGATATTATGTTTATTATAATTATAGTATACTCGTATTTGTGGTTTTGTTTGATGTATTTGTAGCACATATAATGGCTATTATATTGTATGCGGTCTACTTTAATAATTTTAGGTTATTGTGTCTACCATTACTTATAATCAGGGTTCGGGATGTATAGGACTAAAAAAGAAAACATTAAAATATGCGCTTATATATGTTCTTGAACATGCAAAAGTATGCACTAAAAAAATTTTTTTTTGGTTTATAATAATATTAAATATTAATATAACATTTTTATGAACTACAGATATATAAATAAAACATTAATTTAAAAATAAAATTAGGTAGGTGAAAGTTCAGTATTTTAAAATTAAAATTATTTTATATTTATTTGAAAAATACCAGTATATTAAGTGTATTATATAAAACCCGTATTTTAATTGTCATGGTTATGTCTTTTGACAAGTCATATGTATTTAATTATTTTATATTTTAGGTAAATATTTAAGTATTAATAACAAATATTTAGTAACAGAAACCTTGGCATGGGATTATTAATATATATATTTTTATTAATCGTTTATTAAAACTGAAAACTGAATGACCAATATTCATTAAAAACATAATATATTCGTCTTGAAATAAGATATGAAAAATTACTTTATTATAACAAAGAATATACACACTAATATTTTTATGTATTTTTGATTGTGTAATTTTGGTTAACGCTTAACAATTATATAAAGAGTAAGATGGTTAGGGTTAAAAATTATTTTTGTTACCAAAATTATAAACAAATTATATTGGCAATGTTTTTTGTAGAATTTATATAATTTTAAAGTGTAGTTTATGTGTGTTTGAAATTAATTATATTATAATTATTTAGATATTTGGAGTTCAATCAATTAGTGGTTCTGGAGCACTCAGAGTTGGCGCAGAATTCTTAACGAAACATTTGAAATGTACCACTTTCTATTATTCAGTACCAACTTGGGGTAACTATGCAAATAACATTATTGCGTAGATTAGTTCTAACTTAAATGAAATATTAAGTTAATTATAGAAAATGTTTGAAATACATGTTTGTATTTCTGATATTTTCATGTACTTATGTTATAAAGGCTGTATAAGTTTATTTTACTTTTTAAAATTCAAACTCTGCATAAAACGTCTATTTTTAAATTTTGCTCATCAAAACTAAAACTAATAATAATAAATAAAACATACTTAAGTAGTTTAATTGATTAATACATTTTGTTTTTGTTTTATTTAGAAAACCATCATTTGATTTTCATGTCTAGTGGATTTAAAGAAGCAAGAACTTATCGTTATTGGAATGAAGAAAGCAGATCTATCGATTGTGATGGATTTTTTGAAGATCTATCAAATGCTCCAGAACGTTCAGTTATAATATTGCATGGATGTGCCCATAATCCAACTGGCTTAGACCCAACTGAAGACCAATGGAAACAAATTGCAGAAATTATGAAGGTTATTAAAATATAAAGTATAAAAATTAAAAAAAAAAATTATCTTACATAATAGTTATGTACAATAATAGAAATTTATTTATCACTTATTTAAAATAGTAAAAAACTTATATTTTTAGTTTCTAATCTACATAAAAACATTTATATCATAATTGTTATTAAAATTAATTAATTTTATTTTAGGAGCGTAAATTAATACCATTCTTTGATAACGCCTACCAAGGATTTGCATCTGGAGATTTAGAAAAAGACGCCTGGTCTGTTCGATATTTCCTTAGCCAAGGGTTTGAGTTTTTATGTTCTCAGTCTTTTGCTAAAAATTATGGACTTTATAGTAAGTTTACAATACTTTATTGAAAGTAGAAAGGATTCTGTAATATATTTTATTTACTTTTAAGATGAACGAGCAGGAAATTTAACATTTGTAATGAATTCTGTGGAAAATGTCAAGAGTGTGAAGTCTCAGGTGACTATGATTGTTAGAGGAATGTATTCGAATCCTCCAAACCATGGTGCACGTACTGTCAGTACAATATTAAATAATGAAGAACTAAAAAAAGAATGGTTAGTTTGGATAATCAATTTTAGATCTTTTTGTTCTGTGTATTCATGATTCAATAATTATTTTAATTTAGATACATGTATTTAATATTTTTTTTTTTTTTTAGGATGGATACTTTGAAAGTAATGACAAACAGAATAAAAAATATGAGAAAAGCTTTGCGAGAAAGTTTAGAAAAGCTCGGTACAAAAGGTACGTGGAATCACATAACTGATCAAACTGGAATGTTCTCCTATACTGGATTATCAGGTAAAATTTTAATGAAGTAATTTTGACTAATTTTATACTAAATTCATTTTAAACGCATTTGATTACAGCTAGTCATGTGGAATACATACGATACAAATATCATATTTATATGTTAAGGTCAGGACGTATTAATATTTGTGGACTGAATATTAATAACATAAATTACGTAGCCAAAGCAATTACTGAGGCATTAATAAATGTGCCGAATTGAAAAGAAAAGGAATGCATATAATTGACTAACTATTGTAAAACCAAATTGTTGTTGTTATTTTATTTTGTAGGCTAGAATTAGTTACAATATTTAATATTTTTTAGTTACGTAACATACATTTACACAGTTTGTTGATAAATTATTGTATTTTATGTATTTATTATTATTATATACTATTTTATTTGTTTAGCCTTTGTTCTTAACAATTACGATTGAATAAGTTACCTTACTTAATTACTGTTAAATACAATATTTATTTACATAAAGTCTTGTTTTTGTAAGAAGACTATCGAACAATTTAAAATGCAATGAAAATTTTGAATTTGTTAGCTCATTTTATAATAATGTCAATTATGTTTGACATTTATGACAATAATTAAATTTATATAAACATTTATTTTATTTTTCAAATTTATTTCATCATATAATACTAGTTGTAAAAGTTATAGGTTTTGACTTAGTTTCAAAAATTATTTGTTGTCCTGATATACCTCAGTTTTATTTGTATTATTAGAGTGATATTGATTATAATGTAATAATGTAGAAACTATATGGATTTTTCAAATTAAAAATATATTAGTAAAATTTACAAATTCATTTGTCTTATCTTTTACGTTGTATGTTTTATTATTATTTATAATTCACGTTCAATGACGTCCTTAAATAATTGTATTTAATTAGGTAGTATAACTTGGATTTAATATAAGCTAGATTAAATGCATACAACTCGACAGTGGGATAAGCGCAATTAAAGATAATAATTTCGGTTCAATTGTACCAAATTACTCTCATTTTTTTTGTTGGTTTTTTTTTTTATATATTTGCTTCAGCTGTTTAAAAAGTTTTATAGGTAATTGGTTAAATTGTCATTTCACTTTAAATAATACTTTATTATACTCGGTTGTGGCCCAAATAAATAAAAGGAAAAAAATGGTGGCTACATCCGGCTGTATAAAATATTTTGTCCGAATTAGGTTTTATTCTCAATATTTTTCAATTTATACACATTTTAAAAATATATTCAAACTGACATTTATATTAAAATGAGAAGTCCAGAAGGAAGAAAAGGAAATTTTTCCAACAAAAAATATTGTTTTTTTTTTTTATAAATTTCAAACTAGTAACATATCACTATATTAAGCGTTGTATTTTAAAATTTTACTTAATAAGAAAAAGAGGAATACAACCATAACCGTTACTGTAATAGACTGATGAAAGTTACAAACAGTCCTACATATCTGTTAAACTGGGAAATAGAATGTTTTTTTTTTTTTAGTATACGCCGAAAACAGTTCAGTGCAATGTTAATTAAAAACCGTAAGTTTTTAAATATTGCAGTCTACCCATAACCCATACTGACAATAGTGGGCTATTTTTGGTAAATATCTTGTAGATGAAAGTCAATAGTTTCATTGTTTCATTTCCATTTTTTAATCATACGACGAAAACCCAACACACGCATCCTTCTGTCGCACAACTATCATATCTTCATCGGTACAAAATTAAGATGGGCTAATTCTGTCACGTCTGGTAGCCTGCAATAAGGGCTTACAAGTGCCGATATTTTCATGATGCGGTAAAATATAACAAACCTTATATAAATCGCTTTGATTTTATTACCAACTGGATGGGGAAAATTTAATAAACCAAATGTACAAACACTTAAAATTTATTTTAAAGAATAACTTTAAATCAATGCTTTCCAATAAATGTCTAAAATAATACCTTAATAGATAAAATAATTTGACTAAAAATATATATATATTTTTTAACAATTACAATACCAGTTTTATCACCGTAAAAAAAAATTATTTACATATATATAAAAACACATTGTTAATTCTAAGCAAATATTCTGAAAGTACAATTAGTAATTTTATTATCAACACAAAAAAAAAAAAAAAATAAATACATTCGAATAGATAAATCACTTGTATTTGGAAAAATGCCAGCTTTTATTTTAAATAATTGAATCAGACATGAATATTGAACACTGAACAGTGCCACTGCTGTAAAATACTTTTAGTTAACAAAATGATGAATTGCCAAATTAATTAAATATAAATACAAATTATTAAACCTTCAATTTTATATTATACAATTTGTTATTAATGAATGGATTAACACACAAAATATGAATAAATTTTTTGAAAAATACAAGTCAAATTATTAACATCACATACCACGAGGAAAAAAAATTAAATCGTTTAAAAATTAATATTTCTAGCTTCCGAAGGAAGCTGTTCTTTAGGACAATATGGGCATTTCAATCTACCCGATCGTTCCAACTTATTAAGCGCGTCTTTTGAGATTACGTGACCACACACCAGCATCATGGGTGGGTTAGAAGTACCACTTCTTGTTCTTAATATTGGACAAGCGAACACTGAATGATACGCATACCCAGTGTCAATTTTTATTGGCAATTCGTCATTTTCATTCCAAACACCTCCGACATCACGGCAGATTGCATGTTTGATATCCAATAACGCTGGTAAAGCCGTACAACCCACATTCACACACACACTCAACATATCGTCATCACCAAGACACGAATCTTTTATGAACAAGTCTATAACTTCGGTACGCATTTGAGCAACATCAGGCGGATATAATAACATACCCATTGTGGACTGGATTTCTTTTTGTTTGTCCACAAAACGACTGAAGTTTGTGCGAGCATAAACAACTGCTTCATATTGGTCGCCGCGATTGAGAATGTCTAAAAAGACAATCTGATGCAATTTAAACTCCAAATCCGATTTTTTGGCATCCAGTTGCGCCTTATTTTGACGTACCCATTCAAAAGCCGGCATGGGATCTTTGCGCTTTAAACTATCAACAATGTGATTTAAATCCAAATAGCGCTGTTTTTGTTTGTCATCGACTGTGATACCAGTTTCTTTCAAAAACTCTTCAGCAACTTCCCATTTAGAGTCTCTGTACAAATGCATACAAATTATTTTATTTAGTATTTCTTTTTCTTGCTCGGTTTTAAACACTTTTCTATTACTAGCTTCTGTGTAATCGGCAATGAAATTTTTATCAATAGTTTTCCCTATTCGTGAAACATCACTATGCCATCGCCTATGTTCATTGGACATATCTTTAACAGCAAGTTTCATTTGTAGAACTGTCGACAACAGGCCACATTTATCAACTTCAGTACTTTGGGTTTCGATTTCTCGTTTTAACCGTTCTAGCGTAGAAATATATCTGTGCAACTGAAATTGCCATTTCGGTCCATATTTATTATATTTGGTCAACAGATTTTCAATGTCAGCCTCAACGGCTTGACAAGCTTCCATTTTACAATTGATTAATTCTACGTTGGTGTTATAAAAATATTACAATTTAATTGAACAGCAAGAATTCAATCCCATTTGGATTGTCTTTGCTTGTAGACTTCATGACGGCCGTCTTCAGCAACAGCTGGATAATATCCCATTTTTTCATACTGATGTCTCATATAAACTAAATATCCAAATGTAAATGAAACCGATACAAGTCCCAATGCCATAATAATTTTATTCTGAAAAAAAAAATGTTTAAAAACATTTCAATACAAATATCGCGTGGATATTCATTATAAATATATATATATTTTACACATTTATATTCTAAAAGTACTAATGTTTATTAAACCATTAATTCACTGTTTATATTAATTATAGTATAATATTGAAGGCAAAAACTTAATTCAAAAAAGAAATGTAAAAAATATAGGATAAATTATACACTGGAATAAAAAAAAAAAGAAAAGAATAGCGTAGATAAATAGAGTTCTAATCAGAACAAGATTTATGCAAAACCATAGAATATATATTTAATATTTAAACATTATTATCTTGTGGTTTTTTTCCTTAATTGAGTATCTATTAATAGGGAACTTTTTTGGGCATAAATATTAAATATGGACAATATTAAGAAAATTGGCTAATAAATGACACAAATATTTCCATTTAAAATTACTAGAAAATAATAAAATTGTTTAAAAATACTGTAAATCTATTGTTGACGTACAAATATTGTATAATCGTCGTAAATTATGAGACATTTTTTTTAATTTTTCCCCTTCTCATAGATTCCTTTGGGCGAGGATTTTATAAATGTTACCACAATAATTAAGGGCATAGGTCGTTTTAAAACTGTTACACAAACGATGACTCTAGTGAATAATCATTATCGGTCGGACCGTACGAACACACACATCGTAAACGAGGAGAAAATATTTCTAGGCCCACCAAATCACCAAATCGCGACACTTGACATTGAACGTTTCATTAACAAATACTAGGTACCTCGGTATTTACTCAGAGACGGACCCGAATAATTCATCGGTGTACCCGAGCGCGCATCTATAAATATGATGTACACATACAATATAATTTATGCCAACAGAAGACGGTACATTACCGGTTTCGAGTACAGTTCAAAGTTGATGATGCGAAACACTCTGGACGTTTTCAGAGATCTAATACCATCGCCCGGTGTAGAGGTTTCTCGATCTTTCATTACACCGCTGACAGAACGTATCACGACAGAATTCGCGAGTGACCACGGATGCGGGCCCTCCAAAAGCCACTCCGTTCGTCGTCCCGGTGCGAAAATATGTTTAAACAAATATTCTCGTACGTACCTCAGCAGGTCATTGGCCAATCGTCAACAAACGAGTCGGACAGTCGACAAACGAGAACGAAAACAACCAATGCGTCGCAGTAGATGAAAATTTAATGTTAAATTTTATCAGTACGTTGTGCGCAATAATAATAATAGTAATGAAAAAAAAAGAATCAACAACACACGGAAGGAGACAATGAACGTCGTCTTTTCGGCTTCGCACTTTGTCCCGTATCAGTCGTTTGTCGTCAAGCGGACCAATGGCGATCGAACGCTGACTGCAAAGACACTGTAAAACATTCAAAGTAAATTCGACCACGGACACAAATTCAGAACACATCCGTGACGGAGCACGCAGTGTGTCCACATTTATCACGTCGTGCCCCGTAACTGATACAGACCAAATTTCAAATATGTAATTACTAAATTGTAATTAGGAAAAAAAATACGATATTTGTGACGCGAGTACGCGACACTGCGACAGTATCATTGAATTCTGCGACAGGATTTATATTTTATTGTGCGTGCGGTGTGTGGAATACGGCGTTGAATATTTTACTGGTTTTCTTCTTGACATTTGCTAATGCTATTGCTAATTTCAAATAGCAGTTATTGCTATTTTTTTTTTTTGTTATAAAAACAGCTATAACACTATAAAATATTTTTAAATTTGTTGTTTAGCATTAGCCGCTAATGCTAATAACAATGACAAAGATTGACAATTTTTCAATAACTGCTATTGTATTTTTAGCGAAATAGCAAGAAGTAATGGTAATGTTCTCTGGTTTACATAGTACAAATAATACGGCGTAGGAAACAATAAGAAAATACAAAACTTACTACACGAAATTAGCAATCATTGCTATTCATAGACCTTATAAGCTAGTATAAGGTCTGTGTTGCTATTATGTTATTGTAATATGACTGATACTGATAATTTTTATCAGCATTTTACACTGGTACCACAGATTAGATAAGACTCTAGTCCGTGTTCTTACTTTCGTAGTAATTCGTAATTTGAAAGTGTCGTGAATCGTGATGTATTTGTCGTAGTTTTCCGCTATTTAAAATTTTAAATTTTCGTAAGCTTTACGTGTTCGCTATGGAAAACGTGGAAAGTGAAACCGTATTCAAAGTACCGAAATTATCATTGGGTACCAAGCCGAGCACGAAAAAGCCCGTGAAGTGTGTGGACGCCAAGAGTACCACAAGCGGTGTCTGCGACGGGGACGCAGTGACAACGGCGGTAGGTATTACTGGAAATACAAATGAACGCGTCGGAGAACAAGCAGATCGATCGAGTATCGTGAAGAAAACGTTTTCCCGTGTTCCCATTCCGTACGAAGAGCCATCTTGGGGTGGTAAACCTTGTGATAAATATTTTTTAGAGGTAAGAGTTTCCGTTACTTTTTTTGTTTTGTTGTTAATGTGAGATATTTAAATATTTTACTTTTAGGAATTGAAGTCTGGCGTAAGCTTGTGTACAATTCCATTAGAGTGTCGATCGTTTCATAGCTTTGGTCGTCTAGATAGTTGTCATATCATAATGGCGCATCCAACAATCTCACGTTACCATGCGATTCTCCAATATCGTTCGACATTTTCTGCTACCGACGAAAACAGGGGCTTTTATTTGTACGACTTGGGTAGTACACATGGAACATTCTTAAACCGTTTTAGGATAAAGCCTAAAACATACGTAAAAGTCCATGTATGTTTTTAAATTTATTTATACTTAATAATGTGTACGTATACGAGCATTGATTTATAAAGCATACCTATATTCAGTTTTGAATAATGTGAATTTCAGGTGGGTCATTTGATTACTTTTGGTAGTAGTACCAGAATGTATTTATTACAAGGACCACCGGATGATGAAGAAGAAGAATCTGAATATACCGTCACGGAATTAAAAGCTAAACGACAAGCAGAACTAGAACAAAGAGAAAGGGAACAAGAATTGCGAAGATTAAAAGAGGAAGAAGACGAGAAAAAAAAAATGGAACAAGGCGTAGACTGGGGAATGGGTTTGTATTATATATTAATATTACCTATCTACGTCTAATTCCAATTATCATTAATGTGTATTAATTATAGCAATAAAACTTAACTTTTTTTGAAGATAGGGATTCAACCTTTATGGTATTGTCTGTTTTTTATTTACTAACATTTTTTGAGGTAATAAACGTCAGATAATTTGATTGACACTCTAATTGTTATCGTATTAGAAGGGTTTTTATTTTAATATTTCTAACTTTTTATGTAAATATTGATTTTGTAAATAGTTGTATTAAATTCAAAGATTATATATAATATCATTTTATTTGTATTTGCATTATAGGAGAAGATGCAGATGAAGAAGAAGACAGTAAAGAAAATCCTTTTGCTCCCAAAGAAAATGAACAATTATATTTGGACGATCCTAAAAAAACATTGAAAGGATGGTTTGAAAGAGAAGGGCAGGAGTTAGAATATGATGTGTCAGAAAAAGGATTTGGAACATTCACGTGTCGCATAGAGTAATAGATTTTTATAAACAAAATTTGAGTGTTTTGTAACGTGGACATATATTTTAGATTACCAATAGCAAATGTCACTGGAAGACCACAAATTGCGGAAGCTACAATAAGTGGTAAAAAGAAAGAAGCAATTGTACATTGTGCTTTGGAAGCATGTAAAATTTTAGATATGTATGGACTTCTGAGACAATCTACTCATGGTAAATTATAGTCATGTTTATTAATTCATTTTAAATTTAACTCTCAAATACATTTTTTTCCTAGAAAGTAGGAAACGTAAAGAAAAAAATTGGGAACAGGAAGACTTTTACGACAGCGATGAGGATAATTTCTTAGATCGTACTGGAGATATTGACGCTAAACGTAAAAAAAGAATGAAAAAGTTTGGAAAACCTGCTGAAACCGTTGACACTTATGAAACATTGGTATGTACTGTGTAATATATATGTATATAAATTGATTTCAGTGTTATAATTAAGTAATGCCATTATATTAAATTTGATTTATTAATTGTAACTTTTTTAGATGGAGAAACATAAATTGCTTATGACTGATCTTCAACACACAAAGAATAAATTAAACAGATTAAACAGAAATGTTACAAAAGAGTATGGAGAAAATAATGAAGAAGATTCTCTAGAATCATATATGTCCGATCTCAGAAATTATAAGACTGTAGATAAAGTTGAGATTAAAAGATTAAAAGTACAGTCATCAATAATGAATAAATATTTATTAGTTATTCAGATGTGTTTATTTATATTTGATTGTTATGAATATACAGATTAAAATAAATGAACTGCAAGAAGATGAAGAAAAACTGAGAAAAATAATTAATATTGTCAGACCAACTACTTTACCAGAGCTTACAAACCCTCAAATTGAAGAAAATATACCTAAAGTATCTAAGATACTTAAAATAAATCCAGCAAGCACTAGTAGTGAATCATCAACGAAACCTGCTGTATCGGCAGAAATTAAGATAAATGAAAAAATAAAACCAAATGTTGAAGAAAAAAGTGTTAAAGCGGTTATCGATAAAGAAAAGGACGATAAAAAAGAAGCAGAAGGTATAAATAATTAATTCATGTTTACCTAAATACATATATAAAAATGTTATTGTAATTTGAAAAAGTGGAAAGAAATAATTAGGATTTTGTTCTCACCGAATAATAATAAACTTTTACACATTTGCTATCTATATCTTTTAATGTGTATTTGATTGTACTCTTTTCAGAGAAAGTATTAAAAGAATTGAAAGAAGCAGAAAAACGACAAAAACAGTTGGAAAAAAAAGATAAAAAAGTATGTTTATTATAATTATTTTTATTATGTAAATTTGATATACATAATAAAAAAAAGTATCATCAATTTAATAAAAACACAGATTTGTTTAAATTGAAAACAGTCAAATTAATATATATTGTACTTTTATTTGCGTAACACTTTCTTCATTGACATTTATTAATAATATTTTATATTTTTGTTTAGATTATTGCTAAAACCATGGAAAAGGATGTAACAGAGGATTTTGGTAACATGATTTGGAAACCACCAGCCAATCAAACTGGAGATGGACGTACGAGTTTAAATGACAAATATGGTTACTGATGAATAAATTATACTATTGTTTTAGTCAGTGAAATACATGTAAATTTTTGTAAATAAACACTTAATTTTAATTTATATTTTATAATTTTTAATATTCTACATATTATATATTTATTATATATGTATTAAAAATGTTTTCAATTCTTCTCTTTGGCTTTTTCTTCCAACTATATGGGTGGCTACATTTATAAAACCAGTATTATTTATAATTTAAATGGTTGAATACTGATAAATAATATTTTTAAATATATGTGAAAAATATTATACTATTATAATAAAATGTAATATAGGAATATAGTAATTTGTTGTACAAAAAAAAACAAATTGTACACACAGATAATCTTGCATTCATTAACATTAACACAGAAAATCGAAAGGAATTAATTAAAAAATTTTTTTCTCATTATTTTAGTCAATGATAAAATATTGAAGTACTAGAAAAATTTCATTTTCGATACTCATTATTTGTCCTTATGTGTAGAGTTCGTGAATAAAATGTACTGTCCATCATGAAGTACTAATCATAACACGAAATTTTGTTAAAAATAACTCCTTTCAATTTAAATTATGGTGTCAGAAGTGTTGATATACATAATGTACCATCCTCAGAACCAGTCACGCAAGTACCGCATTGATTTAATGACGACCAATCGCAAACAACTGGGATACTTTGGTGTTCTTTCAGCGACAAAACAACATTCAATCCAGTACTGGTAATCTGTATTAAAAAGATAATTTTTTAAACAATTATAGATCTTCAAAACAGGACTATTCATAAAATACATACTAAAAAAAAATATATAAATATAATATTACTTTATATATGTTTCCTCCATTATTTTGACTATGACACAATAGCATATAACTACCAGACTGATCTAATGTAAACGCTTGGCTCATGTATGCGTTGGGTTGCAGTGGATTATCTTTTTTAATGTTTACTTCCCACACGCACGACTGTTTATTACCATTCATACTAGTGCGACAAATCTAAAATGTAAAATATAAACGTGTTATGAAAACGAAATGGATATTGATGGTAAATGTAAATTACTTTGTTATCTGCTCCTAATGTGTAGCAATCATTATGGTCCGGAGACAGTTGTAAACACATTAAACGATCAGTGTGTGGAGTCCACCTATCAACAATTTCGCTATGTCTAAGATCGACCGTACGCACTGATCCATCAGCACATCCTGCATACAATAACTGGCCGTTATGATTGTAGGCACAACATGTAACAGCTACATCATCATTCCCCAAAATGAGTTGTCTCTATAGAAAAATCATATAACATGGTTATTTTGTTCAATATATTTTAGAATAATATTATTATTAGTATAAACTAGTAAATAAATCAATTCATACTTCAATTTTTTTAGTTTTGACATCATATAAAAGCAATTTATTATTGTCTTTAGAAACAAAAGAACAAACAAATGTAGAGTCAGAAGGTCCACATTTAATACACTGTATTTTTAAATTTGTTGATTGCTTAAATGGATTCAGTTCCCAAGAGACTTTCATTTCTTTAGCATCGTACAAAATTATTGAACAATCATCACATCCTAGTAATATGTAACGGTCATTGGTCTTGAACCAATCTAAGCTGTATACAACTTTTTTCAAATTTGTTGATCCTATTACTCTAAAAATGAATTGATAATTATTAAATTACATATTAATAATGATAATGAAATGAACAGATTTATTGAATTACTTAGGAGACGGGGCTGCTGACCAAATTTTTAAAAAGCCATCAGTATCTGTGCTCGATATAAGTGATCCAGACAAGTTGAACCAGCATTGCGTAATCTTTGTTTTATGTTCATTAAATGATTCCTATAATGTAATCATTTTTAAAATGTATTGATATAATTTGTTACATGGAATTTGTTTAATTTACCTGGCTAAGCAAGAGAAATGGAGGAACTTTATGTTGTCTTTTATCCAAATTATCTAAGCTTGCATCTCGAGGACTTCTATTTCGTGTAGAATCACGTTCTAAAGATATTGATCGTTTTGATACTGTTCTACGGCTACTTTCGCTATGAAATGCATATTTGAAGTTTTAATAATGGTTAGTAAAAAGTAAATTCGCACTATTATAAAATTTAAATGTTATCTCTATACATAATTTATTATTATTTTAATGTTTTTCTAAATATAAAAATAAATATATTCATACCTAGTATTCCCAGGCCTAATCATAACATAAGATGAAGGAGAAGTCGATAAGCTTGTATTGAGTTTTGAATTGGTTGCAATGTGTTTCTTGAATCCCATATCTGAAATTGAGTTATTATTAGTTAATAATATGTATCAACCGTATGAATTTAATATATATTTTGTAATTTAATCACCTGTAGTAGAAGTAATCGGTTGAGATATACGTTTTGTGTTCATTTGTTTACCAAGTATTGGACTAGTAGGCAATCCACCAATAGTTCTGATCAATGATCTTAAAGATTTTATGGATGTATCAGTATTGGTATTTTTTATAGTTTCCCTACAAACAACATTGGTATTAAAATGTGCAATGTTTGTTAAATATTATTATTTGTATGGCCAAATATAAAAATGTATTACTGAGACACTGTGTAGAAATCATCAATGATATCTAGAGGTTGAGTATGAAATGATCCACTGACTGTGTTGTATTTCGGTTGAGTAACTCCATCAGTAAGTTTTTGTTTAAGGGTATCAATTTCATCTTGAAGTCTTCGGATTTTGTTCGCATCATCTTCATAATTACATAAACTAGGACGTGGAATAATCTAAATAAACAAGTAGTCATTTATTTATAATTCACTTTTTTCAAAAATAAGAATAATACACTAGTTAACTTTTAGTTTTTACTATATGTATACTATTATAGTAAAATATATAGCATAGACAAAATAGTCTTCTAAAATTTTTATAATAGATTAAGATGTATTACTATGACCAACATAGTTAAATAAGTTATGAAATATATGATTACAAATTTGTTAATATCAATATACTTCCTAGTATGTAATATTCTAAATATTTGCTAAACATAATATGATAAATTATTTAAAAGAAAGTAATACCAAACACTAAAAAGTAGGCATATTTAAATAGAGTGACTGATGAGTTGTTTTTGTTTTTATTTTTATTTAAACAATCTGTTAAACAAGAAAAAATAAAATAAATGGTAGTTATAAATATGATTTTGATTAATATAGTAATGTAGTTACACATAATACTAAATGTATAACATATATCAGTATCAATTACAATATATCATCAATCCTATGTGTCATACAATTTGTAGTAACGACAGTGGAATAGCTATATTTAGTAACCAATTAGACTAAGTTATAAATACATTTATTTGGTAATAATAATCTAAATAAAAAAAAAAATAAAAAAACAAGAAAAAGTATGAGTATCTCATTGCATTTATACTTTTAAACTAGATTAATAAATGCTACCACATAATAATTTGTGTAACGGATTAACTTACTTGATAAACAATGGATAGAAAATTATGTAGAGATATAAAAAATGAATCTTGCCACTGCTTGGTGAAGTAAATTGCAAACACTGGGTTATCTTCAATATTTTTTAAGTATGGCAACACTTAAATATTAATAATAAAAAGAAAAAAAAGAATTAAATTTAAATCGTAAATTAGCTAAAAATAATAAAAACTTACTAAACCAATCTTTCCACTCATTTTGCATTTGCAGATCGTTGGTCATTTTTGTCAAGAACTCATGTACCTTATCTGTACGATTATTAGTTACCGCATGAATAACATAAAATTTGAGCAAACTATTTTCCAATTTTCTTACAGCTAAAAATTATACATAATGTAATTATAATCTATATTGTATGTTGAATGCCAATTCTATAGGGAAGTGAAAATTTGTATTCTTTATACACATAATAACAAACCATAAGATATGTCCTGGTCTAGTTTGGAAAATAATTTATTTTCAAAATGTGACCAAAGCTCTCTAATCGTAGATAAATCGTAGGAATACACCAGCTGCAATATTTGGTCGACTAATCTGTCCACCTATAATAAACAAAATCGTTTAAATATCTGCGTTGGGATCTTCGAAATGGTTTCATTTTTTTTAGATCGGAAATATTATAAAGCTCGGACGACACTTACTCTGAATCCTTTGTCTTTGTCAAGTTTTACATCAAAATCGAACCATTTCAACGCGTTGGTAAATCCTCGGAACAGCAAATATTCTTTGATCAACTCGTCGATGTACTGCATATGAGGCATAATTGTCGCGTTCGATCTTTGTTTATGTCGCCGAAACTTCGAATTAAGCACTGTTATAAATAAATTTAGTCATATTTTATGGTTTTTATTATTACCACAAAACGATTGAGATGAAAACCTAGCTAATACCCAATACGAATAATTTGCAATTTTCTAAAATAGGTACATTACAAATATCCTATAGGTTTTAATTTGTTTATTATCTGCGACGTTATCACTAGTTTATTGACAACGTACACTGATAACATACCAGTAAAATTTTAGATTTTGCTTTACCAATAATCTGTACGAATATTTTTTCCGTAGACACATTTATAAGAATATAACATGTCTATGATTTTTTCGTAAATTGATTTTTATAATATATATTATCTACGCACATTAAAATGCAACACGAACCATATAAATTGTGTAGAAAGGTTTAATAATTAAATGTTAAAAGTTCACGCAATTGATGATTCATACAAATTTTCAACAAAAAGAATTCAAAGAAAAAAAAATACTGATGATTTCACACTAATTTATTTCATAATTTCTAATGTATCTAACACTATTTTCATAGTCGTTAACCTTTAACGTAATATAACTGTACAGCAATGAGAAATACTATACACATTATTTATGGTTTTCGTAATCAGAAAAACAGTTCCAATGTTGAATACAAATTTAAATAAGTTTTCACTAAGTAGGTATTAAAATGTGACAAATAGTATACGAAAGTCAAAAGCATTAATAATTTTGCTCATTGACTTTTATGACGAAAACCAATATATTTAATTATAACAGAATATAGTTACATGACTGAGTATAATTTTATGAAATATTAGTAGATTTCAAAACAATAACTATTTCACATAAACCAATTTTCATAAAATTGTCTTAAAGTATTTAACATTCATAATTAAAATCTACACTCTTAAAGGTTCTTAGGGAAACCTTATAGTATCTTATTACATGGATGTTCTAATAAAAATATTTAATTTAAATATTTTTACAATAATTAACGAATAATTAATTAAAAACGTTGAAGTGAATTTTAATGTATGAGTTAATGGTAAAATCGAAGAGTTAATAATATATTTGCTGTTGTGAAATGTAAATCTATTTCATTAATACTGTGAACAAATGATAAAATGATGATAAAACATGAAAGAATATGATAACAGGAAAATTAATGTCACTCACAAAAATAAATTAGTTATTATTTAAACAATAGCTTTGATAACTGCATCGGTAAATTCATGAGTACTGCTCGAACCACCCAAATCCCTCGTTCTCACCTAAAAATAATAAACAATATAGCAAATATTCGTATTCTCTATTATTTGATAATAATAATATTATTATTATTTTAAAATTATTTTATATTGTCTTAATAAAAGTATTATTTAAATGAATATAAAAACTAATTAAACGTTTGACATTTATATAACAATAATTAATAGCACTCACTTTGCCAGCAGCGAGCACTTCTCTAATGGCAGTTCGTATGGATTCACTGTACTGTTGTAGGTTAACATGTCTTAACATTTTTGATGCGCACATCAACATTGCTGTTGGATTAGCAATGTTTTTACCAACAGCAGTTTGGAATACGTGTCTTGCACCCTATGTGATTATTAATTTTTAAATAATTCATGTTTATACATTCGTACAATGTGATTAATTAGTTACCGGTTCAAACACGGCACATTCAGGACTGAAAGACGAGCTAGCAACAACACCGGCTCCACCGACTAATCCAGCCGCCAAGTTATCTAATATGTTGCCGTATAGATTGGGCATGACTAGAATATCAAACTGTTGAGGGTTGGATACCATCTGCATAGTACAGTTATCAACAATCATTGCCTCAAAGTTAACATTGGGATACAGTTGTTGCATCTTAAAACAAGAAACCGCATATTTAACAATTGAACATATATTTTTTTTCAACATATTTGAAAATTGATACATATTATGTTACCTCCGAACAACTTTTTAAAAATAATCCATCTCCAAGTTTCATAATGTTTGCTTTATGAACACACGTGACACGTTTACGATTATTCCTAATAGCATAGTCAAAAGCAAACTTTGCTATTCTTTGAGATTTCGAAGCAGTAACAATTTTTAAACATTCAACAACACCCTAAAAATAATAAAATAATAAGTAAATAATAGTAAATAAAATATATAGTTAAAAAAAACTACGTCTCACATCAACAGATTCGTGTTCAAGGGCTGAATATTCTCCTTCAGTAAGTTCCCGAATAATTACAATATCTATATTTTTATGTCTAGAAGCAACTCCTGGCCACGAAACTACATGAACAACATTTGAATATAAATCCAACCCTTTTCTGAGTTTCATATGCAAATTTTGCAGTTCTCCTGAATAGCTCACATCGGGACTCATTAAGGCTCCCTAAATTGTAAATTTAATTTGTACTAAATTAGCAACATTAAAAAAAGGAAAAATTTATGACTATCCACTACCATTAAACAAATTCTATTGCGATTGATCGATTTGATAACGTCTTCCACTTTAGCACTGCTAGAATGTTGTACTTCAGAAAATAATATGGTCTCAAAATCGATAGGAGCTCCTATTGCTTTCAACACGGTTTGGACAGAGTTCATTAATTCAGGATACACTCCATCGCCTGGAATTAATGTGCATGTAATTCGGTCAACCGGCAAGTTGGAGAATTTATCCTATAAGAAAAATGATTTGAGTTTCATAAAAAAAAAAAAAAAAATTTTAATAAAAATCAATCAAACAAATTAATGGTTTACTTCATTGGAATCGGCTGAAGCGAATGCCCTAGCTATAGGTGATTTGATGCTGGCTGTTTTTGCAACATCCTAGAACAATGAGAACAAACAATTTTAGAAAGAAAAACAATGAAAATAATTAAAAGAGACGATAACCTTACCAATGACGATGGAGTGTGAAGACATTTAATTCCCATCAAACTCTGAGTCGACTGTACAAAAAAATAAATATATTTTATTGAAAAAAAAAGTAAAAGAGTAGGTATTCAACATTTTTACCAGTATAACATAAAACCAAAATCGGTAGTTCTTTATGTAGTTTTTTTTTTCTTATTATGTGACCGTAAACTTACTCTGTTCAGCAGCAGTTTCATTCCGTTCTTAAGAATCGACATTTCGATCGCTCACGGTCAGCGGGCCCTTTGAGAAAATAAAAAATTCACGAAAACCGAGTGAGAAAAACCAATTTCTTACACTCTCCCGAACAGTAAATGTAGCCGTCGAGAATCCAGAGATGAGTAGATCACACGGTATCACAGTGAAATAAATCGGCGCTCACCGTATCCAATGAAATCGCGGATAATTCAATAATCGTTGCGTTCCGATTGGCGCGCGGTGCGAAAAAGCCCTTTGTAGAGGGTACCAGGCCATTCCGTAACAAAATATGTAATCTGTTCCGTGTTAACAGCTGCTGCTGCTGCTGCTGTAATGCAGTTATAGATAATCTATAGCCGTGGTTTGCAGACTGATTCCGTTGATAAGGAAGAAATACGAATTGCGAAAAACTACTTTTAATTTGATTATTTCCTTGTAATTTTAATGTGCTTACTTGCCACGTAGAATTTTGTAGTAGGTATTATAAATTACGCTGTTACGGTTTTGAACTTTGGTTCGAATAGATTTGAGCAATAGAAAATTTCTGCACAACGGAAAAATACTCGTACAAATCAAGTATTGTGCCTCAACGATGACGGATGACACGCGCTGTAGTCGTCGGCTTCTTATATTGTACGGCAGTCAAACTGGATGTGCCCAGGAGGTGTCCGAACGTATTTGGAGGGAATCAAAATGGTAATGTTATTATTACAACTCGATTCCTATTTACCCAGTGATTTTTAATTAAGATTACACACACATACATAATGTATATAGTCAATAATAACAATAAATTAATAGATAATATCTATTGCTTGAAAATATTTTAGCGAATTTATATTATTGACCCATTTGTTTGTTTGATATGTTGAAATTTACTAATTCGTTAATATTCCCACATACATATTTCTTTTCAGTTCAATTCGAATTGTTTCCGTAATTACTACTGTAATCTCAAGTGTAAATTTAATTTTTAAATGAGCCAAATAAATATTAAATCGTTTACTACTAATAAAGTATTTACCTACATTTAATAATGTGTTACGTAATTTGTGTTTCTATTATTTACAAAACAAATTATTATGTATGTTACACACATAGAAAAAAAAAATTGAATAAAAGTGTAAATTGAAAAATTATTTAGAATCTTTTTTTGTACATTATAGGTTACATTATAGTGGACCTGTTATAGCCATGGATGACTATTCTATTGACAAATTAATTTTTGAACAAAGAATTATATTTGTCTGTTCAACCACTGGACAAGGCGATCAACCAGATAACATGAAAACTACTTGGAAATTTTTATTAAGAAAAAATTTGCCTTCTAATTCATTAAGCAATGTCCAGTAAGAAAATTTACTTGAAAATTTGTTTTTATTTGTTATTATTAACTGTGGAATGAATTGCAGGTTTGCTGTTTTGGGTTTAGGAGACAGTTCATATGTAAAATTCAACCATGTAGCCAAAAAACTTTACAGAAGACTTATACAGTTAGGAGGAAAACCGTTATGTGATGTTGGTTTAGCCGATGACCAACACGATATTGGAGCATTTGCTGTTATCGACCCATGGATAGATAATTTGTGGAATGTTTTAATTGAAAAACACCCTCTTACAAATGGATTAACGCCATTAGATAGAAATTCATTACCACCGCCAAAGTATACCATAAAATAAATCGTATTTTTGATGTATGTGTTTATTATTTAATATTAATTATAATTTTTAGGTGGGATGTACATAGTTTAGGTTTAAATCATGATAATAATGTGAATGATAAATTGCCAAATAGTGATTTATTGAAACCGAATTCAACAATAGTCACCTGTTTATCAAACACAAAAACAACTGCTGAAAATCATTTTCAAGTAAATCTTATACATTATTGTAAATTATAATTGGATTCAGGCGTATGTGAAAGAATATTTATGTATTTATTAAATTTGTTTAGGACGTACGACTGTTAAAATTTGCGTACAAAGAAAATAGTATTAAATATTCTCCTGGAGATGTTTTAATGGTACGTCCTGTTAATGCCGAAACATCCGTGGAAAACTTTTTTGAATTATTTAAAGACAATAAAAAGATGAAATTGGATCCTTCCACTATAATAAATGTCGTACAACACAGCAATGACATGTCTATACCATATAATCTAAGTAAACCATTTACCTTATATCAATGTGCTAAATATTACTGGGATTTAAATGTAAATATTTTAATATTTTAATAGTATAACTATATCTATCTGCTGATGAATACAATTATATAGATTATACCAAATAGATATACATTTCAATTGTTGTCATATTTCACGGATAGTGAATTAGAAAAAGATAAGCTTCAGCAATTCACAACTCCCGAAGGACAAGAAGAACTATACAGCTATTGTAATCGTCCAAGAAGAACTATTTTAGAAGTATTGACAGATTTTCCTCATGCAACAGCCAATCTGTCGTTGGAATACCTTTTTGAAGTATTTTCTCCAATACGCCCAAGAGCTTTTTCAATTGCTTCAGCACCTTCTGTAAGTTTTTATTTACTGTTAAGTAACTGTTTCATTGATTTTATTGTTATATTATTATTTAAACTAGAAGTAGTTTTGTTTTTTTACTTTTGTAAATAATAATTATAAGACAATAATTATTAATAATCAGTTATTGGTATACCAATTTCATGACTATGTTATTCATTTTATTGACTATTGAGAGTTTAGTAATTTCTAATATTAAGTAAAAAAAAATCTATGAGAAGTATACAACTGAATTGCATTATTTAAACATAGCTATAATTTTATAAATATTAAATAGTTTTCAGTGCAGTATATTACTTTAAAGCTTTATAAAATTTGATTAAAAGTAATCGAGTTATTTTGTTATTAATATATTATATTATATACTGTATAAAGAAAATAAAAAAATCTAATTTTATCATAAATAATATATTAAACTTATCGTATATGTGTATTTTAGAAGTCATGTTCTTTTCCTTGTTAAGGTATAATGTTTTTTTATTTAGCATATCATAATTCGTAGCTGTATGACATAATATTATGTGCATATTTTATTTTAAATATATATTGTTTATGAAATGTGTTGTAGGTACACGTAAATGAAATACATTTACTTGTTGCTGTTGTTACTTACAAAACAAAATTAGTGGCCAAACGAACTGGGTTATGTTCAACATGGCTTGCTTCTTTAAAATGTGGCGATGAGATTCCAGTTTGGATTCAGAAAGGAACTTTTAAATTCCCATATAGTCAAGTAAATGTTTTGTTACTAAAATATAACATTTTTTTGTTTTGTTATTATTTGTCATTATATTTAGTCGTGCTATGCCCTAATGATCGGACCTGGTACTGGTGTAGCACCATTTCGAAGTTATATATATGAGGCTGTAGCTAGAGGATGTGGAAATTTTAAAAATTTACACTTATACTTTGGAGCTAGAAATAGATTTGGTGATTTTCACTGCAGTGACGACTGGAACAAACTGGTATCTGATGGAAAATTGTCATTGAATACTGCATTTTCAAGAGATCAAGATCATAAAATGTAATACTTCAGTATTCTCAGTAAACATTACATTAGTGGGATGATTGTGTACCTAATTGAATTTTTCGATTAACTTTTTTTCAGTTATGTACAACACGTGTTGGAAAAGAACAAAAAAGAATTATACGAATTACTTTCTAGTAAAAAATGTTACGTGTTTGTCGCTGGAAATGCAAAGGACATGCCAGCAGCTGTTAAAGATGTATTCATAAATATACTTGAAACAAATGAACATTTAACTAATACTACGCCTATAAATTATATTAATACGATGGAAGCTGAAGGATTTTATCAGACTGAAACCTGGAGCTGATGTACTCGTGTTACGCTTGTCATATTTAATATCGTTTAAATTAAATTATTGTATTGTTGATTAAAAACGAGTTTTTTTTCTCTCGAGGAAAACAGTTATGGCTATTAATATAGAATATATATATATTTGAATGTATTTATTATATGAATTTCAAATTATACTTTCGATATATGTATTTTTTCGTTTATATTATTATAAAAATTCGTTATAATAATAATTGACACCATATTATCTCGACACATTTTGCTAATGGTCTATAAATGCATTAAAATTGCAGTTTTGAAATTTGTATTATAAAATCCTTTATTATAAATTTTGTTATCCTATGGTGTTAATTTAAAATTAAATCGTATTACTCTAGAATGTCATTGTACGGTCGTCGACCCGGGTCGGGTAAGAGACGTCCATGGTAAAACATGCCTATTATACGATTATTACCTTATAGAATAAGCACAGATTAGATGAATAATATAATATGAATAATTATTCATCTAATCTGTGGAATAAGGGCAAAAGGCACAAGAAATCTTATTGATTACTACTAGAGGAGGTAAGAATGAAATAATTCCGATGATACTATGAGAAATGTAGAAAACAGAATTTTTATTATATGCGCGTCTTTTCACTACCGTTTTTTTGTATTACGCGCGGCGGCACGCCGATCCGCCCACGACAAAGGAACGCGCGCTTTCCGCGTCAAAACGAAACGCAACGGTGACGAGTGATCGCCGACAGTGCGGGCGGTCGGTGGTGGTGGTGGTGGTCATCGACACAGTGGTGCCGGATCGTTGTTTTTTTACGATCTCTTTGAAATCTTCCGTATGGCCGTATGCGTGACGTCGTCAACGGGTATACCGCCAGTGTCGCTGGCGTCGCGGCGAAAATAATCGTCCGTCATACGAGCCAACAACAACAAAGCGATCGGACGCAATCGGAGGAAAAAAAAAAAAAGGAAAGATTCTCGTTTTAGTTTATTCTCTTTTTCGTATTGTTTTCGTCGGGTTTCTCCGGTACCGCCGTCCGTCGGCCGTTATGTAAACGCTATAGGTTTGGAATCGGATCGTAGGACGCGTCTAGTTTGTACGGGAAATTCTCTGTTATCGAAGGAGCACGCGCGCGTGCCCCCCGTTCCGCTTCTCCACCGCGTCCCACCCCTCTTCAACCTTCTCCTTTTCCTCACCGTTCTCCCGCCGCCGAAGGCACATCCGACGCGTCTCGTCGAGAACCAAACTTTTTTTGGGAGCTGAACCGTCTGCGAAGTCGTGCACAAAATGTCGAATGTCGCCAACACGTTCAAACACGATTACATAGGCGGTGGAAAGTACCGCGTCGTCCGGCGTCTCGGCAGCGGGTCTTTCGGCGAGATATTTCTCGGGCTCAACGTAATCAACGGCGAGGTAAATATCGTGTTCGTCTATTGTTATTTTATCGTGTACCTACACATAAGGATTCCTATCGCATTCGCTTCCCGCGTACGCGCGATGCGACGCGCGTGTATGTGTGTGCGTTGTGTATGTGCGCAGGATTGTGTGTACCGTCTCCGAGGTATGTGTGTACATATGTGTGTATGTGTGTGCGCGAGGAAAAGACCTTTGGCCTGTGTGTTTAGTAGGACTGGCACGTAGGATTTTTTCGTTAGGTTTAGATACGTTTGGGTCGGCGGTTCATGGTTTGTTAGGCACGTTACCTACTTATCATTTTGTATACAGATACATGAACGCGCGTCTGACGTGGGTTTTGTGTCCGGAAATCATACCTGCTTTGTTTTCGTCATGACGAGACGATTAAATACTCGTTTATGTGTGCTCGCTATCTGTACGATTTGTATAGATACCTATTCCGTACTTACACCTGCTAGGTGTACATTTTTAAACGCAAAAACTGTCTTTCGCTTAACATTATTCTACATAGTTGTTATTTTGTGGTTTGAGGTAATATACATGATTCATACATATATATAGTAAATATAATTAATTTAGTACTATTTATTGGTAAAACGATTGACCTAGGTGAACTTGAAAATATATTGTAACGCTGGCGTATCTGCGTATCGAGTACATACTCTGCTTGATAGATGATGTATGTTTCAGTGTTTGCTTTTTAATAGTAAACATAACATAATTCGGTAATTAGGTATAAAACTATTATCCAATCAAATAGTTTTTGTTAAAAGTGAATTTGTTTTATGTAATTGATTACAAAAATGTAAAATAAATGATCAGTTTTTTTTTCGTTTCCATATGAAAAGGTAAACTTTAAATTACAATAATTCATCGTTCTGTTATTCAAAAACAATTTTATATATCAATAGATTTAAATAATTATATAGTTTTGGTATTATCCTTGAAATTAAGTCCTTGATCATAGCTATTCAGGTCCAAGGTGTTAATAAGTATAATACAAAAAAAATATCCTTTCCCAAATTTAATATAGGTACCTATAGTTATCTATACATACATGTTTATTTTTTAAAATTGAGTATATTATTTTATTTTATTATAAAAAAAACTTGTGTAGGAAGAACTTACATTTAACAGTTTTTGATATTCAGTATTTTAAAAATATAAAAGAAAATAATAAATTTCACTGCCAAATTATTTAAGGATTTTAAAATTGTATAATTAAAAATGTTGGGGTAATAATATTAAAAGCATACTGCATAGATATTAGATACTTGAATTTTGAATTTTCATATAATATACTTTTATTGTAAACGAGTAAAATAGGAAAAAATTCCAATTATTTTATATTCATTACTTATTAGTTAATTAGGCCAATTAGGGATATACTATTGGAAAAATGGTGAATAGGTATGAATAGTGTATATACATGTATTGAGGTCTGAACTTTTGATTAATTATATTACAATGAAATGTTTGAATTATATTTATATTATATATTTTTGTGTTTTATATCTGGGTATTTGCATTTTATTATTATTATTTTCTTAAACACAAAAGTCGTAATCATTATTCTATGGTTGTTTGTTTTGTTTTAATAAATAAATAACTTGACCGATAATAATCGTCATTGAGTTGTTCTTAAATGTTTTCCTTTTTGGTATAGCAAAGCAATATGCTGAAATAATGAAATAGATAAGACAAAATTTAAATTAATTTCATGATATTGTTGTTCATTACGTCATATGTATTATTTAATATTCCAATAATATTATTATTGGTATCATTTTATTTCTTAAAAGTTATCAGTAACAAACGTGTTTTATGACTGGTATTATATTTATAATCAATTGTTTTTATTAGTTAGAGACTTTAATTTATGTAAATAAATCTTTTAAGTTTTTTAATCTTTTATTTACATAAGTAATCCATTATATAAGGTTAATTAGTGTTTGTTATTGTATTGTTTGGTTAGTCAAGGTTTGTCAATGTTTTTAAAATAATAGTTCCAATATTTTGTTGTATTTTTTTTAATTCAAAATTGTTCCTTGCTTAATATTTAAATTTTAAATTATTTCCAATTATTTATATATATATATATATATTATTTAAACTATGTTATTTTTAGTATTTATTATAAGTAGGGCAGATATTCATATGCTTCTGCATATTTTTTATTGGTTGGTCAGAAAAATAGCTAGTTAATATCAAAGTGTATTTCACGACCTAACTAGTCATTATATAAAATTTAATTTAGCATATTTGTGGGTTTTTGAATCTTTTAGGTTGTAAAACATGTTTGAAGCATATTTTAGGGTTTTAAACATTTTATAATATTAATATAATACTAGAAGAATACTAAGAATTTTTTAATTAATAAAAAAAATCGAATAAGTTAAAGAATCTTTAATAAGATAATATTATATTATATATATTATAAAATAATTTTAAAGATTTCTAAATTTAAGTAAAATAAAATGTTATCATTTGAAAATGTTTTTCTTTAAAAGCATGTTTTGGTTATTTTAGTGAATGTCTGCATATATATTTAATCAGTTTTTATTATAGCATATTTATTCTATGCTGTAATTATAAATTTTATATTGGGCTGTAAACTAAAGATTAATATAATTTTTAGTGAGGACCTTTTTTTTCATTAACGTTATGATAGTTGCTGTTATAATTATTAAATTATTTAAAACCCAGATTAATTAGGACAAAATAATTATCATAAAATTATAAACAATTTTTTTTTTAAATGACCTTATTTCAGAAATAAAGGAGAAATTAACTTTTATTATTCAACTGATTTTATTAGTCATTATTTTTTAGTTGGCACCTATAGCTTTAATATCTACTTATAGGAAATCATACGTTATTAATATCTTTACTTTTAGGTCTTTAAAATTTTAAAAATAAAACGCATTGTGTTAAATTATATAAGGTATTTCTTTTTAAAATAAATATTACAAATCTACAAATTATTTTACATTTTATTTATTAAAGTATATAACCGTTTGTTTTAGGAGGTGGCTATAAAATTTGAAAGTGCTAAAGCTCGCCATCCTCAACTACAGTATGAAAGCAGACTTTATAAAGTTTTACAAGGAGGAGTTGGAATACCACACATGAGGTAAGTTACATAGTTTTGTATTTTTGTAAATGTAGTCCTCGAAAACACATTTATAATCATAGTAGCAAACATGGCATCAGAGACTGAGTATTTCTAGGTTTAAAACAAGTAGATGGTCTTCTTTCAGTTTTTTACTAACTTAGTATTAGAAAATATAGCCAGGGAAGAAATAAAAGATGCTTGAAGGAGCCAATAGGCTACAAAAATAACCTAGAAATTGTGTAACAACATTGTAGAAAATTAATATGTGTAACAGACAAAATCGGTCTGAAAATGTCCAAAAAAGAGGAATATGTTATAATTGGACGAAGATATAAATAATAGCAACAAGAAGAATTTATAAAAGTAGAGGGCCTATATATTTCAAATATTTAGGAGTGATAATCACACAAAATAATTCAAAATGAAAGTAAATACTAGAGTACAAATGGGAAGTAGGTGTTACTGTGGCATAGGAAAGATATTTGGTTCACGGGTCTTATCAAAACAATTGAAAATCTAGTTGACTGATATGATCAGTAGTTTTATGTGTTTTTGAGACATGGATTTTGAGAAAGACTTGTAGTGTTTGAACGAAAAATTTTGAGAAGAGTTTATGGACCATGTATCGACCATTCTGACACTAGAGAAAGAAGAAAACGCCGTAATAAGGAGTCATAAGAATTTGTTTCAATGACTAAAAATCATAAAAGAAATTGTGAAAAGAAGGATAATGTTGGCTGGACACGCTTGGAGAAAGAGAACTCATTAATAAAAATAGTTATAAAGGAAGAATCGATTGGAAAAAGATGTTTAGGTATCCATGTTTAAGATGGGAAGGTAGTGTAAAATAAGATGTTAATGTAGTGGAACCTATAGTACAGTGGAGAGAAGTGGCAGAGGATGAGATGGCGTCAAATTTTTTTGGAGGGCTTGAAGTTGGAAACCCATTAGAAGAAGAAGATAAATGTAATTTTATCAGTACGAATGACTTATTTTGATGAAGCATCTGAATCAAATGTTAATTATACTCATCGGTTATTATTTATTATATGAGTAGTTATAATTATTATATTTTAAAGTAGATGTAAACTGTAAGATCGAATGTCTTGTTATTTAGCGATTTAAATTTATTATTCTATATTTTTATTGGTGATTTATGTATTGCTATACTTAAAACATCTGTTTTAAAGAAGTGATGTAAATGGTTTAAATTTTATGGGTAGTGATAAAATTGATGGCATGGTGAGCATGGTGATGTTTTAAATTTAATATTTCAATAATTACATATTACATAATACCTACCTACATTTTAATTATAAATTGAACATTTTAAAATCTGAACATAAATAATCATTTAGAGTATTAATATGCAAAGCTTAAAATATTATCAGTGAAAATGACAAATATATATATAATGTACATTACATCATACTGTTAAATACTTAAAATAACATCATGTTCACTCGTGTATTCAAGTGAATATTTTTTCGAATTAATCTTGAAAACTATTTATATCGTTATTGTAGTAGGTTTTATAGTTGAGAAATTGTTAGAATTATATAAATGTGTGGGTGCGTGTGCACGTTTTATAATATTTTATTATCTACCACCTATTGAATGTTTAGCTTTCAACATGGAGTGGATTAGGTATAATATTATGGTTGTATTATTATTATATTTTCAAAAATAAGGATTCCGCTGTATTAAAAAAAAAAAAAACCCCGAAGGATTCCAGGTTGTTTCACACGAGTATCACACGAATACGCACTTTCATATAATTATAATATGTATTTAAGACAATCGTCTGCTGCCTACGCAAATGAACGTCTGTTTACTGTTACGTCGTCTGTCTTTATTCTCGTTTTAGGGCGTAAACTCCGAATGTCCATAACGTATATTTTTATTTGTTGTGTTTTTTCTTTTTAATTAACGTATTATGTAATGATTACGCGTAATGCGAATAAAATGGTAGTGGATTCGGTTTCTGTGTGTGTGTGTGTGGATAAAAACGTCCAGGAGTTATTTCCATTGTGTGTTGTATAGTATTTATCTACCCCAGAGTGGAAAACGTCGTTAATATTGTGTCCGCGTGTCTCGTATTACGTATACGCGAATGTGTGTACATATCAGTACTACTGATGATGAGCCGTGCGGAAATCCGAATTCGACAGATTTTACGCGTAATTTCGGACGGGGGGGGGGAGGAAAGAAATGAAAAATAACGGACGATGAGGCAGGCAGACGTCATCGTTTGTTCTTGTGAGATTGGATTGGTCGTTGGGACGATGACGGTCGGTCGTTAGGAGGATCGTACGCGCGCGTATTTTTATTATTATAACGTCGTTTTCCGGTGACTCTTTCTCTCCCGGAGCGCCGCACAGAGAGCTACGCAACAACACTTCATTTTGTATTATTATTATTATTATTATTATTATAATACGACACGCGTATCACGACGGGAACTTTTCCATCGCGCACGTACGTGCGGCAACGTCGCGTACGGTACTACCGCGCCGCCGGGTCCCCCCCCGGTCACTCATTCGGCAACGTCGCGCTAGGGCCATTAAACCGTCAGCATTGTCTTCGCGTCTGGGGCCTCGTCGCCGCTCCGTCAGCTGCGTGCTGCGGTGCGAATGCTGCTGCTGACGAAGAACAACAGCGTCGTGCCGCCGCGCGCCGCACCGTGTCTCTGACATAATAAACGCTGCGTCGTCCGTCAGCCCCGGCGAAGCGAACGGTCAGTCCTTGCGCGGTTTTTTTTCTCCTTTGTTTTTCCGTGCGTTTGTCTCGATGAATATTGTGTTTGGTCATCGGTACAGTAAAAAAAAAAAAAAGTCGACTGGTCAAATAATTTTTTTTATTTTGTGTTCCCTCCTCCGCGATCTCGTACACTGTGTTCGTCGATTGTAAAATATCATAGTCGTCCAGTGATACAACGGAAAAGCTTACATTATACAATATTTTCGTACTATATATAACACGGTAGTCGTAATAAAATTTTAACGACACTGCCGTAGGATTTGTTTTTGAAAACAATATCTTTCGATCGATTAATAATACCGTTATCCGGTCTAAAAAAAAAATGAATTTTTTTTATTTCAATAAAAGATTCCCTTCTGAGTGATGAGGCTCGACGTATTTTTCAATTCCGTTTTCGACTTTCTGTCTGCTCGAAGCTGGGTTTTTGACGGTAGCTGTGATAAAAAGCGAGTATCCGACAAAAATCAACGTGGAAAAGGAAACGAGAGTGATGGTCGTGTTTAATTTGGATTCCGAGATTTGAAAAAAATGTGCTGCAGCGATTTGCATGCTTATCCACACCATTATTCATTTTAATATTTTCTACAAATAAATTTATAAATCTTAATAATAATTTTTAAAATATAATATACAAATAAAAGAACTAATTCCATATTATACATTACAATTTTTTTCGGGTTTTTTTTTTTTATCAAGGGTGCTATGAGTTCTTTATGTCTACTCCAAAAAGGCGCCACGAGTAGAAAAAGTTTGGGAACCGTTGGATTAATATATTTATATTCAACTCGCGATCAGCATTTGGATTCGCAATTCTCGATTCCATCTATAATATATTATAGTCGTTTCCCGTATAGTAATATTTCATTCATCAAAATTTCTCCGCCTATAATCGCGCTTATATCTTTCAATATTTCTTTTACCCGTTCGATTTTCGAAATCAGACAACGTCCGTCCGTCTCCGGTTTTTAGTAGTTCGAACGGATTTCACTAAACGAGCATAGGAATGAGCGACTGATATTTCAGCGTTGAAATTAATAACAATTTTAATTTCAGAAACTTATAATAATAATAATAATAATAACAAAAAACCACCGAGTTATGCAATTTGCGATATATTATATACCTATTTATGTTTGAGCGAAAATAACGAATGGGTGTAATAATGTGAACATCGTGGCGGTGGTGAATCGTTTGAAAATTTCGGTCACGTACGTCGTGTATAGATTTCATATTCGATTTTACGAGTAATACAATATTATATTAAATTCAATTTATTGTTTTAATATTTATATAAATTATTTTTTTTTTAGTCTTCCGACATTAAAATTTTGTATGAAATTAAAACTTAATGGTAATTAAAAAACAATTGTTCGAAATCGTATAAGTAGTTTTTTTTATCGTAAAAATGAATCAAAATGGTACACGTGGCACGTCTTATTAAAAACCAGCGTATTATTAGAATACTTTAGAAAACTGCATGATTTGACTACGATTTCTTCTAGTTTATACATACATATATATATGTATATATTTATACATTCAACTGTGTAAAGTTTTTAACTCAAAATGTTATATTTTAAATCGATATTTTTTAATGAATCAAAATACCAAGGATAAGTTTTCAATGTAATATTACTTATTTAAAGTTTCGAATTTCGACCACCATGAATTTAATTTATGTTTGTAATTAAGTGATATATTCGACCCATATGAATTAAACTAGGTAGTGTCGAACTTGGAATATTGTGTTTATTTAATCCTGGCCAAGGTTAAAAAAAAAGAATTCCTTTAGAAATCTGTATTAAATGTTTTTTATGTTCTATCTAAAGCATTATGCTATTATTTTTATCCGTTCTGTTATCGGAAGTTATTTTAATAATAATTTTATTATAATATTAATTTATGAATATAGGTAAAATTCTCAAAAGTATTAGGTTCTGGTTTGTGGAATAATTTAAATAATTGTAAAATTTTCAATTTATTAAGGCTTTCGTGGATTAAAATATTGTTATTAAAAATTGTAACGTTTTATTGTTTGTGTATTAAAGGATTTAGTACAGTTCTTTTTTAATAAGTAAACAGTTGTTTTGATTTTATTTTTATCATTTTTTTTAAATAAAATAATTATTTTTATATTGACTAAACGTGTTTATGTAGATAAGTAAATAAGAAGTTTGAATTTTATTTTGTGCGGAAGAAAACCTCATTAACAATATCATAATATTATGGACATTGTCATTGAGTGCATAGCGTGATTTCATAGGTTTTTTTGTTATATAAAACTACATTGTAATATTAATTTTTTAATACAATTGATGTACTTTAATTAGACTGTTTTGTAAATTAAAAAAAATTGAATAAAAAAAATCACTCGGTTTCACGCGTTTTTTCTTAATTAAATTATGGCATGTTGTTGTGTTTATAGTAGAAGTGGGCGAAAGTAATTTTTTAATTAACATTTTCTGACAGTCAAATAATAAACCTTTCCCTTCTGAAATTTTGATTCGCGTATTTTATTTTGTAATACTTTTGAGTGTAAATAGTTTCAGTTTTTAAGTCATAAACGTCTTTTGAAGTGTGTGTATAGTTTATGCTGAATCAGTCATCCGTTTCGGTTGCGCAGCGCGCGCGTTTCTATGGCAACATTTGATCCAAATAATGGAAACCTCGAAAGTAGAATACGTAACATATATAAATGTATATTATGTTGTATAATGTGCATATCATATTATATCAAATATGTGTATGTTATGTATATATGCACACATAAGGTGACCCAGCCACGAAGATGTGTTCTTATAAAATTGTTTTGTTCTGCATTTGCTTCCCATCGTTTAAAAAACGTTAAGTCCTCGTGTATAATAAATCAAGTATATTAATCCGTATTTTATATTGCAACTAAATAATCTAAATAAAATCATAAATATTATTTAAATACGTTTTTTTTTCTATGCAATTTCTTATTATTATAATTATGTAATTGATTTAATTTATTAATAAACTTTAAATAAAAACCGCAAATTTATAATGAATAATATCATTTTTTTCTTAGAGAGGGGGCATGCTTAAAAGGGCCTGGGGTGTCACCTGTTCTAAATCCGACTCTGACCTTATATCATTTTTATGTAATATGCACCTAAGTGAAATAGCTGTTTTGTGGTTAAGGTTTTATTTTTGAGATAATATCGAGTTTATAAGAATTGAGGGATCGGTTTTGTCGGAAAAATAGTCCTTTTTTTAATTACCTACCTTATTATTTAAAAAAAAAATTTGCATTGATAATGTAATTATTTTGGCAGCTTATAATATAAAACTGTAAAAAAAAAAAATCTCCAAGTAATTTGTAAAATTAATCTGTGCTAATCATGGTTGTTGAATAAACAATAACAACTACCTCAATTTAATTTGGTTTTTTTAAAATTGTATTTTTAAAACGTTTTTACTTTTCTTCATATAAATTATGTATGTAAATCTAACGCGTTATGTAATATTGGCTAAAAGTAATCATGTTTATGAACTTCGAGTAAATATCTGTATTTCAATATGCTGCAATAAAAATTTGCTAAAAATTTGTTTATTAATTAAATCTGGGCTCTTTTATCGTTATCTTTGTTATATTAGATAAAATTATTGGCTATTATTGATAATGTTCAGACTTGCTACATTTGTCCGAAATTATCTATGACTTTATTACCCAGTTAACGCGGACAAAATCGAGGATTATCCTCGATTATTCGCGTTAATAAATCGAATAAGGTACGTGTATACAATTTAACCATATTGTGCTGTAAATAAGTGTCCATGTTATTTTATTTCTTTTCAAGATTTTTTAAACATTCGATAATATAATTAACCTTGCCCATATAACAATTGTATTGGTTTCGTATTCATTATTCGATGCAAATTTTGAGGTCATTTATATATTTTTAAGACCGGTGATAAATAATTGCTGGAAAATGGCCCCGTTATATTTTTAGATTTAAACGATTGGAAATTTCGTTAGTAGATTCTACTAAACGTTCGCTACAATTAAATTATATAAATATTCTTTTGGGTATTTCGTGTGCATGAAATTGTATCAATTGTTGTATCGAATTTCTTTATTGCAAAGTGTGTAATTGATTATAATATAAAAAGTATATAATACTATGACAATTACAAAAAATATTGTAAGTACTGACTACAAAAAAAAAAAAAATGTTGCGGTAGTAGTAATCTTTAATATTTTATTTTTTAAGAGTAGGATGTACGTAATGACTGTAAAAATGTATGGGATGTACACTGGGACGTAATCGTATGCCATCTAGTGAAATGGACAAAAAAAGAAACGAGTCACAATAAAATCGTGACTACTACATTCTATATAGTAGTTTCGTTTTCTTATGTCTAGTTTTTTTTTTTGCTATTTCTTTTACAATTGATGATGCACGAGTTTTAAACTAAAAAAAAAATATTTATATCATCTGCTGCGTCTTACTTAATACGATGGCGGTCTACACGCACAAACGAAACATAAAACTAGACGTGTTTAAAAATATATTTATATATAAAACATTTATAAATCGTAAATCCAGTACTTCGGGAGAGTAGGATTTTTAATTATTTGATATACGTGAGACAATTTTAAGGGTGGACGATCATTTGGGTCCGTCTTTCTTTTTACTGTGATGCAAGTCGGAAATTGGGTTTATAGGTCACCGGGCGGAGTTGTGCGTAATAATGCCATACAGGCGCGAGAAAAATATACCACGCCTACAAAACCGCCAATTTTGTTTTCTATTTCCAAGCGGTTTTCACTTTTTTTCGATTTTTGTCACCACAGAACAACACACAATTATCGTTTTGTACAACAAAGTATATCATCGTATGTATGAATTCGGTGAATTTGTTATTTTTTTCTATTTGAAATATTGACACGATAGAAAAATGTGTATATAGTGTGTATGCTTGCGGCGGATTTATCACTAGGTAAAATCATTGATCCTGTTGTTGTTCGTTTTACCATATGTAGAAAACCAAATTATAAGATCCGGTTATATTATCATAATTGCGAATCGGATGTTTTTTTGACCTGTTTATTTATTTTATGAGATGCTATGAAATAAATAATGACCGTATGGCAGTATAATAATGTGTACCTATTATATACAAAAGAAAAAGAAAAAATATATATATATATGTATCTGGTGTTTGCATCATCATTATTATTTTCTTGGTTTACGGATTTATAGCTTACTTACAGATTTATACATTTAAAATTCTTTTAGATTGTACAATTTTAAAAGAGTAGTGTGTTGTGTGTAACCAATACATATTGTGATCAATTAACTATTTCTAAACCATATTGATTTTTTTCCATTTAAAAAAAAAAAAAAATCACATTATTTATTTTTAAATTGGTGCGACGATAAAATTTGGAAGTCTTTGGAAAAATGTTAGGAAGGGGCAGACGCGGTTTATTTTATATAGCTTCTGACTATAGTTATTTATAGTTATCATGATATCGAGCAAATCAAGCTTGAAACCAGAAAGAACAATTTCGACTGTAACGGTATTCGATTTTAATATAATATTGTACAACTCAGTAATTTATTATTAGTAAAAAAAATATTTAGCTTATTATTTATTGTTTTTGGATGATAACTCGTGCAATGTTTATTAAGTATACAAAGACACTATAAATATTCAAATCTCATTTTATTGTCATTATACAATCAAAACAATATTTAAATACTGTAAAATACAAGTACCTATATAACGTTACTTATATACCTATTGTGTAACCAAGTTAAATTACTCGTTACAAAATATTGAAATAATGAAATCTCTTTAAATTAATTTTAAATTTGTATGGGATTCTAAATATACACAAAAAAAAAAAAATTAGTTTTACATCTTCGTCATAATAAATTATAATGTTCTTATTAATCAGTCTAAGACAGTGTTTCTCAATCTTTTTAGCACCGTGACCCAAATTTTATACCGAAAATTTGTTGAGACCCACACGGTGTATAGGATAAAAATCGAGTTGTAAGAAGACGAAAATATTTTAGTAATGAATAATTCTATTTCGTTTATAACGAATATAATTGTTGTACATGATAAAACAACATGCGTTGTGTACAGCTGGCTTCTGCTACGGTTTCGTTTTTCACGTCTAAATAATATTGGTTAACCAATCACGTGACGGGTAACCGATCAAATGTGGGGGGGGCATATGCATATTTATATGGCGAAATGTAATACTGATTATGATATATCTGACAAACAGACCGATTTTCGGAAGTAAACGTTGTAATTAATTGAAGGTTTCCAGGTAATTTCCGAGTTTTTTAATTAATATTTCTGATAATTTAAAAGAAAAAAACAAATGTCTCGCGACCCACAGTTTGAGATACGTTGGTCTAAGCTAACCCAAAAATTTGCCAATTTTAGTAGTACAATAAAAAATAAAAAAATATTATATTTTTGACAGTTTTATTGTTAAAAAAAGGCATGCTGTAAAAACGGGGAAAAAATATTTATTAATTTTATATTTAAAATTAAATAACAATTTATATAAGTAACGTCTTTTACACATTATAAAATATACTATACTTATTATTTGTTAATATTATTAGGTATAATATTTTATTGTATTTGGACATGTATGTAGATAACCAGCACATAACATAATAATAATAATAACGGAAATTACATGACAATCATTATGGTTTAAAAATAATGCCTATAAATACATATTGAGTAAATCGTATAAATTATTTTTGATTTCACAGAAATAATAGTAAAACTACCGTTATCATGGTTCTGCCTGTATTAAAATAATTTGTTATAAAGTGAATAATTAGTAACTTCGTTAGAAATACATTGTATTATTTTTATGTAATGAATAATGATGTTATAACTCCATAATAATTCAATGAGAATAAGAAAAATTGTTTATGAAATAATATACTTTAATAAATATTTACACTCCTTTTTGATTATATTAAAATCGATTATTTGTAAGTAAATTTGTATAACTATTTTTGCATTTTATTCAATTAAAATAATAATAATAATAAATATTTTAAAGAGATTCTTTAATTTTTGTTAAAAAATTGTAATCCAGCAAATATTTTTATGAGTTTTAATTTTTCAATTGGCTATAAGTCGTTTTGGTTTTAGATAATAAATTACATGTAGATGTTTCGAGTCGTAGAAAATATTATCTCTTTTTAAATTTAGTGGTGGGTGCGTTTACTGTTTATATTCTTAATTTGAATTTAAATACCATCATAATAAATGTAGCATTTATTGTATTGCTGTATTTACATGAAAATATTGTAAATGAGGTTATCATGTCCTATCATTGTGTCTAAGAGCCAACCCTGTTATTTTTGTAACAATAATGCAGATTATAATTATCTTTTGAGTTTCATAAAAAAATAATAAAAATAAATGAAATGTTTTGAAGTCTAAATATTATTTTTAATTAACTTCATTAATGGATCAATAAAGGTATAAAATACACAATAGGTATATAATGTGAGTTATTTGTATTTTATCATAGTACTATCTAATGTATAATTATATATATAATGGCTATTTTCGTAAACAACATTGTTTTTAACATGAAAAAAATGTATGTAAAATATTTATAATTTAAATATATATATATATATTTTTTGTTTAAAATGGTGTGCTGTAAATTTTGAAAAATACTGTATTATTTGGATACAGTATAACTTGATTTTTGACTACTGGTTGGTCTCTTGAATATCATTATATTTTATACATATGTGTTTCAGTATTAGTAATTTAATATATCCTCGTGAAATTGATATAAATATGTTTAATCAATTAACTGTATATTCACTATGCGAATAAAGAAATGCTTTGATTATATTTGATATTAAACCGGTCAGGAGATACAAATGACCTATATATATATTTTTTTTTTTATTTATTACTGTTATTATTTTAAATTGTTAATTAGATTTAGTTGAAAAAAAATTCACATAAACTAATTTAATATAACAATAATATAGTAATATTATAGTATTATAGTATTCTTAAATTCTGTACATAATACTCCCCTCTCGTATATTTAAAAAATATAATATTATTGTATTTTGTTTCTAGATGGTTTGGGTTAGAAAGAAACTACAACATTTTAGTGATGGATTTACTGGGTCCATCGTTAGAAGATCTTTTCAATTTTTGTTCGCGGCGATTTACTCTTAAGACAGTGCTTATGTTGGCTGACCAAATGATCAGTCGTATTGAATATGTGCACTGTAAGAGCTTTATTCATCGTGATATTAAACCGGACAACTTTCTTATGGGAATTGGTCGTCATTGCAATAAAGTAAATAATAGTTATATCCTTTTGTAGATTTAATCAAACATAAAATACAATGGATTTAATTTTTTTCTAGTTGTTTCTTATTGATTTTGGATTGGCTAAAAAATATAGAGATATGCGTACAAGGACGCATATTTCATATCGTGAGGACAAAAATCTTACTGGAACAGCACGTTATGCTTCTATCAATGCTCATTTAGGAATTGAACAGAGGTAATTGATATTTATGTAAATTATATATATATATTTTTTTTTTGTGAAATAATAATTACTTAAAATATTTTTGTTTTTATTTCAGTCGTCGGGATGATATTGAATCCTTGGGATATGTACTTATGTATTTTAATAAAGGATGTTTGCCGTGGCAAGGATTAAAGGTAAAATTTATCTAAAAGCTATATTTTAATTATTAACACTGTAAATATAAGTATATTTATTTGTTATAAGTTATAACTTATTAAACAAATAAATTAATTCATTTTAGGCAGCAACAAAAAGGCAGAAATATGAAAAAATTAGTGAGAAAAAAATGTCAACGCCTGTCGAATTCCTATGCAAGGTATATTAGTCTAATGTTTTGAATAATTTACCTTAAAATATATTGGATCTTTTTATGATTGTAATAATGTTTTTCTTTTTGAAAACATTGCAAACCTAATTTTCCTATCAATTTCATGAAGTCTATATATCGAAAATTAGACAACATTAAGTTGTTTTGTGAATAATATATTTATAATTTTGATTAATATTTTTATATATATTTGTAATTTTGATTAATATTTTTATGAATTATCAATTTAGGGACTGCCTGCAGAATTTGCCATGTTCCTAAATTACAGCCGAGGTTTAAGATTTGAAGAATCACCAGATTATATGTATTTGAGACAGTTATTCCGCATTCTATTTAGAACGTTAAATCATCAATATGATTACATATTTGATTGGACCATGTTGAAACAAAAGGAGTACAACAATGATGGACAAAGTGCTACTGTACCACAAGGTGGCTCTCCTGTGTCTGGCGCTGCTGCAGCTGGTGGTCCACAACCATTTCCCCCCCAGACATCAGCCACCTTAGGTAATCCATAAACAAAATTAAATGTTGATAGAAAAAAATTATGATCTTTGTTCATTAAACAAACTGAATAAATAATTTTTAAAGATATTTGTAAAAAAAAAAAAGACATTTGTATGTGTTCTATTGCTTATATTTTTTGGTTATTCTTCTGTTACTTCTTTTTAACAGTTTGTTTTTGTGTTCAATATGACAATCGTAATTTTTTTTTTCTACTATAATTTTGACTTAATATATTTTATTATATTATAACAGAAAACTTGAAAGACAAAGAAAAAAATTTGTGTTAATGTTTTTCTAGCTACTGCAAACCAGGCGAGCAAGAACTGAGCCTTCATATACTTTAATTTTAGCTTTGAATTTATAAATTGATATAAATGTTTTGCGATTCAGCATCTAATTAAAGCGATGTCAACTCTGAAATTTAAATCTTTTTATTTTTCAATTTTCAAAATTGTGCACAAATATTAAAAAAAATCTCACACAGTGTATAATTTTATATATATATATATATATATATAATTTTTTTTTAATTTTAGTGTATTACATCATAATGTACAATAATTTTTGTTTCAGGTAATCGCTAAAATTAAAAATTAAACAATGGATCCCTTATCTCTTAACCATCCTGGTCCTCTTTATCTAAAGTGCGATTTTGTATTTTTTTTTTTAATTCGTTGTTATAATTTAGTGGTATGAAAATATATGTAAATCGCCTTCCTTTATTTTGTGGAGTGAAAAGTGGCCAATACTGATATACTCCCGTATTATAAATTATTATTAATTCCTCTCATTGACTTATTATTATGGAATCCCAATTATTTTGAAATACATGCCCTCGTATGTATTGTCAATTCAATTAAGTCATACTTCATATAATAATATATATATTTATATATATAAATTTTTTATTATAATTTTTTTTTTTTTGGAAAGTTAAGTGTTAGGTTATACAGAAACTTTTAAATTAAAATAATTATATATAAATAAATGTCGTTTATGTATTAAAAAAAAAATAATAATAAAAACCTAACTTATTATTATTTTAAGTTGCATTACAATGTTAAAAAAAGATTCCTAATTGTTTTTGAATCATACACATCGTACATGCATAAATAAAAATAAATATAATAGTTAAATAACTTGGGTGTATGAAGAATGTTGTAAGAAACGTGTTCGACATTATTGAAAAACTTCATTTTTGCCAATAATGTTTGTAAAATTTTGATCAGTAATCGTATTTTTAACTCTTATTGAATTTGCTTGGGCAATACGTATTTATTTCATGCGTAATTGATTATTGTTTCCTACTGTGTAATAATTTAACATCGGATTTAATTTTATTTATGTCTTGGCGTGTTACTTTGTATACATGTATATTGTTTGATGTGCATATAAAAAAAGAAGAAAGTACGTTTCTGTACAATATAAAGATATGCTGACAAATTTTCTCTGAATCTATACACTCGTCTATGCTAATCTTACTACAATTTTAGTAGTAAGGGCACTTGTTGAGCTTGGATGATAATAAGAGTGTATACAGAGCGTAACAAGAAATGATCTTTTCAGCAGCCACACAGTGTTAGGTTTTATGTAGTGGTAGTTGCTTATTACTTAATAGTTAAAGCTCAAATAGTTTACAGCACTAATATGTAAATTTAGAATTTAGTTGATGGCAGTAGTTTTATTGGAATATTGAGATTGTCTAATGAAACTATGATGGAATTTATCTGTCAACTGGCATCTTAAGTTGAAAACTGTTTGACGCTGTGAAGTTGCTGCATGCGCAAAATGGTGTCATTTATCAATACTTAAAATTGTGTACGTACCATAAAGTCATGTAGGTTCACCACCTTTGATTTGGATGTTCTGATTTTGTTGACATCAAATTTTAGTTGAGCGTACATGATGGTATTGTTAAGTAATTTTATCACAGCAATACACTTCTAGTGATTACTTAGGCACTTGTTACAATAGACAACAAAGAGAATAGAATGTCGTCAACGAGTGAAGCTATTATAGTAATCGCTTGTGTTAAAGTAGCGTAGCAATGACCCCCCTACATATATCATTTAACAACCACTGGTAATAAATTAATGAAAAAAAAAGACAATTTGTCCTTTGAAATGGACAATAAATTTATTTTTTTTACAAAATATTTAATAAAATTATGAATAACATTAAATGAAAAAAATTTATCATTCAGAACATTAGGATCAATTTGTACTTCCATTTTTACTTCAAAGGATTGGACAGGTTATGAATTAGGTTAACCATTTCATTATAGTGGTTTTTATCTGAAAAAAAAAATTGTTTTTAGGTATCAAAAAAAAAAAATGTGTAAAACATTAATTATACCTCCTTAAGTATATTATAGCAAGAGAAATCTTTTTAAGGAAGTTTTTTGTTAATTTTTACACATACCATTTTTAACTTGATGGAACTTAATTTTTATACTTAATGGAACACAGATATCGAAGCAATTTTTTTAAAAAAAAAAATTATGCTATAGAATTATTATAAAATTCTAACTATAGAATTTAATATAGTAATATTTGTGAACTGTACCAAATGTAATTTACGTCGTAACTTGTTTATTCCATATTTTATAGCTAATAGATTTAATGTATTATTCAATAGCTTTTGTTTTCAATTTACAATAATTTATTGGTATAGTACACAAACAATTTCCACCTATTTAGTATTTCTTAAATGTTAAATTTTTTTAAAACAAATCCGCGTTCTAGTTGAAATAAAGAAATGGTCTGTTTACCAAAATCGTTGGAAATCGATGATGGCACATTGATACAGTTAGTCGCGTTGATCACATTCTTGTCTTTAACAAAACCCATGACTTCTAACCATCCGTCTGGTGAACAGTCGACTGGTTCCTCGAAATTAACCGTCACCACTTGGTCGTCCGTTGTCTGCAGCGTTACCGTTTGACCGTTGGCGCTCATCTACGTGTGAAAAACATTCGCAATTACTATTAATTGATATACGTGTCGCTTCATATAACTCTACCGACGTACTTTCAAAACGATACCGAACAACGTGACTTGTTTGTTGATGGATTTCTGTAAGTATGAACCGTTGACGTACGGTCGCGGTGCACTCAAGGCTACGGACTCCATGTTTTTAACGTGACGACGGTGTCGCGCTTTTCGAAACGGCGAGTTGCCGTATAGCGAATGGATAACAAAATGTTAAAATAAACGTCGTTCGAGGCGATGACGATTACACCAAAGAAACGTACCAGAAATTACCTATTATACACCGGGCTACACAACAATAAACATTAAACGGTATAATGGACGTTTTCCCGGCTTTTTTCCGCTTTGTTATCATATTATTTATATGTTTGAAGTCAGTAACGGTCTTGGATTGTTTCTTTCTGGTTTCGAATCGTTGTCGTAGATAAGAGATTGAGTGATAAACCGATATGTAATATTGATAACAACACGTCCAGGCGCCTAACATTGATCCGTTTTGTTGTTTTTAAATTTTTCATTTTCATTCAAGCCAATGAATGCAAAATAAAAAAAGTTGTTTGCCTTATTGACGTTCAGTTAATTATTTTATTTCACTCGGAATTATATGATATATATTATAGTACACGCGTTTCGACCTGAAACAGTTAATATTAAATACATTAAAATTGAAAATTATCCAGCAGTTTTCAATATAATATAATAGTAATAGTTGCGAAAATAAAAAGTCTATTCTGTTAGGTTTTTCTCCTTACTATATAAAATAAAGTTAATTTCGAGTGTTGTTATTGCTTTAAGTATACTTTACTGTGTAGAAATAAAACCAGAGTTTTGACTGAGAGGTAAGCTATCCATCAATGTTATTAATAACAAAACTATCAGTCGATTTCATTCGAGGGAATACCATTACTTTTTAATAGATTTAATTTATACGCATTCTATGTTCATTACATCTAATTTCGATACATTTTTTTTTTCAAATACAGTTCAATTATTTTGTTAACTATCTCAAGATATAAACTATGAATATTTGTTTTTTAAATTTATGTTACATTTTTGTGTGTAATTACATAAACCAAAATTACCAATAAGTTAATTTAATATACCTATATAGAAAAAAAATTGTTAATACCTATTTATATTATGAATAATACACTATATAATTTTAATTAAATAATTCGTTTTAAATAAACTATTAAAAGCTTTTTTTAATTTCTTGTATCTTAATACATAATTTATATTTTACTATTAATTTTCAACTAACTGCAATAAAATTATTGTTATTATAATATTATTTAATATGTGAAAATGAGTAAAGAAATTGTTAATATATACATTTTTTTTAAATATAAGGGTATATGATAAAAATTGTAAATAGTATACTTCAGGTCTGTGCCACGAGAAAATCCATTGGACAGCTAAAAAAATGATGTGGATAACAACTCGTTTTACTGGCAGCCCAAATTACGTCCTCTCATGACGTAGAGCTTAGTTTAAAAAAATTTAACTATATTTTTTTTACAGATATTGTTTACGCAAGTTATGTTATGGAATTCTCTAGTGTTGAATATTATATTATTTTGTGTATCTTAATTGTTCCGGTTTATTATTTTTTCCAACTTTGGGCATGGCTTGGTTGGGAATTGTTTAAGAATAATTGAATAATTATCATCAAAAATAAAATGTAAGAATAAACTAATTTTAATGTAAATATACAAATTTGAATGAAGTTATTTTATTTTCTATGAAAATAAACTACAGTTTTATTCTGTGATTTTGTGTTAAAAATTTTTTGAGAAATGGGAGGGAAAAAATATAATTTGTAATTCTTTTTCTCCTTTTTTCGTTTCAAGCTTCTATAGTCCATTTAGAATTTAGAATTACGCACAATTATTTATATTAATTTAGATTTTCAGTACCTTGAACTATTAGTGGATTCTGGTTACATATATTATATTTTATTTAAAGATTATTAACTGTAGCCTACAACATTGAAATTTGTGCACAGGAACTGATAAATATAGTATACCATTTGAGATAGAAAATTTTCAAAGTATATAATGTTAATGTTATTGTTGTTGTATTCATAATGCATTGCTTATAAATAATTTAAAATTATGATTTGTTAAATAATAATTTTTGTTACACCTATTTAGAAAAAATTATTCTGCCATTATGATGTTATGACCAGTTTGACCATTATGACCAGTTCAAGGGATTTAAATATTTCAAATAATAATAAGTAATTCAAATTTATTTTAATTAAAATTAAAATTGTTAAACGTATTTACTTTTAATTATAGGGATACATTAACTTTATGCAACAAAGGAAACTCAATGGACTGTATTTATTATCGATCAGATATCATAGACAATGAAAAGTAATCTATATTTGAAAATAATCAAATGTTTTTCAGTTTCTTAATTATATTACATATATGTTTTTTTTTTTTTTAGAAATATTCCAAATATATTTATTACGCCCAAATTAAATCGATCAGATGATGTTTTATATCCATTAATTGTGTTAGAAAGAGAAAAGTATTGCCCACATTTTATTTAATTTTAAATTCTAATTTTAATTAAATTAATTATTTTGTAGAGACATTCCCAATGTATTCAATGTTGATGAATTTCAAGCAGATTCTACAATATATGCTTCCAATTATGCAAACGAATATTGGTAATTTTAGTCAAATACTTTTAAATCTACCACTTAATATCAATTTATAAATAAATGTGTAATTCTTACAGTGATTATCCTAATTTATTTACTTTGCACGAGTCATATTCAGAACCATGTGATTTCAAAGGTGATTTGTGGGAAAAATATAGGTAATCTATATTAATACAAAAAAATTATTTAGATAATTTTCAGAGTTACAGTTATCATTTTAAATTTAAATTTATTTTATTTATATATTTTATGCAAATTTAACTATTTTTTTAATCATTAATTAAATTATATGATTTTTTTTATATTGTTTTGCCCATAAAAATTTAAATTATAATTTGAATATTAGAGTGCATTTTTGTATGATTTTATTTATTATTTTTGTTTTATAGAAATTATACAAGTGTATTTAATGTATCAGATACACATCATATTGATTGTGTACAACAGTTAGAGATTAATGATTGGTAATGAATTTGTATTCTTGTAATATTCACTTTTATTTTATTACTTTTTTTTTTATGAAATGGTTTGTTATTTGTTTTAGTAATTGTGCGAAACAAGAAAAAAATTGTTCAATTTCAAATGAAAGACTATCATTAGAGTCGTCGTCTAAAGTAATTTATATAATATTTATGATTGTTAAAAGTTAATCAAATTTAGCCATATTATTACATATTAAACTATAAATAACCAAATGAATATAATGTATTATTTTTTGAATTCACTTAATTATTATAATTTTTAATAATAAATTATAAAATAATATTATATTGATATTATTCTCAATATTATTTTATATTTACAGGAGGTTTTTACTGTTGGAATAAATAGAACAGTAGAATCAAATTCAGTTGAAAAATGTTCTGTCTTAGAAGAGAATTCTGAGGGAAAGATGAGCTCTGCTCTATGCTTTTGGTGCATTGTCACAGGTGCAAATGTGCGTGATCATAACATTAAAACATATTTTCCACAAAAAGAAATAAGTAGCATGTGTATCATGAAAGATATAAAACGAATGTTGATTAATTTGGGTACAACGTATTTTCTTGTGGACGATGTAAGTATTAATTATTTTTTAGTTGTTCATAATATGTGACATTTTTTTATATAAAAAGTAATTGATATAATTTGTATAATAAGTGTGTGTTAAAAAAGAAATTATAATGTACATTGATTGTATTAAATTATATTATCATCTATTTTTTTTTCTCAATATTAAAAAATGTACAATTTATTCACAAGGCGTTTACTGTATATTTTAGGAAACACATGTATATAAGCGAAATGGAAACATTAGTATTGCTGGATTGACACCAGAGATGTTTGAGTCTGCTACAAATCCAATTTTAGAGTGTTCCAACTTATACAAAATATTGTCTAGTACTATAATCAAATGGAAAAAAATGTGTGAAGATAGTATACTTAAAGTATAAATATTAATAAAATGTAATTATTATTATTTGTACTAAAAGTTTTAGTAAACATTTGTTTTATATCCAGGCCTTCATTTATGCTGTATCTAATATATTGGATGACTACGAACGATCAATATATGCTGTGTCACAAGAGTCTCTGTTGTCATTAGTAGATCGTTTATCTCATATAACTCCACGTTTACAGTTGTTAATGAATATTGTTTGCTGCATACAAACAAGTGATAATACCACCATTCAAGATCATATGCCTTGTAGTATAAACATAATAAACAAAATTCATGATTATCTGATTGATTATCGGTTCTCACATGATTTATTTCTAAAGATGTTGTTATACATTTTTGAATCTTGTTGTTTAGTTTATTTTAGGTATATTAATATTTTAATGTTAATTTTATGCTTTTTTTAATGAGTATATGTTATAATAATGTTTTAGAATTTTGTCTAATTGGGCATTAAAAGGGGTTTTATATGAAAAAGAAACTAGCATGTTTGTTCAATTAAAACCTGATTTTGAAGATGAAGACGTTTGTAGACGAAGAAATTGGAATCGATTTTTTATAGATGAAAGTGTAGAGGTTCCAGTATTTTTAAATAAATATAAAAAAGATATTTTGAATTGTGGCAAAACTATTAATTTCTATAATAAATTCAATGATTTAGTAAGTATATAATACGCACTGGAATACATTAAAAAAAAATTTTAAATCAATTTTTTTTTTTTTTAGAATGTGTATTTACCTGACTTAACTTGTTGTTTGGATACTGTGGATACTCAGAAGGTTTATGAAACTTTCTCTGTCTATTTTAAATATGATTGCAATTTGAAATCTGCAAATTGTGTCAAAAAAATGTCAAATTGTTATCTCTTTGAATCGATTATAGGACTTGTTAATCCAAAAGAAAATACTGGTAACTTAAGAAAATTATGTTATAATAGATACTGAACACTAATAATAGCATATATTTTAGTATAATAGATTATACTTTGATAATTATGGGTATTAAATAATATATATATATATATATATATATATATATATTTTAGATAAAATTTGTCTACTAAATTTAATAATAAAAACTTGATATTGTTTTATTTAATCCAATCTATAGAGATTGAATTTAAATATTTTAATAGGTAATTAAAATACATTTTAGTAATTTGTACTTTTTAAATACAAATATATTTTATGAAATACATAATTCTATATTTATTATTTTTTAACATTTAAAAATCCACTGAGTATTTAAGATTTATTTATTTTAATAATCAATTCCAGTCTTGTAGAAACATGTATATTAATGATAATAGTATTATTATTACAATAATAAAGATAACAATAACAATAAATAATATTAATAATAATAATTATAATAACAATAACAATTAGTTTTGAAATGTAATAGATATTAATTTATATAGAGTTTATTTCTTTGATATGTAATGTTTCTTATTCTTTTTTATGTACTTACTAAGTAAATAAATGTTTTAATATTAGTAAATCTCAACACTTCATATGAATAATGCCTATTTATTTTAATTGGTATTTACAGATAGTGGTGGTATTCAAAATAAAAATATAACTAATGTTACAACAGAGACTACTCAAATGTATTTGGACAACAAAAGTTATGAATTCTTTCAAATACCTGATTGGACTTCTGTTAATAATACATATGACTTCAATAAGCCATATGGATTTTTCATTGACCATGATGATGCATTAACGTATAATGACAAACCTTTTGATGTTATTAATATGTTAGACTATGTGCCACATTCTATACTAATACCAGCTCGCCTACAAAAGAGTGTCTGTGATCGTCAGATATTGGACTTGTTTTTATCCAAAAAAATCTAATGGGACATTTATACTATTTATCCCAATGCTTCTTCTTGATGAATTGGCAATTTTCTTCTAAATTATGCGAGACGTTGTTTAATGGCATTGTTACTAATAGACAAAATCCGCTTAATATCTTTAATTCATTTAAGTTAACGTCTATTATGGATGAAGCTATTCAAAATAGTTTCTCAAGAATGGAACAGCATAATTTGACGTTAGATATTACTTTTATACCACGTTTAAATGGAAATATTGACATTTCGGCAAGTAAAATAACAATTAATAGCTTTTAATTTTCTATGGGGAAATATGTTAAATATATATATATTTTTTTAGGACGTGGAATGTGTAGAACTAAATTACTCGCCCGAGTGGCCGATGGACATGATTCTGTCAAACAAAATATTATTGAAGTACAGACGAATATTTATGTTTGCCAACAAATTGGAGTATGTTTCGTGGAGTTTAGGTGAAGCCAGAGAATTATTGAGCGTGTATAAAAATGATACAGGATTACAATTTAGAAAGGTAATAGTAAAAACGATCATGTGTATGATATATTAAAAAAAAAAAAACACTAAATGATTTTTAAATTTTCTTCTACGAAACGTTCATAGATAAATTTGTTCAAGCATTGGATGAATCAATTTGTATCATCTATTCAACAGTATTATAAGCAAGTCGTGGTAGGCACGTGTTGGTCAGAATTAAATGAGAATTTAGAAAATGTTCAGAATTACGATGATCTATTCGCGGTTCATAAACAGTATATGCACACAATGTTAAGGCGGTTAGTATGATATGAACAGTGAATTATTATTTTGTAATGATAAATATAAAATGTTTGATGTTTACAGGTGTTTGATGGTTGTTGGTCTCAAAGATAAACTAATTTTGTTGAATAAAATTTACATAGAAATATTGGCGTATTATCAAGCTTTAACAAGTGGTCAGTTCTACATGAAAGATTCCGAAAGGTTACATTCAGAGTTCAGTAGCATGGAACAGTGTTTCTCGCGGTTTGTGAAGCTAAGAGAAATGTTTTACACGAGTATATTGAAAACTGTGCAAACCGACGGAAAACATTATGTGGCTCAATTAGAAAGTTTAATTACCATACTTGGACCATCATGCAGCAATTTGATATGAAGCGTATTGATTTTTATTAGGATACGATCAGTCACACATCTACATTTTTAAATTTTCAGGGAACTTGCAGTCTTACTGTTATTACAGTAAAACGTGTTTGTATAAAATCATATCGGCTTTGTTTTATCGTATTATTTATAAAAAAATATTTGATTTAAAACCTGTTATTATTATAGTATTAATAATATAGTATAAATGTATATATTTTATGTATTAGTAATTTGTATTGTATGTATACAAATTTATAGTGTTATGTTAATTATTATTATTTTTAGTATTAATTTTGTTTTTCTATTTTATATCATACAATTATAGTAATTTAATAATAACTATCATTATATATATATATATATATATATATATATATATATATATATATATATATCAATGTTTAATGTCAATCTGATCATTAAATTATATCAAATATTTTCTTTATTGAATTTTACCATGTCATGTTCAATACTGAAAAAAATTCTGTTGAAAATACTTTATATTACCTACCTACTTTGTAGATTAAAAGCATTTAAAACAAAGTATTCAATGCTGATATAGGTATTTACATTTGCATTCAAATACTTAGTCAATTCTGTACAATACCGTATAAAATGTTTATGAAGGGGACTGTTTTGTGTGTGTGTGTGTGTGTATAAACGTCGATACAATTCAGTTGTGTTGATAAAATCATTTGACATCGAAAATCGTAAGTTTTTGAAGTTGGAAATAAAACGCGAGCTGGTTCTGCAGAGAGTATAAACGAATATATTAGGGGATAAAGAAATAAAATGTTTCGTGCTCGAAATCGTGAGTTTGTTTATTTATTTATTTACAGAAAAGAATTGACAACACTTTTAAAAAAGCAGTACAAATAATATACAAAACAAATTACACAACGATAATATTACAATTGAAATATATATTTATGTATTTTGTATTAATAGAATTACAAGGGGACATTAATGAATATTCTGGCGGATTTAAGTGTGTACAATTATTGTCGGCATTGTTAATTAATCGCAAAAAATTTCTCCTAATATCGTTATTAATTTTAAAATTGAAGTTTTCCAATATTTGTGTGCGCAACCTATTTTATTATTTATTAATTTCGTAAAAAACGATAGAATCTGGGATATTTTTTACGGTGTTATTCAACACAGAACCGTTGATCGCGTAATACACATTACAAAAAATAGTCGCAGTCGATTCATGACTCAATCATTTATTAACTCATGAGTCGATTCTCGTCTACGGACAGAACTTTGAACCCGAGGAGTCACAGAAATGCGGCCACGAGCACTTTGGTTTTTTGGAGGCGGAAACTCTTTTATCAGTGTACAGTGTGTTGTGTGTTCAGTGTCATCTTGATAAGGTACAAAACGCGAGCAAAAACAGTGATAACAGTAGTTTGAAAACGGTTTGGTATATTTTTCTTTTTGGCTTTTCTGTACGTTGTTGCGATATATTTTATAGTGTTTCGTCGCGTTCGGTCGTTCCGTTCGTTTCGATGTCACTGAACGTTCGTTCGTTCGTCGGGTTTTTCACGTTTCTCGCGGTGAAATTTTAAGACATACGCACAATGGGCAACCAGTTGGTGGGCATAGCGCCTTCGGAGATATTTCCAGTGGAACACTACCTGACCGACCATTCGCAGTTGCAGTTCGACGTGAGGTAAGCGTACATTACGAATGCGTTCCGAATTCGCGACGTTTTAACCGTCCACCGTGTTTTGCAGTCTCGGCAGCACTCGATTTTTCAAAGTGGCTCGAGCCAAGTCACAGGAGGGAATGATCGTGGTCAAAGTGTTTGCTCTGCATGATCCGATGTTGCCGTTGGCCAAGCATCGCGTGCGTGTCGAAGAAATCAAGGCAAAACTACAGTCGGCCGTCAATTGTTTATGTTTCCAAAAAGTCATTGTGAGGAAATATACGATCCGCGAATCAATTTTCACTTTTTATTGTGTTTATTTATTATTTTTATTTGCAGGTGACCGACAAGGCGGTTTTCTTGATGCGAGAATACGTCAAGTACAGTTTATACGATCGCATCAGCACCAGGCCCTTCTTGACGATGATCGAGAAGAAATTTATTGCCTTCCAAATATTGTTTGCTTTGCGACAGTGTCACACATTAGGCGTACGCGTTTGTTGTGTGCCCGGCTAAAGTTCGTTTTAATAAAATTTTTCTTATCCACAGGTGTGTCACGGCGATATTAAGTTAGAAAATGTCATGATTACTTCTTGGAATTGGGTATTAATCACGGATTTCGCCTCGTACAAACCTACGTATCTGCCCGACGACAACCCTGCTGATTATTCATTCTTTTTCGATACTTCTCGTAGAAGGTTATGTTACATTGCGCCGGAACGGTAAATATTTCATTGTTGTTTTCATGTGCGTTAATGGGTTCAATGAAAGTGTAATTTGAATCGTTTAGTTTCGTGAAAGCATCGACGGAGCTTAGCAACCAGTTATTGCCATCTGAAGATCATGTTAAAAAAGGAGAGTTGACTCCAGCCATGGATGTTTTCTCTGCCGGGTAAATAAAAACAACAAAAACTAATAATTAACTTACATTAAAAAAAATATATATATATTACAATAATGTTTTGTTATTCAATAGATGCGCGTTAGTGGAAATGTTCACCGACGGTCATCCGCCTTTTGATCTGTCACAGTTGTTAGCATATAGAAACGGAGAGTACGATCCAACTCCTTTAATTGACACTATTGATGATGAAGGAATTCGAGTATGTAAACAAACAACCAGAAATGAACATTTGAAACATTTGATTACATTTTAGGATCTTATTAAAACTATGATACAATTAAATCCAGAAAATCGTTGTTCAGCCGAGTTGTATTTGGACGAAGAAAAAAATAAAATATTTCCAACTTATTTTTATTCATTTCTTCAGCCATATTTGCAAATGCTTTCGGCTACAAATCCTATAATTTCACCAGATGAAAAAATTGAACGGTCAGCAAATAAAAAGAACGTTTAAATAATTATAAAATAATTCTAAAATATGTTGCAATTATTATATAGATTAAAGAATGATATTAAAGGTATAATTAATATGTCGCTTCCATCTAACGACTGTGGAGAATGTACAGACGGTTTGGTGTTGATCGTAGAATTAGTTACGTCTTGTATTAGGTAATTATTTTTATGGTGTATGTAAATAAATATAAATATATATATATAATTATTGTTAGAAAAAGTAATATTTATCATATGTGTGATTACTAATTACTTAATACAATACTTAATAATTAATATTGAGGATGAAGATCCAATATATATTTTAAGATGTCATATTTCATAATTATAATGTATGTATATATGACTGTTTCTTATACAGTGTGCTATTGGGCTATATTGTCCGTTTAAATATGTGGATATTTTTCAGAGGTTTACATTCGTCTACAACAAAAATACAAGCACTCGATGTTTTACTTGAAGTGTCAACATATTGCTCTGCAGAAACAATTTTAGATAGAGTTGTACCATATATTGTAAGTACAGTTTATTGAATTCTACAATTTTATATCAAAGACTATTTTAAAATATTGTTAAGAAAAAGAAAAATTATACTCATTATTGTGTTTTGTTGAAATTAATCAGTTTTTGTTTTGTGTTGAAGTTCCATATGATTCAGGATGTTTCCCCTGGCGTAAGGAAATCCGCATTACATGGTTTAAATAAAACGCTTTCAGCTGTTAAACATTTAAAGCCTAGTGACGCGAACACATTCCCAGAGTATATTTTTCCAGGTTTAGTAAATGTAAGTTTCAAGTTTATTTATAATTTTGTACGTGCTCTTAGATTGAGTTGTCAATTTTAGGTGGCACACGATGACGCAGTCATTGTAAGAACGACTTTTGCCCAAATTATTTCGCAACTAGCACAAACTGGTTTGAGGTTTTTGAAATGCTGTCAGAATGTAAAAGACGATGAACCGACCTCGAATGCTTTTGAAACCGAGCTCTCCACACTTCATGAAATGGTACAACAATCAGTATCGGCTCTTCTCACTGATTCTCATAATATTGTGAAACAAACATTAGTCAATAGTAATATAGTCGAATTATGTCAATTTTTTGGTACCCAAAGAGGTAAATGTTTACTTTTGTGTATTTTATAATATTATTTGATAATAGTTAATCATTTTACTACTTAGCTAATGATGTGATTTTATCTCACATGGTGACGTTTTTAAACGACAAAACTGATAAACATTTGCGGGCTTCATTTTTTGATAACTTTGTTAGTGTTGCTGCTTTTGTTGGTCAACAATGTTCACCTATAATAAGTCCACTTTTACAACAAGTAATTAAATATAAATATCCAATAAAGAAATATGTGTTTTGTTATTTTAAATATACAATTTCCAGGGATTTACAGACAGCGAAGAGTTTGTAGCGAAAAAAGCACTTAATGCAATGACAAAGCTCATTGAAAAACGTTTGCTTAAAAAAACCGCACTCTATCAATTAATTAGTGATATTGCTTGTTTTCTGATACATCCAAATTTGTGGATAAGACAGGTGTGTGTTAAGATATATTTGCTTATTTTTAAATTTAGCGTTTTGTTTTGTTTGTTCGTCTGTTATTTCAGTGACGAAATAATAAATTATCAGCTGGTTATTTTAAGTGGTGTTATTATATTTTATTTGTTTTAGGCAACTGTTGGCTGTTTTAGTGCTACAGCACGGATATTAGATGATGTCGATGTTCAATGCAAAATTTTCCCCATAATGAAACCATATTTAAAGAATTCAGTGTTATTAATAGATAGAGAGGAATTAGTTTTAAATACATTAAAAGATCCTTTACCGAGAAATATTTATGATACAGTTGTAAAGTGTTCAATCATTGAAACGTTAGTGGATATATTGGGTGAACGAAAAAAAGCCCGAACGATCGCTAACACTGGTCATATACCTTTACCGAGTGTTACTCAATCGATGCATCAAAATAGTGCTTTAAGAAATGTAAGCTATTAGTTATCAGTTGTGATTGATTTTGTATTATTATATAAATATTTTAACTTATCAATTTTAGTTAATTAGAAAATTGGAGTCTGAAGGAATGACCGAAGAAGTGGAAGATCAGTTGTTAGCATTATCTAAACATGCTCTAAAAGTCCACAAACAATTGGCATTTGATAACAAATATGGTACAAAAGGAAAGGTAAATCATTTTAGAAAATGTTTGTCCTTTTTGTAAATTGGTTTTTTTTATTAGATAAATATTGGAGATGCAAAATTCAATGTACATTGCAATTCTGTGATATTGGCGCGATCGCCACATTCAAAACTTCAAGATTCTATTCCAGTAATTACTGTAAATAGACGAAGGGGCATAGATGATCAGTCAGTTATCAATATGAATGAAGAGTGGAAATGTATGTTTGGTGGTCCAGACTCGTCTTACAAGCAAATGCTTTCCTTACATAATCCGTAATGCCTTTTTTTTTCCTTTTTACTTCATCAATATTAAATATATTTTAATAGTCTATTTAACTTAGTTCAACTGCTGGAGGTTCATATTCGTTTGATGTGCAGTCATCTCCATCCCAAAGTATTGAAGGGCCTACTGACATGTCATATATAAACTGTGAGTGTTTTTTTTTTGAAATTAAACATTTTAATAAATTAAATTCTTCATTTTTATTGTTTTTATTTGGTAGACCGTTGTGCACCATGTAAAGTGGAATTGCGTAAATTGATAGCTCATCGTCAAGAGTGTTATGAAATGACTGCGCGACGTCATGAATGGGCTGAACAAGAAGTATGGAAACCAAGATTACCGCCACCCGGATGGCGACTCCGTTCTCAGTTAGTAGCTCATCTGCACGAGCACAAGTCAGGAGTAAACAGGTAAAGTAATGAATAAAACAGATTAGGCGTATTGAGTATATATATCTATCATTTTATTTATTTATGAATACAATATCATTGCAATTATTGAAATAATGATAAATTAATTTTTGTTCTTAGGTTGGTAACGATTCCAAATACGTCATTATTTGCGAGTTGTTCATCTGACAGTTGTGTACGTGTTTGGGACTGTGTGAAAATGGAAGGCAAGAATATTGCCAATCGGTCCAAACAAGTATATAATCACCAAAATGGAGCCTTATACGGTATGACCACATGTAGAAACAATCAATCGTTGGCGACTGTTAGCCATTCGGGTTCTGTAGTCGTCCTAAAGTGAGTAATCATTTTTAAATCGTGTCCAAAAGTTTTGAAAATTATTTAAAATGAATTTGGTTTTTGTGTTTTACAGTTTAGAGTCAAATAGTAATAAGTTAAATGTGATACAGTCATCACAATTGGATTTGCAAGAATATGGTTGTGCCATCGATATATCTTACTTAGATTCTGGATCTCAAATGGTACTCGTATATACGACTGTGTACGGTTCTGTTATTGGATGGGACCTCCGTTCTCCGAAATTGGCTTGGAAGGTCAACAACGATATAAAACAAGGTGAGTACAGACTTCTGTTGTATATCTGTTGACATACTATGTCATTCACTTATATTTTGGTACCTACTATTTGTATAGGCATTATAACAGCCATGTGTTTGGATACGAGACAAAGTTGTTTAACGTTAGGTACGAGTAGCGGTTATCACACATGTTGGGATTTGCGTTTCAGATTGCCTATTGCTACCATTGCTCATTCCAAAGGTAATTAATTGTTATTTCTCCACGTTTATACATTTCAGTAATAATATTACACGAATTACATTAGCCGTTCGGGTTAGGAGGTTAATAAAACATCCGACCGAACCATCATGGATCATATCAGCCATGCAAGACAACAACGAAGTGACCGTGTGGAATTTGGAAAGTGGTTCAAAACAACAGACCCTTTGGGCTAGCAGTGCTCCTCCGCTGTCAACCAGTCAAGTACAGTGACTATAAGGGTCATTTCGAATGAAGATCTCGATAATGTTGTGGTGTTATTTTTTTATAGACTAATAATCATAGTGTCTGCGCGTTGTACACAATGAATACGGATCACGGTCCCGAGTTGTTGACGGGCGGTACAGATCAGAGAGTACGCAAATGGAACTTAACATCGCTGAGCGATTCCTATATAGCCATACCCGCGGCAAGTGATGTTATGGGCCATTCATTGTATTGTTACGAGTATGTGTTAAGAAAAAAATTTGAAAGGTTTTTGTCGTTCATTATTTAATAATTAACTTTCAAACAATTTACAAATAGGTGTAGATTGGTGGATGGCACGAATGTTGTTCAAGAGGTTTGTACGAAGTCTAACAACACAGTAATGACTGGTGACGAAGAGCCACCGTGTGCCATTGATCAACCGGCACCAGGTCATGTAGGATCTATACTGGATATAACCTCATGTATGGCGTCTCAATGTTTTCTGGTCACAGGGTCTTGTGATGGAATAATTAAAGTGTGGAAATGAAATGTCAATCAGTGTTGCGTTGGACACTGATTGAACGCAATCAAAATGTTCTCTTTTGTTGTTCCAAATGTTATCTTATGTGATAGTGTATGTAACTGTTTTGTTACAGTTACACCACACGTTAAAATGTATATTAAAATTTTATTTTTATATATTCGATATTAAATGATTAATATTTATAAATACGATATATTTCATACTTGCCGATAACACATTATTCGTATTCCTTATGCCTCCTCTTCTTATCCTGTAGTCTCTTATACTTCTATGATACGTAAAATACGCGTGCGTGTGAGTAGTAAGGCTACTTGTAATTCTTTTTAGTTTCGATACCTGTAAATGGCGTTTAATTGGAAATCAAGATTTAATAGGATTATTATTTATGGACTTTGCGTGTAGTAGGTATTTTTTGAAAAAGCGTGTACACTTGTAGGAGTAATAAAGAAAAAAAGAAAAAATACAATTGCATTTCCAACTGTTGCTGTATTTTTTTTTTTGTTTAATACCTGATGATGCGACTTTTTGTCAAAACCGGTAGTAAATAAACATATTTGATACAACAATATTATTATATTTTTCTTTATTTCACATAATACTCTTTGGCTTAATTGTATATTTACAATTTTTTATTTATTATTGAGTATTAGTTTATAGTTTTTTCTTCTATTTATTTCACATATCCTTTTATTATCTTTTATTTATTTTGTTTTTACTATTTTATTATTTATTTAATTTGTAATATATAAAATATGTTTATCAATTATTGATCCTCAGACGGCACTTTAATTAATTAACGACGTACGGGTATATCGTATCTGTATAATTATAGAATATAATAATATGTTTGAAAGTATTCAAATCATCGGTAAAGTCCTCCGTCGCATATGTAATTTTATTAAGACCGTTCCTTTAAATCTCTACAAACGGCGGCCGGTCGCGATTAATGAACGTTTTATTCGCTGCATTTCAGCTTATTACACGCCGTTCTAAACGCGAAGATTTATACACTACTTCACGATCGGCCAATCGGCGCGGTGCAGTGTTTACCATAGGTTCTGGTATAATATATTGGTTTTATTGACCAAGAAGAGAATTATTGCCGACGTATAAATTATTCTCTTTCTACATAATAATATATATAGGTAGTACGTATATTTTCAAGTCGCCTTGTCAACGAATATAATCCGCGACGTTATCAGTGCGCAGTTTGGAACGTTCGCATAAAAATTGAATTCGTTCGCGTTCATTGAAAAAAAAAAAAAACCGAACGCTTTCGTTATTTACTCCGTTTTAATTTTTTTTTTTTTTTTCGTTATTTATGAATCGCTTATATTGTAATCTGCATCATAAAAGAGAGCAGAAGTATGTAAAATTGATTATTTGTATTAGGTACTTTTTGCGCGCATAAAACTAACGCGATATAAAAAAAAAAAACAATTATACAAATTTATTAAAACCAAACATATGGGGCTAAACTTTATCGACTTTTAAAAGTCGAGTCAATCTGCAGCTAGTGTACCTGCTGCAGTGCTGGGTTGAACTATGTATGATATATACCTACTCTCATACGCTCAAATAGTGTTTGAAGTTTGGGGGGCTGAAGTCTAAATCCATCCCAAACACTCTTTAGATTTTTATATCAATTCAAAATTGTCAAAAAATTTTGGGGGGGGGGCTATACAGAATGTAGGGGGCTTGGCCCCCTAATCCCCCCGCTATTTGCGCCTATGCCTACTGTATTCAGTTTAAGATTATACCGGAACGCGCACGCTGAATGAACACCGGAGCGATGCTAGACGTCCCACTGTCCCAGGCGGGCCCAATAGCTTACTGGCTGTTGCTGTCGGTGGCAGTAGGCGCACGACGGTTTCCGACAATCGGAATACCGACGGAACCCGGTCCGCACGAACGCGAACCTGCAATTTTCGTCCGCCGCCCGGTAATATATAATCTTAAACTGAACGGAGTATAGAAGAACGTTGGCGCATCAAACGCCGCATTATGTGTTGTAGTCTGTATCTTGCTCTCATCTCTCGTCTGGGAAGACTCCGCGGGGTATTAGTAAGCCAAGTAAAATACGTAGGTAGAATAAGTAAAAAAAAAATTCTACCAAAACGAGTACGCGCAATATATTAATAAGATCTGTGGCATTATATATACAATAGGAATATATGAGTTTTTATTTGGATTAGTTCATTATTGCGTTGTACGCAGGGCCGGATTAAGCACGGAGCCTAGGAGCCCGGGCTCCAGGCTCTGAAACATTGAAGGCTCCGAAGGGGCCTTTTATCTCAGACCAAGTTCAAAATATTTAAGTTTAGATTTTATTTTGGCATTTTCGTATTATTATTTGTATTACGCGGTGTACTAGCATTCGCCACACAAATCATTCTGTTTATACATAATATACGTAATGATATATGAAATTGAAAATTGACTAATATTAAAGATTTTTAAAGATATTTCTGTATACAATCAATTAATTTGACGCTTATTTTCATGTTTTTAAGTGCTACAAGTCCCGAACCCTAGTTATAAGTATTGTAAGGACTAAGGGCCCTTTGGACTACTAGGCTCCAAGCCCGGTAAACTCTTAATCCGGTCCTGGTTGTACGACGAGACGTCTCCCGCGGGAGACGTTTTTATTTTGTTTTTATGAAATTATATTTAAAGACGGTAAGGCGGCAGCGGAACGCGGTAAAAAAAAAATAACGCGTTAAGTATATACCTAACGCGAGAACGACGCGAAGACAATAAACGAGAGCGACGACCGCGAAATAAACCGAAATACGAGACGCGAAAATTGTGTGTACAAAATATTATAACTGATGCAAAAAAAAAAAAAAAATCGCGACGGTTTTTATTATATTTTAACCGAATTATAGTAATTGACAAACGTAATAAATATTCGGAATTGACGTTTGAGACGTTTAAATAGTTCGCGGGTATTGTTAAAAAAAAAAAGATATTTAAGGTGTTCGCATTAAAAAATTGTACACTCCTGTATGGCGATTCCGCGGACGGGTTCGACATTTATTGGACGACGGAAAAAATAAATATTACTAACGTTTTTTTCCCCTGCTTTCAACGATTCCCTTACAAAGTTATATATATATATATTTATACAACTATTCACCGCGTTGTACACCGATAATATTTATAATAATACTATAATATTATAATAATAATTTATAATATTGTAATACCTATTATAATACAAACAACTGTAGTGCTATTATATACCGTACGAACTATACACTGCAGTAAAATAAACGTTTAGACAAAATTAGAATATGTGGTGGAATCGCGTGTTTTTTCGACGATACATATAAAATTATTTCGAATAAAGTTCGTACGGGATTATGCGCGAGGGGGGACGGTTTTGCACGCGAACAACCTCCTCCCCGACGTCGTTTATTTTTGTAAAACTCAATTCAAATTTTGTAATTATTATTATATTATCACACGACTTATTACGAGTAAACGCTATATAAAATAAATACGTAGGTAATTCACGTTATTATAATTATTACAAAAATAATAAAAAATAAATACCAACGAGGAAATATTCAGTAAAATGTTTGAGAAACTTGCACCACTCCCTCTAGAAGAAATCCTGCGCACGGGCCCGGATGACCGCGTGTCACGTGCAGTCCGCAATACCTGTAAGTATATAAAAATACGCGTATTTACGTTTGTTAAGGAATTATTTTTATAGGAAATGTCGCGACGAATATCGTCAAATTAATTGTTTAAATTCCACGATATTATTATAATTATTCGGTCTTATATTATGTTGAGCATCACGCGCGAACGACCACGCGACGCGCGTCGTGATAATTTGCCCCGTATACGCGTTGTTCAGGTCGGTCGTCTTGGGTTACCTCACGCGCACGTTTCTACGATTAATTTTTATTTCCCTATTAATATTTTTGAAATGGAACGGAGCGTAATGGCGTGGTGAGTCCGACAATAACAGAATATTTTTTGTACGTTTTTTTCTTTTTTTTTTCATTTCTTTCGTGCACCCAAATGTTACGTTTTTTTTACTGTCATTTATTTCATTATTTAACAAAAATATTGCCACAAAATCACCAACAACGTCTTCGTCAGAATATACTCATCTTGACGGTTATAGTGTTATAACGAAAAATCTATTCCAAATGACCTTATACGTGTTTGTTTTTGTCAGTGTGAATGGGAATTTGTTCCGAGCTGTTCGGAGCAAAATGTTCCGAGCGCTTTTGCACTTTCAGTGTGCGCTGGACCTAAGAAAACGAACGATATCATCGGGGATGACATAATTTCGCGCGCGAGTGCAGATTTATTAAATCGTTTATTTGTTTTTTTAAACGCGTTAGAATTTCGTTGCGAGCTTTTTAACGTGTTATGTTATATAATATATATATGACGTAATGTTATTGTGTCACTGTGCTTTAGAACGTTATGCAGTGCTGATTAAGAAAATACTTATATGTTTGTATAGACAAAAACGGAAATAGATCGTGGTAAAACAGTCTCCTCTGTAAAAATGTAAATAATTTATTTAAAAAATTAAATGCGTGACAAACGTCGAGCGTTGAGCGTGAAGCACTCAAGCGTCAGTCGTGAATCGTGAAGCTTAAAACGTGAAAGGCGTCATGCGTAAAGCGCGGTAAAACGTAAATCGCGCCAGGCGTAAAACGGATAGCGCGAAGCGTAATGCTTATGACTCGGCGGATAATTCGAAAAAAAAAACGTGGGGGACGATATTGTTATACCTGTGGACGGCGCATACATTACAGTTGGTTTACCAAACGGGATAGTAATTTAGAGCAGGTGCATGTCGTCGGTTCGTCTGCAAAACGTAATTAGTATGTGCTTAATACAAACGTTGGTAGCCATAGGCGCAACTAGCACTAAATTTTAGGGGGGGCTAAAAATTAATAAGCAAAAAAAAAGTATTCACTTTCAGAAATTTTGCTGATTGATGCCACAAATTACCCAAATAAGCAAAAAAAAAAAGGTCATCAACTTTCAATTACCCAATAACTAAGAATATTAGAAAAATATATAGAAAATACTGTACATTTTTAATGTAGTTTAATTTATTAAATTGTATCGTAATATCGTAATCGTCATTACTGCTCTGAGTTTTTGATGAAATAAAATATTTGCATTATTTCGATGAGGATGAGCAAAAATAGAAATGAAAAATATTTCATATAACATAATGTAGTGCATATATGTCATTAGTTTTTGGGGGCGCTATACAACATTTAGGGGGGCTTAGCCCACCCTATTTGCGCTTATGTTGGCAGCTGTGTTTGAATCGGAAAAAAATTAGAGTGCAAAGGTGCAAAAAAAAAAAAAAAAAATGCGCGTCCCTGAAAATTTTAACGTCTTGAAAAATCGTGGTGGCTTCGCTCTTCCTCTCCTTCTCAGGGCTCAGTCATCACTATATTTTCAATTAAATAAATCTATTGAATTTGTAAGATCAACGCGATATCTTTATTATTTTGGCGTTGATAACAAAATTTAAAGACATTTAAATTATTTTCATTAATTCAATAAAATTGTGAGAAGAGCCCTGACCGTTACATTCCGTTCTCAGCGTCCCATTATGAAAAATTAGAAGGGGCAAGCTAAAATATAAAAAAAAAAAAAGAAGATGAGGTACTCTGTCTGCCCCAATTCAAGCACTCCATTTATACGCAAGAAAGGATCGGAAAAATTTACACTTTGACATAATTTTTTGGGCTATACACTTAAAATCACAAAAATAATACACTTTTATTGCTGCGTATACGTATTTCGACAACTGCGTTGTTATCTTCAGCGCGTACCGACTACTACTAAACCGTTAGACACTATATACACCCGTATTTATACAGTTTATATCTCCGATGACGTCACCACAAAACGACCGCGTCGGTTGGTCGTGAATGAACGACCACGCCCACCGCAAGTCTACGATGCCGCCATCTGGTTTACGTTAAATTAATTTTAATAATGAATTTCGTAATGGACTTGAGTCCCAGTGTAACTAGTTATTTTTATTTGTTGACATTTTTATTGTTTCTCTTTACGTTTAATTCTTTAGAATTATTTACATTTTTTAAAATGTTTTACTGATTTCATATTACGGTTATAGTATTAAATAAATGTTTCGCAACAGAAGATTTTTTCGTCTTCTTGTTTTTTAATATTTTTCAAATGTCCTTCGAACCTAATATCTATATAGATATATTTTTTTTTTTGGTCTACATAGCATTTATCTCGTATTTCTCACGTTGAATTTTATAAATACCCGGTTTCCCTCCTTATTCTTTTATTTTATCCTTTGTGTTTCCTAAAAGTGCTTTCAAATTATTGTTTTTAATTGTCACTTGTATATAAACCCTGTAATTTTTGAAAACATTTGTTAAGCCATACGAAATTTTGTGATAGAATATCATTGCTGAACTATTATCATTTTGTTCTCTAATCCATTATTAAGGGTCTGACCATCTTACGTTCTTTTGACCATTTATGTTTCCTAACCATTTTTAAAATTCAATTTTTTTCGTACCCATTAAATTTAGCGATTTCGCAGTTATTAATTTAAATTCTCGGTCAAAATACTTTTTATCCAGTGTGATATTAACCAATCTATAAAGACCATACTGTTAAATGCTGCCATTTTTTGTTGCCCGTAGCGATTCGAATCCCTAGGAATAAACCTGAACGTGTGTGTTTTTTTCCAATAAAATTCAAATTTTAATCGGTTATCTACTCTTTCAATTAGAACCTAAATCTAGGAATGGTAATTTTCCCTCGATTTCTTTTTCGTATGTAAATTTGATTGAAGAATGCTTTGAATGAAGATAACAACGTAGTTGTCGAAATACGTATACGCAATAAAAGTGTATTATTTTTGTGATTTTGGGTTTATATAGTGTATAGGATAAAACAGTCACGAGTTCTCAAGCATATTTTAGTATAATTTTTGGGATTTAAAAAAAAAAAACAGATTAAGCGAGACGATAATAATTTGTCGTCAGATGCGAAGAAATGTATTGGGTTTATCGAATTAAATATGCGAAAGAAATATGTTTTGAAAAATATTCGTATATACAAATGTTTCGGAATATAGGCTTTATGCGAAATTCTATTATTAAATTATAACGGAGGAATTATTCGAGTGTTTTATTCACGTGGGTAATGTTTCAAAAAGTTTTCTCATCAACACCGCGTTATTTAATCATTTATTTAATAATATATATAATATTAATGAACACGATAAACACATTATGTATTATATATTATGTCCGAGTTTGTATTACATTTTTATCCCTTAAAAATTATTGTAAATGTAATACGCGTTTAATTGTGTGGTAATTAATTAATTTTTCTAATTTATTCTTATAAACAGAATAATAAAAATAATAATAAAAAAATAGGTCAATGCTGAGAGCCTGAGAATAAATATATGTTGTAAAAAAAGGGAATATGTTAACGCCGGGGCTTGTTTGACATACGATGAGTGTTGTTTTTTTCTTACGAGTTTATAAATAATAAAAAAAAAAATCGTTGTTACTGAATTTATCGCGAACATTACGATTTTCGAACCCGGGGCGGTGTTCGATTCGAAAATCAAACTCGTAATCGGAAATATTCTAACCGAACTGAACACAAAACAGTTCGGTACGAACTATTATAACGTATAGTAGGTATTATTTTTAAATATTGCCTACAGATATTATTAAATGAATACCTACAGTATTGTTATTTATTTTCCGAATTAATTATTTAACCAATTTAATTTACATTTAAATCTGTCGAGTACTCAGTTGTTTTAAATATTACATTTTTTTTTTCCGAAGTTCGGTTCGGGTTCGTTACAATTCGATTAAGTTCGGTTTATAATATTAGGCATCCGAGAACCAGGGACGTCATTTGGGAATCAGATTGTGCGTTCGCACCCATTACTTTTAACATAGTCCCGATTGGTCTGCTTTGGTAATTGGTACTTGATGTTGAAAAAGAAGAAGTTAAACGATATCGATCAGCAAAAAAAGCTGTAGACGTATTCGCCAAACTTGAAAATCGCCGGTATCCGCTTATATTTGAAATACACTGCAATATATTAATTAAAATATAAATGTAATGCGTTTTTTTTTTTTAGCAAAAAAAAAAAGGTCATCAACTTTCAATTACTCAATAACTAAGAATATTAGAAAATATATAGAAAATACTGTACATTTTAATGTAGTTTAATTTATTAAATTGTATCGTAATATCGTAATCATCATTACTGCTCTGAGTTTTGATGAAATAAAATATTTGCATTATTTCGATGAGGATGAGCAAAATAGAAATGAAAATATTTCATATACCATAATGTAGTGCATATATGTCATTAGTTTTTGGGGCGCTATACAACATTTAGGGGCTTAGCCCACCCTAGCGCCCTGTATTTGCGCTTATGTGGTTTACGTTAAATTAATTTTAATAATGAATTTCGTAATGGACTTGAGTCCCAGTGTAACTAGTTATTTTTATTTGTTGACATTTTTATTGTTTCTCTTTACGTTTAATTCTTTAGAATTATTTACATTTTTTAAAATGTTTTACTGATTTCATATTACGGTTATAGTATTAAATAAATGTTTCGCAACAGAAGATTTTTTCGTCTTCTTGTTTTTTAATATTTTTCAAATGTCCTTCGAACCTAATATCTATATAAATATATATTTTTTTTGGTCTACATAGCATTTATCTCGTATTTCTCACGTTGAATTTTATAAATACCCGGTTTCCCTCCTTATTCTTTTATTTTATCCTTTGTGTTTCCTAAAAGTGCTTTCAAATTATTGTTTTTAATTGTCACTTGTATATAAACCCTGTAATTTTTGAAAACATTTGTTAAGCCATACGAAATTTTGGGATAGAATATCATTGCTGAACTATTATCATTTTGTTCTCTAATCCATTATTAAGGGTCTGACCATCTTACGTTCTTTTGACCATTTATGTTTCCTAACCATTTTTAAAATTCAATTTTTTTCGTACCCATTAAATTTAGCGATTTCGCAGTTATTAATTTAAATTCTCGGTCAAAATACTTTTTATCCAGTGTGATATTAACCAGTCTAAAGACCATACTGTTTAATGCTGCCATTTTTTTGTTGCCCTTAGCGATTCGAATCCCTAGGAATAAACCTGAACGTGTGTGTTTTTTTCCAATAAAATTCAAATTTTAATCGGTTATCTACTCTTTCAATTAGAACCTAAATCTAGGAATGGTAATTTTCCCTCGATTTCTTTTTCGTATGTAAATTTGATTGAAGAATGCTTTGAATGAAGATAACAACGTAGTTGTCGAAATACGTATACGCAATAAAAGTGTATTATTTTTGTGATTTTGGGTTTATATAGTGTATAGGATAAAACAGTCACGAGTTCTCAAGCATATTTTAGTATAATTTTTGGGATTTAAAAAAAAAAAAGAAACAGATTAAGCGAGACGATAATAATTTGTCGTCAGATGCGAAGAAATGTATTGGGTTTATCGAATTAAATATGCGAAAGAAATATGTTTTGAAAAATATTCGTATATACAAATGTTTCGGAATATAGGCTTTATGCGAAATTCTATTATTAAATTATAACGGAGGAATTATTCGAGTGTTTTATTCACGTGGGTAATGTTTCAAAAAGTTTTCTCATCAACACCGCGTTATTTAATCATTTATTTAATAATATATATAATATTAATGAACACGATAAACACATTATGTATTATATATTATGTCCGAGTTTGTATTACATTTTTATCCCTTAAAAATTATTGTAAATGTAATACGCGTTTAATTGTGTGGTAATTAATTAATTTTTCTAATTTATTCTTATAAACAGAATAATAAAAATAATAATAAAAAAATAGGTCAATGCTGAGAGCCTGAGAATAAATATATGTTGTAAAAAAAGGGAATATGTTAACGCCGGGGCTTGTTTGACATACGATGAGTGTTGTTTTTTTCTTACGAGTTTATAAATAATAAAAAAAAAAATCGTTGTTACTGAATTTATCGCGAACATTACGATTTTCGAACCCGGGCGGTGTTCGATTCGAAAATCAAACTCGTAATCGGAAATATTCTAACCGAACTGAACACAAAACAGTTCGGTACGAACTATTATAACGTATAGTAGGTATTATTTTTAAATATTGCCTACAGATATTATTAAATGAATACCTACAGTATTGTTATTTATTTTCCGAATTAATTATTTAACCAATTTAATTTACATTTAAATCTGTCGAGTACTCAGTTGTTTTAAATATTACATTTTTTTTTTTCCGAAGTTCGGTTCGGGTTCGTTACAATTCGATTAAGTTCGGTTTATAATATTAGGCATCCGAGAACCAGGGACGTCATTTGGGAATCAGATTGTGCGTTCGCACCCATTACTTTTAACATAGTCCCGATTGGTCTGCTTTGGTAATTGGTACTTGATGTTGAAAAAGAAAAAGTTAAACGATATCGATCAGCAGAAAAAGCTGTAGGCGTATTCGCCAAACTTGAAAATCGCCGGTATCCGCTTATATTTGAAATACACTGCAATATATTAATTAAAATATAAAAATGTAATGCGTTTTTTTTTTTTTTTACCGCATTTGTCATCTTCAAACTTTTTATACGCATTATTTTACTCATTGGTTTTCATTGCAAGTAAATGTATAGTAATCTGCAATTATTTATTATTATTATTTTAGTTTTTAAATTGCTATTATTACTATTGTATTATAATATTTGTTGTCTACTCGTCTGTATAGAAAAAAAAAATAATCGGAATAAGTATAGGATAACGTATACACGAGTATCTATTTTTATATGGTCTGGTGAGATTTCAAAACGGCCTGCTTGAAACTTAGCACGAGCGAAAAAAAAAACTGGAAATGAACTAATATTTCGGGAAAATCGAAAAACGTGTCGAACATACGCGCGTACCGTATAATTTATTACCGCGGAACGCGCGCGTCGATAGCGATCGTGAAAAAGCGTTCACGTATTAGAGAAAAAATGAAATTCCACTGAAAAGCTCGCGCCGCGTTCGGTGCAGAATTCTCGTGTTCCCGCCGATGTCGCGGGGCCGAAAGTGTAGTGGGCAAGGCGCGCGCGAAGACGAGGACTGCTGCTGCGGGGCGCGCAAAGGCCGACCCGGAGTTTTTCGCCCGCGCGAAAGTCAGGCGCCGCCGCCGCCGCCGCCGCCGCCGCCAGATCGTCTACCGCGGCGGTCCGCAGAACGCCGTCGTCGCGCGAGACAGTTAAGCACAAAGTTTCGGGTCGCGCGCACGTCGTATTTCGATAGCGTCCGCGCCGGGGGTGGTTTTCGTCGTCGTCGTCGCCGTCGTAGTGGTCCGTGGCCGTCGCGTATTCGCGTTCGCTCGCGCCCGTCGTCCGATCGCAAACCGAGACACGTCCCGTCCGACGGCTGCACACACACACACACACACACACACACTCTCTCGCCGCTTTTTCGTTTATCGTCCAACAGGTCCGTCGCCGAGGACGTATCGCGCTCGCCCGCCGCCGCCGCCGCCGCCGCCGCCGCCGCCGGTAACGTGCGCGCACACACGATGACGTGCTAAACGATTGGATGTCACGCGATCGCCAAGCACGCCGACGCCGCCGCCGTCTCCACCGCCTGTTCGTCCTTCAAGCCCGTCGTCCGAATAAATGGACGTCTACGTCTTCTTACAGGTACGACGGAGGAAGCCAATACCGCGCCGCCGGTGTGGTCGTAGTAAAAACTCGGGATTTTACACCGGGGCGGCACTTTGTCCTCGGTGAAACGTCCGAAATTCCTGATTTCCGCATCGGCGCAATGTTTTACGGGGCGCAGGTGACGCCCCGGGGCCCTGCCTTCCTCCCCCAAAAAAAAGTGGGGCTCTCGTAAATACGATTTGCACGTATAAAAAATTTTGAATTTTGTTTTGGAAATTCACGTCGTATTGAAATAATAATGAAACAAATTAGTACTTATATTTATTATACTTATACGAGACGAGGGGCAGGGCCGGATTAAGGAGAAATGCCCCTAAATGCAACGATTTTACTCGCGCCCCAGTGCCCTAAGTTTTTATTGGGCTCTGCCCCAAACACTTTGACAATCTTATTTTATAATAGCCAGCGTATGTATGTAACATAGAGTTATCGCAATGTATGAAATAAACACTGCCAGTAAGTTATAAAAATTTTGGCGCCTTTTAAAATTTAGCGCTCTAGGCAATTGCCTATATATTGCCTATAGTCGTTATCCCGGCCCCGACGAGGAGCCCCAAAAAATTCATACTGTCCCGGGGCTCCCAATTTATAATTACGCCACTGATTTTCGCCCGTTGGTATCTTGGCGGTAAATTATACGGTAAAACTCGAGAACGATTATTATTATTATTATTCGGGCTTTTACCATCGACGTGTTGCGGTGAATTTTATAACGGATATGCTACCGATGCAGTCGCGGTATAAAAAGACCGAAAAATAATACAATTCGTGTATAAGCTGCGAGTAATTTATACGACTTTATTCGCATTGGTCAAAGTGGGGAGGGGGATATGGGGGGATTCTATCGCTCCATTTATTTTGTTTAAAATTATTCATCCCTCATGGATTTTTAAAAATCTATTTTTGTTTTGTTTTGTAATTTGTAGTCTTCATGTTGCCTATTTTTTAAAAATATCATTGAATTATTATTTTTCTTTATTTTTATATTTATTATTCTTTATATTTCTATTTTGTTTTCTGAAATTTTAACATTCAGTAGGTCTAAACGTCACTTAATCACGATCACAAAAAATACAGTTTACCATCAAGCCATCAAGGTTAATAGATTATGATATAAAAAAAAATTGTTTGCTTATTTTTCAACAATATGGACCGTTCACAACTTTGCCACCCTCCCTCTCAAAATTTGAAATGACCACACTGCTTCCACCCTTCCACCACTTGTTTCGATCTACTTCGACCAATGTTTATACGGACGTAAATTTTACCGGGATAACGTACAATAGTATAGGTACTATTATTAGAGGAAGAAGATGCGAAATTCAAACAAAGAACTTTCCAACGATACCCATTAAACGGTAAAGTTAAAAATTCCAGAAGTAGTTAGTAGTAAAATTGATGCACCAGGTACGCGCATTACGCTTACTTTGATATCAGAAGTAGTGGACGGAGATTTTTTTTTCGTTTCTAGTGCTCGAATTGAGGGGGTGCGCAGGAAGACGTTAGACGGTGCTCGTCTATTTCTTGTTTTTTTTATCTGCTTACCCAAACTATTTTTTTTAACAGTTTCCACATTATATTGTAGTAAATTTCTTTGGAGAACGCGCATTTTTTTTTTTTTTTATTATTAGCAGATCTCTTCTTCTTTAATTTTCCCAATTCGAGCACTGAAACTTTCTCAATTCTTTACACGAAATCAGTTATTCACACGATACGAAGAAAATTGTTCCGGCATCAGTTCCGGAAAACGAAATAGCTTATATTCGGCAAGCACTATCTCAGCTCTTATAAAGTGTGTTCGGTTTCGAACTGTTGTAAGAGTGGACTGTATAATATATTATATATATATGAACATGGTCTATCCTCGTTCTGGGTGTACGTCTGATTTATATAATATTATTTAAAAACTCCTTTGTGCCGTTTTTAAAATAAAAAGTCTCGCGGTGTAAATTATAACATACGAAGAACTTAATAAATTCCTCTCGGTAGCAATTTTCAAAGCACTCTGTTTTTTTTTTTATCACTTCAAGAGTAAATTATTTTACGGATAAAACTCGTTTACTCGTACGATACACACAAATGGGTGACATTTTTTAAACCTAAAAAACAAAACGAACCGTTACATCGTTTGTGTTCGGATATAATGTACACATATAGGTACAGTTTTTATATTATGAGCGAAGCAAAAAATGTATTTGTTTTACATTGATGTGTTTTTTTTTTATTCGACTGTCAACACGATTTTTTTTGTGTACCACAGAAGAAGTTGATCTTTACACGCGTTACTTTTTAGTAGAAAAATCGTTTTTATAATATTATATAGTCGGTACTTCTCGTTTGGCACGTTTCTCCATTTTTATCAATAGTTTTTTTTATGCGCGAGGGAAAATAATCGGAAATGTTCAAAATATTTAAAAAATAAAAACTACTGAAATTGCAGTTATTATATCCGTTTTGGACGTGCGTAATTTTTGTATTTATGATCTGAACATTCATTACAAGCTCAATGTTCGTATACGATATTTATAACAAACTGTACTATCGTAGCACCGAATTGTTTTCGAATACAATTCATTTTATCATTACTTTTAAATTAAAAATATTTGTACAACTCTTAAATTCCTATTTAAATCACTTGATATCCATTAGCATTCACGGCATATTACTTTTTTTTTTTAATCTGAGCTGGTTTGTTGATTTACTACTACGATAGTAAATATTCAAAGTGAACAAAACATACCATTACACCATTACAATTCGGTGCAGTATAATCATAGAAATTGATATATACAACTCGATTTTTATCATTATTATTATTATTATTATTTTTTTTTTTTGGTGCACAATGGTGACGAAAAGTGTAAAGTGTAAAATGTGAAAAATAGCGTGACACAAAATAATCGAGGAAGGGAGATTTGTACAAAAATCGTTTACTAATAACAGTGGCGTACGCAGAATTTTCCAATGGGGGGCTTAAAAATAAATAAATATTCAGTAGACATAAGATTTTGCTTAATTTACTATAATATATAATATTACATAAATAATTGAAAAAATGATGAGCATTAAAATAGTTTTGTTGCGTAATAAATTGTTTTTTTTTTTTGTTAATCGTTAAACGACGTGTTATTTTTTTCAACTTTGGAGTCAGAACAATCAACCAAAAACCGTTCATGTTATCAACCGTAAATGTGATGTTACACTATTTGTGTCTATTCTGTGCTAAACAATTGGAAAGGAAAAACTCGTACATCACTGCGCATTCCATCGGTTCCCCGACAGGCGACTACAGTCTTATCAACATCATAAAATAAATAAAACTGTTTACGACCACTATAATCATTAGTAATATTGGTAATATGAAACATAAAAAAAATAGAATTGTAGGTCAATGGGGGGCTTCAGCCCCTTAGCCCCCCCTTGCGTACGCCACTGATTAATATTGATATACAGAACTGAAGTCAAACGAATAACATTTGAAAGATCAAATATATATTCACGAATTACGGCAATTTAAAACAAGTATAAATGAGGACATCGAAAGTTGTGTTCACGAGAATAATCACTATTATACCTATACTACACGATTTCTTGTGAAATTCTTTCTCGAGTCGTAAATTAATTTTTACGAGACTTTTATATTAATATCTAGTCAAGTAATTTTTTTAATACTTTTAATCTGACTCGAATGTATTTGCGATTATATTATTGTTTGATCGTATATTACCACAATATTATAATAATATATTAATTAAATATAAAACGTAACAATTTCTTACGTGTAATTTTTGTATTTTATTTTAATTATAGGCTTTTGAACGACATTTTTATGTGTAGACGTTCCTGAAATGCTGTTTAAATTGTTAATTAGCAAATGTATTTATCTTTCACTTCGTTCTCCCATTATATATATATACATATATAATATGTATATATTAATATATATATATATATATATATATATATATGAGAAGTAAACGACAATATTTTCACCTACAGCATAGTATTTACGGTGAATAATATATTACTTCTTATAATTACGGTTGTACAATATATTACTTCGTGACTTGTAAGTTACATTTGTTTTTATTGAAATGCGCATTTCAGAACGCTCGCGATTAAAGTTTTCTCACGTGTTTTATGTAAACGCGGCGTTCTATAAAATATGTCATTTTATAATTTTCCGCGAAAGCGCCCAAGTTCATATTATTATTATTATTATTATATATATACATACAATTATAAACGGTGTATTCGGATAATTAAATTATGTAGGTATTTAAAACGTACGCGAAACTACAGTGTAAGCACAACTTTCCATTAACCATTTCAACGAGCCGTACTCCGACACTTTCTGGAATTCGTTGGAAATATTTTTACGAGTTATTCGACTTAGAAGTTTGTAGTGCATGTATACATGCCCGCAGCACCGAGTATGATGGATAATCGAAATCAACGGATTACATTCGATTTATTCATTTCAAATTCAAAACAATAATCGTACAACTCTCAAAAATCTCCTTTAACGGTTAAAAAAAAAAAACCTAATATATTTCCTCTACCAGGAAGCAATGGCGCATACTATTGTGGTCTGAAGTGGGCACGGGTTGTCAGAAGGGGCGGTGAAAGGAAACAGTTGTAAGTATATCATATTGTGTGACTATAATAATCATATTATGTGAACATACGGATGTAGAAAGTGGCGGAGCTAGGCAATTTTTTTTTTTGAGGGGAGACCCAACATTTTTCTTAATAATTTTATAAGGACAATATTTAAGATTCGATGTTAGGCCTCCGAACAAATTTTTCTAATACGAAAAATTGAAAAGCATATTTAATTTTCGACGACTTACATAGGTAATCATTATTAACTCACATATTATTACAACCACGAATATACGAGTGTAACTGCCAAGGGCCTCCTCGAATCCGCCACTGCTTGCAGGCGGTTGGGCGTCGAATTTTAATCACCGCACGGTCTTCTGGAAAACTTGTATACGCCACTGCGAGTAAATACCCTGCAGTGACATGACACATGTCTTTAAGGCGTATCCACGTATAACTAAATTTATTTGCGCGCAACGCAGTTGTGTAGGTACATTTTTTTTCATCGCAGCAAAGACACGGCCGCGTCAAAAATAGGGTTTTTACTTCATATATATATGACCCGACACGTTTTTATTTATTTTTCAATTCAGACACATTATGCGGATCGTACATAATACGAGTTGTCGCGTGTGTATGTGCTTTTTTCTTTCAAACTTATCGATTGTATATATTTTATATACGCGCACTAACAATAATAAACTCTAATATGTTTATATAAATTGAATTTTTTATCGTTTTTGACACGTCAAAAACATTACGATTTCAACGTGTATATTAATGTTACGTACGACGAAGTTTGCAGCGCGACACTGTAAAATACTACTCTACATTATAGGTACATATTGCTATTAAAATTATTATTATATTGACAAACGCGCATAAATTGTTGTCTTAACGCGTTTTGTTGTTCAATATTTACAGTGTTCTTCGTATTATATTATACGCGCTAACGTGCTGCAGTCGCGTATTTCGTCGTGTCTAAGGTACGTACGCACACGGTGAATCATCCGAATGTTTTAGCGCTGAACAACGTGCTCGTCAACGCTTTAAAATCAGTGGTTGGAAGGCACTAACTGTACATATTTTCTATACAGAGCGCTACCGGTTCCATTGAACGCGATTTCGAGGTTTGCCACCGCGATTTTAATAAATAATTATAATAATAATATATAAGCACGACGTGGCTCCATTACAGAGTGTTTTTTCACGATAAATCGGTTTTTATCGCAAACGAGAATTCAAAATTATTGCCGTTTGGTTTTCTACGACGAATCGTATGGTTGCAGTTGTGAAGTTCAAATATGCTTGAAAACTTGTGACCGTTTTATACTATATAGGTACACTATAAACCCAAAATCACAAAAATAATACACTTTTATTGCTGCGTATACGTATTTCGACAACTGCGTTGTCGTTTTCAGCGCGAACCGACTACTACTAAACCGTTGGACACTATATACACCCGTATTTATACAGTTTACATTTCCGATGACGTCACCACAAAACGGCCGCGTCGGTTGGTCGTGTGTCAACGACCACGCCCACCGCAAGTCTACGCTGTCGCCATCTGGTTTACGTTAAATTAATTTTAATAATGAATTTCGTAATGGACTTGAGTCCCAGTTTAACGAGTTATTTTTATTTTTTGAAATATATAGATATTAGGCTCGAAAAACATTTGAGAAATATTAAAAAAACAAGAAGAAGAAAAATCTCTAAAAATGTTATAAGGTCAGTCGAGTGAAAGGGGATAAACATATTACTTTAAATAAACTCATTTTTAACTCGATTATTTCTATTAAATTGGCAAATATCTATATGAATATATTACGTATTAAAACTCTGAATTAGGAAAGTTGTAAATATGCAAAAAAAAAAAGTTCGTTTGTGACTTCATAGAAGAATACGAAACAAAATATATATAGTTTTTAAATTGTTTTTAGGTTATCAAAGAAAAAAGATGCAATCGCTTCAAGTTCCGCCAGTTTTTTGCTTCACACGCACAGACTTTTTTATATTTTACACTTAACGTCTAACTTTTTTTTTTATAATACGAATTCTAATTTTCCCGGTTCGTAGCATTTTTTATTAATATATTATTTCATCCACGGCCACTTTTGCGTCTTTGTGTATGGCCATCACGATAAAACCATCGGGTTTTTGCTGTAAAAAAAAAAAAAAAACAAAACAAAGCTAAAAAATTTCATACATTTATTACAAAGTGTTATAAATTACTACCGTGCATTAAATTACGCAGATGTTTTAAATTATTCACACGTTTTAAACTCGAAAAATTTCTCTCCGGTGTGGAGCAAACAATTTTTAACGTGGAATACTACGTTTGAATTTATACAATATTCATCACACATCACGTGCGCTCTTGAACCGTTTTTAACGGATAATATACAGTGTAGTTATTATATTGATTACCAATGATTGTGACACAGTTAACAAGATATTTTCATGAAATAGTGTACTATCAGAAAAAACGGGGTGATGGTATATGTAAATATGGAAATGCGCTAATGTCAGTTTGGACGATTCTTTTTTTTTGAATATCGATTTCCCAAGTTCAAAAACGACACCGAGTCACTGTGAACAGTGGGAATTCGCACGAGAAACTTATGAAAATATACGTGCAAAAAATTACAGACAAAAAAAAAAGAAAAAGAATTCTGCTGAATTCGTATTTTCGTATACGTTACGCGTGCGAATGTAATACGAATAGTACTCCGTTTCGCGAAACCGCTGCATAAATATAACTTTTTCAACCGAGTACAGAAAGTAGAAAGTAGACCTTTGAAATTCACGAAAAATACGAAATATCGGTAGGTAGTAAGAAATACAACTATATTTCATTTAAATTACAAATTGTAAGTTGCTTGCGATTGTGTTTACTGCTGATTTTTATTAGTGATTATAAAAAAAAAAAAAAACAGACCGAATTAAAAATCGAACGAATCTGTTGGAGTCCAGAGTCAAATTGAGTATGGTATCCACTTGTTGTACGCAGTATAACACGGACTCATTCGAGGGGAAATCTGAACGGAGTGAAACGAATAAAGTACGTAGAGTCGACAGCGAACTGTAGTCTATAAATATTATTGCATAGTATTTATGTAGGTATATATATATAAACGTCAGAATATATAGTTTCAATTCTGAAAATCTACACCGACGTTTTGTAATAAAATTTCAAAGTTAAAATATATCGCTATTGGCCACAGGAGACGAGGCGTTATTCGTGTTATTTTTTTGTTAGCTTATGCATATTATACATATACAATATGATGTATATATATATATATATAATATGCGTGTAAAAATATATGTATTTATATATTGATGTTGTCGAAAAAGTGCCCGTTAACTATTTATGGACGGTGTAATTTTTTCACTGGATCTAGATACATGTACATGTAGTATGATATATTATTGGAGGCGGTTAAAAAGTGAAAAAAAAAAAACAATAAAAATAAAACTCGCGAATTCGTATAACGCCCGAAAATATCACGTGTACGCATTATGTAGAGCAATAAAATAAGAAAAAAAACTATAAACTAATACTCGTAATTTATAAAAATATACTTTATATTATAATAAATAAAGCCAATGAGTTTTATGAAAAAAAAAAAAAACGAAAACGTATAAGCGTTGTTGTATTGAATTTGTTTATTTACTCTACCGGTTTCGACTAAAAGTCATCGTCGGGTATTAATACACATAGTGGCTATATTAAGTGGTATTAAGTGATATTAAGGTATTAAATAATTTTCTTTTTCACTTAATAACCGACGATGGCTTTTAATTGAAACCGCGGTTAGGTAAATAAACAAATAAAATACAACAACTCTTGTATATTAATAATTTTTGTCGTTTTATAATAGTAATTTTTTTAAACAAAAAAAAAAAAGCAACGGATCTTCTCTTTTTCCTGCTAGTCCTCTCATCGACTCGTAGCTTGTTAGTAGCAGAATCAATTTTATCGTCAGGTTTCCCGTGACTGTATCTTTCGGTCGTCCTCTTCCTCCTTCGTCATTTATTTTTCCCTTTATTGTGTTTAAACACAAATTCATTGCGTCGCATAATGTGTTCAATAAGTTTTGTTCTTCTCGTTTCTATAATTCTGATAATAATGTTGCCATGCTTGATACTTCTCGAATCGATTCTCTTTTCTTTATTTTCATCATTTTGCGCCACGTCCACGTCTCCAGTGCTTCTGTATTCTCTTTGCGTCTATAAGAGTCATACACTCACTTCCGTATAGTGGGCTATATACCAAACGAACGGTTTTAACAAAATAACTTCTCGGTTATATGTGTTTGCTTGTTAAGAGATTTTTTTTTTTGCAAAAATAGGTTAGCCATATAGATATATCCTCCTTCGTATTTCTGTTCCATATCCGTATAATACTCATTGACTTTATGTATACAAAATATTTGTTTACTATTATTACATACAACTCGATAAATGACGATTTCGAAGGTTTAAGTTAGAAAGAGAGACAGAGAGGAGATAGACGGTCTTTTCACACATATTTTCAGGCGTGAAAATTATTTATTTTATTTTTATTTTTACACGCGCCTATTGACGCGGAACTATATAATACAATATATTTTCGGCGGTATATATATATATATATATATATATCAATAATCGTATAATACGATAACGCGTATCGCATTGTCGAAAACGACGTTGTACATTAGAGCTTCGCGCTGATCGTAACCAGCCCGTCGAAATGTTTATACGATCCGTTCGGAACGCCTCGTTTTCTCCTTTTCACTGAGCTCAGCTTCAACGTCCGCGCTCACAAAAAAAATATATATATATATATTATTATTACCCGCGCTAATATAAAATAACGCGCGTCCATTGTACGCGGGATACAGTATATAGGCGCGATATAATATATTATTATATGGCGTATATATAGTGCCATGTCGATGTTGTAAGTCCAGTAAAATACCGTAATAACACATTTAGTGGTCTAGGAATTTATTTACGATTTCCGACAAAATTACTTAAAAAATTTCCGAATGGGCGTGACGACGATCCATACATAATATTTTTGCATTTATGTGTATGGGGGGCCGGGTGGGGTTTTGTACAGCGCGAATTGTATATTAAAATGAATAAACGAGTCGCGATAAAATACGTTTTTAAATACTGTTGGGTCTTACTCGAAGTACCCGTGAAGTCACGCGCTCGTCCCAACGCTCCTGCCGTTTTTTCCAAGCGATGCTTGGACGTTTTCAACGGTCTGAGTTGATTTCACGTGGATTTTTGCATGACTAAATTTTCAGTTAAACGGTTTGACACGATTCGCGCGTGTATGAAATGTTTCTACTGGCTAGAAAATTCCTCTATTGTCTCACGTCTATCTGCTCGGATTTTTTCGCGAAATTCCGACGACACCATATTACGTTTATCTACTCGAGTCGGTCGGATCGTGAATCGTCGCTAGTGTTCCTTCGCGACCTTCTCTAAAAATCGTTTGTTTCTACGCGTTTTGACACGAAAATCGATGCGAATTTCGTTGCTCTGGTTTATTCGCCTTATAACAAAACGACGGACAGGTTAAACGATAAACGATTTTGACGGAATGTAGAACGTTACTAAACCCAAACGTCGACTCTAAATTTTATCTACGTAAGTGTTACCTCTGTTTTTATGTCGGTTTCGTTCCTGTAGGTTTATTTTTTGTCCAAAAAATGTTTTTTTTTTGCGCCGGTTATTTCAATATCATTAAACGTCAGTTATATCACACCTCGTATTACAATAATGTAAAACTCGCGTCTCTTTCCATTGTTGCCGTCGCCGAGTCGTTAACTTGTATATATTATGCGTATAATACGTCTTGAAATAGCCCGCAGCGGGTAGCCGTATCGGAATTGCTTTTTCGAGCGCTGAAGACAGTACGCATATAATATTGTATTTTAATAATCCATAAGATTTTCGCGTCATAAAAAAAAAAAATCGCCGAATTAATATATAATAGTATATAGTATTATAGTGTATATATTGTATTATGGGAAATAAAGAACGGGAGATTTTCAGCCGAAAACTGTCTACAAACGACATTAGTTGATTTAATTTTATGAGGGTGGAGCATACATCAAAACTCTACAATTTTCAGTTAATTTTGATTCCAGCAAAAATCTATCTACGATATGGGTACAATACACGTGGGATAAAAATCAATCCTCTTGGTTTTTTTTTTGTCCCGTTCGCGATTGTGTTTTAGATTTACGCATAAGAGAAGGCTTCCAAAATTGAAAAAAATTAAAAATTCGAGAAATAAATAAAGTACACGGTTAATAAATAACCGTTTGAAATTAAATATTTGGTAACGGTCCTGTCCACTTTAAGGAGCGATCAGTTTTCGATAGCGGCCGCGGCGGCGGTCATATGACCACGTCAATTAATGTTATAATGTGTTTACCTAACCCATTGCGCCGGGTTAGGTTACCCAGAACGTCTAACGATTGATACGCCGGTGCGCATAGCTCGGTTGCTCGTGTCGCTTTTAAAAGTGAATAGGGTATATCTACACAATATTGATGACGACACGGTACGAAACACACCATCTATAAAATAGATGATAACAAGACGAAACACGCCACTTTGCTTGACATTCGCAATCGGCCTTTGCTGTATTTAAATGCGTACATACACACAGCGCAAAACAATTTTTTTCTTCATTTCATAGAAAATATTCGAGAAAAGTGATTTCTGTGGTTGTATACATTGGAAAGACGTTATATGGGTTTTGATCTTCGTGATTCTTTTTGGCAAGAGAAAAATGTTCGTTCCTATATGTAAAAAGTTTCTGGTGCTTAAAGAAAAAACAAAAACTGCGATTTCTGTCGTTAGAAAACAATTACTGCTCTGCAGTATGAGACGAACCAGCGGATTTATATCGCAAATCTAACCCGATGTTTTTCTTTTTTTGATTAAAATTTATTCGGACCGATGTGCAATATCGTCATTTTGCCTAAAGTCCAACGGAGTACGGAACGGATATATAATTTTTTTTTAGTACACGTAAAAACACTCGAAATATTATCGCACATTAAACTGTGTAAACGTAAATTATTCAGTAATAACGCGTGTTTACGAAGCGTTTTATGAACGTCTAAGCAATATTGTTTAATACCGTTGAATATATTATGTGACTGTCGGACGATTCGAACGAAATACACGATGGGCGATTAAATATTAAATTTAATAATTAAATATTGAATTAAAAATTAAAAATTTAAAAATTGCTGGGCGATTTAATAATTTAACGTATAGGAGAACACACGTTTTCCATGTCAGTTTTCGTGTTTATGGATATTAATTAATACGAGTATTTGCAGTAAAGAAAAAAAAAAATCGAATTTAAAATAAATATTATAGTAGCGCATTTTTTCCCTCCAAATATTGAACTAACGCAGTTTATATCGTTTATTGTAGTGTTTTAAGTATGTACATAGAGAAGCGGGGCCCGGGGGAGTTGTAACGTTAAATATCGAAAACTGAAAGTTAAAACTACTTTGATTTCGTTCAGTATTTATAAATATATTCATTGGCGAACACGAAAACGAGTGTTATATAAAGATATATCAATTATCGCGTATGTGTTTTACGATATAGTCGTAAACACGATGGCTGTCGGGTGATTTGGAAATGAATATTAATCATTTCGATTGGTTTTAAACACCGAATCGTCGTCGATTTTTTTACCGTTTGGCGTAACACGCACGGTGCAAACGGTCATGGCGTTTGTTTAATCCAAATGCACACAAACACACACACATATGTACACGCTATTATAACATAATATACGTTTGACGTACATACGTGACCGGATCGAGGTAAATTTATTGTTCAGATAACATTCGTGTTTTGATTTAATTATTCGGTTTTCCGACCAAACAATTATATACATATATATATATATATATATATATATATATATATACAACAGATAATCTACGCTTAAATTATTAATTACACAACTAATAAATTCGATATAACATACCTGTAGTTATTTACATATAATAATTGATTTGCCTCTCTCGCGGTCGTACACGAAGTGTATAATAATATAACACGCTTATTGTGTGTACGTATACATATGTACATATAATATGTAGGTAAAATTACTTCGGAAGTATGTAAGTTTTAAATTGGATTTAATTGAGAAATTTAATATATTCGAGGATTATATGTATTCAAGCCTGTATTTGGACACGTTGTGTCCTCGAGCGAAGAATACTTTTTTGGAAAATATATTCAGAATATTTTTATAGCATATAGGTACGGAATAATATAAAGAGCATTGTAAAAGTTTTCGAATAAATTTCACATTTTTTTTTTTGGGGTACGTCGAAAAATTTGTTTTCCATATCGGCACTATTTGCATTTTAACTTTGAAATAAGCGTGTGATAAAGATCTGACTTAATATAACACGTACTATTACACAATAAAAAAATAAAATAAATTGTAAAATCAAAATCGTCCCTTATATAGACAATATAGCCATTACACTGAGGTACACTTATTCTTAGTTCTTCAATCCGTTTCTAATAATTTATTATTATAATAGGAAAAGAAAAACGGTTGTTTTATCGGGTTATTTTAGTTATATGTTTTACAAAAAGTATTCTGAGAAAAGAATTCAATTACAAAAAAAATGTGTTTATATTATAGTTTTCGAATGTAAAGTGATGTATTCGTATACACTTTAAAAGACTGACTTTGTGTTTAAAATATTTTCATAATATTTTAACCGTTTCCTTATACACTATTATAGCGGTGCTATAGTTTAATTCGTTAATTTTTAATGTATATTAAGTTACGCGTGTTATTTACACTTCATATATGCATACAATTTACTTGAAAAACATATTTTGTATTTACGTCGGGCAATTAATTTGTTCACGTTTCTAAATAACAGCGTTAGTTTAATACGATTAACGCGATAACTTTTCAATAATGCAATGGAAATCTGTTAAATTTACAAACATTTCGATAAAAATGATTGAAACACCATTCTTATTTTATTAACACATTATAAATTTTTATATTTCATAATATTAGAATTGTATCTCTATACACGACTACACGAGTAGATATTATATAAACTGTTTCCATTTTCAAAGTCCATAATAGTATGATAGCACAGAACGTGACGCAATTTTCGATACTTATGATGTAAAACGTAGGCATTATAATCGTAATAAGATTTTTATTTATGGAGTAAAAACGGTCGAAAAAAAATATATAGTTTTTTTAGATTGCGTTTATGTTGACTTTATAGATTATTTCGTAACAGTGTGTCTGTGTGTTTCAAGTTGTTGTTAAGAAGTGTAATAAAATTTATGTTTTATGTTTTGAATAGAATTTTCATTTAATCACCGAACGATTCTATATCACGTGGAATATATTATATAGATATATTCGATGTGAAATGTAAGGAAGCGTACGCTTATGAATTATGTTATTATATGCATAAACGTAATTTAATTTAACGTAAATTTAACATAAACATAGGTACGTCTATATAGGTAAACAGACTTTAATTTAGATTATAAAAAAAAAAAAAAAGCTGCTCGACGGATTTACCCCAAGCAAATCGAGTATTCCTTTATTAAATGATTTCCTAAATATAAAAAAAGGTATGGTCGGGCGTACGATTCGGCAGTATTACGCGTATGAAGTATATTATATATATATATATATATAGATTGGTAGCGTGAATATACGCGTGATCATTGGTTATCGAAAAGCCTTTATTTTCAGTACACCTATTTCAAAATTTAAATTGAAAACCCGTTATCTGAATATAATCGAACACGTCGAATTTTCCGAAAAAAAAAAGTGAATTTCGTTCGAAACAATACCCGAATTAAAACACGTAATAAAATTGTCGGGAAATTCGATTTGCACGGATAAAGTATATATAATATTATAATATATATATATATATATACACACGATTGATTAAAAACTTTGGTGCGAATTCAAGTCTTTGTACGTACAATATACGTATATATCGGATAATTCAATTCCACGCAGATATAAAGCGTCTCGAAGGAAATTTCAACGAAGGTATTCTCCTTTCTTATTCGCGCTGACGCTTCTTCCCGTCCCCCAAAAGCTCACTTATATTTCGTATAATTTATTCATTATCTGATCGCCGATATTCTCGGGGCGAACAGCCGCGTTTCTGTCGAAATCGATTAATGGCCATTATTTGGATTTCAATTGTACGGCGGTTTGACGATTTCGTTTCATCGGCACTCGCGCGGATAATTTACCGTCGAATTCGGGCGGTCGTAAACACGGAAGAAAACCAACGATTATAATGTACTACATCGCGGGAAACGAATGTAAAAGCAAAAGCGTGTAATTCTGAATATATTATTTGACAGGACAGGAAAAAAAAAAATGTCTACATTTATTAAACTACAAACGTTCGCGTATAAATCGATTAACTCGTTTGAAAAAAAATATATTATGTACGCGTACCTACATAATATTATATACCTGTATATTATATAGACAATACCGAAACCGTTTGTGCATGTAATTTGTATCCAATTGAAATATCCGATTTTTAGTATAGGAACGACATTTTATCTTGAATTTAAAGCACATCGTTTTGCATTTGTCATACGCGCGCATACGGTACAATACGACGACAATTTAAGCGGATAATGTGTAGGTACAAACTCAAAATTCGGGCGCCGGCACCGAATTCGTCCGACTCGTCATGATGCAATGGACAATTTATTGTAATTTTATTTTAATGCTTTTCAAGACACTCTTTTTTTTATATATTAATAAACGTATTGAGCGAATTTTGCTTGGATCGTAAATATTGTTTATTAAATTAAAAATTAAAAAATAAGAAAAGAAGATATTTTATAACAGATATTTTTAGATTCCGCATTAACCTAATGATAATGAAATGAAACGTAGAGTCACAAACGAATTTTTCAACACGTTCCATTATTATCATACGATTTCTCGTGAACTTCGGAAAACGGATATTGTCCAAATGAATTTATACACTTATCACCTGTGATTTACCGTGATTCTGATTGACAATTATAGATCCCGACGGACAGGACTGTAGGAAACGACGTATTGAGTACAATACGGGATTTATTTATTAAATAATAATAAAAATAAATTTGGCTGGCACGAGAAAATATATAAGAGCTTGCCCACACTAACCTATATTTTTTACATATTTTTTATTATTCAGGCTTGGTTTAAGACCTACGATTAACGACAGGCTGTAGATTCACAAACGTTCACTGTCCAGACATGATAATATTAATATAATTTATTTGTTGGATGTTAATTTTGTATAATATATATATATGTAGGTAGGACGTAAATAGCATATAAGTAATATTATATATTTTTAATAAATTTGATCGTTCTAAATTTATACCTTTTCATTTTTTTCTCATATTTTATAATAATAATAATAATAATAATAATATATACTCCTATATATATTTTTTAATTAGTTATATATATATATATATACACGTCTACCCTATCTATCCTCGAAAACTAACACTGTTGTTATATATATATGCGGATGGATAAAATTATGTTATTTTATTTCACCGTGCATATCGTGGGCACAATTTCAAAGTAAAATTGATTTTATTTATAATATTTTATTTATCTCTATTGTTTATTTTCTATCACGCACTGCTCGTCTAAGTTAATTGTAAATTGATAATTTTTAAAAACCATAAAAAAGATTAAAACGATGTGCTGCACCGTCAATTCGTACTAATGAAAAAAAAAGTATTATTAGTATTATCCATGTACATATTATATATATATTTTAACAGAATAGGATTTCAACTTGTTCGATGTATATCGATGTCTAACAATAACAAATGGTGCAGGTATAACATTTATAAAATAAATATTGCGTTATTACTCGTTCTTACGGTGAGGAGTAGTACCTATTTTTCCTTCTTCTTCTTCTTCTTTTTCTCTCTATTCCGTTCGTTTTTTTCAATTTAATGAAAATTCCAGCACATAAGAATTGAAATTTACCACACACCTTCAGGAAGTGAATCGGTATATTTTGGAATTCAAACACGGGGGTTTTTATTAAACGTCGTCGACCCGTGATATTACTATGCGCAATGTTGGCGAACACATAAATTTAGTATTTTATTATTATATTCCGGCCTGCGAGTAACGCCAGCCATTTTCGGCAAAGAAATATCGTCCGTTCGCAGTAAGCATAATTTAATGTATTTTCCATTCAATTATGCGTAGATGGCGTATATCGAAATTTAATACTGATCAAAATATAACAGTCTAGCCCAACTCCCACGGATTCTTTTTTTACCTTTTTATTATTGCTTACTTTTACACCAGTACCGAGTACATTGATCGAGTCTATTAAAATACAATTATTATTAGAAAAAAAAAGAACAACAAAGTGTCTACTGCAAGTTAGAATAAGATATTTCAAACAATTTTTGAAAAAAAAAGAAAAGTAATTATAATTTTACCAACGTAAAAATATATAATTTAGTTTTTGTGTCGAAGATGTTCAAATTGAAAACGTTTAATGACAGTTAAAGACGATCTCTGAGCGAAGCAAAGAACTTATTGGTTCTACAGTCACGATGTGTATTTTATATTTTGTCTGCAAACACTTTTACGCGTAGAAAGAGTTTTTTATTTTGTACCATAAAAACGTTTAAATCAGTTTAAATTTCGTGTTTTGGGTAAAATGTAAGGTTTTTCGATTTAATTTTTACGAGAAACAATAGTAAAAACATCATATTGAACTGTGTTTCTATCTTTTTTGTTTGAAAATCTCGCTTTTCCATTAAATATTAATCATAATTTATACGTTCTATCATCATATTCAGTAACAATTAACTAGGTACTATAATCTATAGCGTTGTTCTGTGCTCAGAATCGTTTTTCCAACACAATGATTTATCGTTGCTTTTAAATTCATTACAACAATAACGCGACCATAAAATCTCTGTCTAATGTTGTAAGACGTTTGAACGAACATTCATAGCACTATCGCAGCTTATAATTTTTTTTTCGTGTATCTTTTCATTTCATACGACCGACGTAGTTATTAGAAATATGAGCGGACGATTTTGACCATAATCAAGTAAAACGCCTATTGCCGTTTGTGACATATAGAAAATATATTTAATTTGTAATTAAAATCAACGACTTAATGTCGGTCTTTTTAGTTTAGCTTTCTGTATTCTATTCGTATTTAATTTAATAGTATAGAGTTCGAAAACGACCACTAGGGGGAAAAAAGGAATTAAAAAAATGCATATTTGAACAAAGATCTTCAGTGAGAAAGTCGCATTAAAAAAATAAAAACGGCCCCACGACCTTTTTGATCTATTATTCTCGACTAGCCAGTTTCAGTCCACAACGGGAGAAAATTCAACGTCGGATTTCTCTCGTTTGTAACAGTTAAATACCGACCGAAATACTGTCAGCCATCACAATTCTCTCTCTGTCATCGCCACGATTTCTTCGCATCTTAGTTTCAAAACGTAAATGCATTACAAGAGTTACGTGTTTTTTCTCCTTTTCGTTTTTTGTTCTTATCAAATTTAACGCGTCAGAAAACATTTTACAATTTTCTACGATAGAAATAGTACTTTGTACTGTACTCGTCGTATCATATGAATTCACCTGCTATACTTTGATACTCGGTAAAAATACAGTTTTTCCAGTTTTAATTTTTAAATTAAAGTTGTTTTTAGAGTTCTTTTTAAACTTGCCACTCGTTATTATCAGTCTAATCCTCTTGTAGATAATTTCGTTCTATACACACGATCAAACGTTTAAAATACGTCGATGCCAAGTATACACGTTGTGCATTCTACCCTACTACAAATTTCTAAAGAACTATGAATAGTTGGCGTATTCTTATTAGAGTATTCGATACTTAATACATAATATTGGGTAGAGGTTCTAACGTAAGTATATTCAAAGGAGCAGAGCGTTTGTATGTCTGTCACCTAACTCCTTTTAGATTAATGGATTGTTCGGAAGGTGTCATTTGAAAACGCCTCATGATCCGAGGTGAATGCGACTACTTTCCATGTCCTATACAAGACCAAAAGGAGTGTAGTGCTCCTACGGGAAACGTTCAAATTTTATAATAATATTATATAATATTAATGGGTAGCCAACGGTTGCTATAGTACCACTGCAACACCGTGATCTTTGCCTATGTATATATATATATATATATTGTTAACTGTTCATTTTTAGCCCCAGTGGACACTGACGTTCCAGTTCTAGTAGGTATATAGAATGCGTTATATTATTTTATTTTGTAGACGTGTCCTCGCGGACGGTTTTATTTATGGTTTATTTTGGACTAAGCATCACTAGTGTTCTTCTGCATAATATACACGTGCGTGTGTATTGTACTATTGTTTATTTACGTAATACGCTTACACGCGTTAAGACGAATGTGTCGTTCGTTTTTGCGGTTGAACGGTTTTAGCTATTCAAGCCGTGTTCTATATACCGTTGCATAAATCTCAGTCTATGGCGATTGAGAGAAAATCATTTGAGCTGAGCTTGGTTACTTGAACACCGCAAATTAAGCAAGGAAGCACTCTAAACAATCAAAGTTTTGCGTTATAAACCTTATCATAAAAAAAAGTTTGCCTACAAATTGTCGGCATGGATATTAATAGTGTTTTATGATTTATAACAAATATGCGAATGGGTACTTTAAAAAATCTTATAACTTTAGCGAGCAAGGTCCAGCTAGTAATATATAAAAATTTCTGTTCAAGTTTTTGGAAGCACAATAAGTTGTGAGTCATGAGCCGTGATTATATTTTCTATAGTTTACGTTTAAATGACTAAATTAAATTATTTGTAAACCTGACATTTAATAAAACCGCTGTCGTAATAATATTATTTATATGTTTATAACGTCGATGAAATAACTGCAATATTATGAATTTAGCGTACCGACCGTAATATAGCTTGTCCCATCGTCGATGTTTATATACCCATTATCTAGCGTAACGTTAGCGTTCTTCTAATCTAACCGCATGCGTGTCTCGTAAATTCGAATTCATTCAGAACATTTTACTACCTTTTAAACGATTGAAACTCGAGTGGGGATGAGGCCAGTCATATTTCGGAAAACCACAACACTCAGGTAAATTTATAATCGAACAAGTAAAGATATAACACGAGAATGTCAAGTGTGCAGAACGGACTGAACAAGAGTCGTCGTTATTGGTACGTAAATGCTGGCAGCCAGAATAACAGCGTATTGTTGCAAGTGACCGCAGCAAATTTTGGTCACAAATTTATTCCTCGACCTCTTTTTTTTCCATGTTTTCTTCTCACATACATTTGAGAAATAAATTGTATACATTTTTAAGTAATTGAAATATTAATTTGAGCTGCAGTTAAACTCATGTAATTTGTAATATAATAATTCGAATCATTAGTAAATTAGTAAATTAAAAAAATAGAAAAATTAAGCGAGACATTAAAAAAAAAATTAACGTAGCCGTCGAAAATTAAATTTTAAAATAATCATATTTTGCGATAATTTATGATAATTTTTCAAATTTAAATTTTAATAATAATAATTATTGCTACTATTTTGACACGGTTTCATCCACGCGTGTTATCTAAACAAATTTATTGCGTCTACCAGCTGTTAGTGTTAAAGATTAGGTATAAAAAATAAATTGAATATTTCCAAAGAAAAACGTATCATAGACACTTTTCAACAATCATTTGGCCACGTGATTCTGTTGGCACTTTTTCCTATAAATTATGAATTACATATATAATACACACGACGATAACAATAATATTACTGTAAAATATATTATTTTCCCACACTGTAAAAAATATTTTCCATTTTAAAATGAATCGTATGATAAAAATTGTGTCACATTTTACGGTTTGTTTAAATTTTATCGGTAATCACGCAATTCTTTCAATTATTTTTTTTTTAAATTTAAATTTTATTAGAGAACAACATTTAAGTTTAAAGTAAAATAATAAAATAACAATAATTGTCGTATTTTCTTTTTCACTTTATACCTGACGATTACTTCTAGTTGAACCCGGTGGTAAATATACATTTTTAATACAACTCTTATATTATGTCTTTGATTTTGTAGTACCCATTGACTTTATTTAGTATATATATAAGTATATATTTTTTAATAATTATAAAATGGTTATGCAGAATTTCAACGATTCGCCGAAAGTGTGTATTGACGATCGACGTTTTAGTATAAATGTGTCTTTACTTTAAAATATTAAATTTAATAAATGAAAGCGTGTATTTAGAAGTTTATTATATTTATGTTACATATTACGTACAGAAAACGTTTGGGATATCTCGAAATTCGACCTGCTCTTTGGCGTACGATCAACGGTTCTGTATAATACATAATGCGATACTCGAGCAAGATGATGGCTCGCAGCTTTATTCTCTCAGTCAATTTACATAGGCTATTGTGCTTCGTTAATTAATTAAACGATCGACGTTGACGCCAGATATATTATTCTCATCCGAAAGCTCTTTAATTATTACACACATGTACGATGCAAATACTTATACGGTATATAATGTATTATAGAAAATAATAGATATTTTTTTAAACGTTAAAATAATATTTTTATCAGAGGCGTGGCGAACTTGAAAAAAAAATATTGAGGCACAAGAATTTTTACTATCGACAATCCACCCCTCAAAAAAAAAAAAAATGTTGAAGTTTTTTTTGTTCTTTTGTCATTATTTAAATGACGAGGCTTTTTCTAGCACATCAGAAGATTTCCAAAGACGGGTTATTATTGTCTCTTCACAATCAATTTTGAAATTCATCTCACAACTCAAAAACACTGACCTTTTTCAACGTTCTTTTGTCTATTGCAGAACGTAAACGTGTCTTTTTAAATTTTAACCTAAAAATAATACGAACATCTTTAATGATTTATTTAATTGTATATATATATATATATATATATATATATATAAAAAATTTCATATTTGTGAAGATTACAAGAGAGAGAGAGAGAGAGAGAGAGTTTTTAAATACTAAGGCCTTCAGAAAAAATTAAATTCAAACTTTTACTTTACAAAAATAAAGTAAAAATAGATATATAAAGATTTCAGTTTAAATGTTACATACCGAGATCATATTAATAATAAGTGTAAGAATTAACAAGCAAAATTATATCTTAGTTAATAATGTAATAATAATAGACCCAACACGTATTTTTATCCTAATTAGTTTGTTCATTTTGTACGTTTTCTTCTGTACCTTTGTCGTCATTCTATATCTTTATAGGTAATTAAACGTTGGCAGGTATAAAAAATATTTATTTTGTACGAATGAAGATTTGCTTACTGTTTACTATTTCAAATACAAATTATATAAAAGCGTTTAAAAGACCGATATTCGGATATTGTGATGTTAATCGGAATACGCCTATACGCGTGGAATTATTACTGTGTTTCGGCGGGTCCGGCCGAGGACCGAATTCATCAATGGACTCGTTTAATTAATACACACGTGTACAACACGCGTCACAAACGAAACGAAATTGAAGAATCTAATTTAAACATAAACGTCCCCGAACCCTAATAAAAGTGTTAGAGTAGGTCTTAAAGTGTATGAGCAAAACCTACTTTCCGTCGAGCGGTTTCGTGAACGACACTGCAGTATACTTACTCGTTAGGTGTGGACGACGCGGAATTAACCATCACACGGTTTTGTTTTTCACAATTCTTTTCGCGGGGTACCTAAATATTTTCAAACATTATACAGTTTATATCGGACGTGTGTTCCTTAAAATTTTATGTGAATATTGATTTTGTAAAAAAAAAAAACTTGTAATAATGTAAACGTAAATGAGATTTGGTCGCTTCGATAACGTTGATCGCTAGACGTTAGACGCTTTACTGTAGTAACAGCTATACAAAACGTACGGTTTATCTGATCGGGTGAAGTATTTACTCATATCTAATTTTTCTGTATGATATTTTAAGGTTGGAAATGATTTACACAGATTGCTATCAAGCCGCATTGTAACCATGGTGTTCGAAAAATTCCCCGTGTGAAATATTCTTTTTAATTCGTCACTTAATTCACCACCAGACGGATATTTTTCAAACTATGCCTATAACCTTGTGCGTAGATTACTCTACAAATCAAAATCAAACCGTATGACGATTGGATGATTAATTTCTGAGATTAGCCGTCACTAATAGAACTCGATCGCCTTTGTACAGCCATTACCACGTACAAATATCATCAAGATCATTCTTATACGTATATTAGATAAAGAATTAACTAGAATACGCGACCGCCATGCCATTTTCGTGCAATGCGATCATTTTTCTACACACGAATTTATTTTTCACGGACCGTAACAGGCATAATACTTTCCCTGTGAATCGGTTCTAAAATCGTTGCCGTTTTCCTGTATTCACTCCTAAACGATCCTATACAAAAGGTTGAAACGAACACGAGGATAAAAAAAAAGTACATCGCGCACAGTTCGAAATGGTGTACAAAAAAATAATTACAATATCAGGTTCTTTTCGGCAGACCATTGAACCTAGTTCAGAACGGTTTGAAAATCAATGTGTTGAAAAAAAAAAATTCCGTCCAGTACTTTTCTAGTAAATCTACACGGATTTTCTAAAAATAAAATTGTGTGAGTACCTACATACGTACTACTTAACTCGCAAACAGTTTAACTGTTAAACCGTCGCAATTGTCCGCTAAATTATTGCAAACGAACTTTTCGATACTCGCAGACCGGACTATGTTAAAACCGTCGTTCCCGCCGAACGTTGACGGTTTCCACGAATCTCTGCTCGCAAGAGGATTGGTCAGAATCGAATTTATAATTAAACTGTTCGCCATGATCGTGACGGTCGATAATATTCCGCGTCTGCTCTTCTCCGTCAGCATTCCGGTCAACAGTTCCACGTCTTCGACATTGTCGTACAGCGATTTCAACAATTCCACCGTTTCCCAGTTCTCGGTCAGATCGTAGAAGCTTATGTAAGGATACAAGCCCAATTTTCGCCGATAGTTATTGAAGCTCTGTACCGCATTTTCTCTCGACAGCCTTATCATCAGGCTGGTCATCGGTTCCGTCGCGTTACCGTAATTACCGTGACTCGCCATACCGATCTCCCGGTCCACCATAAATCTGACCGCATCGTTCATACCGTCCGCGATCACTTTCCTAAAAAATGATTTTCCGTATGGAACTTTTCGTTTTTCTTATCGATAGACACTGACCTATTGTTGTCGGAGAACACCGATTGCATTGGCACGTCGTTAAACTCGTCCGGTAAGCTGGACGGCCACATAGCGATCAGTAACAGTTCAAACGGCGTAGTGAAGCTGTTGGTGGGTCCGGGTCGGTCGTGGAATATCTCCGGTTTATATCTTAACGACAAAGAATGGCCCGCGTTTACATTTATGATTTCGTTCATCATTATTACCATCATCTCGCCGACGATTATTTTTCTGGCGGTGTTGTAGAGCCGATAGTCTGTCCACATCGGCCATTTCCGTCGTAGCACGTCGCACACGCGGTTGTGTTCGCGCATCCAAAGCGTCGACATCACGAAAAGCATGGGATCCACGCTTGCCACTGGATGACCCACGGCCTGTTTCGGTGCTCCGTTGACTATTCCGTTAAACTATTGCGTCCGGACAAACGTGTTTACCAAATATTTTACTACCTGTACGAACACGACGCAAATTATTCGATTCTCACCCAAATGGATTTCGACGCCGGAAAAACGATCGTTTCGATTAGTTTCACGAGCGACACTGACGGCGGATAGTCTTCATCGTTCACACGTTCCGTTTTCAGTTTTCCGTCAGAAAACGATCTCAACTCTCTTCCATTTATTTCGTCAGCGCCGTATAATTGAGAACCAGTTACCTGCGTGTATCCGCGATTGAATACACACGTCGAACGCGCATATATTAAAAAAAATATATATATATGCATATATACAAACCGTTAAATTGAAATCTTCGTCGAAAAATTGCAAAACGAAATACCGGTAAAACGTTTTGAAAAGTATATTTCGACGTTTCGGATCTGGTTTGAACTGACCGGGTTCCCTTCGGACGATTTTACTGTTCAGGTCGGTCAGAGACGGTAAGTTTTCTGGAAAAGGAACGAACACGTACTACGAAAATGACGATATAGTCAATATTAACAACAGTAAAAGTGGCGTTATTACGCGTATGCAGATGGCGCTGTGTGGGAGGATCTTACCCGCGAGCCCAGACGCGCTCGGAGGATTCCAAGTGGTTTTCCCGTTGTTATTATTGTTTTTTAATGTGAAAAAAAAAAACTGCATTTGAATTGTATTCTCTAAAGCCCGCGGGGACGTTTTAATTTGAATTTTATAAAAGGATTATTGAATTTATAATGTGATAACAGTATATTACGAGTTTGTGACTTAATAATAAGAATAAAAAAAAAAAAACGATTGTTCGATATGCCGCCGGACATTTATTGACAAAATGACAGTTTAAAACGTTTACCGTAAGACCCGGGACACTGTAACGGACGCGCAGGAAGTAAAATTCTGGTCATGTTTTTTTCCGAACCCTTCTTGTGACGATAATTGTTCGTGTCTGTAGACATTTCCAATTTGTTCACGTTGTTTTGGTGGACTGAAAACAATAACGTGTTACATTATTTGTCGACGAATCGCTCGATGGTTTTTTGAAATCCACGGGTTTTTTACATTCGTAAACGGTTTTCAGTTCGAGGTCCGAGGTGAACGGCAGAAAAGACCACCACATTCTCGGACGGCCCGTGCGTAAGTTCACGTCCACGTCGTCGAACACGCGCATCAACCGCGATATGGTGACCAAGTACGGGACTAAGTCGAATCAAAGAATACACAATACGACGCATTTTAGAAGGAAAAAAAAATGTATGGGTACGCGTCCAATACTTTTCGTATAAAACGGCTCCGTGTACTTGCACGTGAAACCCGTGTCGGTTTTCTCCAAAAATCCGCCGTCCTCACACCTGACTACGTCATACACGTGACAATGTTGTTGCGAATCGTCTGTATACGCGCATGCAATTCATAATGCGCGGCGGTAATAACGATATATTACAATATGCAGTGGCGCACACTGAACTGCACATTGATGGGTCTAACGATATTTTACACACCTGGCCTGCACCACCCAATAGACAACTATATAGTAGACACCCAATGACAACCTTGCATGAACTATATATTATTAATTATGATTAAAACATATTATTTACATTTTTAGCTCCATAACACCAGCATTACCCCACCCACTCATTTTAATAGGGGGGGGGGTGTCGATCGACCCCATTGACCCTTAACGTGTGCGCCACCAGTAGCGCAACTAGGGGGTGCTTGGGGGTGCCCCCGAGTTCAAAATTAGCACCCCCAAAGCAATTTTCGATTAAGAGGTTTTATAATAATCGGAGTAAATCAGGCATGGGTTAGTGGACGTTACGTAATTTCAGCACCCCCAGTGTTTGAGGCCTAGTTGCGCCTATGTGCGCCACTGACAATATGGTTTTCGACACCGTAGCCGAAAACGGTGTTTAGATACGAAACTGAAATAATAATAATCATTCTCACCGGTCGTGTGAACGGAAAGGTGTCGGTTGATTTCGACGTGTGCACACAACGCGACGATTACCAGCACGAAAACGTCGAATTTGATCAGACGGTCTGAAAACGGCGTCAAAACACGCGGGACTCGAATATTTGAATCGGGACGTACGAAGTGTCTATATTACTAATTGGCTGCAACGATTCGAAGGGACCGAAGTCACGCGAGAGAGTTGACGGCGGTTGTGTCCGGTCGGCCTCCGAGAACTCCGCGAGACGTTTAGTATTTCGAGCACTGCAGAATGAGCAAGTATTGCACACTCATTATTACCTAAGCGAAACTAGACGGTTTCATTAGAACGATAAATATGATAAAAAAAAAAAAAAATTCTAATTTTTTTTTTGTTAATGTAACGCAAATTTTTTTTTTACAAGTATTTAAAATTAAATAAAAAATAAATATATATATATATATAACGTTAAGTAAGTCTTTAATAATAGGTGACGATTGAATGGTACCAACTTTTGGTACGTGAGCGGTGTTACGCCTATATATTTATTTAAACAGAACTGCATTATTGTAGGCGGAAATTGTGTTTAAATTCTATTGAGTCAGTATGTTTATCCGCAGTCAGCATTAAGTCGGGGGCCGTGGCCTGAACCGTAGTTTCGCCTACCAGTATACCGTTATATAGGTACCGCGGAAGTCTAACCGCGGTCGTATTATAGCGGCCGCCAGCCCGTGACTTCGGTTCCTTACATAATCGTTAATATTATAACGCACTTACTGTCATTAATCCAAGCACAATACGAGTTCAAACGTCGGACGATATTCATCTTGCGATCAGTTATTCGAAGAGTAAAACACTATATTATTAGGTGCAATTGTTAAATATATTATTAAATTACGATTATATTATTACGAAATAGATTTTTTTCGCTTTTAATATTATATCGAACGATATATTATTATTGATTTGGTATCAGTACGAATATTTGTGTATAGCGGATAAGTAGTGATTTATAGTTTCGAAAATAATAACGTTTATAGCCAATATAATATGTAATACAAAATACAATAAGTAAAAAAAAAATCACGCAATATTATTCACGTTGACGAAATATTATAATTTTAACCGTCTTTTATATACGGTTCGACAACGAATATAATATAATATATTATGTAAATCCATATCGAAATTCGAGCGCAGATTCCGTATACGCGTTAATAATCGTGTAATTTTATAAAATCATCAAAACGTACTTTTATTTATGCATTTTTTTTTTTTTTTTGTAATAAAAGTGGTGAACACGAGATAAAATAATTTATTTCGTGATCCTACGCGTTTATAAGTTTAAAATTAGTAATTTCTCAGCCGGCCCGATTTTCGAAAAAAACCTACCACGCACGATAGATACTACTTTTTTTTTGGGGGGGAGGGGGTATTCTTTATTTCTAGTAGAAAATCTAATTTTAACGGTTAATTTTGAGATTAAAATTACTATACGCACGTACTAATCGATAAAATGAAATAGTATAAATAGTTGAATACGTTATTTAGTACAATTTTAAAAAAATAATAATTTATTTGTAAATATATATATATAATGTAATGTAAATTATGGTGTAGTTAGATCTAATTAATTATACGATTAAGATATTAATTAAAATTAGGTACACACTACACAAAAATTCAATTCGTTCGACTTATTAATTGTAAGCAAGATTTAATTATTATATTATATATATATATTATTAATCGGTATAAAATAACGTTCGATTAACATCGGCTTAAAACGAAAATAATGAAAAAAAAGGACAAAAATTTTTTCTGCATCAGCCGGGAATCGAACCCGGGCCGCCCGCGTGGCAGGCGAGCATTCTACCACTGAACCACTGATGCTTATGTGTAACGTTATATTATTATAGAATATTTAAAGAAGTTTTATTATGGAATAAAAAAAAAAAAATTATAGAAAACAATATGATAATATAAATGTATAGAGTACTGAATAATAATAAAATTAAAAGGAAAAAATGTTTGACGTAAAGATTACTATTTTGATCATATTATGTGAAATTTAGTTTTAAATTAATATTTTGGTAGTACCTAAAATATGGTAATATATCTACATAGTTAAAAAATAATTGTTGAGTAAAACCAAGGCTGGGCATAAACAAGTTTAACTTTTTAATTTAATTTTCCTCCGTATTAATGTTGACATAATTATTTTATTTGAACCAGTTAAATTTGATTTTTCATTGCCGAATGTACGAGTATTATTTCATATTTATAATATTATCAGTAGGTATTTTCGTTATTATTAATCGTACGTAAATAAAGTCCAATTAGGTACATTTTTCTTTTATCGAATTCTACATTTATAGTAGTGTTAATGTAAATACATTGGTTTAAAAATAAATTTGATATTAAAAAAGCATCTACCGCTTAACTAGGTATTAACCTTTGGTAGTGAAATATAATTTTTGAATTTACAATATTTTAAAACATTTTTTTAAAGTAGGTATTTATTGGTAATAGGTATGTTTAAATCACGTCTTTGCCTTATAATTCATGTACCTATTTTACCTATAGGTATGCGTGCCATTTTAGTGCACACAATTTTATTATTTTTTTCAGGTACGTGCATGAATATTTCAGCAACAGGTTTTTAAACACGTGGGTATTTCTGTTTTTTTTCATTACATCGTAAAAAAAGAAACTTTTATTCGTTATTATTTATCTGTGTCAAACAAAAGAAAAAAAAACACGTATATATACACGTTTATATATACTATAGATGTTCCGACAGACGTTGTCCTGTCCAAATTTCAATAAATTTTTTTTTTATCCTTTTGTGAATTTGAGAAAACTATTGAAAATGTGATATAAATCACAATGAATCTTAATATGTTTTATTTATATTTCTATATCGATGTTGAAGTAAACAATCAAAACAATAAGCTAATTACTCGGCTTCGCTAGCTGAATTGTCCGGCTTCGCCCGTACGTAGTTTTGAACGGAAAAATTAAAAAAAAATATTTGAAAAAAAAAAAATTATAAAATTATTGAAATGCCTCGACGAAAAACCGTAACATTTAAATACAATATATCCCCTTTCCTTCTCAGACAAAAAGTGAAAAGAAATGGGCCACGCGGGGACACTCGGGGAAGTATTTGGAACAACTCTGTGAAAAAAAAATCGTAAAATTGTCGAAATTGGTTATATATATATATATATATATATCATATTTAGGAATATTGTCGTTTCGGAGGATTGATCTGCATGGCGTGGTATCATGTTGAACGTTGCGCAGGTTATTGTTTTCTATGAAAATACTAGTTAATTATACACACGTTCTGTCTCAAGTTTAGAAAATTTTGTAGTTTAAAACACTGAAATATACGTGTTTATTTGATCTGTGTCTTTTACTAAAAAAAAATCATTCAATTTAATGTGTCTAAAAAAAAAAAAATAAAAATTAAAGACGCAATGAAAAATACTTGACGTTGAAATTAAAAAAAAAAAAAAATGTAGTTGAATACTTTCTCTATATAATATTTTACAACACTACAACACTCCCGTGATTATATTATAAATATATATATATATATAGATTGTAAAGTAGGTATATAAGTTTATTCTCTCGAATTTGCTGCGGCTTTTTACAAAACGGAATATACACACGTCCTGCACAAATGATCGTAATTTGTATCCGAGGCTTGTGTGTGCACTCGGTTTTCACCACGGAAACATAATAATATATAGTTGTATATAGCGCCAAGAGAATTTGCTGTTTTAAAGCACGTATATAAATGGATAAATGCTAGTGAAGAGAGCATTTCTTTCACTATATGTGTTGTAGTACTCTGTAAGCAATATATTCGTAACCATATCCGACCTTCGTATAAAGATTTTACGAGTGTACGTGTATACATATAATATACAGTAAAGTTGGACTCAATAATTGCTGCATACACACACACACACACACACACAACAAAAAGTGAGAGGGATTAAACCGTAAAAAAATTCTAAAATTTTGGGTCGACGCGTATAATATAATAATAATATTATACCTATACACCGCGTGTAATAATATATTATACACTGCAGTATAATTCGTATGAAATAAACTGCGCGCTTTTAATGTAATTTAATTAATAATGGGTCGTGAGTACGTATACACATAAGTGAAATACACCATACGGTTTTAATGTTTTAACACGGTGTTTTAAGTGTTATTTCTCTAGATTTAAATGTTAACGCGTCCAAAGTTTATAACAAGAGAAATAAAAGATGAATTTAAAAAAAAAATGTTTACCAGTACCTGTCATTGTGTTTGTTTTTCTTCTCCCGAGTAAACACTTTTATATCAGGAACACTTTTAGAATTCCAAAAGCTTTATATATACCGACTCTTAATTTTTAAAATTTTGAATATTGAAAAATTCCATTTATTATATCTGTATATTTACAGTTTTTGAGAAAAAGGGCAGAATAATTACACTATCGATAAAAATTAACAGCGATGTTTTACGTTTATTTAGAATTTCGATTTTAAAAATACTTTTAAAAAATTAAAAAAAAAAAAATCAAACATGTATTTAAATTTAAAATTTAAGAAACGCCGTATATACATATATACTGACTTTTTAATTTTCTAGACAAAAAAAAGAAAGCCAAATCAAATGTAAATTTATTACGAATCGAATTCGAATTGATTTACTAATCCGTATACGTTTTATAAGCTTAACAATTTTCGGTTTGACATTTTTTTTTCTTGCGTACCTACGCACTCGACAAATCCTTGTCCAGTTCTCGTAGACTGTTGGGTGGCTATTGTCCGCAAATCAAAATGTACATTCCGTTGGAACTTCGTCAATCGTTATTAAATTCGTTTGGCGAATCGAGACGTCGAGACTTTAAATAGCCGTTCAACGACAATACCCATATCGCTAGCTGCGAAATAATATTATTAAAATACGATCGTAAGTAATATTTTATACGTTTACCTCAGTAATAAAAGTTAAAACATTTCGAGCATCTTCCTCGCGATTTTTGTCCGCATCTCTACTGGACACTGCAGCGGAACCTCGAACTCCGTGTAGCACCATCGATTTCGGCCAAAAAAAAAAAAAGAAAGTTTTTTTCAAAGTTTTTTTTATCCGGCCACGGAGAATAATGATATCGGTACATTTTTATAGTAAACGCGCTTTTTATATAGTTTTCACTAATGTACACGCTCATATAATGTATATATAATTCCGTATCAGTTTTATAAAACTTCCTACTCGATGTTCCGGCGTTCCATATTATAGAACACCTAGTCGTTATACACGTATAAATTTTACAATTTTCCTGTTGATTTTCGGCATTCCATAATGTAGAAGGCCTACAGGTATTTTAAAGAATGTGGGATTCAACACTTTGCCGGCAACATATATATATATTTGAGTATATATTTAAGACACGAATGAGCTGGTCTCGGCTTTTGTGGTTTTTGCGAGAGGTGGTGGTTAGACGAGGGGAGGTGAAACGATAAATCCTCGAAAACGACTTTTCGCTCTTACTTTCTCGTTTGTTTATCTGCGCAACATCTTCGTCGCGTACGCCGCCGGACTTACCGGCCGCTTCTTATACGTATATCGTATATGTAGTGAGAGAGAATCTCGCACCACAGTCGATACGGATCGTGTAGTCTTCGTCCGCCGCATCTACACCTACGATAATAATAACAGGTCAACATTTACAGAGAGGACTCTCTCCTCCTAATGCCCATCACTTCATCCTTCGCGTCGTTCGCCAGGATTACTTTATAATTTATATGTGTGTGTGTGAATGTGCGCTCAGATAGAGACGTCGACGTTAATATAAGTGACATTATATTTTTTCGGTAGGTATTTTGTTTTCTCCGGTCGCATATTACCATTCTACACACGAAATAAAACCCACGAATGAATCCGATTCTCTGATTGGTCCATTTGTGATGTCAGTGTTATCAGTGTATTATTATCAAACAAACTAAACATGCGCAATTCAGTAGCTCGCTTAGACTTTTTAGGACGAGTATAACATAATAATAATAATGATACACTGATATCACAAATGACATGGAACATAATATAATTCCGGATTTATACTTTCCGTAAAATAACGCTGAACAATATATTGTCATCAGAAATATACCGGGACCAGTCAGAGGACCGGATTCGTTCGTGGGTTTTATTTCGCGTGCAGTATGGGTAATATGCGCTCTCCGGCCGTTTAATCTCGCGCGTCTGTCCACTCCTCTCGGGCAATGCCGGTTCTAACACGCTGACAGGGTGGGCAGTTGTCCGTACCAAAATTTTTTGGTTTTCGCCAGTTAAAAAGTTCAATGTCGTGTCTCGTGTTTTGACGAGTAAAGTAAACGTACCGAGTAATAATAATTTGTGTACATTTTTATTTCCATAATTAAATTTTTTTTCCATCATTTAATACGTTAACGTATTTTGCGCGGATAATATTTTTCACGAGATTCGTCTACGGATAATTCCCTTTATCTTTTACCTATAATTATGAACGGTATTTTCTCTACTATATTGTAAGTCGAATTTAAGACCTACACAGTGGAGCTGCAATGCGAAGGCCAAGATCGAGTAACCTCGTTTTTTTTAATCTATAGATAAAGAGAATTGTGTGAAAAACCGTTAAAACTCCCAACTTCTGTGCTCTAAACGTGTTTGGAAATACGAAAAAAAAACTGCGTTTTCACATTTATTATAATATTAGTCCCTACTCTTTATACGTATATAAATTTTTTTTTTTTTATAATAAATATTGTAAAACTGCAACTTAAAATAATATCGTTATGGCATATTTTCGTGATACCAGAAATATATATTTTGTATAAAGAACAGAGAAAATCTATGTAATTTTTTTTTTTTTTTTTAGTATTAATATTTTTATTGCGTGTTAAGGCAAATAAAAAAAAAAAAAAAAAATTAGGAATTAAAGATTTATAGGTTGTGCCTGTGGAAATTCTTATAAATATATTTTTCTATTTTTTTTTTACACCGCTTTTATATTTTCGAAAACGTCCGATACGCGATTACGTATTGTGCAAAACGTTTATATACGAGTAGTTTAAACGCGACGAATTTTATAATATTTTACTCGAGTTGTGTATTTTGGTTTTCCTTCTTCCCGTTCACCCGGTAGAGAATCACGCGCTCCGAGTATTTGGGACCGCGAGTCCTGCGTAATACGCGCGCGTCCTGTTTGAAACGGAGGATTAGGCAATTCTTTTTTTTTTTTTCGTCATCCTCTCGCTTCGCACGCGTGCAGTCGTCCCGAAAAACTCGTACGAAGGGACTGCGCTGCGGCTTATATACAGAGTCCCGTTTACATTATACGCAATAACAGTCGGAGGTTCCATTTATTTCTTGTTTTTTAATATACATAATACATATATATATATATATATGTTGTTTTTTTTTATTTTGTTTTACTTTTGCGCGCGCACCAGAATCGTTTTGATTACAACACGCAAAAATATAATATATACGAGTACGATATCAACCTAACTGATTGCAGTACACATAATATGACAGAACAGCGTGTATATATTATGACGTTTTCAGACGATGTCAGCGATGACGAGATAAGGTTCGTCTGAAAACCGCGTTTGAAAAAAAAATAAAAAATCTCGCGTATAAAATATATAGTTTTGTTTTCGTTCCGTTTTGAAGGACCGAAAAACCGTCTCGTTAAATTTGACGAGTTCTTCGGAAAACCGCGGGAATTCATCGAAATGCCGGGAAGCGAATACGCGTGTCGACATCGAAATCATTTCGAACAAGCCGGTTTGTAGGGAACTACTAAAGACCTATTGGCACGGGGGGGGGAGAAACAATAATAATATTATAAGAAAAATGCCGATTTCTTACGCGAGAACGTGATTTTCGAAAAGATAAAAATAATATTTTATATTGGTTGTATATAAAAAAAAAAATTAAAATATCTATGTTTTTTTTTTTACGTTTAAAAAAGTGTATAACAGCGCTGAACAGTTATTATGATGAGACACTCTCGTCCCGTGGCGCAGGAACTATTTTTCACTGGGGCAAACATTTAATATATATATATATTTTTTTTTCAATAATTTATAAAAAAAACTAAACATTTTTTATCAATGTTGCCTCATTTTGAGGTATATAAAATGTCTAAGAATGTATGAAACCAGTTAAACAAAAAATATATATGAAAAATATCATAGTTTTTCTTTATATATATATATATACCTAACCTAACCTATATATATATAAAATATATAATATATTATTTAGTATGTATCATTTACTTAAAATATGTGTGTTTGTGTATATCGTAGTAACATATGTACAAAGTTAATAACATTAATAACCAATAAAAGGAAGTTATTCCTTTATAAAAAATACGTATGCTCGAGGAAGTAAACAAAATCCACGACTGACACAGATGCACAAATTAAAAACCCGTAGCATATTTATTTTTAGATGTTGATAAAATGTACTGTAGTTTTACCATCTTCTTGTTATTGTATGATTTATAGAATTATTTTGAGATTAATTATATATGTTTACATTGATGATGACTGTTCGTTTTATCCGAGGGGGCAAAAGTATAACTTGCCCTCCCAGAATTATATCTGGGGGGGCAACTGTCCCCTCTGCCCCCCTGCTCCGGCGCCACTGCTCTCGTCCCGTGATGACGTTGGTTGCGGAAAAATCGTGTAATTTACGTCACTTATTACAATATATTCGTAATTATTTACAACAACAACTTATAGCGTAGATAAAATGATATACACGAGTATTGTGTAATTTGTCTGTGTGTGTACTGTGTATACAAAACGGTAATTTATTTGCGCAAATATTTTAATAATACCTTTTGAAATGGTAATTCGCGCCGCTTTAAATATACAATCGGATTTTGTTTAATAATATTCAAATTTTAAAACCGCTTTAATTTCGAAATTTCTGACTTATGTTTATTCATAAGGGAATTTTAATTTTCACATTATTTTCACGAGTTTCCGGGAGTAAGTATATAAAGACGAAAAAAAGAAAAATGAAAAAATGAAAATATTCGTAAAAAAAAAGATGCGTAAATAGACGTTTTTTTAAAAATAAATTCAATTCGATAGATTTTCGTTTAGTATGAAAACATTGATTTCGATTTATTTTTCCGTTTTTCCTTTTCCGAATGACGATTTTTTTTTTCTAGTTTCCCAAGACTATCCAACGTGTAAAATAAAAATAAAATTTATAGTATACACGATAATAGAATAAAATAAGACAAAACGAAATAAATTAAGTAGAGTTAAACAATTTACAAATAAAACACAACGAATTTACTGGTGTAAACGTATACGAGTATTAGGCGCGTAGGAAAAAATTTAAAATCTTTATTGCTTACGCGTAGTACACTTACAACGAGTCGATAAGTTTTTTTTCGTGAAGTCATAGCGATCGTTTTGGAAATACTATTCGAAGTAAGAAGCACTTAGGTTTTTTTTATTTTGTTCATCTCCGGTCATTTTTGGCACGTCTCTCGGTGATTGATGTGTGCGTGTACAGTATTCGAGGGCGATAAAAATAACAGTTAGTTTTTTTAAATTTTCTAAATATCGTATATTATACGGTTTATAACGTCTACTGTTTATAAGCGGCGTAATTTAGGTCTTTGAATAAATTCGATTCGTAGCTACTTTTAGTATAACAAACGAAATATCAACGTAATTATATAGGATTATAACTTTTAAGCGCCATTTTAACTCGAATTTAAATAATTCGAGTTAGTTTTTTGTTCACATGTAAAATCTGTTAATCGTATATATATATATATATATATATATATTATGTTTTCGCGACAAGTTATCAAAAGTCATTCAAGTAAAAAAAATTTTTGTTGACATAATTTAAATACACGATTTAAGTGTTCACGGAGTCCCGACGATTATCGGATTACGATTTGAGAAATGCCGTGACTTTATAATAATATACTGTTCGTGGAGTGGTAGAGGCACGCACTCGATGGCCGCAGCAAGTGGGTACATGTCATTTTCATCCCTGTTGTTGTCGGTATTATAAAATATTCTTGTGAATTTGATCATAACAAATTATGTTACTTTTAAAGTATAACTTTATTAAATAAAAAAAAATAATAAAAAAAAATAATAATAATACATTACAATACATGAGGTTATTCGAAGCTAGTGGTAGAAAACAGACCGCCGTTCACGCGTATAGTACGGCAGAACACGAATCGAACCTATATAGTCGACCAAAGCCTTTGCTCAGCGAATTTCTTTATGCTTACCGCGTGGCACGACAGATATTTTATTAACGCTCTGTTAAAACTTACATGCAAAAACATAAAATAATAGTCAGGTGTTCTTTAACAATATATAATATAGGTCTTACGCAGTTTTACTATATCGTATATCACATTATATATATATTGCAGTGGTGTAGGTCTTGAAAATAAAAATTTTCTCTCTTCTCTCATAAATCTCATAAATCATTCAACTTGAATGCTTCAAACTTTCAACTCCAACTTTCTTTTATTACATATTTTTGTCGTAGAGATAACACTCGTACCGACCATATTTTATTTGTAGAGTATTACGCGAGTACATGTTCGTTTTTGAAATTTAATTTTTTTTTTTTACTTTGAACGTACAATTTTAACGTGTTGTGCTTGTAAGGTAAAGTATATTCGTGATACATTTACAAAATCTCCAATAAAACCATTCAATTTTAGTAATTACACTTAATTAATGTAATTATTTAATGAACATGTAGAGTAAAGGAATTAGGATATATACAAATTTCGGGTTTTATTATGCCCTTTGATTTGTTTCTATGGTAGTACAAAAGCCATTGAGAAAAGTCGGGTGATTTCGTGATATGGTTTATAGTTCAATGATAGTGGTTAGGTAATTTCGTGAGTGCACATGATTTTTAATTTTAAATTTGTGATTACAAGAAGAAAAAAAGAGTATTTGTGTTAACAATTTTTAAAAAATGTAACGATTCATTTATTACAACTTTAACTTTAAAATAACAAAATTATTATTTGTTTAGACTTTATATTCATTGATTAATCAAACTTGTAAATTAATAAAATTATAACAATAATTTTATAAATGTAAAAAAAAAAAAAATAATAATAATAACAACATGCATTTTACATAAGTAGTTATTTAAACTGAAATTCATACCACAAAATCACAAAGTAATACACTTTAACTGTGTAGTGTGTATACGTATTTCAACAAATATATGTTGTCATTTTCACAAATATATAAATGTATGTATATGTAAATATACAATCAAGCCAAGGAGTATTAAGAAAAATAAATGTGTTATATTGTTATTAAAGTTGTATAAAATTTGTTTATTTTACTGATTTAATATTAGGTTTTAGGTCTCGAGTAGGTCAGCATCTAATAACTGCTATAAATAGCCCGAAATTGGAAGAAATTTTTAAAAATATTTTTCACGTGTATATACTATATATATATATATATACACGTGAAAAATATTTATATATATATAGTGCAAATTTACATATTCTGTATAAATTTCAAGACAATAAAACCATTGTTTTCGAAATGCCGGAGAAATATAATAATGAAATTAACAAAATAGCGTTTTTATGTTATTACCACAATTTTTTGGGCCGCTTTTAAAAACTATTGAGAAAATTGTAAAGTGACATCCTTAGAGCATCGCCCCGATAAAATTTGCTACAGGAAAACGGATACGAGTGTAATGATCGGAGCACTTCTACTCGTTTCCCTCAGAATCTAAAAACAAACGTCTAAAATATTTCAAAAAGTCCTAAAACGCGCATTATTAAATTTTCTAGTTGTCGTCCGAAAAGGTGCGAGTGTATCCGAATCGTGTACGAAGGTTCGAAAATGTTCATCGTTCACCAACATTCTGCAGTGAATTATTGTCCCCATATAATAATTTTACACTGACGGGCCGACGAACGAATAAACTTTTTCATCCGTATAAATAACATTGACCCTTGTCAAAAAACGTTGTTCAAATATTTCTGCAGGGGATATATTATAATATATATATATTATATATGTATAAGCATAATGCATAAATGTGCCATACCACATAATATGCGTTACAATATCGTGATATTGTAAATTGATAGCATCAGTTTCGGGTGTAACACTGACAAAGTTTTTAGACCTTCACCGGGTTTTACTTGCCCATTAGTAGTAATATTCACGTTACTGATATTTGTAATAAAAAAAAAAAAAAAGGAGGAAAAAAGAAATTGTTTTCATTTTCTTCGAGTCTTTCTTGTAGAAATAATAATCGTTGTCGAAAAAAATTAAACATAAAAATATACTATATGTGTACACTCGCATTTTATACTTTTATTCACTATTCTTGTCAGAATTGGTCGTTAAATTTTTTATTTTATTTTTTTTGAGGAATATTAAAAAAAAATTAAATAATATATTTATTTTAATTTAAATTTTTTCCATGAAAGTTCGCGTCTTACGGCTTGGCTGTATTATTTATTGGTGGCACTACTTGTATACTATATTTTCACTTGGATATTTCGATTTCGTAGAAGAAAATGTTTACGTATTCTTATTGTTATTTATAAATTAAAAATAATAATACATTTTATTACACATTCGATATAATTGTTGCAGAGGTTCAGCGCAACACTTCGCCTAGAATAGAGGTGATTGTGGTTGCATTTTTTTTCACCCGAAAAAGTTCCAGTAATCACCTTGTCACACAAATGGAATCGATAGTGTTTAATTTCCTATCCATAAATAAACTTTTATATTTTTAAAGTACTTTTTTGTATTCAAAACTTTTGTTTTGAAAAAAGAAAATTACACATTTTTAAAATCAATAGAGCTATACACTATTATAGAATACCTAAAACTTCATAGTTATATGTTCAAAGATTTAAACATCCTTTCCGGGAGAAAAACTCTTCATATTTTTATTTAGCAGTGTTAAAAAAAAAAAAAATAATAATAATAATGCCGCTGTAATTAATTTTTTAATGTAACTACATCTTTTGTAAATTATATAACGGAGTTTTATACGTTTTTGTGTATTATAAATACTAATACGGTCGTTAATATTTATTTTAAAGAGATTAAACGACATATAAATAATGTGATATTAATTTCTTTTTACATAATTATATTGCTCGCTGTAAAGTTTCTACGAAATTTTTTCCGAATAAACGCGCGGTATATTTTAAATTGATTAATACTTTTTTTTTTTATACGGGCACGTCAGGACTTTACAATTTTTTTCACTTCAAATTTACATACAATTATGTTACCCTCCCCGAAATCTGCGATCCCGAGTTTTAGTATCCTGTAGGCGCTGACGTCATCACGTGCCACCATTATGCTATAAAAAAAATCAGAATCACCCCAAGTCCGGGGGAGGAAAGTGATGGAAAAAGCCATTATGATCACAAAATCGTATGTAAATTTGAAGTGAAAAAGTTACGACCCGCACATTTTCTATACCTATTCGAATTTTAATCTTAATTTAAGATATAAAAATGTCTTTTTCAATAATTTTTGCTTTACTTTGCTAAACTTTTACTCTTTGCTATACTTTTAGCTCTTTGCTACTCTTTGCTATACTTTTAGCGTTAATATAGTATTTTGAAACGTGCATAATATACTGCGATACTGCGTTTTTCAATCAGAACGCTTATAAAATATATTATACGTCGAAATAACACATACATATTTTCATCGATAGAATTTAAAATTACTGTTTGAAGGTACGTTCCGATGAAGCGAAAGATTTCTTGAATTTTTACCCAGGTCGTGTAGATAGACAAATATTGGGGATGGGGGGAGGATGGCAAGTCAATGACAATAAATTAACTCGAATAAGTAAAGTTAAATTAATAATATCGGTCACAATTCAAACACCAAAGTTAACGAAACCTATTTCTTTATTAAATTAAAAAGAAAAACAATTGTTTGTTTTAAGACAAAAATCGTTAACTTAACTCAGTTGAGAAAAAGTTAATTTTTACGGTTTAATACAAAAATAGGGCTTTTTAAAAATAAAAGAGTTATAAATTAATTCATCTTTACTTCTTAACATAACAAATATCCATTTCGTTACAATTTTTATATTTCACTAGACATTACGTATGAATTTAGATACCTACTGTATTATATTATTTAGTCGTTATGAGTTGTTAAATATTTTATAATATTAATTAATTAAACTTTTAATTTCAGTGTTGGGAAAAAAATGCATTTAAAATGTAGATGGAAGTGTTTAAAAAAAAATTTATTTTAAATACTTAAAAAAATGTGTGAAAATGTAAAGAAACGTTGTCGATTCATTTTGGAGGGTCCATTAAGAATGAATTTTTTTATTTCTACAAATCAGTTTTAAACGGCTTTTTATGTAAAAATAGTATGTTATAATTATTCTGATAACGAAATACATATACATTTTTTTTTCAACAAAAGAGTAAAAAATTCGAATTCGAACAGCGGAAAATAAACTAAATAGACGAAAACAAAAGGTTAAGTTAATCACTCTAATCTTCCACTTGAATAAGTGTCGCTGAAGACAATATTTTTTTAAAAAATAATCGTAAAAACAATCGTGTTTTAAGTGTATAAATAATGTTTTATTTCAATTAATTAATGATTTACGCGATTAAAATTAAAAGTATTTATTCTGTCGCAAGAAATAATGAATCTGTTAAACAGCACTCTTTATCAATCATTTGGACTTTAAGCAAATTTAAATAATGTTATTCAAACCATTTAACAAAGTCCGGAGTTCTTACAAATAATCTTCAGTGCAGCAAACCAATAGCAAAACGATATGTAGTTATACAAGGCTTTTAAAATAATACTACTCACAATAAAAAAATAAAAATAATTGCGTCGTTTTACAAGCGTAGGTTTTGTGTAGTTTTATAATGTTTAATATACGTAGTACGATATTTGTATACATCTAATATTGTGTTATTTTTACATTTTTATTAAATGCGTTTAAATACAATATACCAAGAGACTATACGTCACGTGTAAAATATAATGATTGTATTTCAATGATTATTTGCATAGAAATATTAGATAAGTTTTAAAAATCGGAAATTATCACAATAAATCTTATGAAGTTAAAACTAACGAAATATATGATAATTGATTTCATATATAATTTATAAAAAAATCAACGGTATTGCGTTAAAAAAAAAAAAAATGGGGAAAATACCAAAAATTGCACATGTTGCGCTATTATTTTTTTTTTGGTTATACACTCGTACTAATCGTATACACGCGTGTTAAGACAAACTGATAATTCGCATTAATTCATATCCGAGCCCGGCTATTTATAAATTTATAACACAAGAATAATGAGATTTGTCGATTTGAAAAATAATCATTGATAATAACCGCGATGAATGAATCATTTTAGAAGCGCATTCCTACGAACATTGGTGGGGAGGATATCTGTTCTCATCTACAACCATATTACATTCGGCTGCACATTCACTTTTTGCACGATAATTTAATTTTGATACATATAATTATAACTCAAAAATTAAATCAAAATAATGATAATTAGTTTTTATAATTGATGGAGTAATATTATGTTTTGGAGATGACACTGTTACTTTATTTAGTAGCGATTGTATAATTAATCGAGAGAGTAAATTAAATGCCTGACTAAATAAATTTACATCTCGGTTGGTTTATAACTCAATCCAAATTAATTTAGAGAAAACTGTATTCTTGCAATTTAAAATTAAAAATAATTTTGTCTCGGATTTTGATCCATTTTTTTTTACATAAAACTCGTGTAAACTAGAATCTAGCAATTTTATTTGCCCCGCAATCAAAAAGAATATTTCAGTTGATTATTTAGGTACTTGTATTTTGACGGTCGTTTAAAATGAAATATATGCATATCAATAAATTAATAATAAATTTAACACAATTCTTTTGTATTTTTATAACACTAAAAACTAAAAAAAACGTTTTATGTGATAATATTAAACGAATAGTATATAAATCTTTGATACAATCTATTGTATGTTATGTTATTGTATTTCGGGGTTCTACCTATCAAACACATAATATTAAGTTGAACATCACACTAAATTCATTAATTAAATACATATTTATTAAGCCAAGATTTCACTCTGAAAAGTTAAAAAAAAAAGAGTTAGAAATATTTAATTTCACTTCTCTTCACTAGTTGCGTGTATGTGAACATTAACGTGTAAGTATAAAAATTCTATTATCAACTCATATTTATAATACTCGTTTTAATTATAACATTAATACATTTCCGTACCTTTTACTATATCAATCATTTAAAAAAAATTGTAGCTGCACTTGTGTATAGTAATATGCAATATGGGAAAATGCTCACTAATTATATTATGGAGTCGTATTATATTAATTTATCCTCGTTCGTGTCATTTTCATTAATGATCTTGAATATTATAATAGCTGAATGTTAGTTTGAATCAGTCAAATAAAATATGATTCATTATATTATATATCTTAAATTATATATTTATATTGATTAATGTTTTTTTAACATGAACTCAGCACAGCCCTCGCGGCTTGGAGGTGGCCATTAATAGTTTGATTACAATATGTAACTGTAATCTTTAACATAGTTGGAAACTCAATAGATCAACAATTGTTATTCAATAATTATTGTTCTAGTATTTATTCGGTTTTTTTGAAGGGTGGAGGAGGCTTTATAAATTGTTTTCTCTCCGCATAATCCCATAGCGTGTTATCTTTTTCGTTTGTCCATAACCTGTCACATATATAATATAAATAAATAAATATATATATATATTTTTTTTGTATTATGCCTTTACTCATTTTGTCATCCTTCCCTATATTATGTGTGTGTGTGTGTATACACATACATACATACATATACATTCACCTGGACCATCGTTTCTATCGTCTCAGTTCACTACCCCTTTTGTGAAAACATATCATTATCCTTTGTACTTTCACCACTGCACTGCTCGCGAGGTATATAGAAGTTTCATTAATTTTACCACTAATCGACACCGCTACCAATCATCTGGCAGCCCCGTTTTAAATTACAAATTTGTTCACGAAAAAAGCAAATATATATGTACTTATAGGTAATATTATAGTTTTCGAAAGTTAAACAAAATAACCACGCGGAAGTCACATGTTTTCAATTACAAATATTACATTTAAAGCGTAGGTACTGCTGTATGAACCGATACGCATAATATCGATATACAAAACAAAGGTTACAGTGATACAGCGTATAGTTACTGTATCGTAGATTGTAAAATATTATACTGTGAAATCGTTGAAAATAATATTATTTTTATTTTATTTTTTATACACCATCGCAATATATTTGTATTTCATTATGCGCCAATACAATATTTTATTATTGGTATTATTATTTGCGCCAAAACCAAAAAAAGTAACTGATGCTTTTGTTGGCGTTAAAATGTTGAAAATATTATAGCGCCTTTAAAATATCATAGATTGTTTTTGAAACATATACATTTAAAACGCATTGATTTGGATTTTTTATACCGTGTTGTTATTATTTCTGTTTTATTGATGTTGTATATAATATATAATATAACAGCGTACAAAATAATGGATATAGTGTCGGGAAAAAACGGATTTTATTGACATTTTTTTTATTATACTTCGGTTCGATTTATATTATAAAAAATAAATGTATGGTGACGAGTTAAAATGTAAGCGTGTTTTTTAATGACATTATTATAAACGTAATGTTTCAATTTTTCATTTTTGGTTGAAAATACTCAAAACTGACCAATAATTAATAGTAACAGTAGAAATAATATACTTTACTTATAACAACATTAAACATATTAATTACTTACACTGTTATAGGTGTCAGTAATCGAAAAATTATGTTATTTTTTTAAAATGCGTCTAATTTTCTTTTAGCTTTTTACAATAATCGACAGGCGTACCTACGTATATATTTATGACGTATGTACATTTTGTTATAATACATGAAACAAGGGGTCGTCTCGCATAGACACGATTCTAAAATGTGGCAAAACAGCTGTTTTAAATAAAATTCAAATCATTCGAAATATAATTTTTTGCGTAAAATTACAAATTACTTTATTTGGCAAATTTTTAGAATTTTCTAGTAGTTTCTTGGTGTATGGAAAAGTACTGATGAGCAATAAAAAAACACTTGTTATTTTTTCAAGTACATATTATTTTTTTATACCATATTTTCAGTTTATTATTTATTTTATTAGTTTTTTTTGTGTAGATTGTGTATCAATCATAATAAATAAAGGAAATACAATTATACAGTACATGTACACGATACTTAATAAAAATATGAAGAAGTTTGACAATATAACAATATATTTCCATATTAATTTATTAAATATTTAAATGTTATTGATAAACATATGGTAATTTTGATTTTAAAATATGGTATTTTGAATTTCCCGTGGTTTTGTTTTACCATTTATTTATTATTATGTATACTCGTATATATATAATTGTGATAATTTAATGTTCTTTATATCTGATAGGTTTATGATTTTCAACCAGCGGTTTTCGATCTTTTTAAAGCTGTCACTCCCCGAGGAGCCAGCAATTTTTCAACGCTCCCCTCCTCCTATGTAAAAATCCCGTAATTGAGGATGTGAGAAAGCGTGTGGGCGCTGCATTGTAAAATTAAAAAAAAAATTGCGATGGCCAAGGAAAAATAAAAATAAGAATGGTAGCTGGTATGCTTGAAAAAGTTTTCGTTAAACTTTTGGGTCTAAAATCAATGAAATTATATATATCGCTATTCACTACCTTTAAAGAAACAGTGTGAATAAATAGCGTAAATCCATTAGTACGAAGGTTGTGCTCGGGGGGTTCAGAGTCAGGTTTCTTGACGTTACCACTTGCCTTCAATGTTAGCGAGACGAAGGCGTAAATATCCTGTTTTCCATATTTCGAGTCCATTTCTGTTTTTTTTTGTAACTAGATCCGTCACAGTATACAGAATCCTCGCTCTACGAAGTAAAAGGAAATCAAGAATTTTCTGACGAGTCCACGGTCCGGGGTAGAGGCGACTGTGACGTTTAGCTCGAAGCTAAAATTCTGTCGGCCGATCACCATTCTCGAAGCTTGAGGTTTTAAACATCTCATTAGTGGATTTGAATTCGATAAATTGTCCCGCGTATTAATTTGTGTCGGGAGTACCGGAAAATTCGTATACGAATTTATATATATTTCCGATTTGTAAAACACGTTTGTGAGTATATATACATATATATGCATACGAAAGAGTCCCAATAAATCGTTGAAACCCTATTTTCCACTCATCATACCCTTCACTTTTATTCTATTTTTCTCGATATAAAACACGTGCAGCGTGATCCGATATACGAGGAATCCGAAATATTATGCATGAAAAATAAAAAAAGCATTCCCGCGGAACGTCGCGCGTCGCATTTCGTGTAACAGGTGGTCGTTGTAATACGGCGCATACCAAGTTTATTTGTTCGTTTGAATAAACGGCGTTTTTTCTTTTTTTTTGCATCGATTATCGCGCAAATTTTTTGTTCGATAACAATACGAGTTTCCTACCAAACTATATTATTATTATTATTATTATTATATGTACTTACGGATTTAGGTTTTATAAGTGCATCGCCTGCGCTCTGCGAGTTATTATACCGTCTCGATTTCACGGCTTATTCTAAGAATTTTTCTCCGCTGATTTCACCTACAAATCGATCGAAAAATTAGATTCATTCATGTGATCACCCAAAAAATACCTGCGTAATTAAAATATAACAATTATGTTATGGGAATACAATTTTTTTTTTTTTTTTGGTTGGGAGGGAGGGAAGGCAAATGATCGTGTGTTACGATGACGATCAGCGGACACCCGACGAGAAAACAAACGAACACTATTGCTGAGTACACGGAGACGATACAAAATATGGTTACCAGCTGATATACAACAGCATTTAGCCGGGCATATGAGCCCGAGTTAACTATCGGGAATTCTGGGACGTATTTATGGGGAAAGGGCTGATGGGGCTCCATTACATTTAGTGTTATGTGTAAAACACTCGTTTAATATGTGTGAATTTTTTATTTTTGTTATAGGTAACAGTAATATTTGTCTTCAGTAAACCGTGTAACCGCGACGACCCCGAGTCGATTTCACGGCCCGGTCGAGAATCATGTGGTCGAACAACGGTTGTCCGTAACAATAGGTAATATAGTACATAAGTATACTTATACAGTTTTAGGCGTATTCATTGCAGTCCTTCGGGAATAGCGTAATTTCTCGGCTGGTGCTAAACTACGAGCTGAAAGGGGATGAACGGATTCGATATAACGGGTAGGCTATCGGTGGGATTGCGTACATCGATAATCCCTTAAAATCAATAATTTTCGATTATATCACGGACTGAACACGTCGTCAGAGACATACTCGTATATAATATAATACACCGTCCTTACCATCACGACCCTTAAATTCTGGGTCAAAATATTTTTAATATTATAATATAATATATATTTAATACTATATATGACAAAACAAGAGACTTATTTAAAACAATATATCGGCTAATATACACGTTTATTTATTCGTCGATATTACAGGATTCTGTAAGTATTCAATAATATACACTTATCTGTATCTTATATATTCTTATTAGACATTTGAATTACAATCATCTTGTTACGAGTTTCACTCATTAGATTTGATGGTTTATTAAAAAAAAGCTCGGTACATAATACTATTTAAAGAAGTACATTTTTGACATTAAAAACATATTTAATCAAATACTGTAAGTATAATATGGTATTGTTTTATACACAATGCACAGTATTTTATTTAATCTACAACGGATTTTTAAACGAGAAGTAATGCTCAAAATAATTAATAATAATATTAATTAGGTATTATTATTGTGCCAAAGGTTGAATCGATAGTTTACGAAATATTAATTGTATTATTATTATTATTATCATTATCATATATAAAAATCAATGATAGAAAGTTTATTTATACTGTTGGAATGGTAAAAATTAGTAAATTTGTAAATCCAACACGTACACTGCTATGTTCAGAATCCAACATGGCAACATATGACACTAGAGTTAACCGGGAACAAACGCGTACATATTTTTGCATTCAATATTTTATTAAGAAATTATAATTGATTTTCATGTTCTTTATCCCTTTAATAAAAGCTCATGTAATAAAACAAAGCGAATTTTAGATCAATTGGGAATAAACACGTAAATATTTTCTTCCTTCAACATTTACTTAAGATATTTGAAACGCGTTTCATGTTTTGTATCGCTTTAATAATATCTATGTAATAAAACAAAGAGTCTTTTGAGTTCACCGAGAATGAACACGTACATATTTCTTCATTCAATATTTACTTAAGATATTTGAATTGCATTTTATATCTTTTAATATGAAGCAAATAACATCACAGTATTACACGTACTGCAAGTTGGGATAACAGTTTTTCATATAGTTTTATGTTACTCTTTCGTAAAGTTGATGAATATTAACAATTCCATATTTCAAGTATGCACACAAAAATAGATTTATATGAAATATAATTTAGTAGAAATTTATTAATTTTCTATTCATTGAAACAAAGTGAATTTTTGGAACTATTTTATTTTATAATATTGTTAACATACTTCATACTTGTAACTGTCTTTGATAAATGTTCCATTGTTTCGTTTAGGAGCACGATTATTTAGAAAAGTATTGTTGAGAAATTTCTAATATTTTTAAAATTTGAAAATGACTTCAAGATTTGTATTAATATTTATGATATTGTCAATTATTGGGAATAATAAGGGTAAGACGTTTACCGAATACACACATATTTTATAATTTATGACGTCTACGTTTTTATATATAAAATGTACATGTTTAAGGAATTTATGGCGAAACCTATATTACAAGTGAGTTATTATTTTTTTAACACAACTTCGTTCATTTGGAATAGTGCATTATTTAAATTAGTCAAAGACTCTTATTAGTAAATATAATAATTTACCAAAATGTTCTATGTATTTGATTATTATTTATTGTTGGTTGTGAAATATGAGATTTTCTATGCTAATTTGGAAGAAAAGTTGCATAGGTACGTGTGTTGGGTCAATATTAGGATATTGAATAAAGACGAATTTGTTTAGATTTATATATTGTACTTGACCATTTGATTATCAAATATTACATTTATATACGTATTTTTTTATTACTTTTTCGATTTTATGTAAATAATTTTCAGATAATATTGCAACATTTAATATTAGCACAATTGGTAAAGTACACATTTTATCAGTATATAGTATCTTTTTGACATAACTCAAAAGTTATCATATAGCTCATGGAAAATGAAGAAGAATACAAAACATGCAACATATTATTAATAAATTTTTTATACCTATCTTTTTCGTTACAATTCATTTTTTAAAAGTTATATTATCACAACGTGATATTTTCTTTACTATTATTGGCCAAAAACTAACAAGAAGTTTTGATTGAAGATATATTTATATTTCATATTATAACTGTAAATAAATATTGTGACGTTACGAGACTATATTGAATAGTCACTCCGAATTCACAATGTAAAAGAATGAAAAATTATGAAAAAGAGGGTCGTCAACCCACGACTGAGGTTTTTTTTAACCGGAGTGCACGGAATTTGTTTTTATTTTTTTGAAGACAATTACGTATAAATCGAACCACAAATTAAGGTAGACTGAATGCCGAACGAAAATGATAAACGTGAATCACGGGAGTGCTCTGATGTGTCATAGCTACAAGCACCATTCCAGCACTAGTGGATTATTTATATACCAATTTATTACTATTACCTTACCATTATTCCCTGAGTATTGACATCTATTATCAGAGCAGTAGGTAATCGCCATGGTCTATAGTTTTTTCCATAGCATTAGATACTCGATTGCAGCGCAAACCAATTCACGTCAGGGTTTCTCATCATGTTCATATAAAAGCGCTCCAAAACTAAAAAATTATCACGATATCTGTCATATTACACATATTAAGAACCAATATGTATTTACAAACACGTCCTGCTGACGAAGTGTTTGCTCGTAGACATGTCATGCTATGTTATACTAAAAGGGGAGAGGGCAGTATTTAGGAAACAATGGGATGCCACATTTAGTCTACGGGTCGCGCTGCAATCGAGTATCTATACTCTGTTCAAAATGAGATCGATACTCGGCGCATGGGCTGGTATCCAATAGTTACAATGTACCAAGTTATCAATGTACCTCAAATGTTTCCGGTGGTACAAAGCTGTAATCAGCGTTGCTTATGAGCAAAATTTTGTTGAATGTTTTATATAGCCACTAAACAGGCTATGTGAAGAAAAACAATGCTCCAAAAATTGCAATTTTGATTTCTGGGGTTTCTGTGATAAGCGATTAAAATAACTGATAAGTATGTCCATTGATTATAAATACTAGTATTTTTAATCAATTTTAATCAATGGTATATCAACCGAAGTATGAATTGACACCACTAGATAGTGTTAAAAACTCTCTCGTACCATCGGAAACATTTGATGAACATGGCTCTACCACCCCCCGACTATATCGATACCAGTCTTGTATATCATAAAAATAAAATACAAATTACATGAATTAAATACATATTAATTTATTATAGGTACCTATATAATATAATAAAATAAATGTATACGTTATGTACATTACACATTTTATATTATACATTTTACATTATACAAACATTTTTAACGTATTGTCTGAATATTTATGTTTTTATATCTGGCAACACTGGTGTGGCGATGCTTTGCCACGCCAACAGCCGGTCTCACCTCCCCCACCACCCCCAAAAGATGTTTCACATAAAAAAAAATAGAATAATTATTTACATTTTTTACGTTATTCTGTTACGGGCCAAGGTTATAATAATTTTATTTATGTATATATTTATATATATATGTGTGTGTGTGTGTGTGTGTGTGTGTTTTTTACTGATGTGTGCGGATATATATAATATACTATCTCCATGGAATTCTCTTCATTCACCCGATCACGGGTAGCAGATGGCGGTTGTCTACTCCATCGTTTATGCATTTTACACAATGAGAAAAAAAGAATTTTTGACGAGGCCCACACACGTTCGGTGCTCTCAAAACGGACGAAAAAAGTACAATGAGCCGGGGTATTCTCTGTCGACTTTTAGAAAAATAAAAGCCAATAATAGCTAATAATTAACCATGGCAGGGAATAGATACATATATTCAGTTACATAATAATGCCGTCGTAATACTTATGATAATAATGTTGACAATAATATTAGTAATGTCGCTCAATCGCAGTTATTATGAAACAATATATATTATAAATAATTTATTTTTGTCTCCATTACGTTACAATGTATTTAATAAATAAGCTGAGTACAAAGTACGTAAAAGTGTTTAAAAAAAAAAATTTAACATATAATATTTTCTTATATGCACATTAGTCAATATAATGAACTGAATTAATTATCGGATATATATATATAGATACTTGATGTATAAATTATTGAATAAAAATAATAATAATAATTATTATTATCTTGGCAGGAAATTATAAATGTATAAAAAAAAACAAATATTTATATTTAAATATTTTAATGAATATTAATTATGTAACTTTAGATGAATTTAATCTGGTATGTTATGTAACAATGCATGTTAAAATGTTGAAAACAATATTATATATAACAGAAACATCAGGTAATTTATTATAAGTATGTAAAATTTGGTTAAATGTAAACAATAATAAGAATGGCCTCAATAACTAATATACTTGTAATGCCATTAGTTGAAATTAATATTAATTTATATATGTACAATAGTAAAAATGATATATTTATGAAAAAACATTGATTTTTATAATAGCACAAGATTTGGGATCTAGAAGATTGAAATCAGTAAAACATATTGGTTACCTCAATAGGAAGCTGCACCTTGTGAATGGCTGTAGGTTTCAATATAAAATAATAAATAAATTAAATGTGATTTTGAAAATCTAGACTATATTATGATGTTTAAAAAAGAAATATCATTCAAATTTAGAAAAAAAAATATTTCTTTTATACAGAGTTTTAAAATATTACATATGTATATTATCGTATATAAAAGTTTGTTAAGGGCTTTGGAGTACTTATAGGTAATTTTATTATTATAAAAAAATATATTGAAAAAGTATGGAAAAACATCGGATATTATCGGTGACAATCGTAGTCTGACGAATTTTAAATTTACTATACACGAAAAGATGGAATTAGATTAACAGGTGCTATCCTAAAAACAAGTGCATGTTAAGTGTTTTTTTAAAATAACTTCTAAGTAAATCATTAAATCAAAATTGATGTGTGTAACTTTATTGCGAATAACACTTCTTGTGCCTAGCGATGATGGCTGTGCATGATGTTCATATGTTTGTATCTTAATAATATATGCGATATATTTAAATATTTTGTATATTTTTTGAAAAATTTAAATTGTTAATGTAAAAATAATTTAACCAACACATTAAGGATGACATTTTCTAGGGATTAAATATTTGAATGATTATTCGAAAACAATGATTTGGAATAATTTCAATGCTGTTGCAAGTAATAAAGGATTTATAAATAATTCATTATAATTTATATTGAACGTTTACAATGTACTATTTTTTCATCTAAAACTTCAGTAGTTCGCGAAACTTCAGGGTACCTACCATTTCCGTCGTCCGTGGTAAAACTGTTCCTAGATTTCGTAAAATATTATTTTTATCTTTTTAAATATTATATTTTCTTAACATTAAAGAGTTATGTTATTACCATTAGTTGTGGGAAATTTTTATTTTTAATATAGATTTTTATATTTATAATATTTTGATAGAATGTGTTGATAAATTCCAAAAGCACTTGAATGCTAAAAATGACTTAAATGTAATTAGTAATTAGTGGGATAATTATTGATCCCACGCGATCTACTGATGGTTTACTATACTGATGATTTTAAAACCATGACTATTTTAATAATTTATCTATATATATATATATAAGTGTGTGTGTGTGTGTGTGTGTGTGTACAACTTTTAATTAGAATGGACTGAAAAGCCTTATGATGTAGCATCAGCAATGAATGATGGATTGACGACTTATGCATATTCTATGATGACTGGTGAAAATTTAATATTTGATCAAAATTTTTTCTTGGAGTTAATTACACCAAAAGGTAGATTGTATTTATTGGTACCTACCTATTTAGTAAATACTTTATATTTAAGTAATATGTATATTTTATGTTTACAATATTTTTCTTTTTAGGTGCCTAATCCTTGTATACTAAAATGTTTTTTTATTTATATTAATTTTTATAAAATTCTTTAATTTTTAATGACTGAGAAAAAATACTTTGCTAAGCTATAATTATTTCAGGGTTATTTGTCGATTAATTTTATTCAGTTTTAAATTTGTTAGAAATATGCAGGAATGATATTTGTGTTTTTCAGCTCACTCATTATAAATTATTAATTATCTTTATATATTGAATTTTTCTTTTTATATATCTGCTTTAATCTATGTATTTTTAGGGAGAAAATTTTTTCAAATATTATATTGGGGTGAAAATAATGAAAAAGAAACAATGATAAATACGACATTTGGATTTTGTAAAAGAACCCTATATAAACGTATGCCAACATAAAGAAATGCACAATATGTTTAATAAATTACATATTTATTTATACAATTTGATGTATTTTGGTCACATAGTCTTCATACCGAATGACAGTTATGAGGAATATAGAATTATACAATTTGAGAATAATCCATTGTTATACTCAATGTCAGACTTTTATGGCTATATTATGTTACTGATGACAAAAGGTTAGTGTTAAAGGCAATAATTTTAAATTAAAAATTTCGTACAATTATAATTTTACTTGTTTCTTTTATTCATGTAAAATATGTTTAAAAAGAATGTAATGTCAACATTTCAAAATACATTTCCTAGTTCTAGCCCCTCTTCCTTGTCAAATAAAAAGCTAATTGTCTTATGTGCTTTAACATAAACACATGCAGGTCCAGATTTAGACTACATTTGGTATTGCAGCTAAGATACGTTAATTTCCCCCTGTTCCCTTAAAGAAAAAAAATTTTAAAGCACATGGATGGCCATAATCAAACCATTTACTCATTTCAAAATAAAATAAATTAATGAACAATAATTAGTAATAGAAAAAAAAAAATGTAAAATAACTACAACTAGTGTTCTGGTTCAATGTTTAATTAATTTTTGGTAGAAAATAAATTTAAAAAATAAATTATACATTTGTTGAATAGCATACAAATAATTTAAGTGCAGCATAATTTACGAGCTGATTTCAATTATACATAGGCCCTTACTCTCCTAAATCCCTGTCACGATAACTTCTCTGGGCTGCTGACAGACACTCACTGATTTCGTTCAGAAATACTGACTGTATGCTACATATTATTATTATCATTTTTTTTTTTTTACGAATTCTAGACAACTTTTCACATTTTATTGAACTATCCAAAATTCAAAGTTTGTATTTATATATATATTTTAAATTAAATGATTTTATTTATATTGAATACAATATTTATAAAATTGTAAAAATAAATAAATGAATAAATAAAAGAAAGTGTATATATATATATATGTTATCATAAGTTGAGTATTACTGCGTGAGGTATTGTCATGAGTGAAAAAGGTGATGATGTAGTTGTAGAGGTTGTAGATGGGAGTATAATTACGGTGTGAGCGTTGATGTGATGGTTCTCGCGCGTCTCCCGAGTTTTTCAGACGTTATCTAATAGTGTGATGTTAATTATTTATTTATCTAATAAATAATAAAGATCATGTTTTATTGTAAATTGAGAACCATTTATTTTAGTGTTTTTCTTCGTTAGACTACGCGTCGCGGATCGTATCGCTTAAAATAAGTTAATAAACATTTCAGAAGTGGGGATTTGCGTTAGGTTAGGTGGTTATTAAATTGTGTGGTGACTAGCCCCGAGCCCCGGAACCTGTGCCGAGTACTCCGCGTGTTTCGTGCACAATCTGTTTTCCCGTGTTTCCGACATACCGAAAGCGTGATATTCGGGGCTGTGTGTAAAGTCGTCTCAGGATCGTGAAATTCCGCGCGAAGGAATTTTCAGAGTTCAAACGAATTTTTAACGGTCATTGTGTAAAATGTGAGACCTTAGGTTTGAAGTTAAGCGCGAAAATCAGTTGCGTGGTTTCCGAATTCGTTCCTATCGTCGTACCGGTAACTAACGGTAATAATTTGATAACCAGTCGTCATTCTTGTAGGATATCTTGAATACTGAATAGTGACATTGCATTGAAGACTGTTGAACCAGATCTAAATGCTTTTGTGCTTGTAATGTTTGAACAGAATCTTTTGCGCGAACAGCAAATGAACGAAATTGTAAATAACTCAACAGACTCAAAAAAAAAAAAAAAATAAATAAATAAATAAAATAAAAAACTATGCAAAAGAATATTATTCCGACCATTACAGATCAGTGGCTTAATACGCTAAATACCTCTGAACTGCTGAATGGGTGACCAATATGTGTAGGTTAGAGGCGGGTAGTTTTAATTTGAACGGTGCGGCACAACACTAGTGTGTGAGCCACTGAGCCATATGACTGAAATGGACACTCGGAGAAAATTTGTTACGTCATTCGAAGTAATGTTAATAAGTCGCGAAAGTGTGATCGAAACGTGGAAGAAAATGAACGAATGTGTACAGTACCGAGAAGAGACCGTGTTCGCATATTATCACGAAAAGGTTCGTATATGTTGACGGTTGAGTCTGCATCTGAAATCAAGAAAATGGTTCGCATCTGGATACACTCGCGCGAAATGTGCGCTGCATTGTTGAGTAACAATCACACTAGCGAGATAGACACTTTAGCCGGCATTTATATGCATCATAAGGTTGAATCCAGCCGATGTGTACGTTTGCGAGAAAGACATTTACAGAGTAAGCGAAACGGCACTACTTTACTTGTTAAGAATTCGGAACCTATTATTACCGAGAAATTTCTAAGCGAGTGCTGAAATATGATTCGTCGAAAAAACGTGGGGAAAAAATAATATATGTGTATTTACAATATTAAGCCGAAGAGTAAAAAGAAAAAAAAAAAATAAAGAAATATATAAAAGTATTTGTATTAAATTTGTTTATTTACTACCGGTTTAGAGTTTAGATACGATGTCATAATCAGGTAATTAGCGAAAAAGAAAACTACAACAACAGAATAAAAAATAATATTTGAATAAAAAGACATAGGGTTAAGAAAAAGGAAAATATAAAATATACATATATTAATATATTAATAGCATGTCATAATTGCTTTTTCTTAAGCAAATTTATTATATATTAATTAACTATGCACACAATTTCTTTGCTGGGTTTTATTTATTATTGTTATTTTTTTTTAAATTCTTCGTTTTTTTATTGTAATATTCATAATTTTCTCTATGTAATTTGTTTATTATTGTTTTTCATTCTGTTGTTGCAATACACTTTTTTTTCTCCTTAATACCCGATGATGATTCTTTGTCGAAAACGGTAGTAAAAAACAAATTTAATACAACAACTTCTACATATTTCTTTATTTCATAATACTCGTTTACCTTATACACATATATATATATATATATATATATAATTTATGTATACAAATTTATTATTTACGAGTATTAGTTTATAGTTATTTTTATTTCTATTTCTTTCACATATCCTTTTATTATTCTTTTATTTATTTAATTTAGATATTGTTTTTACTATTTTAATAAAGTATTTATATTTTGTGTTATGCACATTATTGATATTTTTAATTGTCTCTGATACTTTTACATATTATATTAATATTTATATTCAAATAAATATCATAAAAAGTTTTTGAGAAGTTTGACAACGATAACAAAATTCGCCATTTGACAAAGTTATGTAATATGCATTTCAGATCAATTTCAATATAATAATAACCCAACGATCGACTCACATTTACAAGGTAGGTGTATAATATATGTTTCTCAAAGTAAATTTTCATATTTATGATGAACAGAATACCATGTTCGATATAATAATTATTTACACTTATGAATTCCATCGATATCTGTTGTGATCTGTATATTATTCTATACATATTTTCTTTGTCTTTAACTTTTAGAGGCACTTTTAATTAATATTATTGAAGATGCATTACAAGACATTTATAGTGGCATGTTGAATATACTAGACATTGTCGATAGTAAGAAAAAATTCATATGATTAACACCAAATAAATCTTATTGAAATAAGTATAAATAAGGTTATATCAGTTTACTTTTAGACTTACACCTAGAGGATAAATAGTATCTTTATGGGTTGCAAACAAATTAAAGGTGCAAATGATTTGTACAATTATTTTACATTAAAAAAAAGAGTTAGGTGAGAAAATAATACCGCTATTTCTAGCTATTTGTTATTAAAATAAAAAAATCTGTTTTATTGTTAGAATAGTTAATAAAATTCTTCATGTTTGATATAAACAATTGAATATTATATAAATAATATATAATATAAATAAATTTTTCAATTTCCCTAAAAATATTGATTTTTTTTTATAATAATTAAGTATTGATAGTGATTTAGTGATTTCTTCTAAAATTGTGAAGATTTATGGTTCTTTTTGTTTAATATTTTGTATTCTACATTCCTATTATATGTACTAGAATAATTTAATGATAGTTTATTATATTAAAGACTTGAAGAAGTACAGAAATATTGACGTTGAACTTTTGAAGGTACTTTATACTATGTTTTACGATGTGGTGGACTTATCTCAGGAATTACATCATATATTAAAAATAGATTGTAAGTATTAAATAAATTAAAGATTTCAGCAATATTTATTGGTGATATTAATACATCTAAAATATTTATACGGTGAATCATAAATATATTACACTAAAATTGATATTTTAACTATACATAGTTTTCACATAATTTATTTAAATTATCCAAAATTATTTAGATGTTATAGAAGAAATTAATATGATCGAAAGTTATAATATGGGATCAGAAATACACTATAACTATAAAGCATTTATACAAGAATTTCAATCAAAATGCTGGAATAAAATACAAAGAAGTAATTATAGTAGTAAAATAAAAATATTTGAATTTAAATATTGTTGAAGACGTATTTATAAGGCTCTGATCCAAAAGACCTCATTTATAAGACCTCAAAGATCCAAAAACACTGTAGGCCGATATCTCTGCCTTGTCACACCTACAAGTTACATGAACGATTAATCATGAACCGTATAAAGGACCAAGTAGAAAGAATAATAATAATAATAATAATAATAATAATAATACGTTTATTTTAAATTTAAATTTCATTTAATTGTTTATTACAGCGAAGTTATTTGTTTAAATATATACATACAGGTGAAACTGGTCAAGGATCTAATTCATTAGCACAATATCATGGTATATTAAAATATAATATCGTACATCTAAATCAGAATATAATAAACATAATTTAGTGACCAATTATAATTTTTTTGAATATTTTTTATATAACTACAAATTATGGTTGATAAAAATCAGAGTATCATGATTGTACATAGTTATTATATTATTTACACTTTACAGGCCGTTTGGTTGAGAATGGCACAGTTAATCGATCGATAATTGGATGTAAATATAATATGAAATAAATAATATATTTATTATAGTAATTTGGGGGTAGCAGTCCAAAACGTACTTTTGCCAACCTTTACAAATTTCAGGACAGCCGATATTCGTAATATGTTTTTAAGATTTTAATGTACAGACATTGACATAAATGGTTAAAGTAATTAATAGGAACTACGAAACCGCGAAATAAAGTATACTTTTTGAGCATGAACTATTTTCTTAAAGTATTTAACTTTGAAAGGTATTGCAAAACATACTATTTCCATTAATATTATTCTAAATATCATATTTCGAAGATACAAAATGGGTAAAAATTCGTTTTAATTAAAACATAAAGATGAATGAATAAAAAAACATTGTTTTCACGACGAAAGCATATTTCCAAAAATGGATTTAGTATATTTTTTATTTAAAGTGGTTACAAACAATTTAGATTTTCCTCCGTGCACGTCATTCAAACTATATCATGGCGTGTATATATATATATACAGAGGTACTGGACCCCCCCAGAATAAAAAAAAAAGATTATCCAAAGGTATTTTTTATTAAATACCTTATATCAATATATCCTGTTGGAATTTTCAAAAAAAAAATTTGGACCCCCAAAAAAAGTTGAAAATACGCCACTGTATATATATATATATATATATATATATATATATATTACTGCGTCCATTGACAGAAAATAAAAATAAGAATTTTATTATTGTAACTGACCATAAATAGCCTTTTTTTTTTTAAAGTTCCAGTTATTGTTTAAAAGTAATACATTTTATTCATTTTAAAAGTTAAGTATATAGGCAGCTTAGATAGCCTATAAGCGTATAAATCATGCCTGCGTTGGTATTTTAGGATATTGTATTAATACTGTCCTATGATATATATTTTTAACTTGCTTAATTGAAATTAAGTTATCTGAATTTTTAAACTGAGTTAGTTAAATTTATTAAATATATATATATATATATATATATGATTAATATTTAAAAAATTATTTATCAAACATTTTAATATAATTAGACGTTGTTTGTCCTCTACTCATTCTACGTATAACATATTCATTTTATATGTGTTTATATAAACTATGCTGGTAAATATTTAAATAAAATCCGGTAAGAAAAATAAAAAATAATCAGTTAATGATTACATACAAAATAAATAAATAAATTTACATTGATTTTAATGTGAGGAAAATAATTAAATTTAGAATTATGTTTATACTAAACTAACAGTAGTTTATTAAGTGAAAATTGTAATTTAATTTAAAATCTTTAAATTTACTTTTAATCTGTATTTATAGGTATACACATAAGATATTTCTATGTCTAATACTAATATTGTATGTCTGTATAGCCAATATATTGCGCGCTAAAAATAATCTAATTGAAATTATACGTGTTTATAAAAATAAAACAACGACAATATTGATGCTTATACTGGCCCTTTCTAAATTAACGCACTGATCGTAAGACACAGACATTTGTATAATTCATACGAGCAGTTATACCGCGAAAAGTTTGAGTTTATATATAAACACGTATGACTGAACTTGTTAATAAATAATTTGATTATGTATTGTTTTTTATGATAAACTATTATGAAAACATAATCTACGGGTGGGGGGTGCATAAGGAAATTAACGATTTCTGTTGCCATCTATTGATTGAAATGACAATAAAATTGTTATTTTTTCATAAAATACATTTCATTCATAATTGTATTATATTTTAACATTATAATTCTTTGAAAGTTGTAGTACGATGGTACTTAATCCGTGGTTATTACTTTTCGATTTTAAATTGTAAATTGGAGAGAATCAATATAATATTATGTCGATGCATTATCAATAATAATAAGGATACCACTAGTAGCGCTGAAACCACAAAATCCCTATGTACACTGATAAAGTAGACACATTTGCTAGCCACCCAGTTCTACACCTCCTGAATTTCGATGGCAGTTCATTATATCTTAGTCCGTGGTTTTAACTGTTACATGAATATAATGTTCATGGAAGTTATGCCATGGAAAAAGTAGCCAATTTTAAATTTGAATTTGACTCGGAAGTAATACATTTGCGTTGATTTTATAACACTAATTACTAACCTATCTTTATAACAGTATGAATCGGTGTTAAACTCAATGTTGTGAATAATGGCAATAAAACGTTTTGTTATTGTAACCCCTGAATTATTACGAAAATTGTCTTAAAAATACCTAATGTTTCGAATTTTGTGATGTTAAGTGTATGATTGACAAACATATAAAATGTCTATTTCGTTGAAAAATATTTGTTATTAACACACGTGCTAATTATTCATATTTTATGTTAGTTCTCAGACATTGGAATGTGAAAAATTCAAACATATTTATAAAATACATGTTATTATTTCGTTTTTTGAACATTAATTAATAAATATCATTACACGATTAGATTTTGCGGCATATGAGGAATCATGGGAAAATAGTGAACTTCTTTACCAAAGAAAAAATACGGATAATAGAAAAACATTTATAATCGAATTAAATGCGTGGACGAAAATTTTATATGAAAAATCAAGGGCTCTGAGAAATTACCTATCTGTAAATAGAGGTAATTCATGTATATTTTATATTTTTGAAAATATAATAAAATGTTTTATGAAAACCTATATTTATCAATTAAAAATATTAAATATCGTGTCCAGCCGTATCCGATTAAAAATATTCGATAACAAATTTGTTTTGGAACATAATAATAATAGAACATGGTGTTATTATTAATATTAATATTGTTATTGCAGTTAGTTTTAGTCCGTTGATATAAGTTTATATTGCCAGATATAAAATTGTCGTTAAAATATTCATATAGGCTCTTAGCCTTTTAAGCTATTTGTAACGATTGTAAATTCGGTTCTTATTTTTACTAAGGACATATGTGTGGTAAAATTAAATATTTTTAATTCCAAAAATTTCAGGCGTTCGGGCGACATTGCCCATTGATCCAAAATTCGAAGAAGATAAGGTGATAATTATACACAAGTATTTGAAATACTAAACAAAAAATTTAAAAATTATTTTTTTCCTATAGAGTAACATGAAACAATTTGAGAAAATATTCTGGAGTGCATCAGAAACATGAATTTTCCATTGTAATTAAACATTAGAAAAATAACGGTTCATTATTAATATTATTACTATATTTACTTTTTAATTAAGTCTTATAGTTGGTCATATAATTAAGAATAATAAATTATATTATAAATAAACTATACTAATATTTCATAATTCAGTCACAATCTTAAATTATATTTTGATTTTATCAATAGAGTATACTTGTATTTTATTATGATCCTATGCATCTACACATATATTATTGTAAATCGAATATCATCTGTGTTATTTATAATAATTACAGTCTTGTTGTCAACATTTTTTACAGTAAGTACGTAGAAGCCAGGGGGACATATATATATATATATTCAGTGGTCGAAGTGGATCAAAATAAGGGGGGGGAGATGGAATCCGTGGATGTTTCTTTGGTTACATAGCTAGACATTTTAGTGTTGTTTTATTATTTAGTATTCCGAATTTGAAAATAATGGTAATTTTTATTGTGCATTAAAAAAAAAAAATATTTGATAGTAAATTGATTTTTGAACATCAGGAATATAACATAGTATATTTACTACTATATGGCATAGCTAACATAGCAGAAAACGGTTGTCCTTTGACAGTAATTTATTTTATCAGAAATACAATTTTTGATAGAAAGTTTATTTAGACTACCGGAATGGTAAAAATCATTAAGTTTGCAAAGCCAACACATACGTCGCTATGTTCAGAATCCATATATGACATCTAAGTTAACCGGGAACGAACACGTACATATTTTTTCATTCAATATTTAATTAAGAAATTATAATAGATTATCATGGTTTGTATTGTTTTAGTAAGAGTTATGTTATAAAACAAAGCGACTTCTAAAGTCAATTGGAAATAAACACGTACATATTTCTTCATTTAATATTTACTTATGATATTTGAATCACGTTTTATATATTTTAATAAGACGCAAATACTATAATAGTATTACACATACTGTAAGTCAGGATAACAGTTATTCATATAGTTTTATGTTACTCTTTCGTTAAGTCGATGAAAATTACTTATTTCTTGTTTAAAGCATGCACATTAAAATATATTTAATTCAAATATAATTTAGTAGAAAGTTGTTAATTTTTAGTTCCTTGAAACATAGCGAATTGTTAGAAATATTATATTTTATGATATTGCTACAATACTTTATACTTGTTATTGATTTTGATAAATATTTCATTGTTCCGTATAGGAAAACGATTGTTTATAAAAGTATTGCTGAGAAGAATTCTGATATTTTTAAATTTTGAAAATGACTTCAAGATTTGTATTAATATTTATGATATTGTCAATTATTGGAGATAATAAGGGTAAGACGTTTACCGATTACACACACATCTTATAATTTATGACTTCTACGTTTTTATATATAAAAAGTACACGTTTAAGGAATTTATGGTGAAACTGATATTACAAGTGAGTTATTATTTTTTAACACAACTTCATCCATCTGGAATAGTGAATTATTCAAATTAATCAAAGAATCTTATCAATAATCATAATCATTTACCAAAAAAGTTCTATGTATTTGATTATTTATTGTTGGTTATGTAATATGAGATTTTCTATGATAATTTGGAAGGAAAATTGCATAATTTACGTGTGTTCGGTCAAAAAGGATATTGAATAAAGATGAATTTGTTTAAATTTATGTATTTGAACATTTGACTATCAAATACAATTAAATATTATTAGGTAAAGTTATTATAATTAAATACGTTTATATATATATTTTTTCATTGTCGTGGCTGAGAGCTTCCTTCCAGGAATTGGGAATCATGTAGGTAGATCATTCAATATTAAATTTGCCGCAGTCTTGATGAATGTGTTGTATACTGATAGGTTCGATGCAGTGGTCGCAGATAGGTGGGGGTCATTATTTAAGAGGAATGAGTGTGTGAGTTTTGTGTGCCCTATGTGGAGTCGAGTTATTGATGAGGAGATTTTTCTATTGGTTATTATGCCTTTTTGTTTTATGTGAATATTATTTGAATTTTTAAAGAAAACTTCATCTTCCCAAAATTTTTCCTATTTGGTTTGGTAGGAATTTTTGATCTCATTGAGAATATCCTTAACTAGGCCAAGGTTTAAATGGATAGAATTTTTATCAGTATATGATTCCTGTTCTTTTAAAAATATTATTTTCTTGATTTTATGTAAATAATTTTCAGATAATATTGCAACATTTAACGTTGGCGCTATTGGTAATGTATACATTTTATCAGTTTATAGAATCTTTTGGATATAGGTAAAAAGGTATTATTATATAGAATATCGAAAATGGAGAAAAAACTAGACATGCAGTACATTATTATTATATTATTTTATACCTATTTTTTTTCCTTGCTATTCACAACTAACATGAAGTTCGGATTGTGGTTAGATTTCTAATATTTATACAATTACTGTAAATAAATGTATTAAATAAATAAGTTGAATATGAAGTATATATATTTTCAAAACTGAAGAAGTTATCGGATATGTAAATACTAGATATATCAATTATTGAATAATAATTATTATTATTGCCTTGGCAAGAAGTTATAAACGTATTAAGAACAAAGAACTATTATATGTATTTTAATATATTAATGAACGTTAATTATGTAACTTTAGATGAATTTAATCTGGTATGTTATATATCAATGCACGGTAAAATTTCGCTACTTATATCGTTTATAGAAAGATCAGGTAATTTTATATAAGTTTATAAAATATGATTCAAACGTAAAGAATAATAGGAATGACTATATTAATATGGAAACTAATAAAGCTATTAGTTGGAATCAATATTAATTTATGTGTATTTACAATAGTAAAATGGTATATAAATGAAATTAATAAATTTGATTTTTATAATAGTTCAATATTTGTCAGATACATATATACATCTATTAAGAAATATCGGTCACATCAATAGGAAGCTGCACCTTATGAATGGCTGTAGGTTTTATTATAAAGTATTAAATGAATTAAATTGTATCTTTGAAATCTGGATTATATTATGATGTTTAAAAACGAAATATCGTTCAAACTTAAGGAAAAAAAATTTTTTTTTTATCAAAAATTAAAAAATATATCGTATATTATAGTATTTGTATAAAAGTTTATACGAGGTTTCGGTGTGCTTAGTTAATTTAATTATTTTAAAAAATATATCAAAAAAACATGGAAGACGTTATACACGATGTATGTAAATGATAATTTGAATCTTAAGAATTTCAAATTTCGTGTATATAAAACGATGGAATTAGATCAACAGGCGCTTTTCTAAAAAAGCGCGTGTTAAGTGATTAAAAAAAAATGTCTAAATAAATTATTAAATCAAAGATTGATGTGTGTAATTTTATTGTGAATAATAAGTCTTATATATATATATATATATATATATATATATATGTATATGGATGTGTGGTTTATGTGCATTATGTTCATATGCTTGCATATTTATAATAATATACGATATATTTAAATATTTTGTATAATTTTTTCTTAAATTAAAATGTTTAATGTAAAAATAATTTAACAAACACATTAAGGAGGACATTTTCTAGGGTTTAAATTTTTGGATCATTTTTCGAGTGTGATGGTTTGGAATAATTTCGACGCCGTTAAAAGTAATAAATAAAGAATCTCTACCTAAATAGATCATTATAATTTTTATTGAAATTTCACAATATGTTTTTATTTTCATTTTAACCTTCAGTAGTTCGCGTATGTTCAGGGTACTATTTCCATCGTAAAACTGTTTTTAGACTATTCCATAAATTATAAATTGCAATTATTTTTGTAAAATATTATTTTCATTTTTGAAAAATATATAAAAATATAAAAAATATAAAATATATTTTCTTAATATTAAAAAGTATGTTTTTAACATAATGGGTTGTAGAAAGTATTTATTTTTAATTTACATTTTTATATTAATAACATTTTGATAGCATTTGAAGAAAAAGTAAAAAAGCACTAGGTTGCTAAAAATAACTTAAATGTAATTAGTAATTAGCGGGATAATTATTGATCCTACGCGATCTACTGATAGTTTACTATACTGGTAACTTCAAAACCATAACTATTTTGTTAATTTACCTATATATACATATATAAATATATATATATATATACATATAAACATATATTAAATTTTTAATTAGAATGGACTAAAAAGCCTTATGATATAGCATCGGAAATGAATAATGGATTGACAGCTTATGCTTATTCTATAATGATTGGTGAAAATTTAATAACTGATCAAAATTCTTTTTTGGAGTTTCGTACACCAATAGGTAGATTGCATTTATTGGTATATTAATAAATACTTAACATTTAATTATTATTTATATTTTATATTGTATGATAAGAAAATGTTTATGTTAAGATAGTATTTGTATTTTAAATTTTTTAGATTCTGAGCGGAGCGAGGAACGTATTGGTTTTACAATGATGTGTTTTTTTTATGTCTATACCAAACAATTTTTACCAGTAGAAGTGTTCCGATCTTTATTGTCATAATTTGTTTCCGGTAGCAAATTGCATTTAGTTGGTAATTAAAGGGGCCATTTTTCGATTTTCTCAAAAGTGCCTAAAATACAAAGTCAAGAACTACCGAAAAATTACGTAAAAACGATAAAAAACGCGATTTCGTCGAAATCGATAATTTTTAATCCTTCGTAATTTTGAAACTAATGGTAATAGAAAATTGAAATATTCACCAGATATGTAATTTCATATTATATTAAGTGAAAAAATTTCTTTAAATTTTGGGCTATTAATAGCAATTATTGATTTTGTGGTCTTTAATTAATAAAAGAGATAATTTCTGGTTTCATGGTTTAAAAAATTTAAAACAATGTCAGACGTTTGTTATATTAAAAAATCTTGAAAATCGTTAGTTACAATTTTCTTTTATAAACATTTCAAGTTTTTCGACAAAATATATTTTACTTTTTTGTGGAAAATCACGTTATTTCAAAATTAATGATCCTAGTCATGACTCTTAGTCTTGACATTTTTACCAAATATGTAACTTTGTCCCATATTAACGAAAACAACTTTAGTAATTTTTTTTTAAATTTTTGGGCTATTTATTGCAATTATAGTTGTTGAGGTATTTAATTCGTAAAAGGGGTTAGTTTTGGTTTCATAACCTAAGTTTTTCGAGTTTTTCGACAAAGCGCATTATTTTGATAGAAAATGACAATTGAAATTAAACATTTTTATCTACCTAGGTTTATTTTAAGAAATAATATTAAAATGATAATGTAAGGTTAATTATAAATTATGTATCTACTCTTATACACACTATATTATTATATATTAATAATAATAATTTATAAATAATATTACACCGAAGCTCTACTCAGAATCTGTTTATCGAATGCAATGATTTGTCACTGCATTGAAATTCATAGTAATAACAAATTTCAAGAATCATTATCCAAGTAATTCATTTAAACGACATCCATAACACCCTGCGGCTCGCTACCTATTTTTATTTATATTATTTGTTTCCAAAATTCTTTAATTTGTAATAGTTGAAATAAAAATGCTTAAAATTCGCAATGAAATTATTATTTCAAGAATAATGGTTAATTAATTATTTTAAGTTCTCAATATTTTTAGAAAAAAATATCTAGTATAAAATATGTGTAGTATGTGGGCATTTTTACGTCTTACTCACTATAAATTATTCATCGTCTTTATACATTTAATTTTTCTCTTTATGAATGTACTTTAATCAACTTTTTTGTCTTTTAGGGATTGCATTTATTTTACATTTATTATAATCTACTTATTTTTTAGCGAGAAATTTTCTTCAAAAAATATATTGGAGTGATGAAATTCAAAGAAGATTAGTGATAAATAAGACATTTAAGTTTTGTAAAAAAACCATATTTGAACGTAAGCCATCATAAAGAAATGCACGATATATTATTAAAATACATTACATATTTATGTGTATAATTTAATGTATTTTGTTCTCTTAGTCATGACACCAAGTACGGAGGATGAGATATATAAAATGAATCAAATTAAGAATAACCCAATATTACACTCATTGTCGAACAATTATGGATATATTATGATATTGATGACAAGTGGTTAGTGTTAAAGGCAATAAATTTAAATTACAAATTTTGTATAATTTAATGATAATCTTAAAGAATTACAATACGAAATCGCAAAGCATTTTTTTCTTTTATTCGTTTACAATATATTTAAAAAAAAAAAATGTAATGTTGGCATTTAAAAATATATTTCCTAGTTCCAGCCACTTTTTCTTTGTCAGACATAGAAAACTGTCTTATGTTCGTCAACATACTCACAAGCAGGCTAGGGTTAAGATTATTTTGGGTACTGTGGCAAGATATTTGAATTTCCCTCCTTTTCTAAAAAAAGAAATCATTTTAAAGCTCATTATTTTCTATACTCAGACCATTTATTTATTTTATAATAATATAATATTATGAACGAAAAATAGTATTAGGCAAATAAAAATGTAAAAAAAATACAATCACTATTTGTTCTTGTGCAGTCGCTTGGTTTTTTAGTTTAAATTTTACTTATATATTGGTATTAAATAAATTAAAAAAATAAAGTACACGTATAAATTTGCTATACAGCATAGAAATACTCGTAATGCAATTACAAAATGCTTTACGAGCTAATGTCTATTCTACATAGGCCCCTACTCTCTTTAGACCCAGTAGAGATAGATCCTCTGACCTGCTGACATGACTGTATGCTAAATAATATTAATATTATTATTGTTATTATTATTATTATTATTTTTTACGAATTTTAGATAACTTATCAAATTTTATCAAATTAGCCAAAATTCAAAGTTTGTATTTATATATATATTTTTTTAATTAACTGGTTTCATTCATGTTGTTATTTATAAATTGTCATGTAATATATTTATAAATTTAAATGTGAATATATAAATAAGTCAAAGAGTATAAAAGGAACAAAGAAATATGTAAATCTTTTTTGTATTTAATTTGTTTATTTATCACCGGTTTCGACTAAAAAGACTGGTTTTGACAACATCAAATAATTTTCTCTATGTAATTTGTTTTTATTATTGTTTTTCGTTCTATTATACTTTTTATTCTTTTTTTTTACCTGCTAAGGATTTTTATCAAAACCATAATAGTAAACAAACAAGTTTAATAGAACTTCTACATATTTCTTTATTTTATAATATCCTTTGGCATAATTGTTATTATTTATACATATATTTTTTCTTTTATATATACAAATTTATTATTTACGAGTATTAATTTATATTTTTTTACATATTTTCTTTATTTTTAAATTTAGATTTTGTTTTTCTATAATATTTTATTAAAATATTTATTCTTTTTATTATTATCATTATCATCATTCTTAGTATTTCTAATTGTCTCTAATGCTAAACATATTATATAAATATTTATATTCAAATAAATATCAAAAAATGTTGAAGATGTTTGACAACAATAAAAAATTCGCTATTTGACAAAGTTATGTAAAATGCATTTCAGATGAATTTCAAAATATTAATAACCCAATTATCGACTTACATTTACAAGGTAGGTATATATATTTATCTATCTATCTATCTATCTATATATATATATATATATCAAAGTAAATTTTCATATTTATGATGAACAGAATTTTATGTTTGATATAATAATTTCTTATACTTATGAATTCCATCGATATCTTCTGTTGTGGTCTGTATATTATTCTATAAATATTTTCTTTGACTCCTTTCTTTAACTTTTAGAGGCACTTTTGATTAATATTATTGAAGATGCATTACAAGACATTTATAGTGGCATATTGAATGTACTAGACATTGTCTATAGTAAGAATAAATGTAAATTATTATAAATAAAATTGTCAAGCTACAATGTATTTGTTTACTTAGATTTTTAAATAATTATAAAAAAAACATATTCAACACCAAATACCTATATTTTATTGAAATAAGTATTAACTAAGTTATATCATTTTACTGTAGGCTTTATATACAGATGATGAATGGTTGAATTGGGGTTGAAATAGAATTAAGGGTGCTTTCAATTTGTATTATTTAATTTTCTTTAATATTATTTTTAATTATTATGTATTTTAAAAGGATTTATATATATTAAAATTATTTCTGGTCATTAATTTATTATTTTAGTCATTATATAAAAATAACAAAAACAGTTAAATGTAAACAAATGATCTTAAACAGTTAAATTATGTTTTACATTTTCATATGTGAAACCGTAAAATTATTTTAATAAAATTTAATCATCAATAATAATAAAAAGTGTACGCATGTTACATTATAAGTCAGTGTAAATGATATATATTTGAATTTATATAATATATTATGGTACATCTGAAAGTGATTTTATTAATTAATTATTTTAATAATGTGGAATATTTGATTAATATTTAAATATTCAAATTGATTTTTTATAAAATTTGGTATAATAATGGTTATTTTTGTTTAATATTTGTATCCTATTACGATTATTATACTAATTAAATGATAGTTTCCCATATTAGGGACTTGAAAACTACGAGTTATATTAGCGTTCATATTTTGAAGATTATTTTAAACATGTTTTACGACGTGGTGGTCTTATCTCAGCAACTGCATCATATATTAAAAATGAATTGTAAGTACTAAAACAATTTAAAACTTCAGAAATATTTATATGAGATAATAATGCATTTTAAATATTACAATCATAGTTATATTACATAAAAATTAATAAGTGAACTGTACATAGTTTTCACATAATTCACTTGAATTATTCAACATTTTTTAGATGTTATAGAAGAAATTAACATAGTCAAAAGTTATGGTATGGGATCAGAAATACACTATGACTATAAAGCATTTATCAATGAATTTAAAGAAAAATGGTCGAATAAATTAAAAAGAAGTAATTATAGTATTAAAATAAAAAAAAATTTGAATTTATATATGGAATAGTACGGTTGAAGATCTATTTTTCCGACCTTGATCAAAAGGATCCGATTATTAGTTTATAAACGTTTTTGATAAAATATCGATATTTCATATTTAATCCAATCTGTTGTTTCATTAAATAGGAAGCTCATACAACTTCTATGAATTTATATAATTGAGCTAATAAATTGTAATTTTCAACATAAATAATTTATATTCAATAGGCACCTAATTGTAAGCCTGCAATTGAAATTTTTTTTTTAGTTTTATTGTGTCTCTGTAGTTATATTTTTGTGACAGTACATATGTATTTTATGATATCACGTAATTACTCTCATAAACGGTAGTCTGAAGAACATTTAAACTATCATATTCATTACGAATATATATATTTCATATTAATTACATATTTGATATTATTAGTATTTTAATACATCCATAAATGAATATCAAGAATCCTTGTAATGTTTTCAATACTATATTTTAATAATTGCAATAATTACAAAATGTTCGAAAATGGTATGCTTAGAAATCTAAAATTTAAAAGAACGCTAAACAAATGTGTTCAAATTAAAACAGAATAAAGTACGTGTACAGTAATTTATATTAACACTATCTATATTCAATACTGTATACACTAATTATGTTTTTATTGCTTTATAACATAGTATAGTATATTATTATAATTACCATGAATAATTTTCTCGACACTCATTTTCTAAAAGTATGTTTCACTCTATAATTAAAAGTATTGAAGTCATTAGGAGTAATACTATATATGTATATTTCAAATTTTTTTATATTTATTTGTTTATTACAAGTGAATTTAAATGCTAAAATATATACATACAGGTGTAGCTGGTCAAGGATCTAATTCATTACCACAATATCACGGTATAATAAAATATAATTTTAAATAATAATAAATAATATATTAAATTATATTTTATATAACACGTATATCAATCTCAGAATACAATTAACATAATTTAATGATCAACTATAACTTTTCTGAATATGTTTAATATTACTACAGAGGCGCCGGAACGATTTTTGAACCGTGGGGGCAAAACCAGGACCGGATCGTGACATTTTAGCTAATCGTTTTGAAATATTAACGACCCACATACAAATGATTTGAAAACGGCAAATAAAAATATGGCTTCAATAAATGACGGGAAATTACATTGGCTTGGGAGTAGTAAATTTTTTTCGGTTGGCAAAAACGAAACGTACATACATCGACCAAAAATAAGAAACAAAAAGTTTAAAAAAAAAAAACAAAAAAAGACGGGAAAATACATTACGGCGAGAGCAGTACATTTTTTCGGTTAGCAAAACCGATTACTTTACTTATAAATGAAAAAAAAAAGTCTTTAGAAAAATGACGAAAAATTACAGTGGGCACATGGCTCCCACGGTAATTTCTCCTATTGCCCCTATTGTTCCGACGCAACCATTGATGCCATTATTAGTTATAATAACTACAAATTATCGCTGGTAAATATCAGAGTATCATGATTGTACATATATTATTTTATATTCACTTTACAGGCCGATTGATCGAGAATGGCATAGTTAAATTCGGGATAATTGGATGTAACTATAATAATATAAATTACATAATATAGTTATAACAGTAATTTAGGGGTTGCAGTTCAAAATGTTTTTTTGCCAACCCGTTTAAATTTTAATGTAAGTACATAACTTAACATAAATGGTTAATTGTTAAATGTAATTTATAATGATAACCGTGAAACCGCTAAATAAAATATACTTTTTAAGTTTGAACTATTGTCTTAAAGTATTTAACTTTTAAAGATATTGTAAAACGTACTACTTCCATCAGTATTATTCTAAATAACACGTTTCGAAGATAATGGTAAAAATTTGTTTTGAATAAAATATTAAAATGAATGAATTCCAAAACATTCCAATACTGTATTTCCAATATATTGCGCGTTTAAAATAATCTTATTGACATCATATAAGTGTTTATAAAAATAAAACAACGCCAATACTGACGCGTATACTGGCTCTTCCTAACTAAACGTTCTGATCACAAAACACAGACATTTATATTATTCATGTGAGCAGTTATGCGTATAAAGTTTTACTGAGTTTATATACAAATACATATAATCGAAATTGTTAATAAATAATTTGATTATATACAATTTTTGTGATAAACTAATATATGTTTTGACTATTACATGAAGATCATCGAAATTATGTCATTGAGAAAATAACCAATTTTAAATGTGAATTTGCTTAGGAAATGGTACTTTTTGCATTGTTTTTACAATACCAACAAATAACCCATCATTTTAACAGTACGAATCAGTGTACATGTCGTGTATGAAGGCAATAACACGTTTTGTATTGCAACCCCTCAATTATTACGAAAATTATCTCATAAAATATCTAATATTTCGAATTCTGTGATCATAAGTGTATTGTTGATAAATATACAAAACATTTGTTCTGTCGAAATATATTTGGTAAGAATATACCTAATAATTATTCACACATTGTGGTAATTCACAGACATTGGAATGTGAAATACTCCAACACATTTATCAAGTATCATGTATCAGCTATTATTTATTTTTTTGTCATTAATTAAAAAATATCATTAAATAATTAGATTTCGCGGTATATGAGGAATCATGGGAAAACATTGACATTTTGAAATATAAATTAAATATAGATTATAGAAAAATATTTCTAATCGAATTAAATGCGTGGACGAAAATTTTATATCAACAATCAACGGTACTCAGCAATTTCTTTTCTGAAAATAGAGGTAATTCATGTGTATCTTACATTTTTGGAAACACCATAAAATATTTTATGAAAACCATTTTAAATTAAACATATTAAATATCTTGTCCAGTGATATACTGATATCTGATTAAAAATGTTCGACAACAAATTGGTTTTCGAACATATTAAATATAATATATCATTATTATTATTGTTATTATTATTATTATTACTATTGTTATCTCAGTTAGTCTTAGTCCGTTGACAGTATTTTATATTGCCAAATATAAAATTATTGTTCAAATATTCATTTAAGCTATTTGTAACAATTATAAATTCGGTTCTTATTTACTAAGAAAATATATATGTGGTATAAATACAATATTTTTAATTCCATAAATTTCAGGCATTCGGGCGGAATTGCCCAGTGATCCAAACTTCGAAGAAGATAAGGTGATAATTTGTAAAAAAGTATTTGACATGCTAAACAAAAAAAAAAAAAAATTAAAAATATGTTTTTTCTATAGAGTTACATGGAAGAATTTAAAATATTATTCTAGAGTGCATTACGATATGAATTATTCGACTGCAGTGAAACACTAGAAAAACGATTTATTATTATTATTAATATTATATTTATTTTTAATTAAGCTTTATAGCTGTTAAAATTATTAAGAATTTAGTTGTAATTTAAAATTATATTTTGATTTTATCATTAGAATATACTTACTTATTGCAGGCGCGTCCTTGTGGGGGGGGGGGGACAGTGAGAGCGATCACCTACCCCATAATTAGCTTAAGCTCACCGACCACTAAAAAAAAAAACACAATTAAAATACACTAAGTTTTTCTAACACTATTATAATATCAAAATGGTATATAGTCCACAATTTTAACGTGATAATCTCATCATAAATGTTTAATCTGGAATTCAATAGTTAAAATTTTTTTAAAATACTCTATGCATATCTTTTTTTATGTATTGTTTTTTATTAATATATACTTTTTTGTTTGGTTTTTTACACCCAAATAAAGAATGATTTTAAGTTACTTGTATCCAATACATGTAATATCAAAAATAAGCCGTTTTGTTAGAATCGTGACAAGTCTGAAATTCTTACGTATTATCTTCCATCAGACAATTGTGCCCTCTATAAAACAGACCTGAATACGCCTTTGACTTATATGTTATTACGTGCCGTCTATATTCTTGTAAATCGAATTTTATTTGAGTCAGGTACACAAAATTTTGTTGTGTATCATGTTTTAAAAATCGTTTTGGTTTATTTTTCCGCTTTATCTTAATTAAAAGTATGGCCAAAAGTAAATCACGTTCAATGTCAATTTTGAGACTCCGTTTAGTATGAAATAGCGCAAGCTCAACTGGAGGCAAAACAACGAGGATTTTATCAATTTATAACAGCACGTATACAGTGTCACCGACGCGCTTCTAAAAATTTATGCAGCGGTTAGGTTAACGTGCTTCTGACGTTCATTTGTCGCGCTGCTAGAAAAGAGTGGGGCGGCAAAAAGTGGCGCTGCAAGTGGCTGCATGTTAAAGGGCCATTTATGTATTGAAATTGAAAATAATAATTCATTGTATTCAATGACCGAAGGTGGTCGACGCTACTACGCTAGTAAGTCATCATAATAAATATTGTTTAAATATTTTATTTCTTAAATGATTGTAATAATGACGTGTAGTGTATTGAGATGTCTCATTTATTATGATGAATATCTTATGAAATATCTTATTTCTGTTTTATTGAAAATGCCTTATTCGTTGGAACGTTTGATATGATCATTCATGATTATTCGCGTTTTATGGTATTACACAACCACTGAAAAATGAAATATTCAGTCACATTTATAAAATGTCTCGTAATTTAAAATTTTATTTTACTATTCTATTATATTTTGATTAGTATTATTTTATTGAGAACCGTTTATATCCTTGAAAAACGTTGTTTATCGGAGTTTTTTCAATACTATTAGTTTCGTTATCAGCTACTACTTCAAACAGAAGCGAATTCAGAATTAAAATTTTTTTGTTCACTGGTCACTCAACGTAATAAATATGGCCCGGATTTTTTCTCAAATACGTGTTTCAGTACATTTCTTTAAGACGACCAATATGGGTTTGAAATGTCAACGTTTCAAAGTGCATATATTCTAGAGGTGAAATTTCGTCTGCATATTTTTGCATACGAAAATGAAAATGAATATTAATTGCATTATTCTGATTGTAAACGTTACATATTCTACAATACCTATTTATTAATTAAGTTCAAATATTATTTGCAATAAATATTTTATAAATCACAATTATGTCTGTACAAATTACTTGATGTGTGTAAACGGTATAGGTAAGTACCTATAAGTACTTAGTAGTACTAAGTATTTAAGTAACAAATTCTAATGTTATCAGTTTTCTTGTATTGTCTAAACATAAATCCATTATAACTCGTATCCTAAGAATCGTATAATTGTGTGAACGTGAGAAAGACGATCAGTTGAAGATTTGTCGTGCTTTAAATATACGCCAATTGTTTCGAGACGTTAAATCGAAAGAATTATATTCCAAATACAAACGTATGCTTCGAAATAATCAAATAAATTTTTAATTTGAAAACTTCAAATTAATTTTTACTAAGTACCTCATGCGCCGGTACTTGCTATAAAATAATTTTAAATAAGTAATACTTTTACTTAAACTAATCGTATTTATTTTTATACGCAATGTTATAAATATAATGTTATTTTGATTTTCTCTACGTGTCTACCTATATACTCATTATTTACTTTGTCTAATATTTATATTGTCTACTGTATTGAAGCGTAATAAAAAATACCCAAATAAAGTTTTTATATTAAGAAGTGTCTTTTTTTTTATAGTTTTTGCATATATACACTATGAGAATGCAAATTTTATGGATTTTTTTCCATGTAAATTCTGTCATTGTTATACATTTTTAATAAAACTGTTTTTGTTATAAGTCTTCAAGAAAATTCAAAATTACAACAACAAGGTGCTTGAAGAGCCCACAATATTTAAGACCAACTCTATTAGTGCTACTAAAAGTTCACATACAATTTACTGTGTAAAAATATTTTATATATCAGTGGACTGTATAATTCTTAGCCCTATAGCCCACTAGGGAGCCAATTTGGTATATGACGGCTTATTGGAGACCGCGCAGTAGGCAGCCAAACATTTCTGGCTGTGGCAGCCATTAGAACGTGCACGATTGCATGGCAGCCAACTGGCTGCGCGCAGCCAGAGCGAAACAAGGTAATGTGTATGAAATGTATATGGCTGCCGTCAGACTCCGCACATTGATCGAAGCAGCCACACATAGGTAATCGTCGACTGGCTGCTTATATATTATATAAATATCAATATTTTGGTTGCCGCAGCCAGGATGCCTAGTGGGCTATAGGCCTTAATGTCTCATTATAAATGTAAATCATGTAAAAATTGTTTAGTTTTTGGCAAATATAGTACAATTTATACCGTTGGAGATATACGAGTAAAAAATGTTTGTTTCTCGGCTATATATAACATTTGTTTGTTGGCGATACGTGTGTACAAGTGGCTACATATATAGGTATACAATATTGGGAACCGTCAGCCTGTTGTAGTATACGGAGACGTCAATAAACATGGTTATCATCTGACACAACAACACTTATCCAACTTCCGGGCAATGAATTATTTATTCGGTTTGAGTTATTATTCATAAAAACAAAAATGGTTCTACAATCATTATTTGGAACAAGTACCGATAGCGTACACAGTGTTAACGAATTGCTAAATATAATAAATATTTTAGATACGATGATTTAGTTGAATAAATTTATAAATCTATAGTCCAAATAATACCAGATACGGGCAAATGGTTTTTCATGAAAGCCAAGTTTAATTTTAAGATTTGGATTAGCTAACATATGATCCAAAAACGTAAAAATACTCGAGAGAATAAAAATTTCATTTGTGAAGGATTATAATTAAATAGTAATTATAGAAATGAAAAACGGGATATGATGTAATAAGTATAAACAAAATTAGAATTAATAAATATATCAATGTATAAATGTAAATTATATCATCAAAATGCGAATAAAATCGTAGCATGATATTGGGATTTATAATAATTAGATACTTTATAAACTATAAATTTATAATTCTAATAAATTGAGAAAAAAAACTCATAAAAGCAATCCAAGTTCTGTGTCTAATGACTGAGTAAATTAATTTTTTATTGAAAAAAAAAAAACATTTTTAAAGAATCTTTTTTTTTTTTTTTAAGTCTTAGAGTGATAACTAAGGGACTTGTAATGTGTTTCATAGAAGAAAAAAACATTGTAAAACCAGTGGCTTCTTCGCTTCCTTTTCAGGAACTAAAATAATGAACACAACCGGTAAACATAATTGTTGGAACTAAATCAATATTATGGCGAGTGTCGTATGTATTTGCGATTCGAGTACACACAGTGGCGGCGCCAGGGGTGGGCCAGGGCCCAACCCAAAACTTCTTGGCCACCCCTATGGCCCACACTAAAATTTATGTAAATTATGAAAAAACTCATAGCTATAATTTGTAAGGGTTTTAACTTTTAAGTTAATCCTAATCGGTCATTAAAAATTATCTTAAAAATATTAAAAAGTTGTAACATAATGTACATGTATTTCAAATGTAATATATGTTTATAGAGGTTTAAACGTATCGAAGTATTCAAGTATAGTTATGTAATACAATACAACAATTTATGGCGTGTTTATGATATTGAATCTGATATTTGGGGTGTGGGCATAGGTAGCCCCCCATAATTTGGTTGTGAGTAAAAATATTGCCCCCCTTAAAAATTGATTGGCCTCAGCTTGGCCCACTTCCTGCAAAAATTCTGGCGCCACCACTGAGTACACACACACGAATATGTGACATTTGAGATAACTGGGAGCGAACACGTAGATAATTTTTCATTCAATATTTATTCAAGAAGTTTTCATTACGTTTCACGTTTTGAATCGCTCAATATTAAGTAAAATAACATCAAAGCATTACGCGTGATTATCGACAGTATAAAAGTTGTCTATAGTATTTTATGTTGCTCATCCGTGAAGTCAATGAGTATAATCTATTTCATATTTCAAGTATGCATATAAATATAAATTTAATCAAAATATAGTTTATACATATCCTGTGTCGGCCTGGCACACCAAAGGTCACTGGATCTTTTATTTCAGGGGCCCCCTGCTTCATGGTTTAATATGAAGTTAAAAAATACATATCGGTACAAAAACAATTCATTATATACAAGGTGTCCCAGTTCTATTTGACAAATGCAATAACTTTTGTTCTATTCATTATTTTTCATTTTTTTAAACGAATACTCGAATAGTATATTTATACAGCGCTTCCAAAATAATGTTTTAAAATTTTTTTTTTTTTGGATCTCAAAATTTAAAATTTAAAATTTTAGTCTAAAGTTTTATGAAAAAAATCAAAATAGCTATTTTGAAAAACTTAATTTTTTTGAAAATTGTTGTTGTTAATTTTTCTAATAAATGTTAATCCGCTGATATTGTACAATTTTTTTAAGTTCGTGAAAATGTGTATGAAATTGTTTGCAATATAACCAGCATATATTTTATTTTAGTCCGTGCTTTTCAATTTTTAATTTTAATGTAAACATACAATTTTATACAAATTTTCTCAAACAATTGTCAAAAATCAACAGAATAACATAATTTTAATAGAACCCTGAGCACCAAAACTTTTCAAAAAATTAGGTTTACAAAGTGGTTATTTTGATTTTTCTATAAAACTAAGGTATTAAATTTTAAATTTTAAATTAAGATACTCAAAATTAAGAAAAATATTTTAAAACATTTATTATTATAGCGCAGTATTATATTATTTTTAAAAAAAAAGTAAATAGAACAAACGTTATTGTATTTGACAAATAGATTTGGAACAATTTGTGTAATACACTTTCAAACATAAATCCATCTACATTTTAGTTGAAATTCAATTTTTATTTTATAATTAATAAATTTAATCTGTTGAAGTGATATTTTTCAGACAAATACCAGTGTATTGATTATAACTTATAAATAATAAGTCATACCTCATACGTTTAATAGTAACATACATATTATAGTGATATTAAATAGTAAACTTATCAATAAATTACTGATTACAATACTTTCAGAGGCGTACTCAGGAATTTTCAATGGAGGGGGGGGGTTGAAAATTGTGTTGACATAAAATTGAAAATAGATTGTAAAAAAATATTTGTTTATTTTTTCACTTTTAAAAAAATTTTTTTTAGAAAATTGCTCTTGTGGATTATATTAATTATAAGCACGAACGCACGGAACTACATCGGTTATTGAGGTCATGGATGGTTCAAACCCCACGACCCCCCCCCCTTGAGTACGCCCCTTGAATACTTTCAAAATCGTCGTTTACACAGCAGCGAATACTAATGCGCCACGTATGTTCACGATCAAAAATTCTCTGGTTTATACGCAAAACGCGCATTATAATATGGTATATGTGTTTATGTATTTTTTGTATATGCTGTTATTTAAAACATCTAATAATAAAATTGTGTAATAATACAAGAGGACTTCAAAATTGCTGGGGATATTGTGTTCAAAAATATTGGTATAAAAGAAAAAATGTTGTAGACATTCGCGGCCTAGCGGCCATGGCCAGTCCGATTCTGTGTATACCTTATGTAATATACCTTTAATATGATAATTATTAAAATTGTCGCAGTTCTTGCATACTTTTTATTTCTGAATACCTTTGATAATTTTTTTTTGTTATTATTACGTTTAGGAACACGATTGTTTAGAAAAGCGTTGTCGAAAAGTATTTTTACGAATTTATTTGATATGAAAATTACTTTACAAACTTTGTTAATGTTGACAATATTGTCAGCTATTGGAGAATTTAAGGGTAAGTGTATTTGTGAATTGGATTTCAGACTTTCAATAAGTTTTTTTTTACTCTATTAGTAAAAATTGATTATGCTTGAGTTGTAACGAATGTTTTTGTTCAACAATAACATAGAACGCTCCATACAAAATAATTAACTACCTATTACAATAGACATTAAAATATTTGAGTCAATTTCACACCATAGCAATTGATTACGTACATTAGGCGTTTTTAAATAAAATGTTATATATTATATGACATAATGTTCTTATTCAATACCGTATGTCTATAATCTGTGAGTACTATAAGTTTATACGTATACGAACAATATAAACTTTTAGGTTTTCAATGTGCAGATGATATTTCGGGTGAGTTATAATTTTTGAACACGACTTTATACATTTAAAATAATGCATTACTCGAATTAGGTATCCAAAGAATTTTGTCAAATGAACTTGGTATATTACTTAAAAATTTAATTTTTTTGAGTGCGTATTTATTGGTTAATTATTGTGAGATTTTCTATGAAAATATTGAAGGAAAAAGACGTAGATATACGTAGGTCGGTTCAGCCGGGATATTGAATAAATGCTAATTGTTTATATTTATATTTTATATTAATTGTTTTTGTTTATCTTTACCACTATACTAATATTAATATTGTTACTCTTTCATCATGCATTATTATTATTTTTCACTTTTATGTTCAAAAAGCCGATTGGCCTTAATGATTATTAAATAAATAAAAAATATTTTCAAACATGAGACTAATCTAATTCAAATAATTTAATTTACGTTAACATTTTAAATTACACTCACGAATTATTACATTGACATACTTATTTTGTATAATTGTATTATTTATTATGTTACTACTTCGCAGAACATATTCAATCATTTAAAATTGACACGATTAGTAATGTATACATTTTATAGTTTACACTTTACAGTGTCGTTTGATTATAAATCATAAGTTATTTTATTTAATATTTTAAAACAGTAAATTTAATGTTTAATAAGCGTAAAATTTATGTATAAAAGAATAAGACACGTAACACATTAATATTATATTATTTTCATGAATTTTGTTTCATTGCAATTCCCTTTTCTTAAATATACATCAAATTTATTTTACCATTTTATACGAGTCACTTAGATTTTTCAGGTATATCTCTCATATTTCGTGTTATGGCTGTATTTTATGAATACATATTGAGTATATTCTTCCATGTGTTTTCAAAAACTGAATAAATACTATGTATTTTAATGAAACGCAGTAATATTTTTGGTACTTCATTTTCATTATATATATATTTTTATATTATATAAATATTTATATATAAATATATTTATAATTGACTGTAGTTATGTAGGTTATATTAATAAATGATATTTACTTAGTAAGAGGTTATAACAGTATAAAAAGAATTCGTATATTGGTTTTTAATAAATATTTATTTTGTGGCATTAGATGAATTTAATTTGCAGTGTTATGTATCAATGTATGCCTATATTTTGGATATTATAAATAATAGTATAAATTCAGCACCAGGTAATTAATTATCAGTTTGTAAAATACGTTTCAACTGTAAACATAATAAATAATGGCAAAAATAATATTAATTATAAACTAAAAAACGAGTCTGCTAGTACTCGAGACATTGTTGCGTAAACGTCACGCGTGCGGTAAAAATGGAACGGAATTGTGATTGAAATTTGTGAATATTGGTATCTTTATTCAAAGTAATTTCGGTAATTAATATTATTATTAGTTAGTTATTACGACAACAGCTTACACATTTCCGTCCCATTTCCCGAGGTTTACCCTAATACCGCCGCAATAGATGTTTACACATCAATAACGTTATAAGTTGGAAATAGTATTATTTTATATACAAAAATTAAATGGTATTAAATAATAAATGAAATTATGAAACATTGTTATTTGTATTAGATGAAATGTCAGTATATTTTAGAGAATTATTGACACATATTGAGATCATGAATATTCAGTTGCACCGAGTGAATGGTTGTACGTATATTTAGAACATAAAAAAATAATTAATATTAACTTTTTTTTAAATTTTGATTTTTAAGATTTGATTTGTAGAATAATATTCTATGTAGTCGAAGTTTGAAAAAATACATAATTGGTTTTTAAAATTTAGATGACGTTTAGATGTTTAAAAAGCAAACATTTTTCATATTCAAGAATACATTTTTTTTGTCAAGAGTTTTTAAAATATATCTGTGGTCTCGGAATGTTTGTTTTATTTTAATAATATAAAAATTGATTGAATTTAAGTATGAAAAGACAATGGACAATTAAATACAGCTAACATTGTAGGTGATGTGCATAGTCCGTTAAGTTTTAAATTCCATGTATACACTTAACTGTGTACGATGGAATTAAGATCGACAGATGCTGTCCCAAAACAAAAATGAAAACTGACGCACGTTATATGTTAGAAAAAAAAATGTATTCTAAATTAATCAATATTTTATATGTTGTATGAAATAATTATGTATTTTTATTAATTATGTATTTTGCATTAACAAAGAAATTTCTATCTAATTTCATATTACATATTTTGTACAATTTTTATCGTAAACATATGAATTGTGTGACCAATAATTTAAGGACGATATTTTCTAGGGAATAAATATTTGAATGATTCATCGCCAACGACGATTTGGAATTATTACAGAATTGTTAAAAGTAATAAAATGAAGTTCAATCAAAATATACGATTATCTTCATATTAACATTCAGTAGTTTGTGACAGTTTAGTGTATTATTTGCATCGCCTAAACACTAGAGTTAAACATGTTTTTAGAATATTTTATAAATTAAAAATAGAAATTTATTATAACATCTTTTAAATTATATTCATAAACCCATTAAAAAAGTATTATTTTTTCTCCTTAAGAAGTGCAAAGTGCTTATTTTTTATTTGCATTTCTATATTAATACTATATATAGAATGTATAACAAACAATTATTTAACTACTAAACATAATTTTAGTAATTAATAGAATAATAATTATTTATCCGACGTGATCTACTGATGATTTATTACTGCTAACAGAATTATTTTAATTGCACAATTAATTGGTAATTAACGCGTCTCTATATATAATACTTTTGATTAGTCTTTGTCAAAAATCCTTATCATACATCAGTGTTGTTAAGATATTACGCAACGGAGACGGTGTTTGGTTCAAATGTAAAACAAGATGAAATAATTGGGCTTCAAACTCTAAAAGGTAGATTACATTTATCGATAATTATAATTAGTAAATACTTTTTATTAAATCAATATATGTATTATCGGCAATATGGATAATTTAGGTACATATTAATGTATTATACGTAATACGTAAGCGTTATACATAGTGCCCCTAGTTTTTAGGCTAGGTCCATGGAACACAATATAATATATAATTTGATTTTAAGTCTTATTTAGGCATATTACATAATTCCTTAACACTATATAATGTGACAAATTTGTTTTTGACAAAACGAAAAACCAATTCCATATTTTTAATACTGCATACATTTTCTACTACAATATTACTATCCACTACTACTCATTACAATATTTATTGCAACATTGTAACGGAACGGCAGGCAAACCGGGTAAATGTGGGATATGGGACGACTACGGTAAACAACGCCGATGGGAAAAATCAGAAAGTAAAAACATAGTGGACAACGTAAAAAAACAACACGTACGGATAGGCAATACGACAAGATGAAACCAACAGTCAATACGGCAATTGCGTGAGAATGGGACGCTTTTCAATCATCACTTTACAAAACGACAACAAAAAACACACATTTAGTGAGAAAATCACATGGAGAAGATGTGTGTTTTGATTGTCGGTTTTACCAACGATCGACTAACGAGGAGAAAATATATGCCGACGAACGGGCATATATACCGGCGGTCCGGACACCAGAACTCACTCCATCACCAAATCTGTAAGCGAACATAGTAGTGTGCTCTTAGAGATCAGGTATCACCATCAACGACCAGCGAAGTATCGACGACAAGCGAATTATCGACGATCTGAGAAGTCACCGAACGGGGACCGCTGACATCCACACCCGTGAGAAGATAAAATCCACTCCGGACATTGTCCTTGTATTAAAACCGCAATTTTCACGGCGAGCCGGATCATCATTCCCACTTCCCACCTATTGTCATCTATTTGGGTCCGTCTTCACCACTCCTGCCAGTTGCTATTGTATGTAAACCTCCGTTCATTCCCGAACATTATCCCGGGGACAGGCTCAGGGTAACCCGTGTATGTGCGTTGTGGTTGAGGGAATAAATACTTACCTTGTATATAATTAACCTGTGTATGTATAAATTTAATATTAATATATTCTTAATTAAGATTTCGTGTTCACCATTATACGAGGCCACGATGGCCACTCGTGCCGTCTCAACACGTAATCGTAAAGTAACATTTTAAAACAAATAATATATAATTTATATTTAATTTATTTAATGTGAATGCAATTATAGTATAAAATTAAATGTTGGTTGCGCCATTGATCCAGTGTCTATGTAAAAAAACATCAATGTGGTCAATATATTTTCTATGTCCTGATTTGCTTGAATTAACAATGTGAAGTGATTCTGGTACACCAATACTAATTTAACTTTTCCATCAGGGTCTGATTGAAGATCGACCATGATGTCCATTTGAAATCGGGAGTTAAAATTAGTGGCCATAATGAATTTAACTACAATGCCTTTTCAAATATTTTTGTTGTTTAATATTTATACATAATGCCGGATTATGCATATTGCCGGTATCTAACATAAATGTATATAATATGTTGCGGAATTTTGTTTAAGGGTTTATCTTAGTATTATTAAAGATTTTTTTTTAAGGTTTATTTCAATTTATTGCAAACTTCTTTAATTTTTAACAGTAGAAACTAGAATAATTAAATTTTCCGATACGCTTTAATTATTCCAATATAATGTTTATTCATATATTATTGATTATTTTCAACTTGTTAGTAATATTTTGAAATACACATTTTACATATTTTTTTGTCACTTACATCTTTCTTTTAAATAGCTTCCGTGAACAAATTATTTGTCTCTTAGGGAGGAGATTTTTTCATACAATACATTCGGGCAATGATACGGAAATACAAACGGTGGTGGGTTGGACATTTTCATTATGCTTATCAATCCTTGAAGAACGTAAGTCAACATATAAATACGTATAAATAACATAAGTTAAAAATACAGTATGTAATTTAATAAATTTTATACATATAGTCTCAAAACCAAACAACGAATTTGAGGAAATACTAATTAATATATTTCAAAGAAACGCAATATTAAATTTGAACTTACTTCCATTCACTAATACATATGGGTATATCACGTTACTGATGACAAATGGTAAGCGTTAAAAACAATAATCTTAAATTTCTAGTATTAAATAAATATAACTATGAAGAGAAACAAAACAATTTACAATGCGTTTAAAAAATATAATGTAGTTATTTTAATTTGCACGTATTTCTGGCCACTCATTTCTTGTCAAATATAGGCAACTGACTTAGGTGCATTAACATATAGACACGCAGTTTTAAATTAATAATATTTGGGACTTTAGGCTACTAATATTTTAAATGCCTTATCATAAAAAGAAATATTTAAAATAAGAGCACATTAATGTGTAATAAATAGGTAATTGATTTTAATAAAATAAAAAACAAAAAAATGTAATAATAATAATAATCAATAGCTAAAAAAAACAAAAAATAAAATAAAATATAAGAAAGAATTACAGTCACATTTTGGGAATCTCTTAGAATTCTAGTTTACTTTTTTTCATTAAAAAAAGGAAAAAAATTATAGTGAATAAATAAATTATTCAAATGCAGTATGCTTAATTGTGTACTGGTCCTGAGGGTCTATGCCCCTTCTAATTCTGGTCTGCTGATATTTTTTATGCGTTTTAGAAAATTTCCAATATTGTATGCAACAGCCAATTAACATTCAAAGTGTGTATAAATATATATATATATGTATTTAAAAATATTAAATTATACAATTTAATCGTATTTTTATATGACGTGTATTATAATCATTGCTAATAATCATTATTGTCACTGATGCCATTGTGCTTATTCTTAATATTTATATTCATTAGTATTATTTCTTAATAAATTATTGAAAAAAATATAAACTAAAACATTTATGCATATCAAATTTATTATAATTTATAATATAATATATATTTTCTCTTTTAATTTTAGAGGCATTTTTAGTTAATATCGTTGTAGAAGCTTTACAAGACATTTATATGGCCATGTTGAATACACTCGATAAAATAGAAAGTAAGAAAATCATAAACTAGTTAAATAAGATTAACGAGGTTATGTAAGTTTACTGTTTTGGATTCAATGTGGGGCTACAATCAATGATGACAGATTTGAGCAATTATTTTACATTTAAAGAAATAGTTAGGTACCATTATTTTTGTTTATTGCATCAAAGTAACGAAATATGTTTAATGTACCACAATTTAAAATTGAAATACAAAAATCTAGTCAATATTAACATTTTTATGAACAGTGCATTCATCATTTTACTGAATATTACTAACATAATTCTATAAAAGTAACCTAATCTAATCTTAATATAGTGATGTCTAAATTATATCTTTTCTATTTACAAGGTGTTTTCGTAAATATTGTGATCGGAATACTAATAAATTTATTATTATTATATAAATATATATATATGTATATATAATAATAATTCAATAATATTAATATTCGTGAAAATGTGGATTATTTTTCTAATACCAATATTTACAACTAATTTCTTATTTAATAATTGTAATATTCTTCATTGAATTTTGTATAATATTTGTATGTTATTGTGATTATTAGTTTAATTGAAAGATAGCTTCTGATGTAGGGTACTTAGTTACAAATAGTGTTGTTACGTGTGTTTCACGTCGTATTATGAGAAGAATGATAACCGTGTTTTATAATATCGTGGACTTAACTGAGGTGTTATATGACATATATAATATAAAGGGTACGTATTATATCAATTGGAATTCAATAATCGTTATTGATAAAATTATTTTTAAAATAATTACGTGGTTAATCATAAGTATAAATGTTAATATAATACACTAAAATAAATAAATATTAATTTCATATAATTTATTTAAATTAACCAAAATTATTTAGGTGTTGTAGAAGACATTACTACAGTCAAAAGTGATAATATTGGATCAGAGATAAACTATAACTATAAGAGATTTATTTTAGAATTTAAAACAAATTGGTGGAATAAAGTAATAGAAGGTACCTAATTATTATATAAAATAAACGTATTTAAATTTATTTACTTGGAATAATAAGGTTTCATATCTATTCTTAAGGTTCTGGTGCAAACGGTCCGATTTTTAATTGATAAACTTTTTTGACAAATTATCGACGTATTGTATTTATTCTAAATGGTTGAATCATATACGAGTATATATAATTTTTACTTAATCTTGTTTTTTAACTTAATAATAGTTTTTTCAATCAAAAGAACACACGAGAACTTGATTTGAAGACCTGACACTGAGAATTAGTTCTATGTTTATTCAGTGTCTAGTAATTCTTTTGGTTCAGTAAAAATATTTTCGCAATATTTATAATATATTTATTTTAATTATGGTATTGGTAATGATGATTATTATAACCCGTTCGTGATGTTCCGATTGCTGTTATAATAATAATTATTAATAATTTTCTTAACACCCGTTGTCTAAATATACGTTTAACTCTACTATACCACAAATTAATAATATCGATAATTTGGAATTACTTTAAAAATTAACTTAAAAATGTCTTTTAGAGTTAATGGTTAGTTGTTTGAATTTAATTATTTGATTATATTCAAACAGGACAAGACACTGCAAGTACAGTCAATTTGACATATTTTCACGGTATATTAGAATATAATTACAACACAGTTTTCTACCTTATAGCATATAGTATATATATATATAGTATAAAATGTTTTGTGTATATTTATAATTTATATATAACGCCTCCATATTGGTTAGCTAATATAAAAGTGTCACAATTATATGCAATAATTACTTATGTTTTACATAAGATATTGTATAATTTTTTCAGGCCGCTTGATTCATAATGGTAAAATTGAACAACCGCTGCTTGGATGTAAATATAATAATATTTTACATTATGGATTATTGTCATTATAACAATTGTGGGGTAGCAATCCATATCTTACTATTATCAAATTATATATTTATAAGGACATCTCATTTTTTTTATGTGTTTTATGAAGAATGAGAAATTGTTAAATATAATTATATCAGTACTATTAAACCGTTAAAATATTTTTATGCCAAAAGTAATGTTTTAAAATATTTAATATTCAATATTAATGAAAAACATAAAATTTTCGTTAATTTTATGACAACAGCAAGTTTTGGAGGCATAAAAATAATAATAGTTCATTTTGGTGTAATTTATGTCTGTTCCTTATATATTATTTAACACGGAAAAATTGGAAGATATTCGTTTTCACATCATACATTACGATATTATTCATGGAAATCGTACTGTACGAAAACATAACCAAAAGAAAATAATATTATCTGTGTTTAGCTTTATTTCGGATAATATGTTTTGGGTTGCATCCCCTCAATTATTAAGAAAAATGTCTGATGAAATATTTAATATTTCGTTTTCTGTGATCTTAAAATTGAGTTATTGACAAAATATCTATTTCATTAAAACATTTGGTATGAACTCGCATTTTAATTATTCACATTGTACGGTAGTGCACAGACAAAGTGAGGTATTCAATTACATTGATCAAATATCTGTAGTTGTTGTTTTTTTTTTGTCAATAATTATCAAATGTGTCTCAACGATTAGATTACGTGGCAAATGAGGAAACATTTGAAAATTTGAATGAGCCTCTCTGTACGGAAACTTGTAATACGGATGGAAGGCTGATGTTTTTAATGGAATTAAATGCATGGACGATTGTGTTACATCAACAATTAACGGCACTGAAAAATCCCCTTGCACTTCGAGGTAATTTATTGGACATTATACAAATAACTAATTTTATATAACGGACCTGCAACAAAACATTTTTTGTTAACTTGTATAGATGTAAAATATTAAATATCTCGTCTATTGGTATAGCATTTACAATATTCGATAACAAATTGGTTAAATTTAACAAATTTCCATCATAACAAAGATTATAAAGAAAACATATTATTAGAAAGTTCATTTAGTTTACTAGAATGCATTCTAATAAATTAAATAATATAAGACTGAATAGTTTAAATTCAGTCCTTATTTACTTGGAAAATATATTTGTGATTTAATAAATACATAAATACAATAGTATACCTAATTTTATATTTCACAAATGTCTGCAGGCAATCGTGAGCAACTATTCGAGGTACCAAATTTTCAAGACGATAAGGTGATTATAATGGAAAAATACTGACTTACTAAACAAATTATTAAAAAATTGTTTAACCTGTAGAATTACCTAAGAAGATTTGAGAACTGTTTCTAGTAAATACGAGAAGAATTAATCTTGAAAAAAAGAATCGATTAATTATTATAGTTATATTATTAATAATATGATCTTATAACTGTTAACATTATTATGAATACTAAATGTTAATGTAACATACTTATGTCTAATAGTATATGGTTTACTCGTAATTTTAAATTATAATTTGATTTAATCTCTTTTATCCACAATATTTCCAATCTTGTTTGTTATCAGCTACTACTTCACAGATCCACGGATCCTTGTAATAAATATTGTTAAAATATTTGACGTCTACGAATACACTATAATTTTAAACTCTGAAACAAATATACCTCATCTCTAAAACGGATATTTCTACAATTATTTTGTTGTATTTGTTATGTTTAAACACACTGTTGTGATGATATTTTATAAACGAGTAAAATAGATACAATTCGAAAGTTATGAATATTTTATTATTATTATGATAGTCTAAAGTCTAAACGATTCTTCTACAAAATTAAGTGTTTATAGTAAACACATAAATCATTGACACAAATATATTATATATGTATGCGGTACAAAAAAAAAACTATTAAAATAGCGTGTTTACAGCCATGAAATTTATACAGAACATGTAACTTTTTACTACGAGTAATTAAAACGTTTTTCAAACAGTTTCTTCCAATTTTGGCCCGTTTACAGCAATTATTTTACGTTGAGCTATTATTAAGTCGTAAAAAGTTAATTTTTGCTTTTGAGCGTTGAACATTTTATACGACATAGGTCTTACGTTACTTCGACTATATTTAAAAAATCTGGACAATCCGAAGTCACAAATTCTATTTATTAGCGTTTTAAATTTTCCGACAAAGTGTATTCCATCGAAGCTCCGCTCATAATCATTTTATTTGAAAGCTATGATTTAAATTTGCTTTTAAATTTATATTGATAACAGAAATCTAAACTTTATCTAAAAAATTCACTTAAGCAATGTCCCACAACACCCGCTGCTCGCTAGGTACAATTTTCATTATTAATATTATTTTTTTATTATTATTACTCCATTCTTTTACTAAAGGTCAGGCCCGTGAGCAGGATTTCATAATGGGGGGCGGCGGTTTGAAAAAAGATGTGTATAAAATAGAAATGTCTCGCGTACGATTATGAACAACTTTTAGGCCCGGTGCACACTGGCGTCAATTAACGCGCGTTACCGCAGCGGGGCCGCCGCGATGCCGCAGAAGTTTAATGCCGTAACGTCACAGAAGTCAACGCACACTTGCGCATTTTTCACAGCTGTACGATATTACACGCGGTCACTCATCAGTACGCGTTTGGATCATGGATGTGTATTAAAAAAAAAAAAAAACAAATGATTTTCGCGTGCCTTGTGATATTCCATAATTCTGGATGTTTTTATATCTCTTATTTTCTTCTGTGAAGAGCTCGCGATATCAAAATGTTCATAATTTTCCGCCATCTCTCTCTCTGCAGTATTCAATCTAATGATTGGTTTGCCGCAATTTCCATGCTTCTCTATCACTAGCCTTTCTCTTCAATTCTTGGTATGAGCTACATCCTTGATCCTCCATTATCTGACTTATGTATTGCAATCTTGGTCTTCCCCTATGGTTTTTTCCGTCGATTACACCTTCTAAGATTAGTAATAGCAGCCCATCGTGTCTTAAAATATGACCTATTAATTCATTTCGCCTTTTCTGTATACTCTTCCACATTGATTTTCTCCCCGATACCCTTTCTAAAACTTCTTCATTAGTGATTCTATCAGTCCAACTTATCCTTTGCATCTTCCTGTAGCACCACATTTCGAATGCCTCTATTCTTCTCATTTCTTCTCTTGCAATAGTCCATGTTTCACATCCATATAACATAATGTTCCAGATGTACGTTTTTAGTAGATTATTCCTGATATTGAGGTCAATGCTTTTTGAAATAAAAATATTTCTTTTCTTATTAAATGCCACTTTAGCCTGGCATATTCTTTTTATAATTTCTTTTTTGCATCTTCCATCTGAGCTTATAGTGCTGCCTAAATATATGAAGTCTTCTACTTGTTCTATATTTTCACCATCCTTTAATTTTATACTTGTTCTTATGTTATTGTATCTACTACATACAAGTACTTTCGTTTTCTTTGTGTTTATTTTCATATGTAAATCTTTTTCCATCACCTGTTCCAATGTTTCTAAAAGTGTTTTTAGATCTTTTTCGTTCTCCGCTAATATTGCAATATCGTCTGCGAATCTCAACATGTCTATTCTGTAACCGTTTACCTTTATTCCTAGCTGTATTCTCTCTCTTATGATATCTATGGCCTCTTGAATATAGGCATTAAATATTAAAGGTGATAATGTACATCCCTGTCTAACACCTTTCTTTCACTCATCAGTACGCGTTTGGATCATGGATGTGTATTAAAAAAAAAAAAAAAAACAAATGATTTTCGCGTGCCTTGTGATATTCCATAATTCTGGATGTTTTTATATCTCTTATTTTCTTCTGTGAAGAGCTCGCGATATCAAAATGTTCATAATTTTCCGCCATAATACTATATTTTATACGATATAAAAAAAAAAAAAAACAAATGCGAAAGCGTTTGCGGGCAAATGACGCACGTGTGCATTTGTCAACGTGAAGTAATGTACCGCGAGAACGCATGCGCGGGCGCGGTATCGCGGCGGTTAGGTAAATATTCTGCGGGTAATATTTGCCCGCGAGTTGACGCGCGGTCCCGCAGCGTCACCGCACGTGCCGTGTGCACGGCCCAATCTCAGGCCTGGTACACGCGTGCGGGACCGCCGCCGAGTCTCGTAATTGCGCATTACACATATCCGTTTTTAAACCCGAAACTATACGAAATGACACGTTGTAGTGTATACGAATCGTAAACGAGTTTTGATAACTTGATATCAGAAATTCTACGTATTATTTAAAATTTAAATATACCGTATTAAATACAAATAATATGTTATCTTACTTATTTCGTTTTTTTCCCTGTCGTCTTTTCCCTCAAAACCTTCGTAAAACGTGCGTCAAACGTTTATCCACGCCGACCGTTTTTTTTTTTACTCGATCGCGATATTCTTCACCACTTATATTCCTCCAGATCTCGGGGTATTTCTTTAATTCAGAAATAAAATGTTCAAAATTTCCATTGCGGATGCAGCCATAATTGCGGCAAAATCCCGGACGTGTGAATCGCTCCACTCTATAGTCGCTATAGGTAAAGAAGAGAACCCGCATTCACGATATTGTGACGTTGCGATTTCGGAGTAATTTTTGGCCCGCCCGAACTCGCACCGATGACGGACACGCGTGTGTATCGGAGCAATTAGTTTAATGCAGAGGTTCTCAAACTTTTCAGGCCAGGCCCCCCTTTTAGTTAACCCCAGACCTGAGCCCCCCTCATAAAAATAATTTTAATAGTCATGTTTAGAGTAAAAAAATGTTAAAAACAAACAACAAATATTGATAAATACAATGCAAAACGCGATTATTATTACGGACATTTCACAATTTTTTAAATTTTTTCTACCAATGCAATGTTGATTTTTAAAATTGTCTTGCGCCCCCCCTATAAAGCTTTTGCGCCCCCCTGGAGGGTCGCGCCCCACACTTTGAGAACCTCTGGTTTAATGGGTAAAACCATTGATTATAGATTAAAAATTAAATTAGAATTAAAATTGTATTCTATAATCAAAATGGTAAAACCAACAGCGATTACGAGATCGCAGCGATCCCGCACGTCAAAAAACCGCACGTGTGTACCAGGCGGCACGTCGCGGTCGCGGTCGTTATAATATTTTGTCGATAACGACTACGACGAAAGCCGATATACAGCAAACACGAAGATAACACAATAATAGTAGTGTGCTATTATTAAGTATTAATGTTATGCATTATTATTTATTACAAATAAGATTTTAAACTATTTAATAATATAATCGATCAAAAATGAAAAACACGACTTGTGTTTTTTCGGCAATGGGTTGAACCCCCCCCTCCCCTTGCGCACGGTCCTGCTAAAGGTCATTTCATTGCAATTCTGGGTTTCCATTCTTTTACATATATTCATAGCCAATCGTTTCATATCGCCATACCGATTGCAATCAGCTCGCCTCATCATTCCTTCAATAAAAATTCCTTTCTCGGCATTCTTCCTTTATGACCGTTTACCGTCCTTTAAAATTCATTTTTTTTTTTTTTTGCAAAATTCTAATCGCTATAACTTCATAACCAAGTCCATCTTACCAATAAATTCTGATTTATGTATATAAAAATTTATATTTATTTATATATTATAAAAATGTTGAATAAATGTCATTGTCAAAATAACATGTTTCTATATATATTTGTAATAAATGTAGTCCTGGCCTATTCACATATTATATGTGCTTTACAAATTACTACTCACCCTAAAAGTTACCCTGCAGGTAAGCTGTGAGTGTAGCTTTACGAAACTTTATAATATGTAAAAACCTATTTGAGAAATTCTATGTCTCAAGAACACTCGGATAGCTTTATGACAATGACTATCCTGAAAACGAATTATTATCCCAACTAGACCCTAATTATATATAATAGATATATGGTAGCTTCCAAGAGTCCATTTAGTACTAACTAAATTATTAATGTTTTAAGTATTTATTACATTATTCCTAATTTCATAGGTTCATTTTCTATTTTTTTTTCTTTTTTGTTTATCTATATTACGTTATTTAAACTTTTAATAAAGTTTATATTGTACCATTTAATTATGTATTTATTATGGGGAAAAATTGAATGAGCATCTTAGGTTATAATATGAGTTCTTTGGGGCCTTTTAAAATTTTTCCCGGTAAGAAAATTAGTGCCAATTCGCCCTCTGCCCACCACTCATCAATTTGAGGCACGTACCTCAAATTAAGTACTTCGTCACGCTACTGGAACTGGGTGTGTATGTTACCGGCAACATATTGTGTAATTCAGTCATTGCATATAGAGCCTAGGTATTCCATAACATTTTATGAAATGACTGACAAAATGCACGTGTAATACAAAGTGTGCCAAAGTAAAAAATGTTTGTGCGTTAAAAACAAAGTATTGTATAAATCTCGTTGTCATTTCAGCTTAACATGCTGTAACAAGTACCTAGTATATTATATCATAATTTATAATGTTTAATAAACAATTAAATTCACAATTATTTTATAACTTTGCCTAAATTTGTTTAGGTACCTACTCTATAAAATGTCTGGGAAATATATATATATATATATATTTTAAAAATTATTTTCCTAAAATCAACCGGCATTTGAAAAAATTACCTAGGCATTATATGCGGCAATGATTGAATTACACATATTGCCGGTTACATACACGTCATATTATATGTGTAATCGAGCAGTAAGGACATTGTGTGATACACAGTAATAGCGTAACGGACGTCATATAATATAATTGTATAAACTCGTTTAATAATTTGTGTCGAAACGAATGGTTTTAAAATCGGGTTTTTGAACACCGCAAAAAACACGCGGTTTTTAATTAAAGTATCGCCGTTTTTACAAAACCTAATTAAATCCGATTTTAATATAATTCCACATATTCAGCGTACACCGGACAATGCAGTGTGTTTGATGCCACTCGATTACACGTAACTGCACACAAAATATATGTATTTTGTTTTGCAGATTCCGAACAACGCGCTGGTCGAAACAATAATTATAAAACGTTAATTTGTTAATGTCATTATACCCGCGACACGCGCGTGTCACGTGCAAAACGACTGATTCAAATGTGTATTTAAAATTCGCGCAAAAATGTCATCAGCGAATATTTAAGCAAATGAAGAAAGAAAAAAAAAAGATAGCGAACAGTGGATGCTGTGAATCACTTATATTAAGGATTTTAGAGTTTTATTATTACTATACATTTGAAAACTATGATAAACCGTTGCATTCGGTAAGACGATTCCGAGCAGGACTTCGGCTAAATATTATGAATTATTAATAATCTATATAGGAACCTATATAGGGAGTACCTATAAATAATTTGCGATTAATCATATATTAATTTTTCATTTATTAAATCCTAAAATTATCACTTTTATGGAATAAAAGTATCAAAATCTATAATTTATATAAATGACTTCATCATCATCATCATCGTGTTCTAAAGGCAACGCCTTGTCGAGGTACCCATGCGTTTCTGTCTTTTGCTACTTCCTTTAGTTGTTGGTAGAATGTGCAGCCCATCTTCTTTTTTATATCATGGAAATAATTTGTTCTAGTTCTTCTTCTTGGTTTCGTCCCATTTTAAATAAATCGGTCTTCGTGCCATAAATAACTTAAAACTGAAAAAATGTTTTAAAATTGTTTTTAACATTAATATGGCAATAAAATGCGTATTGGATAAAAATTCAAGTTTCTAAGATATAAACTAAATAAGATCTATTAATTGTTATAAAAAGCCCAAAATTAGAAGAAATTATAACTTTCGTAAAGTTAATGAGCATTGTCTATTTCATATTTCATGTATGCACAAAAATATGAGTCTAACCAATTTAGTTTATAAGAATTTTATTAATTTTAAAATCATTGAAGTACAGTGAATTGTTAAAATTTTTTTCTTGAATGATCCTTATAATAATTTATATTATTATTGTCTAATATTAAGATGTTATTTTGTGTTATCTTTTTGTCTAATAAAAGAACAAAGTGAAGGTCTTTTATGATGAACATAGTATATCCATATTCCAGCGATATTTTCATATAACGAAGGAGACGCAAACAAGAATTAATAATAATAATAATAATAATAATAATAATAATAATAATAATAATAATAATAATAATAATAATAATAATAATAATAATAATAATAATAATAATAATAATAATAATAATAATAATAATAATAATAATAATAATAATAATAATAATAAATAATAATAATAATAATAATAATAATAATAATAATAATAATAATAATAATAATAATAATAATAATAATAATAATAATAATAATAATAATAATAATAATAATAATAATAATAATAATAATAATAATAATAATAATAATAATAATAATAATAATAATAATAATAATAATAATAATAATAATAATAATAATAATAATAATAATAATAATAATAATAATAATAATAATAATAATAATAATAATAATAATAATAATAATAATAATAATAATAATAATAATAATAATAATAATAATAATAATAATAATAATAATAATAATAATAATAATAATAATAATAATAATAATAATAATAATAATAATAATAATAATAATAATAATAATAATAATAATAATAATAATAATAATAATAATAATAATAATAATAATAATAATAATAATAATAATAATAATAATAATAATAATAATAATAATAATAATAATAATAATAATAATAATAATAATAATAATAATAATAATAATAATAATAATAATAATAATAATAATAATAATAATAATAATAATAATAATAATAATAATAATAATAATAATAATAATAATAATAATAATAATAATAATAATAATAATAATAATAATAATAATAATAATAATAATAATAATAATAATAATAATAATAATAATAATAATAATAATAATAATAATAATAATAATAATAATAATAATAATAATAATAATAATAATAATAATAATAATAATAATAATAATAATAATAATAATAATAATAATAATAATAATAATAATAATAATAATAATAATAATAATAATAATAATAATAATAATAATAATAATAATAATAATAATAATAATAATAATAATAATAATAATAATAATAATAATAATAATAATAATAATAATAATAATAATAATAATAATAATTATAATACACGACTGTAAACCCAGTAATTAAGTGCTTTGTTCTGAATTGATTATGTAACATTTGAGACAACTGTGAGCGAACACGTACATATTTTTTCATTCAATATTTATTCAAGAATTTTTCATTGCGTTTCACGTTTTATATTGCTTAATATTACGTGAAGTAATATCAAAGTATTACACGTGATCACCGACTGTATAAGAGTTGTCTACAGTATTTTATGCTACCTACTCATCCATAAAGTCGATGAGTATAATCTATTTCATATTTCAAGTATACACACAAATATAAATTTAATCAAATACCGTTTGTAAGAAATTTAATCATTTTTAAGTTTTCGAAAAACAGTGAATTTTTAGAAACATATTATTTTATGTTATGCCTAGCTATGTTTTATACATTATATTTTTATACCTATTTTTCATAAAAATTCCAAGTAATTCATATTAGTTGTCCAATATTATTGTTGTTTTTCTTTTTATAGAAAAAAAATAAAGTGAAGGCCGTTTAAGGTGAGTATAGTAAACAGCAAATATGAAAACATCCAAAATATATTTCGTCTTAATCTCTATATATTCAGAGAATTGTCGTACTTCTTACATAGATACTATATTTTTATGAATACCTTTGATAATTTTTTTATTATTATTATTATTACGTTTAGGAACACAGTTATTTAGAAAAGCGTTGTTGAAAAGTATTTTTACGAATTTATTTAAGCTGAATATGACTTTACAAATTTTGTTAATGTTGACAATATTGTCAGCTATTGGAGAATTTAAGGGTAAGTGTATTTGTGAATAGGATTTCAGACTTGTAATAAGTTTCATTTACTCTATTAAGTAAAAATTGATTATACTTGAGTTGTAATGAATGTTTTTGATAAACAATAACACAGAATGCTCCATACAAAATAAATAACTATTATAATCGATATTGAAATCTTTGAGTCAATTTCACACCATTAATTACGTATATTAGGCGTTTTTAAATAAAATATTATATAACATGACATAATGTTCTTATTCAATACCGTACGTATATAATCTGTGAATACTATAAGCTTAGTTATATGAACAATATACATTTTTAGGTTTTCAATGTAGAAGTGATATTTCAGGTGAGTTATCATTTTTGAACACGACTTTATACATTTAAAATAATGCATTACTCGAATTATCCAAAGAATTTTGTCAAATGAACTTGGTATGTTACATAAAATTTAATTTTTTTGAGTGCGTATTTATTGGTTAATTATTGTGAGATTTTCTATGAAAATATTGAAGGGAAAAGGCGTATGTATGTACGTCAGTTCAAACGGAATGTTGAATAAATGCTAATTTGTTTATAATTATATTTTTATACATGAGATCAATCTAATTTACGAACGTTCACTATTATATCTAATATTCACGAACTATTACATTAATATACATATTTTGTATTGTTTATTATATTAATAATTTACAGAACTTATTGAAATATTTAAAATTGACTCAATTAGTAATGTATACAATTTATTAGTTTACAGTATCGTTCAGTTATATAAGTTATTATATTTAATATCGAAAAATTGACATTAAATAAACGATTAATAAGGATAATGTAAAACATAAATTAAAGGATAACATTAATGTAGAAAAGAATAAGACATGTAACAAATTTATATTATATTAATTTCATAAATTTTTTTCATTGCGATTCATATGTCATATATATAAATTATCACATCAAATTTATTTTACCATTTTATACGAGTCGCTTAGATTTTGCAGGTATATCTCTCATATTTCGTATAATAACTGTATCCATGATTATTTCATGAATAGTAATAATACAGGGTGTTTCTGAACTCAGTACCGTAAATTCGTATACACAATCTGTGGGGTGACCTAATGACAAAAGTTTTGCAATTTTTCTTCTATCATTAAAATCTAAGTTTTGTCATTTTTATTCGTTGAATTTTGATATAAATGTAAAAATAAACACACCATGATATTTCCTGTAAAATTCTCATACGAATCGATATGTCACATCACTTTTGCTCATTTCTGCCCGATTTTGACGTCATGAAGACTTAGGGCGTCACGAGCGTCTCACAGGCGTCAAAATCATTTATATTTTATAAACAACGATTTAAATATTACTTTTAGCGTGAAACAGTTTAAGAAAACCTGATGAAATTACTTCACTATTAGCTTGACGATCGCGGCTCAAATTTCGCTGGCCGTACTATAGTGAATATTTGGGACGTAGCCAGGATTTCTAATTGGAGGGGATGGAAGGGGTGAGACTGATAATTTTTTATATAGGGACTTAAATAAACACTTATTTTTTAATATTGAAAGCATTATTACATTTTCATTAAAGATCGAAAGAGGGGCTACAGCCCCATCAGCTTGCCCCCTGATTATACCACTGACTTATGGGTTAATAAAGAGTAGTTTTCAGTTGCGTTAGCGTAGATGGTGATGATTCGTCGGGGGAGTGGAGTGTGCGGCCATTATTGGCTCTGAAAAGGACCGTTCTTGGTGTGTGTTCTGTTCCGTTAAAAAGTATTAAAGAGAAATTTATATATATAAATATTTTAATAAATATTAATTTTGTGACATTAGATGAATTTAATCTGCAGTGTTATGTATCAATGTATGCTTATATTCTGGATATAATAAATAATAATCTAACAACATCACCAGGTAACTGATTATCAGTTTATAAAATACGTTTCAATCGCAAACATAATAAAAAATAGCAACAATAATATTAATATAAACTCATAACTTTATAAGTTGAAATAAATATTATTTTATGTACAAAAATTAAATGCCATTTAATGATAAATGAAATTATGATATGTTGATTTTTGTATTAGATGGAATTCCATTCTATTTGAGAGAAACATTAAAATATATTGGGGTTGTCAATAATCAGTTGCACCGAGTGAATGGTTGTAAGTATTTATAGAAAATAATAAATAATTAAAATTCTTTTTGTTTTTAATTTTGATTTTTAAGGTTTGATTTTGAGTTGTAGAGTAATATTCTATCCACGCAGAAGGTTAGGCATAGGCATAGTTTGAAAAAATACATTATTAATTTTCCGATTACCATGGTTATAATGCGGTCAGTTGTTTTAAACTATTCTAGATTTTGAGCGGAGCGAGTGATCTAGTGGTTTGACAATGATGTTTATTTTAGATTCTGAGCGGAGCGAGGTATTTAGTGGTTTTACAATAATGTTAATTTTTAAATTTTTTTTTCTATCCTGTGTACAGATTTTCGACCAGAAGGAGTGTTCCGATCTCTTCGGTCACAGTTTGCTTCCGGCATCAATTTGCGTCTAGTTGGTACTTTGGAGAGATAATTTTTCGATTTTCTCAATAGTTTTTTAACGCGATGCGATAAATTACAGACAAATTACGAAAAACCGCTAAAAATGGGATTTCGTCAATATCACGTATAGTTTTTTCGCTATAATGTCGAAAATAATCATTCTTTTGTCTTAGAATTTTTGAAAAAAATGTTGGAATACTTATACATCAACTATATTAAAAAGATCTTGAAAATCGTCTGTCACAATTTCTTTTTATAACTCTTTCAAATTTTTCGACACAATGTATTATACCGAAGCTCCGCTCAAAATCGTTTTGTCGAATGCAATGATTTATCATTGCTTTCAAATTTATAATAAAAACAAAACTCTAAAATCTTTATCCAAGTAATTCAATGAAGCGATAATCACAACACCCAGCGGCTCGCTACCTTTTTAAAAAATATTAACAATACTAACATGTGCACAAAATGTATTTCAAGAAAATTATGTGGGTACAATTATGAGGAGAAAATTGCTGCAATAACAATTTCCTGTAATTGACCTGTCAAATTTTGTGTCTGAAATAGGCTATAATGATTTTCCGAAAGACATCGATTAAGTGAAAATATATACTGGTAATGGTCTTTGACAGTGAAACTAATGAATGGAGAAAATGATATAATTATGAAATCCAAATGCAATTTCAGGGACCCGACATAGTTAAAGAGATCAAAAAAAGAAGACTGATGTGGGCGGGCCATGCCTGGCGTAAGCAAGGATCTGTAGTTAGGCATGTGATAAAAGAAAATCCTATAGGAAAGATAAGATGGTAAGACTGCGTAAAGAAGGATATAAAAATTATAGGATTAGAAAGCAGTTGGAGGGAAGCTGCAGAGGACAGGAACAGATGGCAAGTTTTATATTTAGCGGCATGGTCTTAAAGGTCGGAACCAAAGGAGATAGAAGATAGTTATATATAGAGATATATTGATTTTCATGGTTACCAATCTTGTTTATGAGCATTGTTGTAGACATTTTCCATACTACGATTTGGTCGAGTGAAAAATACTGAGGGCTATAATATAGCCATATAGGATTATTCTAAAAACATTTTAAAAACAAATAATACAATAATTCTGGATTATTTATCACATAAGCATCTTATTCTGGACAACGTTAGTCGCGCACCGATCAACAGCTATTAATTAATACAATTTATACCCATAATTATGTTAATACAAGTTAAACTGTTCACGAGCGAAGCCGGGTGAATTAGCTAATGTAATATAAATATTTTGTACAATTTTTCTTTTTCTTTTTGATTTTTATTGTTAATATAATATGACCAATACATTAAGCACTACATTTTCTAGGGTATAAATATTTAAATGATTCATCACCAATGACGATCTGGAATAATTACAACATTGTTAAAAGTAATAAAATAAGTCATTTAATTGTTCACAATTTGTATAGATCAGCAGATCACTGTTACATTACCTCAACTTAAAATATACGCTTATTTTCATTTTGACCTTCAGTAGTTTGTGACAGTTTAGGGTATTAATTGCATCGCATATGGTAAACATGTTTTTACAATATTTTATGAATTAAAAATAGAAATTCATTATAACGGTTTTTGAATTATATATATTCATAAGTCTGTTAAAAAAGAATTGTTTTTTTTTTAAGAAGTGCAAAGTTCTTATTTTTAATTTGCATTATTATATTAAATATTAATATTACTTTAATAGAATGTATAATACTTAATAATTTAAGTCAAAAACATCATATTAGTAATTTATGGAATAATTATTTCTTTCACATGATCTACTGATGGTTTATTACTGCTAACAGAATTATTTTAATTTTGTTTTAATTGCACAATTATTTGGTAATTAACGCGTGTCTATTTAAAAAAAAACTTTTGAATAGCCTTTGCCAAAAATCCTTATCATACATCAATATTGATAAGAGATTATGCAATGTGGATGGTGTTTGGTTCAAGTGTAAAACAAAGTGATATCGATGGGATTCAAACTCCAAAAGGTATATTACGTTTGTCGATATTTAGTAAATACTTTTTATTAAATCACTATGTGTTATCGGCAATATGGATAATTCAAGTACCTACTAATGTATTATACATAATACGTAAGCATTATACGAGTACCTAGTGCCAACTGTTTTTAGACAATGTCCATGGAACATAATATAATACCTATAAAATTTTGATTTTAAGTCTTATCTATGCATTTACATATTTCCTAAATACTATATAAAATGACAAATTTGTTTTAGGCAAAATGAAAAATCAATTCAATATTCTATTTTTAATACAGCATACATTTTCTACTACAATATTACTCTCTATTACTATTAATTACAATATTTATTGCAATATGTAGTTGAAGAGTGACATTTTGAACTAAATAATATTTGTGTATTATTTATAACGCAAATATATTTATTATTTTAGCTATTTATTATTTTAACTTACAACAACATTTAATATAACCCTTGTCCCGTTCGGTTTATTCCTTAACAACTGTTTGTTATGTTAACATGAACAATTTATTTGAATAATATGCTTCTTATACAATGTCAGAATTAATGTAAATGTAATTATAATGTAAAATTAAATGTTGGTTGCGCCACTGATCCAATGTCTATATTTTTTCTTACATCAATGTGGTCAATATATTTTCTATGTCCTGATTTGCTTGTTTGACACTGCCTTGAGATGGATGTATCTCGGTTTGCTAGGGACTATTTTTATTCAGGCTAAGTGTTTTTTAAATTAGATACGTTTTGATTTGCAATCTCTAGCCTATTGTCGGATTGTCAAATACTCTGAACTCCAAGCAAAGTTAAAATATCTATGATGTTATAATGTTATAGGCTACATTTTTAGCTCATTTAAACTGGAGAAATTTGAGAACACAACTATTGTTAAGTGATCTTGGTACACCATCACTAATTAAAATTATCCATCAGGGTGTGATTGAAGATCGATCATGTCCACTTGGAATCGGGAGTTAAAATCTGTGGCGATATGAATTTAATTACAATGCCTTTTCAAGTGTTGTTTATACATATAGCTGCTGTATTATTAATATTGCCGGTACCTAACATAAATGTATATTATATGTTGCGAAATTTTGTTTAAGGGTTTATCCTAGTATTATAAAAAGTTTTTTAAAATTTATTTTAATTTATTCTAAACTTCTTCAATTTTTTTACAGTAAAAATTAGAATATTTAAAAATAGGATACGCTTTAATTATTTCAATAATTTTAATTAATATATTAATGATTAATTTCAATTAATAATATTTTGAAATATGTATTTTACATATTTTTTTTTACTTATATTAAATATTTCTTTCTTTTAAATATCTTCTGTGATCAACTTATTTGTCTTTAAGGGAGGAGATTTTTTCAAATAATAAATTCGGGTGATTATAAAGAAGTACAATCCGTGACAAATTGGACACTGCCATTTTGCGTAAGAACCCTTCAAAATCGTAAGTCAACATATACATATGTATAAATGTCATAAGTTAAAGTACAGTATGATTTTTAAATACGTTTAAATTGTATGTATGTAATTAAAAATATTTTATACATATAGTCTCAAAACCAACCAAAAAATTTGAAGAAACGCTTATTAATATAATTCATAGGAACGAAGTGTTAAATTTGAACTTATTTCCATTCAATAATACCTACGGATACATCATGTTACTGATGAAAAATGGTATGTGTGAAAAACCATAATTTTAAATTTGTAATTACAAAAACATACATATAATTACAGTTATACCTGTATGACGAATTACAAAACAAAACAATGTAACATTAATTGTACTTTTAGATTCTGAGCGGGGCGATGAATCTATTGTTTTTACAATGATATTTATCATGTGATTTATCCTGTGTACAGATTTTTGACCAGAAGGAGTGCTCCGATCTCTTCGGTCACAGTTTGTTTCCGGCAGCAATTCGCATCTAGTTGGTACTTTAGAGAGGTCATTTTTCGATTTTCTCAAAAGCACCTAAAAATATAACTAATAAACGCTAAAAATGCAATTTCGTCTTAATCGATTGTTGTTTATTTCTTCGTAATTTTGAAAATAATAGTCATAGAAACCTGAAATTTTCACCAAATATGTAACTTTAGACTATATTTACGAGAAAAGTAAGCTCCGCTCAGAATCGTTTTATCAAATGCAATGTCTAATCATTGCTTTCAAATTTAAAATAAAAAAAAAAACTCTAAAATAAAATCTTTATCCAAGTAATTCACTTAAGCGATATCCACAACACCCCGCGGCTCGTTACCTTTTTATTTTATTTGTAATGTGTTTTATAAAGTAGTAATTCCATTAAATTTGTAAATGGTAAATTTGTACCTAAGCCATATTTTTCATTTCTAGTCAAATATAGTCAATTAATTTACGCGCATATTGACACGCAGCCTCAGATTAATAATATTTTTGACCATAGGGTCCTAATATTTTTAATGCCCCATCAAAAAGAAAACTTATCTCACAAGAACACATTAATTTTAATATTCGGGTAATTAATAAAATAATTGCTAAGAAAATTAAAAATAACAAAGAATAATAATTAAAAATAGATACAAAAATTAAATTAAATAAAAGAAAAAAATTACAGTAAATTCTTGGGAATCTCTTAGTGTTCTGGCTTTTTCTGTAGTTAAAAAAAAAGGAAAAAAAAATTATGGTGGGAAAAATAAATTATTCAAGTGCAATATGTTTAACTGGATACTTGCCGCGAGGTCCTCCCTAGCTCCTTTTCATTCTAGTCTGTTGATACTTTTTATGCATTTTAGAAAATTTTGAAAATTTTATGCAACAGTCACATAACATTCAAGGTGTGTATGTATATATTTTTTAAAATATTAAATTATAATATTTAATATTTTTAGATGATGTGCATTATAATCATTGATAATAACCATTTTTGTCTTTGATGATACCTTTATGCCTATTGTTAATACTGTTTATATCAACATTATTATTATTAGTATTATTTATAAATAAATGATTCAAAAAATAAAAATAAAACATTTATGCTTATTAAATATTTTATAATTTATAATGTATATTTTTTTCATATATAATTTTAGAGGCAATATTAGTTAATATTGTTGAAGATGCTTTACAAGACATGTTTATGGGCATGTTGAAAACACTTGATAAACTAAAAAGTAAGAACATCATAAAATAATTCTCATAAAATACCTATATTCCATCGAAATAAGAATAAACCAGTTTATGTAATTTTACTATTATGGATTTAATGTGGGACTACAAACAATGATGACAGATTTGTGCAATTATTTTTACATTTATAGAAATAGTTAGGTATAGTACCATTATTTTTGTTCATTATATCAAAGTAAAGAAATGTGTGTTTAATACTCTACAATTTTAAATCAAAATACAAAAATGAAGTCAATAAAAACATTATTTTAAACGGTGCATTTATCTTTTTTTTTTACTGAATATTACCAACACAATTCTATATGAATAACCTAACCTGATCTCAATGTAGTGATGTTTAAATATCTTATATCTTTACATTTAAAAGTCGTATTCGTAAATATTGTGATTGAAAAACTGATAAACGTATGGTATACATTTATTAAATACATATAATTATTCAATAATATTAACATTTGTGAAAATGTTGATTATTTTTCTAATACCAATATTTACAACTAATTTCTTATTTATTTGTAATATTCTTTATTGAATTTTGTATAATATTTGTATGTTATTATAATTATTAGTTTAATTGAAAGATAGCTTCTAATGTAGGGTACTCAGCTACAAATAGTGCTGTTACGTGTGCTTCACGTCGTATTATGAGAAGGATGATAACAGTGTTTAATAATATCGTGGACTTATCTGAGGTGTTGTATAACATATATAATATAAATAGTACGTATTGTATCAATTGGAATTCAATAATCGTTATTAATAAATTTCTCTTTAAAATAATAACGTGGTTAATCATAAGTTTAAATGTTAATATAATACATTAAAATAAATAAATATTAATTTCATATAATTTATTTAAATTAATCAAAATTATTTAGATGTTACAGAAAACATTATTATAATCAAAAGTAATAATATTGGATCAGAGATAAACTATGACTATAAGAGATTTATTTTAGAATTTAAAACAAATTGGTGGAATAAAGTAATAGAAGGTACCTAATTACTATATAAAATGAACGTATTTAAATTTATTTACTTGGAATAATATGGTTTTATATCTAATCTTAAGGTCCTGGTGCAAACGGTCTGATTTTTAATTGATAAACGTTTTTGACAAATTATCGACTTATTATATTTGGTCCAAATGGTTGAATTATATATATATATATATACTCGTATATATAATTTTTACGTAATATTGTTACAAAGTTAATAACTGGTTTTTTTCAATTAAAATAACATACGGGCACATGAATTGAGAATTATTTCTATACTTATTCAGTCTCTAATAATTCTTTTAATTCAGTATTGTATTTATCATTAATTAAATAAGAAAAATAACAATAAAAACACCGGCAATGTTATATATTTTGAAACAGAATGGTAGATTTCAGATAGGTATGATTTCTTAACACTTTAATAAAGTAATTAAAAAATGTTTTAATGTGATATATCTAAATGAAATATGTACCTATGTATGGTATTTGTAATGATGAATTATTATAACTCGTTCATGAAATTACGATTTAAATAATTTCAAATACGGTAGGCTAAAATTTATATAATATACCTAATCATTAATAAACGTATACCTACATTATAAGACGTAATAAAATATAACAAATATACATTGATATATTGTGTTTTGACTGCTTAGAATATCAGAGTATTATATATATATATATATATATATATACACGTATATATAGTCATTATTATTAATTTTCTCTACGCCCATTGACTAAAAATATGTTTCACTTTACTATACCTCAAATTAATAAGATGGATCATATGGAATTACTTTAAAATTTAAATTAATAATGTCTTTTTAAATGAATGGCTAATCGTTTGAATTTAATTATTTGATTATACACAAACAGGACAAGACAGTGCGAGTACATTTTCTTTAAAACATTATCACGGTATATTAAAATATAATTACAACAAATTTTTATACCTTACAGCATATAATATATATGTATATAGATTAAAATATTTTGTGTATATTTATATATGTGTATATCGCTTACATATAGGTTAGCTAATTTAAGAGTGTCGCAAATATATGCAATTATTCGTGTTTTATAAGGTACTGTATAATTTTTTCAGGCCGCTTGATTCATAATGGTAAAATTGAACAACCGCTGCTTGGATGTAAATATAATAATATTTTACATACTGAATTATAGTTATTAATTTATTATGACAATTTTTGTGGGGTAGCAATCCACTTCATACTATAATCAAATTATACATTTACAAAGACATCTCATATTTTTAGGTGTTCTATGAAAAATGAGAAATTGTTAAATATAATTATATCAGTGCTATTAAACCGTTAAAATATTATTGTTTTTATACTAAAAGTAATGTTTATGAGTAGGTATTTAATATTAATGAAAAACATAAAATTGTCGTTAATTTTACGACAACAGCGCGTTTGGAGGCGTAAAAATGATAATAGTTTGTTTTGGTGTAATTTATGTCTGATCCATGTAAATTATTTAACTCGGAAAAATTGGAAGATATTCGTTTTCACGTCATGCATAACGACATTATTCATGGAAATCGTACGGTACGAAATAATATGTTTTGGCTTACATCCCCTCGATTATTAAGGAAAATGTCTGATGAAATATTTAATATTTCGTTTTCTGTGGTCTTAAATGAGTCATTGACAAAATATCTATTTTTCTGTTAAAACATTTGGTATGAACTCGCATTTTAATTATTCGCATTATTATGGTAGTGCGCAGATAAAGTGAGGTATTCAATTATATTGTTCAAATATCAGTAGTTATTGTTTCTTTTTGTCAATAATTATCAAATATTTCTATAGTTTTATATGATTATAGATTACGTGTCATATGAGGAAATAGATGAAAATTTTAATGCTACTTCCTTTATGGAATCTCGTAATACGGATATGAGGCTGTCACTTCTAATGGATTTAAATGCATGGGCGATAGTGTTACATCAACAATCAACGGTACTAAAACATTCCCTTGAAATTCGAGGTAATACATTTATTATATTCTATTTTTATGTAAAGGTTCTGCAACAAAATATTTTTTGGTTATCTATATAGATGTACAATATTATGTATCTAGTTTATGGGTTTAGCATTTAAAATGTTCGATAACAAATTGGTTTTCAATCATAACAAAGATTATAAAGAAAAGATAGTATTAAAAAAATAATTTAGTTTATTAAAATGATTTAAATTCAGTATATATTTACTTGGAAAATATATTTATGATTTCATAAATACAAATATACAATAATATAATTTTGTATTTCACAAATGTCTGCAGGCTATCGTGAGCAACCGTTCGAAATGCCGAATTTTCAAGAAGATAAGGTTATTATTATGAAAAATTAATTGAATTACGAAACAAATTATTAAACATTTTTTTGTAATCCATAGAATCACCTAAACAGATTTGTGAACTATTTCCAGTAAATAGGAGAGAAATTTTCAAATGCAGTTAAATTTATGAAAAAGAATCGATTAATTACTATAGTTTTATTATAATATATTAATTATATATTAATATAATCCTACGAGTATAGCTGTCAACGTTATGAAAAACACTAAATGTTATGTGATAATATAATAATATTATATAATTTTCACGTAATTTTAACTTATAATTTGATTTAATTTTCATTTATCCACAATGTGTCCAGTTTTGATATCAGCTACTAAGCTACTACTTCACAGAGCCACGGATTCTAACCAACGAAATAATAGATTCTTATAATAAATATTGTTAAAATATTTTATGTCTATGAATACATTATATTTGAACTCTTAAATAAATATATCTCATGTCTAAAACGGATCTATGGACAATTATTTTGTTGTATTCAATTCCTATCTTTATCTTTAAATTCTGTTACGATCATATATTGGTAAGTCATGTAAGTGTATGTGACCTTTAGATTGTAGCTTCCTTCTCTTTTTTGGTCATTTTGTATGACGAAAAACTTTTATCCCAAAACTCAACTTCTTTTAACGCAATCTATTGTTGAGTACACGGTGGTCGGTGAGCAAATTTTGTGTTTAAATGCCGGTAGATGCTGCTTCGATCAGTCATAGATTCTATTCTGCCCTTCACATTTAAATGTTGCAAATACGATTTTAAACATAGCTATCATTTTATTGGTTTTATAACTGTGATATAATTTATTATTGTTGTTGTTGTTGTTGTTGTTGTTCTTATTATTATTATTATTGTCATTGTCATTGTTATTGTCATTGTCATTATTATTATTATTATTTAATATTTATATTCAGTGAAAAACGTATATATAATACATTATTATTTAAACCACGTAAAATTATCGTTTGCTGATATGCGAAGATGCTTTTAATAATTTCAAATCCGATTTATATAATAATATGATAGCCAATAATGGTAATTTGTTATTACCATTGTACAAAATTACTTTTAAAGTTTAGTTTTTACAAAAACAATATTTAAATTTCTCAATATTACGTTGATTTCAAATTAATTTCTGTAAAATGTATTTTATTGTTTGTTTACTGTACGGGTGGATTTAACCTTGACTTTTGTAGTTATACACTTTGATACTTTTTAATAATAAAAACATTTTATTTACTATTAATGGTTCTTGAAATTATCGAAATCGATTGGTTCCAATATTATCGGTATGAAAATTCATATTCTGGTTTTTAATGATTATTAAATATGAGAAAATTATCGTAATATCAAGTCTTAATGTACTGTACTAATTATAATTAAGTCTTTAATATATATGTAATACTCTTGTAATATTAAATTATATATTGATTTAATAAAAATGATATGTTATACTAGTAGTATTTTATACTTTATTACGAACCGTTTACATCCTTGTAAACTGTAGTTTATCTGGATGTTTTTTTACAACTCCTTTAGTTTCGTTATTAGCTACAACATCAAACAGACGTGGAACTTAAATCTGTTTTGTTTACTATAAACAACTAATATGGTAAGTATGACAGGAATTTTTATGCAAATGCTTATTTATGTACATTTCATTTATACAAATTTGTATTTGAAATATCGACATTTCTAAATACGTATATTCAAGTAGTAAGATTTTGTAAAAATTAAGTTTAAATATAATTTACTATATCTAATTTATATTTCATATCTACAATCTACGTCTATGATATGTGCGAACTGTAAAGGCACTTTAGGACTTCTAATGTCATCAGAGTTTATTGTGTTCTCTAAATATATATTATTTATTGTAACCCGTATACGTAGAATCGTATACGTGAACATGAGAAAGACGATGGACTGTCTGTTGAAGATTCATCAAGTTTTAAATATCTGCAATTGTGTTATTGTAAATCAATAGATTTATTCTGATCACAAATGTATGCTTCGAAATAATCAAAGAAGTTTTCAATATCTGAGAACTTGAAGTTCATTTTTATTTAATTTCATGCATATTACCCGTGATGTTAACATTTAATATGTTTCATTTTTTAACTAATTTTATTTATTTTAAACTAACCGTCATAAGAATAATGTTATTGTGATTTTTTAAATACTTCAATCTATATACGAGTATATATATATATATATATATTTAGTTCCTTTGTCTAATATTTTTACTATTAATTGGATACTCTATTACGGTGTTTATAAATCTTCTCAAAAAATGTTGTATTGTTTAATATAAAATTTATATATACAAATATATTTTTTTTAAACATAAAAAATCAAAAACTTTCGAGTCTTATATTTATAGTAATCAAGAAAACCGATTTCTAATTTAAATAGATATTTTCTAAGAGTCATTTTTTAAGTGTAGTGATAATTGTAGGCAATGAGTTCATTTATAAAAACACATTTTTATCGTATAATTATAATTGAAAAAGTTCAAAACTACATTTTGTTTTTAAACTTTTTCGGATCCATGAATACAAAACTTATAATATTATAGTCATCACGTATTGTACCAGTCGTGAGTTATCTTTTTGTAAAATTCAGTTAAATGAAATAATTTTATATACATTTATACACCCGACATGTCCTATACAACGTAGTTTTAAGATTAACATATACTAACTGAAGGAGAAAACAGCTACTACAGATTACCCCCCAATAAAAAACCTTAAGATGGAAATATTACATATATTTCGATTAATTTTAATATAAATGTCGATGGATAGAAAACAAATAGTTTGTATCATCAATGTTTTCATGTATGTTGTATGCGGCACGGTTCTGAACCGCCGTATAGATATGATTTTTTAAAATTTTTATTGTCGATGGTTATATTTTTATTGTAATTACCATTAAAAATAATTAACAGATAGTATTATTTTTGTTGTAATTTTGCGCTCTAAAATGTGTTGCAAATAATGATACTATTGCTGAATTGTTTTACCATTTTAAAACGGTTATCGTAAATTATTTGTTAAAAGGGAAATTTCTGATGAAAAAAAAACAATAATAAATTATATCATTAATTGTTCAGAATCGAATATGCAATAGTTAAGCCAACTGTAAATGAACACATATTTATTTCTTAAGTCAATATTTATAAAGAAGTTTCAATTTCGTTCTACGTTCTATATCGTATAAGACGTAATGTAATAACTAGATTATTAAATGTACTCATCAACAGAATAACAGTTATCTATAACACGAGTATTTTATGTTACTCTTTCATAAAGTCTTTCAGCATTATCCGTTTCATATTTCAAGTAAGCATACAAATAAAAATCTATTCAAAATACGGTTTTAAGAATTTTATTAAGTTCTGAATCATTAAAATACAGTGGATTGTTAAAATTGTTTTATTCTATGCTATAGTTTTGTTTAATATATTTAATATTATGCACCCATTTATATTAAATGTTTCAAGTAATTTATATAATTTTTTAAAAACAGAAAAAAGATTGTACTTATAATTTAATGTAAGAACGGTAAACAGTAAATATGAAAACATCTAAAAACAGCGTCCTCATTTTTCTGTATACTCCGATTATTACTTAATTACTCGAGCAATATTATAATATAAAAATGTTCACAGACAAAATAATAGTAACAATAAAAATTATTGTTTTTTCCATTTTTTATATTTATAAAACATTTTGTATTATCGTTCCATAACAAAATATTATATAAAAATTTAAATAATAATAATAATAATAATAATAATAATAATAATAATAATAATAATAATAATAATAATAATAATAATAATAATAATAATAATAATAATAATAATAATAATAATAATAATAATAATAATAATAATAAAAATAATAAAAAAAGAATCGTTGTAAAACCAGTACATTGATTGCTATGTTTAAAATGGTATTTGAGGAATTTAAGTGTAACAGTGCAGAATAGAATCTGCGACTGATTGAAGCAGCGTCTACTGGCATTTAAATACAGAATTTGCTCACCGACCACCATGTACTCACCAATAGAGTGCGTTAAAAGAAGTTGCGTTTCGAGATCAGAGTTATTCGTCACACAAAATTACTAAAAAGGAGAAGAAAGCCGGAATCAAATGGTAACATACAGTTGCAAGACATACTGATGGATGATCCTAATAGAATTTAAAGCTAAAGATAGGAATTATAACACTTACTGAACGAAAAACTTTGATTTAGAAAAGTATCGTAGAAACCAGACAAGGTGAACATGAACAACAGATATAGATCTCCGAATTGTCAGGTAAATCACCTTCAATACTATATTCGTTAATAAGTAAACGCATAAGTACTGGAAACTCATGGGAGTCAGAGCACATTTCACTGAAGAAGATACCAAGCTGTTAAAATAATCAAAGAGAACCAAGAACCAAGTGACTGTTCAAGATCGACGCACCGGATCACAGTTTCAGGTAATATTATTCCCATACGGGCTCATGTTGTCGCGGACTTTGTCACAGCCGCATTGCCGCAACCTCTGAACCCCAAAATTCTCACCGTAAGGTGGGAGTCTCAGTCAGACGTAGCTCTGTCTGATTCGGATATTTTGATATTTTCGGAGTGAGTTGTAATCACATTTAAGGAGACCAATTATTTACTACAAACTAAAAAAAAACAAGCAGCTTAGCTCCTTATTTGTTAAGAATACTGGGTCACTATTTTATACCATTTTATCGAGCCACCAAACGAAGCAGGAAATCTGCCACTATAAGATGAGCAAGTTAGCAAACTTCCGGTCATATTCGAGTTACACTCACTCGATTATTTTGTACTACCTACATCTCCTTCGGATGTAAAAACCTCCGACACAAAAGAATAGTAAATTTTACATTCTAAAAACTGCAAGACATAACAAATAAAGTTGTCATAAATTTTATTGCATTATTTCAATTAATAAAGAACTTTTATTTCTTTACGTTCATAAATCTTTTCACTCTACAGCATTTTATTAAGCCTTATTGTAATATGTCAACTAGGAAAAAGTCTTTGCGTCATGTAATGCTTAACATGAAGTAGATTAACACCATAGTATTAAACTTACATGTCGTCAATTAGTGTTCCAAGTAATTTATATTAGTTTTCTACTGTTATTGATGTTGTGCTTTTTTAAATTTTTTATAAAGATAAAGTGAAGGCCGTTTAGAGTGAGTATTTAAAGCAATAAATATGAAAACGTCCAAAATCTTTCTCTACATACATTCCGAAGACTCGTTTGAAAATTTTATACTTCTTACCCAATGTTATACTTTATACTAGTGGTTATCAATAAATAATCTTTGACGATTATTTTATTTTTTCGTTTAGGTATATAAGTTTTTTAGAATATTGTAGTTGAGAAGAATTATCATGCATTTATTTGATTTGAAAATGACTTTACCAATTGTATTATTTCTGACCATATTGTCGATTATTGGACAATTTAAGGGTACGTATATTTTGTGAATAGGATTTTAAATTGGTTAATTTATTATACTCCATTTTGTAAAAATTTATTATACTTCAGTTGTATGACCATTTGTTTATGATAACACATAACGTTCCATACATTATAAATAACTATTATTATAGACATTAAATATGCTGAGGCTATTGTAAACTAGGAACTACATAAGGTATTAAATGAAAGAACACTTTTAGGTACTCAATGTGCAAATAATAATTCTGGTAAGTTGTGATTTATTAACGTAATATTATAAATTTAAAATTGTGTATTAATAGCTAGTGGCTAATATCTAATGGCTAATTTGTCTACATATATATATATATATATTTTTTTTTAGTCATGAGACTATGAGATTAATCCATAATATTAATAATAATCCTAATAATATTTCGTATAATTTAATTTACGTTAAAATAAATTTTAATATATTTCATTAATATATATATATATTTTTTTTTTGCATTTGTATACCAACCAATTTTGTATTATTCATGGCGTTATAATTTTGCAGTTCTTGCAATTGACTTATTTAAAATTGATGCAATTAGTAATGTATACATTTTATCATTTTAAAATATCGTTTTGTTAAAACTTGTTATATATTATTATATTTAATATCGAAAAAATGACATTACGTTAGGGCATATATATATATATATCAATATTTTTCATGATTATGAAGTTGTAAAAGTAGAACAAAGAAATTTAACTCTGTGACTTTAGGTGAATTTAATTTGGTATGCTATGTATCAATGTATGGTAAATTTCTGCAATTAATGGAAAATCTACCAAATAGGCCAGGTAATTTTTTATACCTTTTCTTTTAAAAATGGTATAATAATAATCATATATATGATTGTGTTATATATACTAATATGTATATAATAATTTGTAATTAATAACATTGATTTTTTTTTTACTATCGCAAATATCAGAAACTGGTACATTTTCCACTATTAGTGATGTCAATAAAAGGCTACACCGTGTAATTAACTGTACGTATAATAAAAATGTTATAAATAAATAAAAATACGGATATAAATTCGGGATTACGTTAAGATGTTAAAAAGGAAAAATTGTTCAAATTTAAAGAAAATTTTCATTTTTATCAAGAGTTTTAAAACATAATAAGTATATCATATATTCATTACGATCGTATATAAATGTCATCATTAGTCCAGGAGTTTTCGTTATTTTTTAATTGTACAAAAATATATTGCTTATAAATATGAAAAGGCAATGGGCAACTAGACAAAGCATACGTCATTATCTATGATTTGTACCGTCCGTCGAATTTTACATCTCATGTACATGACCCGTGTACGATGGAATTAATTTTAACAGATATTATGCCAAGAAAAAAATTAAAACTAACGCACGTTTTGTGTTTTTTATAAATGTGCCAACTGAATTATTAAATTATACATTTGTTGTTGATGTATTTTAGGATGTATCATATCATATAAATGCGATTTTTATCTAATTGTAAATATAAAATAAATATTTTGTAATGTGTTTCTTTTTTTTTAAACTTTTCTCTTAATATAATTTGACCAACACTTTAAGGACGACATTTTTTAGGGAATAAATATTTGACGGATTCATGGCCAAATACTATATGGAGAAATTTCAAATATTTAGAAAGTAATATAAATAATCAATAAAATATATATCTTACAATTTATAAAAGCATCTCTAAATATAAATATACGATTATTATCATTTAAATCTTCACCCGTTCGTAAGATTTCTGGCAGTCATTACCGTCATATACGTAGATTTAAACTATTTCTGTAACCAATTTTATCTATTTTAAATACATTTTTATTTAAAACATTTAATGAATTATAAGGCCCTTAATCACTAGAAATAATTTTAAAGTATAATAATTGGAATTGAAAGGAAAATAATTTTTCTAATAATTATTATTATTATTGTACCCACGCGATCTACTGATGGTTTCTAATGTTGAACAGAATATTTCAAAATCTTACGCTAATTTTAAATTTATATTGGTAATTAACGTTATGAAATTTAATGAAACATTTTATTAGCCATAGTTCAAAACGATGGTCAAAATAATAATATAAATTCAAAATCAACAACGTTAGTATTAAATTATGCCAGATCCTTGGTGGATGGTTCCAGCTTGATAGAAAATATAATTGATGAACTGAAAACACCAAAAGGTAAATTTCATTTGTCAGTATTTACGAAACAAATTTTTTAAAAACAGAAATATATTTTATGTTACTAAACTTTTGTTTTGAAGATTATCTAAGTATTTTAATATTTTGTTTCAAAATGTATGATAATATTTTAAAATTCTTTTTTAATGATAGAATTAAAAATATTTAATTAGGTACTTTTTTATTATTTCAAATATTTTTTATGAATTTATTAATTTAGAAGTACTTAGTTTTTTAGATATAGTATTATAGTATATGTATCGCACATTTAATCGACTTACATACTAAATATTTTCAACGTCTTATCTTCTTAAGCCTTCATTTGAAATATCCATTTTTATCAACTTCTTTTTTTTCAGGAAAGGAATTTTTTAACAATATATTTTCGGGCACAAATTCGGGATTGGAGATAAACACTACATTTGAATTTTGTTCAGGTGCCTTCACAAATCGTAAGTCAAATTTTACATTTGTATGAACGACATAGAGTACATAATTTACCATTTGCCATTTAAAAAACATTCTATATTAACGTATAGAATTCAATTTATTTTATATATGTATATGTATATCTATATATATATATATATATATATATATATATGTATGTAGTCGCAAGTACAGAAAATAATTTTGAGGAAAGTATATTCAACGAAATTGAGTTGAACGTAACGGGAAACCAAAATTCGTTGTGGAATTCTTATGGATATATTACATTTCTGATGACAATCGGTAAGTGTTGACAGCAATACTTTTTGATTAATACATTTTGTAAAAACATAATTTTTAAGAAATACAGTACAAAACTGCATAATATTTGTATAACTTATTTGTTCAAAATACGATTAAAAAAATGTTGTGCACTCATATAATTTCAAAACGTATGCTTAATGAAAAAAAGCGTGTAACGTTAAGGTAGACTGCGTAAATATTTATTATATATTTTTCAAATTAGTTTAATGTAATGGAAATGAGATTTATAATTTAAAACACACGACATTACGAAAATGCGTTTTTTTATTTTTTTTTATGACAAATATAAAATATATATACACCATAATTTTTATCAAATTTATCTGATATAATTTACACAACAACTTGTGTCCTTGTTGCATGTTTAATGCACACAAGTCAGAACAGTTAACATATCTAAGCACAGTTTTGTCTATTACCAGGCCACTTAAATTATTAAAATTTAAAAATCTAGCAGAATATTAAGTAATGATGGATGTACTCGTATAAATAATAAAAAAGGTAAAAAGCCGTGGAGTGATGTGAATGTTACTTAAGTAAAAGACTTGGATAATGATTTTAAAATGTATTATTATCACTATAAATTTGAAAGTAATAACAAATCATTGCATTCGATTAAATGATTCTGAGCGGAACTTCGGTGTAATATTTTAGGTATATAACAAAAGTAGAAAACTAATTCTTTTTATGAATTACATACCTTAAAACCTTTTATTGCTATAAACTGTCCAAAATTAAACAAAGGTTTTCGAACATTTTTTCCTTAGAATAATAAGCAGTTACATATTTGATGAATATTTGAAATTTCTATACCCATTAGTTTCAAAATTACAAAGAAATAGTCGATTTTGACGAAATCGCCTATTTTGCCGTTTTTTTGTAATTTTCGGTAGTTTTTGTGTTATATTTTCAAGTGCTTCTGAGAAAATCGAAAAATGACCTTTCTAAAGTACCAACTTGATGTAATTTTTTACCGGAAAAACACTGTGACCGTAAAGTTCGGAGCGCTCCTCCTGGTAGAATTTTTAGGTATAGACATAAAAAGAAAACACTGCTTTGAATAATAATTTTATGTTTTTAGGCTGTTCTTTGGTATTTTGTGCTTGGTACGCACTAACGGAATTTGTTAATGAATAGTCAATTGGTGTAAAATTTTTTTGTTATTATTTCATTTGTCATTATTTTGTCATTAATTATTGTTTTACTCCATTTGTATATATGTTAATTAAGTATTAGGTAAATTACAATATTCTAATTTTAATTTCCTTATTATGAGACTGACACTTTTTTTTAATGTATTTTAGACGATTTTTATTCTTTAAAAGATCGAGTACCCATAATTCAAAGTTTGTATATATTTTTAAATTTAAGCAATAATTGCTTATTTATGAATTTATGTTGGAAAAAATATTTTAATTTTAATGTATGATTATTAATTATTATTATTTTGTTGAACGCTACAACTTGGGACAGTTATCAAATTAAGTTATTTAATTTTTAGGGTTACAAAGCTAATTCGGCTGTTAAAAATTTACTTTTGGTCTATAAATTGATGAACTTATATGTATATTTAGTTTTATCAATTTTATTTTTGGGTAATTTTTAATTTTAATTACATTTTTTTACCAAGTTGTATGCAGATTTGATAATATAATATAAGTTATTGAATCATAATTGTATGCTTTCTTACGAATACTTTTGCGCGATATGCTAAATATTATGTTCATATAGGTAAGTGTCATAATAAGTAAACGTATTTGTTTTGTGTTTATTTAAAAACAATAACAACACAAATATTCACTATTTTTCACGGGCATTTTAGGCTATTATCAAAACAATGGAGGTACGAGTGTTGTATACTACTTTGGAGGTGTTTGCATATTTTTTTAATTACATTTCAATAATTATGGTGAATAGAATACGTATTATTATTGCATATTATGTTCGTTTTTATAATTTGTGCTCGTAGTATTCAGAAATTTCACTAATACATTTTTTACTTTTCATGTTTATACAAATGTCATAATTAGTCAGAGTTGTAAAGAATACTTTTATAAAGCGTTTGAGTAAATACAAATAATATCCTTGAAAAAAATATTAAGAGTAATATTCAAATACTTATTTATTCAATGTATTTGAGTAAACACTCAAATACATTAAAGAAGTATTTGTAATAATTTTCAAATTCTTAAAAAATAATATATATATATATATATATATTCATAATTTAATACCTATATAAATTATACATAATATGAACCGACTTATAGTCACATCATGATTTAAACTTTGATCTACCTACGAAATCAATCATAAAGCTAATCTGGTTTTATGATACATTATATATATATTTTTTCGTATACAATTGGCGAGATGTGACATTTTGGTTTTAATAAAATAATATAACATAGGTGTAAAATATTTCAAATAAATTAGTGATCAATATCATAAAAAGTATATGAATACTACTCAAATACAAGAAAGAAAAAAATTGTACGAATAAAATATTTAATACTTTAAAAAGTATTTGAATACTAATATTTAAATACTTTACAACTCTGTTATTTGTATAACGTAATAAGAGATTATAGACAAAAAACGAAAGTGCATATATATATATATATATATATATATATTTTTAAAAATAAGCATAATACATACGTAATTCTGTTTATTTATTATAATCATAATATAATCGAAATATATTTATTACATTAAATTTTCAGAGGCACTTTTAATTACCATAATTCAAGACGCTTTACAAGATATTTATAGTGGCATGCTAAATACATTAGTCAGTGTCGATAGTAAGAAATATTTAATAATGTTATCATTAATATACATATTTTCTAACTAATAAAGAACGAGGTTATGAGAGTTAAATGTTGGCCGTAGATTCAAAATACCATTGAGGTATTTTGTAGGGACGGCAGTTGCAAAGAAATTAGGTATAACACCATTATTTGTGGTAACTTTATTAAAATAACAAAATCTGTTCAATGATAACAATTAAACAATCAATATTTCTTAGTGTTTTGCATATTAATTTATGAAACACATGAAATTAGTTTAAAAATAAAATGTTTACTTGCCAAATTATATTTAATAAAACAGGAATATGAAAAATTAATAATTTTTCAACATTTAAATGAAACAATTGAATTTAAATATAGTTTAAATGAAAAATCTAATCTTATTGATACAATTCTATGTTAAAATCTCACCTAATCTTAATGTAAAAATATCTTAATTACATTTTATAATATTTTAACATATATTTTGATTGAAATTTTTAATGTAATGTTGTTCAATTTCATGATAAAAATTTCGATTTTTTCTAATTATACTTAAGTATTTTTTTGTATAATTTGAAGATTTGTAATGATTTTTGTTTAATATGTATTTAGATCCTATAATAAGTACTAATCTAATTGAAAGATAGTTTCCCATGTTGCAGTTTCGCAGAACCGCCGTGATTATTTTATTAGTAACGTTAAACGTTTGAAGATAATGGTACTTTTATTTGAAAATGTATTGAAATTATCTCAGGAATTGCATCTTATATTAAAATTATATTGTACGTATCAAATTAATTAAAGACTTTAATAATATTCATTAGCGATAATAATTCATTAAAATATTTACATCGTTAAACATAAATGTACTGTTAATATGTAGAAAAATTAAATTGGATAAGAATTGTAGGACCTTTGCCTATAATTTATTAAAATGATCTAAATCAATTAGATGTTAAAGAAGAAACTGACATAATCAAAAGGCAGATCGGATTACAAATTGGCATGGATTATACTGCATTTCTAGAAGAATTTAAAGGATTGTGGAAGTTGAAAGTAGTAGAAAGTAATTATAAGATTAAATTAATAATTTAAATATGGAACAGTATGTTTGAGAACCTATTGTAATTAAAATTAGAGTTAATAAACTTTTTTAACAACTTATTGATATATTTAATTCGACTGGTAATTATTTTTAATTTAGGGTAATTAGTAGTTTTATTTTTTAACACAAACAATATATTATCATATAGTGCATGGTGTCTTATCATAAAGCCTGTAATTGAGAATTCTTTTAAATCTCCACTCACGCTTAAGACGTTTCAAATATGTACATATATATTTATCACTATGTAATTGAAGAAATTGAAATCGAAAACTGTTATTATGAATCCTTTAAGTTATATGAGTTTCAACCATAAAGTTAATAAAAATTTTTACTTAATGATTTTAATAACGAATCTAAAAATGCAGCTGTTCCTAAATCACATTATTTTAATATCAACGTATGTACATAATTTAAATTTTATTATAAATTAGCAACCTAATAAATTAAATAAGAAATTAAAATCAAGATCTCAGGTAAAGTTATATATTTTCGATAATGAATATGATTTTCAATACCATAATCGTATTATACTAATAATTGAAAATTTTCAGAATATGATATATTTAAATTCAATACATACTTATAATATAATGATGAATTGTTAAAACGGATTTTAAAGCTCTTATGGGAAAAATTTTATATATGATATGCTGATTAGTGTATCTAAACATTTTTAAAATGCCCAAGAGTGATAATAAAATGTGATATATTAAAATTGAATAGAATGTGTATACATTAATTTATGTATTAATTATTGTATACATATTATATTATTATGTTTTGACTGCTGTACCATGGATTATTATTAATGTTATGATAATTCATTGTAATCCATATTTATTTTCAAAATTTACGTTTTACACAATATTTAGAAGCAGTACAATTATTAGGCAATAATATTTTATATATGTAATAAACATTGTATTTCCATTTAATTGTTTAATATATGCAAATTTAAACATTTAAATATACACAAACAGGAGACTCTATGCCAGGTCCAAACTATTCAACGAGTTATGCCGGTACCTATACCTTACACTCATAGTATATAATGTATACATTTGAATAATCAACTTTATGTACATATATATTAATATATAATATATAAAAAAATATATATATACATACATATATTGATTATAATCTATTTAACGTATATATTGAATAGTCATTTTATATAATAAATGTTTTATTAATGTACATATTTCCTGTATCGTACACATACATTTTAGAACGTTTGGTAAGGAATAACAGAGTTCAACCTTCGACAATTAGATGTAAATATAATAATTTATCATTATAACTATATACATTTAAGAGTAGTAATTGAAAACATATTATCGCCAAAATTTTTCATAACCACTGATTTTTTGTAATTTGTCTCGTGATCGAAATATAAGATACCTACATTTAAACTGTTATTTGTATATGTTAATGATAATTATAAATGTAAAGGGTGTGAATGTTTTAATATTACTTTTAATGGTAGTTTTGAAGTAAATAGTAATCAATTTTTTATTTTATTTCAAATTCCGTAACTTTCAATAATATATAACGTTTTGACTAATTACAAGACAATAATATTCGTAGATATTGTACGGTATGGAAATAATGATAAGTTTTTAATTAGAATTTGTTCAAAAAATTACATTTTCCATTATTTTTAAAATACCGATACATATCTTATCATATTTACTCAACGAATTAATGTTTTAACTTGATATCTCAAATGATGGAGATAGTCAAGTTTTGGATTTCAACCCCTCATTTATGATGAATAATGTTTTATGATATATTTTACATATTTTGAATTCTGAAATATTAAATGTATAATTGACATTTGATAATATGTCCATTTCGCTAAAATATTTTAAATGATTATTTGAATATTATGGAAGAGCACATTGCACGGACATTGTAAAATAAAGTCATATGTATAAAATATTTACTATTAGCTTTTATTTGTCAATAATTATAAAATATCTTTAAACGATTAGATTATGCAGCATATATGAGAGAATGGAATAATATTTATAATTTTCAATCTAAACTTACTACGGATCCTGCGACAGAATTTTTATTGGAATTAAATGCTTGGACGGTTGTGTTATACGAACAATCAACGCAACTGAAAAATTTCCTTATGCAATCTAGAAGTAAATTATTGTTTTTTCCATTTTTTTATATTTATAAAACATTTTGTATTATCATTCCATAACAAAATATTATATAAAAATTTAAATAATAATAATAATAATAATAATAATAATAATAATAATAATAATAATAATAATAATAATAATAATAATAATAATAATAATAATAATAATAATAATAATAATAATAATAATAATAATAATAATAATAATAATAATAATAATAATAATAATAATAATAATAATAATAATAATAATAATAATAATAATAATAATAATAATAATAATAATAATAATAATAATAATAATAATAATAATAATAATAATAATAATAATAATAATAATAATAATAATAATAATAATAATAATAATAATAATAATAATAATAATAATAATAATAATAATAATAATAATAATAATAATAATAATAATAATAATAATAATAATAATAATAATAATAATAATAATAATAGTACCTATTGTTAATAATATATATTTTATTATTATTATTATTATTATTATCGCAGTAAGTGTTTATCGTTCTTTGAAATATAAAATTATTGATAGAAATTTCATTTAGACTTTAGGAGTGGTAAAAATACGATAGTGAATTCGCTTCACATTTACTTTGAAAAAAATAATTGTGTTGTATATACAATGTTTTTCATTTTACAAATTTTAGGACTTCTTATGCAATCACGCGATGATCTGAATTTTGAAGCAGTAAAGGTAATAATTATATAAAAGTATTTAACACTAACAAAAAAATAAAATAATCGTTTTTTATCTTTAGGAATACGCAGATTCAATAATGTTTAATGTGATGCACTTACAAAATTCTCGTTAATGTTTATAATCATTACAAATATGAGAAAATGATCGATTGATACTTGAGTTTTAATATATTGTATTATTATTATTTAAGTTTTATTATATTAATTAGTCCTGTAATTTGAAATTATATTTTGGTTTAATTAAAATGATATATTATATATACTAGTATTTTATTAAGAACCGTTTATCTACCGTTTATCATTTTTATATATAGCTACTACATCAAACAGACGCGGAATTATAATTTGTTTTGTTTACTATCACCATCTAATGTAATAAGAAAGATAGAAATTTTTATATGGGCGATTATATCAAAGTTTTGAGGTGAGGGTGCGAAGTCAAACTCAATGGTGAACTAACGGCTTCGCCTCCGATCATGGAGTTCAACCTTTGTCATCTCCTATTATCGTTATTACATGTTTATGGATCAAATAAACTTCTGACAATAAAGATAGACAGCCCCCCTCAAATAAAAATCCTGGCTACGTCACTGTATTGAGTGAATTATAATTACGAATTTACGACCATAGTCTATCAAAATAAGTGGACTCGTAGCCAGTGTGTTAGTCTGTTACATACCTCCTGATGATATTTATGAATAAAAGAATTCATATATCTCATATAAAGTAATCTTATGAACACATATTCCAACTTTTTTCATTATCTCAACTTAAGATCATTAAAAAATAAGTATTACCAATATGTCACGATTAAACTTTTTCATATTAGTTCGGCGGAACTTATGAAAAAAATGTCAACTAGGTTTCATGACGAATTCAAGTCTGTTTTCCAAATTCTTTACAGCTCTACTAGATTAATTCTTATGTTGGAAAATGATGTATTTATTTTTTGTATTACATATTTCTTGTTTAAAAGACAAAGAAAGAATCATCCAATTTCTTTAAGTCCTAAAACATTGAAAAGCAGCTGCGAATCGTTAAAATTGTTATATTTTGTAATATACCTGTAGCCTGTAGGTTTGCTTTAAACATTATATTTTTATATATTTATATTATTTTTAATTTTTATATTAAACTTTTGGTGTAATTTATATTATTTAATATTATTATTAGTATATTCTCTATCTGAAGAAGTTAATGCCCTTTAGGATGTAAATATCACAATGCTACAGCGATATTTTAATATAAAAAAGGTCCGCAGACAAAAATTATAATAATAATAATAATAATAATAATAATAATAATAATAATAATAATAATAATAATAATAATAATAATAATAATAATAATAATAATAATAATAATAATAATAATAATAATAATAATAATAATAATAATAATAATAATAATAATAATAATAATAATAATAATAATAATAATAATAATAATAATAATAATAATAATAATAATAATAATAATAATAATAATAATAATAATAATAATAATAATAATAATAATAATAATAATAATAATAATAATAATAATAATAATAATAATAATAATAATAATAATAATAATAATAATAATAATAATAATAATAATAATAATAATAATAATAATAATAATAATAATAATAATAATAATAATAATAATAATAATAATAATAATAATAATAATAATAATAAATAATAAATAATAATAATAATAATAATAATAATAATAATAATAATAATAATAATAATAATAATAATAATAATAATAATAATAATAATAATAATAATAATAATAATAATAATAATATAATAATAATAATAATAATAATAATAATAATAATAATAATAATAATAATAATAATAATAATAATAATAATAATAATAATAATAATAATAATAATAATAATAATAATAATAATAATAATAATAATAATAATAATAATAATAATAATAATAATAATAATAGTAATAATAATAATAATAACAATAACAGTAATATTAATAATTGTTGTAAAACCAATATATTGATTGCTATGTTTCAAATAGTATTTGTGAAATTTAAGTGTAACAGTGCAGAATAGAATCTACGACGGATTGAAGCAGCATCTACCGGCATTCAAATATAGAATTTACTCACCGACCACCAGGTAATCACCAATAGAGTGCGTTAAAAGAAGTTGCGTTTCGAGATCAGAGTTATTCGTCACACAAAATTACTAAAAAAGAGAAGAAAGCCGGAATCAAATGGTAACGTACAGTTGCAAGACATACTGATGGATGATCCTAAGAGAATTTAAACATAAAGATAGTAATTATAACACTTAAAGAACGCAAAAAGTTGATTTGGAAAAGTGTCGTAGAAACCAAACAAGGTGAACATAAAACAAAAGATATAGATATCCGAATCGTCAGGTAAATCATCTTATTTCACCTCCAATACTACATCGTTAATAAGTAAACGACCAAGTATTGGAGACTCTTTGGAGACAGCGCACCATCCACTGAAGAAGACACCAAGCAGCGAAAATAGCTGAAGAGAAGCAAGAGCCAAGTGACTGTTCCAGACCGACTCATCGGATCACAGTTTCAGGTAATACTATTCCCATACGGGCTCATGTTGTCGCGGACTTTGTCACAGCCGCATTGCCGCAACCTCTGAACCCCATCATTCTCACCGTAAGGTGGGAGTCTCAGCCGGACTTAGCGCTGTCTGATTTAAATATTTTGATATTTTTGATGTAAGTTGTAATAACATCTAAGAAGACCAATTTTTTGATTATAACCGAAAAAAAACAAGCAGCTTAGCTCCTTGTTTGTTAAATATATATAACTGTATACCACCGTATCGAGCCACCAAACGAACCATAAAGTCTGTCACTACAAGAAAGAGCAAGTTAGCAAACTTTCGGTCATATTCGAGTTACACTCACCTTTACATACTTCGACAATTTGTACTACCTACATCTCCCTCGTATGTGAAAACCTCCGACACGAAAGAATAGTAAATGTTACACTCTAAAATCTGCGAGATATATCATATGAATTTGACATAAATTTAATTGTATTATTTCAATTAATAAAGGACTTTTATTTTACACGGTCACAAGTATTTTTACACTAAAGTATCTTATTAAGACCCATTATAATAAGTCAACTAGGAACGAACTCTGCGTCATGTAATGCTTTACATGATGTAGAGTAACACCATAGTATTAAACTTACTTATCGTCATTAGTATTCCAAGTAGTTTATATTAGTTTTCTAATTTTGTTGATGTTGTGATTTTTAAAAATTTTTTGTAAAGATAAAGTAAAGGCTGTTTAGAGTGAGTATTTTAACAATAAATATGAAAACGTCCAAAATCTTTCTCTACATATATTCTGAAGACTCGTTTGAAAATTTTATACTTCTTACCCAATGCTATACTTTACCCAAGTGATTATCAGTAGATAATCATTGATAATTATTTTTATTTTTTCCTTCAGGTACACAAGTTGTTTAGAATATTGTAGTTGAGAAGAATTATCATGCATTTATTTGATTTGAAAATGACTTTACCAATTGTATCATTTCTGACCATATTGTCGATTATTGGACAATTTAAGGGTACGTATATTTTGTGAATAGGATTTTAAACTTGTTAATTTATTACACTCCATTTTGTAAAAATTTATTATACTTCAGTTGTATGACAATTTGTTTATGATAACTCATAACGTTCCATACGTTATAAATAACTATTATTATAGACATTTCACATTAAATATGTTGAGGCTATTGTAAACTAGGAATTACATTAATTATTAAATGAAAAAACACTTTTAGGTACTCAATGTGCAAATAATCATTCTGGTAAGTTGTGATTTATTAACGTAATATTATAAATTTAAAATTGTGTATTAATCGCTAGTGGCTAATATCTAATAGCTAATTTCCTTAAATAGGTATATATTTGTAAACATGGGACTAATCCATAATTTTAATAAATAAATAATAATAATAATCTTTGTAATGTTATCAATGATATAATTTACGTTAAATACATTTTTAATACATTTCATTAATTACGTTTCATGTGAATCATTATGTTTGGGTTACTTACCAAATTTAGAATTATTTGTGCCGTTATAATTTTGCAGTTGAAGCACTGGACTCATTTGACGTTGACGCAATTAGTAATATATACATTTTATCATTTTAAAATATCGTTTTGTTAAAACTTGTTATACATTATATATATATAAATATATATATATATATATTATATTGTTATATATTATTTAATATAGAATAAGTGACATTACGTTTAATGTTTAATAATGGCAACTAACAGTGGCGCCAAACCTATACGTGAACTGAAGCGATCGCTTCATATAATAAAAGGGGTGGGTTGGTCTTATTGGTACATGTGTTTTTGTTTTTACATTACATTATATTATACTAAATAATTAATAAGTTTGATATTATAATTAATAAAAGTTCAGTTAACAATGATTGGGTGGGTGGGTGGGTGTGTAAATAATTTGATTTCGCTTCACTTAAATTTATATGACTCGGCGCCACTGGCAACTAACATTATTTTAATGTAGAGAAATATTAGACGTGAAGCACATTTATATTATAACTAGCTGAATTACCCGGCTTCGCCCGCGGACAGTTTCACCCGGTATGAGAGGTTTTAAGTTGTGAAATGTTATATTATCATATTAAAATATTCATGTACGAAAAATGATGGTGGCAATACGGCGATACGGAATGGTCGGCTGCCGGTTTACGACACACGCCTGCCGTCGGAAATGATGTTCACGGTATTTTTCCCGTACAACCATGTTTCTTACTAATTTCAAAACCCTTATTTTACCTTTTTAGGTGTAAAATATCCAAAAATCCATTTTTTGGTGGATGCCTACGTCATAATAGCTATCTGTATACCAAATTACATCCTGATCCCTCCAGGTTGCTCGAAAATATTAAATCCCTATTTAACCACTTTAGGGGTGGAATTTTCAAAAATCTTTTCCTAACGTATACCTACGTCATAATAGGTATCTGTATGCCAAATTTTAGCCCGACCTGTCCAGTGGTTTCAACTGTGCGTTGATAGACAAGTTTTTTATATATATATATATATATATATATATATTCATACATAAGATAATTTTATATTTTTTCTTTGTGCAATTCACGTATTTTCATATAAAATTCTTTCATCTTATTTAATTTACAATTACTTAATAACGAGACCCTTATATTTTGATATTTCTCTAGTATTTCATATTATTACTGTACCTTCGTTTATTTTATAAATATTTTAAATATAATCTTACATGAATTTTAAAAAAAAACGAAAAAGCACTACGCAATTCCATAAAACACTATTATCAGATGTATTTTTTTTCATATTCTTTATATAATGAACTGCAGTAATGTTAGCACATACGGCTATATATCAATTTTAAAAATGATACTTATTTTATTATTGAGAAGTTGTAAAAGTATAACAAAGGAATTTCAATATTTATATAAATATTAATAATATGAATTTAGGTGAATTTAATATCGTATGCTATGTATCAATGTACGCAAAAATTCAGCAATTATTGCAAAATCTACCAAATATGCCAGGTAATTTTTATGAGTTTTCTTATAAAAATGATATAATAATAAGTCATATATTTATAATATATATTATTAAAAATACAATAAGTTTAAATTATTATTTTATATTATTGTATTATTATATATTATTGAATTTAATAATATTGATTTTTTTTTATTACTATATCAAATACTAGAAACTGGTACATTTTCAACTATTAGTAGAGTCAATAAAAGACTGCACCGTGTAACTAACTGTACGTATAATAGGAATATTACAAACATATACAAATCTGTTTGTAAATTCTAGATTAATTTAAGATGTTAATTAGGAAATGTCCAAATGTATGGAAAAATATCATTTTTATGAAGAATTTGAAAGCATTAATACACTCATTACTATCGTGTATAAAATTTGTCAGTGGTCCAGGAGTTTTCGTTTTATTTTAATAATACAATAATATATTAAATATGAAAACTCAATAGTACATTATTAGTAAGAGCATACGTCATTATCTATGATTTGCTCAATCCGTACAGTTCTAAATTCATGTACATGAACTGTGTACGATGGAATTAATATTAACAGATGTTGTGCCAAGAAAAAAATTTAAGTAATGCACGTCGTGTGTTTTTCATAAATGTTTGAACTGAATTATTAAATTATACATTTGTTGATGATGTATTTTAGGATGTCTCATATCAATGCGATTAAAATGAGATTTTTTTCTCATTGTAATTGTAACATAAATATTTTGTAATGTGTTTCTTTTGTTTTTCTAAACTTTTATCTAAATATACATAATTTGACCAATAATTCAATGATGACATTTTCTAGGGAATAAATATTTGACGGATTCATCGCTAAATACGATATGGACAACTTTCAAAAATTTAGAAAGTAACATACATAAACAATAAAATATATCGTTTACAATTTACATTGATAGTTTAAAATATACATAAATTAAACGTTTGTTATTATTTAAACATTCAGTCGTTCACAAGAATTCGGGCAATTGTTACTGTCACAGGGGGCAAAAATATTTCTACAATCAATTTTACCCATTTTTCAATACATTTTTATATGATTATATAATTTTTTTACTCATGCGATCTACTAATGGTCTTAAAATTGTGACCAGATTATTCCAAACTCTTATGCTAATCTTTAATGTACATTGGTTATTAACGTTATGATATTTAATTAAGCATTTTATTAGTCATAGCTCAAAACGATGGTCAAAATAATAATATAAATTCAGTAACATCGACGTCAGTTTTAAATTATGCCAAGTCCTTGACGGGATGTGACATTTTTGTAGAAAATGAAATCATCCGATTGAAAACACCAATAGGTAAATTTCATCTGTCATTATTTACTAAATACTTTTTATAAACTAAAGAACTATATTATATGTTGCTAAACATTCTTTGAAGATTATCGTAGTATTTTAATATTTTTATTAAAAATGTATATCAATGTACCTTAAAATTATTTTATTTTTAATGATAGAAACAAAAATATTTAAATATTTTTATGCCATAATTATTTCAAAAAATTTCAATCGATCTATTAATTTAGAAGTTCTTAATTTTTTGGAAATAGTATCAAATATGTATCACACACATCATCGACTTTAATACTATACATTTTTCAAAGTCTTATCATCTTAAGCCTTCATTTGAAATATCTACATTAATCGACGTCATTCATTTTCAGGAAGGAATTTTTTTAGGTATATATTTACGCACGAACTTTCGGAAATAGAATCGGTGATATATTATACATTTGAATTTTGTTCAGATACCTTCACAGAACGTAAGTCAACTCATAAATTTGTATAAACGATATAAAATACATAATGTACAATTCGCTTTTTGAAAAACATCCTCTATTTACGTATACTCGTATAATGCAAGATATTCCTTACATATATGTAGTCGAAAACACACCAATTAATTTTGAGGAAAGCATATTCAATGAAATTGAGTTGAACGTAACGGCAAACCAAAATTCGTTGTGGAATACTTATGGATATATTACATTTCTGATGACAATCGGTAAGTATTAATATCAATATATTTAAGTTAATACATTTTGTAAAAACATAATTTTTAAGAAATACAGTACAAAACTGCATAATATTTGTATAACTTATTTGTTTAAAATACGACTAAAAAAATGTTGTGCGCTATATTATTTCAAAATGTGTGCATAATGAAAAAAGTATGTGACTTTGAGGTAGACTGCATAAATATGTATTGTATTAACCTTTAATCTATTTTAGGCTTTTGTCTATTGTCAGGCCATTTACATTATTAAAATTTAAAAAACCAACAGAATAATCAATAATAATGGATATATAAATAATAAAAATGTATATAATAATATTATGTTTTAATCAGTCTCTTGTTATTTGTTATGGTGTAAAATATTATTATTATTATTATTATTTTATTCGTTAATATATTCATCATTAAATTATTTAATTACTATATTTGTTGTTATGTATTAGATAAATTTTAATATTTTAATTTTAATTTCCTTTTATGATACTGAAATTTTTTGTACGTATTTTAGATGATTTTATTATTTTGAAAGATCGTGTACCCGAAATTCAAAGTTTGTATATATTTTAAAATTGAAGCAGTTAATTTATGTTGGAAAAATATTTTTATTTTATTGTATAATCAATAATTATTATTATATTGTCGTTAAACGATAAAACTTTGGACAGTTATCAAATTAAAACTTCTATAACTGTTCAATTTTTGGATTTACAAAGCTAATTCTGGTATCAAATGTTTATTTTTGGTCTATAAATGAATGAACGTTTACAATAAGTTTTTTCAATTTTACTCTTTGTTAATTTTTAATTTTAATTATATACTTTTTCTAAGTTGTAGGCAAATTCAGTAATATAATAATTATTATTAAAACATAATTGTATGCTTCCCTAAAAACCCATTTATACGTTATGCTAAATATTATGGTTATTTAAATGTCATAATACTTGTAAGATTATTTTTTTATAAATATTTAAAAACAATACCAACAACAATGTTTACTATTTTTCACGTATACTTTGTTTGCTTATTAGGAGATTACGTAAACAACAATGAAGGTACGAGTGTTGTACCCAACTTTGGAGGTGTGTGCACATTTTTTTAAAATTACATTTTAATAATTATGACGAATAGATAACTATTATTGCATATTATTTTTGTTATTAAAATATATATTATTCAGAAATTTCAATGATATTTTTTTACTTATAACATTTAAATCAATGTCATTATTAGTATTATTCATTAGTAAATAATTAACAAAAAAAAAATGAAAGTGGACATTTCGCTTTTTAAATAAGTATAATATATGCGTAATTCTGTTTATTTATTAAAATATTAACAAAATATATTTTTGCATCTCATTTTCAGAGGCATTTTTAATTACTGTAATTCAAAACGCTTTAGAAGATTTGTATAGTGGCCTAATAAATACACTAATCAGTGTCAATAGTAAGAAATATTTAATATTGTTTTCATTAAATACAAATTTTCGAAGTAATAAACACCTGGGTATGACATTAGGAGGGAGGGCTATTGCAAATTAATTAACAGTGGCGTAGATTTTTACAATTATATCATATTTTATAAGTGGATATTGGACATTTGGTTTAATACCATTATTTCCGGTAATTATATTATAATAACACAAAATGTTTAACAGTAACAGATAAATGATCTCTGTTACCTAATGTTATGCATTTTAATATATAAAACTAATAAAATTAGATTAGACTAACAGTACCTACTTTGTGAACAGTTAATGTCTATTGGGTGCGTGGTTTTACAATTTAAGAATATCATAAACATGCCAAAATGTATTTATTAAAAATGAAATATGAAAAATAAAAAATTTTTCAACAATCAAAGGAAATAATCAAATTTACATATGGATTAAAATGATTAAATGAAAATTATAATTTATTGACAACATTTTTATGTTAAAAATCTCACCTTATCTTAATGTCGAAATATCTAAATTACATTTTATATTCCATTTTAAATTTTTGTTCGATAACAATGTAAATTCATTATAAGTTTATAACGTTTTTACATATATTTTGATTGAAAAGTGTTAATGTTTATTTATTAACTTTCATTATAAAAATTTCGATTTTTTTATAATACTTAAGTATTTTTTTTATAATTTGACGATTTGAAATGATTTTTGTTTAATATGTATTTGTATCTTATAATAAATACTAATCGAATTGAACAATAGTTTCCCATGAAGCAGTTTGGCAGAACCGCCGTCAATATTTTGTTCGTAACATTATACGTTTAAAGATGATTGGGACATTATTTGATAATGTGTTGCAATTAACTCGGGAATTGCATATCATATTAAAATTATATCGTACGTATCAAATCAATCAAATACTTTATTCATATTTATTAGTTATGTTAATTCATCATTAAACATATGTGTAATGTTTATATGTGGTACAATTGAATGAGAAACGAATTTTAGGACCTTTGACCATAATTTACTAAAATGATCTAAATCATTTAGGTGTAAAAGAAGAAATAGACATAATCAATCGTCAGATCGGTTCAGGAATTGGCATAGATTATACGGCATTTAAAAAGGAATTTCATCGATTGTGGGATTTGAAAGTATTAAAAAGTAATTTTACATTAAAGTAATATTTTATGTATGAAAGTAAATGAGTTGGAGACCTATTCTAATTAAAGTAAAGTTTATAAACGTCTTTGACAACTTATTGATACATTTATTTCAAATGGTAATTTTTTTCAATTTATGGTAATTAGTAGTTTTTTTTTTTAACAGAATCCAAATATTATCAAATAGTGCATATTGCCTTATTATAACGCTTATGAAGTTTCAAATATGTACATTTTATTTATTTTTATTAATTAAAATCGAAAACCATTATTATGGGTAACATAATTAATTCAATAACAAATAACAAATAAATCACTCATGAGAAATTATCAATCAAATAAATAATTTTAAAATCATAAAGTTCATAAAATTTTACCTAATCATTTTAACATCAAATCTTAAAATGCAGCTGAAAATATATTAAATATAATATATTATAAAATATATTTTTTCCAAAAATTACGTTTTACATAATATTTAAAAGATGAGCGAACATCCATTATCAATTTTTTATATATTTATTAAACATTTTATTTTCATTTAATTGTTTATTATATGCAAATTTAAATATTTAAATATACACAAACAGGGGAAGCTGGGCCAAGTCCAAATTATTCTATGAGTTATGCCGGTACTTATGTCTTACTATAATATAATCATAGAATATCATATATACATTTGAATATTCAACTGTTTATATATATATATACATCTATTATATACACATATATTGATTAAACTCTTTTTAACTTGTATACGGGATAGTTGTTATATGTAAATGTGTTTTTAATGTACATATTTCCTGTATCGTACACTTATATTTCAGGCCGTTTGGTTAAAAATAACGAAGTTAAACCATCGATAATTAGATGTAAATATAATTATTTATCATTATAATTATATACATTTATGAATGGTAGTATATTATCGCCAAAATTATTCATGACTTCTGATTTATTGTAATTAGTCTTGTAAATGCAATGCAAGGTACACGAAACTATTATTCGTGTATGTTAAGGATAACTATTACTATAAATGTAAAAGAAGTAAATTGTTTAAATATTACATTTATATGGTTGTTTAGAAGTAATCAAATTTTATTTTATTTCAAAATAAATTTTACGTTTTGCTTTTTTTTTAGAATACCAATACATATCTTATTATATTTATTGAACGAATTAATGTTTTTACTCGATACCTTAAAAGATGGAATTTACACGTTTTAGATTGAAACATTTTATATGATTATTTGAATTTTATGAAAGTGCATATTTCACAGACATTGTAAAATGAAATCATTTTTATACAATATTTATTATTAGTTTTTATTTGTTTATAATTGTAAAATATCTTTAAACGACTAGATTATGCGGCATATAGGAGAGAATGGAACGCTATTTATGATTTTCAGTCTAGACTTACTATGGATTCTAAGGGAAAATTTTTATTGGAATTAAATGCCTGGACGAAAGTGTTATATGAACAATCAACACAACTGAAAAATTTCCTCATGCAATCTAGAGGTAAATTATTGTGTTTTTTTTAAAAATTATAAAACATTTTATATTATTGTTTCCCAACAAAATATTGTATGAAAATCTAAATACTATTATTATTATTATTGTTATTGTTATTGTTATTATTATTATTATTATTATTATTATTACCGTCGTTATTAACACAGTAAGTGTTTTTCGTCATTTTACAATGATTTATAGTATCAGATATAAAATTGTCATTAGGAATTTTATTTAGACTTTAGGAGTGGCAAAATTACGATAGTGAATTCGCTTCATATTTATTTGAAAAAAATAATTGTGTTTTACATACGTACAATGTTTTTTATTTTACAAATTTCAGTACTTCTTGAGCAATCGCCTGATGATCTGAATTTTGAAGAAGAAAAGGTAATAATTATATAAAAGTATTTAACACTATAAATAAAATTTTTAAAAATCGTGTTTTATTTATAGAAATACTCAAATGCACTAACGTTACATGCCATACACCTACAACTTTCACTTCAATAATTATAATGATTACTAAATATGAGAAAATGATCGTTTGATACTTGAGTTCTAATATATTGTATAATTTATATTTAAGTTTTATTATATTTAATACTCTTGTAATTTGAAATTATATTTTAATTTAATTAAAACGATATATTATACTAGTATTTTATTACGAAATGTTTATCTTCCGTTTATCATTATTATATTTAGCTACTACATCAAACAGATGCAGAACTATAATTTGCTTTGTTTACTATCACCATCTAATGTAATAAGAAAGACAGAAATTTTTATATGGGCGGTTATATCAAAATCTTCAGGTGGGGGGGGGGTGTTGCGAACTCAATGGTAAACTAACGACCTCCCCTCCGATCATGGAGTTCAACCTTTGCCACCTCCTATTATCGTTATTACAAGTTTATGGATCAAATACATTTCTGACAATAAGTTTACTTTACATATTTCGATTTAAACATATGATCCACATCTCTTTCATTAACTCTTTTTGAGCAGGCCTGTATTCAATTCCTTCTCTTTTTAAAAGTTTAGGGTAATTATTTCATAATTTAAAACATGTATTTAGGGTTCAAAATATAATTCAAAATTATAACAAATTTCAATCAACTTTATTGTGTATGGGTAGGTGATTTTAAAATTTAAGTATAACATACACATGCCAAAATGAATTTATTAATACAGGAATTTGAAAATTGAATAATTGTTCAACAATTAAACGAAATAATCGTATTTACATAATATAGTTAAATAAAAAATCTAATATTTTAAGTTAAAAATCTTACCAAATCATAATGTAGAAATATTTTAATTACATTTCATGTTTCATTTTAAAGTTTGTTCGATAACATTGTAATTAAATTGTAAGTTTATAATTTCGGTTTTAGAAAAAATCGAAATTTTTGACATGAAAGTACATAAGTAATAAATAAATAATAAGTAATGAACACTTTCAATCAAAAATTTCGTTTTTTCTACTTATACGTAAGTATTTTTTTTATAACTTGAAGTTTTGTAATGATTTTTGTTCATCATGTGTTTGTATGCTATAAATTATAATAAGTACTAATCTAATTGAAAAATAGTTTCCTATGTTACAGTGTCGCAAAACCGCCGTGCATATTAAATTCGTAATATTAGACGTTTGAAGATCATTGCATCTTTATTTGATAGTGTGTTGCAATTGTCTCAGAAATTACATTTTATATTAAAATTAAATTGTACGTATCAAATCAGTTAAAGACTATAATATTATGCATTAGTGATGATAATTGATTAAAATATTTACATCGTTAAACAAAAATGTAATGTTAATATGTAGTACAAATAATTTAGAAGGAAATTGTAGAACCTTTGCCCATAATTTATTAAAATTATCTAAATCATTTAGATGTAAAAGAAGAAACTGACATAATCAAAAGTAAGATCGGATTACCAATAATTGCCATCGATTATACCGCATTTCAAGAAGAATTTAAACGATTGTGGACGTTGAAAGTAGTAGAAAGTAAAAATAAGATTGAAATAATATTTTAAGTATGGAATAATAGGTTTAAAGACCTATTTTAATTAAAATTATAGTTAATAAACTTTTTTAACAATCTATTGATATATTTAATTCGATTTGTAATTATGTATAATTTATGGTAATTATTAGTTTTATTTTTTAATTGCGCCTTATTTGTCCCATTCCCAATTATTTTAAATCTCCATTCATGCTTATGAAGTTTCAAATATGTTTATATATATATATATATATATATATATATATATTTATCAATAAATTATTCTAGACATTGATATCGAAGACCATTATTATGAATTATCCTTCAAGTTATATGAGTTTCAATCACAAAGTTAATACAATTTTTACCTAATCATTTTAATATTAAATCTTAAAATGCAGCCGTTCATAAATTGCAAATTTTATTATTTTAATATCAATGTATGTACTTAATTCAAACTTTATTATAAATTAGCAACTTAATAAATTAAATTCAATATCTAGGTAAATTTATGTATGTTTGATAATGAATGATGGGCAATGGATATGATCCTTCAATACCATAATCGTATTATACTTATAAATGAACATTGTTAGAAGATGTAATATTTCAATTTAATATATACCTACGTACAATTTAAAGCTATGAAGATGGAATGTTAAAACGGTTTTTCAAGCTCCTTCTTTAAAAATTTGGAATAGGATATGCTGATTAGTAATTAGTTTATCTAAACATTTTTAAAATGCCTAAGAGTGATAAGAAAATGTGATATATTAAAATTGAATAGAATATGTGTACATTAGTTGATGTATTAATTATTGTATACATAATATATTATTATGTTTTTACTGCTGTACCATGGATTATTATTAATGTTATTATAATTCATTGTAATCCTTATTTATTTTCTAAATTTACGTTTTACTCAGTGTTTAAAAGCAGTTCAAACATTAGGCATTAATTTTTTTATATTAGTAATAAACAATTTATTTTCTTTTAATTGTTTATTATATGCGAATTTAATCTATCAAATGTACATAAACAGGAGACGCTATGCCAAGTCCAAACAATTCAATGAGTTATGCCGGTACTTATATCTTATATTCATAGCATATTCGACTATATATATATATATATATATTATATATATGTATATTGATTATACTCTTTTTAAAGTATATATGGATTATTTATTATATGTAAATGTTTTATAATATACATATTTTCTGTACCTTACACATACATTTTAGGACGTTTGGTTAGAAATAACAGAGTTCAACCATCAATAATTAGATGTAAATATTATAATTCATTATTATAATTAGATACATTTGAACTATATGGAAGTGCACGTTGCACAGACCTTGTAAAATGAAACCATATTTTTACGGTAGATTATGCGGCTTATAAGGAAGAATGGAAAAATATATATGATTATCAATATAAACTTACTATGGATTCTACGGGAGAGTTTTTATTGGAATTAAATGCTTGGACTAAAGTGTTAAACGAACAATCAACGCTACTGGAAAATGTCCTCATGCAATCTAGAAGTAAATTATTGTTTTTTTTTTTAAATTTATAAAAAGTTTTATATTATCGTTCCTTAACAAAATATTGTATAAATATCTAAATACTATTATTATCGCCATAATTGTTTGTCGTCTAAAAATTATCGATAGAATTTTCATTTAGACTATAGGAGTGGCAATATTAGTAAATTCGGTTCACATTTACTTTGAAAAAATAATTGTGGTGTATCTATATACAATGCTTTATATTTTACAAATTTCAGATCTTCTTGGGCAATCGCCCGAAGATCCGAATTTTGAAGAAGAAAAGGTAATAATTGTATAAGAGCATTTAACACTATAAACAAAAAATTAATAAAAATCGTTTTTTACCTCTAGGAATACGCAAAATCAATACGGTCATTTGTCGGGCACTTATAAATTTTACGATAATGTTTATAATGATTATTATTGATTACTATATATGAGAAAATGTTCGTTTGATACTTTAATTTTATTATTATATTGTATTATTTATAATTACGTCTTATAATATATAATAATCTTGTAATTTTAATTAATATTTGTATTATTATTATTTGTATAATGATACATTATACTAGTATTTTATTTCGAACAATTCATATCCTTGTAAAATGTAGTTTATTAAGTTTTTTACAACACTTTCAGTTTCATTACCAGCTACTACATCAAATATATGCGAAACTAAAATTTGTTTTGTTTACTATAACCATCTAAAGTGTAATAACTTATAAGTAAGACAGGAATTTTTATGCAAATGCATATTTATATACACTTTATTTATAGAAATTTGGGTTTGAAATTCCGAAGTTTTTTAATGCGTACACTCAAGGGTCAATATTTTGTAAAAATTTAGTTCAAATATAATTCACGATATCTAATTCATTATCATATCTCTGTCTATGTTATGTGTGAATAATAAAGACACTTTACGATTTCGAATGTTATCAGAGTGATACAGTCCTCTTCCGAGGCTCTGTACCGTAAATTAGTGAACGCAGGTTCTGGTTGAATGATGTGATCGTTTATTACAATATTTTACAAAAAAGACCAGCCGGTCGCACAAGATAGATTATTAGAAAGTACAAAGGGTAATGATAACAATATTAATACTACAATATGTATATTTACAAAGTTGTACAGGAGATTACGCCTATGAGCCCAACGCCCGAGAGGGGCGCTCCCTATATCAAAGCTCTCAGGCCAGATGCCCAGCCTAACACCCGGGAGGGGGTTGTGGGAGGGCGGCACAAGGTTCAAGTGGCCGAGATGGGGGAATGGAGGGCGGCACAACGTTTAAGTGGCCGAGGGGGTTTTTTGGCACAGCGTTCAAGCGGCCGTAGGGGGAGACGGTTGGGAAGTTGTGTCCGTCCGTGAATCTGTTGGTCCGTGAGTCCGTGGGTCCGTGAGTCCGTTGGTCCGTGAGTCCGTTGGTCCGTGAGTCCGTTGGTCCGTGATCAGGTCAGTGACTGCATAGGCCGCCGTAGTTGCCGAAACTGCTCGAGCTGATGGATTGTTCACCGTATATTGCTTTGGCAGTGTCTCTAGTTTCAATCATATAATATTTATATGGATTTTGAAACTAGAGAATGAGGTGCTGTTCTGCTTTGCTTTGCGTCGGAGGGATGGCCATGCCTTTTCCTATTCCAGGCCTGCGCCTCTACTAGGGGATGGAAGTGGGGGACTGTTAGTTATTTGGTCGGTCTGCCCAAGTTAATGGGTACGGTTTTGGTGCTGTTCTTGTCGCCGCTGTATCTATATCTGTTGTTTTACGTTCGGTTCCTCGTTGCAGCATCCACGAACTCGGTATACTGATATCTACACGTTTCTTCTATTTGATAGCACGGCCCGCGGTTTGTCCGAATAATAATTACTTTGTAATTATTATTCGTATTGGTTTTATTTTACTTTTGTTTGTTTTTTCTGCATGTTGTTCGTTTTTTCCCTACGTTTGCTGACGCGTCGATACCGTTTGGCTCGTAACGCGCCCTCTAGTGACGGGTCTTCGTTCCATGTTTGTTTCTCGTTGTTTTCCCCGTTAGATGCCGTCATGCGTATAATATTATACTTGTCATGTTTGTAGCGACTATATACCGTTACAAGAGTTTACTGTATTCTCCAAATATATATTGTCTATAATAACCCGTACACGTAGAATCGTATAAGTAAACATTAGAAAGACGACGGACTGCCAGTTGAAGATTTATCATGTTTTAAATATTCACCATTTGTGCCAAGACGTGTTGTCGAATCAATTTTTTTTCAGTCCCAAATGTATGTTTCGAAATAATAATAAAATAATCGAAGAAGTTTATTTTTTGAAATAGTCGAAGAAGAAAAAGAAAGATTTTTTCGATCGAAGAAGACCGAATATCTGAAAACTTGAAATCAATTTTTATTCAATTTCATGCATTTGTAATCGTTATTTTAAAATTTAATATGTTACATTTTTAAACTAATTTATTTATTTTAAACAGACAATCATAATAACAATGTTATTTAGATTTTCTTAATAATTCAATCCATATATTTAGTTCTTTGTCTATAAATTGCGTACTCTATTGTCGTGTAATAAAAGTACCCATTTTAAAAATAGATGTATACAAATATATATTTTTTAAAACATACAAATTCAACAACTTCTAAGCCTAATATTCATAGTAATCAAGATAACCGATTTCTAATTAAATAAGTGTTTTCTATGAATCGCTTTTTAAGTGAAGTTTTAAATGTGGGCAATGAGTCCACTTATAAAAATACATTTTTATTCTATTATTATAATTGAAAAAGTTCAAAATTACATTTTGTTTTTTAACTTTTTCAAATCCATTATTCCAATACTCATAAGTCGTACTATTATAGTCATCTCATATTATACCAGTAATAATTTTCATACACGCGTCGTGTCGTATACAATGTATTTTTAGGATTAACGTATACTACTTGAACGAGAAAACAGATTACCTCTAAAAAAAACTCAAGATGGGGAAATTACATATATATTGATTTATATTCATATGAATGTCGATGGTTAGAAAATCAGTTGTTTGAATTCTCAATGTTTTCATGTATGCTGTATGCGGCATGGTTTTGAACCATTGTAGAGATATGATTTTTTTTTTTTTAATTTCATAATTTTGTTGTAATTACTTACCATTAAAAAAAGAATATAAGCAGACAGTGCACTATTTTTGTTGTACTTATGCGCTATAAAATGTAATTGCACACAACAATAATAATGCTGGATAGTTTTACCATTTTAGAAACGGTTATCGTAAATTTTTTTGTTGTAAGAAAAATTTGTGAAGAATAAAATTCAGTAAAAAATAAACCAAAGTTTCAATCGTAGAGAAATTTATTATCCTATCATCAAATTTGTGCTGCTTTTATAAATTGTTACGTTATTTTCAATAATTACAATTCATTTAGGTTATATGAAATGAATAATTATTATGGTGCATTTTTGTTCAAAATAATTTTTAAACCCCAGTAAAAATGTTACCAGTTCCGGTTAATATAACTACATCCACAAGTCCGGGGACTCTTAAATCCATAAATCATCCCTTTTATGGCTTAAATAGTTTAGCGTCTAATAATTGCCATAAGTTGCCTAAAATTTGATGTATGTATTTTATGTATTGATAAAATACGACTACCTTATTTAACTCTCTGACCTTGCACTGAAATATTGTTTTGTTAAAAATTCTAAAAAAAAAAAAAAATTTTTCATAAAATAATTTTTCGGTGTGACTACGGTAATAAAACTATATTTCTACTAGATTCTGAGCGAAGCCAAGCAAGCTATTAGTTTTATAATAATGTTAATTTTTTTTATTAATTTCTATTTCTCCTATTACAAATTTTCCACTACATATTAACGAATATATAATATCCATGACCCAATCACGGTAATAAATAAATATTTAATAAAGAAAATATTGAATTTATATATATTGTCACTGCAAGTAGTGATTAAAATTCGTTAATTGTAATATTTTTTGTTTGAATAACCGTTTTGAAATTAAATTATTAAATAAATACGATTTTAAACACATTTCGCGGCCGTGTCTGTATTAATATTTATTGTTATTGAATAATAATGTAAATGTATTTTAATAATAATGTCATTTATCGGTTAAACGTAAGACGAACCTCGTTGGTTATAAAATAAATCATAAAATAAATTGAATAATAATAATAACAATAATATTAATAATCATTGTAAAACCAGTACATTGATTGCTATGTTTCAAATGGTATTTGTGAAATTTAAGTGTAACAGTGCAGAATAGAATCTCCGACGGATTGAAGCAGCATCTACCGGCATTTAAATACAGAATTCACTCACCGACCACCAGGTAATCACCAGGAAATCACCAATAGAGTGCGTTAAAAGAAGTTGCGTTTCGAGATCAGAGTTATTCGTCACACAAAATTACTAAAAAAGAGAAGAAAGCCGGAATCAAATGGTAACGTACAGTTGCAAGACATACTGATGGATGATCCTAAGAGAATTTAAACATAAAGATAGTAATTATAACACTTAAAGAACGCAAAAAGTTGATTTGGAAAAGTGTCGTAGAAACCAAACAAGGTGAACATAAAACAAAAGATATAGATATCCGAATCGTCAGGTAAATCATCTTATTTCACCTCCAATACTACATCGTTAATAAGTAAACGACCAAGTATTGGAGACTCTTTGGAGACAGCGCACCATCCACTGAAGAAGACACCAAGCAGCGAAAATAGCTGAAGAGAAGCAAGAGCCAAGTGACTGTTCCAGACCGACTCATCGGATCACAGTTTCAGGTAATACTATTCCCATACGGGCTCATGTTGTCGCGGACTTTGTCACAGCCGCATTGCCGCAACCTCTGAACCCCATCATTCTCACCGTAAGGTGGGAGTCTCAGCCGGACTTAGCGCTGTCTGATTTAAATATTTTGATATTTTTGATGTAAGTTGTAATAACATCTAAGAAGACCAATTTTTTGATTATAACCGAAAAAAAACAAGCAGCTTAGCTCCTTGTTTGTTAAATATATATAACTGTATACCACCGTATCGAGCCACCAAACGAACCATAAAGTCTGTCACTACAAGAAAGAGCAAGTTAGCAAACTTTCGGTCATATTCGAGTTACACTCACCTTTACATACTTCGACAATTTGTACTACCTACATCTCCCTCGTATGTGAAAACCTCCGACACGAAAGAATAGTAAATGTTACACTCTAAAATCTGCGAGATATATCATATGAATTTGACATAAATTTAATTGTATTATTTCAATTAATAAAGGACTTTTATTTTTACACGGTCACAAGTATTTTTACACTAAAGTATCTTATTAAGACCCATTATAATAAGTCAACTAGGAACGAACTCTGCGTCATGTAATGCTTTACATGATGTAGAGTAACACCATAGTATTAAACTTACTTATCGTCATTAGTATTCCAAGTAGTTTATATTAGTTTTCTAATTTTGTTGATGTTGTGATTTTTAAAAATTTTTTGTAAAGATAAAGTAAAGGCTGTTTAGAGTGAGTATTTTAACAATAAATATGAAAACGTCCAAAATCTTTCTCTACATATATTCTGAAGACTCGTTTGAAAATTTTATACTTCTTACCCAATGCTATACTTTACCCAAGTGATTATCAGTAGATAATCATTGATAATTATTTTTATTTTTTCCTTCAGGTACACAAGTTGTTTAGAATATTGTAGTTGAGAAGAATTATCATGCATTTATTTGATTTGAAAATGACTTTACCAATTGTATCATTTCTGACCATATTGTCGATTATTGGACAATTTAAGGGTACGTATATTTTGTGAATAGGATTTTAAACTTGTTAATTTATTACACTCCATTTTGTAAAAATTTATTATACTTCAGTTGTATGACAATTTGTTTATGATAACTCATAACGTTCCATACGTTATAAATAACTATTATTATAGACATTAAGTATGTTGAGAGTATCGTAAACTAATAATTACATTAGGTATAAAATGAAAAAACACTTTTAGGTATTCAATGTGCAAATAATCATTCTGGTAAGTTGTGATATATTGACGTAATATTATAAATATAAAATTGTATATTAATCGCTAGTGGCTAATATCTAATGGCTAATTTTCTTAAATATATACTTTATACATGAGACAAATCCATAATAATAATCTTAGTAATATTATAAATAATATAATTTACGTTAAATACATTTTAATACATTTCATTAATATTAATGTATGTGAATTATCATATTTGTATACCTACCAAATTTTGTATTATTTATGGCATTATGATTTTGCAGTTCAAGCAATTGACTTATTTGAAATTGACGCAATCAGTTATGTATACATTTTATCATTATTAAATATCGTTTTGTTAAAATTTGTTGTATATTATATTATACAATTTTACAGTATTATATTATTCAATATAGAAAAATCGACATTACATTTAATGTTTAACAATGGCAACTAACATTATTTTAATGTAGAGAAATATAAGACGTGCAACACATTTATATTATAACTAGCTGAATTACCCGGCTTCGCCCGCGAACAGTTTTGTCCGGTATGAGAGGTGTTAAGTTGTGGAATGTAATATTATCATATTAACATATTTGTGTACGAATAATAATGGCGGCAATGCGGAGATACGGAATTGTCGGTGGTCCGTTTACGAGACAGGCCTGTCGTCGGAATTGATGTTCACGGTATTTTTCCCGTACAACTTGTTCAACTTCAAACCCTTCTTTAACCTTTTTAGGGGTGGAATTTTCAAAAATTCTTTCTTAAAGTATGCCTATGTCATAATAGGTGTCTGTATGCCAAATTTTAGCCCGATCTGTCTAGTGGTTTCAACTGTGCGTTGATAGACAATTTTTTCTTATATATATATATATATATATATCATACATAAGAAAATTTTAAATATTTTCTTTGTGAAATTCACTTATTTTCATATAAAATTCTTTCATCTTATTTAATTTACAATTACTTAATAACGAGACGCTTGTATTTTGATATTTCTCTAGTAATTCATATTATTACAGTATCTTCGTTTATTTTATAAATATTTTGAGTATAATCTTACATGTATTTAAAAAAAATGAAAAAGCACTACGCAATTCCATAAAACACTATTATCAGATGTATTTTTTCCATATTCTTTATATAATGAACTGCAGTAATATTAGCACATATGGCTATATATCAATTTTAAAAAATGATACTTATTTTATTATTGAGAAGTTGTAAAAGTATAACAAAGGAATTTCAATATTTATATATGTAAATATTAATAATATGAATTTAGGTGAATTTAATATCGTATGCTATGTATCAATGTACGCAAAAATTCAGCAATTATTGCAAAATCTACCAAATATGCCAGGTAATTTTTATGAGTTTTCTTATTCTGATATATGATGATATATATATATATATATATATATATATATATATATCTTATATGATGATAATAAGTCATATCTTTATAATATATATTATTAAAATACAATTAGTTTAAATTATTATTTTATATTATTGTATTATTATATATTATTGAATTTAATAATATTGATTTTTTTATTACTATATCAAATACTAGAAACTGGTACATTTTCAACTATTAGTAGAGTCAATAAAAGACTGCACCGTGTAACTAATTGTACGTATAATAGGAATATTACAAACATATAAAAATCTGTTTGTAAATTCTAGATTAAGTTAAGATGTTAAATAGGAAATGTTGTCCAAATTTATGGAAAAATATCATTTTTATGAAGAATTTAAAAGCATTAATACACTCATTATTATCGTGTATAAAATTTGTCAGTGGCTTAGGAGTTTTCGTTTTATTTTAATAATACAATAATATATTAAATATAAAATGTCAATAGTAAATTATTAGTAAGAGCATACGTCATTATCTATGATTTGCTCAATCCGTACAATTCTAAATTCATGTACATGAACTGTGTACGATGGAATTAATTTTAACAGGTATTGTGCCAAGAAAAAAATTTAAGTAACGCACGTTGTGTGTTTTTCATAAATGTACGAACTGAATTATTAAATTATACATTTGTTGATGATGTATTTTAGAATGTTTCATACCCATGCAATTACAATGCAATTTTTTTCTAATTGTAATATATAACATAAATATTTTGTAATGTGTTTCTTTCGTTTTATTAAACTTTTATCCAAAATCCAAATATACATAATTTGACCAATATTTTCAGGGAAAAAATATTTGACGGATTCATCGCTAAATACGATATGGACAACTTTCAAAAATTTAGAAAGTAACATACATAAACAATAAAATATATCGTTTACAATTTATATTGATTGTTTAAAATTTACTTATATTAAGCGTTTGTTATTATTTAAACATTCAGCCGTTCATAGGAATTCAGGCAATCATTACTGTCACAGGGGGCAAAAATATTTCTCCAATCAATATTACCCATTTTTCAATACATTTTTATATAATTATATAATTTTTTTACTCATGTGATTTACTAATGGTCTTAAAATAGTGACCAAATTATTCCAATCTCTTATGTTAATCTTTAATGTACATTGGTAATTAAAGTTATGATATTTAATTAAGCATTTTATTAGTCATAGCTCAAAACGATGGTCAAAATTATAATATAAATTCAGTAACATCGACGTCAGTTTTAAATTATGCCAAGTCCTTGACGGGATGTGACATTTTTGTAGAAAATGAAATCATCCGATTGAAAACACTAATAGGTAAATTTCATCTGTCATTATTTACTAAATATTTTTTATGAACTAAAGAACTATATTATATGTTGCTAAACATTCTTTGAAGAATATCTTAGTATTTTAATATTTTGTTTAAAAATGTATATAAATATTCCTAAAATTATTTTATTTTTAACGACAGAAACAAAAATATTTAAATATTTTTATGCCATAATTATTTCAAAAAATTTCAATCGATTTATTAATTTGAAAGTTCTTAATTTCTTGGAAATAGTATGAAATATGTATCGCACACATCATCGACTTTAATACTATACATTTTTCAACGTCTTATCATCTTAAGCCTTCATTTGAAATATCTACATTAATCGACGTCATTCATTTTCAGGAAGGAATTTTTTTAGGTCTATATTTGCGTACGAAATTTCGGAAATAGAATCGGTGATATATTATACATTTGAATTTTGTTCAGATACCTTCACAGAACGTAAGTCAACTCATAAATTTGTATAAACGATATAAAATACATAATGTACAATTCGCTTTTTGAAAAACATCCTCTATTTACGTATACTCGTATAATGCAAGATATTCCTTACATATATGTAGTCGAAAACACACCAATTAATTTTGAGGAAAGCATATTCAATGAAATTGAGTTGAACGTAACGGCAAACCAAAATTCGTTGTGGAATACTTATGGATATATTACATTTCTGATGACAATCGGTAAGTATTAATATCAATATATTTAAGTTAATACATTTTGTAAAAACATAATTTTTAAGAAATACAGTACAAAACTGCATAATATTTGTATAACTTATTTGTTTAAAATACGACTAAAAAAATGTTGTGCGCTATATTATTTCAAAATGTGTGCATAATGAAAAAAGTATGTGACTTTGAGGTAGACTGCATAAATATGTATTGTATATTTTTCAAATCTGTTTAATGTGAAGAAAATGTGATTTGAAGATGATATTACAAAAATGCGTTTTTTATTTTTTTTATGTCAGCTATAAGAAATATATACACCATTGTTCTTATCAAATTTTACTTATAAAATTTAACATCAACTTGTGTCCTTGTTTTGTGTTTAATGCACACAAGTCAGTACAGCCAACTGTCTAATGTGCTTTCAAAACTGGCGCACCATCCTAAATGAGGAATATTCTTTGCCTTTAAGCTATTTTAGGCTTTTGTCTATTGTCAGGCCATTTACATTATTAAAATTTAAAAAACCAATAGAATAATCAATAATAATGGATATATAAATAATAAAAATGTATATAATAATATTATGTTTTTAATCAGCCTCTTGTTATTTGTTATGGTGTAAAATATTATTATTATTATTATTATTATTATTATTATTATTATTATTATTATTATTATTATTATTATTATTATTATTATTTTATTCGTTAATATATTCATCATTAAATTATTTAATTACTATATTTGTTTTAATTTTAATATTTTAATTTTAATTTCCTTTTATGATACTGAAATTTTTGTACGTATTTTAGATGATTTTATTATTTTGAAAGATCGTGTACCCGAAATTCAAAGTTTGTATATATTTTAAAATTGAAGCAGTTAATTTATGTTGGAAAAATATTTTTATTTTATTGTATAATCAATAATTATTATTATATTGTCGTTAAACGATAAAACTTTGGACAGTTATCAAATTAAAACTTCTATAACTGTTCAATTTTTGGATTTACAAAGCTAATTCTGGTATCAAATGTTTATTTTTGGTCTATAAATTAATGAACGTTTACAATAAGTTTTTTTAATTTTACTCTTTGTTAATTTTTAATTTTAATTGTATACTTTTTCTAAGTTGTAGGCGGATTCAGTAATATAATAATTATTATTAAAACATAATTGTATGCTTCCTTAAAAACCCATTTATACGTTATGCTAAATATTATGGTTATTTAAATGTCATAATACTTGTAAGATTATTTTTTATAAATATTTAAAACAATACCAACAACAATGTTTACTATTTTTCACGTATACTTTGTTTGCTTATTAGGAGATTACGTAAACAACAATGAAGGTACGAGTGTTGTACCCAACTTTGGAGGTGTGTGCACATTTTTTTAAAATTACATTTTAATAATTATGACGAATAGATAACTATTATTGCATATTATTTTTGTTATTAAAATATATATTATTCAGAAATTTCAATGATATTTTTTACTTATAACATTTAAATCAATGTCATTATTAGTATTATTCATTAGTAAATAATTGACAAAAAAAAATGGAAAGTGGATATTTACGCTTTTTAAATAATTATAATATATGCGTAATTCTGTTTGTTTATTAAAATATTAACAAAATATATTTTTTGCATCTCATTTTCAGAGGCATTTTTAATAACTGTAATTGAAGATGCTTTACATGATATTTATAGTGGCATCATAAATACACTAGTTAGTGTCAATAGTAAGAAATATTTATTATTGTTTTCATTAAATACATATTTTCGAAATAATAAAAAATTTTGACATTTGAGTGTTGGCCGTAGATCAAAAATTCCATTGAGGTATTTTGGAGGAAGGGCGGTTGTAAAGCAATTAACAATGGCTTAGATTTGTACAATTATTTCATATTTAAAAAAATGATATTGGTGTTATACTATTATTCCTGGTAATTTCATTAAAATAGCAATATCTGTTTAATGACAACAAATAAATGATCGCTATTATCTAATGTTTTGTATTTTAATATGTAAAACTTATGAAATTAGTTTAAAATCAAAGTACCTACTTTGTGAACTGTTCATATCTATTGAGTGGGTGGTGTTACAATTTTAGAATAACATAAACGTGCCAAAATATATTTTTTAAAACAGAAATATGGAAAATGAATACATTTTCAACACTTAAACTAAATAATTGAATTTACATATGGATTAAATGGAAATCTAATCTTATTGACACAATTTTATGTTTAAAATCTCACCTTATCTTAATGTAAAAATATTTAAATTGCATTTTATATTCCAAGTTAAATTTGTGTTCAATTACATTGTAAATATATTATAAGTTTATTACGTTTTTACATATATTTTGATTGAAAGTGTTAATGGTTATTTATTAATTTTCATTATAAAAATTTCGATTTTTTTATAATACTTATGTATATTTTTTATAATTTAAAGATTTGAAATGATTTTTGTTTAATATGTATTTGTATCCTATAATATGTACTAATCTAATTGAACAATAGTTTCCAATCAAGCAGTTTTGCAGAACCGCCCTGAATATTTTATTCGTAATATTAGACGTTTAAAGATGATTGCGTCTTTATTTAAGAGAGTGTTGCAATTATCTCAGGAATTGCATACGATATTAAATTTATATCGTACGTATTATATCAATTAAATACTAAAATAATACTAATTAGTGATGTTAATTCATTAAAATATTTACATCATTAAATTATATTAAATTAGAAGGAAATTTTAGGACTTTTGACCATAATTTATTAAAATGATCTAAATAATTTAGATGTTAAAGAAGAAACTGATATAATTAAAAGTCAGATCGGCTTAAGAATCACCAACAATTATACCGCATTTAAAATGGAATTTGAACGATTGTGGAGGTGGAAAGTATTAGAAAGTAATTATAAGATTACAATAATATTTTAATAGGAATATAAATGAGTTGAAGACCTTTTCTAACAAAATTAAAGTTTATAAACGTTTTTAACAACTTATCGATGAATTAAATTCGATTGGTAATTATTTTCATTTTAAGGTAATTAATAGTTTTATTTTTAACACAAACATAATATTATCATATCATTCATAGTGCCTTATTATAAAGCCTGTAGTTAAGAATTATTTTAAACCTTTACTCACGCTTGTGAAATTTCAATTATGTACATATATACTTATCATTAAATAACTGTATACATTTACATCAAAAACCATTATTATGAATAATTATCCTTCAAGAATCAAGTTATGTGAGTTTCAATCATAAAGTTAATACAACTTTTACCTAATCATTTTAATATCAAATCTTAAAATTTAGCTGTTCATAAATTTAAAATTTCATTATTTTATATCAATATATGTACTGAATTTAAATTTTATTATAAATTAGCAATTTGATGAAATAAATTAGAAATAAAATTCAAGATCTCAGTTAAATTTATATATTTTTGATAACGAATGATGGATAATGGATATGATCTTTGAAAGATCGTCTTTCAATACCATAATCGTATTATACTAATAATTGAACATTGTTAGAATTTATAATATTTTAATATAATACATACGTATAATATAATATAAAATAACAACATTATTTTTATCAGTTAACTTCGCTCCGACAATCTTTCGCTTTATTAATTTCTAGCTGTCTCCCCTCATTCAGTGCTTCGCTTATTTCTTTTCGTTTATTGTTCATACTTACCTGTGCGTATTTGCATATCGATCAATTGTCTACTTTTTCTGTTTCACCAGTTAATAAATTTTTCGTCGTCGCTAAATGTTGCTCTGTAAGTAACTCTCTTATAAGTTACTCTACTAGTTATCCGTTTATAACGGTTAACCGTTGCTAACTTTGATCTTCCGGAGACTTAAACGCCCAAACAATATGCTCATCCATACTCTTGATCTTCTCGGCATTGGTGACCCTCTGCTCTCCTGGCTCCGCTCTTATCTTCTTGAACGATCTCTTTATGTCTCTGTCCAAGGTTCTCACTCCCCAGCATTCACCCCCTTATCTGGTGTCCCACAAGGTGCTGTCCTATCTCCTCTCCTTTTTGCCATTTTTGTTAATTCCGCCTCTTCTGTCCTTCGCCACGCTAAACTTCTCATCTTTACTGATGACATGAAACTTTACATGCGCATAAACTCCTACTCCAACTATGAACTACTCCAAGCCGACCTTAACAATCTGGTTTCCTGGGCTGAGTCTCTTGGCTTCTCTCTCAACATTACTAAATGTTCTTCCTTATCTTTTTCTCGCTCTCGTTCGCTCATTAAATTTTCCTACCTTATCAACAATATTCCCATTAATTCTTCCATTTCTTCTATACGCGATTTGGGCCTTACCCTTACTTCTAATCTCTCACCCAATAAACATATCGAGGAGATATGTTGTAAGGCCCTTAAGATGCTGGGTTTCGTGCTTCGAACAACGAGGAAATTTCATCTCATATCCCCCCCTTAAAGCCTTATATTGTTCACTTGTACGTCCAATTCTAGAGTATGGCCACATTCTGTGGGACCCACATACTGCCTGTGCAAGTTCTATGATTAAGAGAGTACAGAGAAAATTTCTTAGATTTATGGCATTTAAATTTAACATTCCCTGCCTTCCGCATAATTATTCTCCTGTCCTTTATGCCCTTAATCTAGTAAGTCTTGCGGACCGCCGTCATATATCTACCCTGTTCTTTCTATCCAACCTCCTTTCTGCCAAAATCGACGCCCCTTCTTTCCTATCTCTGATAAATCACAAAGTACCGATCCGTTCTACTCGCTCCTCAGTCCCATTCTTTACTCCTCGCTCTTCTTCTAATTTTCTTAACAATTCGCCTGTCCCCCGTCTCATGCGTATCGCGAATAACGATCCCTTCTTTTCTATTTAAACCTTGTTTCTAATGATTTCTTTTTTTTTCTTTTTCTTCTTTTTTGTTTGTTGTATATATATGTGTGTGTGTGTGTGTGTGTGTGTGTGTGTGTGTGTGTGTGTGTGTGTGTGTGTGTGTGTATATGTCTAAATGTATACATGTATATATTTTCTGTCACTCTTTTTTGTTGTTGTTGTTTGTTCTTCTTCTTCATGTTCTATTGTGTAAACTTGGGCTCGCCCCGTAATTATGTTAATAAATAAATAAATAAATATAATATAATGTTATACATATGAAGACGGAATATTAAAAGATATTTTAAAGATCTTATGTGAAAAATTTCGTATAGGATATGGTGATTAGTGATTAGTGTGTCTAAACATTTTTTTAAATGCCCAAGAGTGATAAGAAAATGTGATTCATTAAAATTGAATAGAATATGTGTACATTAATTGATGTATTTATAATTGTATATATGTATAATATAATTATGTTTTGGCTGCTGTACCATGGTCTAGGGAGTATTATAATGTTAACATATTATCATTTTATTCATTGTAATCATTATTTATTTTCTAAATTTACGTTTTACACGATATCTAAATGCAGTACGAACATTAGCCATTAATTTTTTATATATGTTATAAATAATTTATTTTTATTTAATTGTTTATTATATGCAAATTTAATCATTTAAATATGCACAAAAACAGGAGACGCTTTTCCAAGTTCAAGCTATTCAATAGTTTATTCTGGTATTTATATCTTACTGTATTACTATCATAGTATATAATATATAAATTTGAATATTCAACTGTATATATACATATATTGATTAAACTCTTTTTAACGTATATACGGAAGAGTTATTATATGAAAGTGTTTTTTTAATGTATCGTACATTTATTTTTTAGGCCGTTTGGTTATAAATAACGAAGTCCGACCATCGATGATTAGATGTAAATATAATAATTTATTATTATAATTATATACATTTAAAAGTGGTTATATATTACCGCCAATATTTTTCATGACCTCTGATTTTTTGTAATTTTTCTTACAAAAACTACTTACACTTTATTATTACACTTTACTATTAGTTTTTATTTGTTAATAATTATCAAATATCGGTTAGATTATGCGGCATATAAGAGAGAATGGAGTGATATTTATGATTTTCAATCTAAACTTACTATGGATTCTGTGGGAAAATTTTTATTGGAATTAAATGCATGGACGAATGTGTTATACGAACAATCAACACTACTGAAAAATTTCCTCATGCAATCTAGAGGTAAATTATTGTTTTTTTTTTTTTAAATTTATAAAACATTTTATATTATCGTACTCTAACAAAATATTGTATGAAAATCTAAACACTAAAACTTTAATATTATTATTATTATTTTTTATTATTACCATTACTGTCATTATTATCGTTATTAACGCAGTAAGTGTTTGTCATCCTTTGACAGATATAAAATTATCATTAGGAATTTCGTTTAGACTTTAGGAGTGGTAAAATAGTTACAATAGTAAATTCGCTTCATATTTACTTTGAAAAAGTAATTGTGTTGTATATACAATGTTTTTTATTTACAAATTCCAGAACTTCTTGAGCAATCGCCCGATGACCTGGATTTTGAAGCAGAAAAGGTAATAATTATATAAAAGTATTTAACACTATAAACAAAAAATTTAAAAATTCTTTTTTTATCTTTAGGTATATGCAGATACAATAAGATGTAATGTCCTGCACTTACACATATGAAATTCACGTTAATGTTTACAATGATTACTAAATATGAGAAAGTGATCGATTGATACTTGAGTTTTAATATATTGTTTTATTTATATTTAAGTTTTATTATATGTAATACTATTGTAATTTAAAATTATATTTTGGTTTAATTAAAATGATATATTATATACTATATCGGTCCGCAGAGTTTGGATAAATTCGAGTTCATTAAATACGCGCCGGTCTATAAGCTGGTTAATAATATTGCGTTTAAATTGCTTTATTTGACACAGTTATTTAATGATTGCGCTTGTTGATGAAAACATAATTTCTACGGCAAAGTTACGTATACAAAACACTTCTCACTCGAACACTGCACGCTCGTCCGCTGACGTTAATTTCGTTTCAATTGGAAAATATTTGTACAGACACCAGAATATTTTAAAGCAATGTGTATACGATTGAAAAAAAAACAATATATATCGGTACATATTTTTGCAATGACGTTCTTAGTATTCGATTTGCAAAATATAACATTCACACATTGATTACATGAAATATAATTTTAATCTACCGATTTTTCTAATTAATTAAGAAATATATAAAACAATTTATTAATTACGAATATTAATTTACAATTTTTATTTTATTTTCTTATACATTTTTAATTTTGATCAGACCGCACATTATTTCGAACATAATATTTTATAAGCAACTGCTCGTTTTTCCTTCCGCGATACGGCTTTACATAAAACGTACGCCGCAAATCCAACTATATGCACTACGTATACATCTCGAATACAAATATTTCACATTATTTACAATTTGTAGCATAATAATATAAGTGTGTTTTTATTGTGATACGTACATTCACGTACACGATATTATACTTCTAAATTTTAAGAGAAAAAGAAATATGTGTATTATTCGTGGAAATAAAAAAAAAACGGTAAAACAATACAAAAAGGGAAAAAAGATGTTATACGACCTAAAAAGTTTGTAGTATTGTTCTCCAGCGTTTACAGCGTCTCATTTTGACTCTAGTATTTAATATTATGAACGCATCAGAAAGCGCGGAATTTTTCTATCATCTTGGCAGCTGAATTCTTTATTCGTTTACGAATAAGAAAAAAAACACGCTTACTATAAGTTCTGAATTCCGACGTTCAATACCGATGTTTACCTTTTATTCTATATGCATGGTTATTTATTAATTTATGTGCGTGGTCTGGAAATGGTACTTTTTAACACAATATAAAATACAAACATTATTTATTTAAAAGTATGATTATATAGGTGAGTCGCCTATAGAATGTATACAAATATATGTGTGTGTGTGTGTGTGTGTGTGTTTGTAATAATATATTTACAACACTTTGTTGAATAAATTTCTAAAATCAGTAGTCCTCGCTGTGTGTATTATGATTAAGGATCCCTCTCACTAAACGATACTCAGGATAGTGTGTTAATAAACGAACAGTGTTTTATATTACAAAGAGCAAAACGGCATAACTTGTAATGTGCGCGTGTAGTAGAATGGAATAAGTGACTACATGTGTATAATATGTGTATAGGAAATAATCCGTGTAACATTCCTTGATTTTCATCATCTTGTGTCACACGTCGTGAGGAATACGCATTTCCTACGAGTGTGAGTGGTTGGATTTTTTGTGGATACGACACAATCGGCGAGATTGTCAAAAAGAAACCCGAAATTCTTTGAACAGCAAACGGGCTCGCTTATAAACCGTTTAAAGTGTCCATCTCGATTTTATAGCACACCGCGGTCTGACCCGCTCCCTTAATCCCTTTTCTTTTTACTTTATCTCACGGGATGAAGTTTATAAGGATATACGTGGAGTTAAAAGTAAAAGTGTAGCAGTGTGTAACATCTGTTGTCTGCGTCTAGTCGTGTCTTTTATATGTTTATTAATTATAAAATATATTACAAAACCAAATAACGATTTGCTCGGGAAAGCGTATTGTTTATTTTTCCAAACTTTGAATGTCCGTTTTTTTGTTTGTGTATACGACTTTTCCTATATACAGAAATAATATAACGACCGATATTAAACGAACGACACTCGTACAAAGCTAGACGAGCTTACTGATTTCTTATTATAAATCGTCATGGCAAACGTTCTTTCTTACGTGTTTTTATTAACTTTAATATTTAAACACTTGTTTTAAAATTAAAAATAAATGTAGTTAAAATTCGACATTTCCTGGAATAGCAATAATTTGAAATTTTCGTTGAGAACACCCAAGAAGAGCAGCTCGCGTGTTACGAAATCAGTTCGTTATTACGTTGTTGTAATCTAAGGACTTTTTTTTTTTATTATTATTATTATTGTTTTCGGAAAACGAATTCCATACATTTATCGGTGGACCATACCCGTTCTGCACGTGTTATCGCAATTTATTTCACACTTCCCTGACCAAACGACGATTTAAAATTAATATTAAAAAAACTAAAACCGCTTCTCCTACTGTGTCGTAAATTTTCAACGTCTCCGCCTTTTTAATTCGTCGGGGAGAAAAACGTGTTTTCTGTGCCTCCTCCGGTTTTACTATTCCATCCATTACTCCAATACGCCTACCGTGTTACATACCTGCGGTCCACGGTAACGTTTCCGTTTTACGAGTAAACAAATAACTCGGAAAAATCCCGTGTTTTATTTCAGTGTTTAAGACACACCGGTCTCCGAAGGATTAATTTTGTTTTTTTCTATATTTGGCTTCCTTCGGAGTTTTAAAAACGCGGTCAAAACAAACGCCGCGCCGGTTTAGCGAAAGTGGTAGTTAAAATTGAATTCGAGCGATTCTCGCCTCTCTTTCTACTAACGACATAAAATATTAATTAAAAAAATATTTATATATAATAGGATAACAATCTATTATTATTATTATATGGCTAGGAAAAAAGAAATTATTTAAAATCCCGTTACGAAAATAATGTAAATTATTACGAAGCGACGTAGACGCATATTACAGTAAGATATGTTCTCCTTGTCCTTCTTCGGTTTTTAAAAGCCACTAAGGCTCATCACTGCTCCACATAGCTTCCTCCATTTCTTTCTGTTATTTGCCATTTCTTCCCCATTCTTTTCATTTCATTTCTTAACGACCACAAGTGTTCGGAAGTTCTGATTAAGTTCGTCAATCCACCTTTTCTTTGGCCTGCTCAGTGGTCTCTTACCTTCTGGCTTCCAGTTCAATGAGTCCCTTGTTAAGACAATCGACTTCCATACATGGTCCCAGTCACCTTATTTTCTTCCTTTAAGTGTTTGTATTGTATATTCTCCTCCCAAAAGTCCTTTGATTTTATTATTCGATCTTATTACGTACACTCCTGTTTGACCATTCTTCTTCAAAATAGATACGCGAGATATGTTAATATAAAAAATTATTACTCAAATTAAAAGGTTTTTTTTTCATCAACTTCAAAAATCGAAATTTTAGAATACGCTAATAATTAAAAAAAGAAATAGTATGGAAATTGAAATGAGACCTTATAGTGTTTTATTTTACTTTGTAATATGAAATTTCCGTTAATTTGTGTAAAATAGACTCAAAGTTAACGCGTTGAGTTTAGAAAAAAAAACGAAAATGATCAAGTTAAAAGTACACATTTTGTAAAAACAGTATCGCGATAAGTATAATTTTGATTGAAAATTAATTTTTTGACATTCAGTCTTGTTAACGGTATCGAACTAATAATTATGACCAGTAACGTAGCTATAATATGAACTAAAAACTGAACGAGACAGAAAATCGGCGGATCTCATATAATTCGGAAAAAATGATATATTCGCGCAAAAAACCATAAACGCAACTAAAACTAAATTTTTAGTGTGCTAAAATTATGGATGATTCATAAGTCCGCAAAGACACCCGCCCATACTTTTTTCGCTGTACAACTATTTGAGTGTTTTACAATTAATTTTTTATATAACTCTTATGGATTACCTACGTATGCTTTTCTATATTATTGTAATATTATAGTAAATTGAAAATTATTTTATCTAATTTTTAACACTTACCTGTTCCTACTCAATTTTTAATCTCAAACAACCTTGAGAAACAGCACTCACAAATTGTTCGACTTATTAGAATATTATAACTGCATATATGATGTAACTTGGATAATAATATGGATTTTTAATGTGTTTATACTTGTAGACCTTAGTCTAACACTGTTATCACAACAGAATAATATTAATATTTTTAAAGCACCGAAGTTGGAATAGACAAAAAAAAGATGATTAAGTCCTGTTAGCCAACTCATATGAATTGCACGTATTTTTTTTTTTTTTGTGAAAAACACATGAGACCTGTCGAAGACGTCACGCCGTGTGAACGTTCTTCAGAAGTGTTTCTTTCTAGTTTCTAATGCATACTTGTAATATATATTACGAATATCGTGTAATTATATAGCGAATCTCCTGCTAATTGGACGATCAATTAACACGTCACGAGACCGGTTAATTGGACGTAAAGCGCATATCGATTTGCCGTTTCATTTAACGCATATAATTATTATTATACGCGTAGGTATAACGTAGTTGGACAACGTGAAAAATGATTACAGTAAACGAGCCGAACGCTAATTATTAGAAATACCGCAGGTGAATCCGGATCGTTACTCGATAAAAGATTGATTTTTTTTACTATTATGATAATTCGCTCGTACCATCAGGAAAAACAAAACATTTCAGTACAAAAAACGTCGCGTAACAACGTTAATGGAAACTATTCGAAAGACATTTGATTTTTCCTTTTTACAAAAAAATTGTTACTCGACACAATGATTTGAGCGAACGAACGAGTTTTGTTTCGAAAATGACACGTTTTATAACAAAATATTCATCGTTAAAACATTCGTATACTTTTATCCTACTATAATCTGCAACTTTGGAGTCGAAGTGAGTTTAAGCGGCGGTGAAAATTGTATTTTCGGCTTACTATTGGATTGTTTTTTATTTTGATGATTCTTATTCCGTTTTCAACGCATTCAATAGCTATGAAATCAAATTTTACAAAAATTTACTTGCCGCGTAACGCGCGTGAACTGCGCGAAAACCGAACGACAATAATAGAAAGGATATTTTATGTTCATAATTATTATGAGTAGAGAATATTACATTATTATTATTATTATTATTATCTTTCTAGGCGTTTTAATAACAATAATATGTGGCGGTGAACTACGCACATACGATATGAATGTATCGTAATATTATTGTACGTCTCGAAACATAACGCAAAGCCCCGTTCACAATATCGAATGTATGGTTATAAAGCCGTTTATCGGTTTTGCATAATGCGGTTTCCCAGAAGAATTTATCGTGTAACGGCCGAATTTTAAAAAAAGAATGCTCCCCCCCCCATCCCTCAGGATAATATCACGAAAACGAATACACCAGATTCCTTTGAATCTGCCCGAAGTAAAAGACAATTACAAAACGGATGGTGGTATTTTATCGTTGGCGTCATTTCCGAAAGCATACATTTCATGATAATACACGTGTCGTCGTCAAAACCCTGTACAATATGTTACGTAATAGTATTTAAAATTTTTTCACGAAAAACGAACCGACCACAGACGAATATAAGTCGATGTCGCGATGAAATTAGTTTTATTTTAAAACGGACATCGACTCGATACGAGTTCACCGCAACTAAACAATTCTGAGCTGATGTTTTGTACGAAAAGCCTGACGTGTTATACGTAATATTCGGTATTTCACGTGATAAATCGTTTTTGAGCCTGCAAAACGAAATCGTATCCCGTCTCCCCCAGATTTCACTATCATCAGGGTTTTTTCCATCGTAATTAATACAAGAAATTTACATATAAACTTATCCGCTAAATTTGTTTGAAAAAAAAAATTATTTGTTTACAATGACACGCGCACTAGTAATATAACACTCAGCCAAGATTAGATTAATCGATCGTCCTGTATATAGTCTACGCACACCGAACGTTCGCCGATAAATTATAATCGTAACACAATAACCCGTTCGTTGTCCTGTACTATAAACTGGAAATCGTACTCACGCCCTGCAAACGCTTAATACGCTCCCGTTCGTTATATAGTATAAACTTTAAACGGCACAACGTAGAGTATAATACGATATATACACCTGGATTACGACCCAGGACTGTATATCCGTTTGTTCGGCCTGTATAACATAATGCGGTATAAAATAATATTATTCCACGATGGGATGCCGTGTATCGATATCGTTGAGCCGATGGGTTTAATCGGTGGCATTTTTTAATAGGATTTTTGAAATCACAATTTTAACAAGAAAACGCAAATAACAATAACATACGGTATCTCGTTGATTACTCGAAAACAATACTGGTCGAACGACAATTGATCGCAAGCGACAATTAATCAAATGACACTTAATCGACAAATAAATAAATTTTACGTAGGAGACATCCAATTGTATATGGCGTTTCATTGAAGCCTTAGATTAAAGGAATAAGGCATCAAACGGTTCAAAGTATATTTATAGTAACGAACCTTAAAAAAAAAAATTGTATGGCGATTGGTCAGTGAAAATACAAAAAAAAGAGTAGCGAGCAGCGGGTGTTGTGGATGTCGCTTAAGTGAATTACTTAGGTACAGTTTTAGAGTGTCGTTATTAGTTATTATTATACAATTAAGTCATTGAGAGAATGAAAGCAAATAAATTATCACATTTGACAAAACAATTGTGAGTAGAGCTTCGGTGTAATATACTTTGTCGATAATTGTAATAAAAAGAAAAATCATCGTGATTTAGGATTGTCAAGATTTAAAAAAAATATAATTGAAGTAAGGTAGGGCCGATATTATATAAAATGTTTAGCCCTAAAAACCAAATATCACCACTTGTATGACTTAAATAGCTCGATATCTAAAAATTGCTATAAATAGCCTCAAATTGGATGAAATCTTTTGAAAAAATTTTCCGTATATATATATATATATATAGTGCAAATTTACATATTCGTTATAAATTTCAAGACTCAAGGATCTTAGGACTTAGGAAAATCAAAAAACGTTTCAAGTTAGCTAGAAGACACAATTCGCTACCGGAAGTGAACACAAGATCATCCTAGCATTCTTTCTAGTCGAAAATTTGTACACAGAAAAAAAAAACATAATGGCGAAACCAACAGCTTCCTCGCTTCGCTTGGAATCTAAAACTTGTTTTTGTGAACATAGTGGTCGAAACAATGAGGATTATTTTCGTAGGATTTTATATAATTTTCAGCTTCGAATTTAGTTTAGTCAGGCTTTATTATTTTATTTACACGTTACTGACAAACATATACATACCTATAACGCACGCGGCTATGTTAGTTATTTTCTAAATACTATTTTAAAATTGTGCGAGGAAGCTATTGGCTTTGCAATGAATCTATTTCTTTCCAAACGCCAGGATTTATTATTGCTTTCGTAGTAATAACAAAATTCTAAAACTTCATTTAACACACTAGGGTGTCGAGCGGCCGCCGGCGACCTCACGTTATAATATTTCTAAAACGTTATTGGGATTTTGATCGAGTCATTCATTAAATGCAATAAGCATTATCTCCGGAAATAATTGGTCTAAAGATATGATTCCAACACTGGATTATTTGGTTTTTAAAGATATTACTACAGCGCCAGAGATGTAAAACAGATATAAAAATGTACTGGTTTTGCGTCAGCCCGCGGTCGCATGACTCTAGCTGAATAGTAGTACACTGCGGCCGCCGGCGGCCTAAAATACACTGAAACATCCTTACGATTTTGTGGCTGCCGGCTACCTCATGGCAGCTAACGTGTTAAGTGACATCCAAAACATCCGCAGCTCGCTGCCACTTTTTTATTTTTATTTTATCACATTTATATGCCACACGTTGTTTTATTATTAAATATTAAAAATTTTATTAAATTTTCGAGCAATTTTCGATCAATTGTCGTAAGATTGTTTCCGAGAAATAGTCGTGTGATCAATGGTTTTCGAGTAACTGACATGTATGCAATGATAAATTGCTGGTCAGTCGAAGGTATTTTTTGTTAGACCCACACGATGACATCTCCCGTCAGTTTAAATTTTCTACGGAGATGATCCGATAATATATAATTTAAATTTGAATTTTTTTCTTCAGTGAAATCGTTATGAAAAATATATTATTTCAATTACACGCATTCGAGATAAAATATAAACATAAGTATTGATGAAAGTTTTATTTTATTTTATAAAATTTAATTAAAAAAATACATATTGATATAAAAATGTTTTATTTCTTATTAATTTCTATAAATAATTTACCAATAATATATTACATATATATATATATATATATATATATATATATATACGTATATGAGACGTGTTCTGTATAATTATTTTTTTCGTGTATTATTTAGTATTCGGTTTATAAATTGTAATTCTGTTTTTCATTTATACTTTTATCTATGTTGTGCTTTTTAAATATTTCAATTTTAAAATACGTATATCAATTTTGTGTAAAAAAAAAAAAAAATTGCAAATATTTTGTTCTTTTTTTAAAATTTTTATTATTAGAACAGTTCTTTTTTTTATTATATTTTCATCAAATACAAAACAAAATTTTAAATACGCATTTGAACGCACATGGTGCATTTTCGTACAAAGTTTGCAGTACAGACAAATTTCCATATATTATGTAGTTGTATACAGTTGTAACGGCTATATGAGTTTTGCTTCTAGTTCATAAATTGTACTGGGCGTGATACTTTTAATGGAAATTTAATGAGGTATTTTAAAATCAATTTTGGATACTTCCCAATTATATGCTTTTCTTTTTACACTCTTTTTTTCGAAAATAAATAACAAAGTGTAAATACGTGTGTTATTACTATAAAAAAAACGAGTCGCCATACGATAAATTTTGTCACCCTAAACAACTGGTACAGTCGTACTTATATTTTTCATGTCATGACGTAATGCGTAGTTGTAAAAATTACTTAAGAAAAATATTTTAAATATTACGCAAACACTCTAAAGAGGTATAATTAATTTTATTAACTAACTGGATTCAAAAAGTGTTTGGATATATTGCATGTAATAAGTGTAAAGAATAATATTGTTTAGAATCATTTCATATTTAACTCGTCGATAACGTAGAAAAAATCCAAAATAAATTTACAATTTACAATATAAAATTGGTATCTTATAACAAAAAAAAAAAAGAATTTATTATATTCCACTATGAAAATATATTTTAAAACAAGGAGTATGTTCAGAATATTATTTTTTACTCGTATAACTTGCTACACTGCACTCTTCACGTTAACATGTTTAACTTTCAAATTTACACGACGATACAAAGCGTTTTGTTATATTTCAGTGATTTCGGTTTTCGATCATTTCACTCCTCTTAATCTGGTCTAATTGGGACGGATTAAACAAATACGACGCGTATACGGAGATAAAGATATATCACACATATACGAGTATAAATGAACTTATTAGATGTGACCCCGTTTGTAGAGCACACTGTTTAACGTGGAGACTTTATAAATGGTCAAAAGGGTTAAACCTAGTCGGACGTCAGATATATGTAGGTGTTTTGTACCCATAATGAAATCCCTTCAGGCGGACTATAAACTTCGTTCGGTGGCCATAAAGTATTGACATTTTCAGTCCAGAATTGATGGAATTTTTGTCAAACATTTAAATATATATATATATTTTTTTTTTCAATGTATATTATGAAAATAAATAACTGGTAAAAATGTCAAGTACACCGACGAATGGTAAGATTATTATTATTTTTTTTTTGTTTTGCGTACAAAAATAATATTTTCAACCTGGTATACGTTTCAAGTTTATGATTTATGCGTTTAGCGTCACAATGATATTTTCTTTATTCATTTTAGTCTTTTTTACTATTAGATTTTTTTTTTTTTTTATTCTAGTTAATAATAATTGTTTTCATCAAAAAAGTAAATAAGTAGTTCGATTTGATTATATAGCTTTAGTGCTGTGCTTATATATAATACTCGAATAATCAAAAATTACAAAATTGAATCATACAATGTTATTTTATTACCTTTATGTAATATATTATATTAAATCAGCTATAACTACGCGTATAGAATTTCAAGTAGTGTACAATTCAGTTGATGTAATATAGCTTATTATTTCGTGAACCAAAATAATAGAACCTATAAAGACATTTTAGAAATATGTATATATATTTATGTTATGTAAAATCATGCTATGGATATTTAACGACTTATTGTTGATTTTATTTTAAATTAATAATCTATGTGATTGTATTTACATAACTCTATACTATATTGACATTCAAACGGTACGAAAATTAGCAGTTTTGCAAGTAAAATTTAAATTTGTTTAGATCTTACAGTACTATATATATATATATATATATATATATAGAAGATAAATCATGAGGTTTGTAAATAATTTAAGAAAATATAGCTGTTAATATTCGTGAAATGTATATTTCATAATTTTAAATTTCTAATACATACAGAAATTATTAGTACGTTGCTATACGTATACACTTTCATTTTATGCTTATTATGTGAACGTTATTATTATATTTCGATATATATTTTTTTCATGAAAAACAGAATAAGTAGTGTTGCCAATATCTGTTATATTAAATAATATATTTTTACTGTCAAAATGTATGTACCCTAATCTTGCGAGTATTAACGTTTATATTGTTTACTTATTTATACATATATGAACATATGTTACTATATAACTTCATAGAGTTCTTGTTTTTTTTTATATTGCTATGTATTTATAATGCCAGAGAAATAGGTAATTCAGAATACATTTCACGGTAGTTACATAATATTATATATTTATAAATTATCTTTTTAAAAAACCCCAAGACCATCTGTATTTCTTTCCCCAAACGTTATATTTTTTTCACCTATATACTTCATCCACATAAGACAAAATTAAAATGGTGGAACATATTATAGAGTGCGTGCTATATATACGAAATTTTTCGTAGCCATGTCGCGGTAGTCTGTAAAAGAAAACTGATCGTAATACCATTACTTCATGTTAAATATTGATTTCTTTCAGGTCACTTTTATTTAATATATAACTAAGTATGTATAAACGGGTTATCATTATAATAACATAATTAATAATGTCTTAAATTGTTCGGTCTCGGGCATGAATATAAAATAGAATATAAACTCGTATGTGTATACAAGTAATAAAAGTAAATAATACAAAAGAAATGATAATACGAGTATAAATTTGTCGACAGTCTGACCAGTGTAGTGTACGATTATAGCCTGCGAGGAATAATACTTACATTCAATCGAAATAAATGATGCGTTCGGAGCTTATATAAGTATCATTTTTGTATTGGATTTGATAGTCCGATTTCTTTTCAAACATATTATGCGAATATACTAATATAAAGTAATGGTATAAAAGACATAAATAAAGAAGAGAACATGAAAGTAATTCGTAATAAATTTAATACCTAATTGTATGTTTTGTGGTACACCTAATATAACACGAATTTAACAAGTTATATGTCGATATAAAATTCTTTTTTTCTTTTTGTTTTTGATAAAATGATTAAAAAACAAAACAAAATCCAGTAGACATTTTGAAACGCGTGGTGTTTAAACTATGAAATACATTCCTATACGTTTTTGATTTTTCGTATTATATACAATTAAAACGATGTACTTCATAATAATCACTGAAATCACTTGACGAACAGTCAAAAAATAGTTTACTGTTATTATTTATTCAATTCACTTATTTTCTAATTTAGTTTTTTTGGCTTACACAAGTGTATTAAAATGTATTTGATGTGTTATATTAATGTCTTTTTTAAAACGCTTGGACTTCCACGTGAGTTTTCCCATTTTCTCATTGGAGTATAAAATTCATCATTTGTGAATTAAGTAGAACAAACATCGATAGTATTTCAACCAATACTAAATTTATATTTATAAAGATAGTAATCATAATACATAACTGATGTGCAATATATTTTCATAGCTTTATTGAAAAATGTACAAAAAATTATCAAAAATTTTGTTCACAATAATTCCCGATTATAATAAATAAGCATATGACTTATTACTAATGCGTATATAAATAATATGTTCATTTGTTGATTGGCATAGAAAACGAATATATTTTAATTTTTTTTTTTTTTTTTGTTGCAGGTAAATAATAAGCTCGCGCCATGTACTATAGTGTGGAATAAAGAAATCGTTGTACGTATAATAATGTATTTTTAGATTTATAATATATTTTAACAACACTTTGTTATATTAATAATTATTATTATTATTATTGTATACGTCATAAAATATGTCGCGTACAAAAAAAAACATGGAAATTATATCATTAGTTTAAAAACGGTCGTTAATCATAAATATTCGTTAGTACTGCCAATTTTCGGCAAAATTTTCATTTTCCATTGAGTTCGAGAGATGGTTGAACTGATGCGAGTATATTCAATGTAAACTGTGGCGTCTACCAAATACAATTTACGTAAAAACGATAGAAACCTGTGCGTCGACATTTACAGTAGAATAAAAAGTTATTATTTCTTAATCTCTAATATTTAAAACATCCTGCAGCGATTCGGATCAGGCATGTAATTTTGAAAAAAAATTTTTAATTTCTTAATAACGGAGAAATAGCTGATTTTCGTACCGACTGTGTCAATATATCCGATTGAAGCGTAAGACTAGTAAAAGATTTTTGCAGCAATAGCGACTAATTATTATTACAAATATCGGGACGTTTAAAAATAAAATTGATAAAATATCATTATTTACCTAATTAATTTTGAATACCAAATGCTATAACACAATAGGTATTGTTTTATAATCGCCTGCGAATTTTACACTTTTATAAAATGTTACAATTATTATTGTTTTCGTACGGCGAAGAGTTTTTCTACAGAGTTATTGCGTTTGAGTCGTCTGTTGCCATGGCCACGTGAATATTCCGACACGCCGAGGGATAACATAATAAATGCAATTTCTTTTCATATATAAATTATGAGAAACCTTTCTCCCTAACACAATATTTGCACATAACATTTACACTATAATTGTTTGCGCAGTTTTATTCCTTATCGCGGTAAAATGCGTCGCATTCGGTGTAACGAACACGAACCGGCAGGAATTTCTCGGTGTTTAGACAATTTTTCCCGATTCGAAATATTATGTACGTGTGGGTGTTTTGAATGATTGACCGACCGACGGCACCGTGATTATTGTAATACGTACATTTATGTATTAATAAGGATTCGTCGCGAAATCGGAATTATTGTTTTTTTTTATATTTATTTATTTACACGTTAAAAACGGAACGGCGTGTTTGTCAGTGTTGATTATACACTGTGCAGTTGACAGTAAATAGCGAATAGCCTGTTTGTTCGAATCAGTTTATTCGGTTTAATTTCGGTATTTCAAAGATTTTCACAAATTATACAAAAGCTATTAGAGGTGGTGGTAGGGGAATTTTTTATTTTTTTTTTTTTGAAGAAACTTCGGTCCGGAAAACGAAATCCTAATTCGAAAATATACGCCTCGTGCCAAATAAAATGACAATTTATTTCTTTTACGAATTTTTTTATTTATTTTTTTCTATTACTTCAATAATCGTACGTAATTCGTGTATAATTTCCCGGGACTCTCTGTTGACGATATCACGCTATCCTTTTCGTTCCTAACACGAGATCGAGGCGTGTTATGAAGTCAATGGACAAGTATTTTGCTCCGAATCGTTTATACTGTTATGAAAACAATAATAATAATAATAATAATAATATTATATTAAAAGTATTTACACGTATAGGACGATCTGACCTGACCTACGGGGATCGATAAAATATTTAAATATTTTTTGTCGGCTATAACCCGTTTTGGGTATAAATCATTAATTGCACACGTCACACATTTGACACGTACGTCTGAGTAATATTTTAAATCGTAACCATAGCACGTTTAAGTAGATCTCTAATGTCAAAACGAAATTTTTAACTAGCTACCTTTTATTTTTTTTAAATTAAATACTATTCCACTTTATCTAAAATTGAAGTTTGGAAAAAAGGTGAAAATCATTATGTGCAAAAAAAAAATTTAAATCAATAAGAAAATAATTAATTAAGTAGGGTTTTTTTTGTTTCATTAATTAGTAATTATAATTTTTATATTTTTACCACCATGCAAAACCATTTCGCGTGCAGAACAAAAAATTAATATTGACAGAAAATTTGAAGAAAAAAAATAATAACCATAAAATAGTTGAATCAATATCTAAAAATTCCTTACAAAATTAAAAAAAAAAGTATAAGAAATAATATAAACGCGTTGTATATCGAAATACTTACGATATGTATATGCGCGTATTATATAATATATGTTTGGTGTTTGTGTATAAGTTTCGACTTACCCGCAGCTGCCACCGTGATTGATCGAAATTTCTATTGAAAATATTTCACGTCGGAACGCACGGGTTATAAAGAAATTAAAAACTAAAATATAATCACGACGATAAAAATGAACCGTATAAAAAAAAAATGTACAATAACTTAAAAATTAAATTTGAAAAACTCGAAAATCTTCGATCCTTCCCGGAATAGAGAGACGTTCAACACGTGCTGAATTGATCGCACCGCTATGTTATCTAAAAAAAAAAAAATGAAAACGAAATTTGTCTTCAATCGTATATGAAAAACACACGCGTCGGATTACGTACGGAGGAGAACAGTTAGTCCCGTCTTCCGTCCGACCATCAAAAGGGCCGAGACGAAACCTTTTAGACATCAGGTCCGTATTATAATAAATGTGTCAAGAAGATTTATAGCGCAAACCGCGCCGGATTGCGAGCCGTTTTGTCCTCTGGCGACGCGTTCGGGGGACAATACGTGCCGAAACCCGTCGAAGAAAAAATCGCATCGTTCAAAAACACGCATGATATATAAATATTCGAATCGATCGATCCAATCAGAAAGACATGGTTCGCAGGCAGATTCTGGCATAACAGTAGAAACAAATTTTGTTTCTATCCGTTAAAAAAAAAAAAAAAAACTATGTATTAGTCGTTGTGGGCCGGTCTCAATTTTGTTTTTCGTTTTAATATATGCGTATACCAATTTTTTATTTTTTTTTTATTTTGACTAGTGTTCCGTCGGGACACGCGAAAAGGGTCCTTCGAAAACCGTAAGACGCGCATTATCCGTATTATTTTAATCCTTCTTCGCCGCGGGACTCGTATCCTCGAGTGCCCGACGGCCAACGAAATTCTAACCACAACAGTAAGTAATGCCCTTGCGACATCCAACCGTCACGGGTGCTCAAAATCATTGAATTATGTGAGTGTAAAAACTAACTTTTTCGATACAATACGGTAAAGTCGACATTTCTATTGAAATTCCCCCTGCTTCATCACTAGTCTCTGTCTCTCTCTCTCTCTCTCTCTCTCTCTCATCTTCAGTGTGACATCATTTTATAGGAGAGCAGCAGGTGGTGTTTAACTACTTTCCTCAGGCGCATCCACACGCGTAGTATAAAACGTTGGATTCCAAATCGCTCCTTTTCTTTTATAAATACACTTTTATTTTTCTACAGACATGACTGTATCGCGCGAGTGTTATTTTATAACCTATTAAACGGGTCGCATAATCAATAACAATAATTGATAACACGGAACTCGGAGTTGGGCGTTTTCAACGTTGTCACTGCAATGCGACACGCAAGAATTATTATTATTGGTCGCGCGTTGTTTTCTAATCGTGTCGTCGGTTAATTTCCAATTCAAAGAGTTAACGAAACGTTTTTGCGGTTCTCGTCGTCAGTGCGTGGCCTACGTAATATTTAAATTACAAATAATCCGTGATTGTTGTTGTGCATTTGTTATCCGCGTTAGAGGTTAGTTAAATATGAATAAATACGAGACAACTGGAAAATTATATATATTATGTATTATACATGAATTGTTTTCACCGAGTGAAAACTCGAAAATTAAAATGTATAATTATTACGCGGGAAATGTCGAAAACTTGTATTTACCTACTTAGTTTTGTCACGCGTTTCGGGTTTGATATTCAAATGATATTATATCAAACGCGACGTGTAAATGTATTTTAATTTATATCAAAATGGAATACGCGTTATAATCATTGATCATTGTTTTTTTTTTCGCGTACACATCGTACGAGTTTTAATAATTGTCACGTTTTCATTGCACGTATATATACAATGCGTGTACAACGCGTTAGGAAGATACACCTTTATCTCGCGTTGTCAAACGAATCGTTATTTCTGTTCCAGCAAAAACCGATAACTACGTATTTGAGTTGTTATTAAAATATTTCAAATTACTTCGAAATTTTATAGAAAAAACGAAAAGAATTTAACTCGTCGCTATACGTATACAGTTTGGACAATCTAATATCTGACTGGAGTTTTTGCCGTTACGTTTAAGCCTGCGCAGATTTATGCCTAAAGCACAGCTCAACGTTCATACCGATCTATTTTTGCTGAAGGCGGTTTCAACGTAAACAGGTGACATTCTTTCAGAAAAACGTAATTCCCGTTTTTCATAAAATAAACGTAAAAAAAAAAATCAATTCTTTTTACCCGATAAAATCCGACAGAAATAAAACGCGTGTGTATAATTTTATTAGAAACATACTTGATTTGTACGAGTACTTACTATATTAACACAAATAGGTTTCCAAATAATGTAATGTAAAATATTACCGGGATTTTTATGTAGCAGAACACACAACATGTAGATTTTTCCTTAATATATCCGTAGTTTTATTGTTGAACACGAATATTTTATTCAAGTAATAATAAACGAAAACGTAGAAATATGAACGTTATTTACAGAAAAGTCATAGTTGATTTATAATTATTGATTACAATAATAATTATAATATTGATTGTGTACGAGTTATACGCGAAAATAACACGCTTTCACTTTCCGTTATTCGCGAAATCTACGGTGGCACGTTCATATGGGTTTTTACGTATTTTGAATAATACGTGTATTTTTAAATACATATTGTAATTGTAAATTGTACGGGGCGAGTGCGCGGCTAAAGAGTTAAAAATTTGAAAATTTCACAAAATGTGTTTATGATTTAGCCCCATCAGGCACCTTCAAAAACTCATTTCAATAAAATGTCATCCGGCCGAAATATTTAGTGATACCTGAAAAAAAAAGAAAACGATCACAAAAATATATATCGAAGTTGAATCGCAGAACACCGTTCGTTTTTTTTTCTCGTTTTTAAAACATTGACAATTAATAAATCCAGCGGCGCGTTCGTTACAGACACGCGTAAATGGTTTACCATTAAAATTTTAACGTTCTGCGACTGTTCGAAACGACCCTGTAAAAAAAAACAGGCGATATGACGAAATACCTAATTGAAAATGTAAATTATACGCGTTTAAATCAATTTTTAAAGAATATTATAAAAAAAAAATATATATATATATATATATGTGTCGGAAATAATATTTACGGGACGCGTTTATTTTCACTTTTATTACTCTGTTTTGATTTTGGTCCTGTTTCTTGTGTGCGTGTGTCTCATTATTTAATACATTGCGCATCGGATTATTCGGGACAGAATATTCCGACCCGAACTGGACAAAATATTATAGAAAGCACTACAAATAAAAGGTTATGGTATATTCTATTGTGTCCCCGAATAGGTTTTTATTCGTTCTCTTTAGAAAAACCTTTAGACGTAACGTTTACAACACGCGGTGTAATGCGAAATTCAATGAGAATTACAAAATATTTTTTAAAAAAAAATCTTTTTTTTTTCAAATTTGTATTATATCCGCGACTCGCGTAGAAATATTTTACCGATACACTCGGCGTTTGTACGTTTATCAATAATATTATTACGTGTTCATTTATCCGTTTAACAATACAAACGGAATTTGTGCCGATCTCTAAGCGGTGCACGTATAAAAATACAATCTGCTCGAGAGAGTGGTTTAAAAGAGGAGGAGGAGGAGGAGGAATAGGGTTTGGGTTTTCATAAATTTAATTAACTGGTTAGACGCCGTTCGATTCGATTCGTTTAAGGCTGCAATAGTTGATATAATAATATACTCGGTATATAGGTAACGCGTTCATCGTCGTCGTTAATCGAATATTAACTGGAACAACAATGCGTCGCACTCGAACCGAATTCGAAGGGGTTGGAGTTATATTGTATGAATGAATAGTGAGTTATACTTGCATCAAAATTAGCGAAATTTTGTTTTTGAGAAAAGGTGGTAAGCGTCAAGCGAACTGTATACTGCGGATACCCGTAATATTATTATATCATAATGATTTTCGCGCACCGTCGTCTCGCCGTTGTTCGGACGACGTTCATTTTTGTTTGACGAGAACGTTGTTTGCTCGGCGAGAATATCACGGCGCGGAAGTCTCAGTTTTTGAATTTCCATAAGTAAACCGGTGGTAAGGGACAAAGAAATAAACAAACGATAATGGAGATTTATTACGTTATGTATATAATCAGTGACGTATAGATATGATATTTTTCTGTGGTAGTGGTGGGAAGCGAGGGGTTCCGAGAAACTTTCAAAATAAAAATATTTCGTATATTGTTTATTCGGTCATTTTTAATAAAACAATCCCGTAATTACAAAACAACGTCAATTAGTTTGTACGTGCATAGTTCATCTACTAAAACTTCTTGCGCATTAATCGTTATTGTATACAAAGGTTTTTTTTTGAAGATTTTTCATGACATATAATATACGATTCATAATCATTGCCGGTTTCGAATTCAGACTATACAAATACAATATACGCGAAATCACGCCCGATCAGTAATGATCCCGTCCATTCGACGTCCGAATAACATCCGCACTCGGTGCCACTTATATTCGTTTCGATTTCAAAACGCGTTGAAAACCATTGGTCTGGATTGGATTCCTATACAAGAAAACGGTTTGAGAGAACAGGGAACCAATTGGATATTCTTTTACTTTATTTACGTTCTTTATGTTTATTGTTTCTGTATTTGCAACATTCGTATACTGAATTCGTAAAATAATACACAAATTAGGTAAAAAATAAAGAACACATAATAATATTTTTCTGTTTTTCCCTTTGAGTTATAAGGTCTGGTAAACACTGGAAAAAAACTGTTATGGCGTGCATAAGCATAGTGACAAACGTCTTTTATGTTAACCAATGAATGATACACACAATTTGCTGCAGCTCTCGTTTCGGCTTTCCTTTTTTTTTTCTGTATATGTCATCGCCCGCTATACATTTATTATTTACATATACATTTACGCTTACAACCTAATGGAGTTCGCTCGATTTCCGTAACGTGTATTCCGTACGTGTTTCAAATGTGTTATTGTATACGAATCATATATTATAATAATAATAATAATAATAATAATAATAATAATAATAATAATAATAATAATAATAATAAATAATATTACACCGAAGCTCCGCTCAGAATCGTTTTATCGAACGCGACGATTTGTCATTGCTTTCAAATTTATAGTAATAATAAAACACTTAAATATTTATCCTAGTAATTCACTAGGCGACATCCATAACCGTTTTTTTTCCCCGGTTACTTGAAATGTTAAATAGATAACATTATATAATATAAAATATTATGTGCAATGACCTGCACGCGACTATTACTAAATCGTTAAATACGCAATAATCATAAATCGACTTTCGAAATGGTTTAATATTATTTTTTTATTATTTAACGATATTCGTCTTATAATACGCAATAATTTACGACGGCGTCATAATATTTACTTTATACGTTTTCCAAAAAAAAACCATTTTCTGTTTAAGGGAACGTTTGCGAAAATGTTTCAGTCGATAATTTTTCTAACTATTTCAGTTGCTTACACCGTATATAAGCGTGTGATCATTTATAATAATTTTTTTTAAGTTTCCAATGCCAAAGTAAACGTTAAACGTTTTTATGTGAGTGCTATAATAAGTTATGGTTAGCTATAATTAGCTTGTGCTAAATATAATTTTTAAAAAAGGCGGCGAAGTCAACGGATGTTGCGGGGGAAGGAATTTCTCTCGTCTTTGTGACGATGCGCTGCTGTGATGTATATTATATTAAATATTATATATATATATAAGGTTTTTCATGAAATTTATTATTTAATCAATGGACGGGCAGATTTTATTATTTGCACGTCGTCGTATAAATATATAATATGAGCCCGACAAGAGTCCGTGTGCCGCCGCCGCCGCCACACCATCATCAATCATTCCCTGTGCGCGAACCCGGCCGAGCGCTAATACGACGCCGTTCCACTGGCCCGTTATTATTTTCTCGTTTTATTAATCAGTCCCGTTCGGTGGCCGCGACAAAACCTGTCGCCATTCGCCTCCCTATCGCCACGGAATTCTTCGCATCACGTCACTAAAATCGTATACTTATTTGCGAGTCGGTGTAGAAAATGAAAAAATTCCGCTTGTTAACTGGACTGCAGCGCGTGCACGAACGCGACCGGTATAGTTAGGTATTCTAAAAATGAAAAAAAAAATAATAATAAGAGAAAACACGAAGGATTTCTAGTCGTCTGAACGTATTACGTTTTTTTTTTTTTAATGATTTCCGTTTTATTAAATATTATATACGTTTTTATTGTAGAAAATATACGCGTTTTTCTTTTTGCGCCGGGTCGAGGATTTTAACGATTGATTTGGAATACGAAAAGAAAAATTATACTGCACTTCGCGAAACGATATAATAGAAATGTATTAGGAAACGAAAAATGAATTATTGGCGAACCGTGTAAAATAAATCACGATAATAATAAGACGTATCGGAAACCCATACCAAATTATATACGTATTGTATATTAGCGTGCGTGTCTCGAGTGCATTTTATAGTTGTAACGTGTTTTTTAAACGAACACGGTAGTAAATTTTATTTTAAAAAAAATATATAAATTGTTTAAGAATAATAAATACTGCATAAACAAAACAAAAAAAAATCGAGAAAATTGTGTGCACTACAGTAAGATAGTATATAAAATATATAATACGAAATTTAACCCCTTGTTATACGAAAATATTGCTATCCAATATCCGTAGATTTTTAATTGAATCGTTCAGATTTCTAAAAATTCAATAACAACTGAAAAATACATTGTTTTTTTTTTTTTAAGTTCCTCGATTTCTATTATTTTACTCAATAAAAAAAAAATGTTATAATTTGGTTTCAATACGTATTTGCTTTTCGTTATTGTTCAATTCAGAGTTTTGTGTCAAATTTTTAAATAAAAAACGTCTTTTCGATTCGAAATATACGACCATTTTTTTTTTTTGAAACAACACTGTTATTATACGTCATTAAAATAATTTTACTTTTAAAAACGAGTACACGCGTTAAACATTAAACAAATTTAATTGCAATTTCAAATCTCGTTTTATAGGTCATTTATATATACACGCAATATCCGTGTGAGTTGTCGTAGATAATTATTTGTATAATCCTTACGGGATATATTTTATTTTATTAAATAAAATAATTGAATTATATTGTACTATAAAGTCAGAAGAAAAATCCATATATATTTTTTTTTCTAGAGAAATGCCCCTTCAAATAAAGTAGGAAACTCATTCTGATATTCTCAATAAGACGGTCCAGTAAATTCTGATTAAGGTCAACCGTTCTTTTCTATACAGTCTCCCCTTTAGTTAAAATATTAAATAATACGACATAATGCAATCTATTGTGTGTGTGTGTGTGTGTGGTTCCATAGGTATATACCAGCAGCTACCACGAGAATATACGTAAAGTCTAAAAATTCAACGAATTAAAAATGTAAACGCTACGTCGAGAATTTATATTTTTTAATGAAACGATGATAAATTTATTATTTATATAAATATTGTTAAATTTCGTTTTTTTCCCCTACAATAAAATATGTTAAAAATTATTCACGAAATATGACAAGGGAGAAATATACGAACGGGTTATTGTTTTTCAGTAATAATAACAATTTTGATTGGCGAATTTTTATTTAAAAATAATTAATCGTTACGGGAATAATTGGGTGATGGGTTTGCGTAAATTTCATTTGACACGTTTAAAACTCGAATTTATAACATCGAGATGGAGTAACGCGGATTATAATTTTTTTTTATTCGGCCGACTCGCGACGTTGAATTCAAACGCCACCCCGTATGACAGCACAAGGAGCGGTAGTAGGTCACACACACATATCACGTATCTGTGTATTCCACGTTGAAAACTTTTAATTCAAACCTCCGTACTTGGCGTGAAGTACGTATAATATTATACTTCTCGCGATAATACGATGAATTTCTCGTCTAAAGATAATATAGTTTTTTAAGTGCTTAAAAACGTGTTTCGCGGCATATTTTATATATACATCGAAATAAGTTGCCAGCGACCTGGCATCATTCAAAAAACTCCACGGCGTGTCAGTGTACATAAGTTTTAAACGGCCGCGTCGCCTATTATGTAAAGTCGAAGCCTCCCGAAAAACGTGTCCAATTATAGGAGTTGCTTGCCGGCAAAACTTTGCTAATAATAATCGACACGATTGTTTTTCTCTCAATCCGTGGCTGTGTGGATTAACCAGGCGATTCATATTGTATTCACGCTGCGTGTTACGCGTCATCATAATAAATGACGTATGCATTACGTTATTTTTTTCGTTTGCACGTTGCTCAATATAACGCCAAAAGTCGATTTTATATAAGTCAAATATATAGTGAAAACAAATATTAAACAAGTGAAATTTATCAATTGTCGGAAACTTTATAATAAAAAGCCTAGAACTCAAGTTTTTAATTCGTTTGTGAGCGTCGATTTAATCAGTACGTTTTTTTTTTTTTTGTTTTTCAACACAAAGAACGTTGTTGGAGTATATTCGTATATTGTATTATTAAAATATTGCAGTTTAGAATCGTTTCGAACACACGCTTATTCGATATTCTTACGAGCAGAACTATTCGATATTATTGAAATTGAGGTTTTGTTTCTCGGCAGAGGCTTTTCGAGTACCTACCTACTACTATAACAGAGCACCGAGAAATTTGTTTGAATATTTTTCATTTGAATCAATGGTAAGCTCGACAGCTTCGTACATTTTGTGGGGTAAACAATCAGTGGCGGATATAAATGATGTTCAAGAGGGGGAGGGGCGATAATGGAGCCAACCCTCTGCCAATGAAATATTCACATCGACGAGTAATAACTAAAACTAACCTAACGTGCATGGAACGTAATTAAACGGGAAAAGAAAGTAGTCACCAGATAGCGTTACGACACAACATAGAGAGCGTGGCAGAAAGGCACATATAAATAGCGGTCAGTCTCGAACACACACACACACACACACACACACACACACACACACACACACAGCAGTCAGACGCGAACTACGTTCTTCACGTCTGATCGCCGTGACTGAGCGATCCGATTGTTTCGGACCACTATTTATAAGCGCCTTTCTGCCACTCCCTCTATGTTGTATCGTAGCGCTACCTGGTGACTGCTTTCATTTCCCATTTTATTACGGCCAGCTGACGCGATATGTCGGTATATACGGGTGGTTTATTCTGACGCTGACCGAGCGACCGATTGTACGCGCGTATGCAATATTTATTTTTTATTTTTTTATTGTTATTAGTAATAATATTATTTCGCGTATGCCAATGAAATGAAATGAACGAAAGGATTCATCTTTCCTCGAATGCCACGAAGAATCGAAATCCAACAATGCAAACGATTTCGTGACAATCGGATAAGCATATAAAATAAAAATCACGATAAGCCGACAAACGTGTCTCATTCACATTGCCTAAAAAACTAGTCAACATTCCCAAATTACCTGTATATGTAAACACGCTATTTTTTTTTTTTTTTGTAGATTAGATACGTTTTAAATGTGTTTTATGCGACGTGTTTAATAACACGTAATTTTCGCGAAGATTTTTTTTTTTATAATTATTGACCAGCTTTGAACCATAAAACCGTGTCACCTGCAGCACACGTCGCTCACGTACTACGGGCGCATTTTACGAGTAGCAGAAGGTCGCCGTGGCGTTCGTGATTTAGAATTTGCCATTCCGTTCGTGACGGTTACCAGACGTTTTGTGAATTTCGAAACATTTTTATCCCGTTAAATTATCGGCAGCTCGTACACGGATCACGCGTGTTTGTCGAATCGCCTGCAACGTCTGAACCAGCTGTGCTTTTCCAATTGTTTCCATTGGTTTTCCGTTTTCACGGTATTCGAAAACGATTTCGTTGTTTTCTCTAACCTCCACCACCACCGCTTAACCAATATTTGTTCTCCAAATTACTATAAATAATTTGTAATTTATTGCGATTTATTTCTCTACAGAATCGGTGTCTTTCCACGCGCATATAGTACATTTAATCGAAATGCGTATAAAACCAAACTTAACTCGGCCATGAATAATATTGCACGTCGATTCGAATTTGTTCGCTTAAAAGAACATTTATATTTTTATGACCTCGAACAAATCTCGAAACGAAAATGTCGACTTCAATAATCGTGCGAGCTATCCTTAAATCAAAACTTAGAATAAAAAAAAACAACGAACCTACAAAATCGTCTAGAAATATTTGCGTATCACTTTAAACACGCCTAACACACTAAATTCCCTACAGGATTTCAGAGAAATTTCTCAAAATGTGGATCTGAACAGAATTTCTCTACAGTACACCGCGAGTCGATTGACTTTTGAATTTTTGATATTCCGAATGAAACCCGGCGTAACCGTCAAATCTTAACTCCTTACCGGGGGTATTATTATCCTAGTATATTCTTACCTCCCGGTAATGTTTTCCTAGGATTATTATACCTCCCTGGGGGGAAATTATCCTAGCATATTATTTCCTCTCGGTAACAATATACTAGAATATCTATACCCCCGGTAATGTTTTTCTAGGATTATTATACTCCCCTGTAGTAAAAATAGAATTTCTGAATATTTTCACACATGGTAACATAATCCTAGTGTACTGATACCCCCCGGTAAGAAAACAATAGGTAAAAAATAATTTTTTTTATTCCGTTATAACTTTGACGCTATTTGTGATAGAGGCACAAATTCAACGGGTTACATATTATGGTTTTGGGTACTCTAAGACGAAAGTCCAGCGAGTTACCCCCCCTCCCCCCTCATACAGTTTTGGAAGGGGGGAGGGGGTGAATTTTGAAATCGTCGTAGTGAATTCAGTTTTGGTCGCAGAAGACTCGCGATACCATAGATAGATTGAGGCTACTTCAGTGTATAACATACGAAAAATACCCCCCCTTCGTTTTTTTGATTTTGATATAACTCCGGCGCTATTGGTGTTAGGAAGGTAGTTCCCGCGGGAAACGTTTTGTTTTGGTGTCTTATAAGAGGTACGCCTAGCAAGTTTTCCCAAATCACCCCTAAATGAGGAGGTACATTTTTGGATCCGTTTTTGGACCCCCTAATTTAGGGGTGATTTGGGAAAACTTGCTAGGCGTACCTCTTATAAGACACTAAAACAAAACGTTTCCCGCGGGAACTACCTTCCTAACACCAATAGCGCCGGAGTTATATCAAAATCAAAAAAACGAAGGGGGGGTATTTTTCGTATGTTATACACTGAAGTAGCCTCAATCTATCTATGGTATCGCGAGTCTTCTGCGACCAAAATTGAATTCACTACGACGATTTCAAAATTCACCCCCTCCCCCCTTCCAAAACTGTCTGAGAGGGGGGGTGGGTAACTCGCTGGACTTTCGTCTTAGAGTACCCAAAACCATAATGTACCCCGTTGAATTTGTGCCTCTATCACAAATAGCGCCAAAGTTATAACGGAATAAAAAAAATTATTTTTTACCGATTGTTTTCTTACCGAGGGGTATACGTACAAAATCAGAACGTAAAATCAACGGAATCGCAGCGTCGAAACCACAAAGGACAATATTTTGAAGGGCCATATCCGTTCGAATAATAATCCTTGTACCTCTATTTGTACATGTTTTAAAACAAAAATTTTTTGTCCTGGTATTTTTCGAACACGCCTTATGTATGTGACGTGTACGTGTTCTCGCGTACCGGCCGGCGTGCTGGCGTGTGCATTTGACGCGTCTGAAGCGGCGGTCGTTTTGCGAGTTAGGACCGCCTAACGTCCTGAGATATAAATTTATTGCAATATTGTGCGTACGTGTGTACGCATGAACTAAACTCGTGTGCGGCTTTTGCAATTTTCCAGTACCCGTGACACACAAGTGCAGCTAACAACAAGTACAGTTAGTTGTTGGTGAGGTTGTGTGTGTGTGTGTGTCATGTGGTTGTCTGTCTAGCGGCAAAGGACTATACGTGTGTGGGAGGTTCGGATATCACGCGGGTGTACCTCGCAGGCAGTGGAACGTTTATGCGCGGTACGCGAGAAGGTCGCAGTTATTTAAATAAAATTAAAGAAATCGTAAGCATTTCAATTCATCATAATTAATACGAACTCGTATAAACTCGTAAAATGTCAAGTTTTTAATTATAAACAGTATGTGGTACACAAAAAGCGAAACAAACTGTGTAAATTCACTTAACGCACTTGACCGTATTATTTTAAACAAAAAACCAATCGAGCCGGTCGTTATTGATTTATCGAAAGAACGATCGCACACAATTAATAATTCTAACGGAATTTCGCACACGATTAAAAATTGCGAACAAGTCATGACGAAACCGTACTAAAATCGAATTTCGGTTTGCTGCCTGAGGTATTTGAAGCCAAACGTTATATGATGGACTACCAAAATTCACACTCGACATGACGTATGTGGCGGTCTCACGTGTCAAAATGCTCTAATCATCCGATTTCTAACAGAAGGTTTGTAGAACGTTTCAAAGAACTGTTGGCTAAAAAGGCAGGTTTCGAAATACATATTATGTGATACGCGTTTGAAAATTATATTTTATTAAAATTATCGATCGAAAAACCCGTTTTATTTTACTACACGGGTGTTATAAATATTTTACTACCTCTGTTTTATCAAGTATGAAGCTCAGATACAATATATTATTATATTTTAATACGTCTTTGCGAAACGGTCTAGTGATAATTCAGAAAACAAATTAATTACTTTATATATAATATTATTTAAGAAAGTCTCCTTTTACGATTGGTGTAGGGGCATATGAAGTTTCATTACTACTCGACTTTGACTTTTATTTTTTATTGTGTACTATATATTATATAATATTTTAAATATATATTTTATTACGTTATTATTATTATAATAATTTTTATTGAAAGCAGTGTCTTTTTTTTTAGAACAGGCATTGAATAGATTATAAACGATAATTGCTCATTGCGCGAGAAAATTTAAATTTGTATATACATATATCATGTTTTGTTATAAAATATATTAAATTTAAAAAAAATTATTACAATTTAGAACGTTATAATATTGAGTAGTGGGCAGTTAGGACAAAGCTTTGTGACAAATAGATTATTTCTTCCCTCTTCCCCCGCACTTTGAAATATTGCTAAATACGCATCTGGCCTAGGGATCGCCATCGACTGCTGCGGGACAGAGTAATATTATTCCTATATAATTCTCGCTATAACTCTACTATAGACTGCGTGTACAGTTGATTCGAGCTCGGTATTTTGGCGGTTGAAAATGTGTACGTGGAGATTATAATACAGCGTGTACCATAATATAAACGTGCGTGGCCGTGGCGGTATAGCTGAAAATCGCGGTAATCGTGTCGGTTGTCATGTTTGAAGCGATGCTGCGCGGTTTATCAATTGAATTAGTCTCGCGTATTTTATTATTATTATTTAGGTAAAATATTAGGTATTATATCATATGATCGTACGTAGTATGTTGTTCAACGTTGTTCGGTATTCCTCTGTTTTACCACAATAATATAACGTCTATATTACGAAAACTGTCAAAACGTTAATAACGCGATAAAATGGCGATTGTAAAATATACCATAAAAATTACACGTTACAATGTTTGGTTTTCACGAAAAAAGTTTTATTAATTATTATTTATTTCCATTAAAGATAAAAATGAATAAATATTTTTCGGGATTCTTGGGAAAATGAACAAGAAACTTATTCAGCAGTGCACTTACCACAATGACTTACAAAGAATAGAAAGGGAAGAAAAAAAACCGTTTTAAGAACGAATAACACGAATAAGAGATAATATATTATAATAAATATCTGCAACAGTAATTAACAAAAAATAAAATTATTCTGTATAATACGAAAAATGACGAGAGATCGATATTTTTATTTCATTAATTTACATTATGTAACCGGTCAACGTTTATTTGTAACCATGTTACAAATTTAAAAGAAGTTCGCGTTAAAACAAGTAATTAGTAATAAATAGTTTAGTGAAAACAAACGGAAACGAATAGAGTAGAAATTGAGAAGAAAAATACAATTTTTTTTTTTGAGCGTGGACATAGTTATAGATCACATTTTAAGGAATCTATTAGTAAATTGTATTTGACACGAAATTATATTAATTTTTTTTTTTTTTGGTAAAATAAAAATAATACATATAAATTTAAATAAATATTCTGCTTTTAGTAATTTCAACTTTATTTTTATTTATAATTTATGTATTGGTAAATCATTCTTGAACACGAGTTTATAACGTTCATGTTATAAACACTGTATTTTTTATTTATTTTTATTTCTTTGATATAAACTAAAAAAAAAACCCCCCGAGAAGTATGTTTTGAGGTGATGGATAGTATAAATTAATTCGATGGTAAAAATTGCGAAATTCGTTTTTTTCTGTTCATAAATTCAACAAACTTTATATATAATAAATGGCCGTATAGATTTTATAATAATATAATGTATATTAAATATATAAAATAAATCACGGGCGCTCTGAAACGTCCAAACGATACAACAATCAGCGATTTCACAGTATTATTATTACAATAATATGTATAATAGGTATTATGAGGCGGCACAGATGCCGATTGCTTATTTTGTAAACATATGTACCTATATACGACTAACTGTTATGTATGTAAATTATACGTTATGCGTTTCACGAAATTACTAATTACTTTCATTAAGTTTTAATTGGACTGTAAAAATGCAATCAATTTTTATCCGCGTACACGTGTATTATACTCGTATTATTATTATTATTATTTTTTTTTTGAAAAAAAAGAGCTTTGGCCACATATTATTATTATTTTTTATTTACAATAATATTATATGTTATTATGAGGCATATAATTTAATATTTATATTATAATATAATAATATTATGTTGTTATACGTTTTCATTTTTTTCTTCATAAAATAAAGGTATATACTCGTATATAATATGAGGATTGTTCGTATACGAATATAAATCATTTTTACGACTCACGATCGAACGATAACAATAATAATAAACGCATAAATGAAAACGTATCATTCTTTTTTTTTTATAAAAACATGATGTATAGTATATCGATTATTACATATATTTATATTTTTTTCTTTTTTTCATAAATGCGAAAGTTAATTTGAAAATGTATTATAACGTATACGAGGTGGATTTACGTCCATGGTGCAAACGTGTTGTAGATGTGTAATGTATTATTATTATTATTATCATTATCATTATCATATCATTATTATTATTATTATTATTATTATTATTATTATTATTATTATTATTATTATTATTATTATTATTATTATTATTATTATTATTATTATTATTATTATTATTATTATTATTATTATTATTATTATTATTATTGTTAGAATAACTTTCTCGTAGAAAATTGATTTTTTTTTCAATCTCGAGATCAGTCCAAATCGTTTTGTCGTTTTCGAAAACGAAATTGCGTTCAACAATTTTCGGTCAGTATTTTTAACGAACTGTTTTCAAGACAGTATCAGAAACGTATTAAAATTGAAACATCTCTCATTTGGACGGAAGCTCACGAAAGTAGTTTTGATTCAAGCGCGAATATGAAGACGGAGTTTTAATAATTATCGAAGAAAAGAAACTAAATTATATCGTAATAATTTTTAATTGAATGTACGTTTTTATCCGACCGTAATCGTTCTGCCATTTGATCGTTCAAAACAAATTTCCCCAGCGTTTTTTTCGGTTAGTAATACGATTTGAATATCTGTAATTAACAACTCGTTTAGTAACTGTTATCATTTTTGGGTTTTGACTATTATTTACAAATAAATCAAAATATCAATTTCGTAGAAAAAAAAATAAAAACGATCGCGTTTTTGTATACTCGATATTTTTTAATTTGCATACATAAAATAATGCAATAATAGTTTTTAAGTGACTTTCGATGTTTATTAAGTCGTTTAATTTATTTCGCACTTCATTAAAATGTATAACGAGTACGACGATATTGTAATGAATACGAATTTGATGAGAAATTTAACAGGAAAAAAAAAGAAATAAAAATATTCTGTGAATAAGTATTGAATTTGCGTGTAAAAAACGACGAATCTTACGAAATATGGAGCGATTAATTTTTAATTCATCTAGCGGGTATATAACATACTCGTTTTTATATCAAAATACTTATAAACAAACTCATTAATATTAAGTTATTGTGTACGTTTTTTTTAACGGATTTTTCCGGTTCGTATTGAATCTATAAATGATTTCTCGCAATATAATATATACAAATAAATAAAAATTGAATAAAAATGAATTGCCAAAAACCAAAACGAGGAATAGTAACAAAAAAAAAAAGTAATTGTTTTTAATGTCGGGATGTCTAAAATGTCTAAATGTTTAAGTGAGTTGAAATTTTTAGCCGTTTGAAGAGAAAAAAAAATCTAAATGAATAACAGGCGAACAATTGGATACGACTTGTGAAATATGCGACGAAAAACGTCTTGTAGAAAGTTCGTCGGGATGAAACGAAGGATAATCGGCACACGTTTATATATGAAATTAAAAATTTTAATTTGGGAAAATAAAATGAAGTGTTAACGTATTATATAATACCGCAAACTTATTATTTCGGATTAAAAATTATACAATATGCTTGGGGTGCCGGAGTTAACGAACTTCTCGTTTAGATTTTGTTCATTTAATTACTTATATATATATATATATATATATATATACGTAAGCGTGCGCACGGGGTAGTCAGGGTAGGCACTTGACTACTCTGCGAACAACTCCTCCGCCCTCAACATAATATTATGTTTGACCATTTCAACATGTCCGTAAACGGTAAAATGTAAGAAATAAGAATATTGGAAAAATTAAAAAATATATATCGTCGTTAGTAACTGCTATGATAAAATAAATTTATCATAATATTATTTTATTAATTTATTTTATCATAGTAACATATATTTTATATATAAAATAGTGTTGTTAAATTTTTACTTATTAACTAATTTAGGTATACAATTACATTATATTATTACTTATAAAATAATTTTTTACTATGGTAAATGCAGTTAAATAAAGTTACCCTATCTAAAATTTTTTGTGTATGTTAAATGTCAATGTGTAATGTATCATTTATGACTACACTGCCAGTAATGTCTGCGCACGCTTATGTATATATATATAAATTCACGTACATAAAATGTTTTCGGTGCAACTCTATACAAAATAAACGAGCGTCATAAGCAAAACGCAATAATACTCGTTTATTTATATGGAAATTAATTGAACTTTAAGATCGAAAAACTGATAATAGGATTCGAGAGATGTTTCCAGTGAAACGCGGTAAACAACCTGTTTGTGACCTAGTTAATGTGTGTTACATCGTATTTATACCGTGTTCCACCGTGTGGCGCGTACGAAAAACGCTTGGTAAACTCGGCAAACAGAAAATCCGAACACGTCCGTCGAATAATATATTTTGTTGTTCATCCAGCCTCTTGAGTAAAAGTATTTTTTATTTTCTCGCCGAAAATTACTCTATAAAACGAAAATACTTATAGGGTTATTCGAAATCTGGCGGGATCGTGTAACGTTTAGTGTCGATAAAACGAGATGAGTATTTACGCTGCGCGTTTTAAACCAAACGCGCGATTCATGTCGTCTACAGAATTCGATTCGATTTTATTTCGCGTTAATCGATAATATTTCTTTATGGTTTTAACGAAAAAATTTTAAAATTGTATATGCGAAAGTTGTACTAGATTCTAGAAGGAGTAGAGAAGAAGCTAGTGGTTTTACAGTGATATATTTCTTTTCTGTGTACAATTGTTCGACTAAAAAAAAAAGTGCTTCAATCATTAGAGAATTTTGTTTAGTTGGTATTTTGAGTGTTCGTTTTCCTAATTTCTCAATAGTATTTTAACGCGTCACAGTAAAATATTACGTAAAGCCCGTAAAAACGCGACTTCGTCAAATTCGTTATTTCGAGAAGTTTTGAAATTTCCGTGAAACATGTATGACGTACGAGTACATATTGTATTAAAGAAAACTAGTTTTTTTTCTTCCTATATATTTGAATCGTATTTGTAATTTAAATAAGTGAAAATTTGAAGAAAAAAAATTTAATTGGTAATGTTTTTCGTCAATCTACTGTAATCTGTAATGTTTATGTATTAAATAAATTTTAATAGTAGTTTATTATTCGTTATAACGTTTTTTTTTTTTGATAAACTGTACTTGAGAATTTTTTTACTTTTTCGCCGATCGTCTTAAAAACGCGGTCAACTAACGCCGTATAACCGTAGAAGTATCGATAACGATAGTAAAACTTTTAAGTACATAAGATAGTTTACTAAACTAAGTTTATTATTTTTTATCGCATCGTTATTTAATTTCAACGCGTGTTTACGTCGTTGTATTCTATTCACTTAAACAACAACAAAAAACAACTACGCCGTTGTTGTTCGCTTCACGGAGATTAAAGCGATGAGAAGGATAGAAAAAAAAGGATTACGACTAATTATAAATACACAAAAAATATCCCGCAAATGAAATTAATTTCGTTTTATTTGATATTTTTACTAACTTTTATCGAGAGAAACGAAGAAGCTAGTGATTTTACAATGATGTTTTTAAATGATTTCTAAATTTTTTCTCTGTAATACGATTATTCGACTAAAAGAAATAACGCTTCGATCGTTATTAAGTGTATAGCGAAAACCCGATAGTAAATATTGTCAAGTTGCTATTTCTGAGAGTTTATTCTTCATAACAGTATTCGTCACAGATAAAAATTACATAAAAACAAAGAAGACGCGATTCCTATAAAATCTATAGTTTTGTAAATTACACCGAAGCTTCACTCAGAATCGACTTTCGAATAAAACGATTTATTAATTATCGCTTTTAAATTCATAATAATATTAAAAATCGAAAATCTCTCTTTCTCTATGTAATTCATTAATGAAACTCTACGACACTAACCGGGAGGTCGCTACCTACTTGTAATATTATTAATTACGCGTCTGCAACAATTATTGTATTTTTTGAGATTTTATCTGGTTATTTTACAGCTAAAAACAAACAAATATTCAATTTATTTCAAATTTTGTCCTTAACATTAATTAAGCCATTTTATATATATTTGATGTTGGAAACTTCCTATTAAAGTTTATATTCGTTAATTGTTTACAGTGTTTTTTATGTTTATGAATATACCGATTCCTTTCATTAGCGGTACTCAATAGTGTCAACTTATTTGAAAAATATTCGAATTTACGCACACATTAACGATTACTAAAAATTGAATACGTCGCATCGCAACCTAATTAATATTTAGATTTGTCTAAAAGTTTTAATAATTATGTGGTTACCTTGATGAAAAAAAAAAAAATCTAATCGGTTTTCTTTTATTTAAAATGTAATTTAAAAGATGTTTTTTATGTGGTTTAATCTTTATTTGAAAAAGTTTTTTTTATAAATAATGAATAGAACAAAAGTTTTTCCATTTTGTCAGATCTCCGTTTATAACGACGACGCAGGTGTATTAATATTGCATACACAACGAGCCGTACGACAAAAAAAAAAATGCGCATAATAAAAAAAAAACAATATAATATATATTTTATATCATACATGTATTTTATACACCTAATTCGGATTAAAACATTTTTTTTTTAAATTTTTTGGATCCAAAAATTGATATAATAATTTATGATATATTTGAAATAATTTATATTGTTGTGCCTGTATAATTGTACATATAAATACGTTAATATATCTTAACTGTTAAAATAATTTTATAGCCAAAATGAAATTGTTTTCCATCATGAAAACAAAATCCATTTAATGAATTAATATGATAAAATGCTTATAATAATATATTGAATTTTGATGTATGTTAGAGAACACGAGAAGTTTACTAAAATATTTTGAGGTTTTTGGGTACAAAATAGGATGAACAATTTTTATAATTTTTTTTTTAAAATTCTATATTAATTTTTATTTTGTTTAAAGTACAAATTTTGGTCAAATTTTACAAGCATGATATTTGATATGCTGTTCACAACACGCGTGTTAATTTCATTAATAATTTATCATCAAAAACTAACGGAAAATCGATTTTTTTTTTTCAAATATAATTCGTCGGCTTCCCAACGTGGAAGCGTTTACTGACATATTTATGAGTGTATAGAAAAAACGCGCGAGTCTCTCTCGTTTCTCGAGCGGTTTATCGTTATGATTTCAAATTTAACAAAATAACACAAAACCGACTCTGGCCAAAGATTGATCTTATTATAAGTGTGGCTTTTTAAGTTAATCATTAGCATACGCACATTCGCGAGATTCTCCGCCGGTTTTTATGACAATAACGCGTCAAAAGTACAAAATCAAAGAGTCGCATATAATACTACGAAAGTCTATCCTCTATATAAATATTGATAAATCTAAAATTCTCTCATTTATACGTAATTTATTAAAGAAAATTAATCGAATTAAAATTGAAACGTCATCGCGGTATTTTTTTACGAATTTATAAAAACGTTTTATTTTAAATGTTTCGGAGTCGCGCGTAAACGTTTCACACATATTTTAGTTCCCAATAATGACGACGATACTATTCGTAATAACACGAATCTCGAGAGTTGTGCGCACCCAGTACTGGTAACACGAGTCTCTTGAAGGTAACCCCCGGTCTATGTGCACCGAAAGAATATTTTCGAACGCTTTGCCGTTGTTCGATTAGAATGAAAATCGACCGACAAAAACTGACGTCGGATTTCGTTGCGTTATAGCGAAAAAACAAAAACTCTTCCGAATTATATTCGATTTGAACGCGGAATTTTTCGTGAAAATTCATCGAACCCTACAATATAGTTCGAATATATTTTCCACGTTATTTGTTAATTTTTCATATAATTCGCTCAGAAAAAAAAAACAGTATAAATTTAACGTTTTCATTGTCGAGTGTTCAAAGAGTTGAATTTAAAATCGATGCGAAATAATTCTATTCACGTAAAGATTATGATATATACGCTATAAATAGTATTTCGTATTATAATTAATATTAAAATATTTTATATGTTTATTTTTGTGGTTCTTTTTTTTATTAATTTTTGTTTTTTTTTAATGAAATTTTAATCATAAGTCATACACCTCAACAATTATTTAAGATATAAATATGTTACATAAAACACGTGCAAAATATAAAATAAAACGCTAACATAAAGACACAACTAATTTTTTGAGAGACAGAAAAAAAAATATTATAGAAATATAGGACACATGCATACGCATACACATATGTTATTCAAAATATATAAACAAAATTCAAAGTTAAATTAGAAGGCCGGTACACAAAATAAAATTTAATAATGAGTGAATTATTAGATAATGATAAATTAAAATTATTGGAGCTCTTAAAATAATAAAAAATTTGTATCTATTTCTAAAAAGAGATCAAGTAAACGATTGTATTGAATTTTTGCGAATTTCTGATTGTTTTCAATTATTATCATACGTGTATAACTCTTGGGAATATCGAAGATAGTGTCAAATAAATCACCAACGAGATACGATATTTTCTATCGAAATTTAAAAGGGTGTAGCGGTCGTCCGAGCACTCTTTCTACACGAAAAATTTTTCACACACCAAACCAAAAATAAAAATAAAAAAAACGTCATTATGAGAAAAAAAACGAATAAACCGGAATTATGAAAAAATGGTCTGATTGGTGAGAATAAATATTTCTACGGAATATTATTGATGATTTTATCGGATTTTTTGGCGAATAATTTTTAAATAATTTCCCTCGCTCTTAAGAAAACTACTGGTCGAATTCGAATTACGTCCATCAGGATTCCACTGCCGAGACTTGGGCACGCAAGTGTGAGCATCAGCTGAGCTGATTCAGCTCTTATACGTATACGAAAAAGTGCTTGCAGACAAATTGAATTCGCCGAAAGATTTCAGCGAAATATAAACGTTATTGTTATTCTAGGGCAGCAACATTGTAATTTTTAAAAGCGAAATTAAACGATTCGTTGCTTATGATAAAAACGCTACGCCGCCGCCGCCCACTAGTATAGTTGTTGTACGGGCTGTGAATTTAAAATAATTGTACATACTGATAATATTATATATCCCGACAATTACAGACACGAAATTTCTGGTTATGTCCTGAATATTTAATAATTAATTATGCAAATCTACTAGCCGTCGAATGAATATTTTAATAAATTAATTAACGCACGCGCGTGAATTCGAAAAACCGAAAGCCCACGAAGCTCGCTGCAAAGAGAAAAACAATCATTTATTATATATCTCTATGCGTTTTATTACTATAAAACTGTATAAGGATAATGCGCGGTAAAACAAGAAAACCTGTTGTAGACTAACGTATTTAGACAATTAGTCGGTGTATAATTGAATAATACTTTTGTTGCACTCGCTTCCACCGATTCTTCGAATGTTGTAATATAAAAAAGAAATAAAAAAATGATTTTTTTTCCGAACATTTTTCTTTTTCATTAAAATTTTTTATATTTTATAAAATACTTTATTGACACATTACAATATGTTCATTTCTTTTGAAGATTTTGACACGAATTATACGTATATTAACGTCCTCGTTTTCACGAGTCTATACGTTTTTGTTTACGAAATTCTGTGTAAATTATACTTTGTTGAAAATAAATATTCGTCTACAAAGGAATTTAAGAAAAATACGTGAAACATTTACTGTACAATATTGTTTTGTGTGGAGAAAAAAAATAGAATGCAGTCATATTAAAAAATAAAAAACAATTTTCCGCGTTCGGCATATATACCTTTATCTGGGCTATAGCATTAGATAACACAATTTCTTTCTGCAAAAACGAGTGTGCCGACTGAAATATTTTCAAAAGACGAAAATCGAAAAAACGTCATAAAATGTTTGTACAATTTATAAAAACCTAAAATAGTAAAAGAAAGAAAGTTTTAAAATTGAAAACTTTGTTATATGATTTGAACTTTGCGCGTATATTTATCCTGCCTTAATAAAAAGAGATATCTCTGGAGAGTGCTATTTTGTAGGATCCTAAATTGCCAAGAAAGCCTCCAATCGGGAATGATTTAACGTAGACAAAGGAACCTTTAGTTGGCTTAAATTCAGGAGTCAATCATAATGCCTAAACGAAATACTCGCTTTCTTTAAAACCGTTTTCACTAAACACGATTATTATCCCAATAATAATAATTCAAATCACGATCAGTACTCAAGAATAGCTATTGCAGAGTATTTATTATTATTAATACAATATTAAAAAAGTGTCATGATTTTTTGATATCCTTTTTTATTTACTAGAATTTAAATTAAGTGCAAAGCTATAATAGTGTATTTTATGCATACAAGTTATAAACCCTGATTATACCAATGAATATAAAATAGTTTATATAAGAAATACAGTTGAAAGTTTAACACGCCAGGTGACCGGGCAATGTTGTATAATATAATGCAGTACGCTGTGCGTCGATTATTATTTTTATTGGAAGATCGTTGTTCCGGAAGGATGATCTTTTTTCTCTGTGTTTTTCCTTCTTATACTGTTATTTTTATATTACATATGAATTCCTGCACCTTATATACCCATATACGGTACACTCAAGTGATGGTTTATCTGTCTCCTTGTTTTTTTTCACTTTTACTGTTATACTCGTATTATAATATTAAAACAACAGACGCCTAAGGAAAATAATATAAATGGATTTTATTTCTATCTATTTTATTTAAATAAATAAAACATATATTTTTTTAAATCGGCCAATATACTTTGCAATTTATAATTAATATATTGTTTTTCTCGTTATTGAAATTTGATGTTTTGTAAAAGAATATTTGTTTTTTTTATAAATTATACATTTTCACTTTTTTTTCATGCCGTCAACTATATTCACATTTAAAATACTTAAGTGCTCAAATACATTTCGAAAAAAAAAAAATTGGAAAAGGTTTTCAAAATTGATTTAAACTCGTTCTATGTCTGTATAATATACGTATACATTGTATATGGTCTCGTAATAACCGTATATTTTCATGGCGGTAATCCGTTCTCAAGTACTAAAAAATATTCAATAAAAAGTTGGTCATATCGAGTATACATGGCTGATCGTAATAATAAGTGAATATATCGATTTAGCATATTACGGTTCGTAATAATATTTTATTTTATTAAATAATATATGTAAAGAATATATATTAACTATTTTCGAGTGCGCTACAAAATGAATTTGATGTTAGAAATATTTATTAAAGGCAAGTCATCGAGTTTTACAATTTTTTCGAAGTTTATGAAAACGTATTTCTTTTATTAGTGATGTATCGAGGACCCGTGTGGCCAGCAAACTGAGTTTAGCGTTTGTGTGACAAACAGTTTTTATCCCCTTAACTGGTATTTTACAATCTAATTGAATTAAAAATAATAATAATCATCATGAATAAAAAATATTTTTATTTGTGCAGTATCATTTTTTATTTTTTCAATTCTAAATGCGTAATTCGACCTATTTAAATTTAAAGGTTAATAGTTAATAATTTTAGTAGTTTTTTCGAATAAAAGAATAAAAAAATTACTAATACCTTGATCAGAATGAACATTTAACTATCGGCCTTAAAATTTGCTGTTAAATCGTCTCCAAATCAGTATATTTTAAATGTCTATACGTAGACTAATAGTGTCTACCGACTTCAACGTGTATTAAAGTTTGATGCTTATTGCTCGTGAAATATTCGTTGAATTTTAAAAAACGAACATTTATTAATTCTCATAAACATTTTCATTTAAATTCAGTGGTTATATAAAAATAAGGGATGGCGAATAAAATGTTCAAACGATTTTCAAAAAAAAAAAATTTATATAAAATATTGTTTATTTTTTACGATATACAACCTCAGAAGGAAATCATATAAATTTTTTAATTTTCCATATAGAAATACCTGGCATTTTTACGGAATTCGATTAATTCGTACATAACGGATTTTAAAAATGAGTTTTCATATATTTATGTTTTAACAGTATACTCAATATTTTTAAAATACTCCCCGATCGCATGTGAGTATATAAACTCGAAAAACTTTTAAAACAATTGTTGAGTTTCACGATTTTTATCGTTTTTTTCCTCCAGTTGAAAACAAAATGCGATAGAAAAATGTTTAAATACCGCAAAACGCAATTTCGGTATCCAGTTTACATTTTTTTTTTTTTGCTTTTGAATTACTAAATAATATACCTTTGCACAAACAATATGTATCGTTATTTATACGGTACCGTTTACTGCGCGTATGTTTTTTTTTATCCCAACTCAACAAATATTTTGTGGTAAAACGTCCAATGAAATATATTCAATATATTTTTATTTATATAAAAAAAAAAAACGGGGAAAAAAAAGAACAACATTAAACAATTACGATTCCGTCTGAATTAAACAAGTGTACGTGACGTTACGTACTGAAATCTACAGGGATGTTACGTACATCGAGCATAAAAAATAATTAATTATTTTAAGTACACGCGCCTGTACATTTTCCGCCGTAATCTGTTTTATCCTGTCGGCGTGCACGTATACGTAGTAATTTAATTGTTTGATGATTTATATCGCGGCATTAAGACAGTTTGAGATTGAAGATAATTATGTAAATGCTTAATTAATATTTATCTAACCGAGCGGAAAAACAAGTAATTGCAAACGATTTATAACTGATATTATAATTTATTAATGAGACCAAAAAGTATTACACCCGGCATGCGTATAGAACCAAACAAAAATCCACACATTTTTAATTTACTTAATGACGTTTTCAACAATAATTGATTTTTCATTACACAAAAGAAAATCGCATTACAACAAAATAAGTATGAAGAAACGAGTCAAAATCCTTCGAGGTCAGTGTCTGCTTTAATTTTATACACTACTTTAATTAGTATCTACTTGTTGTAAAAACAGCGACGTTAGCCACATCACTTTTTTTTGCCTATTTTAATCCCAGAAATTTTATACGAGAGCCGATTTGTGACATGATTTTGAATTTTTTGTCATTTGCGATTATGGGTTGGATATAGCGTTTGTTAAAAAGAGAACTCCGTAACAGTAATATTCATAAAGTATATTATGAAACTTATAACAATTTATTCAACTTGCTTAACAAGTATAAGTTCAACAGTATTTTAATGTATATATATATTATTATAATAATTCTGTTGAAGAACTAAATAAAAACGGTATTTCGCGAGACTAAAAAGTACATTCATAGTAAATTTCATTGTGTTTAAAATCAAATATGTTATCATTTTTATGTCCAAAGATGTTTTTTTTTATTTACAATTCTCCCTCCCCTCGTATATTACAATTTATTACATTTTGTGGTTGCTATGTTGAGAATGTTAGGCAATACATTCTCAGTTGTATTGTTTTTATACGTTTCGTTAAATTTTCAAATAGTTTATTTTCGAGGAATTTACTATAAATAAATTGTTTATTGGTTCAAAATATTGTTTGTTATTATTAATACGTGCTGAACATTTTTTTTCCGACGCAATTATAAATATAATTATGGCGATAAATAAATATCAAACGACGAATAACAATATCGGAAAGAACAAATTGCATTGTAATAAAAAAAATGTTCACTTGCAGTTTTTCTTACACAAAACAATTTAGAAAATATAATATATTTAATTATTTGAATACTAATTTATTAACAGATCCTATTCATCCCGCCTTATAAATTTACTTTTCTGAATTTCGTCCAAAATTTTGTCTCGAATTTCGTCCAGAAAGAAGCCCATTAAACAAAAGAAAACCACCAGAGTTTAAAAATCTTAGGATATTATCACAAACTTTATATGGTTACACATTTTGTATATATATACGAGTATCTACACACAGAAGGAGAGAGAGTGAGAGAAAGAGAGAGAGCGTGCCTATAAAAAGTAAATTAAAATTTTAAGTTATCCTATAGTTGTAATTTTATATTTGTACGAATGAGAAAACGTGAAAAATATGCAAGAAAATAAGACAGCTTAATAATCTGTATATGTATATTATGTACATATAAAACCGAGATAATTTTACTTTATAGACTTTCTTTTCGTTTCGAAAAATAACGAGTTTTAAATTTCAGTACCACCTGTAACAATATTATATTAGAATAATATGCCGTAACATAGTTCCCTTGAAATATTATAAATAATTATAGTAGTTAGATGCTTTACAAAATCCAAAATTATTATATTGCACTCCAGTTAATAATATTATAATTACACTTCAACACGATGGCGTAGAAAATGAGTATTTTTCGTTATACGAATCACGGTGCATACATTTCAATTTTATCATACGATTGAGAACGATTTAATATGATTTAAGTCAAATATTTGAATTGGGTTTTAATTAATTATTTTAAGTGCCGTGAGATTAACCGAAATTAATTTATGTATATAACTGATTTCATAAATTTTCACGAAATTCTATTAAAACCGAAATATTGAGAAATTATTATATTAATTTATTTCGTGATCGCCAACACGTTATTTTAGCTTTTTAACGATTATATCAAATGATTAAATCAAATTATTATCTTTTAATTTTAAACATGAACTGTTAACAAGACGACGTAATTTTAGAATAAAATGTGGTTAAATTAGAACATCGTTAACGAATTTGTATACAAATCTATAGCAACGAGAGATACGTCATATTTTGTTTTATTTCCGATGAGGAAATTAATATAATATTATATTATATTAACATTTTAACGCCTATTAATTCGGTTTCATATTTTGAACACGTTTTTTGCGAGGAAAGAAAAATTATTATTTACAATATATTGCTATTTTAAAATTATCAATTTTTTTTTTATTTTCAATATGTTTGTGTGCGAATTTTGAAATAGGAATATCTCAAATGATTTTCTCACATATATAACAACGAAACTAAAATATATTTTCCTGTGCAAGGTCTTCCTGCGTTTTATATTCCTCTGTTATATTTTCCTAAGTTTTAAATCCCAACTAAATATTTTCCTCGATTTTCAGTTCCTTCATATTATTTTCCTTAGATATACTGGTTTTTATTTTTCCATAAATTATGTTCCTCGTTATTATTTCCCTATAGTTCTTTATCCTGTTTTCATCTCTTTACCATATTATACTTTCCTGATTTTCAAGTATAGTCCCGTTATTCGATTACTGTTGATAGAGTACTTCATACCTGTTGAATTATTTCAGTACCCTACACAAGATAATATCGTTTGATTTAATAATATATTTTATATAAGAAGAAAAAAAATGAAGGATGATCGCATTGCGTTTGGATGAATCCTTTGAACTCTAATCGTTTTACTTATTTATAATACATAAATGCCTCAAACTATGTATATATATATATATATATATATATATATATACGTGCATTATAGATATATAAATGCTAAATTACAATAAAATAAGGTACAGATTACAACAGGCACGATGTGCTTTCCAAAAAGGAAGGGCTTACTTACTTCTAGAAATATAAAATTTAAAAGTAAGGAAAAACCTACTAAAGACATACGTCTGGAGCGTGGCACTTTATGGCAGTGAAATATGGACAGTAAGAAAAGCTGAGGAAAAGAACGTACTTGCATTTGAATTGTGGTGCTATAGGAGGATTCTTAAGTAAGATTAAGTTAAGATTCTTAAAATAAGCTGGGTAGACCATGTACCAAATGAGGAAGTTTTCGTAGAGTAGGAGAAGAAAGAAACTTCCTAAAAGCTCTGTAGATTAAAAGAGCTAAACTCGTTGGACATACAATGAGACATAACAACCTACTAGGTATAATAATAGAAGGGTCCGTAAAAGGGAAGAATAGCCGAGAAAGACCACCGCTCGAATACATAAGCCAATTAGTCAATGATCTAGGGTGCGTACCATATTATGAATTAAAGCGAAAAGCAGAGAAGCGTGAAGATTGGAGGAATGCTGCCAACCAGTACCTGGGCTGTCAACTAAAGAGGGTGAGAAATAACGCACAGAGACGATGGGCGAAAAAATTAATTTTGACGCGAAGCGACTCGCCGAAAATGCGAAATTCACATTAGAAACGTGCCTTTTATAACGCTTATTACCTAACTGTTTCTGCGGAAGTTATATTATATTCCAAAAAAAAAAATATGCGTAACGTTTTTAAACATTTCGCGTTTCGGCACGGTTACATGATTTAGCTTATATAGTTCACTCTGATGTAGTTCGCGTCTACTTTCTACCTTATTCCGGACGTATAGTATAATATATAGTCACGAAACTGTTTTCAAACTCTCTGTATACCCATATTTACGCGTGTTTTACGAAAACTTCAATTTTAAGTTCTCCTTACAATCAAGAATTCAACGTATTATAATATTGCGTTGTGTTTGCAATAGGTGCTTAAAGAGAGATATTTTTAATTCGACTGATTGTGACGTTTTCACGTCTTGTTTGATTTATCAATTATTTTATTTTTAAAAAAAAGAGCGAAAAAAAAAAAAATAAAAAATACATATAAAAAAATAAAAAATATATATACATATAAATAAATAAATAATAATAACAAATTACATTTTATGGTCGTTACATACATTTTGACATATTGTGTGCATTATAGAGCATTCGATTGTGTCTGAAAAAGTGTCAATCATAATTATTTCGTAATTGTATACGGTATAAAAACATTTTGTAATTACGCGAACAATTATAGGATACACAAGCATAATACCTGTACTAAATGTTATTTAATAATATAATCAATTACGAAACATAATTTTTTCATTATTAGTGTACTTAAGCATTAAATTAACTAATAAAACTAAAATAAAATAAGAAAATTATACGTACTGTGTAATACATATTTTAAAGTTTATACATTATAACATGTGGGAATTGTGCAAGAGTATATAGTAGGCTTCATATTACGAAAATAAAATATATTGTTATTGCTTAGTGAATGTCGGTGTAGTTATAATGAGTAATATAATATTTATGATGCAGTGGTTACGTAAAACGAAATCGATATATTCAACAAATATGCACATCATTTATTGTCAGCCCGTGGAAAACGATAGTTAATCTGTAGAGGTCTAAAATCATATACTTCCAATACACGTATGCACGAACACACAAAAACATAAAATAAACTTGTCAAGTCGCGAAGTGAAAATTTCTAACATTTGTTGGCTGGATATTTTTCGAACGAAATACTCGGTACTGATACTGACATATTGAGTCGTTGTCCTCCCGTGATAATACTGCACTAGTGCAACAGAATTATACCGTCTCGTAAATTTACGGCATAACTTCGTTATGACAAGTATTCGATAGAAGTTATTATTAAGACTGAAAAGTAATCGAGAAAAAGAAACTAAAATGGACTGGACATTTACAGAGAAGCAAAGCCCACACCTAAAAGCAGTGCAAGAACCGATTCCGATAAGGAAAAGACCAAGAATGAGATGGGACGTAGTATTAAAAAATGATACGTAAGTTTTGGGAAGCGGCTTAGAAAGGATACGAATTTGGTGATGGTTCTGAAGGCCGAATAAACTCCAAAATAGATATTACTAATATTGTGTAAGTCCAAACAAATGGAATTTTTTTTTAGATAAACGGTGTACTTCGTTTCTTAGTTGCTCGGCGATTTGAGGTGTCACAAATGGATTTCGTACATTATCTCAAGCCAAACAATTTTATAATATACGGATTTGCGAGTGTAGTTTATATTTAATTTTTGTTTTTTTGATCGGTCACGTCCAAAATGAAACCGACTTCGACGTGAAATAATTTAAATATAACAAAGAAAACCACAATACACACATTACATTTAATACGTACATTAATGTAAACATCACTAAATGTATGTGCGTGCAACGGACGCACTTTCAAAATATTTCCTTTAAATTGCACCAAAAAAAAAACTAGACGAAACGTTCACAAACGTCGGACGCGCGGGCGTTTAAAATGGTTTGAACTCTCTAAAGCAATTAAAACAATTTCCGCGTGCTTAGGTACACAAATCTACAAAATATATTAACTATAGTATATTACCATATTGAACTCCTTCGTCAATGTTTATTTATTTATTTAATTAAAGCCAATCGCCTTTTTTTAAACATAAAAGTGAAAAGTAATAATGCTACAGTGGTCAGTGATCTAAAGGTAACAGTACAAGACGAAATAAAATATTAGTGAGTGATGAACCGCGCGTCATCCTTGTAAGAAGAGCATTTCGCATAGAATTACTACCGGTTATGTGGTATAAAAAAGGAAACCCGGAGTCTGGTTCTGTTCGGTATACGGAATCAGAGCTTTTTAACGTGGACTGTCGTTATACAGTCGTTTCAAAATTGTTTTGCGGAATCACGGACGGACACGGCAACTAACGAAAAATATTCATTAATAATTGCCAATAATATTATTGAGAGAAAAAAAAAACTACAATTAATCTGAAAATATATCTATGAGTTTCGTTTGTTTATGCGATTTCACATTCGAATACCTCATTATTTGGACTTTTTATTTTCCAATGTGGTTGTAACCGTTTTTTCGACAATATCATTTAATTCGCGAATACCTGGAAAACAATTCGGAATTGCATTTGTCATTATTTCTATATATATATAATGGATTTAAAGACGCTCTTTATTATATTGTATGCATGTACTTCAAATAAATTAATAATATACGATTTGTGGCTAAAAAGATATGGTTTTGTCATTCAAATTTAAAAAAAGAAAATCGATACAATTTTTTAAAAATTCGAGTTACCCTCGACGAATTTTTTTTCTCAAGCAATGCTGGAAGCGTTTTCAGATTAAGTGCTCAGAGTTTGTACGATGTATTAACGTTGTCAAAAGAGACGGGCGCTGAGGAGTGATTGGAGGGATTTGTTAATTAGCGAGAAGAGTATTCACGACTGATGCCGCGGAGTGAATGCGCGTCTTGTCGTATTGGCGACAATCGAGTTTGTGTTTGTTTTCTGCCGCGCATAAATCACACACGAATCATATCGACATTCCATCTGTCGGATGAAAATTTTCACGAAATTCGTAAACCGTCTCATATCCGTTCCCGAGAAATTTCGGGGTGACACCGTTGATTTCAACCAACTTTTAAAAACACTATTTCAGTCGTTTCGAAATTTCGCTGATTCGGCACACAATCCCGCCGCGATGCGAACGCGCTACTCTTGTATTCACGGGGCAAAAAAAAAAAAAACCGACGGTCAGATTAAAGATTAAACCGTTTCGTCTCTTGCGGGTTTAATTTAAACGTTACTGTTTTATATAAGTCTATTTCTCGCCGGCTAGTTTGTACGTTTCGTATATAAATAACGGTAATTTTTTAAAAAATTTTTTTAATCGCAACCAGTACATTTTCGCGACGCGTTTTAATTCCTAAACGGTTTTTCGTACCGCGGCTTATTAGCCAAACGACTCGACGCGGCTATAATACGTCCTCCCGCGCATTTTGTTTATATATTACGTATAATATTCACCGAGAAATATACGCGCAGCTCGGTATTTTTAGACATTTTAGAACTTTTAATTCGCACGCCAGTGTCACGACTCACGAGGTTAAAATATTAGTTTTGGTTAAGACGAGAACAATAACGCGCGCGCGTGTTGGGAGAGACGGAATGTCTTACTTTGCCTAATGATTCCACCTGGTGGTCGTCGAGACTTCAAAGCCGTAGGCGTAACGCGTATTACGAGGCGAACAGGCTTTTAGTATAATTATTTATATACACTGCGATAATCACTAATGTAAATATTTAAATGACAACGTACGAAGAGAATGGGGGGCGATTTGTTGTCGACAAACGACTGGTCCGAGTAATTGCGATTTTCGCGGGATAACGACGAAAACGTTAAGTTTTAATGCGCGATAAGTTTTAAAGCGTAAAAAACAAATGCGTACAAAGTGATAAAATCGAATAAAAATGAGCTTAATCGCTGGTTTTCCGTGCAGATTTCCGAATATTATATATAATTCGATAACAGTTCAACGTTGTAACCCGAGACATTTTTAAGAGATCGAATTGCTAAAGAAAAAAAAAATTGCTCTTTTTTTCCGACACGGTCGCGCGAAAACGATTTGAAAATATTCCAGTCAGCGCACAACTCCTTCGGAAACGATATGTATATAAATTCCGTTTGTTTCTCGGGGAAAAAAAAATATATTAATAAAAAAGTCGTGTCGAGTAGCGTTAAAAGTGTTTGTACAAATAATATTTTTAATCGATCTATTGGTCCTGGTATTTAAACCTTGAGAACTTGAGTATTACTTTTTTTTTTTTTTGTTAATTCCGTAACAACCTAAATACATCTCCGCGGCTAACAGGTATTTTTCAATATATTTATGGATGAATTCGTTAAAAAATCCAATCTGATAAGTAAATATATATATAAAAAAAATTAATTCGCGAATTTATTAGAAATCGAATATTTAAAATTTTTACAAAATGTAGCCACTGTTTTTTTTACCGACTCGATTACAAAATATGTATAATCAATCGCGATTAAAAGTTTATCACGTTAGTTAGGTCGGAGTTTTAGATTTTTAATTTAACATATCCCAACACGGAGCGACCGTCAAAATTTAATTAAATTTTAATGCGGACTTTTTCTCTTACGATAATCCATAAAAATATAGGTGTATCAATATAAATTTAAGTACCAATTTAAAATTAGGTATTTTTTTAAAATCCTATAACATAACATCTATATAGTTACACGAATACGAAAAATAACGTGCTCAAACTCTTTCGATTTTTTTTTCTATATTTCAATAATATTTATTTTAAACTGAACAAAAAAAAAAAATTCAACAATTAATTTGAAAACGTTGAATTTTTATAAAATACAATATCGTGAAATCGATTTCACACGTTTCAATCGAAACAAATTGTCGAAAGATAATAATTATGCCACATTTTTCCTAGGATCGATCACGCATATTATGATATTATAAATTTTGAAAGAATAATAATTTTTTTTCCTCTGCAAACTGTTTTACGCTACAAAGAATAGTGTTTCGAATGGCCGGCGTTACTTAACGTTGACTTACGACTGTTCCAGGATAATCGAATAACATATAACCCACGGTCATTATTATTTTATGCAGAAATAGTATCGCGTTGTGACGACGAAACGTTATATAGTACTTTTTTCCTCTTTCTATCGGTAATAATATTGTTTGAGACTATCCCTCGTCGAGTTCAACGGCAAAAAGTCATTCTATTTTATGTATGCGAACGATAAAAGTCACGATCCATCGTATCATTATCGATTTTTCGAAATTAACCTCCTCCCCACTCTTAAAAACAAAAAATTGTCTTGAGACGTTCGCGCGTTCTCGTGGTAAATTCAATTAAACGCAATATATAAAACGCGTATAATTATTATTGCTATTATGCGCCACAGAACAATCGATATGGACGTAAAATGCGAAATTCCTCTACGCCCAAACACGAATAATAATAAATTTCTATACGCATTTCGTCTTCGTAAAAACGAATATATTGTTAAATTGTATTATCGAAAACACGCTGTGCCTGGTCTTCTACGAGTGGTATTGTCATGCTGCTAGGCGTGTCGAGAGGAAAAGGGTGACGTGTGCTAGTGTCCGGTCGTGACCGGTTACAACAAATAGTTATATATAAGGAGTGAGAGAGGTTACGCATTTTTGTCCGCATAACTAAGGGATTTATCGATTTGCGTCGACGAAAAGTGAAAGTGTATCGGCCGAAAACTATAACTCATATTTTAGCAAACAAAAAAGTAAAAAAAAAAACTAAACCCGAAAGTAATAAATAATGTGTGTGTTGTATTTTGTATGTGTGTACTCGTGAAAATAATGCATGCGGAAACGTTTTTGGAAATGGCAAAAGAAACCGAGTGAAAAGTATTTCATTTTATTCTATAATAAAATGCAGTGTATTCGGGCAATTCGAAATCGTTTAAAATGCGATCTGAATGAAATGGAGTGTCCAAAAGTCAATTTCAAGGTATAGTGTTAAAAAAAAAACAAATTGTTTTTTTTTCGTTTAATTCCTTATAGATTATTCATAATTCGAGATATTTCTTTTTTTCCCCGATTTTTTTTTTTGGGGATTTAAATCTTTCGATATTTTAAAAATATAACGCGGGTTTTTTATTTTCGTTATAATTATATTAAAATTTTCTCGTATATTTTATTTTTTCTGTGCCGTACAATGAACAATTTTCACACACCGCCCGTTTATTATAATACGTCTTTGGCTCATAGTACACAAACTGTATATTATGCATAAAAATAAGTGAAATCGTTATCGGGATAAAATGTGATTTGACAAAACGATGTTTGAAATATACTGAATTTTTATTTATAATTTAAAAAAATATATAAATTAAATATAGGAACGTTATAGAGTTAATTAGAAATTAAAACTTGTGTTTAGTAGTATTAATTACAAATTTCGACCAGCATTATGTCGATTATAGTGCACACGATGTTTATATATATATACACTGTGCTGCATTAATATTTATATTACATTTCATAGAATGAAGTAGCAAACCTCTGAAAACTATAAAACTACCGTTTTGTATGCACATATAATAAGATGAACGCTATGAGGAAAATTTGTATCTAAGAATTATTGCAACTCCAAGAAAACGTCTGTTAGGGCAGAAAAATAATAATTGAATCGAAGCAATGGTTTTTTTTTTATCGAATAAGGCACATAGCATAGGTACATGTACCCAAATTTTCAAATAGTATATAAATATGTGGTTTATATTATAACGGCGTATCCAAGAAATTCTGTAGAGTAATTACTAAAATTAAAAAATTTAATGCCTAGTCTAATCTTGATGATTTCGTTGAAATATGTGAGTATTTTATACAATAAGTTATACAAAATATGGTAATTTGAAAAATAAAAGAACGGTTGGTAATTACTTGATACGTTTTTTTCTGGAATTGGAAACAATGAAAAGAAAATTAAAATACATTTTATACGTGGTACTAAAAATATGCAAATTCCGATGATTCAAAAGAACGAAACACGAAAAAAATTTTTTATATAAATTAATGTTATATTTATAAAAAGAAATGCGTAGAATTCATTAATATTTTTTTTTACTACGCCTAAATCGTAAAATTGTGTGAAACTTTATAAAAAAAATCCACCTCATAATAATGAAATCATCGGGGAATACATTATAATAATAGCCAAAATGCTATCGTTCGAATCACACTAAATGACGATCACCAATAATGCACTGCATGGGAACACCCAAATAAAATAAATCAACTGTAATTCTCTTTTCTGTTAAGTAGTATAGATATGGTTGGATGAAATATTTTTAATCTATAAAATATATAATATTATAAATTTAATTATATATAATATAATATATTATATAATTTAATTATATTTAATGTAATATTAAAAATTATATTATTTATATTTGTACAAAAAACGCTTTTCTGCTGTAATATAAATAAGTGTTTTATCATTTACTTTATAATTAAGATACACTTTATTATTTTGTTAACAAAACATATATATAAGTAGGGATAGCTAGAAAGTTCTTTTGGTGTGGCCCGGACTTTTAAGAGAATAACTTTATAACTTTAGTGCCGTGCAATGTACTTATTCTTCGATTTTTAGACAGTTTCTGATTTATATAAATTATAATCGGTGAAAAAATCAACTTTTTTTTCTTCATATTTTACAAAACGTATTTTGTGACTAGACTAAAAATAATAATTAAAATGCCATTTGAAGAATTCTTTAGATTTTTTTTTCTTTTTTGCGAAAATTGGTTTTAAAAACTCGTATGTGTTTCAAAAATTGAATAAAAAAATACAAATAATCTGTAGACTTTCAATTGAAATTTGTAAAATATTATTTTTGTTAGCACCCTCACCGAATCAAAATCGAAACATCAAACGTTTGATTATATTTTCAACCAAAAATGTCGCGTTACTTGTGCGAGAAAATAGACATGAAAAAAGAAGTATATAATAATATTTCAAACATTTGCTATGGGAAAAACGCGTTGTAGATAATTATGTCTAATGGATAATTGACAACATTCATAATGATAGTAATGGAAAAAAAAAAGATAAATAAATTTAAAGGAGTACGTTCAAATTTTTTTAAGCGATTGAAAAACAAAAAATAATCATTTCTAAAAAGTAAAATGTCGAAAGAAACTGTTGACGTACCAAAACACACGATTATAATCTAGTATTCGTTTTAATGGATAAGTAAAAACACGTGTTGGTTTAAAAAATAAAATGTATACCTTCGTCGATATTTGCTATACCAAAATATTGTTCAAAATAATCTGTATGAAGTATATATAATGTCAAGTATAAGTTTTTGTTGTTTTCAAAAATAAAAAATAAAAATAAAGTGTTACTTGCGTAGATAAATAGTAAAATTGGCAAGTGTTTCCCGTCTCCCCACCCCCACGACTTTTGGCAATCTCTCCAGTCACGCGAATATATAAAAAGAGTTGTACTGTTGTAATTTTTCATAAAAAAAAAAGGGTCAACTACGGGTAAAGTTGCGCTCGGAAACGCATAAAACTTAACTAGATAAACACACACGAAAACGGTGAATTGGCTGTTTTTATAGCGCTTGGGATAAAATGAAATCTCGAGCCGCGGTAAACCGATTTAAAATTCGATGTGATATTATTTTACGAAATATATTATAAATGTTTGTAATTTTTCGACGATTTGTGATGCGCGTATTTTCTATTCCACAAATAATAAAAACATAAATTTACGTTTATCGACCGTGAGCACGGTGTTGAAAAAAATCTAATCGAAATTTGAATTTTTTCAATGGTAATTTCGTATCGTTGTACATAGAAAAAAGAATCTCTAACGAATTAATATAAAAACATACGTAGAGTAATAGTTGTAAGACAGCTGTTTTCTAAAAAAAAAAAAAAAAAAATTAAGGTATAAAACATAAACAAATAAGTTAAAACTTTTTTTTTTTTGTAATTATGGCACTACAAACCGCATAATATATTCTCACTTTTGCATTCTAAACGGATACGCTATCACCAAAGGTATTTAAGAAACTTTTTTTTAAAAATTAGTATGGCTTTGTGTATTTAAACACGAAAAAATATATATATAAAATTAGTGAATTCATATTTTAAAATGTTTAAATAATTATTCCGAGCGATATACAATATTGTTTCGTAACAACAAAATATATGACGACCACATTCAAATTCGTCGTGACTATACCCCTTGTTTTGAAGTACAATTTATAATTTAAACCATATGTAGCGTTGTGCTCTGAGAATTAGAGACTTTGTAATGTTTAGAAGTATGACACATTAAAATATAACATGCTGTTTTGTCGTTAATTAATACGTCTAAAGTTAAGCTCGAAAATAGTAAATGAAGAGCCATCCGAACTTTGTTAATTTTTTTAGCGAGCTGTTCAGTTGAAAAAATTTTTTTTTACCAACGTTCTACCGATAATTTTACGACCGAATTAACAATTCTGCTACAAGCCTGATCGTGTAACGAATCCATTTGCAGAATAACAAAACAATGAAATTTGTATTATATCTACACACGTATTAATGTATTACTACAAAAAATAAAATAAAATCATTAACCGAATGATAAGTATAAATTTTTGGCAAAAATGTTTTAAATTTAAATTTTGAAAAATTATAGCCTTATTATTAATAACTGTATCGAAAAGGGTTATCCCGGATGTTTCTTGATGAAGAAAAAAAATATTCTGAACATACGAGTATATAACGAGAAAACTATATATTATTACGAAAGAAGTCAAATATTTTTTTGTTGTCATTTAAATGATGAGTATAAAATCCATTTAAAATATACTGTACGATTTCTATTAACGCTGCGGAGAAAGAACGCCAGTAAATAAATCATATAATGTATTAAATCCCAGTAAAGATTCGGTTATCAGAAGAAAAAAAAAGGTTTCTCGGGATTTTTTCTCCTTCATTTTTTATAAAATATATTTTACGAAAAAACATAATAATACACGCGTACGTGCGTACGTTTTCGGGACTTATTTAGACGAATTTTATTATTATCCGGATTATTGTACACTAATAAACTTCAAACGAAAGCAACCGAATGCAAATATGCCGTGCAAAATGTGTTTGCATAATATAGTTGCTGTACAGTACATTGTACGTATAAAAGTTTCATTACACTGTGTCAGCATAAATATCCCTGCACCTATATATAAAAATTATGAAAAATACTTCACAAAATAATAACGGTATTAAATTCCTATGAAACGGTAATTTGTGCGCACAATTGAACGGTTTACGTGCTGTATATATCACACTCACACTGTATGTGTAAGAGTTATATATACCAATAACTATTGCAGCCACAGAACTTTTAATTCTGAATTATACGAATAAAAAAAGAAAAATCCTTTATTACACGTACATATGTGTACTGTCGTGATTAATAAACAGAGGGTATTTTCCAAAATTGAAATTCTGATAAACCAATAATTAATTTATTCTCTGGATATTACTTTTTTGACGTAATATGAAAATAATTTAATTTCACAAAAAAACTGTATTCGTTTTCATGTCACATAACCGTTATTTCGCAATTTGTTTGAACTTATTATTTTTACGATTTCATTCCTATAGTCTTCGTTTTTTTCATGCATAATATTAACGTCGTGTGTTTCAGATCATCGTTTAAGGGTGAAAATACAAATGTTTGATTGCAGAAAATGATAGAAATCGAGAATGAAAAATTCATCATTATTTGTTTAGCGTTGTACTAGGTACTTATACTCTCATGTCAATATAAATGATAGGTGAAATTTTCAAATATTTTGGATTATTGTTTTTTTTTTAAGTAGATCATTAGAAAATAAATTAATATTTTCTAATGACTGGGAGCGTGATCAATAACAAACGGTTATTTGTTGTTTTTCGTAACTTGAAGAAAATTACAAGAAAACCGAATTAAAGGATCATTTAAATTGCGTACTGCACTTTTTTATATTGGAACATTACTTCTAAGTGAAAAAACCGTTCACTAATCATGACAAATAAAAATAATAAACGCATCACTGTGAAACCAAACACGTTTTTCCTTTCATTTAGAATTTAAAGATACAAATTTTTATGGGTGACATGCTCCCGTTCCTCAGAACGCCCTTGCAATTTTAACTAATCAATTAAGTTTACTAATAGTTGTATAAGCTTTATAAGTTGTAATATCTAACTATCTATGGGAATATTGTAGAATAATTAAAAAATAATATAATACGAAAGAAAACGATTTTGTCGTTAAGAAAATAATAATGCAAAATAAATTATACGTAATAAATTTACATCAGCTCATAATGAGGTAAACGATTAAGGACGAAATTTACCAATCTATTATGTGTATGTATACACAGTATATATATATATATATATACATAAATAAATATAGTATTCGTAAGAAGTGAATATATATATATATATATATATATATATTATTGTTTGCGAAAATATATTATTATAATCTTTTTTCCCGATATTTTATAACGAATATCCCATTATCGTCGATATTTATAAGTTTGTGCAAAATGTAAGCACCAAAGTCAAAAAAGAAATACACGTCTGTATACAATTCGAGTATTTCGACAATCCACATTCATTTGAATTGAAAACTGTACACATAATTCGGAAAAGTATTATGTAAAAAGCTTGGAGTGTGAATAATGCTCATGCGATGATTGAGTTATTTATTTTTGATAAAATACAGAAATTTACCAAACAGTTTAAATTTTCTAAAAAAAAGAGGGAAAGAAAAATAAACTTACGAGAATCACATCAATACATCCAATTTATTAATCGAAGGGAAATATATTTATTGTACCATGAAAAAATGTGTTTGATTATTAAGTATAAAATCGTCTCGTGTCAAAATAATTGAATAACTACGTTTTTTTTTATGTACTTATGTACAATACAAACTCGTCTTTTTTCAGAATTGTAATAGAAATGTTTTTTTTTTTGTTTACGATTATTTTACGATCGAATCGTATTTTTGAAATTTACTGTAAATCCTTTAAGGTGTCACAACCGTACCTAATTGTATTCAGTAAATATACTAATAGACATGATTTCTTTTGTTTCAGGTAATACTACAAGCTAACACGATTATTATTCCAATATTGGTCTATGTATTCAGTAAGTCGTAGAAATTATTTATGTCATAGTAATAATAATAGTATTGAATTTTGAGAAAAAAATTTGTTTTCCATTTATAAAGATCGATTCTAAAAAACACGTGTAATAATTTCCGTTTATTATTATTATTATTATTATTTCTTAAATCGCGGTATACAAAATGTTATATTTAATTTGTTTTGTCGGTTAATTATGTTTAATATATTTTAAATGTAAGCGATTTATACACTGTAGTCTGTGATACACTGTGTTCTGTGTAGTAGCAAATCATTTTCTAAAAATATATTTATAAACACGATTATTAGCTGAAAAGACGAATATAAAATGTTGTAAAGATGTACTTATATACCTACGTTAAACAGATCACTCTGTATGCGTAGCATTAGTACAAATGAATAAATTTATAATAATAATAAAAAAAAAAAAAACACGAAATATGTCGGAAGTTTGTCGAACAATTAATAACCTAGAAATGTCGTATATACGATGACGAGTTGTAATTAATAATATTATGTTTATAACAGACATTTAGCTGCTATTCGTCCGTAAACCAAAATTAATATTCATAAAATGCTACAGACAAGAATAGAATAGGTATTTTTATTATTATTGTGTGCATTCATAACAACGAGAAAAATATCATTATGTAAAAAAAAAATAGTGTCATTAGGGAACGGAAATATAATGTATATTGACATATTTTGAATATGTTTCATTGACGAGAATTCGAAACGAAAAACAAAAATTGTTTTAGTTTCTGAGCGGAGTGTCTGTACCCGAAAATTCTACCAAAAAGAGTGCTCCAATCCTAATACAGTCATAGTTTGTTCCCGGTAGCAAATTGTATATAGTCGGTAATTTAAAGAGGTCATTTTTCCAATTTAACTCAAAAAAAAAACACAGTATAAAGGATTTCTTCGTAATTTTGAAACTAATGATTATAGAAACTTAAAATATTTACCGAATATTTAAATACATTATAATATTATATTTGAGTCAAAAAATTTCCAAAAAGGTTACTTTAAACGCTGACCCATTTATAGTAATTATAGATTTTGAGGTATTTGATTCATAAATGAGGTAATTTTTTAGTGTTAAAAATTTAATATAATGTCAGACACGTACTTTAGCTATATTCAAAAAATTTTGAAAATCGTTAGTCACAATTTTCTTTTATAAACTTTTTAATTTTTTCGACAAAACGTATTTTATTCGTAAAATAAAATAATTTTTATAATTTAATTTGAATTGTTAGAAAAAATTTTAACTACATAATTCGTTTTATACTACTATAATTACTGATTTCAACTAAAAATATTTTATGTGATATTGAACTAATTATTAATCGTGTAATTCTAAATTTATTTAAAATTTAAATGTATATGCGTATAAAAATAGATATTTTTCCCCGGCACCGGGGACGCTCTCCGTCTGGCCCCCACCCCTTAGTCCTGATCTTGACGTCCACACAGCACCCCGGGCTGCCCCAGCTACCTTTTCTAACATTTTGTTTTATGTCAATTATTATTTAGTTATATGCTATTCAGTTTAAGAATAATACCGGGCGGCGGACGAAAATTTTATTCATTTCGCGCAGGCGAGATTCTGTCGGTATTCTGATTGGCGGAAACCGTCGTGAGCCGACTACTTCCGACAGCAACAGCCAATGACAGAGCAGTTATTAGGGGAGGGGGAAGGGCAACAGCCAATGACAGGTTAGCTATTAGCCGCTTGGGGGGTCTAGCATCGCGCCGGCTTTCATTCATCTTGCGCGTTCCGACATAGGTACTCTTACACTGAATAGTATAGTATATAGTGCTTTCCGGTTGAAAAAATATCCATATTATAGTCCAGTGCTTCTCAAACTTTTTTGTCATGGGGTCCTATAAATTTAATGTAAAACTGTCAAGGCTTCCTTAATCAAAATTTGTTCATAGACGCTTATAAGGCCTAAATAAAATAGTTTAAATGAAATAAATATTTCACGGCCCCCCAGTAATATAGCCACGGCCCCCTAGGTGGGCGCGGCCCCCAGTTTGAGAAGTACTGTAATATAGTCGACTAAAATTCCTTAACGCGTAAACCATTAGAACGCCTGTTCTGAAGTTTTTCTCTTAAAACTCATTACGACCGTTAAACTTAAGGGCCGTAGTGTATTGTGCACAACTAAAGACACGTATACACGCGGTAATTTCCGGGAGGTGTGATAGTCTATCCTGAAGGATGAAAAGGTGCGCGGGAATCGCGATCGATAATATTAATATCGCGTGACACCAAAGCGAGAAGGAATTTTCGGCGCCCAATTGACGCGCACTCGGTCTGCGGTGTTTTTCGCTTATTTTCATCAATCACACGACTAGTGTCTTACGGGTTTGTGATTTTTTTTTTTTTTTTATTAATTTACCTCCTTCGTTTAAATACGCACCGCTCAACGTCGACGCAAGTCGTTTTGATTACAGTGTCGGTTCCATAAAACATTTTTTTTCTTCTACTTTTAATGACTTTATTACACTTAAACGCGAAACAGGAACGGAAATAACAAAAAAAAAATTTCTCACGAAGGACGCTAAGACTACCTGCTTTTAGCGACTCTAAATCACGAAATTCAATCTTTTTTCGTTTATTCTTTTTTCATACGTCGTACTGATTATTATCCATCGAATCAAGATAAACAAAAGTAATTGTCTGACATTTTTAAGTTTATTTACTGTGTACGATTTTTATTTCATTTTACCGACTTAAGAAATATTTAGTTCTCTATTTGTATTGTAAATTGAAATGCGAGTAAAAATGATATATTATTAGAACGTACAATGCAAGAATAGAAATAACAGTGACTACAAGTTCGAAGTTTATTTACCGAATACATATCGAATATATTTTTGACATAATATTCCAATAATCTTGTGCAGTTTCGATACTCATAATATGTCATTAAGGGACAATTTACCATTGTGCTGTACAAAAAGTCTACAGTCCCGATACTTTTTTTTTATAGCGTTGCTGTCCAAAAAACATGTTTTCTATAGTGCCCCACTGAGTATTATTAGGGTCTACACATGTAAACCGAAAACAGTTAAAAGGCGTGCAGGTTTTCTTCTATTGCATTCAGTTGCTGTTTAAATTTACCATGGCTATTATAACTACGTTATTGGACTCTTGTGATACGTTAAGAATAACGTTAGGCGTACACATTTCAAAATAAGTATTTCGATGTATTTTAGACATTATTTTTCTTTTACTTTCATACGAACGCCTACCGATCGATACTTAATGATTTTTTTGTAGATGTTGAATATAAAATATCGTACTGTTAAAAATGTCTCTATATGAACGTTATTTTTCATTTCTATTTTATTTCATTTTTATTTTCTAAAATATGCTTGAGAACTTATGACTGTTTTGTACTATACAGAATACACTATAAACCCAAAATCACAAAAATAATACACTTTTATTGCGTATGCGTATTTCGACAACTACGTTGTCATCTTCAACCCGAACCAACTACTACAAAGCTGTTAGAAATTATATCAGTGGTGGTTCTACACAATGATCAAAGGGGGGAGGTGAAAATGGAGCCAACCCCCTCTGCTAATGAAATATCCAGATCGACGAATAACCAAGAAGAATGGTCTATTAATATACCGAGACAAAATGCAGATGTAAAAAACGCGCATAGAACGTAAACAAAATAATAATAAAACGGGAAAAGAAAGTAGTCACCAGATAGCGCTACGACAAAACACAGAGGGCGTGGCAGATATAAATAGCGGTCAGTCTCAAACATATGTGTGTGTGGACACACATACACACACACACACACACACACACACACACACACACACACACACACACACACACACACACACACGCAGTCAGACGTGAACTACGTTGTTCCCGCCTGACCGCCGTGACTACACTGAGCAGTCTGATGGTTTCGGACCGCTATTTATAAGCGTCTTTCTGCCACGCCCTCTGTGTTATGTCCGTATCTAGTAACTACTTTCTTTTCCCGTTTTATTACGGTCGGCTGATGTGCTATGTCGGTGTATGCGAGTGTTTAGTTTGACGCTGACCGAGCGACCGTCCTTACACGCGTATTAAATTTTTATTATTTATTTTTTTTATTATTATTAATAATAATATTTTTTCTCGTATTTCAATGAATTTTAATTCCAGACTTGCACATGATGTTCAAAAGGAGGGTGGGGGGGCAAAAATTATTTTATTGACAGCTAGAGTTTCTACATATATGTACAAGGGTAAAAAAGAAAAATTTGCTTAATAAAATACCTAAATTAAAAGGTGAAAATACTTCGACGTAATTGAAAATAAACGAGAAATCGTGTTCTAATAGAATACAAAACATGGATGAGAGCCGGTGTTGAAATTTGTTTTCCGAAAAAGTAATTTGATAACTCGTGAATATTAATAGTAATAATAATAAGGATACGAAGTAAAATGCAATATATTATAATACAATTTTTAAAAATTAGTTTGGAATTTGCAGTAATACTTTTGCCTTTATTGTAGTAGGTACACATTTGATGCCCAAAATAAATATTTCTTACAAGTAATTTTTTAATACTTATGTAAATCTTATTTTTAAACAAGAAAGAATAGATCTATAAAACCTTCGAATATTAAAATAACCAAGAGAAACGATGAAACATAGTGTACAAGTATATATGTTAGCTGCCGGTATATGCTAATGACTTGTATAAAAAAAAAAAATATTCCGGTAAATATAAAATATTCTATAAAAGTGTAACAAGTAAAAATAAAAATTTTCTCTCTGAATGTAACTAAAAAATTATTTATACGGAATTTATTTATTATACATTCGTGTTTATTATGACATCAACGGATTTTGCAAAACACCAGAAATTATTTCAACGTCTCGTTAACGAGTTTCTTAAGAAAAACTCTATATTGTACAAGTCGTTTTTACGCTCCAGTAAATTGCTCACAACAAATTGAAAAATAAAACAATTATGTATTAATATCGAATGGAAAAGCGTTAAATGACAGTAAAATTGAAATATATGTCCACGGAATATTTTTATCGATGGTATTTGCCGTATTCATCGTTTAAAAAACGTAAGTATTCCTTAAACGCTATTAAATTATTTCAAAATACGAGAACGTTTATTTTTTTATTCATTAAATATTCCGTATAAATAATTTATTATAGGTTTATAACATTATTGAAAAATTATTAAACGTTGCGCTCAATAGTCGATTAAAATTATGTTCGACGATTATATTAATGTTTTCAAATATTTAATTTGCACGTACATCCTAAAAAAAAAAATAATTTTTTTCCCCCACTACATATTTATGTCTTTATTATCACTTAATTTACGCGTGCCCGTTTGTGTTGGGGTGTTGGGGATTCATATTTTATACTGTTTAAAAAAAGAAAAAAACGAAACTTTATTAAATATCACATAAAAAACCCTGAATAATACATTTCCATTGAATTTACCGCCGATTCACAAATAATGCAATTAGAAATGGGAATTAAATTTCCTTAAAAAACAAAAAATTAAAAAAAATAAAAATACGTCGAAATCTTTAATAAATATGACTCGATGTCCTCCTAACGATTAATAACAATGCACTTGTGTTGTAAAAATATAATTATTTTCGTTTAACTTACAAAGAAAAAAATAGTACAAAAAACAACGAGGTGTTGTGGACGTCGCTTAAATGAATTATGTACTTGAATAAATATTTTTGGATTTTTTATTACAAAAAATTTGAAATCAACGCTAAAAATCATTTCGAAACTCTAGGAATATTATTTATAAAATAACGAAATTTTCCGCAAAAATACAGTTTGTTGAAAAATTTGAAATGTTTATAAAAGGAACTTGTGATTAACGATTTTCCACGATTTTTTGAATTTAGTTGAAGTGACATACGTCCGATATTGTATTGAATTTTTAAGCCTCAAAATCAAAAATCTTTTACGAATTAAATACCTCAAAATCAATAATTGCTATAAATAGGAGAAAACTTAAAGGAATGTTTTTGAACTAATATAATATAAAGTTACCATATTTGGTAAATGTTTCAAATTTCTTTAACCGTTAGTTTCGAAATTCCGAAGAAATAACGATTTCGACGAAATCGCGTTTTTGTGTAATTTTTCAATAGTTTTTGGTTTTTGTTTTTGTTGAGAAACTCGAGAAATGACCTCTCTAAAGTCTAGACGCGATTTGCTACCCACTAAAACAAACTATATGACTGTACAGATCGAAGCACTACTGGTAGAATTTTCGGGTACAGGCATAAAAAAAACACACACACACACATCTTTGTAAAACCAATACGTTCCTCGCTCCGCTCAGAATCTGAAATAGTATAAAATATTATGAAAAGTATAATTTTATAGAATAACGCGTTTAAAACACGAGTAATTGAATTCTTGACAAAAAAAAAAAATGTATATACCTATATCGTCGTCAGACTCTGACAAACAATGTTAATTACAACGGATTCCCGCAACCAAGTCACCGCTACAATATTTTATTATCATTGTTATCATTATTATCATTAGGCGTGTTTTCGCGATTAACCAAATGTAACCAGTTTACTGTTGTTTATAAACAAGTCGTTTTCGCGATTTTGGTTGTAACTTTGGTAATACATTTTGGTTATAGGTTACTGATATTTTATAACCGATCAAATTTAATGTTTACGTTGTTTGGTTATTGATAACGGAAATGTGATAATAGGAGGGAAATTTAAAATGGGAATCCATAAATATAATATAATAATAATATATTGTTTTTATATATTTTTGATTTGTATTTAAAACTGTATAAGTGTGAATCAGTGTGCGTATAATATCGGCATCGGGCCCCTTATCATTTTGTATTATCTCTAATAACTGTCTATAACCATAAACACATCGTTTTCGCGGATCTTCAACCAATAACCAAAATATCTAAACACGACTGATAATAAATGTAACCAAGTTAATAGCGAAAACACGCCTATTATTATGGGCGGACGGCAGTTTACCGAAAAATGATAAGAGTTCGAAGAGTGATAAAGATTTTAATTTTTAAAAAGTGCTGCCAACCATTGCCAACAAAGATCTTACTAGATACAGTATAAATTACCAAGTACAATGTACAAAGTACTTTTTTCTCATTGCGTTTATAGGGAGTGTTTGCACCTTATTATAGATCCACCTTGGTCGGACCTACACATATAGGTACTCTCATAATATGATTTCTGTTGGTTAGTGCCACAGACAAGAACATATAGTATTTGTCAATACGTTCACCGTCCAAATTTCAAATATTATATACAGTGTAACCTATAAAACAAATACATATAAATTATTTTCATATAATTTTTCGATAATTTCAAGTTGGCAACAGATTCGACGAGCCATTCTTACGGCCGATGCTCTTATCATTTTTAGGTAAACCGTCCCCCACCCCATTATTATCATTATTATTATTATTATTATTATTATTATTATTATTATTATTATTATTATTATTATTATTATTATTATTATTATTATTATTATTATTATTATGCCGGGTATTTTCGATATTTTCCGTACACGCGGGTTCGTTCGATCATTTCACGATGAAATTTCATCCGAGAATAACGCGCGCGTCTTGTGGTAGGTAGCCGTTCGTGTCTTGTCTCCCATCGCGTTTTCACCGTCGTACCTTTGCGTTTCCAGTCCATTTCACGCTCTTTAAATAAATCTACGCTATTTCTCACGGCGGTTGTCTTGCCGCCGCCCTCCCGTGCTCTCTTATGTATATGCCCGCGCACCACAATCCGCGTTCACGCAGGAATCGCCGCCATTTTATACTAATGTTTCTGTCTCACTACAGCCATCCGACATTCCATTCCGCCGCATGCTGATAATGAAATCTAGTGGTATGTTCGTAACACTATATTACGGTATACTCTCTCTCTTTTTCTTTCCCCTATATATATATATACGTTTATATATAATATTTAGAAACGGGTCGTGAGAAAACACAATTTTTCGTTCTTCTATACAAACGGAGTGTATCCCGTTTAATTATAGTGTATTGAATCATCCTAAACGGGAAATCTCCCTAAACGGACAATTCTAAGTAGCGGACGCTTTTTTTCGGGAACGGGGACATTTTCACTATACTCACTTGTTTATATACTCGCTCGTATACGCGTAAGAAAAAAAACCTCTAAACACTGCAGGACGATCTAAATAACGGACGCTTTTATGGCTGGATTTCGATCGTAATTTTCCTAGTGTATTTATTATTACAACGTACATGTTTTTACTCATTATTTATTATTGTTATTATTATTTTGTCTGTGAAAATTGTATTGCGCAGAAACCGCGTACTCGTACTCGTAGAAAATCTGATCTGTTTAGCGTTTTATTCGGCATAAAACGTTCCGAAATTAAATAACCTTAATATTTTCATCATAACCGTTTTTGGACGTGAAACGTATTTAAGCGCTCGACATTTAATAATAATTATTCAATCGTAATTATATTAATTATAATCAATTACTCGCGTATTGTTACTCGGCGTAGTTTTTTGAACAAAACAATTAATCATTGCCTCCGAGTCAAGAAAAATCGGAAAAAAAAAATTACACAACTCTAAAACATCCGTCTTAGTAACCAGATTGATTATTAATACGGCGGAAAACGATCGCGGCTCGATATTTAAAAAAAAAAAATTTTTTTTAATAGTAATTTTTAGAGCTTATATCTGCTTACATATTTATAATAGATATTTAGGGTATATCAATTATATGTACACTAACTGTATAACCGCTAAATCCTCGAACAAAAACCGCAGACTCGTTAAACCCGCGTTTTTGTAGAAAATGAATTTTTTTTTTCGTGTTTAGACGTTGATAAAGTAAATATTAACGATCGTCTTAACTCGCGAGATAATTCATATTTGTTGATATGCGTGAAATTAAACTATATATATATATATATATTTATACACGGTGATACGCGTTTTACGGAGTGTTTAACGTTGAATGTGTGAACGCGATTAATGACGAGAAAACGGAAATTCAATAATCTCACAATGTCTGATTAATCATGACTAATTGCTTATAGTAGAGAATGGAGATATTTGTAATTTTATATGGATTTTTAAATGAATAGAATTTAAATACAAAAAAAAAAAAAATTAAAAAAATTAAAATAACGATTTTTTTCACCTTATCATTTTTAACAAAAAAATTTAATAAATTTCGATAATATCGAAATTAAAATACTTTCGGTGTGGACGAATTTCGGAATTTCATTCATTTTTAAATAAGTTCATTTTTATTTTTACTTAAAAATGATGATTGCATGGTATATAACGATGATTTGCAATTTACCAAAAGAAATTAAAATTTTGTGCTCACTCGTGTGTATATTTTTCAGAAAATATTTCGATTTGAATTTGACGTTTTATATGTATAACTATATAAATAGTGTGTGTTCTCATAAATTTATTTTAAAAGGCAGTGTTTTTATTTATTTATTTTTTTTTTTATTAAATTGAATTTTATATAAAAATGTATTTTAAATTCTATAGTGTCGTTTATATCTACTATACTGTGTCGGTTTTGCGTATAGAAATACGCAGTATTATTAAACGCCACGGTTACAAAATAAACGTAAATTATACATTATTAATATTGCTAAATGAAAAAAAAATTTTTTTTCGAAATAAAAAAACGTTATTCCGTGACGAACATTTTGTATTTAACTGATGCCACTGAAGTAATTACTGTAATAAAAAAGAAATTAATTATTTTGGAATAAATTTAATGCGTACAATATTTATACCTCATTAATTACATTTACAATTCGTTTTACGTATTGTGGACCAAATGTATACGGTCTTTTTATGGTATTCGTGTTTATTCGGCATGAACAATAACATATTATAAACTACTGTTTTATTTTATTTTTTATTATTATTTTTTTTTTGTAATCAATGTTAAGTTGTTGTTTTTTGTTTAAATTTTTCATTTTACAAAATGAACGAAAAACATTATTATTTATATTATTATAATATAAAATATAGGATAAAGTATTTAAAACACGATACCTCCGTTTTAATAAACGTATTAGTAAACCTTTTTTTTTTTTTTTTTAATATATTTTAGAAAATAAAACTAGTAGACCGTGTATGATGGACTTAAAGATATTTTAAAATTAAATAGGATAACTATATTATATTATATTTTCTTTGTGTTTTTTGAAAATAATTTATATGCAATTTATATAGTATGCATATGCCAAAAAGTTATAGTAATATGATAGTATACACTATTATTATGCTCGAAACCGAATATTATCGTATACGAATTTACGAAATGATATTTTTGAAAACAAAACTCGGGTTACAGCCTTAGAAAAAAAAAATTGAAAAAATAAATGTCTAAAATATTATCTTATATATATATATTGTGTACGAAGAATACATCAAAAGCGATGAAAAAACAACTCGTGAAAGAAATTGGAAGAAAAAATGAAAATAAAATATTTATAATGGAATTTGCAATACTACGACGTTTATTTATTTTTAAATTCAAAATTCGAAATTTCACAATAAATCACGATGTCAATAGTAACAACGTACATTATAATTTGCAATCATTGATTGGGTTCTTACGTTTTAAACCTTCTTTCTCTCCGTGGATTATTAAAAATAATCAAAAAAATGTTTAGAAACTGTGTATATTTTGTTTAAATTTGGTTCGTTTTTCTTTTGCTTTTTTTTTTTTTTTGTTGCATTATTTACAATTTCGTATTTTGTTTGTTTATTTACATTAATTTAATAAAGTGTTCGATCGAAAGTAAACATTTATCGAAAAACAATTTTTATTTCGTATATAAAACACAAAAGTGAAATATATAAATAAATTTGTAAGTCACATTTTGCTAATTGCTTTTTTTTGGATATTAAATTATGCCGAAATATCTGCTTTATCACATTACGTATTTAATATATTTTTTCGGTAAACGGTTCATTTGGAGGTCAATATTTTTACGATACTAATTATCTTAAAATATTTTATGAATATAAAATATATCGGCTATCACAAAAAAAAAGTTTTATATAATTTGTCATTTATTCGATTTCATTTAATAAATAACTTTATAAAAAAAAAATCTATCAATACGTTAAAACTTATAAAACATACATAAATTGAGAACCAATTAACATATTACTGCACCAATAGATAACGGTCAATAGTAATTTGATATTAAATTCTAATCGAAAATTATTGAAAACTGTATTCAAAATATGTATAGAGAACATAATGAAAAAATAAACTTCAAGCAATACTAAATGTGAAGTATTGTAGATATTAGTGGAGCTAGGATTTCAGTGTATTTAATTTTTTTTTTTTTTTTTAATGCTCGAACAGATGGCTACATACATTTAGAGAATATTACTATTATTATAACTATTTTGTGTTCATGGAATTCAGTTTATATTTTAGACAGAATATGTAAAATAAAATGCCATTTTACTTTTAGATATACAATATATAAATTTTCAATAGTGTTCTAGAACATCACCTCATTTTTTTTTAAGATTATATACTCGTATATATTTAAAAAAACACAAGATTTAAAAAAATAATTGTTGTCAAAATCGAAAGCTTACATAATATTTTCTATTGCTTTGAATTTACTTAAGTTATTTTTAAAATTCTTATTTCTGAAATATGGTTCAGAAATATCAATCAAATTGTATTATTTTTATCGAAAATAAAATTAATAAAATACATAATTTTAAACATATTTTTAGGAACGCATTGATTTTTAAACATCTTTAGAGCATTTTCATACGAGGATTAGTCAATCAATTTTCAAAACGTGTGTAATTAAACTTCAATGCAATGAATTGAGAAAAGTGAAGAGTAGTACCCTAAATATTGTAATATCTTAATGGAAAGATGTGAACAAATGAAACTGAAATACCTGACAGTTTTTTTTTGTAAATAAAATAAAAAAATTACCTCTTTTTACTTATAACTCTGTTAATAAAAAAATAACGATTTTTAATATACTGCGTATACAGTATCGATTATGAATTAACATAATTAAACATTTGTCGAGTATTTAAATTATTCAGATATCATATGTCCGAATAACTTTTCTCGTATTTATATTTACATTAGGAGATCATCATATTTTATTGTATTATTATAATAATAGCTTTTTCGAAAGTTGCTACAACTAATTAAGAGTTTAGACCGGTATTTTGTTAAGATAAGTTTTTAAAGAAATTAACTGTATAATAGTGTCTGTTAAAATAATACAATTTTACTAAACGAGAAATTTGATATTATGCACCGTATTCTGTGTCATATACTTGTGGTAATTATCAAGTAAAAGAAAAAGTATTTCTAATCACTTTGTATTATTGTTATTGTTGGTATTAATTTTAATTATTTTTATGCAACGCTTTTATCGTTAAAATGTTTGGTTCTCGAATCTCGATGGTTTATAATTGTTTAACTGAGTTCTTTTTTTTTTTTTTAATAATATTTATGTTTAGAATAAAGATCTATTGACCTTTTTTTCTGAAGCTATTATAATATTCAAATAACAAAATTCACTGTACATAACAACTATCAATGAGAAACGCTCGTAGTACTTTAGCATCTGTGTCGATTTATTATAAATATTTTTTTATATATATATATATAGCCATCACTGTTAAAACAGCCATTACTTAAGAGAACAATGGATAAAACAATGAATATTCCACCCTGCAGTTCGTAAGAAAAAACATAAGATTAAAAAAAAAGCAACAAATAATATACAAAACAACATCTGATGGCGAAGGAAAATCCCAGTGACCAGTGGGACGTTATGTAAACGGGTTGTAGTTTCAGAAATGGAAGGCAATAAAATAAACAAATGAAAAATCAGAGTCCCAGACGTCGGGACTGTTAAAACGTTTCGCATTCCTCTCTGTTCTCGTTTCGGGGTCGCATATTATACTGCCTTACAATATCCGTCCATTTGAGTGTCTAGAAAATTTATTGGAATGAAGGACAAACAAAACTGAATGTGCTTCGAAATAGTTTTAGACGGGGACATTTTTTTTAGATTTTTGTTATTTTTCAATTATGAAAATACATTTTAAGAAAACAAAAACTCTCAGTACGCAAACAGTGAAACACAAATAAATACGAATTGATACGAGAATAGAGAAATTACGAATTAAGTCTATTTTTCGCATTTTAAGAACCTATAATGTTATTATTATTACGTTTTGAAAATAATTGTTTTACAAATATATTCAAAATGTTGTAAAAAAAAAAAAAAAAATACTTTTGTTTTTAAATGTTAAAAACTTATATCGTAAAAAAAGTGTTACGATAATTTAACTTTAAATTGTTGATAGTTATATTGGATATTCGAAACAATTTTCTCCAAACGCAAGAATCGAAATAAAACTATTATTTTTCAAAACAATAAATGCAAATCTAATAATCTAAAGTAAGTAAATATAATGGTGATATTAATTGTTATTAGTTTAAAATTTTTTAATCAAAAAACACAAAAGGTTAAGCGTGCATATATGATATGCAATGTGCAATTGATGTGTTTCCAAAAACAGAGTGCGTCATATTATGTAAAATCAGTTTTGAGAAAACACGTTAATTATATTTAAAATACACTATCAATGACAACACTTGATTAATACAATAAAATTAATTAAAAGCTTCATGAATCATTATCAAAAAAAATGATTTTTATACATCTAATATTCTCCACGATACGAAGTTTTCTGTTATTCTTGTAGATTAAATAATACTGTCGTAAAAACTTTAAGATAAAATTGTTAAAGTATAACATGTATAAAGAAATTACCTATATACTTTTAGACTGACACTACTTAGTTTCTTACCAGTTGACTGCCAGATAATATTTTATTATTTTAGACTAACATTACGCTAATAATTTTACCAGTTAACTGTCAGATTATGTTGAGTGATAATTCTTGTATTACCTCTTAAAAAGTAAAAACATTATTCAATCGAAAGAACTGTGTTTAACATATTATGCAATATATGTATTAAATATATTTGCTCGAAATTGTATAACACTGAACAAAATAAATTTAAAAATACACTCTTCACACCGCGCCGCTCAGAATCTAAAATTATAAAATTAAATAAATTCACAAAATAAACAATAGAAAAAAATGATATAAAAATGTTAAGTAAAAAAATAAAAAACCAAACGGTAAATTAAGCAATAAGAAATAAATTGCATAGGTAGAACCAAAAATTCTAAAACCATAAGTAAAAAAAAAAAAAACATTTACAAATATAGACAAGAGAAAAATGTTAAGGTGAAAAAAAATATTACAAAATGTTACCATAGGAAAAGATTTTCAATATGAAATAAAATCAAAATGTATATGAAAAAAAAATGATAATAGAAAGAACAATAATGATTTTGGTAACGAGAGAAAATTATTACTTTAGAGACAAATTCGGTGACAATTACATAGATGATGAACACATTGAGCTTCGGAATTTCATATGATTTTCGACGTTCGTATCAACGTCGTCCAAAAACGACTTTATTATCTTCATATACTCCCGGAATTCCGACAAATTTGTACGTCCGATGTCATTAACAACTGTTACACCTAAACTAGAATAATTATGATTATTGTTGATCATTTAATATATGCGCATTCAGAGCAAATTATAGAATACAGAATATTATAATAAAATCAATTCTAAATTGATAGCCAATTAAAAAATAAAACAAAAATTAAAGATCAGTATCATTTCTATATGTTAAACGATATAAAAACTACGTCCACTCTCGTCCAAAAACGATTAAATATTTTGAAATTATAAACGAATCTCTCAAAAAGTACATTGTAAGTTATTCAAGAAAAAACTACGAATATGTCGATATAGCCCATTGATTTTGTACAAATTTAAAATTTTGATATTTACAACATTTAATTTTTCTACAAAATCTAAGAAAATCTGATACAAATAATTTTATTAGCAACAAATAGCAGAATTGCATATACGGATTTTCGTGCTATAGATCGATCCCTAAAACGACTGTTGTGAATAAGGCTTTACATATTATAATCTATTATAGAAATATTATACAGCGCAATCCAAAATGATTCAACCGATTTAAAAAAAAAAACATGTAATTGTAAAAATTGTGTAATCAAAAGTTCTATAAGTTAACAATTACATTAATGGAAATATTCGTTGTCGCGAATATCCCGGTCTCCCCACGATGGAGACATAACCAATACATCGGCTTTTATCGTACGGCCCATGGCGAAATAATCTCCGACCACGAATTTTATTCTATCTTTCATACCGTACAGCTCAGCGTTGCGTTCGGCCAGTTTGATCTTGTTTGGGACTATATCCATCGCGATCACTAAATAATTCGAAAATATTTTCATAATAATATCTTCAAATTATTTTTGAAGTAATAAATTACCGAATTATTCGACTTGCAGACCATCGCTAGTTGGATTATATTTCCGCCCGCCTCGCAAAACGGATCTATCCCGACGTTAAATTTACTACCGCGCGCCATGTGCTGGCTTATCACCTCAGGGCAGACGGAATAAAAACTCTCTGTAAACACGCACAAAAAAAAAACATTCAGAAATTTTTGTTGAATATATTATGAGACTCTTATGCTGTATATACCTCCGTCCAACATAACACCATCTTCGAATTTCGTGAACACACTGTACCTCTTATTCCAGTATGTAAATAATTGATCAGTCTTTTCTTCTGCTCTTCTAACGTTTCCATCTCCATCGGTACAAATTCCCTCGTTCTTATTCCTAATATTTTCCGTTTCGATGTTAATCTGTTGCTGGTCGGGTTTATCTTTTATAATATTCGGGATAGACGCCGGAGCATTTCCTTCAGTCGTTTTTCTTCCATTTCCATTTCGTCTAAAAACGAATAACATTTAAAGAATTTAAAAAAGAAAAATTTACAATTATTAAATTGTAAATAAATAATTTAGATTTTTCGAGAAGCGTCGTTGTTCCCCGGTCTGTTCTTGTCGTTGTCTAAAAAACACATTTTATTTATTATCAGTATTATAGTGAGTCCACAGACCCATAATATTATACAGTGGATTGACTTCTAAATTTGGCTCTAGGGGTAAAACCTTTAAAAATAACAATATTTTTGTTATACTGTAATTTCATTGTTTTTATAAATAGAATATAAATGAATTTGTTAATATTAAATTTCAACTCTATGTGCACAATCAACTTCATGAAGTCTCATGATTATAAATTATATGAATACGCTTTTTCTAGCGTTTGGGAGAGTTGGGGAAAGGGGTAAAATCCCCATGCATCCGCTGGTATCTAACTTACTGCATAAATTATTACATTTTCGATGATTTTAGATATAAGTCATAGTAGATAAAAATTAAATTCAAATACAGGTTTTTTTTTTATATCAAACTCAGTAAAATGTTTTAAAAAATTTCCACGAGATCTCTGTGTGTAAGGACTCGGATGTGATTGCAGCATCCGCTTTCTCCGACTATATTCGAAACTGATGTTTTAAATCAGACTATAGAGAAACTAATAAAAAATTCAAGAAGGAATACTAATGCGTGTGTCGGAGAAAATTATCTATTCAATATATCGCTTACACGTAAAATGAGGTGTCTTTATGTTATTCCCAATATTTATAATTGTCGTCTACCGTCTTGTCACATGAAACCTAATCAATTCGGTCACGCGTATATTCGATCAGTTTTTTTAATCGAATCAAATGTTTTGCCAATGTAGAAAAAACAGAAGAATAAACGCGTATAAATGAAAGTTTGCTAATGGTAAAATCAATCGGCTGCGAATAGCCGAAGGCGTGTCTCTAAATTTACACTTACGCACTTGTCTTACATAATGACGCGGTTTTGTGGTATAAATACGGATTTCACCTCTTCTCCGCACAAGAATCACACGCCCATGAAATCGATCGAAACTTTTTCAATATTAACACAAAAGTGACTTGAGTAAAATGTATAAACTTGCATTCTTATGTGTAATTACGTAATTAAAATACAAAAAAAGAAATATTTATTTATTTGTATATTCAATATTATTTTGAACAACACAAAATATTTGTAAAAATCAAGATTTTAAATGACGCGTTACAAGTGTTCAATATGATGCAAAGGAACATTATTTTCTAGTAGCGCGTAAAGGAGACAAATGCATATTGAATTCCCTTAAAATATGAATTTTTTTTTTTATATATATAATTTCAATTTTTAATTATAGTCATTTATAAATATAAAAGGCCATGATACCATTTTTAGACTATACCAATAAATAGTTTTTTAGAAATTGTTATTCGGGAAAAACATAAAAAAACTGAAAATATGGAATTTATAATTGTCTAAAAATACGTGGGTTAAAACCGAATTTAGACTTTTCTCGCTGGTCGCCTATAATTCTTTCGAATCCTCGTTCAGTACGTCTTGTGTCACGTTATTTACGGCCGTTGTGATCTGTGTTTTTAGCTTGTGTAGATATAGTGATGGCAAAAAGTAAATAAAATATGTTTTACGTAGCTCATAAAAAAAAAAATTATCACACACATTGTAAAATCTGGAAAACGACCGGAGAAAAGGACGGCCACCGAGAATGGTGCGACACAGAATACTTGCTTGACAACATCTGAATGGTATTCAAATTAAATAATAAAACGTGAATATTTTACGAATGCGTCGACTCTTTTTATTAGTTTCGATAATAAATGTGAACTTTGAAATCGGATGAATCCTTTTCATTTACCCTGTTTATATAAAGTACGTGAGACAAAGGTCGAACACGTCTCGTGACGATTTAAATCATTAATTTCAATATAATATATGTATACAGTAAAACATCTCTTAATGGACACCTCTAAATAGCGGACACCTTCAAGTAGTAGACGTTTTTCCGGAAACGAGGACATTTACACTACTTTTCTACAGGGATACCTCTAAATACGGGACACTCTAAATAACACACACTTTTATGGCTAGATTTTGATGATTTCGGTGTTTTATGATGTATACGTTGTTCTGACTAGAAGACTGTAATAATGTTCGCCGCGGGAGATCTGCTGTCTATTAATACGCAATCTGTGTCATGTATTGTGTATTGTTTGTGCTCAATTAACTGTATAAATAACGTTTATCGTCGTAAGGTTATACGAAGTTTTGACATCTCCTTTCGAGGTTTGGAGAAATTGTTGCAATATAATATTGCCGATCTCGCAATATAACATCAACTATTAGTGGCTATTATCCCTGCGGACGCGTGCGGTGAACAACCCGTCTCGAAGGGTATGGAATACAACGATCGGGACGTTGAAAATTATTCGACGAACAAGCATAATATATACGTAAAGTTATTTGTATCTTTGATGCCACGCGTACTTTGCAATGTATTCTACTAGAGACTAGATAACGACGAAAACATAACCGTACCACAACCGTTCGCACCCAAAAGTGTGTAATATATTTTAAATAAGCCGTTATAATAATAACTTAAATGCTTTATACATTTCGATAATGGTAAAAACGTCAATTATTATTAGCGAATTATTAATTTCTTCCAAAACGATTTCAAACGGTTGCCTATGATTTTCAATAAAGTATTCGTATAATTATTTATTTATTCGAGAAAATAATAGGCCGCACTTAACAAGTAGTTCCTATGGTCCCCTTATGAGCTTACCAAACAAAATATGTGTAAAGATGGTTATTATAAAACAAACAAAAAACGTATAAATTGTACCATTATCAAAACTTACAAAAACTAAAGCTAAAATAATTATTAAACCTTTAAATTTGTTTTATAGTCGATAAGAAACGGATTTGTAACTATTGAGTTGTTAAATATCTATATTTTGATTTTTCCTTGGTCAGATCAAAATTTGTTTTTTAAAAATCTTAAGAAAGCATATACCTACATTCTTTAACGTCTAACAAAAACGTAAGGCATAGTAGTGGATCTGTTTATAATATGTACATAAGAATATAGATTTTTTTTTTTTTAGTTTTAATCGATATTGAAAGCTATTTCCTTATATGTTATGGGCTAGGTGTGAGGTAAATATTTATAATGTATAAAACCGAAGCTTTCTAAAATAATTTTTTAACCGTCAGTAATTTTAAATCAATATTAATGTATTATATTGTGTGGTACAACGGATTGTGTGCAAGTTCGCGCGTAAATACTTACTATATAGTAAATATATAGACAGAGTTTTCGTTTCTTTAATCTCCAAATATTACAGGTCATTTAATATAAAGTATATGTATTAATCGTAAAGATTTTTCAAAAAAAAAATTCATTTGAATTTTACGTTATGCATTGAAAAATTTTAAACCCTATTAAGGTACAAAAATTCACCCTTATTTTATAATAAATTCATTTTTTTCATTAATACAAATCATATATTTTTTGATTTGCATTTCTCGTAAATTTCTCGTCCTATTATCACTATTTCGACCATATCATTTATACTGTATTTATTATGTATTACGTATTACTATAAAAATATCGCTAGCGCACGTACTTTGAATTCAAATAACAATGGTTAAAACGCGAATGACATTTAATTTTTCCGGATGAAATCTTTGGAAGCTTTATCTAAATGTACTGATTTCACGTGCTCTTCACTGTCGAACAAAAAGATAATTAAATAATCTGCCCACATATAAATAGTTTTAATTTAAAAAAATAAACGATATCTGCCAGTAAAAAAAAAGCAAAAAATTACGTTTTGTTTATTTAAATGAAAAGACGAGATAATTATTTACTGTATAGCGTAACAAAAATCAAAGTCAGCAGGGCCGGAATACAATATAAAATATACGACCGAAGGCTCAGCACAATTTATGAAGCTTCAGCGTTATTGTATCAATTAATAATATAATAAAAGGTTTGCGAATTAATTATAACTATTATATTATTAATTAATTATAATAATTGCGAAAAAAAAAGATTCTCAACGGGGATATACGACTGATTCATCCTGTATTCGAATGCAGTATTTTTTTTTTTACCATTTTGTAGAATGTTCAAAAAATTAAATTTTATATTTAAAATATTTATACATCGCATTTGATATCGACTAGTAAACGATGATAAAATGGCTAAAATTCATTTAAGAAAAAATCGAAACGGGATTACTGACAGTTTACACGCTTGACAACTTACGTGAAATTTAGTAATGAGATTTTTAATTTTTAATCATCTGTGTATAAGCGACGTTAATTTACAGAGAATCTAAAACAGAAAGCTTCAAGTAGTGACGTCCTTGAAGTAGGTATAATAGCGACTATAAAAAATACTTTGCTCACTGATCCGCTAACCGTTGCTTATGACTCAAATTATTGATAAGAAATTATTATTTATTTATATTATTGATACGAGTTATATCGTTTGTCTATTTTTAGATTTTTAACTATTATTGATAAATAAATCGGGAAAAAATCCTATTCACTTACAGCGGGATTGATTTAATCCTGCGTATATAACATCTAAAGTCGCGTGAATTGAAAATATGACTGAAAAAAACGCATTTAAGTTTACGCTTTAAAACGTATAAAAGCAATTTTCGTTTTTAGACGTGTAAAATGTGATTTATACATTGATTCAAAATTGTCAAAAACACACATTTGATTAAAACAAACAAATAGCGACCCGTAAATTATATTTACACTGAATATAATAACATTTTACGAGGTGACAAAGTAAAAAAAAAAAAACGATAACGATTTAATAATAATTTAAATGAAACCAAAAAAACAGAACGTTACATTTTCCGACGAAATAATATTGTAAATTTGACTGCGTACATAGAAAATAAATTATAATTAATATATATTAATTCCATTTTATAATATGCAATAATCATATTATACGCCGAAACATTTCACGCGAATCGTTAAACTATGTTAGTGAGATTCGTTTCTATAAAAGTATTACTACGCGTTTTAACGAATAGACCTTCGGATTACTTTAAATAGAACGATAATAATAATTAATCGAAAAATGTGCATAACACAACGTGTGTAAAACGTGTTTTATTCTAACTAGACGGACGACTACGGATAACGTGAAGCAAATTGGTTTTTTTATTAAAAAAACAACATTTTTTTTTTTAGGAGTTGTACATTTTGATTGAGTGGATCTCTTATCCTGTTGTTTTTTTTTACGAAAATTGCTGGACCGAAAATTACGAAACAAAATACTTTTACACTTGCTTAGGTCGTTTCGAGAGAGAAAATTTGATGAAATTGATCCAAATACGGCCGTAAGCGAGCAAAAAATTATTGTCAAATATCATTAGAGCTGCGTGTTTTTATTTCTTACCAATCAGACTATATGAAAACAATTTCAAACAAAATTATAGGTCGGTGGCAACACAGAAAGATTGTAGACGGCTTTATGACGCTTGATTGATATTCATTTTATCGTACTAACGATTGATCAATAAGATTTATAAATAAAATGTAATTTTAGCGTTTCGAAAATGTTTTTATTTCTTATTGTCTTGATGAAGAATATCACATCGTCTCGTTGTCTCGCGTCCGCGTTCATCTTCGATATTTGAAGTGGCCGAAGACTCGTCTCAAACTTTATTATCCTAAAATGGATTTTTCTATTATATAATATGTATAATATCGTTACAATGAACATATGAGAGGTAATTTTAATGACGTGCGAAGTTAATTTAAACTCTATATACGATTAGTCGTACCAAAATTGAACGTGGAACAGATTTTGCGGAAGAGATGATTTCACTCTAAGAATTTGTTTTCCTAGAACTTGAACTTGCTTTAACTGAAACAGCGAAACGTAGTCCGTCGTAGACGTCGCGCCCAATATATTCATATACATCGTCGTAGTCGTAACTCAATTAAGAATTTCCATTTTGACATTTGATGTGTATATATATTATGAACATAAATAAAGTTTGATACGTAATATTTCACCATTTGAGGTATAATCATCGTACGTTGTGCACCTAACCCAGTAACTAGAGCCGCAGTATCGTAATTTGGATTTTTATTCGGACTAGTTCGTGTCCTTACGGTATATCCGTGACGACGAGCAAGAAGTTGAAATTTGATCTTTGATATTTAAAAAAAAAAAAATGTAAACACTATTCGATTTCAATGTGTGTGTTCGTTTTGACGATAAAAAAATTCCAATAATTCTGAGTGCAAATCGTTTATTTTTTCTACTACAAATTTATTCTAATATAGAATTTATATTCTCTACTTGACTATTTCATTTCTTTGTATTAGTTTCATTAAAACAAATTCCGGCCACTCTACATTGCAGTTTGTGTTATTGACACTGAAATTGTTTTTAAAAACCGATTGAATAAGTAGTAAACCTTTAATATACGACCTCTCAAAAATTGCTATTCCTAAGAGAGTGATATGATAAATCATGAAAATTTTTCGTTATTTTTAAAAAACAATATATTTTTCTCTAATTTTGGACCCCCGATGATTGCCCAATATATATATATATATATATATATATATATAATGAAAACTATGACTTTATTATATGTCAGCGTCTATATTATAATAGTAACGTATTTCTGAGCATAAAATAAACTTTAATAAATTTAAGTTTGTTTACGTGATAACACGTGAGTCCATGTGACGCATGAAAACCGTCTGTGTCGAGTGAAACAAACACATTTTTTAATGAAAAAAATGTGTAGAAACAAAAATAACATTGATATCATAAATCAAGTGCCTACCTCAAATATATGATCGTTAATTAATAATAATTATTTTAGTGTTTTTTCTATGTAGCTATAAAACAATAATATTTTATAATATGAAATGTATACAGATCAATTTACGAGGAAAATCTAAAACAATTGGTCTATCAGTGTGATTACTTTTTTGTATCGTTCGTTCAATTTATTTTCTGTCTAGATGTTATAAAAAAAAAAATGTATGAAATTTTACGCTTCTCAACTTGATGCTTAAATCTTACACTACAATGAAATTGTGATATTTCTTGGCTTGGTTTTCCTCCGATGCCGCAAGCTCACTTTTTACTAATACGTTTCAAAAATGATGATATATTTCTCGACATAAAAATTGAAACCCGGTAGTCTATAATAAAATCTATTACGGAGTGTTATCATTGTCGTTTTTATCATTATTATTATTATTATTATTATTTATTTATTTATTTATTTATTTATTTATTTATTTATTTATTATATTAGTATTTTTTTCCATTAACTATTATGAAATTTCTTTTATTTGTCTGTAAAAAGAACATTTAACTAATATATTACGTTGGAGAAAGAAATTATATTTTTACTTACACTAATTTTATATTAATTTTCTTTTCAAAACGAAATCTATCAACGTTTTAAATTATTTTATATCGATTTTTCATTATATTTAAAAAATACTATAAACAATTTAATATTAAATAGACAATTTTGTTTTGTTCAAACTATTCCAGTAATCCAGTCTATATACCTGTAGATAGTTATTTGTTTAATCGCTAGAGACGGTTGAGATCGTGAAACAGCTTTCAATTTCAAATCGTATTATTTAATTGCGCTGAACGTCTCTTCTTATTAGGGTTTCTGAGAGTTGCTTATATAGTGCGGTATATTATCCATACGTAGTTATTAATTAAGGTATTGCGAACTTTTACCTTTTTAAATATTTACAGATTAAGTTTAAGTTTAAAATCGGTAATTGAACCGTTCGAGTGTGTTTTTAATTATAAATCAAACGGTTACACGAGGAATTCGAACTCCCGGGCGGAAAATCAATGCGTTCAGACTCGACAACGAAGAGTTTCGAAGAACGAACTGTGTTTGACAGATACGAAGGAACGCATCACTAACTAGTCGTCTTGAATGTCAACAAATTAAAAATGTATAAAATGGTGAATTTTGTTCAAAGTTTTTATATCGTTTCTCTTATATGTATACTACGAATATATCCAATGATGTGTGTTAACCTACCCGTGGAAATCCGTATAACGAGTATAAAATAATATTTTAACAAGTACACAATATAGTATGTGTGTCAAGTATGCGATTAATAAAGAGTTGTCGACAAATCTCAATTTCAAAAATTACGTCATTGTGTTCATTATATCATTACGTCATTATTAATTATTATTAATAATATATATAATAAATAGGCTCGGATTTACACGAATGATATATTGTGAAATTCGCACTTTTTTATGCACACAAATTTAAATATATATATTTAATAAAACCTGAAATATGCAAAAAAAAAAAAATGTTAAATATGCGCATATTATATTTGTTTGTAAAATTTTCGGAGAAATAAAATATTTGTATATTATTATTTTAATTTCACATCAAAACGCGTAAGTATTGGTAGTTGAATATTTGGAAAATCATAAACAGATTTATAGTCTAGTTAAAAAAAAATGTTAAATTTAAAAAAGTAACGCCTAATTTTGGATTGAGTATGCCGAACCTAAAGTAATAAATTGCATTTTCAAACTGAAAACTACTTTCGTTCTCGCGAAGCATGGCCTGTTTGAAGAAGCACTTGGACGACTTTGCTTACTATAATATAAATGCTAAATTATACGCATCCCAATAATTGTGTCGCGCATAAGATATATTATAAAACTTAACGACTCGGTAAATACACAGTTTACACGTTGTATTGGTTATGGTGGCTGGTGCCCAACTAAGGCTATAAGATAATTATAAATATGCGAGAAAAAGAAATGTTAGCAAGCCAATCTAATCTGCGACGTTTTAAATGAAAAATTATTTTAAATCGAGTAGGTATATGTAATTGTGCAATCGCATAAAAACCCACACCTCCAGTAATGCGTATATCAAGCGCGTAGCCTGGATTTTTAAAAATTACCAAAAACAGATAACGTAAAATAATATATCAGCGACTAAATTTATTATTTTTCGCAGTTATTTTAAACAAAATAATATGTGTATGAAAATAAGAAGAAAAAAAAAACAGAAGATTTGTCTGAATAGTATTAAAAAGCTAACGAGTCGTGACCGGAAAATTCCCCTTCGGCTTCGCCCCTGCAGGCATGTATTCCAGTGTAGTAGCATCGAAATCTAATAACTTATCGAAGAAGAAGTAAAAGAAAAAAAAAGAGGGCGTTTAAAAATTACGGAGAAATAATCACAATAAAAATCTGTGCCGTTCTGCAGTAGGTACATCATAATGTATAATAATGCGTACACGCCCGTTTTGGATGGCATACTGATCGAATTTTTTAATTAAGAATGATTGATCTGCCCGGGTCTCGACGCGCGTTCCGTACTCCATTTATATAATATAAATAACCCTTTTGCTCGCTTCGAATCCCGCGTTATATATATATATATATATATATATACACTTGACACGTCTAGTAAAGAGATTCGGCCTAGCACAACGGCAAGTCGGCCGTGACGTTTACCCGCGGCTATGATACATTGTCGGGTGAACCGTGCGCGGCGCCGGCGGTGATAGATGGTCTGTCGTCCGTCTCTCGCGCGTTTCCGACCCGATGGCAAATTGTCCGCCCGGCGTCGTTTGAATATTATAATATCCCCACTTCGGATTTCCTATTCCTCTTGGACGGCAGCACTTGTATACTATACCTATATACACTTACCTGTAAACATCGGCGCGACGACGACGCGAATAGTAATCGCGAAAAACTATATTTTTTGATATATTTTTTTTAAAAACTGTGTGAAAATTTAATATATTTAAACGTATTTCGTTGTTAAACAACGAATTTTACACACACGTCACTGTTAGTCCTGAACCTGTCCATAATCGGGCTGAAGAAGAAAACTATTAATCGATCCGTTCCAACGCGATCCGTTAGAAAACCCGTTGCAACCGTTAATATTCAATGAAGTTTCGTTCGTGCAGACACACGCGTCCAACGGTTTTCGATGAAACTACTGAAATGTCGCTTTGTTACTCGTATGAAGTTGTCCCTCCACCACCATATCATCCGAATCGAACTGTACCAATCGTTAGAGATTCATTTCTGAGTTGGTTTTTAGCATTTTTTAAATTAATCCCCATCAAGTTAGCGCGTTTTTTTCATAATTAAATAAATACTTAATAAGAAA